>OY998258.1:42134000-43435500 GCA_963922045.1 Persicaria maculosa
CATGCATATAATAGTGTGATTTATGTTAGGGATACCCTTCCGATAAGGTGGTTTCTAATACGATCCAATGATGCATGAAAATCTTTAAGATGTTAAAACACACAAACTCAAACACTATGAACTACGTAAGGATTGATTCTCTTCCAAGAGATACGTAGGCAACCCGGCCGCTAAAATTCGGGTGTAGCCCAAATCACTATAACCACTCAAATCTTGGTATCAATATGACTTCGAATCAAGATGATAATAAAAAAGAGTCGAACTCAAATATTAAAAATTAAATAAAATGTGTTGCACAATTATTTGCGCATTTTTGTTCAACATATGTATTACACGAATACACGATAATAACACTTATAGCTTTTTGGTGCTTATAACTGAAATTTTAATTTCTTAGTGTCAGAAGCTCTGTTTACTTGTATCTAAGGTGTCAACTATGGATGCTAATTAAGCACCAGAACTTACATAGGGTTCGTATGGAACGAGGTTAATAAACTGACTAAAATTATAAATAGGGTAAAAATTTATAAACTGTTGGTAAAAGTAGTTAAAAATTTATGAAAAAATATAAACTCCGTATGGGACGAAAAAAATGTTTATTTGTAAAAAGTGGAGTTTATTTGGTTGTTATTAGGGATAATATGGTATTTTTAAATAAAATAAACCACATAAACTCCCAAAAGGCTATCAAAAATAGCTTCTTAAATAAACCCCCAAATAAACTAAAATCTCCTAAATAACTCCCTCCCCATACAGAGTTTTTAATAAAACCCTTCAATTTTTAACTGTTAAAAAAAATAAACCGTTAACCATACACACCCATAGAGTTAGTATGGGATTATATCTTCATGATGGCTTAAAATCAACAGCAAATAGAGCCATGAGGAATTGTTATTTCAAGTGTAAACTTCACCCTACACTTGTATTAATGTTACAAATACTCTCAACAACTGACATGCTGACTTGATGTTTTTTGTGCATTTACATATATATGACTATACGAGGCTATGATACATTTTATGACTTAAATTTTACAGGGTGTAATATCATATAGAGAACAGAGTGTGGCCTGATCAATAATGAAGATCAACGAGTCCCTCCAACAAGAACCGTATCTGATCAAGTCATCGTGTTCGGTTCATGATCGATCAGATCATCACAAACTTGTAATTCATTCTAATGCTTTATTTTCCCCCAAACTTTAACCATGCATGGAATGATATATATATTGTTTAATTTCATGATTGTAAATCATAAAATTAATGTAGTTGTGACACCTTTATAAGCAAAAATGCTTCTTATTTAATAGTTAGTATATATAGATAGATATTGAGACATAAAGATAGATTATATATTAATTTAGTGTTTTAAATTGAATCAATTGACTAGAATATGTAGAATATGTTCAGAAATAAAGAAAAACCGTATTATAATTTGTTTGGTTAAAACTTCGTTGATTCACTGTTTTGAATTGAACCAATTATTTAGAAATATATAATATATTAAGGAATAAATTATATACTAATTTAATATTTTGAGTTGAACCAATTGACTAGAAAATATAAAATATGTTAAGAAAATATTAAAAATATATATTTTAATCTAATTAACTGAAAAAACTATAATTATGTTGACGATAACATCTCATCAAAATACTTCTTTTTTAATAATTAATTATAGATTATTCGTAATTGAGTTATTGACTCGATTTCTAAAATTCTCACAAAAAATGAGTTAAACTAAGCATGTGTTTGGTGGTAGCCTTAGAAGTTTTGGGAGTTAAAAAAAAACGAGTTAAAGCTATGGTGTTTGCTGAAAGCTTTTGTAGCACGATATTATTTTCCATGGGAAAAAAATCTTGGGGCAAGCTTCCAAAGTTTTTGCCCCAATTTTTTTGGAAGCTGAAGCCACAAGGGCATTTTTGTCTTTTTACCATAAAAGCATCATTCAAACCTTATAACTACCAAACACTATTTAGGTTTTTTTTACAAGATTATTTTAAAATAAATCTCCATCGTACATATCTCCTCCATAATCTAAGAAAAATATAAACCTCCCTCAATAGGCGCGCGTGAGATCACAACCCAAATGGATGGATGGGATTATTCTCTGAAATTAATTAATTATAATATTAAAAGAGAAAAAACTCTCTTTTCCCTCAATAGGCGCGCGTGAGATCACAACCCAAATCCCTTTTTCCTCACCTTCATTCGCCTCCCAGAAACCCTTTTTATCGTTTGAAGAAGACGATCCGGCGGCCACCACTGCAACTTCCAGCGACGCACCCAGACGTACGCTTGAAGGGAGGCACGTCGGCGGAGAAGCATCCGATGACGGCGAGTGGAGGATTGGGTAAAGCTGTGTTGAGTTGGAAAGCAGAGGCAGTCAACTGTTGCGTTGTGTCTAAATAGAATTCCTCCATCGTCCCACAAATTAAATTGTGTTACTGTGATGAATATTTCCTAAATTTTGCCGAATATTGATGAATAACTGGAAAATTGTGATGAATATTGTCTAGGTTGATGATAATGAATCATAAACTTTGATGAATCTTTGCTAAATACTCTTTGCAAGAATAATTGATTGAAATTTGAAAGTGATGGATATATGATAAATTTTGCCGAATATTGATGACAACTTGGAAAATGGTGAAGAAAAAAAACTTTGATGAATCTTTGATGAATAATTGTGAGATTGTGATGAATATTATTTGAATTTTGCCGAATACTGATGAATACTTTGAATACTGCGATTACTTTGTGATGAATATTGCCAAGGTTGTGAATAATTATTCATGGTTTTGAGGAATAATTGAGTGACTGTGGTGCATATTTTATAAATTTTGCCGATGATCAATAATTGTTGATGCCAATTAATCCAAAATTTCACAATTAATTGAGTGATTATGGTGCATATTTCACAATTATTGATGAATAACTGAGTGACTGTGTGCATCTTTCACAATTATTGTTGATGTCAATTAATCCAAAAAATAGTTACGTCCATGTTTTTTTTGCATCCGACAACCGCCCTCAGCAGCGAAAATTTCATAGTTACAACGAATACTTGCTTCCCAACATCGACTAGTTCAATTGCTAATTACGTTTTCTAACCCATTACCGGCACTCATCAATGAGTTTCCATCTGATTTTCTTCTTCCTCTTCTTCACTGTCCTCTGATGAAATGTCGATCTGATTTTCAAAGATTTCAAATAGCAGATTAATTGATAATGATCTTGATTTGTATGACCAAAAATATTTTAAAAAAGGAAATTGGTGAAAATTGGCAAAAAAAATCAACGCTTTCCTTAATTTTCTCACACCCGGTTTTAAGTAGATAACTGTCTACTTGCATCACACGCTCTACAATTGTGAGGGTGGAGCAGTTATATGGCTGGGTCCCACTTTTTTAATAAAAACAAAATATTAAAATCCTTGATTAATCACAGCCTTTCATCTTCATTCAATCAACGGTCATTATTTGTTAACACAAAACACATTAAGAGGTGTAAACATTTGATCCATCCTCTCTCTCTCTCTCTCTCTCTCTCTATATATATATATATATATATATATATATATATATATATATATATATATAGGATAGATCATATGAGAACAGCTCTTATTGTGTATCATGAGAACAAATCAGGGCCTTTGATTCAGAGGTATTGAATGGCTGAGATTAATCAAGAAATTAGATTAATTTAAGAAAAAATAAAAAAACTCCAAATCCCACCCCTAATTGAGCGCGTGTAACCTATAACCCAAAATCTTATCAAATCCCCATTCTTAACCGTACAAAATCAGAGAGCGAGGAGAGAAGTGCGACGGAGATGCAATTGTAGACGAGAAGGAGGGCGACGCTCACACGCGGTGGACCTTCAGATCTCCGGGCCGTCCAACCTCCAAGGGCGGCACCAACTGGTCGGAAAGCGAAGGAGATGCGGTCACCCTTAGCCCAGATCCGGCCTTCCTCCGGCAACCACAAGCCCAGATCCGGCCACCCTTAGCCCAGATCCGAGCCCCACCACACCCAGCCGCCACCAACAGTGTTTCCCCCTCGTCGATCTCACGCCGATCTCCCCAAATCCGAGAGCCCATCGCCGAGATGAAGGGGCGGGCGATGGTGACGGCGATGGTGGTGCGGATGGCGAAGGCGGAAGCGATGGCGATGGAGATCCTGCTCAGGGAGGCCGGATCTGGGCGAGGTGGCGATCGACGGTGGTCGAAAGCAGCCGGATCTGGAGAGCCCTGCTCAGGGAGGCCGGATCTGGGCGAGGTGGCGATCGGCGGTGGTCGGAAGCGGCCGGATCTGGAGAGCAAAGGAGTGGCGGCAGGGGCTACGAGGAGAAGAAGGAGAGGATGAGGGCTGCGGTGGGGGTTCGTGGGTGCACCGGTGGGTGGATCTGGGCAGGACGTCGCCGGCGATGGTGCTGCAGGTGGTGGCGGCGGCTGGGTCTGGGTGTTGATCCAGGATCTCCGGCATCTCCACGCCCACTCTCTCGCCTCCAATGCCTCCCCCATCTCCACGCCCACTCTCTCGCCTCCAACGCCGACCTCGCCCTCCAATTGAACTCCCATTGCAAGATCAGAGATCGAAGATGCGGTGCTGAGTTCTAAAGATTGTTGTTTGCTTGGTCGATTTGGGTAAGTTTGTTGATTTTGGCGAACGATTTTGGGGATTTTTTTTGTTTGTAGAATTTTTAGGGTTGAACTTTGGGTATTCGTTTGATAATCGGATTATTGGATGATTTTTAGCGGATGATTTTTGCGAAATTGAGTGGCATGAGTGTTCGATCAGAGTTATTCGGGGGAAAAGCCGAATTATTCATTTGTATGGATCGATTTTGTGCTTAATGAGATGAGTTTTTTTTATTATGAATGAAAAATGCATCGATACCATCGAATAATTATGTGATACTATCGAATAATCTTGCAATATCATCGAATAGTTTTTAAAGGCTACCAAAAAAATCCAGATGACATCGCATAATCTGTCGATACGAGCGAATAATTATTCATATACCACCGAATAATCATTAATCATTAAAAAACGAGTGAATAATCAACCATTTGTAAAGGTTAACAAAAGAAAAATCCAGATAACATCGCATAATCCGTCGATACCATTGCATAATTTGTCCATACAATCGAATAATCTATATATACCATCGAATAATCCAGATATACCATCGAATAATTCCAAGAGAGTGGATCACACACGCTCCCAATTCAGCAAGTGGGCTAGAAAAAAACGTGGGTTCCACCATTTTCTCAATTAAAAAAAACAAAATTGCATATTAATCTCAGCCATTCATTTCACCAAATCAATGGCCTAGATGTGTTCTCATGTTACACAATAAGGCATGAGTACTCATAAACCATCCTCTGTATATATATATATATATATATATATATATATATATATATATATATATATATATATATATATATATATAAACTTTGGTTTCATTGATGTTTCCCTCTAGACTATTTCACCGAGTTTAAATTAGGTAGAAGTTGAAAATCCTCAACTCAATAATTGAATCAAATTTTATATGGCGCATTAATTGGTCAAAAAATTCAAAATCAGATGAAAAGTTATTGAAACAATGTTTTACAAGGTACTTTATTGATGCAATGGGCATACTATTCTTAACTAATGCTATAAAGATTATGAATAGATGAAGCACTACCGTAACTAATCGTTGTTTAATAGCATTTATTAAACAAATAAGTTGACAAAAATGATCTCACCCTTTCTTAGCCAATATCTTAGACAAGGTCGAGATGGAGATAGTTTTAATTTTAAAATCAGTTATCATAAATTTAATCACCTAAACCATATCTTATTATTGTTAATTAATAATGGTGTATGGAGTTTAAAAACAAAAACAAAAACAAATTTTTTATCCTATATCTTTGGGTACATTGTAAAAAGTTTAATTGAGAAAATTTTTCCAAATTTAAATTGTTTAAGCTTTTTTAAAAATTACCTTCTTAGAATCCATGTTATATCCCAGTCAAGTTTCTTATTCTGTGGTCTATATAAAAAATACTACTGAAACAAAAATATTTGGAAGGTTTGAATTTGTGTCAATTTTTTTTTTTGTTGAAATGTGTCAAAGTTTGTAAAGACTAAAGTTAGTGACCATTTATATAATATTTTAATCCTCTGGAGCAGATTTTCTTTATCTTGACCAAATTGGCTTAAATAATAATAGTATAACTTGCTGGATTACATATTCAACCTGGTGGCTGGTGCTCATCTTTTTTTGTTAAGACCATCCGCATCAATGCGGGTTTCTAGAGTTTCTTAATACCACTTTATTATTTTCTCTCCTTAAAAACTCCAATTTACTTTTTCATCCACATCCATATGAGTTTCTATAGTTTCTTAATTTACTTTTCACCATTTATTATATATTCAAATATACATAATAATAATAATATGTTGTACATTATTTATATGTGTATTATATTTTGCGTATAATATAATAATAGTATATAATAATTTTTTCAAATAAAATCCACAGCATAAAAATAGATAATAATATTAATGCAAACAACTTTATTGGAACAAAACAAATATCGAAATACAAGAACAACAATAAACAAATACTTAACATATACAATATTAGTGTCTATGAGTAGATAATTTTTTTTTTGTTTTTAATAATATCTAAAATAAATTTAAATTTTTTTATAAAGATAAAAAAAACAACCGAAAAGATTTAAAAGTGTAAATGAAATACCACAATTTGCACCAAACATATGGGAGGGCCATTTAATTCTCCTCCTATGAATTGTTGCCACATGATCCCTTTTTGTTGATCAAAGCTTTTGAGTGGGTTTCTACAACTTTTTGGGGGTTTGTAAATAAGAAGTTGTCAACATCATTTTTAACCTCCCCCCTTATTTTATTAGTTTTTTGTCTTAAAAACCTTCAATGTGGATGCTCTAATCGGTACATCAATATAATATTATTCAATTAATACTCTTTATCTATTTAAAGTTTTATTTTTTATTTAATGATGATATAATATTGATATATTAATTGGTTTTCTTGAAAATTGTACAATGAGTTATAATAACATAGTTTAACGAACAAATGAAGTAGTATATGTGTACATTGTTGTGTGTATTCTTTTTCATGAGAGTTAATTAGATTTTCGCAATAATGTAATTTGTAATTAAAACCTTTTTAAGTTATAATTAAAATTTACACAATTTTAATAGTATGATTAAGTGAAAATATTTTTTTTCACCTATCTTTATTATATCTTTATTTATCAGAAATAGTTACAATATCTTTTACTATTTCTTAAAAATACAATTTATTTTAATATAATTAAGTAAATATATAAATTTTAGGATAAATTACTCATAACCATCCATAAATTATGCCAGTTTTCACCATGAGTATTAAAAAAAAATTTGTCGAGAGTTTCTCTCTTAGGAAAGAGAAACTCTCTTTTGACAACCCTTCTTCTCCAAATTCCCCCTGTGAATCCCCCCCCCCCCTTTTTTTTTATCATCCTCCTCCGACATCCTCCCCAAATCTTCCCGGTTGGCCAAATTGATCCTCCAAACACAAAGTTTCAAACCCGTCCCCGTCTTTCTACTTTCCCTATGGATTTTGGGTTCGTTTGTTGTGGCCTCCCGGTGCCGCTTCTCCTTGACCCCCGAGGTTTTCGGTGCCGACTTGTCTCTTCTCCGTTGTCGAATCTTGTCTCCCTCTTTTGGTTATTCTCCCTCGTCTCTAGTCGCCCTCTTGGTCCGGTAGGGGCCCTGTTTTCTTGTCGAATAGGGCTTGATCGGGGTTGAGGGCTTGGGTTCCGTCTTTTCGTGCAATTGGGTGATCTCCTCTCCGGGGTTGTCGCAGATAGCGCGGTTCTCCTCCGTTCGTCATCTTTGCGATTTTCTCGGCGGCTGTATTATCGGGTTTTCTGGCCAGGGCTTGGCCTCTTGCTATTGAGTCTCATTGGGTCCTTCGCTTTGGGTGGCACCGTCGGTTACTAACTTGCTGGTTGGCCATGCCAGTGCTACTATAGGGATCGTAGGGTATTTGCTTCCTCCTCTTTGGGCCCATGGGCTTTTTTCTTGGGCCCGAAGGTGTTTTTGTTAGCCCAATCTTTTGTGTTTTGGGCCCAATGAATTTTCTTGGGCCCAAAGGAGCCCGTGAAAATTTTCGAAAGGACCTGACTAAATCTCGAAAGGGTTTGATAAATATCCTGAAAGGGTTGGGTAAAAATCCCGAAAGGGTATTGATAAACTCTCTAAAGGGCTTTCAGGTGCGCTCTCTTTAAAGGTGGTTCTCGGAGGTGTCTTTGGTTGGTCTTGGCGGTCGTAGTCTGAGTGGGGCTGTAGCGTCCAGTGTCGGGTCTAGCTGGGGTCGTGGCGATGTGTATCAAGGTGACTCCGTATTCCAGAAATTTCTTTGGAGGTTCATCTTCATCACCCACAGGGATTCTTGTTGTATCGCTGGCCAGCGGTGTTATCTCTTGTTAGCGATTGGCTTCGTTTTGTCTTCATTGTCCTCGGCCTTTTAGGATTAGGCTCGTCTGTTCTTCTAGGGGCTGTTTGTTTCCCACCTTTGTAATGCACCGTTTTTTTATGATTGTATGCTTGACGGTTCGCCATCTGCCGACTATGTCGGTCTCTCGATGAGCCAAGTTTGTCTAACCTTCGAATTATTACCTTATCAAAAAAATAAAAAAAATAATTAGGCCAGTTTTCACATAACCACCCATAAAATTCTAAATTACAAGAAACCACCCATAAGTTAGATATGTTTTCAGAAGACCACCCGTCTTTAAATGTCTAGTATTATTTTAAGTTTTGGGAGTATTGAATGGTACACTTGTGTAATATATTAGCATACAAGTACTTTTTATTAAAAGTTATCTGATGCATATATTAGTTTGGACCAATTACTAAATGTCCTAAAGGCTTTTCTTTGCTAGTAAAGGGCCAAAAATCTTTCATAATACCAACACTACCCCTGATTTAATTTATCCCCCCTCCCGTCCTTTCTTTCATTTAGATCTGAGCGCAAAGAGATCGAGATCCATGGCTGCCCTCCATTATCGCTCCTCCCGGTTCCCCTTCTTCTTGAGGCTCTTAGATTCGCCTCATCGGCATCTCGGAACTCCCCCCGGACGGCCGGACCTCAAGCCACAACTTCAGATTCGCCTCCGACCCAACCACCGCCTCCTAGAATCGTTGATGAAAGGACGATTTTGAGTCGTCGATTCAAGGCTTGAATGGTTAATCGCCGTTGAATCTTGTTTTTGCTCGATTTTGATTTCAATTCCTTGTTGAAATAATCAATTTGTTGTTCGATTTCAATTCGGGCTTGAGGAGTTTGACGATTGTAGTAGCGGGAGGAGACACCTTTCATCTGGAGTTCTGAGGAGAACCATTCATGGGGGAGAAAGTAGCTTCAAAAGAACCCTCTGTTGTAGAAATTTGGCCCTAGGAGAGCACCGATTTGTCAATCAGATTGGTATTTTGGAAGAGCTGTGTGAATCGAGCAGTGGAGGGCAGTGGAGGATTTTAATTTTGGCCTTGTTTTGGATGCTGTAGCAATTTGTTACTGTTAACTGATTCAATTGTGATAATAAATAGAATGATTCTTTATGGTTCCTGGTGCAATGAATATTTGAGTGATTTTTCATGAAGTTTATTGATCCATCTTGAATTGCCAAGGAAAAAAGGGTATAATATTCACTTGGTAACATGAACTGGACATGTAAACTTCATTGCAAAGTGCATACAATGTTCTAATATTTTTAAATTAAAAATAAAGTGTTTTCAATCCATTTATGCTAATTACTAAATAATATTAATAATGAATTTAGTTCAACTACTAAACTTCATTGTATACAATATGGTGGTGACATTATACAATATGGTGGTGCCAGTGATAATGGTGGTGACATCAATAAAGGTGGTGACAGTGTCTATGACCCTGTTTTTATTTTCATTACAACGTCTATAGGGCTTTCCTTTGATTACAGTGCCTACGCCCCTTTTTTCATAGCGGTGACAGTATATATGACCTTGTTTTTATTAGTGGTGACAGTGTCTATGACTCTCTTACCCATTCATATATTGAAGGAGAAATGTCCACCTAATACAATGTTCTAATATTTTTGTAGTGGTGACAGTGTCTATGACCCTGTTTTTTTTTTGTTACAGCGTGTCACCACTGATAAGAGTGGTGACAGTGACCCCGTAAAAAAAACTCTTGAAACGAACCTGTCATCAAACGATTATTTCCCTTGTCCTAGGTTTTCCCTTTGATTACAGTGTCTATGACCCTGTTTTAATTTTGGTTACAGTGTCTATGACCTTGTTTTTCTTTGGTTACAGTATTTACGACCCTGTTTTTATTTTGGTTACAGTGTCTATGACCTTGTTTTTATAGTGGTGACAGTGTCTATGACTCTCTTACCCATTCATATATTGAAGGAGAACTGTCCATCTAATGTCTTTTGACTTCTCATTAGCCCCTTTCGGGTTTGTGCTTACCTTGTCCTAGGGTTTTCCATTTGATGACAGTAATCATCTCTTAACGACGTACTGTACTTAATATTTTAGGGTTTAGGGTTTAGGATTTAGGGTTTAGGGTTTAGGGCCTTAGCCCTAAACCCTAAAGACTTAACCCTAAACTCTAAACCATACTGTACATCACATGTTCTTTTGGCTTCTCATTAGCCCCTTTAGGGTTTGTGCTTCCCTAATCATAGGTTTTCCTTTTGGTGACAGTGTCTATGAACCTTTTTTCATAGTGATGACAGTGTCTATAAAGCTGTTTTTATTTTTGTTACAGCATCTATAGGGTTTTCCTTTTGATTACAGTGTCTATTGGTTTGTTTTTATAGTGGTGACAGTGGCTATGACACTGTTTTTATTTTGATTACAGTGTCTACGACCCTCTTACCCATTCATATATTAGAGGAGAATTGTAACCACATTTATTTTGGCTTCTCATTAGGCCCTATAGGGGTTGTCCTTCCCTTATCATATGATTTCTCTTTGATTACAGTGTCTATGATCATGTTTTTATAGTGGTGACAGTATTTATGACTTTATTTTTATTATGGTGACAAAAGTAGTTACATTTTTAATTTTTTTTAATTGTGGTGACACTACTTTAAAAAAATCTAGAAAACTATAAATTAGAAATTAGAGAAGAACTGTCATCACATGTATTTTGACTTATCATTAGCCCCTGTAGGGTTTGTGCTTCCCGTTTCCTAAGGTTTTCGTTTGATTACAGTGTCTATGACCCTTTTTCATAGTGGTGACAGTGTCTATGACCTTGATTTTATTTTGGTTACATTGTCTATGACCCTCTTAGACTCTTACCCATTCATATATTAGAGGATAACTGTCACCACTTATATTTTGGCTTCTTATTAGCCCCTATAGGGTTTGTGCTCCCTCGTCCTAGGGTTTTCCTTTGGTTACAGTGTCTATGACTCTGTTTTGATTTTGATTACAGCGTCTATGACTCTCTTACCCATTCATATATCATAGGAGAACTGTCACCACATGAATATTGGCTTCTCATTAGCCCCTATAGGGTTTGTGCTTCCATTTTCCTAGGATTTTCCTTTGATTACAGTGTCTCTGAACCTTTTTTCATAGTGGTGACAGTGTCTATAAAGCTGTTTTTATTTTGGTTAAAGTATCTATAGAGTTTTCCTTTTGATTACAATGTCTATGACTTTATTTTTATAGTAGTGACAGCGGCTATGACACTTTTTTATTTTGATTACAGTGTCTATGACACTCTTACCCATTCATGTATTAGAGGAGAACTGTCGCGACATTTATTTTTGCTTTTCATTAGCCCCTATAGGGCTTGTTCTTCCTTTATGATATGATTTCCCTTTGATTACAGTGTCTATGACCATGTTTTTATAGTGGTGACAGTATCTATGACTTTAATTTTTTTTATAGTGGTTACAATAGTAGTTACATTTTTAATTTTTTTTTTATTGTGGTGACACTACTTTAAAAAAATCTAAAAACTACAAATTAGAAATTAGAGAAGAACTGTCACCACATGTATTTTGGCTTCTCATTAGCCCCTATAGGGTTTGTGCTTCCCTTTTCCTAGGGTTTTCCTTTGATTACAGTGTCTATGAACCTTTTTAATAGTGGAGACAATGTCTATAAAGCTGTTTTTATTTTGCTTACAACGTCTATAGGGTTTTCCTTTTTCTTATAGTGTCTATGATCATGTTTTTATAGTGGTTACAGTGTCTATGATCCTATTTTTATTTTGCTTACAACATCTATGACCCTCTTAACCATTCATAAAAATCAGCAACATACAAATTACAGAATACAAACAACTTGTGCTCGATTACAGAAATCAGCAGCATACAAATTACAGATTACAAACAATTTGTGCTCGATTATAGAAATCAGTTGCATACAAATTACAGATTATATACAACTTGTGCTCGATTACAGAAATTAGCAGCATACAAATTACAGATTACAAACAACTTGTGCTCGATTACAGAAATCAGCAGCATTTAGAAACATAAAATGATGTCATGAACATTACAAACTTTGAAACACAACCTGAAATTACAATCCTTCCAAACACAACTTGAACATTACAAAGAAATTTCGAATCAGACAAGTTCAAAATAAACCAAGTTAATAAAATGCGGCAACAACTGATGTACGTAGCCATGGGTTGATATGCTGAAACATAACAGTGATGCAGACACGCCAAAGATCTGAAATGTGAAAGAAACAATGCTAGAGTCCACATTTTGCTTCCAAGAGTCTACTATGCTTGCAAGAGTCCACATTTTGAAAGTTCAGCATCATTTGCAATATTTTTAGATAAACCCTGAATATCAGAAACTCAAAACTAGCATCTAATACCCTAGGTTTCATATGAATATAAGATATAAATCCTGATTCCTTTCAACACCTCCATTTCCAATTGAAT
Organism: Persicaria maculosa; assembly: GCA_963922045.1. Taxonomy (NCBI): domain Eukaryota; kingdom Viridiplantae; phylum Streptophyta; class Magnoliopsida; order Caryophyllales; family Polygonaceae; genus Persicaria; species Persicaria maculosa. The sequence goes on from OY998258.1 coordinate 42,146,989, forward strand.
ATCCAACCAAAGCCAGAAACTGAAAACAAGCATCCAATATCCCGATTGATCGACATTCAAACCTCTGGTTCAAGCTCTAATTTTACCTAGCTAATAAATTAAAGAACAATACTTTCCCAATCGATGATCCACGACATACTTTCAGCTTCAAATCCACCTATGTAACACAATCAATTTAGCCCTATTTCACTCCAATTTGCACTACTCGGCTAAAAATTTGAAATTTTTTCACTCATTGTTCACAAATTAAGAGAGTTAGAACTGATTGACAGCTTCAAACAAACCTGTTTCAAGTTGCAGAACCCTTCATACACAGTGAGCACTGAATCAAACGCCTCGACAACTGATAGCACAGGTGATTTTCCATCTGGATCCACTATTTCTATCGAATCCATGGGAACCGGAGGGAGAGCAAGTTCAGCGCCGGCGGAGGAGGACGAAGGAACAACGAAGGAGGCGACAATTGCTTCAATGGCGGAGGGAGGAAAACGACAGAACATCATCCTCTCCCTAGCAGCGATGGCAGCGGATATGATTTTTAGTGGTGACAGTGGCTTGATTTAGGCCGGATCGGACTTGAATTGCGCAGTCTTGGTTTGATTTTTCCAGATCTTGGCAGAGGCGGTGGTCCGGCTGGAGAAAACGGGGCTGTCTCCGGGGCCGGAGATCTCGGAGTAGAAGGCGTGGCCGTCGAGGAAGGATTGTCGGGGCTGCTGTGGTCGTCGAAGATGCCGGCGACCACACTCTCCTCCTCCGCCGCCTCTCTGAGGTTCCGATTGAATTCCTCCACCGACGTCGCAGCCATGGCTGCCACCGACATCGAGTATTATCAATGTAGTTGGAGACGGGCAGGAGTGGGTTTGAGGGGTCGGATTTGGCTGCAGTGGAAGAGCTCGTCGGCGGCGGAGAGAGAGGGGCGGTCGACGGAGGTGTGCAGCGAGGAGGTGGAAGGCCGGAGGTGGGAGACGGTGTGCAGCGAGCGAGGATCGCGCTCCAAATTTTGTTCAGATCTGTTTTAATTTGGGGGAGAAGGGGATGAAAGAAGGGTAGGGGTAAAATTGAAAAAAGTGGACACTTACCTAATATTGTAACCCTTGTGTCCTATGACTTAAAATTTGGTCCCAAAATGTCCACTTAGCAAAAAAACCCATGATTTTATGGGTGATTGTGTGAAAAATACCATAATTTAGGGGTGGTTATGTATAATTTACCTTAAATTTTAATATATCTTTATTATGTCTTTATTTATTATAAATAAAACTATCATATCTTTTTTACGATTATTTAAAATCTATCTTTTTTTATTGAAAGCTGATTATTATTTAAATTTATATTCATATAGAAGGGAAACTGGCAACAAATCAAATGATAAGAAATCAAAAGTATCAAATGTATGCAAACAAAACGAATATGTGTTGATTGTCAATACATATCTTGTCATGTTTGACCACTTTAGTTGAACCAGCTTTGAAAGTTGCATTCCCCACAATGAATGCCCTGTTAACCCCTATCAAATCAACAAATTAATGGTTTCCTTCTGTCCACCTGAACATTAAAAAATCGGCTGGCCTTAGCCTCGATCTCCCTTCTTGCGAATCAATCAAGAAGTTCACATGTGCCTTTTTCTTAGCAGAAATCTATACATACATGTACCTAATTATGTCAAAGAGAACATCTGAAACAAGATCATACCTATACTCGAAGTAAGTTAACAGTATATGTGGTAAATAATTTTTTAATATTATTTTTGGAGGTTTTATTTTAAAGTCAACCACAAAACGCCATATATGTACCGATTTTAGTATATAACTAATTTGTCCCTCACCCTGACGAAGGTACACTAAGTTATTTTAAATTGCAGATTGATTTAAAAATATACTCCAATGCATTATAATTGTACTTTGCGAAGTAGGGAGACTATACAGTCCATACGGAGTATAATATATTTGAATCCAAAACAACACCTTAATACCTTATTAAGCTCAATCATATACCAATTATTGTAGCTACATAAAACGATAAAAAATATACTACGTATAAAATATCAAATTTTATTAACTTATAAAAATAATTTTATATTTAATATAATTATCTATAAAATTATAAAAAAATATTTTAAAATTGATATTTTATAAAGTTTTTCGGTTCTTAAAAAGTGTGTTCGTTCAAAAGTCAAACAACAAGTTTTGTAAGACGGAGGGAGTATTAATTTTTATTGAATATATGTGAGCATATATTACATACATCACTGTGTTGTCACACGAAGGTCATCATCGGCTAATGCATACCGTCTAATCTAGTACTCCTATCTAATACGAAGTACGTACGTAGTATTATTAAGGGAAATTCCCCCAAGATTAAAGCTATTTTGGTTGGTGTCCTGCATGTTTATTTTTTTTTTTCGAATGGTACCCCTTACTTTTTACAATTTTCCGTCTCGTGTCCACAATACCTAAAACTCCTAATTTTTTTTTTCCCCCACAACCAATGACTATACAGTGAACCATGGTGGTTGTGATTGAGCCATGGAGGTCGACAATGGTGGGTCGATGAGGGCAGCAAATTGGGAGAGGAGGAGGGAAGTGAAGGCGAAGAAAGGTAATCGAGAGTGGAGATGAGTGAGAACAAGTAGGAGAAACTCGTCTTCCATGGTGGGGAGGGTGGGTAGATTTGAGAAATTTCGGCTTCGATTTGAACCGACTGTGGCTAGTTCATGCAATTCTTAATAAATCTTACACCATGGATGTATCAATTGCTCTTGATGACTCCCAATTGACAATTGTTATGGAAATTAAAGTGCATGTAATTTTGGATTAGGGTTAGAGTTAAGGAAATCTGGAATCTAGATTTTAATTGGTGGATTGTTGTTCGATTATATTGAGGAAATGAAAAAATTCAGAACCTTGGCTTGTAATCTACCAAACCCATATTTGGTCTTTGTGATTGAACTTTGAGATGGGTTTGATTTGGGTTTTTTATGGTCTTCTTGGTTGTTACCCCTCACTAGACATGGGGTTGGCCTTGGCGGTGGCGCGCACCGCCGAGGTGGAGTAGCGGTGGTGGCATAGGCTGCTGATGGAGGAGAAGGAGGCAGTGGAAGACAACTGGATCTTGTAGTCATGGTGTGCTTGAGGAACGAAAGAAAGAATATTTAATTTTTTTTATATATAATAAATTAAACAAAGTTAAGGGTCAAGTGAAATTATGAACACGGGACAAAAAGTTGTAAAAACTAAGGGTACTATTCGGAAAAAAACAGAAGTGTAGGGCACCAACCGAAATAGCTTTAATCTCATAAGCACCATTTAGATTAATTACATTTTAATTATAATGTACTATAATGTACGAGGGGTGCCCTTTTTCTAGATCTTTTTGTAATTTTTAGCGGCTAATGAATTTTTGTATGCGAGGATATGTATATACTTTTTCATCTCCAATTTGCTAGGATATCTAATTCTGACATTACCAAATACGTACTACATGATACTCCCTCCTATCAGAAATATTTGATATTTTAGAAAGTAAAATTTGATCAATATTTGATGTTTAAAAAGTAATCATTACGTTCTTTTTTACGTTTGTACTAATAATAATAATATAATTTGTACTTTTTTTCGGTTTAACTAATTACATTTGTGCATAATAAATGTGATGGAGAAGTAAAAGTTATTTGATAAGGTATTTAAAAATAAAAGTGACTTTTCTTAATCTTTGTGCATATATCTAAAATATCGTTTATTTTCGATCGGATAAAGTAGTATATGATGTGAGATAATGAGATTGATTGTAAAGTCCTCATTGAGGGTTTCATTCATTAATTAAACATATATATAGGTTACAATGGATTTGGGCCTTTTGACCCACTATACAATATAAAGCCCATGTAATCTATCAAACCCCCGTAGTCGAAAGTGGAGGCTCCCGTACAGTGAGACTGGAGCGAAAATCAAGGAACAACTGGCGAGGTAAACCCTTGGTGAATATATCAGCGTACTGAGAGGAGGACGGGACATGTAGAACACGAACATGTCCAATAGCAACCTTGTCGCGGACGAAGTGGAGATCGAGCTCAATGTGCTTCATGTGCTGATGCTGGACTGGGTTGCTAGCCAGATAGACGGCGGAGATGTTGTCGGTGTAGACCAGGGTGGCCTTCTGAAGAGGGCATCGGAGCTCAAGAAGGAGATTGCGGAGCCAAGAGCACTCAGAGACAACTTTGGCAACACCTCTGTACTCCGCCTCGGCGCTAGAGCGAGACACCACAGACTGTTGCTTTGCGGACCACGACACAAGGGTGTCGTTGAGGAAGAAACAGTAGCTAGGCGTGGAGCGACGGGTGTCAGGACAACCACCCCAATCCGCATTAGTGTAGACGACGAGGTCATGCCTAGAGGAAGGAGTAATTGTTGTACCCAGATCAAGCGTACTGCTGATGTACCTGATGATCCGCTTCAAGGACTGAAAGTGTGGTTCCATGGGAGCATGCATGAACAAGCAGATCTGCTGAACGACGTAACTGATGTCTAGCCTAGTGAACGTAAGATACTGCAATGCACCGGTGAGGCTCCTGTACAACGTCGGATCATCAAACAAAGTACCAAAGTGAGCACTGAGCTTGTTAGAGGTATCCACAGGGGTGACAACTGGCTTGCAGTTACTCATCTTGGTCCGATCAACAATCTCAGTAGCATACTTACTCTGAGAGAGAAACAGCCGAAACGCATGATGTTGCACAACGACTCCTAAGAAGTAAGACAACGGACCCAGATCTGACATGGCAAACTCGGCACTCAACTGTGAAATAATAGACGTCCGAAGAGCATCAGAAGAGGCAATGAGGATGATGTCGTCGACATATAGTAATAGAAAGGCCATGTCTGTGCCTCTACGATAGATAAATAGAGACGTATCTAAGCGGCTGCCAACAAAGCCCAAGCGTAGCAGATGAGAAGCAAAGCGCTGGAACCAAGCCTGCGGAGCCTATTTCAGACCATACAGAGAGCGCTTCAGGAGACACACGTGCTTGGGACGATCAGGATCAACGAACCCTAGCAGCTGAAACATGTAAACTGTCTCATTCAGATGGTCATGCAGAAAGGCGTTCTTGACATCCAGCTGATGAATGACCCAATGTCGCAACAACGCTAAGCTCAACACCACTCTGATAGTAGCAGGCTTGTCCACGGGGCTGAATGTCTCATCACAATCAATACTTGCCTGCTGAGATCGACCGTTGACCACAAGACGAGCTTTATAGCGCTCCAACGTCCCATCGGAGCGGAACTTGTGGCGGAAGAGCCACATGCAGCGAATGACGTTCGCCTCAGGAGGGCGAGGAACCAGAACCCAAGTACCGTTCATTGTAAAGGCTCTGTATTCGTCGAGCATAGCTGCATGCCAATTCGGGTCAAGGAGGGCTGTTTTGTAGGAGGTGGGGATGGGGGAAAGGGAGGTCGGGATTGAGGCAGGTGGTTTGTGGGAATCGGCGGGGACAACATGAGATGATGCAGCAGGTGCGACAAGTTGATGTGCTGCGGCCGCAGCATGATGCTGCGGCGGCGGGGGTAGACAGGAGGAAGCGCCCGCTGCACATCGAGGCAAAGGTAACCGCGATGATCAGACGGATAGCCAAGAAAGACACAAGGAGTGGAGAGTGGGTGAAGCTTGTGAGGGGCGGTGGATGACTGATTTGGGAAGCACAAGCACCCAAAGGTACGAAGGTGATAATACCTAGGCAAGGTGCAATAAAGTGCCTGAGTTGGTGAGCGATGGTGTAGGGTAGTAGATGGGAGAATGTTTAGGAGATAGCAAGTGGTGGATAAGGCGTGAGGCAAATAGGGAAGGGGAATAGATGTGTGGAAGAGGAGAGAGCGCATCATGTTGGTAATGGTTTTGATGATTTGTTCAGCCTTGCCATTCTGTTGGGAAGTATAGGGGCAAGACAAGCGATAGGAGATCCCATTTGTGTTGAAGAAAGTGTGAAAGTCTTTGTTATCAAATTCGCGACCATTGTCACATTGGAAACATTTGATAGATGTGTGAAATTGTGTTTTGATGTAAGCATGGAATTTGGCAAAGACATGAAACACTTGATACTTAAAATGCAATGGGAAAACCCATAAGAAATGACTATAATCATCCAGAAACAAAAGGTAATACTTGTGACCCTCCTTGCTAGGCACAAGAGATGTCCAAATGTCACTATGAATTATATCAAATGGTGCAAAAGTAGTGTTTAAAGACTGCTGAAAAGGTAGTCTGGCATGCTTGCCTAACTGACAGGAAGAACATAAACTAGAGCGAGGCTCTTTATTACATTTGACAAGACTCTTAGAACGAAGCAAATCTAAAGCTGCAGCATTGGGATGACCAAGGCGTGCATGCCACAGACTGGATGACGATGCCGAAAGGGCGACAAGACACGACGGGCTGGATGGTGAAGGCGACGAAACAGGATAGAGCTCCCCGGTGCTATTACATCTCAGGCGAGTAACCCCCGTAGTAAGATCCTTCACAGAGAAACCAAACGGATCAAACACAAGAGAAACATATATTATTGTCAGTGGTGAACCAACAGACAGAGATAAGGTTTTCGACAAGTTTGGGGGCAATGAGGACATTGTTGAGGTGTAAAGGGTTGGTTGGGGTCCGTAATGTGGCGTGACCAATACCCGAAGTATCAAGGCGACCACCGTTTCCGACGATAATAGATTATGCAGGACCCTTAAAAGAAAGAGAGGAGAGAGTACCTGAGGAGTTCGTCATATGAGAGGTCGTGCCAGTGTCCATGTACCAAGCGGAGTCAGGAGGGGTCAACTGCATAGAGGAGAAGGCGTGATGCACATCAGTCGGAGCATAGGCCTGATCAGACGAAGACGGGTAGGCCTGGTGTCCGGCGAATCGAGGAGCTGGACCCAACAAGCTCGCTCCTTGCTGATGGTGAGGATACGGGCCCGGTGGGCGATATGTTGAAGGCGGGTATCCATAGGGCATCCAAGGAGGAGTGAAGCCGGGGACGGGAGACCAGGGGGCGCGAGGGGCATCCGACCAAGGCTGCGGCCGCCGCCGCCGCCTCTCTGCGCAGGTTGATCGTTGTTACGGCTTCGCTGCGGGGCATAGGTCTCGTCAATGTCGCTTGACGAGATCAGTGCGGTTTTGTCCTTGACGGCATCGGTGGTCTGATGGTGAAGGCGAGTCTCCTCCAGGATCAACTGAGACCGGGTCTTCTCGAAGGTGAGGAGAGGTTCCGTCTGCTGGATATGAGTAGCAGCAGCATTGTATTCAGAGGGAAGACCCGAGAGTACCTGGAGGACAAGGCGGGTAGCAATAGGTTTGGAGTCGACGGTGCCCAATTGATCAGACAGGGTTTTGATATGCTGACAGTAGGCGGATATCGACGGAAAAGACGCAAGCTTGCAACTTGAGAATTCGTGCTCAAGGTAGACGGCACGGATGGACTTGTTGTCCTAAAAGAGATTTTGAAGTTTGGTCCAGGCATCCAAGGCGTTGTCTTTGGGGTTGAGGAGATTGTTGTCAATAGATCTTTGAAGATGGTGTTGAAGATCCATTGAAGGACGATGGTGTCGATTTGAGCGAAGAGATTGTCATCCTCAGTGATGGGATGAACGATAGAGGAATCGATGTGGTAGAGGACCTTATGAGCCTTAGCATGGGTCGTGAAGAGGTGAGACCACATGGTGTAGGAACTGGATTCATGATCAAGGATGATAGGGATGCAATTTTTGATGTTGGAGATTGTGAGAGCGGAGTGAAAGGGTGGCTTGATAGGGTTGGTAGGAGGGTCGGCCATTGGAACAAGAGGGAGAGAAAATAGGGGGGGGGGGGGGTCGGCGACGAAGGAGGGGTGGCCGAGAGGGGGAGGGGGTGTCGGCGGCAATGGGTGGCCGAGAGGGTGGGCGAAGGAGGGGCGACGGCAAGGGGGTGGCCGACGGCTAGGATGTATTATTCTAATTTTGACGGATGGAAAAATCGTTGATTTACCTCGCCAAAAATAAATCCCAACCAAACAAACTAGTAGTATACAAGTAAGGGGTCGAACCCAAGAGAATCAAGTATTTCTAAATATTGTGTATTTATCAATATAAAAAGAAAAGATTTTTATAAATGAAAATAAAAGAAAATAATATTGACAAGAGCAAATAAAGGATAGAAGAAAAGCGTTTCCACCTACAAGTTCTCGACATTGGTTGGTTTTATTGATCATCGAATCCTTTTTAAGTTATTATCTTTTCCTACGAATTCCTCCCGTCTTGGTTTAAATAGATTAAAAGTCCTACGAGTCCAATTAATCCCTTACACCTCAATGCAACCCTAACACGGTCAAGATTTAACAAAGAGATAGCAAATAGTCCCAAGAACTTGAGCATATAAATAACACCAATTAAACACAGTAAATCAATCTTTAAGATATATGTCAACTCCCTACATAATCATGCTTCAAATACGGAATCCACAATCTTATGCGTGCTACTACGGAAATAACACAAATACGAAAGTATTAAATCCTAGCATGAAATCAATATTATCAAGGTAGCTAATCAAGATAACATCAATAACATAATCGATATCGCACAAATAAGTTGAAAGAATTAAAGAGGAAAAATAACTTAAATTATAAACTCATAAACATAACACCAATTCTTGAAAGTGTATGCGAAAACTAGAAAATTAGCCAAACATGGCTTACCTAAGCTTTCTTCTCTTCAAAGGTGATTTCCTTACTTGAATCCATCCATAAGAAAACTAACCCTAAACATCCTATTTATAAGCCTAAAGTCTTGAATAAACAAGGTAAAAGATAGACAAATAAGATAGAAACTTCCTAAACAAACTAGATAGAAGATAGACTTTCCATGTATAGTTCAGCGTCAAATTCCGCTGGCAGCGAAAATTTTCGCTAGCAGCGAATGGCCTTAATCAAGCCAATGTTGGATTTTCGCTAGCACCTCGCTACCATACTCGCTGCTAGCGAATGTTCATGCCTTAGAAATTTTGTCAAGCCTCCTCGGTTCTCCCTCTCTTTTTCGCCTCCGCGAGTCACTCCTTCCGCTGCCGCGAGAGTGCCCATCCGCTGCAGCGAGTCAAGTCGTTTGCTGAAGCGACTCCATTTGCTGGCAACGAGTTTCTTTTCGCTGGCAGCGAGTCGTGCTGCTCCAGGACATGCTCCGGCTAACTCCACTCGTTGGCAGCGAATACTGCTCAGGCCACCTTCTCGCATGATGTTGCTGACTTGATCCGATGCAGCGGAAAGACATTCGCTGTCAGTGAAAATCCAACAGAACACCATCACGTAGATCTCCGAAAGAGCTTTCCAACGCATGCTCATATGCGTCGATCGAACATCCGATGCCTCCGGAAAGTGCGTTACAAGTTCAGCTCGCCGGGCGGACAGCTTTCGCGACTCGCCTTCGTTTTCGCTCTTAGACCTCGATTTCGCTCTCCGTTGCTCCTTGGGTTGTTCCATTCTCTTCGTGTGACTTCTTCCTTAAGCTCTCCCAAGTCTCGCCTTAGCCTTACTTAGCTCCGTTCCTCGTGTTCTTTGCCTCGGATCTACGAATCTACATAAAACCATCGAAATAGCGTAGATTCCGAACTTTTTCACAAAACGGGCGCTAATCTAATTAATACTAAAACATTAATATATGACAATAAAATGCACCTAAACTAATCTATAATTCCTATTGGAATATGCCTTACCAGGTTTGGAAAGAAAAAGAAAATTAGGGTTTTAGGATCTTAGGCTGTGATACCATGTGAAATCATGAGATTGATTGTAAAGTCCTCCTTGAAGGTTTCATTCATTGATTAAACATATATATAAGTTACAATGGATTTAGGCCTTTTGACCCACTATACAATATAAAGACCATATAATCTATCATATAACACTAGTTGTTAGTTTCGACTTGACCTATGTTGTCTTTGACTTCCAGGCTTGGTGCTTCTGTTGTATATTTTGACAATATAACCCTATGCGTATAGCAAGACTCTTTCCATCCATTACTCAAGTTTAAATGACCAGTTGGGACAAAATAAACAAAAACAAAACCCAAAAAAAAACATTATAATGTTTAGGGAAATCTTGTTCTTATATAATGATTTAACTTTTGTCTCGGTATATCTTGAAATAATTAAATTTGATATTACTCCTTCTAAGTTCAATGGAAATTTAGAATTTCATAAATTGTTTGCTACCTTATTTTGTAGTTAAAATTCCAGACTTAGAATATATTGAAATAAGATCAAAATAAGCATATAGAAATATATAATTAAAGGGATGGATGGGTTCGCTCGATCGCAAAGTCGTTTTCATACTCATTTAAGAGGAGTTAAGTTAGTTGTTTGGTAAGTGCATGAAATTTGATTAAATCTCATTAAACATACATGAGTTTTGATCTTGATAGCTAAGTATACATTTGAACGTTTTTTCTTTACTGAAGTTTCATTTAGAATTGAAGGTAAAGAGAATCTGGCATTTTACTCATCATAGTTGAGTTTCGAGACTTTTAAATTTGTGAGTTGTTGTTTAGTTATTTGTTCCATGATCGAGATCTCTCACATGTTCATGTTTTCGAAAATCGTTTTTTATTAGAAAAAAATTCGGGCGAGCGAGCTCTACTCGGCTGCATCATTTCGGATGAGGTCTAAAAGATCTAGATCGTTGTGAATATCGACACCCCAGGCAGAGTGGCAAAGGTATGCAACCTTATCAACCACTCTATTGCCTAAACGGGGAACATAAAAGAAAGAAACTTCTTTCAAAGTCGATAAAAGGAGTTTAACATCTGACATGATCAGTTCAATTTCCCAAGAACATTTAGATTTTTGGTTGAGGTGGTTTATAATTATACTAGAGTCTCCTTCAATGTGGATTTTGTCGATGTGGAGTCGAGTGGAGTGATGGATTCCTAGTTTTAGAGCAAAATCTTCCGCCTTTAAGGGACTTTGTTTACCAAGCTTTTGATAGCATATTTGTATTGGGTGTCCTTTCCAATCCCTGATTATGACTCCAGCTGTGCTATCGTTGTTTGTGATTGTGGATCCATCAAAATTAAGCTTGAAAGTCCCCCTCGGGGGTTTCCGCCATGTAACCTTATCATGCTTTTTTTTCTTCTTTGGGCGGTTGGGGCGTTGTGTGTGTAAGAGGAAATCATCATCTAGACTACACTCAATTTGAGATGTTTTACACCAATTCTATTTGTGAGTTTTAATAATACGCAATAAAGTATCTCTAAGCGGGATAGGAACCTGCTTGAACACGAGTTGTTTTCGAATGTACCAAGTAGACCACCAAGTAAAGGCAAGCCCCACTTTAACGCGCAGAAGCAAAATTGTTCCCAATAAATGACATGATAGGTCTAATATCTCGAGAATGAGTTATCATACTTGAAATTGTTGAGTTTATACGAGAAGGAAGACTAATTAATGAACGCACATAATGACATTCTAACAAGAGGTGAACATCATCTTCGATCGCACGAAAATCGTCTTATTTCTACATGTCCATGGCTGGTTGTTTCAATCCTTTATCTCTTTGGCTTTGGTAAATAGCTCATAAATAAGATTTTAAATTAACTTAGTTTTTTGCATCAATCTTTCCAATATCAATTCTTCTAATAAGTTCGAGTGTTTTTAGACATACATTTTGTACAGAGATTAATCGAGTTTTCTTGTGGAGAATGACACAAAGTACACTCAAGGGGAACACCAAATTTTTTTTCCACAAGTGTGGTCTTTACCTATGTTCAAACATTAACCTTGATTACTTCTTACTTTATTCGGAAAAACATGTCGTTTACTATTTACGATTTTACGTACATTATTTTTTGGTGGGAAAATAGATAAACAAGTTAGTTGTATTTCCAATCACCGATCTCCACATACATGCGATGCACCTGCAGTCTCTAAACAAGTGAAGAAGGGTCTCCGACTGATTGATGCACACACCGCAATCGTCGCCCGCCGACATTTGCCGCTGCTTCCTCTCCACATTCGTGAGAACTACACCTTTGACAAGCATCCATATGAAACACCGAACTCTCTCGGGCACACAAATCTTCCATATCCTCTTGTATATCTGCGCACAATGTCGCAACACTCATTAGCACTAATAACACAGTCATAAGCATTACTGATGTGCGCTGAATTTACCATGTTTTTCGCTTATCAATATCGATTTCTGTCCACATTTTATATTTCCGAGTTAGAATAGTGCAGGAATTGTGTAGTTTATGCTTATTTGTTAATTATGGAGATCTACACCAGTTCTTGTTTAATATTGCAGAAACCGAGACATTTTCGGAGGAATTCAGAGAAGTGGAATTCAAGTTGGAAAACCACTCGACGTCTGCTAAAGAGTCACTCGACAGTGTACAGACTGACTCGACGTCTACTGGAAGCTAAAGCATATCGAGAAGAAGCAAGGACGAGCAAAGACCACTCGACATTAGGAGTCGACGTCGAGTCCATACTCGACATCGAGTGGAGCCAATTCGACACACACTCCTCTGGAACCGAGATCGAGTGCAAAGACAAGTCGAGACACAAGACGTGACTCGATGTCGAGTGGCCCACAGAACATGTTCGACGGCCCAATCCGAGTTCGAATTTGGAAGAGCTTTACTTGGCCACGAAGAAAAGGATGTTTTATCAATGTGAAGACCATCTATTTTTCCTAGGTTAAATTCCTAAATTACCTAGGGGAATTTTAGTTGTTTCCTATTTTATTTATTATGAACTTTTAGCCTTAGATTTAGATAGACAGAAATTAGATATAGATAGAATTGCTCGCTCCTTCCTTGGATAGAGATGCTTGAAGCCTATAAATAAAGCCCTAGGGGTTGGTTTTTATTCATTCTACAACACACAAGTAGTCTAGGCACGAGAGAGAGAGAGAGAGAGAGAGAGAGAGAGAGAGAGAGACGATTGGAGTTGGAAGATGCGATAGCGGTTTTGGCTTTGTTCGGTTTGTACTCTTTCTATTTTAATTCAATTCAAGTTATTTCCTTTATGAATCTGATGTTTGCTATGATGATGAGGCACGAGTAGTTCCCCTATTTCTAGGGTTAGGGTGAGCCCGACGATAGCCATATAAGTTGTCAAAGGTATGATCTTTTCCAGCGAATTCATCTTCTATCCATACTTGCATGATTCTTCTACGAAAGTAGTAGGTACATCCTTATTTGTATTATTGAAGAGAAAGTGATCTTAGTATGAATTGGGATTAATTATAAAAAAGGGTAGTAACAATTAGAGTTTATGCGAGAGCCTCTATCCACTTAATTGTTAATAACGAAAGTTATTTGATGAAAAACTTATTCCTTTCATGAATTTGACATATTAATTGCATGATTATCGTTGTGGCATAATTCCCCAACTTTGGAAGTTGTTTAGTTTATTGATTTATGATAGAGTCTATTTTAGTCATGTTTTAAGTATAGATTTACATATTAGTTTAAGAGCATTTTTACATATTTTATAGCTTAATTTATATTATTTGGTTTTCGGAGTCTACACTAGTGTTTTTATATATTTCATGCGTTTTTGGGCTGGATCGTATGAATTCGGAGATCGTGGGATTATTTCGCAAATTGGAAGGAGGTGGCCGGCTTGAATCAATACTTGGGCTGATGAATTGGAGTGCGGCGCCGATTTACACTGAGCTTCGTTATATATATATATATATATATATATATATATATATATATATATATATATATATATATGCTATCAGACATATATAGATATATTAGTAAAATAGAATTAGATTTACTAGATATTTTATATTATTATATATTTATTTTACTATAGATAGAATTGGAATACACCTATATATATACATTCTTTCATTCGGAAAGGGGAAGGCCGAACGTGAGTATATGAGACCGGCCGTCATATTGTTCCACCTAAAACCTAATTGTCTTTTGTTTTATTTTTATGGAGACCTAAACTCTCCCGTTTCGTCTACGATTTGAAGCTTTGTTTGGATTGATTGTGAGTTTCTAATTCTTGTTTCTTATTCCCTATATTGAATGTTTCGACTTCTTTGTGCTTGATTGTCTATTATTTTATTCTATCTATCCCGCACAACTAGTTAGAATCAATTCAATTGCTAGGGTTTTGTAGATTCCTGGTTGTGAACCTTAACCCAAGTGGCAAACTTGTTCCTTTAGGGTTGGTTGAACTAATTGAATGGGTAGGAAGTTGGATGTGGTGTTAAATCCCTATTTAGGGACTGCAAATACCTTGGTTAATATCTGAACTTAAAGCTATCAATTGGGTTAAATCCTTCTTTAGGGACTGTTCGATTGATAAGGGTTTCTAGGATTGGTTGGACTAGTAACTATATTAGATCGGGACAAGGGCATTCATAGGAAGACTAAAAGGAGATGAGGAAGTTACAATATCAATTTAACTAACTAAAGTGGATAATTGTAGGTGAAACTATTTTATTAATCGTTATCTCCATTAATTTGTTTATAGTTTATTTTATTTTCTTTCTTATTTTCACCACTCAAAACCCCCCGTTTCATACTAATTGGTAAATAAACTTAACTTAGGAATAACTTGATTCTCTGTGGGATCGACTCGTGCTTACCACACTACATTAGTTAGGTAGGTTCGAAATTATTTTGATACGGTTTACGCGACTAAAAATCGTTCATCAAATTGGCACCGTTTCTGGGGAATCAAAGTTTATTTCTTTGTTCTGTGTGTTTGCCGATTATTGTATATAACTAATTTTGTTGTGAGCCTATCTTACGGTTCATAACACCCGTGCTACTAACTGTTTGTGTTCGTTTGTAGGTGTGTGCCTCTAAAGATGACTCATGGTTTATTTTGTGATTTTTGTGGAGTTTCTAATCATATATTTAAAGATTGTCCGGTGTTTAGGGTTCCGATCGGAAAGGTTAAGGAAGTACATCATTTGTGCAAAACTCAACTTTCTCGTGAGATGGATATCATACATGAGATTGCACAGTTAGAGCTCCAAATCGGACAACTAGAGCCTCCATGTCTGGCTCCGCAAACATCACAAGAATCGTCCATGTTGCCCTATGTGGAAGAGCACTTTGCTGCAATGGAGTCCCAACTTATAAAGATCCAAATTGATTTCAATAACAATATAAGGCGGATCCAAGTGGCTCAACAAATTACAATTCCAATTATTTCAGAGATTTTCCCTATGCAGACGGAGGTGGTTGTTAGTGACGACTATGCTATCATCTCTTTTGACGAGGAGATCTTAGACGATTGGATAGATGAGCAAGATGAGGAAAATTTCACAAAGAGGATTCTGCTGTTTGAATTTAATGAGGGTGCAAACGGACAAAGAACTGGGAAAAGGCAAAAGAGGAGCGCATATTTTTAGAAGCCACCAATGGAACTGAATTGGTGGGATTACATACCCTCTGCAGAGAGCCATGCTCGCATATTTGATAAGTTGAAACGGTTTTTGTCTGCAATATTATTTAGTTTCAGTTTATCAATACATTATGCAGGCTTATATGGGATATGCGCCCAAGAGTTTGACAAGTTGTTGAGGACTTTAACAATGTCTGAATCGATCTTAGATAGATTGTGAGCCAATCAAGGTATGTTTTTTTTTCCTTTTTATTTTTAGTTAGGATCAGTTTATACTATTTTTTTATTTTCATTAAAAAAAACACTCCTCCCGTCTCCCTCTTCCTTTCCTCTCTTTAGTCTTTACCCTTCTGAAACCTGCTTGAGCGCCGCCCACCGCCGTCCTCCTCTGTTTCGCTCAACATCCCCTCCACACCCGACCTTTCTCTCGCCGGCATTCATCATCAAGGCTCCGCCCTTATATCCGGCCGACTTGCACATCCTACCTCTCCTCTGGTAGTCCCGACTGAAGCCCAGATCTCTCTCGCTGTTCTCTTTCTCTGTGCATCTCCACCGCCAGCAGTCGGCACCAGAGATCGCCGGCCCACCAGTCTCCCACCGCTGCATCGCCTCATCGCGCCGATTTCTCCACCCGCATCCACTTTGTCCGATTCCACTAGCCGCCAGCAGCCACTACTCCATCACCTCTCCACTCGTCGCTTGGGCTTCGCCCATCTCTTGGCCTGAACCCTAAGCCAGTGCTCCTTAATCCGCTGCCGACAATGCTCGACCTTTACCCAATCTCCTGCAAGCCGCCTCTGATCGCCAACTACACACAGCTCTTGTACTCAGTCCTATCCGCCAACGCCACCTCAATCCTTGCTGCTGCCAGGCTTCAACTTCAATCTTCACCCGATATGTGCAGGTTGGGAATCGATTTCCTTGTCACTTGTAATCATGATCTGAATTTTGTGAATTTGATTCTGAATTAGTGGAAGGGTTGATTTGCGTTGCGGGTTTGTTACTGCTTAATTGTTCTTCGATATGGTTGCGGGATTTTTGTTACTCTAATTGATTTCTTTTGCTTGTGTCTTGCTCCCTGTGTCCATTGATTTTTTGATGATTGTATTTGCAAAATATGGATGAGCATGATCGATGAGGCTATCTCTATTTTACTGGTCCAGTTGCTAACTTTTATACTTGATTTGGCTCATGAATGGGCTTAAATTGATCAGGAAAGTTTATAGGGATGTTAATGTTACTACTGATAGGGATGTTCCTTGACCACCGGATATGACATCTTGCTTTGTTTATTATTGTCAAGTGTTGTTATCAAGATAGGTCTAGCTACTTTGAGATGGTGCCCTTGCTTCAATTTGTGCTTCCTAGTTCTTGCTCCCTGGAATTACTTGGATTCCATGTCTTTAATTTATCATAAGTGATTGAGCACGGACTAATAAGCTGACTTCTAAGGTACTGGGTTTTGTTATTCTTTTCACTTGGATGATATCATTATGTTGGAAAGTTGGATTGCTTTGTCTTGTATGTTTTCTTTGCTTTTAGTTTTGGCCAGGACCAATTGCAAAGGGATATGCCATACCGTTCCGACTCCAAGAAGGTTCACAAATGCTTATTGCATCCAGGAGGGAGTGGCGGGCGAATTTTGTGCTTCGAATCTCCGTGTGTAATTTCAGAACTCTTCTCTTGATAGCTCTAAGGAATAGTACCTTTCTTGCTGAATTTTGTGCTTCTGATATTCCTTTGCTCTTGAGAACTCAATTTTTTCACTGATTGCTATTCTAGTTGTGCTTGTTTTTCCGTTGGTTGTGGTGTTTGATAGGTCCTATCACTATGAGAAGTTGCTGGTTTTTTGGGTCTATTCAGAGGCTACACCACCTCCTCCGCTTGAGTTGAAGCTTGTTTTGGGATGCCTAATTACTTGGTGAGTTTCCTCTACTTCTTTTATTCATTTTCTTTACTTTGAGGACAAAGTAATATTTTAAGCCTGTGGTGGAGAATTCAAGTGTAGCTCCGCATTTTTCATTTTTTGTTATGCATTGCACTGCATTATAGACTGCATTATAGAGTGTTTGATAATTATCCCATGGTCTTATATAAGTTATTGAGTCTTTGTTTTTTATTTGTTAGTTTTTTTTAGTTTTGTTAGGAAAGATATTTCCATGATTGGTATGACCTCGATGATGATATATGGTTTTTCATGGCTTAAGAGTTAATACAATTGAATTTTAAATGAATAAAGACACTTGTGGGATTCCCGTAGATAATCTGGATTATGAGCTTTAGTTATAACTTGATTATTGGTTGGATGTTCAGTTTAGAGCAATCTTTAAAACTTTTATATGATTTCTATTGTATATGTCTAAACCCCTGATGAAAAGCACTAGTAAATTCGGTTATATGCATGTTTTATGTGTTTTGATATATGTGTTTGGTTGATGAGTGTAAGGAGAATAAAATTCACTTGCACCGCTCGAGGAGGATAAAATTCACTCGAGTGAAAAGAATCATTAATAAACCAATATTCGAGGAGAATAAAATTCACTCGACACTAATAAGAATTGAGAAAAAATACGGTTAGTAACCGATCCTGTTTGTGGAGGATAAAATTCACGCAAGGAGGAAGAAAAAGTGTTTAGAGAAACAAAGAAAGAAAAAAAAAGAGTTTTATTGAAAATCCGAAGTAGAAAAGGCCTAGTAATCAATGGGTGTTTATGACGATTTGTAAGTGTGCTTAATGAATTTGATTGCTCAATACATTCTGAATGCAAGCAATCTCTGAACCTAATCGGAGTTTAAAGCAATGAGTATGAACGATTTGATGTGGGTCTCATAGTGTCATAATTATTTTGAACTTAACATAATAAACACTCCTGAAGCCATGACAACCATACTGATGAGTGATCATTCATAGAAATTTCTTTAAGTCTCTTGTCTTTCTTTTTTAGTCTTGTCTTTGTTTTATGATTAGTTTGCTTGGGGACAAGCAAAATTCTAAGCATGGGGTAGTTTGATAGAGTCTATTTTAGTCATGTTTTAAGTATAGATTTACATATTAGTTTAAGAGCATTTTTATATATTTTATAGCTTAATTTATATTATTTGGTTTTCAGAGTTTACACTAGTGTTTTTATATATTTCAGGCGTTTTTGGGTTGGATCGTATGTATTCGGAGATCGTGAGATTATTTTGCTAATTGGAAGGAGGTGGTCGACTTGAATCAATACTTGGGCTGATGAATTGGAGTGCGGCGCCGATTTATACTGAGCTTCGTGTGTGTGTATATATATATATATATATATATATATATATATATATATATATATATATATATATATATATATATGCTATCAGACATATATAGATAGATTAGTAAAATAGAATTAGATTTACTAGATATTTTATATTATTATATATTTATTTTACTCTAGATAGAATTGGAATACAACTATTTATATACATTCTTTCATTCGGAAAGGGGAAGGCCGAACGTGAGTATACTTTTTTTTTTTATTAGGTAAAAATTCGGATAGGGAGACCCTTATCCAAAAGCATCCTGACGGATGAGACCTAGAAGGCCTGTGTCGAGAAGCAAATCTGTCCCCATAGTCGAGTAGCAAAGGTGTGCAACCTTATCCGCTACTCGGTTACCAGTGCGGGAAATATGTGATATTTTAGTATTTTTGACCCCCTTTAAAAGGGCCTGGATATCCGATATAATTATCTCTATTTCCCATGGACATCCATTCTGTAGTGTTAGACAGTCCGGTATGATTTTTGAATCGCCTTCAATAATCAGGTCGGCTATCCCTAGTTCTTTTACCTTCTCTAGCCCATGACGTAGGGCGAGCGCTTCCGCCATTAGGGGCAATTGTCCCCCGATGCCTTTTCCTCCAATGCTGACGGGAGTACCACACCAGTCTCTGATGATAAACCCAATAGAACTTGAGGTTGTCGATCTGGACGATCCATCAAAGTTTACTTTGTACTGACCGAACGGGGGCTTCTTCTAGTGGCGTGTTTTGTTTTTATGGATTGGATGGTCCTTTTTCCTCTTTTGGTTGTCTGGTTCCTCAGGTTCCATTTCACTCCAGATGCAGGCCCTTTTACAGTTCTCTATGTTGTCTCCTATCATTTTCCGGAAGCCATCAGCGGTGGGAATACCCTTACCCTTGAAAATCGTTTGGTTTCTAGCAAACCATACAGTCCACCATCTGATGGATGTCTTTTGTCGCTGCTGTGCTGAAAGGGTCGAGCCTATAATTTCCAGTATTTGATCCATATCTCTATCAGTATCTATTAAGGATTGAATCTTATGCTCAATTTCTCTGGGGAATTGTTGGTCGAAGTTATTGATTGGGCATTCTATGAAAAGATGGATGTCATCTTCGGTAGACTGATTGCAAAATATGCACGTATTGGGCACAGACACCCCTTTTTGAGACAAGCGTGTTGCAGTCGGAAGTCCCTTATGTTTAATTTTCCATAGAAAATTCTTCACTTTGGGGGGGGGGGGGGGGGGGGGGAGGCATCAAGACCCCAAATCCATGCAAAACCCCCCGAAGATCTTTGTGAGTTGGCTGTTACTAGGTTGTAAGCGCTTGATGTGGTGAACCAACCCTTTTTGGCAGGCCACCAGTAGAGTCTGTCTGTAAACGAGCCGATTGGAAGTGAAATCTTTAGGATTTCTTCTTCTATGTGTCTTGGGAGTACAGATAGTAATTTCTCCCCCCACCACTGACCTTCTAATACGTAATCACTTACCAACTCCTGAGTGGGGATCGATTTTGTTGATCAGCGGAGTCATTGTTACCCAGTTATCCTTCCAAAACTTGATTGATTTTCCATCACCCACTTGCCAGATGAGTCTAGTTTTGAATTTTGGGATTAGCGCGCTTAGTTTCGACCATTGCCAAGAAGCATTGCCTTTTCGGGAATAATTCAAAATATGATTTTCTTTAAGGTATTTGTACTGGATAATTTTGACCCAGTAATTTTCTGGTTCTGCAAGGATTTTCCAAAGGAGTTTTAATTGTAGAGCTTCATTCATGTCTTCTGCTTTCCGAATACCCAAACCCCCTTTCGACTTGGGTTTACAAATTTTATCCCAGCTGATGAGTGGACTATGTTGGGCGTCTTTGTTCCAGAAGAAAGTTCTGTTTATTTGATCTAGCTTTTTATGAACCGTAGCCAGAAGCATGAAGCTCTTCATTGAGTATAGGAGTTTTGAAGCTAGGTTTGAGGCAATCAAGGTAGCTCTACCCTGCTGTGATAGTGCATTTGCTCGCCATTTGCTCAATTGGTCGTTTGATTTACAGATAATGTCACCGAAGGTTTCCTTAGTCACCCTTCCTTTTATAATTGGACAGCCAAGATATTTTTCCAAATTTCTTTATAATGGAATATTAAGTACTCTCTCTAGATCGTATGCCCTGTTACTAGGGATTCCTGGAGTAGTTTGGAAGGCAGATTTGTGATAGTTAACTTTTTGTCCTGAGAATCTGCAGTATTCATCAATGATCTCCTTAACCTTTGCACAAGCGGAATTATTTCCTTTGGCAAAGATTATGATGTCATCCGCGAAAGCCAGAAACGGTATGCGGGGGCCTGAGTGACCAAATTTAAATCCTACACTCTTATTATGTGATTCCGCTTCCAGCGATAGTTTGCGAGCAAGAACTTCTGCCCCTAGTAGTAAGAGAAACGGGGAAAGAGGATCACCCTGTCTTAATCCCCTTGTTGGTTTAAAGGGCTCTGTTGGGCCGTTATTTACTAGAACAGAGAAGGATACTGTCGTCACACATTCCATGATAATATCCACGAAATATGAATGGAAACCAAATTTTAAGAGAATTAGTCTCAGAAATTGCCAATCGACGCGATCATATCCTTTTTCCATGTCGAGTTTTATTGCTGTCCATCCCAATGAGCCTTTTCGCGTTCTGAATGAGTGAAATATCTCATGTGCTATCAGTACGTTATCTTGGATTGCCCTGTCTGCAATGAAAGCTCCTTGAAGAGGATGAATAAGCTTCCCTATTATTCACTTAAGTCTTTCTGTTATTATTTTGGAGATAATCTTGTAAAGTGTAGAGCATATGCTGATTGGTCGGTAGTGTGTTGTCATGGTGGGGTTGTTTGTTTTTGAAATAAGAGAGATGGATGTGTGATTTATTTGTTTTAATAGATTTCCGGAGTGGAAGAAGCCTTTTATGGCTCTGGTAATGTCTATGCCCACAATGTCCCAGTATTTTTTATAAAATTCCGCCGTCATGCCATCCGGCCCCGGGGATTTGTTGTTCCCTAAAGCCAGAACTGCATTTTTAATTTCACTATTGGTTGGCTGTTGGATAAGATATTTATTCTCCTCATCTGTGATCATTGGGTGAATTTCGGTCAGATAGCCTTCAAGTTGAGAGGTCGTATAGTTTTGTTCTCGGCTAAATCTTTTCTCAAAATCCCGTTGGATTTCCCTTTTAACATTTTCATCACCCGTAATGTAGGTTCCTTCTGCTGAGGTTATTGTCCTAATTATCTTTCTGTTTCGTCTTCCAGTTGCTACCCTATGAAAATATGATGAGTTAGTGTCTGCTAACTTTAGGTGTTTCAATTTAGCTCGTTGATTCCAATAAGTTTTGTGGAAAAGAAGTAGATTTTCTCTTTTGGACAGTAGATTTCGTTCTTTTGCACATCTAACTGGGCTTTGGCTATTCTGTTGTGTGGATTGTAGATCGATTAGCTCTACATCCACTTTTTGAATTTGGCGGAAGATATTTCCAAAGGTTTTCTTATTCCACGCTTTAGCCTTTTGGTTGAGGATTTTTGTTTTATGAGATACGCGGAACATAGCCGAACCTGCGCAGGAGGATCGCCATGGCTGTTTGACAATATTCCGGAAATCCTTTCTCTGTAACCACGTGTTTTCAAATTTGAAAGGGGGTGGTTTGAAATTATTGTTCTCAGACAAGTTAATTGTTATGGGGCAGTGCTCCGAGTTAGAAAAGACCTCGTTAGATGTAGCTAGTTCCGGGAACATATCGATTAGTTTGTGTTGAACTAGTACTCTGTCTAATTTTTCCAGTATGTTGTCTGTTCCAAAATGCTTCTTTCTCTAAGTGAAAGGGTTACCGAAGGAAGGAATTTCTGTCAGGGAGCATTCGTTTTTGAACTCAAGTAACCTTTGGAACCGACCCGGAAGTGTATCAGCTCCTCCCAGTTTGTCTAAAAGCGAGCTTATTTCATTTAAGTCACCCATTATTAAGCAAGGATAATCACTTTGGGAAATTAGTTCTTGTAGACTCCTCTAGAAATCCTCTTTGTCAGGCGGGTTAGGTAGAGCATAGACAAAGAACAACATGCAGTGAAACTGTTCTTTAATGTTTTCGTACTTTACTCCAGTGATTCTCGGGAAATGTAAAACGATAGAGATGGTTTCGTTTATGAATGAGGTTTCGTTCCACAGCAGACACAGTCCACCCGCCCGACCTGTGGCAGGAGACCAGCATATGTTTGTAAATCCCGCACTTTTCCACAGTGTGTCTTTTGGTTCAACTTCGGTTTTTGTTTCTGCTAAAATAAGTATTTGTATGTGATCTAGAGTGCGCCATCCCTTCATATTGGTCCAGAAGGTTCTACTTCCGATTCCTCTACAGTTCCAATACCGAATGATGATAACCCCGTTGTAGTGGCGTGGGTAGGCAAAATGTAACCCCACCCATGCCGAGATTTTTCCTTGCTAGTGGTTTCTGCTTCCTTTTGGAAGAAGCATTTATACTTATTTCGTAATTTTTGTATCTAACGTGATAACATTCTCTTGCAAATTTTTTAGGGGGATAGATTAGCGCCACCAAGGAGAGATTTATTGTACCTATTTGCCGTCCTGTTTTGAGATTATAGTTTCGTTTGTTTGAAACAAGGTTAACTTTGAAGACTTTAGCCGAGTGATTTATTTGCTCCGAGTCGATTCGCTATTCTAGCCATTTGTTTGTCCATGCTAGACTAACGTTCCAAATAGGATGTGAATTATCTATCTCTTTCAGTAAATTATTAAGAACAGGTTTCTCTAGGCTAATATACGGGTGTGTTGGTAATACGGAATGGTTTCTGGAAATGTGTGTAAAATTAAAATAAAGATCAGACATGTTTTGATTCAAAGTAGGTGTGCTTTGTAAGGGTAAAGGTACCATTGGGGTGGGTTGATTCGAAATGAGTTTGAGGAGTATATGGATTCTTTGATGTAGTCGGTTGACGTATGAGTAGCAGCTAAGGTTTGATTCATAGTAAGGTTTTTGGAATTGTGTTGTTAACTCGGTATCTACACATGAAAGGGTTATGTACGAGACTGCAAAATGAACATCAGTGATAATAATTTTGAGAGGCGTAAACAGGGCAATCAATTTGAATCGGCAAAGTCTCGAGGTCTTAGACCAGAGGAGTATGTGTATGTTGGTTTTTTCAAAGAGTTGCTTCATGGTGGGGCTTTCACCCAAGAGGATCTTGTTTTCACAGCAAGGATTGTTAACCGAGTGGAGTTGAAGCAAAGAGACTAAATTGATAATTCGTAAGTATGTAGTAGGATGGTTTAGCACAAGGAAATAACAGAGGCCAGCAGCCAAGATCATTTCATTCATAGTACCAAGAGCAGTCATACACCTACATAACGCAGTCCAATCGATAATACACCAAACAAAGTAGAAGAACCCATCTACTACTAAACACCATAAACAACGATTCCTACCAACAATAAACTGACAGGGAGTGCTTTGATACAAAAGGGAGAGAATTGAGCTCATGAAGGAACTACCTCCAGCACTGTCATATGCAAAAGGGGCAACACAAAAAGGAGTAAAGTGCCCATTTCAACACATCAAAGGTAATTTGTTCTTCAACTCCTAGTAGCTTGTAATCCAACTACCAGAATCACAAGCGGGAGGGAAGGAGAGATACTTACTAATCATTACAACCGCGCTTGCTGCCCACCCCCATCAGGTTGGAGGATGCAGACTCGCCTTCTTCTTCTCCGAGCTTTCTTTTGCCTGATTCAGAGCGGGGTGAGCCCTCCACACGCAGCTGTTGGAACCTATGCTCCACCCTAGGGGATGCATAAAGACCAGCTGGCAAGGGCGAGCAGCAGTAGCTGTCTTGGTCGGGTTGCCAAGCGAGGAGATATCCACTTCTGCCGATGCAGGGATGTTGTTCAACAGCACTTCAAATTCTTCTTGGGTCATGTCATCCTCCTTGGCCATCCTCAAACCCAGTTTCCTCTTCGAAGTCCATCAGCTCATCCTCATCAGACAGGTACAGCTCGGACACGAGGTTGTCAGCATCCTTTCGAGTAGGTTCATCATGCGGGGGTGCATCATTGAGGTAGTTTGAAGTGGGTGGCGCCACCAGTGGAGAAAGAACAGGCTCACCCTCCGGCTCCACAACACCCGACAGTGCGGTAGACCCCTCAGCAGAGGTAGAAGAGGAAAGCAAGGAGGAGGAGTCAGATGATATACTTACATTTTTTCCAAAAGCCTTCCATAACTCAGCCTTAGAATGGCCAAATGAGGGTGGGGCACGCCTCTGAGGAGCTCTAGCAGCCACACGAACCCATTCCCCCCTTTGGCAGGAAGGGGCTCCTCATCCACAACGGTGTGCTCAGGCGGAGCACCACCCATCACCCCATCAGTGGGTGCGTTACAGATCTTTCGTAATGGACAGTCATCAAACAGATGGTCTTCACTCTCGCAGCTTCCACACCCCTCTAGAAAATCTTCAAACCAAATGGGGTAGGTTTCCAGTTCCCCAAGCTCGTTGAGCAGGGAAACTTTCTTTTCCCTGATCAAGGTGAGATCAGCGGAAACACAGATGCAGGGGTACCTCAGGCGAGCACCTTTTGCACTGAAGGCTGCGACTCTAATGACTTCCCCAATTTTGTTGCCCTCAATAAGAGATCTCATGACAGATTAACTCACATATTTGGTTGGGAGCCCGGGATTGCGCACCCAAAGATCCAGTTTGGAGAGTGACTCGGACCATGGGTCAAAGGAGATGTTCCACGGACGGAGGAGAAGCAGCTGTCCAGCAATGTGGAAGGGGCGCCTTTCCCAAGCCTTGTCACGATCGCCAGGTTGGTCGAATCGCAACTCGAACCACTTGTTCGCCACCGGGACAAGCTGAAAGCCACCGGCAAGGAACCTCCACTCGGATCTGATCCTCTTTCGAACCTCCTTATCCTCGACGGGGTCGCCGATGATTGTTGCGAATAGAGAGGTGGTGTTGAGGGCCTGAATATTCTCGGTGATATTTTGAATAGCCTTCAGTCGCTCCAAGTCCACCTTGGGGGACTTAGACTTTCTGTCCTTCTTCGCCTTGCTCCCTTCCCCGGCGTTGGCTGCCATCGGATTCGCCATCGACTGCGGATCCGCCGAGATGTTGAGATGTTGTCCCTTTCGGGAGTGGTTTGCAAGGGGAGCGATTGGATCGTCCCCCATGGGTTTTTCCCCTTGGATTTGGATGGAGGGACATACCCTCCGTTAACCGACTGGAGGTGACTGATAGTTGGCGGGGCATCAAACCCAGCCATCGCTGCCCCGTACGGCAGCAGACAAAGATACTTCGAACAATACAGAACCCCAAGGAGCTTACTTTTGATGGCCAAGGGGGAGGCCGACCATCTCATCCATCCAAAAGCTCTCCAACCAAAAAGCACAGCGGCCGTTTGCCCCATCCACTGAAACGCCAGGCAGCAAAGAAGAAAAGCACTTTCGACTCGGGCCAGAGGGAACAAAGGAATTTTCTTCTGAATTGACTTTTGGCAGGGAGTCTAATGAAGAAATCGGTGTGCAATGCGCAGAAGCTTGGGCAATTGAGATCTTTAGCAGCAAGAAAGCCATCCTCAGATCTGAGAGGGCACAAAGTAGAGAGATTGGGGGCGGCACTTTTGACATTAGGGTTTTCCAAGGGTTGGATTTCTGGGGACGGGATGTTGGAGAGAGGTGCAGAGGAGTTCCGCGCGTGAAGCGCGTGTTTTCTCAAGAAAGCCATCAAAAAACTAACTGTATTCCGAACGTGAGTATACGAGACCGGCCGTCACATTGTTCCACCTAAAATCTAATTGTCTTTTGATTTATTTTTATGGAGACCTAAACTCTCCCGTTTCGTCTACGATTTGAAGCTTTGTTTGGATTGATTGTGAGTTTCTAATTCTTGTTTCTTATTCCCTATATTGAATGTTTCGATTTCTTTGTGCTTGATTGTCTATTGTTTTATTCTATCTAGCCCATGCAACTATTTAGAATCAATTCAATTGCTAGGGTTTTGTAGATTCCTGGTTGTGAACCTTAACCCAAGTGGCAAACTTGTTTCTTTAGGGCTGGTTGAACTAATTAAATGGGTAGGAAGTTGGATGTGTTGTTAAATCCCTCTTTAGGGACTGCAAATACCTTGGTTAATCTCTGAACTTAAAGCTATCAATTGGGTTAAATCCTTCTTTAGGGACTGTTCGATTGATAAGGGTTTCTAGGACTGGTTGGACTAGTAACTATATTAGGTCGAGACAAGGGCATTCATAGGAAGACTAAAAGGACATGAGGCAGTTACAATATCAATTTAACTAACTTAAGTGGATAATTGTAGGTGAAACTATTTTATTAATCGTTATCTCCATTAATTTGTTTATAGTTTATTTTATTTTCTTTCTTATTTTCAACACTCAAAACCTCCCGTTTCATACTAATTGGTAAATAAACTTAACTTAGGAATAACTTGATTCTCTCTGGGATCGACTCGTGCTTACCACATTACATTAGTTAGGTAGGTTCGAAATTATTTTGATAGGGTTTACGCGACTAGAAATCGTTCATCAATTTATAACCAAAATCTGCGAAGTTTTGTCCATCTTTCTTATTCATCCTTAATCTCTTCGGACGTTCGTTTCCGACAACACTGCGATATCGACCAGACACTGGCTCGATATCTAGTCTAGACTCGACGTCGACTTGCCTTTATTTGTTTTGCAAGAATTTGAACCCGACATCGACTGCTCTCTGGACTCAACGTCGACTGCCCCAGTCGATATCAAGTAAGCCCTGAGTCGATTTCGAACGTGATTTGACGAGCTGCTTACGATCCGCTGACACGCTTCCTCGCGGATTCGATCCAGATTCCCGTCCACTACAACGGGAGGAAGTCTTGTAATTTTATTTGCGCGGTTCATGGATTGGTTTGCATTTATTTATAATTGTTTAATCTATTCTTCCTCCTAACAATTACTAATGGAGTATTGTCCTTCCGCCGACCCTTTCCAACATAACGTGTGATACGACACGAAGATCGATCCAACAAGTTTCAAAGGTTCAACTGAGTACGAGAACAAAATTTGACACATGTGACTCTTTCATTTGGTTTTTTTTCTAGATTTATGAAAAGATAAAAAAAAGATATGGATGGCTAAATCTATGAGCATCTCACCCATCAACTTACCAAACTCGCCCTTTTACTCGTCAGCATCTCACTCCCGAGCAATCAAGCCTTTGTTTGAACAACTCTAACAAGCATCTCACCAGAAAGAGTTAGACAAACGAGACCATTCCTCGGCCTCTCACTCCGGAATGGGGTGTCAAAATGGCATCTCACCAAATCAACCAAACACACACTTTTTTACAAAAATTATCAACTCAAATCTTCTTTTTCTCATAAAAAAAGTTGAGGCATTTTATAGACATAAAACAAGCAACAATTAAAACAAAATTAAAGACGGAAAATATGAAAAGTTTCTCAGAATTGATGGAGAAACGTGGCTAGTCTCATGGTGGAAAATGAAAGATTGTTTGTCCTCATAAAGTGTAGAAAACCATCAAGTTCCATTGAATGAACACCCTTCGATACATCTCATCTATTCCGACTTCATTCAATGCATCGGGTAAACTGTCCAAATTTCGGATTGCTAAATTATTGCCAATTTCGAACATGTTCTTGGATGATTTCGGCACTTTTGTCTTCATAAAAGATGTAGCCCTTCGAATTAGCTTTCCAACAAGTACTCATGGACCTCCATCGAACTAATATATCCCATTTTATGACTGAAACATTGATCATGCGTCGGAAGATCCTGGATCACATCATCCTCCCCTCCTTTGAAAAAGATTTGTTATCGAATCTTTCGTTGCCCTTCCAAAAAGAAACATTATGCCCCTGTACGTTGGATCTGCGTAAAATATCTTGATGGTTGATCCCGCGAAGACTCTCAAATCTGCATTGCTTTTCCAAAAAGGTATGAAACGCCCCTATACGTTGGATCATTTGGTATCAGAGCTAATCCATCAATGGTTGCAACCACGATGGCTCTGAAGAGGGACGTGGATGAAAGTGATTGAATCACATAAAGCTTTGTGAACTTGATGGATTAGCTCTTATACCAAATGATACGACCTGAAGATCGATCCAACAAGTTTCAAAGCTTCAACTGAACACGAGAACAAAATTTGACACATGCGACTCTTTCATTTGGTTTTTTATTCTAGATTTATGGAAAGATAAAAACAAGATATGGATGGCTAAATCTATGAGCATCTCACCCATCGACTTACTAAACTCGCCCTCTCACTCGTCGACATCTCACTCCCGAGCAATCAAGACTTTGTTTGAACAACTCTAACAAGCATCTCACTAGAAAGAGTTAGACAAACGGGACCATTCCTCGGCCTCTCACTCCGGAATGGGGTGTCAAAATGACATCTCACCAAATCAACCAAACACAGACACTTTTTTTTTCTTCCAAAAATCTTCTTTTTTTCATGACAAAGGTTGAGGCATTTTATAGCCATAAAACAAGCAATAATTAAAACAAAATTCAAGACAGAAAATATGAAAAGTTTCTCAGAATTGATGGAGAAATGTGGCTAGCCTCATGGTGGAAAATGAAGGGTTGGTTGTCCTCATAATGTGTAGAAAATCATCAAGTTTCATTGAATGAAGACCCTTCAATACATCTCATCTATTCCGACTTCATTCAATGCATCGGGAAAACTGTCCAGATTTCGGACTGCTGAATTATCGCCAATTTCAGGCATGTTCTTGGATGATTTCGGCACTTTAGTTTTCATAAAAGATGTAGCTCTTCAAATTAGCTTTCCAACAAGTACTCATGAACCTCCATCGGACTAGTATATCCCATTTTATGACTGAAACATTGATCATGCATCGGAAGAGCCCGAATCACATCAACGTGTCCTAGACCGATCCATCTTCAATGACCGCTAGTGACGCCAACTTTAAAAGGGTCCTGGAAGGAAGAAGATGCGAGTAGGTCTCCTAGTTCCAGCCACTGGAATCCACCCAAAGCCTCCTAACGCTACAGCTGAGCATATCCTCGTCCACCATCCCCTGCAAGTCCTCCGAGAGCATCGCATTCCCAATCCACATGTCTGGCCAGAATCGAATGGAATTCCGTTGCCTAGCAGCCATCTAGATCGATCAGGACACGACCACCGAATTGAGCCCCTTTGACGAGGCTCGACCAGACAGCAGAAGGGCCCGCCATCTTAGAATTGATATTAGGGTATATTTTGCCTAAAAGACAGCACTCCAAATATCAATACTTTTGCTATTCAAGAATCTCCACGCCAATTTGCCTAAGATAGCTAAATTGAGGTCCATTAATCCAGTCCGAGACTGCCAATCCACCTAGGATTGAAAAGTTTACTCCACGCCACCGGGTGGATCCTTTTGTAGTCGACACTGTCCCCCTAAATGAAATCCTGCAAAGTCCATCAATTGGTAGAGTCACCGTAGCCATGGAATAAATCGGTATAGAGCCCAGGAAAGGTTTGGTAAGTGTCACCCTTCCCGCAAAGCTCAATCTCTTGCACTTCTAGCCCGTCAGTTTGTTCTTGACTTTATTGATCGCATAAGAGAATGTATCCCCCTTGATTTTAGTTTGGAGGATAGGCATGCCCAAGTAACTCCCAAGGTTAGTTGTTACCTCAAACCCACACTCCCTCTGAATTTTCTCAATAGTGCGACTCGCCACATTGGGAGACACAAACATCTTCTTCTTGCTAGTACTAAATCTTTGACCCGACGCTTGGCAAAATCGATCTAGAACACCTTTGATGACCCTGATTTGTTCAACCGATGCATCCACCGCTAAGACTAGATCATCAGCAAACATCACATGAGAGATCACCGGCCCTCCACGAGCAACTTTCAGCCCTTTCCAATCACCATCCTCCATAGAGCCCTGCACCAAATGACATAGTCTTTCAATACACAATATAAATAAGTAAGGAGAGATGAGATCGCCCTACCGGATGCCCCTGCTAGGAATGAAGGGCTCATTGAGCTCTCCATTGACGAGGACCCTCGTCCTTACAGTACAAATGCACTCCTCAATCCATTTAACCCAACAGTCCGGAAACCCGACTTCCAAGAGTGTATCCTTGATGAAATCCCATCTGAGCTGGTCATAGGCTTTTTCAATATCAACTTTGAGCAACATCCATTCTTTCCTCCCTTTCTTTTTCCTCATAGAATGAACAAGTTCCTGCATAATAACAATGTTATCAGTTATGAGTCTCCCGGGAAAGAAGCTACCCTACATCAGCCCAATAAGAGTCGAAAGAAGGGGTCTCACCCAGTTAACCAACACTTTCGTAATAATTTTATACAGAAGATTACACAAGCTAATATGGTGGTATTGAGAAATCCCTTCCGGCTAGGCAACTTTGGCAAAAAGGACAATAATGGTGTCATTGATACCCAACCCAAGAGATGTTGTTGAGAAGAACCTCTTGACAAACTCTTTCACCGAGCCACCAACAATGTCCCAACACTTTTGAAAAAACACAGGTTGGTAGCCATCAATCCCCAGAGCTTTGAATGCTCCCATCTTCTTTACCGCAGTGAAGATTTCAGCATCTAACATAGGCCCGGAGATTGCCTTATACTCAGTGGGCTGCACAAGGGGAAATGCTCCCCTTTTCAGTAGTGTATGTGTGGCCTCTTCAGAAGGAAGAGTGTAGAGATTCCGGAAAATTCCGTAATCAACCTCTCAATCATCTTCCCATCCACAATTTCTATACCATCCGATTTGAGAAGACGTTCAATCCTATTCCGCTTCCTACGAATCATAGTTGAAAGATGGAAGAACGAGGTGTTGCGATCCCCAGCCTTCAACCATAGCTCCCTAGACTTTTGGAACCAGATAAGATCTTTTTGCTCCAACGTCTCATTGATTTGGTTTTGGACATTCTCCTGCTGTCTAACCAAATCAGCTGCCACCCTGGTCTCTAAAGAACGTTGAACCGCCAACAGTTCCGTGGACAACTGATCCTTGCACTCAAAGATATTGCCGAAAATCTCTTTATTCAACATGAGCAAGTAGATGCGAAGAGCCGAAGATGATTGAGAGCAATAGGCCAGGAGTAGCATAGGTTTTATCCCAAGAAGTATTGATAAGCCCGTCAAAGCTTGGATGCGTCATCCAAGCATCCTAGAATCTAAAAGGCCGGCCACCTCTTCTTGTTCAGCTGCACCTTAGGGACAAGGCAGAGGAGGAGAGGAGAATGATCAGACCCAAATTTTTAGAGGTGCCGAACAGAGGCCTATAACCAGTTCAATCTCCCCCCGACCGAGTCTAACACCCTATCAAGTCTTTTAGCAATATACGTCTAGGGCGTTTTCCTTCTAGACCAGGTGAACGTGGGACCAGTGAATCCCAAATCAACCAACTTGACCCTGTTGTCCCACTCGTGAAAAGTATTTGAGTCCGATGAGAGAAGGCCAGACTCCCCATCTCTTTCCCAACCATGCACAGTGCTATTAAAATCCCCCTCAATAAAAATAGGACCAGTCACCTTGTTTGTAACTCTATTCATCTGCTCCTAGAAGCCCATTCTCTTAATATCATTAGGCGGAGTGTAAACCACAAGCAAATGGAAAGATAGGCGACTAGTGTTAACTTTGCCCAAAATAAACCATTCCTGGGAATCCAACACCGTTATAGACATGCTACCCATGTTCCAGAGCATCCAGACACCACCTCAAATTCCATTAGCTTCAACAATGAACCTATTCATGAAATCAAGTCGATCACACACATCCTTAGCATTACTTTTGGAGATTTTGGGTTCGAAGATCGCAAGAACGTCCACCTTCTAGTGGTTCAACATATAACGAATAGACCTGCGGAAACAAGCCCTGCCGACACGACATCAGTTCCAAAGTAAACAATTCATGGATAACGAGAAAGAATAAACCAGACCACTCTACATATGCCTCGAACCCATCAGTCTAACTTGCCCTGACTAAGCATCCATATTAGCATCATGACCCTCCTTATGGCACCATTGTCAATCGATCTCATAGAATCATCGTCGGATGCCTAGACAACGATAAAGACCAGAGTTGTAGGAAGCATGTTCGTACATGTGCCCGTCGTCACGAAGATTAACTCCGATCCATGAGCGAAGGCATGGGGAAAGCAGGGTTAGCATTGTCGACTTGTCACTCACCATCGGAGAAGACACAATACTGCAATTTGGTCCAACACTTGAGTCCATCGATCTACTTAAGAGGCTAAAAGTGTTATGTAATTTGGACTTAAACGAAAGAGGGATATCCTCTTTCCTTACCCTTTTCTTTAGCCCACTTTCATGCCCATTACCTTTCTTTTCTATTTTTCTCTTTAAAACATATTTCTACCCTTTATCCACGAGTTTCGTCCCATTTTTAATAGCCCCCACATTAAATTCGACATCCTTTGGGATTATTCCCTGGGCACTACCTTTTGTGCCGCCACCTACTTCCTTCCCTTTCTCGTTACCAGTTTTCTTCGCACTGATTCCTATTCCTTCAGTCGAAGCGTCTGTCGAAATTGTGTTACCCCCTAGGCTCATTTCTGTTTCTCTTTCTATTTTGATTGATGTCATCAGCCAGCGTATCAACGACACTGCCACCAGTAACCCAGGTCTCACTATACTTCCCCTTCTTATTGTCTGGTGGCGCTAGGGGATTAATTCCTCCATTGTTCCCTTCCTCGCCATTCCTCCTGTATTTTTTTTAATTTCTGATTGGACTTCCAACGAGGGACCTCCATCCAAGGGCCGTGCGTACCCCCTGATGACCCTTTCGCACCATCGACGACTTTCTTCATGACATTGTTATCTTCCTGGTTCTTGACAATTTCACTTGACTCGCCCTCTTGCATTTTAGCCTTCTCCTGATCAGTCCCTGAAGGGTACTTTGATGTTATATGGCCACATCGACGACATTTGAAGCAAATCAAATGAAGACCCTCATACTCCAGGAACAACTTTTGACCATTAATCGTGACAGTACCCTTAAGTGGTTTCGTTAGATCAAGTCCCACACACACTCTAGCGAAACTGCATCTATTAGATAATAGTGTTTTGGTGTTGACTTTGATCGGACTTTCGATACCCTCCGCTATCTTCATCAGCACATTCTCTTAATAGAACACAATTGGTAGTCTGGCATTGTGACCCACGCTAGTGTCGTAGTAATCACATATATCTCTGGGTCGAAACTTGGTGACTAGGCTTTGATGATAAGGTAGTGGCCGAAGATCGGCCAGAGACCTCCTGTGAGCACACACATATAATCGTGCTCAGTTTCAAATCGAACAACATAGTAGCCATTTGGGGAGATCGGCGAGAAGAATTTTCCCAGCTGGCCTCCAAAGTTCGCGTATCTTCTTCTCCATAGCATTAAAAGGGACGAAACCACCAATCGTCTTCACAATCAAGGAGGACTTCCAAACGGTAGAGATGACGTGGATAACCTCCTCTTTGATTACTATCACCGGATCCCCAATACCGCCATTAGAGAAGGAAATAGCGATTTTCCCAACTAAGAATCCTGGGTCCAGCACAGGTCTACCTACTCCAGACTCGCCTAGCACCATCTTTTTCCATGTCTTTTTCCAGTTAGGAGGGTCCACGGGTGCAGGCAGAGCAGGGTTCATTGCAGTCGTGAAACTGAAAATCAGAAAGCCAGAGAAATAGCTCGTCGCGCTTCTCACTTCCTTAGTGCATACAAAGATCTGCAATTCTATCCAACGTGACCTTTTTTACGTACGTTTTTTTTATAGGATGATAAAAATTATATAAAATAAGTATTTTTTATAATTTTTTTGTTTAACAATTTCGTAGTTATATATTATTAATAAGTACAAAATTATTTAAAAAATTATAAAAAAAATGAATATTTTATATAAGTTTTATCATTTTGAAAAAACGTTTTTAAATAGTTTTTAAATAGTAAACCACATTTTTTTTTGGATCTGTTATGGTCTTATTGAGATCTCGACCTATCCTAGGCCTAGTCCTTCAACATCTACGCAAGATGAAGTTAATAGGCCTATTAAAGAAATTACTCCTAGTACTATCAACATTGGCCCCTAATTTCTGCATCTATTTCCTACGACTATCATCAAATTAATTAAACAAGTTAAGGGTTTGTAAGATGTTTATCTGTTTTTATCTTATAATAACACAAGTAATCTCATGATATCTTTTTTGGGAATCGTAATCTTATAAAATACATACAAGCATAACGTGTCATGACTTTAAAGAATGCATAAGAGCATGTGCATGCATTGTGTGATCCATCTTCGGACCCTTAACTTATTTTTCTTTTATTTAATTAGCTTAAAAGTCTTCTTCTAAAATTTTAATTTTTCAGTTTTATTCATGAGTTTGGATTTTAGACCAAGTTACTTTTTATTATTTTTCTTTTTATTTATTCAATTCTTTCTATATTATTATATATTATTGTTCTTATTCTTCTATTATTACTACTACTACGTACAAAATGTGAGAAAAAAATCTATATAATACTTAAAAATAGAATTAATGTCAGTAGAAAAGAATTATCCATGTGTCAAGTCTCCACTTTTTAATTTTGTTTTTACTATTGACTCGTGTATAGTTTAAGTAAATTTCTATAATTTTAAAAAAAAAAATTTCCATATTGACTCGTGTATAGTTTAAGTAAATTTCTATAATTTATTGTTTTTTAATTTTCCTAAAAATTTAGAACATTAATGGGTGGTTTTTAGGCGGTTGTGGGTGGTTTGGGGGAGGTTATAGGCAATTTTGGGTGTTTTTTCTCCCCATTTTTTTTCAACCACAAGATGACTGAATGTGGTCAGTGGCGGATCCTGAACTTGTTGATTGAGGGGGCGAAAAATTACGATAAAAAATATTGTATGTAAAATTAAACCCTAATTTTTCTTTTCCGCAAAATCATCAATATTATGGATGTGTAACTAGAATAAAAAAATAAATCTTGCATGATTTATTTCATGGTTTTCAAATATTTCTATATAATCTTCTAATCTGAAATTCTCGGATATAATTATATTATTAAGATATGAAATTAATAAATGATAATTACAATAAAAAAACATATCGGTTTGATAAATGATGTTGAAAATATTGTAATTCAGTGATAAAATTTGAAACGCTTATAACCTTTTGCTCAAATATCGGATTTGAGCTTATAATATATCAAATCGAAGCTATCGGCGAGAGGAATATGTACGTTAAATTTCATTTTCGATTGGGGGGCGACTACCACCACTGGCCTAAAGAGGATCCGCCTCTGAATGTGGTGGAGTAAAAGTGGTGCTAGAATGGTCTGATGGTTGCTGAAAAGGAAAGATGCACACAAACAAGTAACAAGCAATTACTAAAAATCAAAGAAAATGAGAAGAACATCTCAATCCTAAATCTTCTTCTTCCTCGCTACACTCTTTCATGTATTGTTTGCACCAAACAATTTATTTGCACAAAACATTTATAAAATGTTTATATTTATAATCGTAACGGCCAGACTTGTTCAAAGGATCATAAATCCCTACATACAATAATCGTTTTGATCACATTTGGAAAGGTTTAACTTGCTACTCCCTCCGTTAAGAAAAACTTGTTATTTTAGAAATCTTCACATTTTTTAAGAAAACAAACGAAAATACATGTACACCCCTAATTATTACTCTATTTTTTCATTTTCTCGAAAACTACAACTAGCGTCTCCATAATTATGACAAAGGCAAATTTGTAAAGTGAATACCAAAATACGTAAAATGACATGTTTTTCATAACATAATTTCATCTCTAAAATGACAAGTTTTGATTAACGGATGGAATATATAACAATTCTAAGTCTTAATGGAGGTTATTATAGTACAATGAGGTGAAATTAGGGTGGTGAAATTCACTGAGAACAACGAGGTAATGTGTGGTGAAATTCTCTGAGAATAACAAAGCTGATGTCATAACTTATTTACCAATTCAAGGAGTATATGTATTGTTGGAGTTAATGCCCAAAGATAGTGGTTTTAAGGTGTCATTTAGACTTTTCCCATCCCACATGAAAAGTTCAAGGGTATCCTAAAAGGGTTTTAAGGATACTCTTCCACTACTTACATTGAGAAGTAAAGGATGAGATGGAGCTTTGCGGAAAATATCTTTTCTTGAGGCCGAAGATATTACGGATATACTTGTTAGTATTTATCCGCAAATATCTATTTTTCACCGGATTTATTTTCACAAAATTATCATTTCAAACGGTTTTAGATAAGTCAAGATCTTCTGAAGATAGACTCAAATCTTCCTTTTGCTTGCGGCTTAAGGATTGATTTCGCAACTATAAAAAGGGATCAAGGGCTTGACTTTTAACGACAGCGAAACACAATCACCTCTCTCCCTCTCCTGTTTCCTCCTACCCTTTTCCGTTCTGAGCGCCTGTTCCAGTTTCATCTTCTCTCCTTCGAGTGCACCTGTGAGAGAAGCCGACGAAAACCTTGGGGAATGTTGTCTCGCATACGATCTATATCCACTAACGCTTTATAGCTAATTTATTGCTTGTTGCAGGTTCTGTCAGGGTCATTGTCCAACATGTACTACAAAATTTTCTAACCCGATTTTAATCATCCCGAAAGGCAAAAGTTGTACCTAGCTAATCAAAAGATTGTATGAAAGGAAATTATTATTTTTTGATCAGATTGTATGAAAGGAATTTGTTAGTTGAAACAAGGGTTTAGTATTTTATCTATAATTTGCAATGCAAGTGGCATAGTGTGGGTCATTAATTTATATACTCGTATAATCTTTAATTACGTTGCTAATTAATCAAGTAACAATTACCTATAGGAGAGAGGCAAGTAAGATTGGTCATGTTTGTCTATAAATTAACTGGACTCTTAGTTTACTTAATACTTTAATTAGTTTATTAAACCGACTTACTATTTACACGGTTCTGTTTTGCAAAATATATGATGGGTTCATCAGCTTCCGGTATCTAAATAAGTTTTTTTTACCTAAAAAAGTTTGCCGACATGGAAAGTCGGTGTCTGTAAAATGACAGGCAAAAAAGCTTATCGATATTTAAAGTCGATAAATGATCGTACATTTGGTGAAATTTTGGTTGTGCGTATACAATATTCTAAAAGGGGCTAGGCGGTAGGTGAACTAGCACCTAGGTGGATAGGCGGGTGCCTAGGCGGACTTAACTAACACTAAAGTATAACTCATCTCAATAATTCATATAATGTAATAATAATGCATAATATTACTCATAAACCCAAATTTGTGGTGCTTAACTAACACTAAAGTAAATAAACGCAAAAGTACGCATTAAACTAGCGACTCTAAACCTCATAAAATTTGAAAGCATAGATTTGACTCAAAAGCAAATATATCCCAACTTGAGACATAAACGAAACCTTAAGTCGACTAATCACTTGTGTAAACACTAAAACTGAATAATTGCCGACCTAGAGGCCTAGGCGGTATCTAAGGAGGTCTAGGCGGCACCTAGGTGGTGCTTAGGTGGATTTCCGCTAGAGGTGACCGGCCTCCCTTCTAACGCTTAGACGGTGCCCTAAGCGCAATTTCTAGAACAGTGTATGTATAACAAAAGCCTTGTTAAATTATGTCTGTACTGTTTTAACGTCACTACATGCTAAAGCTAATTAAGATAAGCTAAATATATATTGAGATATGAAGATGATAAATTCATGTGAAGAGGGTTTTTCTATGTCACAAGGGTCAAATGAAACGCTATTGTTCTGGAAGACTTTATAATATAATTAATCAATTATGTGACGCTCAAACTATAAAAGTAGGGGAAAAAAAGGGACTTTAATTTCTACTGGGTCTATAAAGCCACTACCACTAAAATGAGTGTTGCCCTCTTCAATTCCCCACAAACAACAACCCATGCAACAAACACTTTTGTCAATTACAAAACTAGTACAGCAACTGTTCCATTGCGCAGTTTTTTTTTTTAATTATAATAATGTAAAAAATTAATATTATAAAATTAAATAAATTATTAATAAAAGTTAGCATAAATTTATAAAATGTATAATTTAATTGGTTGAAAAAACAATAATTAATGTGGTGATAAAGTCTCATAAAAAACGACTTTCATTTAAACAAGTGTAGATATATATATATATATATAGAGAGAGAGAGAGAGAGAGAGAGAGAGATATATATATATATATATAGATATTTTAAAATGATCTCATTGGAAAAAATAATAATATCATTGTAACAATATTTAAAAGATTTAACTGTAGATATTTTTATGAAAATTGATTAGACGAAGGAGAGAAAATATAACATATCTGTTAGGACACTATATGGATCCATATAGTATAAATACTGATGTACAGATCAGGAGAGATCATTCAATATACATCAATTGTGATAGTTCACTCTTACCCTCTCTAATGGTTGTTAGGCTCAACTAACTCAAGCTTAACAAGTGGTATCAGCAGCTTGACGATTCTTGATCATGGCAGACGGAACAAGGCTCAAAACCAGCGAGAAGATGGATTCTCGGATTCTTCATCTCCAACAGGTCACAGCAACAACGAGCGAACGATTACTGGAAGCAATTCAGAGACAAGAGGTGCAACAGCAAGCAATCATCGACCTCAAGAAGTCATCGGAGGAATTTCAGAAAGATCTCCAATCCAGATTAGATCACTCGGTGGCTCAAATCACAGATTGGATGAAGGTGTTGGCGCAGCGATCGGCAAATCCAGGCAATCTTGGTGGTGCACAGACAGAGCAGCAAGACAAGACTCCGCCGATTGGCAATCGGGACATTCACGAGGAGGCGTATGCTAACGCCTATAGACCACCGCCGATGAGGAACGAAGGTAATCTCAATGGATCCTTAGCTAATCTCAATCGTTTTCCGAAGGTAGATTTCCCACAGTTTGATGGGAAAAAGCCAAGAAGTTGGGTTAGGAAATGCGAGAAGTATTTCTCTTTGTTTGGAATCCAAGATCAGCAGAAAGTAGAGCTTGCGGCAATGTATATGCAGGATAGAGCTGATACCTGGATCCAGGGGTATTTGATGCAGAAAAGAGGGTTAGATGGAAGGAGATGAGCGAGGCCTTGTGTATTCGATTCGGGGAGAAACAAGGCGTTGAGATCGTGGAAGAATTCAACAAGCTCTGTCAATTGAGCGATTTGGAGGACTACAATGAGAAGTTTGAAGAACTGCGCGCTGGAATGCTGTCATACAAACCTCAATTGCCGGAAAGCTACTTTGTGACGAGCTATATCAGTGGACTGAAGGACAAACTCAAGCCCCTGGTCAAGCTGGGAAGACCACAGGATTTGGCCGAAAGCTTGGAACTCGCCAGATTACACAACGATGCAGTCCAGGCATTGGTTAAACTGAGTAAGCCATCCTGGAAACCGAGTAGTAATTGGAATCTTGATCAGACTCGCAGTAGCACAAAGAGTGGATTGGAGACTAAAAGAAGCCCAGGCCTGTGCTTTCGATGCGGGGACAGATACTTTGTGGGACATCGTTGCAAGAAAAGTGAAGCTATCCGATCGGAGAAGTTCATAACTCCACTGTGAAATTCATGGATGGCCAAGAAACTGATTCAGTGGAGGATAGTGGAGTCGAGGTCTACACAACAGAGGATGATGCAATCCCTGAGGAAGAGGATGGCGGATTTGTGCGAGCACTCACTGGGAATGAAGGTTCAGACACTTCAATTATGGTCAAAGGGTATGTTGGAAAAAGATTGATCAATATCTTGATTGATAGTGGTTCCACTCACAGCTTTGTTGATCCTATGATAGCAAAAGAAGCTGGGTTTAGATTGTCACCTGCTAACCTCATGGTAGTCGAAGGATTGAACAAAGGCAAGCTATACTGCAGACAAGAATGTAAAGCATTCAAATGGGTGATGCAAGGTGAGAATTATGCATTTGATATAAGAGCTCTCAAAGTAGGTGAATTTGAGCTATTGTTGGGAGTCAACTGGATGAAGAATTACAGCCCCATCCAATTTGATTACAACAAAGTCACTATTGCATTCTCTAAGGAAGGAAAGAGGGTAGAGCTGCAGGGTAGTGTGGACCACACCAAGGGACCATCAGTGAGGCATCTCACAGGGAAGGAATTGCAGGTCTTAGTGAGGGACCAGGAACTTGAATACATTTCAGAAGTGGTCCAATCTTTCCAGTTGTGTGCAAAGGAGGAATCTGTACCTACAGACGTGCAGGTGGTGTTGGACCAATTCAAACAAGTCTTTGAAGAACCCTCTAGCTTACCACCAGAGAGGGGGTGTGAGCATAGCATCCCACTGAAGCCAGGAACCCAGGCTATATGCTCTAAACCATATAGGTACCCTCATAACCAGAAGGATGAAATTGAGAAACAAATCAAGGTAACGCTGTCATCTGGTTTGATCAGGCCTAGCCAAAGCCC
Source organism: Persicaria maculosa (assembly GCA_963922045.1). Lineage (NCBI taxonomy): Eukaryota > Viridiplantae > Streptophyta > Magnoliopsida > Caryophyllales > Polygonaceae > Persicaria > Persicaria maculosa. Next base: position 42,188,128 of record OY998258.1, read on the forward strand.
ATTTGCATCACCTATCTTGCTAGTGAAGAAGAAGGATGGGACTTGGAGGTTTTGTGTAGACTATAGAAGATTGAATGAGGCCACAGTGAAGGATAAGTTCCCTATTCCCAACATTGAAGAACTGTTGGATGAGCTACATGGAGCTGCAGTCTTCTCTAAACTTGATTTGAGAGCAGGATACCATCAAGTGAGAGTAATGGAAGAGGACATTCCTAAGACTGCCTTTAGGACTCATAATGGCCATTATGAGTTCAATGTCATGCCCTTTGGGTTGACAAATGCTCCAGCCACTTTTCAGTCCTTAATGAATGTGGTTTTTGCTGAATTCTTAAGGAAATTTGTCCTGGTATTTTATGATGACATCTTGATCTACAGCTCCTGCATTAGTGAACACATTAAGCACCTGAGAGCAGTATTGGGCAACATGAGAAAACATCAGCTGTATGCAAAGATGTCCAAATGCAGTTTTGTTGTGCCAAAGGTGGAATACTTGGGGCATGTGATCTCTGCAGAAGGGGTGGCAACTGATCAAAGCAAAATAGAAGCCATTGTAAAGTGGCCAACTCCAAAAAATGAGAAAGAAATGAGAAGTTTTTTGGGTTTGGCAGGCTATTATAGAAGGTTCATCAGAAATTTTGGAGTGATATGCAGGCCACTCACTAACATGTTGAATAAAGATGCCTTCAGTTGGAGCCCAGAAAGTGAGAGTGCATTTAGCAAAATCAGAGAAACTTTAGCTTCACCACCTGTGCTAGCACTGCCAGACTTCTCCTTACCATTTCAAGTAGAAGCTGATGCCTGTAAAGTGGGAATTGGAGCAGTATTAATGCAGCAAGGGAGACCTCTAGCCTTCATTAGCAAAGCACTCCACGGCCAACACATACTAATGTCCACCTATGAGAAGGAATTACTAGCTATATTGTATGCAATAGACAAATGGCGCCATTACTTGGAGCCATGTCATTTCACCATTATAACAGACCACCAGAGCTTGAGGCACTTGCTTGATCAACATGTCACCACTCACCTACAAAAGAAGGCCATCAGGAAATTGCTGGGGCTGAGCTACTCCATACAGTATAGAATGGGGAAGAGTAACTGTGTTGCTGATGCTCTATCAAGGAGGGGCCTATCAACACAGGACAATGAGACACCTGAGAAAGAAACTGCATCCTGCAAAGCACTAGTGATGATCAAGCCAACTTGGTTACAGGAAGTGGTGGAGAGCTACCTAGGTGACAAGGAAATTTCAGAAGCAGGAACTGCAGCAGCAATTGATCCCAACTCTCCATTCAAGTGGCAAGGAGAGATTTTGAGGTACAAAGGCAGACTTGTGGTGGGACAAGGTCAAGATCTAAGATCAAAAATAGTCTTAGCATTGCATACTGAAGCAATAGGGGGGCACTCAGGGGTAAGAGCTACATATCAGAGGGTGAAATCACTATTTTTCTGGCCTAAATTGAAGGAGTGTGTAGAGAAAATAGTAAGAGAATGTGATATATGCCAGAGGCATAAACATGAGACCTTTGCATACCCAGGATTATTGCAGCCATTACCAATTCCTGAAGCTTCTTGGCAATCAGTTGGTATGGATTTTGTGGAGGGATTACCAAAATCTGAGGGCTATGATGTGATACTGGTGGTAGTGGATAGACTCACCAAGTATGCACACTTTTTGCTGCTAAGTCATCCCTTCTCAGCAAGCCATGTGGCTCAGTTGTTCATGGACAACATTTACAAATTACATGGCTTACCTCAAGACATTGTCTCGGACAGAGACAAAGTATTCACCGGCCACTTGTGGAGGGAACTCTTCACCAAACTAGGTACCTCCCTCAAACTGTCTACAGCTTATCACCCTCATACCGACGGGAAAACTGAGAGGGTTAATCAATGCTTAGAGAACTACCTAAGGTGTATGACTTCAGCCTTGCCAAAGAAGTGGGCACAATGGATCTCTCTAGCTGAGTGGTGGTACAACACCTGCTACCACACAGCACTTAAGATGTCTCCTTTCCAGGCTCTATATGGTTACTCACCTCCACAGATAGGGGTAAGGAATGGCAGCGTCACAACAGCTTTTGTGGAAGATTGGATGCTTGACAGAGAGAGGGCATTGCAGGTGCTAAAAGGTGGGTTGAAGGAAGCTCAGGAGCGCATGAAATTCTTTGCTGATGCTCGAAGATCAGAAAGAACACTGCAGGTGGGAGAGATGGTCTACATCAAACTCCAACCTTATAGGCAAACTTCACTGGCTCTAAGGAAGTCCCTAAAGCTGAGTGCCAAATACTATGGACCATTTGAAGTGATTCAGAGGATGGGAGAGACAGCCTACAAACTAGCACTACCTGAATCCTCAAGACCACCCTGTATTTCATGTTTCACAGCTGAAGAGGAGAATTGGGCCAACCATCACAGCTCAACCACAACTCCCCAGCACTGACGAGGATGGCTTGATCACTGTGGCACCAGAGGCTGTCTTGGATACTCGAGTACACCACCTAGCCAACAATGAACCTGTGGTGGAGTGGCTAGTGAAATGGACCAACATGCCAGCAGAAGAAGCAACATGGGAGCCAGCTGGGCATATCCTACATCAATTTCCCGATTTTTCCTTACCTTAAAAACTTGTACTTACCTTAGACCTTGTGGTCAAGGTCTTTTTCATAGGAAGGGAGGTGACGTTAGGACACTATATGGATCCATATAGTATAAATACTGATGTACAGATCAGGAGAGATCATTCAATATACATCAATTGTGATAATTCACTCTTACCCTCTCTAATGGTTGTTAGGCTCAACTAACTCAAGCTTAACAATATCATATTCTCATGCTTTTCAATTAATATAGTATATAAAGATTGACATATGAGTATAGATTATATATTGATTCAATATTTCGAGTAAACTTGTTGGTTATATAATGTAGAATATATTAAAGAAAAAAAACTTTAACTAATATATATGATGATGTCACCCTATCAAAATTACTTTGCATTTAAATTATATATTAATTTTAATATTAATAGTAATTAATTGTTTTGAATTTAAACTCATTGATTGAAAATGGAGCATATAATGAATTGAAAAAAAATTGACAAAGTATATTTGCATATGGTAAGGTTATTTGATATACATAGATTGAATTTTTTTTAAAAAAAAAAAAATCTAAAATATCTAAGTATAATATAATGATATGTGGTAGTAAGTGGAATGAGTCTAAGTAATATACAGATATAGATGCCATTGTCGGGGTTCCTTGATTCCTTGTAATGTTTTTGCCATATATATAAACCTCACCATTTGCCCCATGAAAATATTTAAACTTGTCTAGGTATATACTTGTTGCAATCAAATAATTAAAATACAATTACATTATTGCATATGTATATAATTTTATTGCACTTTTTTCTTTGTATAACTTTATTCGCTTTGGTTGGATCGATCGATTCAGACTCAGTCATGGATGTAGATCGATCAATATATACTTACATGTTATATCGATCGGTCTAATAAAACGATTTAAAGCTTGAAGTAGACATTTTTGTATATGGTAGTTGAGGAAAACACAAGCACATTTTATCTATATTATAATACTAAAGGAGAAGTCGCCTACGACATGTGGCGGCTTCTCCTTTAAAGTAGGATTTTTTTTTTAATTAGTAAGATTTTTTTATTTATTATTAAGATTTGTTAGTTATTTTTTTATAGATTTTTTTATTAGTAGGATTTGTAATTAGTTGTTAAGATTTGTTAGTTAGAAAATATCATCTCATATATATATATTAATTAATTAATTAGTAGGATATAATCTTAAAGTAGGATTTTTTTTAATTAGTAGGTTTTTTTTAAAATTATTTGTTAAGATTTGTTAGTTATAAACTTCTGATTTGATCTCAACGATGATCTGGGAGCGTACTCGCAATCTCATATATAGTATTGATTTGGTGTAAGGTAAGTATCCCCTCCTCTGACTCTCTGCAGGAGAAATTTCTCCCTTACGAAAACAACCGGTTCAAAGCTTAGATCATATCCAACGCGATGTCAAATAAGAAAGACAAGACGCCCATAGACAACAATAATAGTAGGGTGAAAAGGAGAGGTATGTTAGGTATTTAATTTAGACGTGTGTTTTTGTATATGATATTTTTGTTATGAGATATTACAAGTTTTTTATCATACGTAAAATATTTTGATCTATACTGCCATTTGATCTCCAAAAAACGTAAAATATTTTGATCTATACTGCCATTTGATCTCCAAAAAAAATAATATTGTCGTTATATACTATGTACACTTTCTTAGAGTAATTCACATGTTATTATTTTATCTTAGTCCTTATACTTAATCCTTATATATATTATCTCAAAGATGAGGGACATACCGATAATCTATCGAATCTAAGTGATGCAATCTCTATTTCAAAGATTACGGATGATTCAGTTTTGGTTGATAAGTCCAAATCTGAATGTTCTGGTACAAAGATATCTATTTTATCCTTGAGTACATATATAAATAATAATTATTAATATTTGGTTCTCTTTATCATTACATGATGATTGTTTCCCCCCATTAAAGAGGAAAAGGAGGTGGTTGTTCCCGTAAAACGTAAACTTCACTATGTGGTTATTTCAGATAATGAGGAGGATAAAGAAAATGAGGGTGTGGATGAAACATCAGAGAAGAATGACATGATAGCAAGAGAAGAAGAAACTTCATATAATGAAGGAAGCACATCAAAGAAGGTCGTTCGAGTGAAGATTGAGAATTAACATGTTTTATCATCAATAATTTTAGATTATCATGAGGTTGCACTTATGGATTTTATGTTTCGGCAAGTGAAATATTTCATAAATATTTGTGGGTTTGATTTGTTATTGCTTAATTATAGTTTAGGGTATTGGTTATTAGTTAGTGGTTTAAATACAATAATATTATTCAATGATTATTAGTTAGTGGGTGTTTTTACTATCGTTTTATTAAATGCAATAATTTTATTAAACGTGGTGTTTGTGCATTATATATTTTTACCTATTCAATTACTTGATGGATTACACATTTTTACCTATTCAATTACTTGATTATTTCTATTTATTTGAACTTAAAAAAAATATAGTTACGGTACCAAGTGGAAAAATTGTACAAAGATAGAGATAGGAACAAATATATAGTATTGTAGATCGGACTTTGATGTGCTTATCAATCAAAACTGAATCATCCATAATATTTAAAATAGAGATTGCGTGATCCTAGATAGCAACAAAAAGCTACTGAGGATAAATGCAAATTAAATCTTTTGATGTCGCATCCCGCATCAAAAGAAGGAGTACAGCTGAGACTAGATCAGATCGTCCACGATGACATGTATATACTAATGGTAAGGTGCTCATAGAGAACAACGAAGGTTTAAAAGAGAGGTACGCGAAATATTTAATTTATGCGTGTGTTTTACATTTATGATATTTTTGTTATCGGACATTATAAGGATTCATCTTTTCATTTTATTTTTTTTCAATCGATGAAAACATTGATGGTAGCAACCGAAATTTTCATTCTATGGATGAGTTACTACTAAAAAAACTAAACATCACACGAATCCGTTGGAATATTATTGCTCGTGTATTAAGAATATCGAGATCACTAAACTGCAATGATCCTGACCAAGTTTATTCCATTGACATGATTTTAATAGATGAAAAGGTAATTGTGTTTAACGATCGATTAGTTTGTTTACACTATAACTTTATTTGCAGGCGTAAACATTTGAATTTACAACTTATGTGCAGAGCTCGAAGATACAAGCGTCCATTACCAAAAACTATTTAAACAAAGTCGAGCACATGAAAGAAATGCTTACTTTTTAAAATTTTTGCTTATTTTTTAACTACTTAGTAATACTTGTAATATTTTTTAATCATCTCAAGTTGATTCCAATTATTAAAGTTTCTATTTAGCATTTTTATTTTCATTCTCATTATTCAATATGTTAGGAACTGCTTATTTGTTTACTATACTTATAATATTTATGTCAAAAATAATGAATGAAATTATATAAACATATATTTTTAAACAAAAATCCGTGCAATGCATGGGATACTGAGCTAGTAAACAAATAATTGAACAACAGTAATACTTGTAACCGGCAAAAGGAAACCCGCGGTACTTTGTGGAATTTAGTTTTGAGATGCAACTTGCCAAATGGATGAAAGCATTAATAATGAATGGCCCAGAGAAACAACACTTTATGACCATTTGGACTAGTGCATTCATTGTTTGACACCCTGCGTTTTTTTTTTAGATTGTTTTTTTTTTTAAAAGTTAGGAACCACTCAAAACTGGCCATTGACCAAATTTATTAAAACCTTCATGGTTATTTTTTATAGCCTTAATTTTTTTTATTCAAAATATAATTCCTTTTAATTTTTCTAGGTATTTGAATATGAGATTTTTTTTTTCACTTTTTCCTTAAATTTTATTGGTTGATTGAGGTCGTGGGTAATTAATGAGGGATATAAATATAATAAGTTCATGATTTTCTTAATTTGTGTGCAAATGTCTAAAATGACTTATATTTTTTAACGGAGGTAGTATCATTTTAGATTGAATCTTATTAAGTAATTAAAAGATATACATTTATATAAAATGGCCGCTTTGATAGATCTGATTGTGGTCCTCCAACTGCCACATTTTCTGCAACCATGACATCCGACCTGTGTGTCAGATCTGTGAAAAAATGGGGCACTCGCACTCTGCTCGTTGTTGTTGGAGTCGCTTTGACCAAGCATTTTAGTCCCCTCATCCCCGCAACTTTCAGGTGCATCACACAATGACTACTCTGTGGTATCTCGACACGGCGGCCATACACCATTACACTCTGGACTTAAACAACCTTCGATTGGGGAATCTCCCATGCAATTGACCTGAGCAGGTGGCCCTTGGCGTAGGATCAACGATCCCAATTCAGAATCACTCGTATTCTTCATACTCCTCAAATTTCCAAAAAACTTGTTGTCTTTGCTGTCTATCACGTTAATTTTGTGTTAATAACCACTGCTATTTTTCCTTCTAACCTAATCATTTCCTTGTTAAAGATATTTTAACGCAGGCTCTTATAGCTCAAGGAATCGTTGAAGATGAACTTTACCAACTACAGGCTACCACTTCTTCACCAACAACAACTTCATCCTCTTTCTCCTTCTTAAGTGTTCATATCTATGCTTTCCTTTGGCACTTTCGATTGGGTCACCTATCCTCCCGAGCTACCCATTTTGCCCTTCCCCAAGCACGCCTTTCCGTTCCTAAAGGTCGAAGCCCACTAGAGCCTTGTTCGATCTAGTTGCTCTTGGGCCAAAGCTCACTCCCCACCATATCCACCTTCTCCTATTAGATCCTTCAAACCTTTTGACCTTTTGTTTATGGATGTGTAGGGCCCAACCCATAATATTTCTATGAAAGAGAATAGATATTATCTTTCAATTGTTGATGATTTTTTAAAATTTATTTGGTTATTTTCAATTCCCATAAAATCAAGCATTTCTCTTATATTCATCACGTTTGCTCGTCTTGTTGAAAATCATCACTCTACGAAAATAAAAAAAATTTACAAACCAGTTATGGCACCAAGTTTAAACCCTTTTTTTTCGAGATAATGAAATTAGCCATCGTTTTAGTTGTCCCTACCCCGACCAACAAAACGATAGTGTCAAAACACATCATCGTCTTATTGTTGATATGAGTCACGATTCTTAAACATGTATTTCATCCTCTCTACTTTTGGGATTTTCCTTTGAAACGGCCTCTTATCTCATAAATTGCCTCCCCGTGCCAATTCTACAAATTAAAAGCCCTTGCTCTCCTCTCTTTAATCATACTCCATCCTATACTCACTTAAAGGTTTTTGGGTGCCTTGTATTTCTCAATCTTCGACTGTCTGATGCTTATAAGTTGGCTTTTCGGTCCCAACCAACTACTTTTCTCAACGATGATGGATCCTCCACACTAAACATTTGCTTTGAATGGACCACCTCTCGGTGTTACATCTCAGAAGATGTGAGGTTTCATGAGCTCTCCTTTCCTTTTCCCCCCTCACATAGCTCACTGTCAGCATCAGGCCTGAGCTCAAAACCACTAGCTCAGAAGATGTGAGGTTTCATGAGCTCTCATTTGCTTTGAATGGACCACCTCTTTCTTGATTTATCATCCATTAGCCCTTTATCATTCATAGCCCACTTCCTTCTTTTGAAGCCTCCTTGAGTCATCATCATCTACCATATCTAACCCCTCGCCTCAACCTACTAGCTCCCCCCACGACCATTGCCAATGATCTCCCTCAATCCGAATCATCTATCTCCGAATCCCTTGTCCGCTTTGACGACACCATCTGTGACCTTCCTCTTGCTCGATTGAAACCACCATTCCCAATGAACCAACCTCATTCACCGAGGCGTTCAAACACCGAGGATTGTGAATCCATTGATACATGTGAGTCATGTTTGATGGGTAAGATGACAAGGTCACCTTTCAAAGGAACAAATGAAAGAGCTACTGAGCTATTGGGCATTATACATACTAATGTATGTGGGCCAATGAGTACAGAAGCTAGAGGTGGTTATAAATACTTCATCACATTTACTGATGACATGAGTAGATATGGATATATTTACCTTATGTCACATAAATCAGAATTCTTTGAAAAGTTCAAGGAATTTCAAAATGAGGTAGAGACTCAAACTGGCAAGAAAATAAAAGCACTTTGATCAGATCGTGGTGGTGAGTACTTGAGCCGTGAATTTGATCATCATTTGAAAAATTGTGGGATAGTAACACAGTTGTCTACTCCAGGAACACCACGGCTTAACGGTGTATCTGAAAGGAGAAACAGGACCCTGTTAGACATGGTCCGATCTTTGATGAGTTTTGCTGACCTTCCGGTATCCTTCTGGGGATATGCCCTCACAACAATCGTACTTACACTAAACAGGACTCCGTCTAGAGCTGTAGACAAAACTCCATATGAGATATGGACTGGAAAGGTTCCAAAATTGTCTTTTATGAAGATATGGGGATGTGAAGCTTATGTAAAGCGTTTACAAATGGATAAGCTTGCCCCTAAATCAGATAAATGCTATTTTATAGGGTATCCAAAAGGTAGTTTTGGATATTAATTCTATAATCCCGCTGAACAAAAGGTGTTTGTTGCAAGGGACAGTGCCTTTTTGGAAATAGAGTTCATTTCCAATAAGTCAAGTGGGAGAAATATTCATCTTGAACCAGTTCATGATGAAGAGCAACAAACTCAACAACGAGATAACATAGATGATGTCGAGGACGAGTTGATGGCTTTGGAAGGCCAAGGACCCCAAATCATCCAAGAACCGGAACAAGAGGATCCACAAATAGTTGTGGAAACTGTTCCAGCTCCAGCAGTTGAACCCACCCGTAGATCAGATAGGCCAAGGGTACAACCAAGACGTTATGATGATTTCATCTTGAATGTAAACCTTGATGTTCTTCTGCTAGAACATGATGAGTCTAATACCTATAAGCAAGCAACGACGGGTTCAGACTCCAAGAAATGGCTTGAGGCCATGAGATCCGAAATGGATTCGATGTTTGAAAATCAAGTATGGGACTTGATAGATTTGCCAGATGGGGTAAAACCCATAGGGAGAAAATGGGTTTTCAAACTTAAGACAGATAAGGATGGAAAGGTATCTGTATACAAGGCAAGATTAGTTGCCAAAGGTTTTAAACAGATTCATGGTATAGACTATGATGAGACCTTTTCACCAGTTGTCATGATAAGATCCATTAGGATAATTCTTGCTATTACCGCCTATTATGATTATGAGATTTGACAAATGGATGTCAAAACCGCCTTCTTGAATGGATTCTTGGAAGAGGATGTGTACATGACACAACCCGAGGGTTTTGAATATCCAAGTGATCCTATGAAGGTATGCAAGCTTAAGAGGTCTATATATATGGACTTAAGCAGGCATCCAGGAGTTGGAACTTTTGGTTTGATGAAAAGATCAAAGAGTTTGATTTCGTCAGATGCGAAGAGGACCCTTGTGTATACAAGAAGTTTAGTGGGAGTAAAGTGGTCTTCCTAGTTTTGTATGTGGATGACATACTACTTATTGGGAATGACATTCCGATGCTAGAGTCCGTTAAGGAATGGCTGAAGAAATGTTTCTCAATGAAAGACTTGGGAGAGGCAGAGTATATACTTGGAATAAAGATCTATAGAGATAGATCTAAGAGATTGCTTGGATTGAGTCAGGGAACTTATATAGATAAGATTCTCAACAGATTCAAAATGCAAGATTCCAAGAAAGGATTTTTACCTATGCAACATGGTGTACATCTTAGCAAGAAGCAATGTCCTAAGACACCTACTGAGCTAGAAAAGATGAGTAAGATTCCTTATGCTTCTGCTATAGGATCTATCATGTATGCCATGGTGTGTACACGACCTGATGTTGCGTATGATTTGAGTATGTGTAGCAGATACCAATCGATTCCATGAAAGGCACACTAGTGTGCAACTAAGAACATCCTGAAGTTCTTGAGAAGAACCAAGGATGATTTCTTAAGGGTGATGATAAGTTGATCGTACATCTTATGAGGATGTATTACCTTATTTGACATTAAGATGTGTAAGGTGCATATATATGAGAATATTGCAAATCCATTGACGAAGCTTATGCCTAGCCCAAGCATGATGGTCATACTAGGGCTAACAGTCTCAAACACATTGGAGAATGGCTTTTGAGATTGCTTTCTATTACATTTTATGTTGAGAGTGTTACACACTAAGTTTATGTTCGACTTGATATATGGGATATTTCATCCTTATTTATATATTGTCTTGAACAATGATAAATAAAATGTCCAAATAATTCCTAGTTCGCAAATGGGCTTATCTTAAGTGTTCTGGTAAATGAAACCCCGTTAAGTGAAATGCAGTTACGAATTATCGCAAGTCCGTAGTCTGAAATCATCAAATTGGACATAGGTGATTTTATTAATGACTATATTGTAAGTTGATTGATAGCGCCAAGTTTCATGGACTATAGGGACATGGAGATGTCTAGTCAATTACATATATATGTATGGATGATACATATAGGACAGACCCACCTTAAGACTCTGCAAAAGGGATTGAAGTGTTTTAAGTTAAACCATGATTAGTAGATTCCTCAGACATGAGTATGTTATGATCTCTCTTGATGATTGGTATTTCTTTGACACGGCTATGCGCTTTCCGTAACATGGAGTTATAAAGGTCGTAGTTGGGATTGCCAAAAGTTGAGTGGGACTCATAGTCATACAAGACTGGAGATGTCCTCCTTCTTCATGCATACTGTGATGCATCGAAAAAGGAATGGTGTCTAGGCCACTTGAAGAGAAAGAACTGAAAATGCATGGCCATGCTCGGATGGATTATTTGTAATCATCCGTTTAATTGACAGTTCAAACTCGGAGTTCAAGGAATATATATTTGATAACAGATATGAATGTCACCATATCATCAAATATGACATTAAGAGACACGGGTATATGAAATTGCACACTTGTTTAAGGACAAGTGGGAGATTGAAGGAATTGTGTCATTTAATTTAATGTGCAATGACTAATTATGGAATAGGACAATTGATAGAGATATTCAATCCGATTATTTTAGGAGTCGTAATGCTTTGCTAGAAGCCAACTACGATTAATGGGCTTAAACGGGTTAAACCCATGTCTATTATAAACGGGTCCTATGCGGTCACACACTTAGAGTTGACGGACTTGATCAAAAGATAGATGATTTTATTATTAGTGTATATAAGATATATATTAATAATAATGGGATAAGATTTATTTGTGAAATAAATAATTAATTAAATAGGGTATAAATATGGGCTTATAAAGATGGGCTTATTATGACTTAACCTAATTAACACATCCCAGAGAGAGGAACGTGAGTTCTGCCGCATAACATCCCATCTTTGGTTGGGGCATGAGGGCTGAATTCCACCATTATCAATCAAGAGCAATTTGATTGTTCACCTTTCGATCTTCGTCCTATCAGTCGAAGGCAAAGGAGATCTAGACCGGGCTCGTGTGGACCAAGTAGAGGAGCAACGCGTGGGGCTCTCATCTTTCCGTTTATATCCGATAAGATCCGGTTCACGCATCAACATGTATCTCCTATGAACAATGATTTAATCTATCGATTTTATGCATGGAGATCTTGCGATTAGATGATAGAAAATAGTTTCTAAAACTTCCGTTGCGCATCTAATTTTACATCAGATAGTATGTTGAGTACCTATACATACATCTGGGTAAATGAGGGTGCGGGTCAGATTTAGGACGGGTTTTATCCAAAATATTTGTTTGGTAGGGTAGGATCGGGGCCATCGGCCCGAAGCTTGCTTCATTGGTTGAACACTCCATCTAAGCCCGTCCTCGGGTGGCCACACGCAAGCGTCTAATTAATATGATACTCAAAAAATAAATTTAATAAAAATTACTTATTTTATAAAGTTATATGTTTGCCCTTATTATTTAACACTAGCTAATAATCAAATAATGGTAAGAGTTTACGCCACCACCCACAACATAATCGAAATACTGTGCACCCTACATGCTTCTTTAAGTAAACCAGAATTCTCATTCCTTACCACTGCCTGGTGGTGCTTATGGTATTTCAGAAACAAGGCGCTTTTTGATAAAATCAAAGTCAATCCAAAAACAATAGCAGCTTTCATAAAAGAGCAATTAACTAACTAGGAAAAAGCAAAAATGGATGACCTCAGCATGGATAAGAAAGCAGGAAACAAAATATTGAAACCAACAAAAACCAAGCAAAGAGTCACAAAATGGAAAAAACCAAGAGTAAACTGGTGCAAACTAAATTTTGATAGAGCCTTTTCTTCTGACAATCAAGGAACTTATGGATACATTATCAGGGATTGTCAGGGTAGTACAAGATATGTTGAATCTGGCTCCTCCCCACTCGCTTCAGCAATTGAATCTGAATGCTTTGGCTTGTGAAAAGGTGTTCTTAAAGCTGTTGAATTAAAAATTCCGCGTATCTGCATTGAAGGTGATAATCTTAGTATTATCAAAAGCCTCAAGGCAGGTATATCTTGTAGTGACAATATAGAGATGCTTTTATCCGACTCTCTATGCGCACTGAATATGATTCCAGAATTTGAGGTTTCTCATGTATTTAGGGAAGGCAATCAAGCTGCTGACCGACTATCTCATCTGGATTTTGAGTTCTTTGGCTTGACCTTTCCCCCTGACGTTGTCCTGTGCAGTATCATCCGTAAGGATGCCCTTGGCTAGTTGGCTCTGTCAACAGTCAAATTTTTTCCGGTTCAATAATAATAATAATAATAATAATAATAATAATAATAATAATAATCAAATAATGGTAGAAGTTGTGAGCCTTTTCGTTTGGACGGCCTAGTATCATCTCTTATTCCATCTAAGTTCTCATTTATTAATTTTATTACACCGTAGTTAAAATTATTTTGTTAATTGTTGTATAAACTTATTTAAATACTTCGTATTATAAGTAAGTTCTTTTTCATATCATGATTAATTTGATTTTAATCCTCATACATATATTTATTTTAATTAAAAATAATAATGGATACCCGTTGCGCACTTATCGACCCCCCTATGGGTTTATGCATGCTCTCAAGCCCGTACCCACTGAAAGCATGGGTTAGACTTAGTAGCATGTGTTGACTTAATTCAATTATTTTGAATTTTAGAGCGGTCATATTCGGGGTTCGAATTATGGGACCTTTAGATACTACTCGTAAATCCTTTTCAGTGAGTTATTTCGGACTAGTTACTTAATTCAATGATCACTCTCCCCGTAAAAACGATCGTTTTTGCATACAATTAGACCAAGTCAAACGAAATATCCCTCATTTACCCAGATCTATCCATACTTGCACAAAAGGGTAACAATCTGAATACAATCTTCGTGGCTCAATGAAATAATCATATTTATATGAGGCAAATAAGTCAGTTTATTTTGGATAATTATTTGTCTTCAAGGAAAAAAAATATACTCACAATAACTTTTTTGATTAGAAAAGAATTCGAACTCACAATAATTTCTCACAATGTCTCAAAAATTTCTACGTCTTCACTATACCATGTTCGATAAAAACAAAATTATGAGCGAAAGAGAGCATTCCCAAAGTCCTAGCCGGCACTCCCTGGCCGCTGGTAGTGACCCACCTAACCCCCCTCCACCACCGGTGGAGGAAAACATCGTGAGTGCACCGATTGAGCCCTAAGTACGCACTGCCTTTGGGACCCCGCAGAACCAAGATCCGCCGGCTGATGATCTCAACTTCCCCCGTCTGCCTGACGTTAACAAGAGTAATGGGAAGATGATTACCGTCCCGAACTATAGGGAGGCATTGGTAGGAGGGGGAAATTCTAGTTTCACTGTCACAAACTTGAACCCTTCTTACCAAATCGAATAAGAAGAATCGGGCTACAGTACGGATGATAATTTCCAGCCAGAAGAAGATGATTCACGCACTTTGACAAGGGCCCGGGATATATGCAACTCTGTTAGCGGAGGGAAATCAAGTATGAAAATAAATCGAAATATAAATCAAACTAACTCCCTATCCCAGCAAATAAAATACAAGAAACCCTCCGGTTATAGTGGTAGGGTATTCAGGATGGTATCCACGAAGAAGTGTGTCAGCGCTCACCTTTTCAGTCACAGAATCCTCTCGAATTCAACCAGAAGGCTACTCGATCTCGACCAAAGTAGTCGATCTCGACTACACCTATAGACAGAAATTGCAAAACGGAACAACAGAGAACGAAACGCAGAAAAGTCGAGTACAAGGGTACTCGACGTCGACCAAACTCCTCGACGTCGAGTAGTCTTAACGAAATCGAGTAGTTTCGCAGAGAAAAAAAACGCAACTTTTCGCAGAAACGAAAGACGGAAAATAAAACGAAAGCAACACGAAATTTTGGGGAAATTCAATAATATAAAAGACTTACATAATCGGGGTTACAACGCCACAACGATAACCATATAAGAATTATGCTAAAGGTAATAAAAGATCATGCATTTCATCAAATAATTTTCGTTATTAACAAGTAGGAAAATAGAGGCTTTCGCATAAACCCTAATTCTTACTAACCATTTTCACATAATTAATCCAAGTTGTATTAAGATCACTTTCGCTTTAATAACACAAACAAGGATCACCTTTGACTGTCGCAAAAGAATCATGCTCATAGGGATAGAAGACGAAATCGCATCAAAAGATTGTACCTTTGTCGCATTACCTTACATGGCTACCGTCGGGCTCACCCCGACCCTATAAGTTGGGTGACTACTCGCTCTTCATCATAAAAAGACTCATCAATAATAAAAGGAAACTAACTTGCATTAATGAAATAAAACAAAGCTTACAACCGATCGAAGCCAATTCCGCTCTCGCCAAACAAAACCTCTCTCGGCTCCAAGCTCCCTCTAAACTCTCTATAACTCTATGAAACACAATTGCTTGTGGCTTGGATTAGATGATTCCTAAAATCAGCCCCTAAAGCCCTATTTATAGTATTCAATCCCTACTAACCAAGGAAAGAATATCCTATCTATATCTAAAACTTTCTATCTAAAAACTTATGATAAAACTTAATGAATAAAGGAAATAAATCTCTAAGGTAAATGTATCTAAAGTGGATAAATCTTCTCTTCTCTTGATAGATCTTCTCTTGAATTGATAAAATATCACGTGACTTGCATGGTAAGTAATCCACAATGCTCGGACTCCACTCAATTTCGACTCGGATTGCTTCTGGGGCGTACTCGACATCGAGTAGTGTACTCGATATCGAGCACGTTCTTCTTCTCCTCGGATTCCTACTCGAGCTCGGCTAGATTCTGGCAGTCGATGGGTACTCGACATCGAGTAGTCTCCTCGATGTCGACTAGTTCTTGCTCTCGAGTAGGTTGCTCGTCGATCTCGTGTGCTGAAGTCTTCCACATGTACTCGATATCGACTAGTCTAGTCGATATCGACTAGTCTTTTCGAGTGCTTCCTTTCTCGTTTTCTGCTCGATGTGGCTTGGTTCAGCTGCTGCTTGACCTTAGACTTTCTGTATTGGACCTCGAGCTTTTTCATGATTTTCTTCCTTTCTCCGAACTGCTGTAAAATACCTTGATTTCTGCGAAATTAAACAGAAACTAATGTAGACTCCATAATTTGGCAAATAAGCATAAACTACATAGATTCTGCATAATTCTAACTCAATGATATGAAATGCATGCAGAAATCGATATAAAAGTCAATATAAAATATGGCAAATTAGGCTCACAACAAACTCCACCGACGGTTATCCCAAAAAGGGGGCCATAGTGCACCGTTCTCACTTGTTGATATGGGAAACGATTACTACATTGCCAGATTCGCCAATCAGGGGGATTACAATCATGTGGTAATGGGAGGTTCATGGTTGACCAGAGATAACTATTTGGCGATAAGGAAATGGGTCCCAAGATTCAACGCTGAGGTTGAAAAGATTACTACCCTCACTATATGAGTTCGTATCCCGTGCCTTCACATCGAATATTTCGATCCGAGATTCCTAAGGATAGTGGGCAACAAGATAGGCAAAGTCTTGCGGATTGACAACACTACGGCAGCGGCCGACAGGGGTCGTTTCGCCCGGTTAAGTGTGGAAATTGATCTGACGAAACCCCTGCCCTCGAAGTTCAAATTAGATGGCAAGATCTGGCCAATACAGTACAAAGGGCTTCGTATACTTTGTTTCAATTGTGGTAAAGTCGGACACAACATGGAAAGTTGTGGGAAAAGGAATGACAATACCGATAGTTCTTCAAAGACTTTACCAAGTACTGTCGTCAAATCTTCTCAAATAGAGACAAGCTCCCATGGGGGATGGATGCAGGTGCACAAACCGACAAAGAAGAGGCAATCTTCGGTGAAAAAGAGTGACAAAAATCAGATGGGAGAGGGCGCACCTAGTAACCCTCCGGTGACCGGTAAGACACCCAGCGACTCTACAACGACTTCGAAAGGTTAGTTACTTTTCTTCCTCTTCCTTTTAATTTGATTGTTTTTAAGTTCAATTGTTTGAGATGTGAATCAATTTAAATTAGAATTCGTGAAATTGAGAATCAATTTGGGGAAATTTTCGATTATGGTTTGTGATTAAATTGTGGTTTGTGGTTGTGGTGAGAAATAAATATGTGACTTTGTTGTTTGTGATTTGGAATTGTGGTTTGTGATTGTGAGGAATGAATTTGTGAACTTGTGGGTTGTGATTTGGAATTGTGATTTATAGATTTGTTTTTTTATAGGAGTATAAAATAAGAACAAGGATTAATTTAAGTTGAATTTTAATTAGATTGTTTTAAAGTTCAATTCGTTGAGATGCGAATCGATTTAGGTTAGAATTTTTGAATTTGAGAAAATTGGGTAAATTTTGATTAGGGTTTGTGCTTTTGCTAATAAATTTGTGGATTTAAATAGCAATTTGAGGTAAATTTGTGGATTTCAAAAGCAATTTGTGGATTGGGAGTAAGGAGTGTTAATTTGAATTTTAGTATATAGATAGAGTTTTGTTTAAATGATTTGTTAGATTTGGAAAATAACATTTATTTGGTTCATAGGGACAAAAATCTTGTTTAATGAGAAGTATCGATCCTATCATACTTTGTCGTTTTCATCCCCCCCCCCCCCCCCCCGACAAAAATCATGGATCTACCACTGCAAGGGTGTGTCTTCAAGAGCGCGCAATTGCTTTCACGGACAACTACTTTCAGGCAATTGGGCGTGCAGAGCTCCCCAAGGGTCCGCTGATTGTTGTGCCAAGACTCGCTGATTGTTGGACTGCTCCCCCCGCAGATTGGGTCAAGTTGAACATAGACGATGCGTCTAAAGGGAATCCGGGACTAGCCGGAGGTGGGGGTGTGTGTTGCAGCTCCATGGGAAACTTCTTATTCGCCTTCACTTTCAAGTGTGGGATTGCAAATGCGCTTAGAGCGGAGCTATGGGCAGCCCTGTATGGTCTAAGAATGAGTGCAAGGATGGGCATCTCGAAAATCATCATCAAAACTGACTCCGCGATGCTCAGTAACCTTCTTCAGAACAAGCCTCCGAACACACATCCGGACATGTATATTGCCTTGGAGTGCAACCAGCTTTTAGAGTCGGACGAGTGGGAGTCTAAGATCAACCAGGATCGTCGTAAGGCAAATTTTGGAGCAGATGCGATGGCTCAATGGGCCATGACCTGCAGCTCTGACTATAAGGATTTTTTCGATCCTCCTGCATGTTTGTTTAATTCTCTGAACTCTATTTCTCCTGTTTGACTTTGGTTTTAATTCAATAATACCCACGGGGTTGTAGCCAGCTCGTATTTCAGATTAACAAAAAAAAACAATAATTTCTCACAATAATTTTTATAATTTAAAGGTAAAAATTATTTTAATTTTCTTTTTCACTTTAACCTAGATTATAAATCCATCCATATTAAGTTTTTCGAAATTTCAAACCACTTGAAATATTTTTGTTGTGACTTGTGACTATGGTCTATGGTTGCCCCGTATAAAAGGCAATTGATCGAAAACATACATTTTGAAACTGGGTGAATTTGGAAAGTTTTGAGTTGGCAGCCAAAACGATGACTTATAGTCAATTTAATACTACAATATAATATAATACTAGAATATAATATAATATAATTACATCCTGCCAGCTACCTAGCTTCATCAATTAGACCTTCTCCATCTCTAAGTTTGTGTGTCGTCCACAGCACCCCTTTATGTACAACTTGTTAAACTTGCTATTATTGAGATGATGCAACTTATAGCTCGATCACATATAATAGGTAATTTATAAAACTGATAATAATTAATTTGGTTTTTATATTCCATCTTATAAGGATATAAGATAATAAATTTTATTGAAAAAAAAATTCAAGCATTTTTTTTTTGAAAAATTTGATCAAATATCTATTTAGAAAAGCTAATTAGGTAAACGTCCATATTTAAACAGATATTAAGTAAATGTCCACAAATTTTAAGTAATACCAACTCTACCCTTGGTATAATTAACCCCTTCTATTCCAACCCTCTTCAATCTCCATCACCGCGTCTCTCTCCTTCGCTTCGCGTCTCTCTCCTTCACTCGCGTCTCTCTCCTTCGCTCCTTCTGGTGGTCGTCGGCGTTCGCTCAACCTTCGTCTAGGCCAGGTAATCTCCATTCTTTTGTTGCTTCTCGTCCTTCTCAATCTCTTCCCCACTTCTTTCGGTTCCCTTCCCCTTTCGATTTGAGGAATTTCATTGCTTAGCCCTAAATTCGATTGCACTTGCTTATGCTCTAGATGTGAGTTTTTAGTGTGTTTCCCTTGAACCTACACAATTTGTGGACAAAAGAAAAGCAAATCGATTTAATAGACTTCACCTACTCGTTTGAATTCAAATTTGAGAAAACAAACCCTAGCATGTTTGGTGACAATTTGTTAAACTTGCAAAATATGTCAATTTGTTTAATATTGGTGACAATTTGTTAAATCTGATCATTTCGAGATGTTAATTTTATGATTTGAGACAACAGGTGCAGATTTTTGTGTGAATACATTGCTCTGATGACAATTTGTTTATGTTTTTTTAGGGTTTGTGTGTTTCTATCTACTTCAAATGGACAATCCAGGTTAGTGTTCTTATTGATGAATCTAATTCATTCTTACTTTATATGTTCTTCTATTTCAAGTATTTATCATTGCTTTTTGTTTTGGTGGAAATTGCTTATTTGGTGACAATTAGTATGTAGCTTGATTTTATATCATCAATTTAAATAAGACTATCAGGGGTTTGCTTCATTGTTTGGTGAGAAATGGAATTTATGTTGTTATTTTTAGATTGGTGACACTTGGTAGAGTTATATATTCTGTTTTGATGATAAATGGAATTTATGTTGTTATTTTTAGATTGGTGACAATGGGTAGAGTTATATATTCTATTTTGGTGACAAATGGAATTTATGTTGTTATTTTTAGATTGGTGACAATTGGTAGAGTTATATATTCTATTTTGGTGACAAATGGAATTTATGTTGTTATTTTTAGATTTGTGACAATTGGTAGAGTTATATATTCTGTTTTGGTGACAAATAGAATTTATGTTGTTATTTTTAGATTGGTGACAATTGGTAGAGTTATATATTCTGTTTTGGTGACAAATGGAATTTATGTTGTTATTTTGTTGTTGTTTTTTTAGATTGATGACAATTGGTAGAGTTTATTCTGTTTTGGTGACAAATGAAATTTATATCTCATTTAGCTATAATGTAATTTTCATTATCCTTCTGTTCAGTTGTAGTGGAAGTTGTGGTATGTATACCATCAAATATATCGAGGGTCTTGCATTTCATGGTGGTATTGAAGCTATTTCAGACAAGTATATGGATGCGTATAGAGAGATAGATAGATAGAGAGAGAGAGAGAGAGAGAGAGAGAGAGAGAGAGAGAGAGAGAGAGAGAGAGGATGGTTATAGAGTAGGGGTGTGCATATCCGGGTACCCGAGACGAACCGGTTAATCGTGTCGGGTACCCGAAACCGTTTAGCTCGAAATGGCCGAACTGTATACGAACCGTCTTAATCCGGGTACCCGACACGGTTAAGCTATTCGGTTCTGTGTCGGATAGCCGGGTTATCCAACACGAACCGTATGCTTTCTTCTTCTTCTTTTTTCTGTTTGTGCAGTGAAGAAATTTTCAAAGATGGCCATGGAGAAGAAGAAAATCAAACCTAAAAATGATTGAATGGGACACAACAACTTTGCACAAATCACAAATTCGCACTACAAAAACTCACAAATTCGCATAGGCCCTATAAAAGATTAAAAGGAGGAGGAAAAACAACACCAACAACACTACAGATTCGCACAAATTTGAGATTTAGGGTTTGTTTACTTTGAATAAACTCGCACAAATCCCGGCACCGGAGAAAAAGGGTCGTCGGCTGGCTCGGAACGGGAGAAGAAGGGCCGGAGAAGAGAAGAAGGAGGCTCACCGCTCACTGGCTGGAGAAGAAGAAGAAAGATCGGCTGTTTTGCAGACAACAGATCGCCACGGTTCTGATGTTGAAATTGGAGAAGAAGGGCCGGAGAAGAGAAGGAGGAGGCTCACCGCTAGGGGTGGAAATGGGGCGGGTTATGGGTGGATGAAGCCACTCCATCACCCGCCCCGCGGGTAAAAAACTTCACCCGCTCCATCCATCACCCGCAAACCTTTTTCACCCGCATCCGACCCGCGCGGGTGATGCGAGGGGAGCGAGTACCCAATGGGTGAAACAAAAGAAAAAATCAAATCAACGTAAATAGCTAGTAGTCCAATTCTAACTCAAAATTACAAAGAGGTGGGTTTATGTATTTATATTTTTGGTCGGCAAAGCACTAAAATGACAAGCTCATTGAAATTTGAAAGTGGAAGGGTATATATCTCTATACTAATCATATACTAATTCAGTATATCCCTTGCTATAACGTGGAAGAGCAAGTCGAGACCATATCTATTCTAATTGAAATTTGGTGGGCAAAGCACTAATCAAGGATTAGAGTTTGTAGAAGTTAAAATTGAATAAGGTAAAATAGTAAAATCACACACATTATATATGTAAATTTAAGGATTTTATGCTGGTTTGCGGAGCGAGTGTGCGGGGCGTGTTAATGGGCGGGTTAATGGGTGAAAAATCTTCACCCACAATCCATCCATCACCCACTTCACCGGCACCCGCTCCACCCGTCACCCACTTTTTTGCGGGTTTTCACCCGTAAAATTAATGCGGGTAAAGAGGGTGGAGCGGGTACCCGCGGGTTATTTCCAGCCCTACTCACCGCTCACCGCCTGGAGAAGGAGAAGGAGAAAAAGAAGGGTGTCGGATGTTTTCTCTAGCAGAGGCGATCTGTGTTGCGTTTAGGCCTTTAGGGTTTGTTTTAAAACAGGATAATTTTTTTTTAAAAAAAAAAAGGCGACGCACCTTGGGGTAAAAATTGCACACAGAAGGATTCGAACCTGGGATGACTGGAAGAAAGTACTGGGCTAATACCAACTGAGCTAATAGATTTTATTGATACTCTTTGGACTTAATATATATTAGTACTATCATTTTAGTACCGAAACTTAAAAAAAAAATTAAATGGTTCGTGTCGGGTATCCGACAAGAGAATTTGTCCGAATCGTATCCGAACCGTTTAATGTCGTGTTTTAGCGGTTCGTGTCATTTTCGTGTCGTGTCTTTTCGGTTTCGGGTTTTTTCGTGTCGTGTCGTCGTGTTTTCGTGTCGTATCAGTCATGTCGGGTTTTTTTGCACACCCCTACTATAGAGGGTCTTGCTATTTTGGATGTTAAGTATGAATGTCTCAACTGTTTCCCCTTTGTTTTGATATTTTTGCAAGTTGATGTAAGTATTACAAAGTTAAACTTTACATCAAATTTCATCTACTGAGGGTTATTATTAGGGTTATTATTGTAACAAAAATACGTTAATATTAGATGACAAATGTGATACCATTATAGTATTGTACATCGAATTATTCGTTTGCTCAAGTTTAGCCCCTCTAGGGTCTATGCTCCCCTAGTTCTAGGGTTTCAATTTCGTTACAAAAATGCGTTAATATTAGATGACAAATCTGATAACATTGGTACTGTACACACATTTTAGGGTTTAGGATTTAGGGTTTAGGGCCTAAACTATACTGTACATCAAATTTTCGTCTACTCAGGTTTAGCCCCTCTTGGGTCTATGATCCCCTTGTTCTAGGGTTTTAGTTTTGTAACAAAAATGTGTTAATATTAGATGACAAATGTGATAACATTAGCATTGTAAACATTTTAGTTTGATGAAAGTGCTTTGTAGTTGGTGACAATTGGTTGGTGACACTGTTTTGTCGTTGGTGACAATTAATTTCTAAAAATAGGTGGTTGACACTAGATTGGTGACAAAGTTTTGTAATTAGTGACAGTAGATTATTGACCAAAGCTTGATGAAAATAGGTTGGTTACACTGTTTTATTGTTGATGTCAATAGATTACTGAAAAGAGGTTGGTGACAACATGGTTGATTAAACAATATGAAAACAGTGTTCTGTAGTTGGTCACAATGTTTTGGTGATGTATAATGTTATGGTGACAATTTTTTTAAGGTTATAATATCATGGTGACAATGTATTGTCATCAACCTCGTCATTAATAGTTGTCACCAACAATTGTCATCAGGAAAATCATCTATTAACAGAAAAACTCCATTTGTCACCGAGGAAAAGTGTTACTGACAACTGTCACTGGAACAAAATCAATTGTCATCCAAATTTTTTTTGTCACCAACAATTATCACAAGAAAAAAGAAAATCAATTGTCACTAGAAAAGATTTTCCCCTAACTGTCACCGGAAAAAATAAAATGTCACAAAAAATCAATTGTCACCAAAATAATTGTCACAATTAACTGTCACCAGAAAAATATACTCATTTGTCACCAAAAAATTGTCACCAAATGCAGGCGTTGACCGGAATGGTCAATGTTGACTAGTCAATGTTAAAATTAAAAATGGTCAAAAGGGGAAGGAGGAAGGGTTAGGAATGGGGAAGGAGAGGTATTTTTGGAAAAAATGGACATTTACTTAATTATGTAAAAAAAAAGTGGACATTTACTTAATTTTGACATGAAAAATGGATATTCACCAAATTTAACATTTTTTTAAAACAAGCTAAAATAATATAATTTTGAAAAATCTTTTCGACATAAAATAGAAAAAATATAATTAATATGGGTTGATTAAAATTTCATAAACTACAAGGTGAAAACTTAATACGGTAAGTTGTCGTCCTCAAAAAAAAAATAACGGTATGTTGTTTGGATTAATAAGTTGTCTATTTAGTTATTATTGTTTACAAGTTTAATTAGTTTTGGTTTTATGTTGAAATATATATTAAACCCTAATTTCATTGTACTCTTCATTTTTTTTTAAGTACCAAGGAAATAAACCAAAATCTAACTCCCACAAACTTTGTAATTAGTTCGTACGGATGAATGAGATATCGTAAAATTTAATTGCATTTAATAGCATTTTTAAAAAAAAACAGAGATTTGGATGGGTTATATTTTAGATATATTTAATCAAAGGGCATATTTAAGTATAAAATATGAAAGTTCAAGATCAGATAAAAGATCATTAGTGAAGACCGTGCTGGATCCAAAAAAAATTAGAGGGGCTAAATAATTTTTGGATAAAAAATTTTTTGCGTGTGTGATTTTTTTTGTTTAAATATGTTATGAAAATCCTTAAATTTATAATTTAAATAGTCATTTTTAGTAGAAAAAATTAAGAAAAACAAGAATTATCAAAAATGAGAATTTTTTAATATGAAAAAGAATGTTTTTGTTTAAAACTATTGAAGAAAACCTTAAATTTGTAGGTTAATTAGGTATTTTTAAGTAGAAGGAAATTAAAAGAAATAAAAATTATAAATAAAAAATGAGGTTGGGTTTGAACACATGACATCAAGTTAATAAATACCTCTCCTTACAAAATAAGTTAAGCTGTCTTTGTGATTCTTTTTTTTTTTTTATGCCTAAAATTAGTAAAAATTATTTTAAAAAAAATATCCTCAACTTTTATTTCAGTCTAGGGGAGCTAATACTACCTTGAATTGGTAAATAAAGAGCGGCCATTCCGGGGTTCGAACCGGGGACCTATGGGTACTACCCACAAGTCCTTTCCGGTGAGCCATTCCGGAATGGTTGGGAGCTAATACTACCCCGAGCTCCCTTAGATCCGCGAGTGAGTGGAGAAATAATGATCTAATTGTGTTAATTGGTCATTTATTATTTTATATAATTTACTTTTAAAAAAATCTGCAAAATGTGAAAATTATGGAATTTCGAACATCTAATATATCAAGATTCCTAGATAATTATCTCTATCTTCTAGAGGTAAGACCAAATGTCTTGCAACATGATAAATGTCTTGTTAAGTTTTGAAGCTTTTTTTTAACCCGAACCATAGGGCTAACGTTTCTATCTCTTATTCCTTTTTACTCTTTATTCTAACCTTATGGTAATTGATCCATAAAAATTTTCCAATATTTTTTTAAAAAACATTTTAGTTCATACATAAACCAATAGAAAATATTAAATTATCAATAGAAATAATGAAATATAAAATACAAAAAATAATGCAATAGGACCAAAAATAATTTTTTTAAAAAAAAAACAATATAGCTGGTAATGTTTTTTTTTTAAATCCCAAGGATTGTATGATTGACGCAGCATGTAGGCAATGACGGGTGTTGCATATGAAGAAACATAAAATTGTGGAAGATGGTGTAATCAGTAATCCCACTAAATTAACTAACTGAATAATAATCCCCAGAAATTCCTATGTTTGAGCGTCCACTATATAACACGTCTTTCATTTTGGGGATAAACTAAAAATCTCATCTTTTAATTTAAACACTTGATTCAAACCTCTTCATACTTCAGATCCGTCTCCATCTCTTCCCTCCCTGTGATGTCACAGTCACAGCCATAAACATCAAAACAAGCCTCAATCCCTCTTCCTCCATCCCCCAATCCAACCCTGGAAAAAATGGATTCATCTGAAAGCTTCCAATTAATGGTCGGCTAGGTAACTCCCTCGCTGGCTCATTAATTGCTCCTTATCTGATGGCACCCACCCACTTGCAAATTGGAATTGCCCCTTGAATTTTAGTTCTAGAGTGTTTAGAATTGCTTTACACCGTGAATCTCCATCTGGGTCTTGGTCAAATTCTAGGTTTCTGATTGTGGGTTTCACTTTCACATGTTGTGTTGAATTTTGAGTTTTTGACCACTTTCCATGGATAGGTACTCAAATTGCTCCCGTTAACCCTCTCTTTGGTTAAAGTTGCTTCCTGTGTTGCTGTTCTGAATCCTGTAGAACGTCTTTTTGGGGTTCTGAATCCTGTAGAACGTCTTTCCATGGATAGGTACTCAAATTGCTCCCGTTAACCCTCTCCTTGATTAAAGTTTCTTCCTTTTTTCTGTTCTGAATCCTGTAGAAGGTCTTTTTGAGGGGTTGTGATTAGATATGGGGATTTGGGGTTTTAGCCCCTTCATGGGTTCAATTTTCCTGTTTGTTCTCCTCCAACCCTGTAAGGGTAGCATTCAAATGACTGGTTCCATGCCTAGAGGCTTTCAAGGGGCTGAGATGAGATGGGTTGATAACAATGGAGTGTTCCTCAAATCAAATAGCTCCAATTTTGGGTTTGGGTTTCAATCCACTAAAGATGTGACCTTGTTTCTTTTGAGTATCATACATATGGAAAGCAATAGGCAGGTTTGGGCAGCAAATAGAGGCTCCCCAGTTCAGAGTTCTGATGAATTTGTCTTTGACAGCCATGGAAATGTGAATTTACTGAGTGGCGAGAAGGTCATCTGGTCCCCGGATACCGGTGGGAAGGCGGTTTCTGCTATCCGGTTGCTGGATTCAGGCAATCTGGTTATGGTTGGTGATGATAACAGCACAGTTTGGGAGAGTTTCAGGCATCCGACCGACACCCTTTTGTCGAACCAGGTGTTTAGTGAAGGTATGAACCTCTCTAGCGACCCGGGTGTTGGTAACTTGAGCTACTCCCTGCAGTTCAAGTCCGATGATTTGCAGCTCTTTGTTGACTTCAAACCACCACAGCCTTACTGGTCTGTGGTTAATGATCCCCGGAGGGTCATCAATAGCGATGGAGGGACGATCACGCAAGCGGTAATAGATGGGAATTCATGGAAATTTTATGATAAAAACAAGGTGTTTCTGTTGCAGTTTATCTTCTCCAGTGATGAGACTCTCAACTCTACCTGGATCGCGGTCCTCGGAAGTGATGGCTCCATTGAATTCCTCAGCCTTGGAGGCAGTGTTGTTGCTTCCCCTACAAAGATACCGAGTGACTCGTGTGGAACTCCGGATCATTGTGGAGCTTACTACAGCTGCTCTAGTAACACTTGCCACTGCCCTCCTGGACTGCTCTCTCATAATTGCGAAACTGGGATCGTTTCTCCATGTGACAGTAATGGCTCCAAGGCCCCTACTGAGATGATATCTGCTGGGGAGGATCTCAGCTACTTCGCACTTGATTTCGTCTCACCTACTTCTAAAACCGATTTGAACAACTGCAAGGCTTCTTGTGCTGGCAATTGCTCGTGTGTTGCTGTGTTCTATAACAATGAAACCCGGAATTGTTATCAGTTTGACAATGTTGGGAGCTTCAAGGTTGACAGTGGTTCCAATTATGCTGCTTTTGTCAAAGTTTCAACTAGTGCAAGTGTCGGAGGAGGCGGTAACAGCAGCCATTCATTTATCGTCATAGTTATATCCGTTGTCACGGTGCTGATCATCCTTGCCATGCTTTATGGAGGATACTGGTACTACATGAAGAAAAAGGAGACGAAGATGGGGAATGTCGAATCTCCCCAAGATGGTTCAGAAGAGGATAACTTCTTGGAGAGTCTATCGGGTATGCCAGTTCGCTACACCTTCAAGGATCTTGAAACTGCAACCAACAACTTTGTTGTGAAGCTCGGGCAAGGAGGGTTTGGCTCGGTCTACCAAGGATCATTGCAGGATGGGACGCGGATAGCTGTTAAGAAACTGGAGGGTGTCGGTCAGGGGAAAAAGGAGTTCAGATCGGAAGTTAGGATCATCGGTAGCATACATCATAACCATCTGGTGAGGCTCAGAGGATACTGTACCGAAGGAAGCCACAGGCTGCTAGCCTATGAGTTCATGGCGAAGGGTTCATTGGAGAAATGGATCTTCAAGAAAAATACCGATGGTTTCATCTTGGACTGGGATACCCGGTTAAACATAGCAGTAGGCACAGCCAAGGGATTGGCTTATCTCCATGA
Organism: Persicaria maculosa; assembly: GCA_963922045.1. Classification (NCBI taxonomy): domain Eukaryota; kingdom Viridiplantae; phylum Streptophyta; class Magnoliopsida; order Caryophyllales; family Polygonaceae; genus Persicaria; species Persicaria maculosa. The sequence continues at coordinate 42,216,090 of OY998258.1, forward strand.
AGACTGTGATGTGAAGATAGTTCACTGCGACATAAAGCCCGAGAATGTGCTCCTTGATGACCACTTTCAAGCAAAAGTTTCGGATTTCGGGTTGGCCAAGCTGATGACTAGAGAGCAGAGCCATGTCTTCACAACAATGAGGGGCACCAGGGGCTACCTCGCTCCCGAGTGGATCACAAACTACGCCATCTCAGAGAAGAGCGACGTGTACAGCTATGGGATGGTGCTGCTAGAGATCATTGGTGGCAGGAAGAACTACGACCCAAATCTGTCGTCGGAGAAATCCCACTTCCCTTCCTTCGCATTCAGGAAGATGGAGGAAGGGAACCTCATTGAAGTGCTGGACTCCTCCTTGAAGTACAATCCCGACGAGGAGAGCGTGTGCAGAGCCATCAAAGTGGCTCTATGGTGTATTCAGGAAGACATGTCTATGAGGCCATCTATGTCGAAAGTGGTCCAGATGCTTGAAGGGCTATCTCCTGTTCCTCAGCCTCCAACGTCGTCTTTGACAGGCTCTCGCCTTTATGCCAGCTTCTTTAAGTCGATCAGTGACGGAACTGGCACTGGCACGTCTTCTGGGCCTTCGGATTGCAACAGCGACACTTACCAATCGGCTGTTAGGCTCTCGGGTCCACGATAACCTTCAGCAAAGAGGGTTTCTTAGGATACATGATTCTAGGCAAGATTCAGGATGTGCACTGTGTCCCATCTTTTTCGGATGTATATAATACCATGTGTTTAGGTCAATGAAATTTTGTATCAATGCCATATATGCTTTCCTTTGTTGTATTCTTATCTAGGCTTTACTGCTTGTATGTGATTGAGTATAGGCTTTCAGATTCCGAATTTTCGCCCTTTAGAGTTGTGTTGGTGCTTGGTAGTTTAGACATTCGATTTTCGCCTTTTGGCTATGTTTAATTTCTTCAGCTGATGTTTTGAGAGTTTGAGATCAAGTTGTGTTTATGGTTTATCTCAGTCAGTTGTTTAATTTCTAGATGTGCTTGATGTACTGCAATGATATTCTAAATGCCCGGTTCGATGAAATTGCAACAGAAGGATTAGGTTTAGGTCCATTCGGGTGCCAAGAGACCTTGTTTATGGCCTGGATCGAGTTGTCAGATCGGATCAGCCTACAGGCTAAATGAATGCAGTTGTGTGTGAATTATGTGAAAGCAATGAGAAATGGTCAGCTGGGTGGTTACTGGTTAGGAGTTGAAAGCTAAAACTAAAAGGATGGAGGCAGTTGCTGGCTGGCGAGATTGTGCCTGTTCTGTTACAACCAGATTTGGTGGTGTGATGTGTCCTTTGCAGATCAAATTCTGTATAAATTAAATGATGCACAAAGTCAAAAGGCCAGCAAAGCAGCAATTAGGCAGTTGGGTGAATCCTCAACACTATCAACTTGATGGACATATCTTGTGAATGATTTGAACCCCATCCCTTCTTGCTAACTGTTGGGATTGGATTGGCCCATTTCCATTTATATATACTTCTACTCGTATTATATAGCCATAGGAACTGTTTTCCAAAAGATACTCCCTAGTGAAATGAAATCAAAATGGATCAAACTGGATAGTATGAGGGGTTAATAATATACGGTTGCCCAAGTGAAATGAAATCAAAATGGATCATAAAAAGAGGTACTTCTGGGATCTATCGCTCTGTGTTTTACCATATATAAAATTATTATAAAAATCTTAGCTGTAACTTTAAGATTAGAGAAAATCCTTGATAAAATTATTCATCCTCTACAAGGAGCCTTCGTATAAGGACGTTCTATTCATAATAATGTTCTAATAGCAGAGATTTTTCATTCTTTCAGAGCCAAGAAAGGGAAGCTAGGGATGGTGGCTCTAAAGTTGCAGTCGGGATATGCTCTGTCCCGATCCACCACTGTCTCTATCTTTCTCCCTGTTCCTTCTCCCAATTCATCCCATTCTCTACCCTTTTCCTATTTATTTTTTTAATTCTAATTATTTTTTATTTTTTTAAAAAAATGTTGTGAGGAGGGACATATATGGGGATAGGGGAATGATATGTTAAATGATCCCGGTCTTTGTGACCTCATCTTCAAGGATACTATCGGTTAGTGCATTTGCACATCCGAATTCTTACCTAATCAAAAAAAAAAATCGGGGATAGAAATGGAAAAAAGTTACGATAGGGTTGAATGACCTTTTCTGTTTCAAGTGATGGACAAATTTGGGTTCTCCCCTAAATTCGTAGGCTGGATAAGAGAATGTGTCTCTAAGGTCTCTTACTCAATTTTGGTGAATGATGAACCTACTAGTCTATTTCAACCTTCTAGAGGTCTATGTCAAGGAGACCTGTTTTCTCCTTTTCTGTTTATCCTTACATCCGAAGTGTTGGCATGCACCTTACAAAAGGAATCAAATATAAACAAAGATGTCGGCATTTCCCTCGGAAAATCGGGTGTCAAAATACCATTTCTTGCCTTTGCAGATGACATTCTTATTTTCTCCAATGCAATATTATTTTGTATAGTTTTCAACTCCTAAGTATATAGTTATGTAAACAAATTAATTAAAAAAAATATTATTTTAAATAGTTTTTAACTCCTTAAAAAGCGTGTCAAAAAGTCAATGGACTTATATTTCCGAACAGATGGAGTATAAAGGTAAGAATTCCAGATACCATACACACCAGTGTCGGGTAAATCAAGAGGTCGTACGAAACGGCAGATGGATCAACCATCATGTAACAACATGACCGCAAAACTATACCAACAATCAAGTGGAAATACAAACACTCAACGAAGGCAGTGACCAAAGTAACAGAGTGAGTAGATTGACGAAGCAGCACCACCAGATGCAAATCACTAGGACACACTCGTCAAGGAAAAAATATGAATGTAAACAACTCAACCACAATCAATGCTTGACACACAAACTCAGTCCAACAACTCAGAACACCACGACGGTCGAGCATAAGCATTTCATGGTCATCGGGAGGAAGCGTACAATAGTAAAATCAGCATTAACAGGCGGAAGACACTATAGTAGGAAATTCTAAGCGGCAAGAAGAAGTAACACATGTTTAGTTGGAAGAACTCATATGCCATTTAGATGAAATTGTCTTATCAATAAACATTGTTCCATTTTACTAGTAGATCAAATCATCTTTCTTCCCTCCTTTTCCCCCTCCCTCGGCCCTTCTTCACACACACTTCTATTTAAAAATAAAATTAAAATTAAAATCAAATAGTAAAAGAAAATAAAGAGGTTTGTGAAGAGGGACATAGATAGAGGACAAAAATGGAGACACGATTTGGACTCAAATTTGCGGCTATAAGAATTGCATTTTTTTTTATGAAGTAAAAATTCGAGCTCAAACAAATCTGAATCTCGAAAGGACGACAAGTCAACAGACGACATACCGTCAAATAGGGATGTTCATATTCGGTTTGAACCGAATTTTTGGGCCGAACCGAACCGAACCGAAAAAACTAGAACCTAACCAAACCGATGTATTTCGGTTTAGGTTTTCGGCTCAAGGAATTTTTATTTTCGGTTTAGACTCGATTCGGTTAAACCCGTAGAAAACCGATTTTTTTAAAATGTTTTAATTTACCCTTCGTCACTCGTCAGTTCGTCCATTCACTTAGGTTTAGGTCTGATTCTCCTCCCTTCATTTCCGATAGAGTTCGGTGGTGTTAGTTCAGTTTTCTATGTTGTTAGGTTGTTTCTCATGATGATTTGTCCATCTACCGATATTTTCGGTCTCTCAATATATCCCGATATGGTTGTTTGGTATATTGAATCCTTACTTATTAAAAAAAAAAAGTCTGATTCTCCTCTCCCGTCAGCCGTATCCGTCCCGCCTCGCCTCACTTGGAGTCTTCGCCTGTTCGCCACTCGCAAGTTCTCCTGATTCTCCTCTATCGTGCTCCAGTCGCGGTCGGTGACCGGCTCCTCTGCTCCGGTACGTTCGTCATCTCTCTCACTCTTGTCTCGTCTCTCCTTCTCCCTCGACTTCCCGTTCTCGATTTCTCATGTGTGACCACTGACCACCGGCTTCTGCTTCTCTGCTTCTTCAGGCTTTAGTTCAGTTCAGCCTTAAGTTTTCTCGTTCATCATCACCAGGAGTTCACTGAGGAAACCAGGAGTTCACTCGTTCAGGCCAGCCTTCAGAGTTCAGCTTGCTTCAGTTCAGGTTCAGGTCAGCCTTCAGTAATCAGTAATGGCCAAGTCCGATCCGAATTCCCAATTATGAAATTGCTATGATTAGGGTTTATTTTTTGCTGATTGAATATGAAAATTCGAAATTATGTAATTTAGATAGTAGATGAATTGTTGAAGTCTTAGATTGAATCCGGAATAGTGTTAGGTTTGGGTATATTAGTAGATGAATTCTTAAATTGAGGGAGTATTGGTTGATTCAATGATTTGGAAATCAGATTGCTTAATGAACAATGAAGTTCAAATCTATATTTATCATGTTTCATTTTGCTTAATTTTATTTTTTTGCTGTTTCCTTTGTTGTTTGGGAGTGTTTACAGTGGGTGTGTGTATAGTGTACCTGTAGGGCTGTTCAATTGTGTGTATTGTTTGTGTGTACCGTGTACTGCAGGGCTGTGTGTAGTTGTGTATTGTAGGGCTGTTCAACTGTGCAAGGGCTGCAGAGCTGTGTGTACTACTAGTGCCTGGCTTGGCAAACTGGCTGTAGATGTGAGTGTGACCCCTGCTGCTTCACCTAAGTGAATGTGAATTTAGCTTTGGAAATTAGTTGCTTTGGATTAGGAGTTAGGCACTAGCTATTAGTGTTTAGCATATATATTATATAATATAACACTACCAATTTAACTACAGTCTTGTACAGATTAGGGTTGTTCAAGACTTCAAGTGTTCAACGTGTGAATTTTTTTTTCATTGTCCATTTTTTTTATTTCGATTCGATTAGGTTATAACCGAACCGAATCTAAACCAAACCGGCCTAAAACCGAACCAAACTTATTAGTTTAGGTTCGGTTTTCGGTTTTCATTTTTAAGAATTTCGGTTTTAGGTTTGGTTCAGTTTGGCCAGGTTCGGATCGGTTTTGGACCTTTGACCAGCTCTACCGTCAAACATACAATCGTAAATACAGAAAAGTTGCAAATGATAAGGTAATACATACAACGAAAGATTAAACAAAACAGACCTAAAGCTAGCAGGTTGGAGATGTAGACTACGGACGAAGTCAAGCACTATCATAAAATAGCACCGTTGGCTATCGATACTTTAGGTATCCTGTGGTATAAGAATTGCATATTACATTTCAATCAAGTTAGATAGTCTTTTCTTTTTCGGTGTTCAAAGGATTGGATAATTTTGATCATATGAAAAATACCTAATTATTATTGTAACTAAAATACATAAACATAGGTAATTTTTCATATTATTATAAATTATAAATATGATCTTTTGAAGATCTCTTTTCCGGACCGTTGGCTGAAGATGAAGTCCACCATTATCGGCTGCTGTTTACCCGCCCCTTCCCCCTCCCACTCCACCCTCTTCAACAGATTTGAAATTCCCGGCAAATCTCCAGTTCTACCTGCGAGTTCCTCCGCCATTGCTCTCGACTCATCTCCTCTCACCTCCGACCTTACCGTCAGCAATCGTAGTTCAGGTGAATGCCGCCCCAATCCTGTTTCTAATTGTTCGCTTTTTTTCGGATGGCTTCTGTTTAATTTGAAGAAAATAACGCGTCTTAGGGTTCCGCTCTTATGCGTGTTGGTAAACCAAGTGCTAATTTTGAATTGAGAATCCCCTTTGCATCGCCGCACCGGTTTTGGTTTTGATTGATTTCGAAAAAGGGGTGAAATTGAAGTTTTAGGGTTTCTTTCTTTTCATTGGAATTTGGATGTTTTTATGTCCAATTAAAGGTTCAGATCAGGGAAGGGGATAAATTCCGAGTTAAATCTGCTGATTGAAGATCTTCTGGATGAGCAACTAATGTCTGATGATCTGTTGTTTATACTTGATTTTCTGACAAGCATCTAGATTACACGAAGTAATTTCTGTTACAGTCTTAGAACATCAAATGCAACACTTTTGAGTTTTATACTTCATAGTTCATAGTAATGACCAATCTTTATTTATGGACAGATACAGTCAGCTGTGTCCAATCATATGGAAGGAGGAAACTCCTATTTGTTGCCACCTCCATTCCCTTTCTAGTTCCTATGCGAGAAAACGGAAGAGATTGCAATGCTGTAGCAGAAGAGTAAGTGTACGAACCAAGGTTCATTTTGCTATTGATCATATCAACATGCTTGCTAGCTTATTGCACAAACCCTGATAAATTTCTATGATGATCTTAGCTAGCTGATAGGCATTGATCCAGTGAATGAATGAAGTGCACAAATGACACTGGAGCTTGTTGAATATCTTCATAAAGTCATCTTAAAATTCAACATATGAAAGTTTCTATGTGTGGTTGTTCTGTTTATTCTAATCAGTTTGGCAATCATCTGCATTTCATCAGAAACTTTCAAATATGATTATCTGTTTTTTTCCCTAGACTTTTTAGAATAAATTTTCATTTTGTCCTGTCATATTTTGTTATTAGTTCAGTGTCTGTTTCCAGTGGTTTGATGTGCCTTGTTTATTAGGATTGGTCCTTGAGTCTTGTTACTAGAGATTGAGAGTAGCGACTAGCGTTTAAGGGAGTAACGTTAGAGTTGGCTTCAGTGTCATGGCTGAGTAATATAGTTGCAGGGGTGGAGCTATGAAGGCATTTCATGTACTTTGTTTGATAATTTATTAGTAAAAACTGGTTCCTTTAAATCCTAGCTACATTTTTTATACTCCGTATAATTATTAGAGGTAAAAGAATCATCATGCATCCAGTTTCCCCTTATTTATGTGGTTTTAATGCTTATGGTTTCTAATGAAGGTTGATTTCCCCAGTATATCTTCTTATGAAAGAGGAGATAAGGAAGGTTGTGTCCAAAGGCAAGGCAGCTGGAGTACTTCGTTTGGTTTTTCATGATGCAGGCACATTTGAAACCAGAGAAAATTCAGGTAAATAAATTAAATTGTGTTAAAATCTAGCAGCTGTAATTGTGACAATGTTACTTTTGTATTTAAAGACATTCCTTATTTTATAATTTGTCAATCTGGTTTGTAGATGTTGCTAGTTACATTCATTATTCAGATGCAAAGGAGTATTCATAGAGGACTAGAGGCAGTATGTATTAACATTAGCTTGACTTTCAGATGGCGTAAAATCATTGGAAGAGAAATACATATGCATGAAAATTGTAGAAAAACTTCTAAATGGTCATCCGTCATCGTTTGGTTTAAATGTACAAGTTCATCTTCTATTGTTGGTTCCTCCCTTTTAACTAAGCTATACAATCTTGCAGGGGGTATGAATGGCTCCATTATACATGAACTCGACCGTCCTGAAAATACTGGTCTCAAGAAGTCTTTGAAGGCATGCTCCTTATCCCTCTCTAGTTTCTCCTTTCCTCTCTCCTTTGTTAATACTCTTTCCCACTCAGGGATAACTTAGTTCAAGCCAGCGCTTGCATGAAAGATTGTACAATGTTTCTCTCTCTTTCCAAGTCATATATTTTTGGACCTTAAATGGTGGAAGTCGTGTTTTATATAGGACAAATCTGGTTAAATTCCTTCGTTATACTTTGGCTAACAAACTTCAATACGAGATCAAACTAGCTAACTTCTATGGGGTTGATGAATGTGTTAGGTTCTTCAAAAAGCCAAGAGCGTGGTGGATGAAACACAAGCAGGTTAACATCTTCCTCCATGAACTGAGGTTTTGGTTGGCTTGTTTAGCACATAACACTATAACAGCATGGCAAGCAACTCATAATATGTTGTATTTTGGTCTAGTTTCATGGGCTGATATGATTTCTGTCGCTGGAGCTGAAGCGGTTTCGATATGTGGAGGTCCAAGCATCACAGTTCGGCTAGGAAGAATAGATTCAGAGTAAGGTTCTCTGCTTATGCAAATTAGTTTCTATATCGAGTTGTTGCTAGCCTTAGCCTTTTAACTTCTTGAATCGAATTTAGCCTTAGCCTTTGCCATAGTTGCACTCTGATGGCTTGAAGACCAAAGTAGTGACGAAGAAGATCGTTTTGTAGGGTTCCTGATCCCGAAGGAAGGCTACCTGAAGAATCTTTGGACGCATCTGGGCTAAAGGAAGCCTTCAACAGAAAAGGCTTTTCGTAAGTGTCTGAAGAATCTTTGCTGTTACCTCTATTTATCATCACAATATCTTAAAGAAACTGAATATCTTAAGCAATTCCATTGTATTTTACAGCAATCACATTTGAATTCTAATGCCACTTCTTCATTTCCATCATAACCTCAATTATATACTCCTCTAGGTCCCACAAACCTGTAAATTTTCCTCTAATGATATTCATAAGACGAGATTTTCAACCATATACTTCAAAGTGGGATATAATGAGTTTGGTTTTCCCATTGAATGTTAATTGTCTCTCAAAGATTGATGTTTTCGCTTTCGTCCAATGACCATATTCGGAGAAGTCTCCAATCAAAGTGAAAAAATGTTGTAACTAATCATCATTCAGCCTTCTTTCTTTTCAAAGCTGTAAATTTTTGTGTTCTATGTTATATCAAAGAGCATTGTTTGGACCCTTTTTGCAGCACACAAGAGTTAGTTGCACTCTCTGGAGCCCATACACTTGGAAGTAAAGGATTCGGAAGTCCAACTACATTTGACAATGCATACTACAAGATACTCCTTGAGAAGCCATGGATGTCATCAAGTCAGTCGCACACCGATCATATATGCCAGTTACCATATTATTGTTATTTTCCGTTATATGCTACCCTGATGAGTTGACAATGCACTTTATGGATGCGTCAAATAGACAGATTTCAGCTGTGATCTTTTTCTCTGGCAGCTTCCATGTCAAGCATGGTAGGGCTTCCTTCAGACCGTGCACTCGTTGATGATGACGAATGCTCAAGGTTTCCTCCAACTTCCCTTATCCTACAAGTTTTTTTTTCCTCATCAGTTAGTTTAAGTTGTTGGATTCAGTTAATGCGCGGAGACTGAATCCGGGTCCCAACTCCCCTACCTTGTTGTCTCTCGGAGTATAGCTTAGAAGTGGCCCCTCAACCCATCAATGCGTTAGTCTGAAAGTGTATGAAAGCATGAAATCACGGATTCATCATCCGATCCTCTATATGACGAATAGGAAATGGTTTGTGTATGCAGGTGGATCAACAAGTACGCGGATGACCAGGAGATGTTCTTCAAGGATTTTCATAGCGCCTTCCTGAAACTAGTGAACTCTGGTGCTAAGTGGAGAACTCTGTAACAGCTTCAGGTTGGATACTGTATCAAGTGTGATGTTCTTCATCTTTGATGCTTTGGAAGCAAAGAGCAAAGAGGCAGATCTTGTCTAAACAAAATGAGATCCTAAGTTAGACTTATACAGAGTACATTATAAGTAAATTATTAACATAAATAAAATTTTGGAAAATTCCGTGTAGTAACCACGTGTTTTTGCATTTTCTGTATGGTACATGTGAGTTTGAAAAAATCCGCCTGTATCTCTAAACACCAGAGAAAAATAATAATTTTTATGTATATTTTCTTAAAATGATAAAAACTATATAAAATATCAATTTTTTTTTATTAATTTTTATCATCCTATTGTGTGAATAATAAAAGACTTACCTTTTAGAATGGAGGGAGTATTAGTTTATAAAGATGAGGAAATGTTTTCTTAGTGATGATTTTAAAAAGGTTTAAAAATAAATTATTTATTTTTGGTGCAAATAATTTTTATTTATTAGTGGTATTTTGCTCCTTGAATTTGTAAATAAAGAGCGGACATAACCGGAGACCTTTGAATACTACCCACAAGTCATTTCCAGTGAGTCATTCCGAAATGGTAGTGGTATTTTGCTCCGTATATGTGTAGTGTCCACACAATTCGTGGCATCTTATCGTGTAATTTTGGGCCCACCTTTTATAATTTCAATTAGTGTAAAATGATAAACAGTAGCACGCTCCTTTTATTTAATTAATCTTGCATGGGTGATTAATGTAGGCACTGTCGGTGGCCAAATCTTGGTTAAAGAATACGGGAATTTGATTTGCATCATTTATTAATTGATCAATCGAATAAAAGGCAATATTATACTGCATTTTTTTATTTATTTTTTGCATAAATCAAAAACTACATATATTCGCCTCGGGAAGCACATGCATTGGTAATTTATTATGACCTCTATATTTTTTCCACATTAAATCATTAGATATAAATAATCAAATTAAAAAATGTGTTGTAATTCCTCTCATTAATTAACATCTTAAATTATATACATAAATTAACATATAATTATACATGAATGCACAACGTGAAGATTATTACCATTTGTTTTTTTTAAACATATTTTTTACAAAAACTCAAAAATTTATAAAATATTAGTAATAGTTATAAAATTAATTTTAAAAAATAATATTTTATACAATTCTTTTAAAAAATGTGTTAAAAAGTCAAAAGTTCTATATTTTGAGATGAAATAATTATTAATAATGAATCAAATTATTCATTTTGCATTTAAATTACACGCATAGTGTAGCATACTAGAAGAATATTTATATTGTATCGAAAAATATACAAGTGTGAAGCTTTCCTCTAGCTTCATTTTTAAAAATAATATAAATTTATAATGAAAAACAATTTTTAGTTATGATGCTCATATATCACAACCTTTTTTTCCTGAACAAGGTAAGAATTCGAAATATCATGCAAAGGTGTTGCATGGTAAATCGAGAGACAGAAAAAATCGGCAACGAAGAACAAAAATAAAAAAAATACGAATCTAATGAAGATGACCCAGATACACATGCTCTCGCAACCTATAGTATTCATAATTTTAGTATTCACATTATGATTATTCCTTTAGTTTTTGCAAATAGAAAAATAATACTACCTCCGTTCCATAATACATGGGTTTTTTCTTTTTGACACGTTTTTTAAGGAGCGAAAAACTCTATGAAATATTATTTTTTTAATCAAATTTTTTATATCATTTGATACTTATTAGTAATAAGTATCAAATGATATAAAAAATTTGATTAAAAAAATAATATTTCATAGAGTTTTTCGCTCTTTAAAAAGCGTGCTGAAAACTAAAAACCCATTTATTTTGGAACGGAGGGAGTAGTATATAAATGTAAATATTTGGGCAGGCGGAGAGCATTTTTGGACCTTCTGGCCCATATAAAATGGGCCCGACAAGGAAATCTTTGACGTGTTTTAGTCTTAATATTCATTTGCCTTTTTGTATTTTAACATCAAGATTATACATCAAATATTCAATTTAAATACTAATCATAAAGTGCATCAAATACTTTGCACCCCAAAATAGTTTATTAAATAATTGTGGTTTAGCTAGTTAGGAATCTCAATATGTTTTATCATGAGAAAAATACAAGAAAAAGCTTAAATAAAATAAATACATTAGTGGCATGTTTTTTTTTGTCGAATAGGTCTTCTAAAATGATAAAATTTCAAATAGTAAGCACATACTTTTTCTTCAACAAAATAAATATAATAGATATGGGGTTTTTGGTAACACAAAATTGATGGTATGATTAAAGCTGGTAGAGTTGTTAAAATTAATAAACTGGATATGTATAATATGTTAAAATAATTATAAACTAAGAAGATGTTTGATTAGTCTAACTGATAGAATATCTGATACATAAAACTTAAGCGACAAGAAAAGGAGAAAAAATTGTAAATATAAAACTAATGTTCGAAAAGGTTGAAATTCGATAAATGGCAATTGAAAATTTCCAACCATAAACTAACTAATTACATTATAATCTTAGTTTTAAAACTATGTAATATTACAAATATAAGCTATGAAAAGTTAAAACCATAAGCCCTAAACAACTATTAATTACGTTTACGAAACGGAGGCGTAACAATTTCTTAATAACTCAATTCATAGTGCTAAATTATTTAATTCCGTCAACTAATCAGTTGATGGGGCCAATGTGTTTCAAACATGAATGACACAATATGTTGGCTTTAGTTTCGTGTTAAAGTAACTTGGTTTTAATTCGATGCTTTCTATTCCATACCTACATTAATTCTTATATATATATATATATATATATATATATATATATATATATATATATATATAGAATATGGATCATGTGTACACAAGCCTTATTGTGTATCATGTACACAAATCTTGGCCTTTGGATCAAACCAAATCAAAGGCTCACAATAATCAAAATAAAGAAAAGAGAAAAGAAAAGAAAAGGGGGATGTGAATAGTGATGGGAGAAGTAATTTTTTGGCTTTTTTTGTTATTTTCGGCCATTTTAAAGAAATATTTTTAATTTTTTTTGATGTAATTTATTTTTATCTACCTATAGACACCCACTTTGCATATGTTTTGCGAAAAAAAAAATTTACGATAACAATTGAGCTTAAAAGTTTTCGTTTTGTTTGTGCCCAGTTTTATTATTCGGTGGAATTGGTGGGTTTTTTGATATTATTCATTGAATTATATATGTTTATTCAGTGGAATGTAGTGTTTTTTTTGTAGTTCGAAATCATTTGGAGCCACATTGAGCTTAAGGGTTTTTGTATTATTCATGCCCATATTGATCATTCAGTAGAATTGGTGATTTTTTGATATTATTATTTGAATTATGAATATTTACTCAATGGAATGTGTGTTTTTTTTTACCAATTTCTTTGAATATGCTACCGAATAATTAATAGTATATATTACCATGGATATAGCTTTATTCAATGGTATAGCTTTATTATTCAATAGTATATATTATCATCGAATAATATTACCGAATAATATTGTAACACCATCGAATAATTAAACTATACCATTGAATAATAAAGCAATACCATCGCATAATCCGTCAATACGATCGAATAATATAGTGATACCATCGAATAATCAAAATGACTAACCTACAAAACAGACTTATACGACTGAATAATCCTTCATATACTAGTGCATAATCATTCATACTCAACTGCATAATCATCTATGGGAATTAACAGCTCAGATTCCTCTATGGGAATCAACGGCTCAGATTTGTGTACATGATACACGTTAAGGGCTGAGTACACCGGAACCAACCCCTATATATATATATATATTAAAAAAAAACAATTAATCTAAATTAAGCAGCCCTAATAAATATTTAAAAAGAAACCCCACAAAAACAGTTCTAAAATATACTTTACAGCACAAGTGATGATAATCAAAGAACAAATCAATTGGCCAAGAGCTTTAAGCTTTTGACCTATAAGTAGCCATACACATTAGGGAAAATTGTCAAATAGGTACTTGGTAGAACAAAGAATAAACACACTATGTGTATAAATTAAATATAAAATTTGATTAATTTATTGAATAGGACCAGGTTAATTAAATTTTTTAAAATTGTGTGTAGATAACCTTATCAACAAGGAATTAGGGGGTGGGGTGTGTGTACAATTTGACGAAATGCTAAGCTAGAACCAATAATTGATCACCCTTTAATTTGCATTATGTCACATCTAATGGAGGGCACTTGACCTACCTAAGACATTGCTACAAGATAAGGGATGGTTTTTGAATAGTTTTTTATTTTAAATCGGGTCGGCTTCGGGACGGGTCAATTTTCGAGTCATTATCAAAATAGTGGTAAGGACCTAATTGTGTGTATAAAGACCTTGTAGCTACTGCTTTATAGGCTAAGTAGTGTTTATAATCATCCTAGGAGTCATCAATCAAGTAATGGAAGGATTAAACTCAAAGTTAATGGTTTTCCCACCTTATTACGTACCTTTGTAAGTTGGTGGGTGTTTGGTAAATGGAAAGGCTATTTTGGGTTTTAAGATTTAATTATAGGATAATAATTAATTTAATTTAGTGATTTTTTCCTTATTAGTAGATTGCATATGTAATGACGCCATATAATAGAAATCATAAGAAAAATGATTATGAATCTTGTCTCTAATATATTAACAATTTAACATATGCCGCAATGGTATTTCATAAGATAAATTAAAGATGTGTATAAATAAAATGATAAAAGTAATTATAAATAAATAAAGAAAATATCAAGTTTTCAAAAAAAAAAGATGATATAAATATTTGTTAATCTATCTGAATATATATATATATATATATATATATATATATATATATATATATATATATATATATAATTTTTGAATATTTTTAGATGCTATATATGTGATTAATGTGAATGACATTTAGATGCAACAAAGAAACTTATATAGAATAAAACGAAGAAATGGATGATGTAGGATGCTATTTAAATACAAAAAAACATTAAATACAAAAAAACATTAAAAAAATCACAATTTTAATGTTTTTTTGATTTTTTTTACAAAATGTTCTTAATAAATATACACAAAAAAAATATTTCACGAAATTTTTTTAGCACCCCCTGACCGAAATTCTGGCTCCGCCACTGATCCATACATTATATTTCTACTAGCTAAGTTAATAGGACATGACTTTTTTGAATTTTTTCAAAACCATTAAACATGTTTGTTGTATTGTATCATGACGGTTAGCATGTTTGCTAATTTCCTTTGACTTTTCAATTTGCCTGAAATGCGTGATGTCTTAGTATTTCGAATTCTTACCTTATTAAAAATAAAAAACAAATAAGCATGCTTTTTGTTTTAAAATAGTCCTTTAGCGCTAACAAAAATAGCTAGTCCTTTTGCTTGTTGCCAAACTAGTCTCTTTTTTGTGTGAGCCAAAGTTGTCTTTTTCAATCATAAACATAAGCTTCCCAAAACTATTCATGTTAACAATTATTTTTCAAACTTTTGGAATGGAATATTTGAGCAAAACAATGTGTCCGTGGATAAATGATGGTATTTATGACCTAAAATTGCACTAAACAAAATATCACATTTTCTAAAGCTCATTTTTTTCATTGTCATCTTACTTCGTCATTTTTAAGGTTGCAATGCATTCATAGATTGCATTGATTTGAACTAAACAAAAATGATTTGACCTAAAATATGCACTGATTTGACTAACCACAAAATTAGTACTTCTATATTTAAAAAGAAATAGAATCAAAGCCTACTAAACACATGCTTAATATTATATATATACTCCGTATTATGTCTTAATTTAAACATCTAGACAAAAAAAAAAATCGAGTTTGAGACTATAAATAATTTTCGTGTATGTATGATCACACATGATACGGGGTTAGCCGTAAGGTGGCCCGATCTTCGACAATCAAACAATAAATAACAAGAACGGAAGCAAAAGACTCAAAGACTCGATGAATAAAATGCAAGACTCGAAATTGATAACAAAGACACGACTGATAGTGGACTGATTCGAACTAAAATAGAACGAGGCAAAGACCCTAGGCCTCCTTAGAGGGTAGGAACCAAATACCAACGACTATAAAGCCCGCCTCTACAACCTTACACAACCAAGCGGACAACTTGGAGGCACAAGAAGGGGACTTGTGATTACCAGGATCACCAAGCTCTCGCGAGGTTGATGAACTCAAAGCAAACCAAGTTAGATCTATAACCAATTTGCAATCGATGAGCCCTGCTTCGAATCGATTGACTTGAGCACTCAATGTGTTTCACACAAGAGAAAAGCTTTCATAAAATTCAACGTGTTTCTTCAACAATGATCAGCCGTCAATATATAACCTAGGGCTGATTTACTAATAAAGATAATAAATAAAAGTAATTAAAATGAATTAATAAAAACCCCTAAATAACCTAAATAATGTGACTAATTAAGTTAAGTAATTAATTAAGTCTTCATAGCTTAACAATTGAAGAGATCTCAAGCCAATTTGGCCAAGGACGAATCGGCGCCAGCATTCCACAGCGCGTATGTGCACGCCCGCGCGCCTGGGCCACACGACCGCGCACCCACTTGCACGCCCGCGCACCTTGCTTATTCCCGTCTAAAAACAGTGACAGCTCCAAGATGTTGATTTTCGGCCAAGCTCTAGGTCGAATCTGAAAAAACCTTCAACAACAAAGTTGTAGATCTCTTCGTCCTCGTTTCGACAAGATATGGCACAATCAAATCCGATTAATATTGAATCCGTACGACTCATTTTACTGAGACGTCGAAAAGCTGTCAAATGTTGAACGAATCTCAAAATGAACAACCCATCAAGCTTGCACCTTTGGACCTTCTCCCATGGTGGAGCCTTCTTCTTCCTCTTGAGGATGACAACATTCTCACGAGCTCGAATCATAGGTCCATCCCCAAGTATAGATCTGTCCGGAGGTGTCTTGGATGGTCCCGCATCATTCCCACTTTCTTGAAAAGGATTCGACCTCGAATCCAAGGTTGCATAAGATTCCGCAAATGCATCCACACGAGCTCCTAGATCGAATACCTCATGCCCATGGAAACTCCTCTCAAGACCATTAGAGGCCACTACAACACCAAGAAAGGAAGCCTTATTAGTGCACAAATCAAATTTCACATCATTTTCATTATGTTCTAACTTAATATGCACCTTAGCTTGTTCATTTATTTTTAAGTGTCCATCAAAAGCTAGCAAGTTTTCTTCCTTTTTCAAGGTTGGAATTTCAATCAGTTCAAGGCTAGCAATATTACAACAATTTTCACCATCAATGATCATAGTAGAAACTTTGCCTTTTTCTAAGCAATTAGTATGAAACAAATCTTCTCTTTGATTATCCTCACAAGGACTAGGTTGAGCACTTAAAACTTTACTATCAATCAAAGAATCATCATGCTCATATTCAATGCAATCATCTTTAGAGGCAAGTAAACTAAGATCTTGATCATTATTAACATGCTCATCATTTTCACCACTAGAATTTTCAGATTCATTATCGCCTAGGTGATTAATCATGAGAGTATTCTTATTTGGGCAATCCTTCATAACATGTCCTCTACCTTGGCATATAAAGCAAGGAATGTACATAGGTTTAAGAGTAGAAGAGTTAGGATTACTCCCTTTAGGGCCAGTAGATGCCCCAGACGAATCACGTCCGTTCCAAGGCGCTTTGCCTTTGTCGATGGGCTCCTGAGGCATTCGACCTTCACTCCTCCCTTGGGGTTGGCTTGCTCTCTCCCTTGAGCCGGCATCAAACCTCCTTTGGGGCTGCTGCACATGTCCTTGGTGCCGCCTTTGGGGTTGCCTACTCGACATTCTACCACCTTGGCTCCTGTATCTAACATTCCTTTCCACTGTCATAGCTAAATGTAAAAGTTCAGTAGGCGTAGAATAAGGAAAGTAATCAATTTGACGAGCTAAGGCGGGGTGCAATATTCTAAGAAACCTAGCATTTGTATCTTTATCATGTTCAACTACATTAGCTCTAGCCATGGTTTCTTGCAGTGCATTAAAGGTTTCCTCAACAGTTTTGCTACCTTGCTTAAGATTTTCTAATCGTTGTGTAAGCTCTCTAGCATAGTGTTGGGGAACAAATCTACTTCTCATAAGTGCTTTTAATTGAGTCCAAGAAGCGATAGGCGCATCAAGGGCTCTTCTTCTTTCTTTATTCAGACTATCCCACCAAATGAAAGCAGAACTTTGAAATTCTAAGGAAGCTAGTTGCACCTTTTTAGCACTAGAGAAATTATAACAATTCCAGATTTGATCCATTTTAGTTTCCCAATCAATATATGCATCTGGATCGGTGTTACCATCAAATGGAGGGATCTTTACCTTTACCTTACCTATGCCATCTTGCGCAGGCTCTCTAGGTGCTCGATAGTGGTATAGACCTCCTCTGTTGTTCCGCCTTGAGCGTCGCTACCCTTATTTGTGTGGTCCGTTCTAGTGACAGCATTCCTACTTTTATTATCACTTCCCAATACTCCTCTTCTTGGAAGTCGTCGTCACGCTCCGAATAGTAGAACTCCTCTTGAAAGTCTCGGCCTCTCACCCTGCTTTGTCCTTGTCCCTGCACATTAACAAACCCATTATTCCTATCATTTCTCCCACCTCGTGGAGACTTGTTGTCATTAAATAAAGGGTTATTTAAATTAAGATTAGGATTAGGATTAGGATTATTGACTTCCCTTTCATCGCGAGGCGGCTCGTCACGCCTTTGATTTCCTTCATTTATCTTAGCTATGTTTGCATTTATCTTAGCCATGTTCTCCATGAAGGTAGTGTACCAGTCATTGCCGTGGTTATTAGACATTGCAAATAAATACAAACAAAGAACTATGTGAAATGTTAGATAAAATATAAACAACCTCACAATGTGTTTCGCTCACACACTTCTCTCTAATTGGTTATGACAAGCTTGTTGGGGCAATCCGCTTTGGGCAAATCAACACTCAAGCAAGGACTTAACAATCAAAAGAAAGTGATCAAGAGAAAGGACAAAGAAACAAGCAACAAGGGACTCAACAAGAGCAATAACACTCGACAAAAGCTGGACAACCAAGTCGAAATCGACCAGAGGGGGTCGAAATTGACCAAAGGTAGATTCGACAGAAGCTGTAACGAGGCTGGGGGGTCGGTATGGGGTCGGTATAGGGTCGGTATGGCCTCTGCAGTACTCGACACACAAAAATAGGAAAAGAAAATGAAAGAAAAGAAAGAAAAACTTGGATTTTTACCTCTTTTTTATTTAAACCCTTAGTATGGATGTTGTAGTTGCAAGGTAGGGCTTAAAAAAAAAATTTATGGTTTGGGAGGTATGTGTTTGAAGGTTGTGACTAGGGCTATAGCAAATTCACCAAATTTGGTCCTTAAGTTTTCTTGCACTAGATAACTCCTTCTTCTTTTTTTGAAAGCTTACTTTTGCCCCTAGTGAATTTTATCCTCCTAGGACTAAGCTTTGAATGTAATCTCTTTTTTTTTTCGGACTGTTTTTTTTTTTTTGACTAATGCAAGAAACTAATAATGCAATAAATGACTCTTGAAAATTTAAACTATGGTGAAAGAAAAAATAAAATTTATGTAGCCCTAATGAAATATATATAGGTGATGGTTTGGCTAAATATGGTAAATAAATCTATCTATGCCTTTTATAATCTATGATAGAAAATATGAGATATATCTACCACAAATTTCAACAAATTAAATAAGGCAATTAAATAAATAAATATAGGATAGAACAAGATAGCCAAAGATAGAAAGCAAACTAGGGTTTGTGTGTGGATTCGGCCAACTTGCCTAACAAAGGCGTGGTGCCGTCAACTATGATTCTATGAAGAATCTAGCACTGTAATGGCACTCGGCTCGGCTAAATGATATATATCAAATATGATTGGTGCCAAAGGTTGGTCTACTGCAACAGGGGTCTCGGCTAGTTATGTGTTTTAGGCTAGCAATCACAACAATCACAAACAAGGATTAGTAATAACCAATTCAAAATTGCAAGAAGTAAAAACCAAGAACAAGAAAGACTCTATTTTTGTAGTTTTTGTGTTTAGGGAAACAAAAGACACAAATTTGATGTCGGAAACCAAAGCTCTGATGCCAATTTGATACGGGGTTAGCCGTAGGGTGGCCCGATCTTCGACAATCAAACAATAAATAACAAGAACGGAAGCAAAAGACTCAAAGACTCGATGAATAAAATGCAAGACTCAAAATTGATAACAAAGACACGACCGATAGTGGACTGATTCGAACTAAAATAGAACGAGGCAAAGACCCTAGGCCTCCTTAGAGGGTAGGAACCAAATACCAACGACTATAAAGCCCGCCTCTACAACCTTACACAACCAAGCGGACAACTTGGAGGCACAAGGAAGGGACTTGTGATTACCAGGATCACCAAGCTCTCGCGAGGTTGATGAACTCAAAGCAAACCAAGTTAGATCTATAACCAATTTGCAATCGATGAGCTCTACTTCGAATCGATTGACTTGAGCACTCAATGTGTTTCACACAAGAGAAAAGCTTTCATAAAATTCAACGTGTTTCTTCAACAATGATCAACCGTCAATATATAACCTAGGGCTGATTTACTAATAAAGATAATAAATAAAAGTAATTAAAATGAATTAATAAAAACCCCTAAATAACCTAAATAATGCGACTAATTAAGTTACGTAATTAATTAAGTCTTCATAGCTTAACAATTGAAGAGATCTCAAGCCAATTTGGCCAAGGACGAATCGGCGTCAGCATTCCACAGCGCGTATGTGCACGCCCGCGCGCCTGGGCCACACGCCCGCGCACCCATTTGCACGCCCGCGCACCTTGCTTATTCCCGTCTAAAAACAGTGACAGCTCCAAGATGTTGATTTTCGGCCAAGCTCTAGGTCGAATCTGAAAAAAACCTTCAACAGCAAAGTTGTAGATCTCTTCGTCCTCGTTTCGACAAGATATGGCACAATCAAATCCGATTAATATTGAATCCGTACGACTCATTTTACTGAGACGTCGAAAAGCTGTCAAATGTTGAACGAATCTCAAAATGAACAACCCATCAAGCTTGCACCTTTGGACCTTCTCCCATGGTGGAGCCTTCTTCTTCCTCTTGAGGATGGCAACATTCTCACGAGCTCGAATCATAGGTCCATCCCCAAGTATAGATGTGTCCGGAGGTGTCTTGGATGGTCCCGCATCAACAAATGAGCTAATACTGAATAGTCTGTGTATATAAGTGTAATAAAGCTTTATTCTAAAACTAATTTTATTGAACATGAGATACCACTATCTCAACAAATTGACACATATGTTTGGCTTGTAGAAGTTGGAGTTAATAAAGGATTCAAGTTGGTTTATTGGCCGAGTCTTTGTAAAATTATATAAATTTATTTTATTTTTACTCGTGGTCTATATCTGAAAAATGAGTGCTTGCATGTTTGATAAAGAAAACAATACACTATACCAAAAAGAACAAGCGATACTAATAAAAGCGAATTTGTCAATGAAAACCAAATTACATCATATAGAGTTTTATACTTCCGTCAAATATCCATCAAGAGTTGGATCAAATAAAATTAATAAATAGAACTTTTTTCTCGAATAAAGACAACAAATACAAACCGTTAATCAAATGGGACGAAATATGCAAAACTAAGAAGTATGGAGGAATAGGACCCCACAAGACAAAATATGTAAATAAAGCCCTACAAATGAAACTATTTTGGAAGATATTGGCAGAACCAAATAACTCGTAGTTAAGAATCACCAAAGAAAAACACCTGAAAGAGTTGAACTTGTGAGATTACAAAAAAAAAAAACAATCATCATAGCAATGGACAAAACTTATGGATATTAAAAACAAGTTTCTGGAAGGACTCATCTGGCAAGTAGGAAACGGGAAGACAATAAGATTATGGAAAGACGAATGGATAGAAGAAGAAAAACTCATAGGCCTACTAGACCCAAACTGCACAATCAACGAAGAGGACAAAATCGAACATTACATATAGGACCAAACAAATGTTGAAGAATTGATCAACTGTGAAGTATTACTAAATAATATTGTGCAAAGGATCCTAAAAATCAAAATACCAACAACAAACATTGAAGACCGAGTATATTGGAAAACAATCCGCCACGTTGGTTCTCAACCTCAACAACATTAGATAAAATTACGGGACACTACGGTATACAGAACACAAGAAAGCGACATTGCATGGATTTGACGACTATAATGCTTCCCAAAAGTAAAAAACTTTACTACGTACCTGGAAACTTGCAATGAATGAGACTCTTACGTAAACTAAACTAGCAAATAAAGATGTAGTGATCCCGCTCTCTTGTATATTTTGCAATAAAGCAGAAGAAAGCATTAGACACTTGTTCACAGACTGCAATCATTCACTCCAAATGATTTTAAAGATTGACCACAAGATTGGACAAGTAATTCAAGGACTAACTGTAACGGTGTAGTGATCTCGCTCTCCTGTATATTTTGCAATAAAGCATAAGAAAGCATTGGACACTTGTTCACAGACTGCAATCATTCACTCCAAATGATTTTAAAGATTGACCACAAGATTAGACAAGTAATTCGAGGACTAATTGTAAAAGATTGACCAATCAGACAAATTACAAAAGAGATCTTCTTGAAACTCAAAAAATACAAGCAGACAACCTTAGCCACCATTGGTGGGGATTCTGGACCATGAGAAGCAAAACTGTCTTCAACGATAACAACTATATAGACAAAAAAAAGATGTATCTACTACAACAGCTAAAAGACCCCAAAATATTGTACTGGGAAGAGATGGACCAAAGGAAGCACAACCACATCCAATACCAGGACAACGAAAAAACCTCAAATGGACCAAACTAGCGTTTAGTGTCTTCAAGATCAACTTTGATGGCTCCAAGCGACCATTGGGTAAGGCAGCGACAATCTACGTTAGCCGGGATCACCTTGGCCAAGTCATATCCACTAGCACCTCCTTGTGCGGCTTCGTTTCCACCTTGATGGCTGAAGCCCTAGATCTCCATTCAAGCCTGTTAGCGGCTAGAGACATGGGTTGTCGAAGGATCGAGCTTGAAGGTGATAGCCATACGATGATTAATTCAGTGTCTGGTGTGTGGCAATGCCCCTAGGAGATCGAGATGATCGTCACAGACATCCAACACTTACTGAAATGTTTTGAGATTGCTACCTGCAAGCATGCGTTCTGAGAAGTGAACCAGGTTGCGAACAAGGTGACTCAGCTCAGGCATGCGATGGACCTCGAAACTCTCACGTCGCATCCGAAGTTTCTAATCCTCGTCCGAAAGGATGCGGTTGTATAGTGGGTTAATAGGCCTAACGCCACCCAAATTCCATCTTGTATAAAAAAAAAAGAAAGAAGAAAACAACGTGACATCGTTTAATGTTTCAAGTCAACTAACAGTTAAAATGACATTTTCTCCACTATTTAAAAAAAAACACGGTCTTACATCACAACTATCCAATTACTGGAATTTACTGATACTACCTCCGTCTCGCAAAACTTGTCGTTTTGCTTTTGACACGTTTTTTAAAAATGGTAAAAAATATATAAAATATCGATGATTTTATAAATTTAAATAAATAATTTCATACTTAATACAATTATCTATAAAATTATGAAAAAATTTATTATAAAAATTAATACTACTTATTTTATAAAAAATTTAGCTTATTAAAAAATATATCAAAAAGTAAAATGATAAGTATTTTGAGACAGAGGGAGTACAATTTAACACATCAAACACGCCCTAACTCAATGAACCCAAATTCACCCAAACCTACCCAAGGCCCAAACTATTGCAAATCCCCTTCTTTAATAACCGCACCTTCATGTGAATTTTGTGTTCTTATCTCAAATGCATAAATTCTCCTTTTTTTTTTTTAAAAAAAAATACCTAGAATCAAATTATTTACAGGAAATAATTTTAAAATTAAAAGAAATACAGAATACAGAATACAGAAACGTTGTACAGTAATGCAGAAGATGTAACCGTACAACTCCACTCTCTCTACATCAGTCCCATTCCTCTCTCTCTTGAGTCCTGCCTCCCTCCTCCTCAGTCCTCCCCCACTTCACCCCTCTCTCTCTCTCTCCCCCTCAAAAATGGCAGCTGGAAATCGGATTTGAAAGTTGAAACTCCCCCACTTTCTCTCTCCTCTCTCTCTCTGAAGCCTTTTCAGCGCCCTACTTTTTGAATCCATTCACATTCCAAGAAACTGCCCCAAACAACCCACACTTACAGGCTTTCTCGCTCCCAAATCCGGTAAAAAGAAAAGAAAAATCACTCCTTTCTCCATTTTTTAAATTCCAAGTTCGGTTTTGTTTTCGGATCGGCCGCGCCTGCTCCATCTTTGCCGCTTTCTGGTCCGTCTCCTCCCAGATCGAGCTTCCCGTTGTGCTGTTTTGTCAGTTGTCAATGGCGTTTTGATCTTGCTGTTCAAAATGTAACTACGTAAACCCTTGATTTCGTGTTCTTTGTTTGGAGGGGGGAAAAGAAACTGTTTCTCTCCGTTGTGTTCTGGAATTGTGTTTTGTTCTATGTTTTTGCTCTATTTTGCTTGTGGTACAGTCTGATTGTTGAGTTTGGCTGCTAGGTTTGGAAGATCTAATTTGGTGGAAGTTACGTTTTGCTGCTTTTGTATTCAATTGAAACCGATTTGGTTCCCTTGTAAACGGTTATGGTCCTTCTTTGCAGTTTCAACTTCGAATTAATGCGAAGTTGTTAGCTTTTTGATTGATTTGATGCCGTCTCTCTGACCTGTGAATTGGGGGTCTAATCCAGTTGGCCAATTGCAAGTACTTGGATGCGTGGTTGGTTCACAAGTTCATGCCTTGATGTTGTGTTGCATGCAATATATGATTTCAACTCATGGAACGAGTAGCTTTTTTTGTCGCAACCTCTCATTTTCATCATGTTTAAATGGTGCAAATACTTTTTGCTGTTACAGCTCATCTAGATAGGTGGAATTGGTGAAACATGTTGGATGTTTTTACTTCCTTTTCATTGGTTGAGCAGAATTTCACAGATAGAGCAAGTGAATGAGTGATGCTAAAATTTTGCAGAAAATCATCAATTTGATTTGGAAACATTGAGAATTGGTTTGGTTTGCATCAAGATAATTTGCCTTTTGTTGTTGTTCATTTGGAATTTCAATGTGTTTTTAGATATCTGAAAAGTGAAAGTAGAGGTAGAAGGATGATAGTATGGCCTAAGAAATCCTACCACCCTATTGAAGATGTGTTCGGGATTTTATAGGTGCACTCAGCATTTGATGTGTGACATTATTTAATTTTTTTTTTATAATAGAGTGTGCAATGGATGCTGATACTGTCATCTATGCTCCTGTTGTCGAGAGGAGCGATGAGAATGGTGTTCATGGTGGCAATGCTTATGAAGGAGATGAAACTGTTGAAGCTGTGATGGTGAATGGGAATTTGGACCTTCTGCAGATATCTGATGCTAATGCAAGTTCAGAGGTTCTTTGTGGGTCAGAGAATTGTGATATGACCAACCTTTCGGTTGAGGCAGTGAACTCAGAAGAATGTATGCAAACCAATTGCTCACAAGCTCCATTGGTAAGGGTTGATTGGTACTTGCCTTTAGCCCTATCCTATACCTCAGCTTGTGTGCTGCTTAATATTTTTGTTTTTCTTTTCCTAGGAAGGGGATGTGCAAGAAAAGAAGCCCATGAAACAAATCAGTCAAGGTAAAAGCAAAACTGAAAAGCTATTAACTTCCAAAACTGCTGGGGCAGTTGGATTGAAGAAAAACAACAGTGGGAAAGAGTTGAAGGTGGCATCAAATGGTACTCGAACTGCTAGCTCGCGTCCTAAGCAGCCGATTTTGACAAGCAATAAGTCTTTCAATGATGGGAAAATTGGTGCTGGCCATGCAAACAAGGTGAAACCAACATTAGCCACTGACAGTGCTAAAAATACCAAGGTGAGAGCTAAAATGATTTTATCTGATAGATGCTTCAGAGTACTGGCAGTGCTTTACCATGGGTCCTCTGTTTAACCCTGGAGACAAATCTTCTTCTTTCTTTCTCCTTCATGTTGCTTAAAGATAATAATTTATTTTCTTTTGAGCAGCAACCTGCAAAGTCCCAATCTACGCCTTCTACTGACAATGCTGCACACTCCGATGGTCCAGTGTAGGTTCAACTAATGCTTATCTTAAGAATTTTCCTTTGTTTTGTGATCTTGGCCTTGAAAATGACAGTGGCCTGGGAGATAATCTGGACTCAATGTACTCCCTTTCTTATGGATGCAAGTAGTGTAGTAGACTTCATAGCATTTTCTTTGATGTATATATTGTCAATCAACTATTTCAGGGAGAAGACTAAATTGAGACCTCTTCGGAAAGAAGCACAACACAAAATCAAAGGGGATGAAGAATCTACCAAGTATCCTTTTGTGACTTTCTATCCTCGCGATTTTGAAGGGAAAGTCAGGGATGAATCATGTTATCCCTGATTCCCTGGCACCTTCTCTTTCTTTCGTGTTCTTTTGTCTGCAAAATTCTTTTAGTCATCCTTAAACACTTCACAGAAGTCCGACAGCTGGAGATGCTAAACCTCAGAGAGTTGCTAAACAGCCTAAACTTCCAGCATATGATTTCAGTTTTAGGTGTGATGAAAGAGCTGAGAAGAGAAGAGAGGTTTGTATTGGCTAAGCTGTTGTGTGATTATTTTTGACCTAGGTCTTGGTTTATGTACAAATAGTTTTAAATTCGTAATTTTGGCAGTTCTACACAAAGCTTGAGCAAAAAATACATGCAAAAGAGGAAGAGATAATTACCAAGGAAGCCAAGTCTAAGGTAGTAACCCTATTCACTCTATAGAAGACTTGGGTACATTTGAAATGGATTTGTACTTGGTTAAGGGTCTGAATTTTTTGTAAGCGAATTTTTTTTTGATTTTTCTCAAGGAATCTCAAGAGGCTGAAATTAAGATGCTGCGGAAGAGTCTGAACTTTAAAGCGACACCCATGCCCAACTTCTACCAGGAACCTCCACCTCCTAAAGTGGAACTAAAAAAGGTAATTCCAGCATTTCGTAAGCATATTTTTTAACTTCATACTGCTTGCCTTGAAAGTTTGCTTACTTACTGGGCTCTGGCTACTCTGCTACAGTTCCTTTGAACTCTATGCATAATGTTGTGAGCTGGCCACTGGGCATAAAGTTACAATTAGCAAGGAAGTGATTTGTGTTGTAGCTTAATTAGACAACCAAATTTCAGTTACTGATAGTAGGATTATATAGGCCAACTGTGTAATGGAACACACTTGATAAAGGGACGTGGAAATCACATCTTCTCATGCTGTTGTGTGAACTTCCTCCTTTGACTTCATTTGTTGTTTCACATTTTCTTTGGTGCTGTATTAGAAGATGTTAAGTTCATAGAAATTGCTCACATTCTTGGTAACATAGTCTTGTGTAGTTGTATTTGGATGAGGATCTGAAACTAAATTTCCTGCCATAAATTGCTCGGTTTTTAATATCAATATGCAATTTTTTTTTACAAGTTTTAAAAGAAAGTTTTCAGTCCTATTGATGCTCATCTTTATGATACAGATACCCACAACTCGACCCAAATCTCCCAAGCTCGGCAGAAGGAAAAGCTCTTCCCCTGCAGATGCTGAGGCAGGTGTTAGTCACAACCTCCCTAAAGGCAGACTAAGTTTGAGTGAGAAGGTCTCCCATGACAAGGCAGCTAAAACATCGTTTCCCGCCCATACCCAGAAGCCCCAAAGGAAGTCCCTCCCCAAGTTACCTTCTCAGAAGGTAACCCTTCCGAAGGCCGCACATAAGGCTTCACCCTCTATCCAAGATTCGAACAAAGAAACAGTGAACGCAGTTGGTGAACTCAACCAAACAGAGAATGCTGCCAAAATCGAGGCTGTTGTTGAAGTTGCAAATGGGGAAGTTGTGCCTGCTCCAGTGCAAGATCCACCTACATTAGAGCAGTAACAGAAATCATTGGATTCATATTCGTATGTTTTGGGTGCAGGAAAATACTGAAGATCTCAGATGCCCTGATGAAGTTGTGGAAAAAAATTTCGATCTCCAACGTGGCCTTTTCTCGAAGATACCAATTTGTCCATAGAAGTCAACAAGGTTTGATTGCTTTTCGCTTGCTTTTGCGGAGTTGCCCATGTCTGGTCAATAGGGTATCTTGCATTTCTATTTGCTGCATTCTGTGACTGTTTCATGGAAACTGCCAAACCTTAGTTATAGTCTTCTTGTTGTGTACTTTTGATGGGCACCCGTTGAGAATGTGTAATGGGTTTATATTTGAGGTTTGTTTTCTGTCCATGAACATGAAAACTATAGTATGTGATTACTTAGAGTCTAAAACAAGCTAGTTTTGCCTATTTTGCGTTACGGGTTTTCTGGTGCTGCTCTGAACATAAATTTGTCCATTCTTCCTAGTCTCCATTTTGTTTCATAAACTGCAAAACTGCCCCTTCTTCCTGGGATGTAGTTTCATGCTTGCTGATAAATGCTGAATCTCATGTCTTAGCAGTAAGACATGAATGAGATTGAATTGTACTAATTAGTCTAAATCCTGTTAGTTCATGTTTTTGCTGGGAGCAAGATTGGATGTCTGATCTCGTAGCAAAATCCAAATTATTGATGATCGCCCTTTGGAAGACCATTGAAGGTTGTTATCGTGGACCCGAAAGGCCAGCACCGGACGGGCAAGTGTTGTTGATTTTGTCAGGGCAACCGCCTGCTTGGGAGGTCATTAGAGGCAGAAGAACATCGCAAAGCCCTTCAAGCATTTGGACCACTTTTGCCATAGATGGCCGCAAATCTATGTCATCCTGTATATGGGCACAGAGCCACTCACGCTATCGTCGTCAAAGTCGTACTCCAAGGAAGTGTTCTTTGAGCTCCCCTTCATCCTCTTCAACACAAGGGAAGGGAAGTTAACTTCCTCCGAGGACTGTTTTTGATCGTAGTTATTCCGGCCTCCAATGATCTCTAGCAACACCATTCCGTAGCTGTAAACATCACTCTTCTCAAAGAGGGTATGTCTTTTGATCCGCTCGGGTGCAAGGTAACCCCGAGTACCCGCCAGTGTTGTGAAGACATGGTTGTACTCTCTAGTCATCAGCTTGGCCAGCCCGAAATCCCAAACCTTAGGCTGGAAGAGCTCATCTAGAAGCACGTTCTCGGGCTTTATATTGCAGTGAATTATCTTCACATCACTCTTCATCGAGAAAAGCTAATCCCTTCACCGTGCCCACTGCTATGTTCAACCGGGTATCCCTGTCCAAGACGAAGCCTTTGCCATTTCTGCAGTTCCTTCACGGCAGACTGCAGTAACCCCTGACTGACGCCCTCCAATTTCTTAACAGCTATTTGCGTCCCATCCTGCAACGTCCGTTGGTAGACCGAGCCAAAACCTCCTTGCCCAAGCTTCAGAGCAAAGTTGTTCGTCACAGTTTCAAGATCCCTGTAAGTGTAGCGAACTGGCAGCTCGATAGACTCTCCAAAATGGCATTCTCATCCGAACCTGTGTGGGGAGATTCTACCTTCTTCGTCTTCATGTAGTGTCGGTATCCTCCATATAGCGTGGAGAGAACAATAAGCACCATGACAAGAGGTATGATCATGGCAATAGAAGAATGTCCACCACCACCGAAATTTTCAGTAGCTGAAACTGACATAAGCAGCATAAGTGGAAATAGTACTAAAAATTGATAACAATTCCCTGTTTCATTGTTAAAGAACATGACGGCACATGAGCAACTACCAGCACAAGACGCCTTGCATCCGTTTAAGTAAGATTTAGGAGCAGGGGCGATGTAATCAAGTGCGAAATAGCGGAGATCATCCCCAGCATATATCATCTCAGTATTGGGACCATTCCTATCATTACATGGAGAAACGGTCCCGGTTTTGCAACTACGAGAGAGCAGCCCGGTAGGGAAATGACAATGACTATAAGAGAAGACGAGGTAAGCTCCACAATGATCCGGTGTTCCACACGAGTCACTCGGTATCTTCAGAGGGGAAGCAGCAACAACACTGCATCCAAGGCTGAGGAATTCAATGGAGCCATCACATCCTAGAAATGTGATCCAGGTAGAGTTGAGACTGGCAATGGCATCACTGGAGAAGATACACTGCAACAGAAGCACCTTGTTTCTATCATAGAATTTCCATGAATTCCCATCCATTACCACTTGCATGATCACCCCACCATAGCTGTTGATGTTCCCCCTTAAATCCCTATCCATAGATCAGTAAGGATGTGGTGGTTTGAATTCAACAAAGAGCTGCAGATCACCAGACTTGAGCTGCAGGAAGTAGCTCAAGTTACTGAAAACCAGGTTGCTAGAGAGGCTCATACCTTCACTAAACACCTGGTTCGACAAAAGGGTGTCAGTCGGATGCCTGAAACTCTCCCAAGCTGTGTTATCATCACCAACCATGACAAGATTGCCTGAATCCAGCAACCGAATAGCCGAAACCGCCTTCCCCACCGGTATCAGGGGACCAGATCACCTTCTCACCACTCAGTAAACTCACATTTCCATTGCTGTCAAAGACAAATTCATCAGAAACCCCAACTGGACAGCCTCTATTTGCTGCCCAAACCTGCTTATTGCTGTCAATATGTAGGATACCCAAAAGAAACAAGGTCAAATCCTTTGTGACCCTCTAGGTATGGAACTAGTTCTTTGATGCTACTACCCTTACAGGGTTGGAATACAACTTATACAAGGAGAACAAACAAAAAAATTGAATCCATAAAGGAAAGAAATGATTGAATTTTCTGATATTGATGTTTGTTTGGGAGTTTATGTTTGAGTTTGATCTCTCTCTCTGGAATCTGTATCACACATTGCATATTTTTTCAAACAAGCAAGCAAACAAACAGACAGACTTTTTCTTGTCAAACATCATTTTGTTATGCATTATTATTATTATTATATTTAGATTATATCTTTATCATTTTGCATAAATTATAAGTTAGGATAGAATATATATAATGCTGTAATCTTTTCATATTGAAAGAGTCAATAAATACAGTATATAATGGAGGAGACTAGTTCCACAAGATAACACTTAACTACAATTTGATGAAAGATCAAAGGGATGACCAATCTTCCATTGGAAGCATGAAGAGTAATAGGAAAATCTTAAGAGAGAAAATGTGAGGAAGAAGACAGTAATGAATGAATGAATAATAAGTTAAAATAGTATTATAAATTCTTAACTAACTCTTAGGGAAGATGAGGCAAGGAAGTGAGACCTTCAGCTAGTGTAGCTCAATATGTTTGGTGCGCTCGTGGAAGACCCTATTTTTGGCAATGTGGACTGCTTACTCATTAAGAACAAAATAACCACCAACATATTGGGATGCCCAGTTTGAATCATAAAATGCTTGGAGATGAAAATCAGAAGATTCACTCGAAAACAAGCCAGGATGAATGCGAACAAGGTATCTCAAAGTATGACGTGCAGCTTGCATAAACTGACTTAAAATACTGAACAGTAAAGCTCAAATCAGGGAGAGTTTTTGTCAAATAATTCACTTTGACAACCAATTTTCGATACTTGGAAGGGTCTTTCAGAGGAACACCTTGATAATGTGCCAGTTTGATGGATGCATCAAGTGGGGATGCAACTGATCATCAAGGAAGGATAAAGGTGGTTTAATATAAACTTCTTCATCGCAATGACCATGCTGATAAAAGAGGCATTATTGACGTCCAAATTGATGCAATTACCGTTGTTTCTTTACTGCTACAGCAACTAGACTCCTTATTGTAGTCATCTTATACCAAGTGTAATGTTGTCTAAGAATGAAGCATTGGTTTTAGTGTTTAAAGCCTTTGGAAGACCACTCTGAAGGTTGTTATCGTGGACCCGAAAGGCCAACAGCAGATTGGTAAGTGTTGCTTATTTGGTCACGAAGGAAACCGCCTGCTTGAGAAGTCGTTGGAGGCTGAGGAACGGTGCAAAGCCCTTCAAGCATCTGGACCACTTTAACCATAGATGGCCTAATATCCATATCTTCCTGTATACACCACAGAGCCACCTTGATGGCTCTGCACACGCTTTCGTCATCAGGGCTGCAGTCCAAGGAAGAGTCCAGCACCTCTCTGAGATCCCCTTCCTCCATCTTCTTGAATACAAAGGAAGGGAAATTAAACTTCTCCGAGGACTGTTTCTTATCGTAGTTCTTCCGACCCCCAATGATCTCTAGCAACACCATCCCATAGCTATAAACATCACTCTTTTCGGACATGGCAAGCCTTTTTATCAGCTCAGGTGCAAGGTAACCGGGAGTGCCCCTTAGTGTTGTGAACACATGGCTATCCTCTCTAGTCATCAGCTTAGCCAGACCGAAATCCGAAACCTTAGGCTGGAAGTGTTCATCTAGGAGCACGTTCTCGGGCTTTATGTCGCAGTGAATGATCTTCATGTCACACTCTTCATGGAGATAAGCTAATCTCTTGGCTGTGCCAACTTCTATGTTTAACCGGGTATCCCAGTCCAAGACGAATCCTTCGCCATTTCTGTTGAATATCCATTGGTCTAAAGAACCATTTGCCATGAACTCATAGGCTAGTAGCCTGTGGCTTCCTTCACTACAATAGCCCCTGAGCCTCACCAGATGGACATGATGTATGCTACCGATGATCCTAACTTCCGCCCTGAACTCCTTTTTCCCCTGACCGACTCCCTCCAGTTTCTTAACAGCTATTCGCGTCCCATCCTGCAATGTTCCTTGGTAGACCGAGCCAAACCCTCCTTTCCCGAGCTTCACAGCAAAGTTGTTCGTCGCAATTTGAAGATACCTGTAAGTGTAGGGAATTGGCAAACCCGACAGGCTATCCAACATGTTATCCTCATCTGAACCCACTTGGGGAGGTTCTGGTTCTACCTTCCCCAACTTCATGCAGTACCGGTATCCTCCATAAAGCACGAAAAGAACAATAAGCACCATGACAACAGATATGATTATTGCAATAGAAGAATGCTTTTTTTTTTGGTAAGCAGCAATAGAAGAATGCTTGTTACTATGATTTTTAGTAGCATTTCCGTCTCTTCCGAAATTTTGACGATCTGAAACTTTGACAAAAGCAGCATAATTGGAACCACTATCAACCTTTAAGCTGCCAACATTGTCAAACTGATAACAATTCCGGGTTTCATTGTTATAGAACACAGCAACACACGAGCAATTACCAGCAGAAGAAGCCGTGCAGCTGTTCAAATCGGTTTTAGAAGTAGGTGAGACGAAATCAAGTGCGAAGTAGCTGAGATCCTCCCCAGCAGATATCATCTCAGTAGGGGCCTTGGAGCCATTACTGTCACATGGGGAAACTATCCCAGTTTCGCAATTACGAGAGAGCAGTCCAGGAGGGCACTGGCAAGTGTTACTA
Source organism: Persicaria maculosa (assembly GCA_963922045.1). Lineage (NCBI taxonomy): Eukaryota > Viridiplantae > Streptophyta > Magnoliopsida > Caryophyllales > Polygonaceae > Persicaria > Persicaria maculosa. Next base: position 42,248,929 of record OY998258.1, read on the forward strand.
TAGCAGCTATAGTAAGCTCCACAATGATCCGGAGTTCCACACAAGTCACTCGGTATCTTTTCAAGGGAAGCAGCAACTCTGCTTCTAAGGCTGTGGACTTGAATGTAGCCATCACTTCCGAGAACCGCGATCCAGGAAGAGTTGAGAGTGACATAAATGGAGAAGATAAACTCCAACAGAAACACCTTGTTTTTATCATATAATTTCCATGAATTCCCATCTATTACCACTTGCGTGATTGCCCCTCCATCGCTATTGAAGAACGTCCTAGGATCACTGACCACAGACCAGTAAGGCTGTGGTGGTTTGAAATTAACAAAGAGCTGCAATCACCGGACTTAAACTGCAGGGAGTAGCTCAAGTTTCCGACATCCGGGTCACTAGAGAGGTTCATACCTTCACTAAACACCTGGTTCGACAACAGGGTGTCAGTCGGATGCCTGAAACTCTCCCAAACAGTGGTGTTATCATCACCAACCATAACCAGATTGCCTGAATCCAGCAACCGGATAGCGGAAACCGCCTTCCCACCGGTATCCGGGGACCAGATGACCTTCCCACCACTCAGTAAAGTCACATTTCCATCGTTGTCAAAGACAAATTCATCAGAACTCCAAACTGGGGAGCCTCTATTTGCTGCCCAAACCTGCCTACTGCTATCAATATGTATGATACCTAAAAGAAACAAGTCCCAATCTCCAGTGGATTGAAACCCAAACCCAAAATTGGAGCTGTTTGAGAGGAGGAACACTCCATTGTTATCATCCCATTGTGACTCAACCCCTTGAAAGCCTCTAGGAATGGAACTAATCATTTGAATGTCACTACCCTTACAGGGTTGGAATACAAGGAGAACAAACAGAAAAATTGAACCCACAATGATCATTCTTAAACCCAAAAGCTTTTGCTGATTGTTTGGGTGTATATTTTTGAGTTCGATCTATCTATGGATTACACGATGCATAATTTTCAATCAAATAAACCCAAATCTCTTAACACCGCCAACTATTCCAGTGAGGATCACTGTCCCCATCTTTTTTTTTTGTTGATAAAAGGCGAGAATTGAGGGTGGTCAACCGCGGTTAAACCACCACCTAAGAGCATCCTTATGGACGTAGTCTTCGAGCTCCGCATGACAACGCACCCCAATAAATGACGAATTCAACCCAAGATGTGCCAGCCTATCCGTCACCTGATTACCTTCACGGAAGGAGTGAGAGAACGAGACCAGCTCGAAAACCTTGCACAGTCCGAGCGCATCAGAGATCATTATCTCAACAACCCAGGGGCACGAACGGGACCCTTTGAGGGTGCTAATAATTTCCAAACAATCACACTCCTTGAATTGGTAAATAAAGAGCGGCCATCCGGGGTTCGAACCGGGGACTTATGAGTACTACCCACAAATTCTTTCCGATGAGGCATTCCGGAATGGTTCAAACCATCACACTCCACCACAAGGCGAGGGATCCCCAGCTTGACAGCTTCCTGGAGGCAGGCAAGAAGGCTGAAGCTCTCTGCTTGGATCGCAGAAACCCTGCCAAGCCTACGCGCACCACAGGACACCACACGACCAAGGTGATCGTGGATGACAAATCCAGACCCGGCCTGACCGGTGGAAACCTCGGCACCGTCAAAATTAAGTTTGAGGAATTCTACATTTGGTTTTTCCCATTTAACTTTTTTCTGACGCCTGGTTCTATTTTGAGGATTTTTTGGACGTGTTGTAACATTTTCCTCTTCTGTGTCCTTAACTTGTGCCTTCTTCCAGTTTGTCCTATATTGTTTTATATGCTTTATCCATTCTTCCATATTCCGTATATCATAATTTTCAAAAATGATTTTGTTCCTTAGAGACCAAACACCCCAAAGGGCGAAAGATAGTTCTGATTTCAGATTAGCTGAGAGTTTAGAGAAGATTTCTGAAAGAGTATCCGTGTATGCCTTGTTTGTTTTGTCTGTACTCTGTATTGTTCTTACAATTCTTGAGTCCATTTTATCGATCAATGCTAAGGTTATTTGGCATTCTATGAATAAGTGGGTTGCATCTTCATCTCCATGACTACAAAGAGGGCACTCCAATGGGACATCAACTCCTTTGTTTCGTAGTCTGACTTTCGTCGATGTTCTGTTGAGAATGTTTTTCCATAGGAAATTTTTGATTTTAGGAGGGCAGTGGATTCTCCACAGCCAGTCCAGTGGTTCAGAGTTAGTCATTCTTGCTTTAGTGATGTGGTCCAAGACACTTGCCGTCGAAAATCATCCGTTTTTTACTCGTTGTCCAGTGTAGTCTATCATCAATTTCATTAATTGGGATGTGGATCTCTAGAATCTCCACCACAATGTTCATGGGGAGATTTTCCTTCAACCTTTCCACATTCCAGCTTTTGTTTGGTTTTAGGAATTTGTCAATCGTTTCGCATTCTTCTATTTGGTCAATCATGCGGTTCTCACGCAAGTTGATGTCATTGTTCAACCATTTATCCTTCCAAAATCTTATAGTTCTTCCATTTCCAATTTGTCAGATTAGTCCTGAGCAGAACTCGTCCTTAATCTCCATCAGTTGCCAATTGCCATGATGTGTTTCTTTTCCTAATGTAGTCCCAAATATTATCCTCTTTCAGGTATTTCTCTCTGATGATTTTTACCTATACATTCTGAGGTTCCGCCATAATTTTTCATAGCAGTTTCATTTGTAAGGCTTTGTTCATATCTTTTGTCTTATGTAGTCCTAATCCGCCATTATTTTTTGGTCTACAAACTTTGTCCCAACCAATTAAATGTTCTTACTTAGAATCCTTATTCCAGAAGAAACATCTATTGATCCTATCAAGTTCTGTCTATATGCGTGTCGGGAGCATGAAGTTTTGCATCACATAGTTAGGTTTGGCAGCCAAGTTTACCTTGACGAGAACATCTCTTCCTTGTTGGGTTAGTTCGTTAGCTCTCCACTTTTTTAGTTGGTTTGTCGCTTTCCCTAAAACATCTTCGAAGGTTCTTCTATTCACTCTGCCATTTATAATTGGACAACCAAGGTATTTTTCTAGGGCAGTTTGGTTCGTTATTTGCAGCCACGTTTGGATTCGTTGTTTTTGGTCATTTGTTATCCCTTTTGTAGCCTGGAATGCAGATTTTTAGAAGTTTATTTTTTTGCCAGATATTGCGCAGCATTCGTCTAGTACCTTTTTAATCGTCATGCATGCCTCTTGAGTCGATTTGGCAAAGATCATAATATCGTCAGCGAAAGAGAGAAATGGGATACATGTTCCACTTCTAGATAGCTTGAATCCAACTTTGTTGATTGATCGGTCACTTTCTATTTGAAGTTTCCTCGCTAGGATTTCAGCACCTATGAGAAATAGATACATGGATAATGGGTCACCCTATCTCAAGCCCCTGTGAGAGAGGAAGGTGTTCGTCGGTTCATCATTAACCAAAACCGAGAAGGAAATAATTTGTACACATTCATTAATCCAGCCACAAAATTTTTGGCCAAATCCAAATTTTTTCATAACGGCAAGGAGAAAGTCCCAGTCCACTCTATCGTATGCTTTTTCCATGTCTAACTTAATAGCGATCCAACCTTGTCGACCTTCCTTGTTGCGAAATAAATGGAAGATTTTGTATGCGATTAGTACGCTGTCTTGAATTGCTCTATCAGATATAAAAGCTCCTTGTAGTGGGTGGACAATTTTTTGCAACATAGGGTTGTATAGGGTTGTACAAAGGCTTATTGGTCTATAATTGTTTGTAGTTATAGGGTTGTCACATTTCGGAATTAATGTGATAAATGTTTGGTTAATTTGTTTCAGCATCCTTCCAGAAAGGAAGAAACCTTTGATAGCATTAGTGATCGAAGGTTCTACAATATCCCAATACTGTTTGTAAAATTCAGCTGTCATTCCGTCCGGGCCCGTGGACTTATCCTTTCCAATCGAAAAAATAGTGGTTTTTATTTCTTGGTTAGTGATTGGTTTTGTAAGGAGGTCATTGTCCTCGGATGTGATCTCTGTGTTGATCAGTATTCAGTTCCATGTATTCCTCTAACAGCCAGTTGTTAATCTGTTCTTTCTTAAATTGTTGTTCAAAGTCTGCCCAATTTGCATCACTAATGTTTTTTTCGCCAATTATTGTAGTTCCTTCTTAGGTTCGTATTTCTCTAATAATTTTCCTATTCCTGCGTCCTGTTGCTACTTTATGATGGTATCCCGAGTTTGTATCTGATAATTTCAAATGTTTTGTTTTTGCTCTTTGGCTCCAATACATTTTATGGCATTGTAAGATTTTATTCTTTCTGTTAATGAGTCGGCGTTGCTTGTTACTATTTTCGCTTTACGTGATTTGGATCGGATTCGTTTGTAATTCTATCGGTTTTTAGACATTCAGTTGGTGGAAAATATTTCCAAAGGCTGTTTTGTTCCACTCTTTAGTTAGTCTTTTTAACAGTTGAGTTTTCTTAACCACTTGAAATATATGATATCCGATATAGGGTGTTCTCCAAGCCCGAGCAACAATGTTTCGGTAGTCTTTCCTTTGAAGCCACATTTTCTCAAATTTGAATGGTCTGACCTTTCTGAGTTCAGATGCTTTGATTTCAATCAAAATTGGACAGTGGTATGAAGAGGAAAAGGCGTAGTTTCTAGTTGCTAAATGTGGATACCATATAAGAATTTGATCTTGAACTAGAGTTCTATCTAGTTTCTCGTAGGTGTTGTTCATGTCGATTCTGTTTCTTCTCCATGTGAAGCTGTTTCCAAGGGTAGGAATATCGAGAAGATGACATTGGTCTTTAAAAGATAGAAGTCTTTGAAATTAGTTCGGGATGGGAGGAGCACCTCCTAGTTTGTCAGCAGAGCATTGAATTTCGTTTAAATCCCCCATAACAATTGCAGGGATGTCAAGAGCTTGAATATGGTCATTAAGCCTAGACCACAATCGAGTTTTTTCACCCTCTTGAGTAGGAGCATAGCCAAAACAACACGCAAATTTTGAACCTTTGTTATTATCTTCAATTTTCAATGTAATGAATCGATCGTCAAGTGTCATAGTGGAAATGCTTCCATCGTCAAGTTGATAGTTTTTCCAGAGAGCGCAGATCCCATCCGATCTTCCCCGCACCGGGATCCAACATAACGAATCGAAACCGGCTTTTTTCCAAACAACTTCAGAAGGTTGGTTTTCCGTTTTTGTTTCCACGAGAATCACTATTTGTATGTTTTCTAACTTACAGAAAGTTTCAATATTCTCGGTCCATAGGTTCCGTCTCCTAATACCACAACAATTCCACGTGCAAATTTTCATCCTGGCTTACTTGTGTTTTTTGTTGTCATATTTTCATATCCATTGTCCTTTTTTCTGCATTTGTTTTGGAAGAGGTCATAGGGTTTGAAGGACCTTTGCAACTGTAAAGTTCTCCTGGGGTTGGTGTTTTTCTTTTTCTTGATTTTTAGTTGTTCAAAAGTGATTCCGGGGAAATCATTTCGGTTCATAGTCTTGGTTTGGTTCAAGGAGATCAACGGGTTCAACAAAGACATGGGTTCATATGCTTCTTGTTCCAGCGCATTCAAGTCAGCAACTCTCTTATTTTATTTTATTTAATTAGGAAAAAATTCGGGTGAGTGCGCTCTACCCGAAGGCATCCTTGCGGATGAGGTTTGTAAGACCGGGATTGTTGCAAATATTAATACCCCTGGCAGAGTGGCTAAGGTGTGCAACCTTATCCGCCACTCTATTGCTAAGAAGGGGTACATGGATGAAAGAGATTTCTTTCATAGTTGATAGAAGAAATTGTATGTTTGACAGGATGAGTTCGATTTCCCATGGGCATCTGGACTTGTTATTTAGATGGTTAATAATTATGTTGGAATCTCTTTCAATATGGATTTTGTCAATATGAAGTTGTACGGCCTTTTGTACCCCAAGTTTGGGTGCTAGTGCTTCCGCTTGAAGCGTGGTTTTAATACCCAGTTGTTTATAGCCTATGTGTATTGGGTGTCCTTGTCAGTCCCTAATAACAACCTCAGCGGTACTACGATTATCTTCCAGAGACGAACCGTCCAAGTTGAGTTTGAATGTGTCTTTTGGTGGTTTGCGCCACTTGATTTTTCAAAATAAATTTTTATAAATATATAAAAATATATGCTAGTAATATAGTATAATTTTTATAATTATTTTAAGATAAAATAAATGTTAAAATATCTTTGTGACGTAGGGTAGGGAGTAGAAAGTGGAGTAGAGGATCGCGGCGGCCTCTTGGCTCTTTTGTGCCTTATTATAGATTGTCAAATAAAGATATAGTCAAGATTTTTTTTGATTTTCTTTTGTTCATTTAGGGGTCTAGTACTCCTGCCAAGTCCACTAGAGTTTCTCATCCTATCTACAGTGTGCCTATGCCTACACATGTACTCTCTCTTTTCTTTTTTCTTTTGGTTTTGAGTAGTTGAATAGTCATTTTTCAATCTTTCACAGCCCCTGTAATCTGATATTGTCACTGTAGTCTGCAGTCGATGATAGCTGCTTTGAATCTTCGTACCAAGTGTCCCAAAGAAGACCCCCCCAGTCCAAAGGAATGCAAAACAAATTGCGGACTTGGTCACAATCTTCATATTAATATAGCATGGGTTCGAGAGTTTAGGCTTTTTCGTGTTCGATTTTTTTCCTGGGTTCGTAATGGGGTCATGGTTCCTACACGAGTTCCTTAGGGAAAGATAGGCACTCAACAAAGGTTGTCCAAAGCGCCATCTTTTATCTGTTTTGTCAAAACGGAAACTACAAAGGAGAAAAGGATAGACAACACCACATGAATTTAGAGTAGGACAGTGAACAAAAAGCAAAGACCACTCCAAGCAATAGAACGTTTCAGCAAAATTGGTCTTAGGCCTCAATTGAAGCCATTGTAATGTGGTCATGAGATCTAGTTGGGTCAATCCTTTCCAAAGGAAAGCCGTTTCTTTACCAGCAGAGGTTTCAAAAGCCTTTGTGGCCATGGGTTCTCTATGGTTTGTTGGTCATGTTTACTAAAGATCAATTCGGAAGCAGAACTCTTCTCAAATCCAAATTCATCTTTAGGTAGACTCTTACCCATCATGAAGTCGAAATTTACAATAGCACAGTGAGCCCGTTCAATTAGACCAAAGAGAACAAATATCACAAGCCATTTCCTCAGCCAAATTCGTTTGTGATGAACGTCTACAAAGAGAGAGAAATCAACTATAGTTCCAGATTTTCTGAGGTTCAGGAACACATAGATTTTGTCTTTAATTTGTTTACTGCAATCTTTTTTATGATTAAGCAATAATTTAAGTTGAGTCACAATTCTTGATTCATAAAGCTCAAAGGGGGTCAAACAGATGAAGAACACACAGATCACATTACAAGCTGAAATGAAGTAAAGTGTTATCATGACAGAGGACCCAAGGGGTGGTTCGGTACAACACTCACAACTCGATTCAACAGGGGAAAGGGGTAAGGAAACACACCTTTCAGCAGAGGAGAAGGAGCACCAAACGGCAACGCCATCAGAGAAAGCAGTCCGTGGAAAGAGAGTCCACCGATTCCTGACGCTCGTCGGAAAACGAGGCCAAAACAGAACCACCCACTACACACCAGGACCGGGCCAACCGCCACCAGCAGCCCCCTTTTTTCCTCTTCTTCTTTCTGCTTCTTTTTACCGCCACAAGCTAGTTTTGCTTATTTTGCGTTACGGGTTTTCTGGTGCTACTCTGAACATAAATTTGTCCATTCTTCCTGGTCTCAATTTTGTTTCCTAAACTGCAAAACTGTCCCTTCTTCCTGGTGTTTTGTGCAATTGGAAATTGCTGATTTGTTTTCATGCTTGCTGATAAATGCTGAAATTTCATGTCTTAGCAAATAAGATATGAATGAGTTGAAATTGTACTAAATAGTCTAAATCCTGTTAGCGTGATGGCCCTGCACACGCTATTGTCATCAGAGTTGTACTCCAAGGAAGTGTCCACCACTTCTCTGAGCTTCCCTTCCTCCATCTTCTTGAACACAAGGGAAGAGAAGTTAAAGTCCTCTGAGGACTGTCTTTGATTGTAGTTCTTCCGGCCCTCAATGATCTCTAGCAACACCATTCTGCAGCTGTAAACATCACTCTTCCCCGAGATGGCATGTTTTTTGATCCGCTCGGAATCGGATGCAAGGTAACCCTGAGTACCCGCCAGTGTTGTGAAGACATGGCTCTCCTCTCTAGTTATCAGCTTAACCAGCCCAAAATCCGAAACCTTAGGCTGGAAGAGCTCATCCAGGAGCACGTTCTCAGGCTTTATAGTTTATATTGCTGTGAAAGATCTACACATCACACTCTTCATGGAGATTAGCTAATCCCTTCACCGTTCCCACTGCTATGTTCAATCGGGTATCCCAGTCCAAGACGAAGCCTTCGCCATTTCTGAGCCTCCCCAGATGGGCATGGTGTAGCACTTCCAATGATCCTAACTTCTGCGTTGAACTCATTCCCCTGACCGACGCCCTCCAGTTTCTTAACAGCTATTCGTGTCCCATCCTGCAATGTCCCTTGGTAGACCAGAGCCAAAACCTCATTGCCCAAGCTTCACAACAAAGTTGTTTGTCGCAGTTTCAAGATCCCTGTAATTGTTGCGAACTGGCATGCCCGATAGACTCTCCAAAATGGTATTCTCATCCGAACCTGTGTGGGGACTGAGAGATTCTACATTCTTCGTCTTCATGTAGTGTCGGTCTCCTCCATAATAGCTAGGAGAGAACAATAAGCACCATGACAAGAGGTATGATCATGGCAATCGAAGAATGTTAGTTATAGTTTTTATTACTATTTCCACCACCACCGAAATTTTCATTTGACATAAGCAGCATAAGTGGAAATAGTGCTAAAAATTGATAACAATTCCCTGTTTCATTGTTAAAGAACACGATGACACTCTAGCAATTACCAGCACAAGACGCCTTGCGTCGTTCAAGTCGGATTTAGGAGTAGGAGCGACGTAATCAAGTGCAAAATAGCTGAGATCATCCCTAACATATATCATCCCATCCCAGTATTGGGACCATTCCTATCATTACATGGAGAAATGATATTGGTTTTGCAACTACGAGAGAGCAGCCCGGGAGGGCAGTGCCAATGACTATAAGAGAAGATGAAGTAAGCTCCACAATGAATCGGTGTTCCACAGAAGTCACTCGGTATCTTCATAGGGGAAGTAGCAACAACACTGCCTCCAAGGCTAAGGAATTCAATGGAGCCATCACTTTTGAGAACTGCGATCCAGGTAGAGTTGGGACTGCTAATAGCATCACTGGAGAAGATAAACTGCAACAGAAGCATCTTGTTTCTGTCATAGAATTCCCATCCATTACTGGTTGCGTGATCGCCCCACCATAGCTGTTGATGATCCCCTTAAATCCCTATCCATGGATCAATAAGGCTGTGGTGGTTTGAAGTCAACAAAGAGCTGCAGATCACCAGACTTGAGCTGCAGGAAGTAGCTCAAGTTACCGAAAACCGGGTTGCTAGAGAGGCTCATACCTTCACTGAACACCTGATTCCACAAAAGGATGTCGGTCGGATGCCTGAGACTCTCCCAAACTGTGCTGTTATCATCACCAACCATGACAAGATTGCCTGAATCGAGGAACTGAATAGCTGAAACTGCCTTCTCTCCGGTATGAGGGGATCAGATCACCTTCTCAGCACTCAGTAAACTCACATTTCCATGGCTGTCAAAGACAAATTCATCAGAACTCTAAACTGGGTAGCCTCAATTTGCTGCCCAAACGGCCAAACCTGCTTATTGCTGTCAATATGTATGATACCCAAAAGAAACAAAGTCAAATCCTTGGTGGGTTTAAAACCAAACCCAAAATTGGAGCTATTTGAGATGAGGAACACTCCCTTTTTATCACCTAACTGTGATTCATCACACTTAATTCCTCTAGGTATGGCACCAGTCCTTGAATTGGTAAATAAAGAGCGGCCATCCGGGGACCTATGGGTACTACCCACAAGTCTTTTCCGATGAGCCATTCCGGAATGGTTAGTATGGCACCAGTCCTTTGAATGCTACCCTTACAGGGTTGGAATACAAGAAGAACAAACATAGAAATTGAATCCATAAAGGAAAGAAATGATTGAATTTTCTGTTATTGGTGTTTGTTTGGGTGTTTATGTTTGGGTCTGATCTCTCTTTGGATTACACATTGCATATTTTTTCAAACAAGCAAACATATAAACAGACAAAAAGACTTTTTCTTGTCAAACACCATTTTGTTATGCATTATTATTATATTTAGATTATATCTTTATGATTTTGTATAAATTATAAGTTAGGATAGTGTGTGTGTATATATAATGCTGTAATATTTTCATATTGAAAGAGTCAATAAATACAGTATATAACTGAGAAGACTAGTTCCACAAGACAACACTTACCTACACAATTTGATGAAGATCAAAGGGATGACCAATCTTCCATTGAAAGCATGAAGAGTAATAGGAAAATCTTAAGAGAGAAAATGTGAAGAAGAAGACAATTGATGATCCTGTGTAATGAATTAATAATAAGTTAAAAAAAGTATAAACTCTTAACTAACTCTCAGGAAGATGAGGTAAGGAAGTGAGACCTTCAGCTAGTGTAGCTGAATGTATTTGGTGCACTTGTGGAAGACCCTATTTTTGGCAATGTGGACTGCTTACTCTAAGAACAAAATAACCACTAACATAATGGGATGCCCAGTCTGAATCATAAAATGCTTGGAGATGAAAATCAGAAGATTCACTCGAAAACAAGTCAGGATGAGTTCGAACAAGGTATCTCAAAGTACGGCGTGCAGCTTGCATATGAGTTGAAGTTGGATGTTGCATAAACTGACTTAAACTACTGAACATTAAAGCTCAAATCAGGGAGAGTTTTTGTCAAATAATTCAGTTTGTCAACCAATTTTTGATACTAGGAAGGGTATTTCAGAGGAACACCTTATCATGTGCCAGTTTGATGGAAGCATCAAAGGAGGAATAACTGATCATCAAGGAAGGATAAAGGTGGTTTCATATAAACTTCTTCATCACAATGACCATGATCATCATGGAAGAGGAACCAAGGTCCAATTATGTATGGATTGTAAAACAACAAACTCTTTAACAAGTACAATGTTGATTCAGAAATATATATGATGGTGAATCATATATACTAAGTGCAATGTTGTCTAAGAATGAAGCATTGGTTTTAGTGTTTGAAACCTTTGGGAGACCACTCTGAAGGTTGTTATCGTGGACCCGAAAGGCTAACAGCAGATCGGTAAGTGTTGCTTATTTGGTCACGAGGGAAACTGCCTGCTTGAGAAGTCGTTGGAGGCTGAGGAACGGCGCAAAGCCCTTGAAGCATCTGGACCACTTTAACCATAGATTGCCTGAGATCCATATCTTCCTGTATACACCACAGAGCCACCTTAATGGCTCTGCACACGCTTTCGTCATCAGGGCTGCAGTCCAAGGAAGAGTCCAGCACCTCTCTGAGATCCCCTTCCTCCATCTTCTTGAATACAAAGGAAGGGAAGTTAAACTTCTCCGAGGACTGTTTCTTATCGTAGTTCTTCCGACCCCCGATGATCTCTAGCAACACCATGTCGTAGCTGTAAACATCACTCTTTTCGGACATGGCAAGCCTTTTTATCAGCTCAAGTGCAAGGTAACCGGGAGTGCCCCTCAATGTTGTGAACGCATGGCTCTCCTCTCTAGTCATCAGCTTAGCCAGACCGAAATCCGAAACCTTAGGCTGGAAGTGTTCATCTAAGAGCACATTCTCGGGCTTGATATCGCAGTGAATGATCTTCATATCACAATCTTGATGGAGATAAGCTAATCCCTTGGCCGTGCCAACTGCTATGTTTAGCCGGGTATCCCAATCCAAGACGAACCCTTTGCCATTTCTGTTGAATATCCATTTCTCTAAGGAACCATTTGCCATGAACTCATAGGCTAGTAGTCTGTGGCTTCCTTCACTGCAATAGCTCCTGAGCCTCACCAGATGGACATGATGTATGCTACCGATGATCCTAATTTCTGCCCTGAACTCCTTTTTACCCTGACCGACGCCTTCCAGTTTCTTGACAGCTATTCGCGTCCCATCCTGCAATGTTCCTTGGTACACCGAGCCATACCCTCCTTTCCCGAGCTTCACAGCAAAGTTGTTCGTCGCAATTTGAAGATACATGTAAGTGTAGGGAACTGGCAAACCCGATAGGCTATCCAACAAGTTATCCTCATCCGAACCCGATAAGCTATCCAACATGTTATCCTTATCCGAACCCACTTGGGGAGGTTCTACATTCTTCGTCTTCATGTAGTACCGGCATCCTCCATAAAGCACAGAGAGAACAATAAGCACCATGACAACAGATATGATTATTGCAATAGAAGAAAGATTGTTACTATGATTTTTAGTAGCATTTCCGTCTCTTCCGAAACTTTGACTAGCTGAAACTTTGACATAAGCTGCATACTTAGAACTACTATCAACCTTGAAGCTCCCAACATTGTCAAACTGATAAAATTTCCGGGTTTCATTGTTATAGAACACAGCGACACACGAGCAATTACCAGCACAAGAGGCCTTGCATCCGCTCAAGTCGGACTTAGAAGTAGGAGAGACGTAATCAAGTGCAAAGTAGCTCAGACCATTCCCTGCAGAAATCATCTCAGTAAGTGCATTGGAACCATTCCTATCATCACATGGAGAAACGATCCCAGTTTCGCAATGAGAGAACAGTCCAGGAGGGCACTGGCAAATGTTACTAGAGCAGTTATAGTAATAGTAAGCTCCACACTGATCCATGGTTCCACACGAGTCACTCGTTAATGGAATCTTTGTAGTAGGGGAATCATCATCACTGCTTCCAAGGTCGAGGAATTCAATGGAGCCATCACTTCCAAGAACCATGATCCAGGTAGAGTTGGGAGTGGCATCACTGGAAAAGAAAAACTGCAATCGAAACACCTTGTTTTGATCATACAATTTCCATGATTTCCCATCTATTACAGCTTGCGTGATCAGCCCACCATAGCTGATGAAGATGCCCCTATAATCTCTATCCATGGACCAGTAAGGCTGTGGTGGTTTGAAGTCAACAAAGAGCTGCAAATCACCGGACTTAAACTGCAGGGAGTAGCTCAAGTTTCCGACATCCGGGTAGCTAGAGAGGTTCATACCTTCATTAAACACCTGGTTCGACAACAGGGTGTCGGTCGGATGCCTGAAACTCTCCCAAACTGTGCTATTATCATCACCAACCATAACCAGATTGCCTGAATCCAGCAACCGGATAGCAGAAACCGCCTTCCCACCGGTATCCGGGGACCAGATGACCCTCTCACCACTAAGTAAATTCACTTTTCCATTGCTGTCAAAGACGAATTTATCAGAACTCTGAACTGGGGAGCCTCTATTTGCTGCCCAAACCTGCCTATTGCTTTCCATATGTATGATACTCAAAAGAAACAAGGTCACATCTTTAGTGGGTTGAAACCCAAACCCAAAATTGGAGCTGTTTGATATGAGGAACACTCCATTGTTATCAACCCATTGTGACTCATTCCCATGAAAGTCTCTAGGAATGGAACTAGTCATTTGAATACTGCCCTTACATGGTTGGAATACAAGAAGAACAAACAGAAAAATTGAACCCAAAATGATCATTCGTAAACCCAAAAGCTTTAATTTTGCTGATTGTTTAATTGGGTGAATATGTTTAAATTTGATCTCTCTCTGGATTGATTACACGATGCATACTTTTCAAACAAATAAACCCAAATCCCAACTCTTAAGTCTTAATACCGCCAACCATTCGGCCTGATATAAAAGTCTACATAAAACTTAAAAAAGTCTTTTTGCAATATAAATATAATTACGACTTAAACTAGTTTATGTATTATTGAATATTGATACCGGCCCTTTTATGAATTGGACTAGTTGAATTCATCGGAAACTTGACTAATGTGTGTTGAGTTTTCCAGCTGTAGAGGGCATTTGACCACAGCTGGTATGGATTATTACATGTTTTTAAGCCAACTAATTCAATTTAATTTTTGGTCAGATTAGGGTTTGAACGAGTAAAACTTGCTGTTCGATCAACTCAAATTAAGTAGTACAGTATACAAGTGTTTTGCAAATTTGCGTAGATTTGTATGAAATTTATGATATTTCTAGTTCAGATTGTGTTGCTTTATCCCAACTATTACTATTGATTTCAGCTATAGTGTTCACCATTGATTCCGCGATCAATAGACCTTAAAGTTTACCAAAGAACTAGTTCAGTGCCCGTACCGTGTGCGGTTTTTTTTTACTATTTAAATAAATTTAATATAAATACCTGTTCAGAGAGCTAATTAATTTATTTCAACACGTACTTTTGAATTGTTACACAATTTAAATATAATTACCATTGATTCTCATTAATATATTGAAAGTATTATCAAACTTTTATATAATTATTATCAAAATCTTACAAAATTGGGTAAAATCTTTCCAAAATATATCTATTTCTAAAAACTTATCCACGTTTGAGCGCCTGAAATTGTTCATGATGTGGTTAATTGCGATGATGACATTTGAAACTAAAGATGTCATTGGATATTTGGATGTGTGATTTATCTCTGGTATGTTTGTCATATTTTAAGACATTATCCTTATCTGTTTGTCACATTTTGAGACATTAAATTATGAATGTTTAGTGTTTATTATTGGACTATTTTAGTTACTTAATTTGTTTAATGGAGGAAAAGCTTAGTTTTATTTTAAAATTAAGGTATTTGTTTAGGATGGTTTGTTTTTATTTTATAATTTATTTTATTTTCAATTTTTGCCTAGAATCTTACGATCCTACGATCCGATCCTACGCTCTTGTCTTGGTCCCACACTAGGATCCCGATCCTAAAAACCATGCTTGTGCGCGATGAAGACGAACCTCCAAGGAAGTTTCTGAAATACGGAGTTGCCTCGATGCACCCCATCTCGACCCTAGCCAGACCCGACACCGAACGCTAGAGGTATGCCTTTTGGTTTCAAACTCCTATAAAATAGGCCCGATGGGGTAGTCAAGCCAAGGCCCACTTCTCCTCAGGCTTCCATGTTGGGCTTTGAACTAAGCCTAGTGTGAAGTTTGGAACATATTAGCTTTAAAATAGGCCCGATGTGTATTTCAATATATTTGGTTACTTAAGGGCGTGAATGTTGAAATGTGTATTTCAATATATACATTTGCACACGAATGCTCAACTATGAGCACACCTCCCTTGATTGTTTTTGGGTCTTTTCTTTTTCCATTTCAATTTAATTTTATACATAGTATATATTTAGAGAGAGCAGGGTTGCAAAATGCATATTTAACCAATTGAGGAAATTATCAAAAATTGATGTATACATTTGCACATTCAACTATTAGAGACGGTCTTGCATGACTCATATTTTTTCAAAAGATATTCGATAACCAAAACACAACATCCATCCAAAATATGAAAAATTATATCAATCAACAACTACAGAACTGGACCGCTTCTAAGTTGTCCTTTGAAGATGAGCCTCAATATCAGCAGAAACTACGAACAAATGAACCAAAAAAAAATGAGATGGAGCAAACCGGTTGATGGATCTTTCAAAATCAATTTTGATAGATGCAAACTACCATCGGGTGAGATTTCTGCAGGTTTCATTATCAGGGACCACCATGGTTCAGTCATCGATTGTGGCGGATTCAAATGTGGGCACATCTCCACTCTAGCAGCTGAGGCTCTTGCCCTCAGAGGTGACGTCGCAAAGGCGAAAGAACTTGGCATGTCGAGTATCATGATTGAGGGTGACAGTCTGACCATTATCAACTGCTTGCGAAGACTGTGGAGCTGCCCATGAGAAATTGAAATGCTGATTTCTGACACCATGTTCCTTCTCCAACAATTTGAAAGGGTGCAATTCGGCCACATCTTCCAGGAGATCAACTCGACTACCGATAGGATTGTGAGTCTCCTCCATACAACACCCATACAGGACCTCCTCGTCGACTCGGCTTTGCGTGTCCTCATCCGCAAGGATACTCTTGGGTGGTGGTCCAGCAGGGTCTGACCCCACTCAAATCTTTACCTTATCAAAAAAAAATTGTTTCAAAAGAAAATATGCTAATTTTTCAAGTTTTTAGTTTTTGTTATAATATTGTAATATATGGATGATTGCTCCATATGAATAAAGTCTATCTCTAATTAGCTAATTGTCCAAGCATACTACTCTATATATATTGTACTGAATGGAGAATTAATAAGTGATTGATTACCCCTATCATCTGTTTTTATGGACCATGTATAGACCATCTGTACTAAGATGATAGCTCAGCTTGATGTAGGACATGTGTAGGGTGAGTGTTCACTCGGCAGTTGAGAGAGGAGCCTCTATAAAAGGCCATCTCATTGTTGTTGTAACAGACTGCAAGTAATGTGAAATGAAGCTCTCAATTGCTTCTTGAATCTCAACCAATCTATATTCATATTTCAGTATTTTCGTGTGAGATCTGAACTGGTTTCTCCAGTTCATATGGTATCAGAGCGCAGAAGATTGAATTGAGCAGCTGTTCGTGGTCAGAGATCTGTGGAGATGGGAGATACATATGCTTCGGTTGTGCGAAACCAGGGAGGAGATCAACAATTTCAATTGGTGTCGAATGATCCGCTTGCGCTTGCAAGCTCGGATAATCCTGGTGCGCAACTTGTTTCTACAACCTTCAATGGGATGAATTTCCTCAGCTGGATGAGGAACATAAAAATGGCGCTTGGAGCTAAGTTGAAGCTCGGTTTCATAGATGGATCTGTGGTGAAACCTCCGGCCGATTCGCCTAACTGCCAGAGATGGATGAGAGCCGACTACATGGTGAGGTGTTGGCTCACCAATTCCATGGATCCAAGGATTGCGGAGTCGGTCATGTATGCGACGTCTGCAACAGAGCTATGGGGCGAAATTCTGAAAAGGTATGGTCAATCAAACATACCTTTACTTTACCGATTGAGGAAGGAATTGAGTTTGACAGTTCAAGGTTCAGACTCTGTTGGAGATTACTTTGGGAAATTGAAGAAGATCTAGAATGATATAGCCAGCCTTGAAGGAGTTCCACAATGTAATTGTGGAATCTTGGAGAAGTGCACTTGTCAGGTTCTTCGGAAGATGATCCAAAAGGAGGAAAGGAACAAACTAATGCAGTTCCTAATGGGACTGAACGATGAGTATGAATCTGTGAGGAATCAAGTCATGGAAATCGATCCATTGCCTAATTTGAGTCGTGCTTTCTACATTGTAAATCAGGTGGAGCAGTGTGGAGGCACACCAAGTACAGATTCATGAAGTCACTCTAAGCATGGAGATGATGTTGTTGCTATGAATGCAGGAAGAAATCAGTCCAACAATTGGAAAAAGGACAATGAAACCAAGAAACAATATGATGAGTTCAAGAAGTGTGACTTTTGTGGCAATAAAGGACACGTCAGGGAGACTTGCTACAAGCTCCATGGTTTTCCAAAATGTGACTTTTGTGGAAACAAAGGACATAAGAAGGATTCATGCTACAAGCTACATGGATATCCAGATAAAGAGAAGGGATCAAAGGGGAAGCAGGGCTCCAGGTCATCAGCTAATGCAGTGGATGTGCAAGGATCTGGTGATTCTCCCTTAGACATGGGAAAGGAGAATCAATTTGATAGTGGTCTAGTTAATGTTGTGTGCAGAGAAGTCATGAAGATGATGAAAGGGAAGCAAATTCAAGTCGAAAATGATGACTGCTTTGCTGCTGCTAACTTATCAGGTAACTACAACCCTTCTAAAGCCTTGATGATTGAGAAAATAGCTGGGAAAAATTGTTGGATTGTGGATACCGGGGCAACTGATCATATGCTGTATGATTTGACTGTGCTCAAGAATAAACATACACTTGCTAGGTCTATACAGATTGCATTGTCTGATGATTCTGTGATATCTGTTGACACAGTGGGATCAGTTAAATTCAGTTCTAGTTTTGAACTTCAGAATGTATTGTATGTTCCTTCTTTCAAGCATAATTTGCTATTTGTGCGTAGACTCATTGAGGAAACTGGATTGATAGCCATATTCACGGCTGATGAGTGCTTCTTTCAGGACCTTACCACTATGAAAATGGTGGGGAGAGGACATAGGATCAGTGGAATTTACATCATCAAGACAGAAGATGTGAATGTTGTTATGGAGTTTCCTATAGGTGGTATTTTCAATTCAATAAAGGCTTGTAGCCAGTCCATAAAGGCTAAGGATTGTCATGAAATAGAGATTATTAATGCAAGACTAGGCCATAGTTCCATTTCCAAGCTTTTGCACTTGAATCAGTTTAAGCAATTGAATTCTAAAGATTTCTTTTGTGATAGTTGTATTCTGGCAAAACATCACAGATTTCCTTTCAATAGAAGTGAATCATTGGCTCCATCTGTGTTTCATCTTGTTCATTTTGATGTTTGGGGACCCTATAGAGTCACTGCTCATGATGGGGCTCGATATTTTCTCACTGTACTGGATGATCATAGTAGGTATACTTGGACCTATCTGTTGGCTTCCAAGGTTCAGGTTCTCACAGCCATCAAGGGGTTCATAGCATATGTTCAGAATCAGTTTGGTTGCACCATTAAAATTGTCAGAAGTGACAATGGCTCAGAGATCATCCAGAAAGCTTGCTTAAGCTTGTTTGCAGAGTTGGGGATTGCCCATCAAAGGAGCATTCCTAGGGTCCCTCAACAAAATGGAAGAGTCGAGCACAAGCACAGACATTTGATATAAACTGTTCGAGCTATAAGATTGCATTCAAGTCTTCCAATTAGATTTTGGAATGATTGTGTCACTGCAGCCACTCACATAATCAATCTGCTTCCAAGTTCAGTTCTTAACTGGAAAGTTCCTTTTGAAGTCATGCATAAGAAGCCTGCTTGTTATCAGGATCTCAGAGTTATAGGATGCCTGTGTTTTGGCAAGAAAAGGTTGCCAATGAAGGAAAAATTTGGGCAACAAGCTGTCAAGTGTGTGTTCTTGGGATATCCAGGAAATGTAAAAGGCTATAAATTGTTGGAGCTTGAGTCCAACAAAGTTTTCTTTAGAAGAGATGTGATATTCAGGGAAACTAAATTTCCTTTTTCTCAGATTTCTTCTAAAAGGAATTTTGAGTCAAAACCTTGCTTGCCTAGAGTGAGTCCTGCAGTTGATGAAGGGGTTCAGCACAATCAACCCTTCCCCACTGATGCTGATTTGAGTCTTCAGTCTTCTCAGGATGAAGTTTCTCCAGCTCATAGTGGTACTCCTACTTTGGAGGAAGACACTGGTCATAGCAATGTTCAGATTGCTGATAGTCTTGATGCAGTTCAGGAGCAGGTTCCACCTTTGAGAAGATCTGGGAGACAGAGGCATGCTCCTGCCTTATTAACTGACTTTGTTTGTCCCACCTTACCTGCCACATCCTCTCAATCAACCTCATTCATGATTAGGCAGCTGGTGGATTTGGATGACTTTTCTCCAGAGTTTGTTGCATCTTTTCATGCTATGTTGGATGTCAGGGAGCCAACCTCTTTCAAGGAAGCCTCCAAAGATCCTAGGTGGATGGAGGCAATGAAAAAGGAAATTGCAGCTTTGCAAGAGAATAAGACATGGATTATCACAGACTTGCCCAAGGATAAGAGGGCTATAGGGTGTAAATGGATTTTCAAAGTGAAGTTTAAGCCAGATGGCTCGGTAGAAAGGTTCAAAGCCAGACTTGTGGCAAATGGTTTTACACAAGTGAAAGACAAGGACTACAAACTGACTTTCTCCCCAGTTGCAAAACTGACCACAGTCAGATTAGTGTTAGCTCTAGCCACTACCATGGACTGGAATGTCCACCAGTTGGACATCAATAATGCTTTCTTACATGGCTTTCTTGATGAGGATGTATATATGAAGTTGCCTGAGGGTTTTGATGCTGGACATCCAGGCCAAGTGTGCAAGTTACAAAGGTCTCTGTATGGGTTGAAGCAGGCCTCATGCCAGTGGAATTCGGAACTATCAAAATTCTTATGCTCACTGGGTTTTATTCAGTCCAAGCATGACTATTCTCTTTTCATTCGAAATCAGTCAGGGTTGCAAACTATAGCTGTAGTGTATGTTGATGATCTCTTACTCACTGGATCAGATGTTGCCTTTATTCAACACAGCAAAGCTTTGCTGCATAAGGCATTTACTATAAAGGACTTGGGCCTTGTTCAATATTTTTTAGGAATTGAAGTGGCTAGATCTGAAAGAGGAATGCTTTTAAATCAAAGGAAGTATATAGCAGACATTATTACTGATACACACATGGTTGATTGCAAGCCTGCAATCTTCCCTTTACCCAGGGGTTTGAAGCTGTCTACAGATGAGGGTGATCTCCTCCCGGATCCAGAGTCATATAAACGACTGATTGGGAGACTGTTGTACTTGAATTTGACCAGACCTGATTTGTCTTACTCAATTCAACATCTCAGCAAATTTCTCTGCTTTCCTAGAGTTCCACATATGCAGGCTGCCTTGCATGTTGTCAGGTACTTGAAGCATTCAATCAATTGGGGCTTGTTTTACCCAAGGGACATTTCCATTTCTCTAGCAGCTTATAATGATGCGGACTGGGGTGCTTGCCAGTTCTCAGCTCGGTCTCTTTCAGGCTATTGCGTTTTCTTAGGTTCCTCACTCATCTCCTGGAAGACTAAGAAGCAAAAGACTGTGTCAAAGTCTAGTGCCGAGTCAGAATACAGGTGTATGTCTTCAGCTGCTGGTGAGGTTGTGTGGATAACAGGATTGCTTCATGATCTTTCAATAAAAGTTCCTTTACCAGTCACTCTCTTTTGTGACAATAAGGCAGCTCAGCAGATTGCTGCTCACCCGGTTTACCATGAGCGCACCAAGCACCTTAACATCGACTGTCACTATATTCGAGAGCGCATAGATGATGGCATTCTCCAAACTGCACATGTTTCATCTACTCTCCAGCTTGCTGATTTGCTAACTAAACCTTTGGGTGAAATTCAGCATATGACATTATCTTTCAAGTTGGGTTTTGTGGATGCTCCCCTAAGTCCAACTTGAGGGGGGGTATGGACCATGTATAGACCATCTGTACTAAGATGATAGCTCAGCTGGATGTAGGACACGTGTAGGGTGAGGGTTCACTCGGTAGTTGAGAGAGGAGCCTCTGTAAAAGGCCATCTCATTGTTGTTGTAACAGACTGCAAGTAATGTGAAATGAGGCTCTCAATTGCTTCTTGAATCTCAACCAATCTATATTCATATTTCAGTGTTTTCGTGTGAGATCTGAACTGGTTTCTCCAGTTCATAGTTTTATCTTTCTTCTATTATATTATTGGGTCTGTTTGGTTTAAATTTTGGAAAGGCAAAAGGAAATGAAACAGAATGGAAACAAAATTAGTTTTGCAATCACCCATTTGAGCAAGGGAGATCATTACCTCTCCTATCTTATTTTCACTGTTCCAAAAAACCTTTCAAGACCCGCCTAGACCCCCGCCTAAATATTTGAACTCGCTCCGCCGCCAAGGCCGTCAAGGTTGTCAAAACCCGCCTAGAATATAAACATTTGTCATGAAATCTTCCTACACCCCGTCTAGACCCTTAACCATACCCTACCGCCAAACATCCGTCAAGCGTTTTTTAAAACATTGCTTATTTTTCATACAAAAAATAACATTCTTCTCTCATCTACACTTATATATACAATATATTTTTCCATACAAAATTTATTTCCTTTCTGTTTACCTTACACGATCTAAGACCAAATGGTCCCTTATTCTCTACATTATAATAGATTTGAAGCATTTTTTATTTTTCAATAGTCGTCAAATAATAATTTCAAAATTCCTATAGCATTTATCATAATCAACTCATAATTGGAAATTTAGAAAAACGTATTTTTACAAAAATGAAGATTTATTTTTTGGGAAAAAAAAATATAAGCAGTAGTTCAAATTACATTCCCCATTGACACCACATGTACGCTACAAGAGTGGGCTCGTATAGGCTCAAGCGCGCTCACACCAGCCCACCCTTAAATCTTCCATTGATATAACATCAAAATTTGTATTTTTCCATTTCAATAAGTTTGTCACAACTCGCCCGTAGGGGTGGCCATGGGGGCGATCACCCCCCTACCTCCAGTGGCAGAAAAACATAGTATTTTTAAAAATATGTATCTAAAAAATTAAGGTAAAAAAATGGGAAAAATAATACAAATGTTGTCTAGCTTCGTTAGTAAATGAAGAAAAGGAAGCATAAGTAATGAAAGAGGTCATGGGTTCAAACCTCATTGTTTACTTTTTATTCCTACACAAAAATTTCATATTATAAAGGTCATATTTAAATCAAATTTTATAATTTTCTTTCAATATTTTTCATAAAAATATTCATCATTGTTTACTTTTTATTCCTACAAAAAAATTTTGTATTATAAATGTCATATTTAAATCAAATTTTATAGTTTTCTTTCAATATTTTTCATAAAAATATTCATTATGCTACACACACGCACACACACATATTTTAAATCTAATTTTTATTTCTATGAAAAAAAATCGCACACACACATATTTTAAATCTAATTTTTATTTCTATGAAAAAAATTTAATATCAAATTCATATTCAAACTAAAATTTATGGTTTTTTGCCAGACTTTTCAATCATATCATTTTTTTCTATTTATATATGACATATTTAAAAAATTATAATTTTCTTTCAATATTTTTCAAAAAAGTAGTCAGCATGCTACACACACATATATATGAAAAAAAATTATTATATTTTATTATATGAATTTTTGTAATCTATATATAACTTTAAAAGAGAAGACTTTGATGAGGTGTCTTACTCTCCTTTAATTTAGCTAACTTAACCAATTTATTTTTTTCTACTTCTTTTATTTTTTTTCTCCAACCCTCCTTTCCCTTCCTAAATCGGCCTAGGGTTCCGGTTCTCACGATCACTGCCTCCGAAGATCTCCTGGCTTCTCACGCTTCGGCGCTTCGCCACTGCGAGCCCACCCTCGCCGCTTCATCTCCGCCCACCCTCACCGCTTCCTCCCCGCCCACCATCGCCTTCTCAATCGCTCCCGCAACATAGATAGAGATCTCACACGCTTCGGCGCTTCGCCACTGCGCGCCCACCCTCGCCGCTTCATCCCCGCCCACCCTCGCCTTCCTCCCTGCCCACCCTCGCCGCTTCCTCTGCGCCTTCTCAATCGCTCCCGCAACATAGATAGAGATCTCACAGAGCAAGATAGAGAAGGCGCCTTCAACTTGCCTCCATGAAGATAAAGATGGCGTCCCTCCCACCCACCACTCTCCGCGAGATCTCCTTGCTCCGTATGCTATCTCGTGATCCTCCTATTATTAGTTACGTTCTTCAACTCTCATCTCTGATTCTCAATTTCTACTTGCTTTGGATCTCTTGCCTTCAAAATCGAACGGTTACTTAACTCGAATTTTTTTTATTTACGGGATTGCAATTTATTGATTTTTGAATCTTCTTGACCTACAAACCCTAAAATTTGTGCTTACGTTGATGGATGTTAAAACGGGACAAAGAGGAAAATACCGTCCTCTACTTGGTGTTCGAGTACATGGAACCCGATCCAAGGAAATTCATTCGAAGTTTCGGTAAAACTGGGGATTCCATTCCATCTTCAACCATTAAGGTTTTTGCCCCAAATTTCAAACCCTTATTTCATTGCTATTGTTGGGATATGTTGTGTGGTTGGTTGATACCCATGCCTATTTCTGTTTTGTTCTTTTTGACATTATATTTCATAATGCTTGCTTAATGAAAATCCTTAATGAATTGACTAGGTTGAATAGTGAAGATATAATATTCAAGTTATCTCTAGGATGTTGATAATTGATGGTTGGAATTGTCTTTTGTTTCTTCAATTTAGCATTACTGTAAACCTTCTTACTGCAATAAAAATCTCTTTCTTTTTGTTTCTTTTCCTAGGGTTAAAAACATAAGATATTGCTTTGTGAGATCTTTATGTTTATATTTCATAATTTTCTGGATTCTTTCTCTCACATTTGAAAATAATTCAATTGTTACTTTGTATTCTTTATATAGGTGTTTAGTAATTGGGTAAAATAGGAAGAATTAATATATCTGATATTTCAGATTCAATATATTGATGAAACATCTTTATATAGATGTTTAGAAAATAATTCAATTCTCTGGATTCTTTCTCTTCATATATATATTTTTTTCATTCAGATTATCTGATATTTCAGATTTATCCTAATCCTAATACATTAATTTTCGATTTTTTTAAGATCCTTTTTAGAATATCTAGGATTTTTTGAAGATCATTTTTTTCCCCTCAGATTATCTGATAATTCAGCATATCCTCTCGCCCTATGCTATTATATATACTTACCACTTCCCTCCATCTCCTAGCACATAAACGGCAGTAATCAAATTAATTCGTTTATCTTTTGAGTAATGGCAGGTTCCATTGTTTAGTTCACAAGCCTTAAGTACATCGAAGAGTCCTCTACGATCAAGGTTTTTGTAGCCAGGGTGTTTTCCAAGTCTCAATTTCCTGGTAGCAGATTCAGACCACCGTTGCAGTTGGTACTTATTGATGAAATGGTATGCACAATGAACTTCCGTTTCCTTTTATGTTTCATTCCTTTTTTTTCGTGGGTCTTCATGTTTGTTCTCACATCTAATATTCATATTTTTAAAATTTCTGTCAAACGTAGGGCTGTCGAATTGAGGCAAATATCAAGGCGAATTTGGCATGGAAAAGTGTTGCTCATGTGAAGGAGTTTGCAACTATTACGATGTCAAAGTTCAAGCTCACCGAATACACGGGTTCATTCAAGTTTGCTGATCATACGAGGAAAATCATTGTCAGTGAAGATATTGTCATCAATTCTGCTGGTGATGCTCTTCCTATGGACGAAGTCTAGCGTAACGACAACATCCATTCATATATTTAGTTTTATATTCGTTAATATATTTCATCATTTGTATTTTTTTCATTATTTTTTTTTTCATCCTTATAATATATATTTTATATTTTTTTTCCTCGCGCACGCGCCATGGCGCGGAGACTGTACTAGTAAAATATCGTATTTATACCACAATTTATTATTTTCTTTTAAAAAAATTCTTCACTATATATACAAGAAAAAAAAAATTTAAACAAAAATCTCGCCCTATTCTATAAAATCCTGCTGTCGTCACTGCTCACCCGCACCTCCAAACTGAATATATCATCCTCTAATATATATTTTTTTCTAAAAATAATTGTAACATTTGGGCCATATAAAATAGTAAAGCCATCCCCATCTTTGAACTAATTTGACAAGATATATCTACATCAAAATTTATAAGTATTGGAATTAACTCTCAAGTACCTAACAAAATAATTTCCTAAAAGTCATTTATCATCCTATCTTTTGATTGCTACTATACAATCTCTTGATTTATCAAAAATCTATTATATTTAGAAAACTTGTGATAAAACTTTGGAATAAGACCATACTTTAAAAAGTTTATAAAATAAATCCAGATGATGTATTTTCTTTTTCAAATTTTTGGTGGGTGGTCCATAGGCTCACCACTATTCCATATCTCCATGCTTCATGGCGTTATTAATTATTATTAATTATTTGTAGAATTATTATGTGGTATGCCAACGGTTCAGTGAACCGTGGGATTTTTATGGGCCCACATTTAAACCTATTTGGAATGGGTTCAGTGAACCTGCATGCCCTTTCAATTTTTCAACAAACTTTTTTCCTTCTTGATTATGTATGCAAATCATTCAATTTCATTTATACTACTCCGTATTATATAGACAAATAGCATTAAAGAAGTAAAAGGGAAATTTTAAAACTATTCAAAAAGATTCTCTAAATTTTAATGGTTAAACCCCAAGAAAGCAATTTAAATATATATATATATATAATGAGTTAAATCTAGAAAAGATTTCTAAATTTAGTCATTTAACCTATGTTCTTAGGGTAGATTAGAAAAAATGATCTTTAAATGTATTAAAATGTCAAAACCCTAGTGATGATTTTCAATCTTTTTCACTTTTTTATTACGTCTCAATCGTGATTGGCTAATACATTTACGAGTTAAAAACAAAATTGTTTTAATTTAAAAAAAAAAATTCTTAACTACTGAATCAAAATCTTAACTACTCCATTGTTATCCTTTTTCCCTTCATGAATTTTTTTCCCATGCATTTGAAATTTCGACACATTTTATTTCATGGCTTCGAATCGATTTTCACCCAAGAAAAGGGACGGAGGCAAAGATCGAATCCAGTGATAAATATCACAAACTTTAAAGATAGGTGCGTTTAGTGTCAAGAATTTTA
This sequence comes from Persicaria maculosa, assembly GCA_963922045.1. Classification (NCBI taxonomy): domain Eukaryota; kingdom Viridiplantae; phylum Streptophyta; class Magnoliopsida; order Caryophyllales; family Polygonaceae; genus Persicaria; species Persicaria maculosa. The sequence goes on from OY998258.1 coordinate 42,275,359, forward strand.
AAAGCTGTAGAAATATCGCAAACTTTTTATGATATGAAGAGACCTAAGAAATTATTGTGTGACACGTTATATCATTCACAGAGTCATCATAATCTTACAGACACGTCATCTTTTTCGTCAAAAATTTACAAGTTGTGTCGATACTAAAGTATGAAATCTATTCGCTGAGGTAAGACTTAAGTACTAGCCACAACCTACAAAGGTTGGAATATTTTACAAAGTACACAATATGGTAGAAAACGCAAATATTAGGAATATTTGGATATTTGGTGCTATTTTCTCATTTTATTGTTTTTGCTTGTATTTGCATTAAAATTAGTAATTGTAATAAGAAAAGGGGAACATAAATAAAACATGTGGAGTGCTTTGTTCCACGCAGACAAGATCTTAAAGGTTGAACTAACGTTGGCTAAATATCACTATCAATCCCCACACCTACATAATTTGCTGGCTGTTGCTTAAATACTTTCGTCCATAGCCTATATAGTGTAATTGATGGCTATATGAGTGACCACAAAAAAATATATTAAAAAATTGCAATATAAAAGAAACTTTTTGTAATAAATGAGGATTGACTAGTGACTAGTGAGGGGGGAAAAAATCTAAAATCTTAAACATTTTCTTTATAATTTTTCGAGAAGTAAATTTAATGCTACAAACAAGCAAAAAAAATCCAACTCTAACAAATTTTCTAATTAATACTCTCCGATCCATAATACATATCATTTGACTTTTCATCACGTATTTTAAGAAGCTAAAAATTATATAAAATATCAATTTAAAAAAAATTACAACTTAATATTTGTTGTTAATAAGCATTAAATTATATAAAAAAAATTAATATATTATACTTCTTCCGATCCAAAATACATGTCGTTTGACTTTTTAAAACGTATTTTAAGGAGCTAAAAATTATATAATATATTAACTTTTTTATTATTATTTTTTTATAATTTAATACTTATTACCAACAAATATTAAGTTGTAAAAAAATAATTTAAAAAAAGTTGATATTTTATACAGTATAGTTTTTACCTTCTTAAAATACGTGATGAAAAGTCAAACGACATATATTTTGGATCGGATGTAGTATATTTTTTAGCTCCTTAAAATACGTGTTAAAAAATCAAACGACGTCTATTTTGGATCGGATGGAGTACATAGTTTTCATCCCCAACCTACTAGTTTTAGGTCTGCTGTGATTCATCTTTCGTTGTTTGTGTTGTCTGGTCTTTTGCACATTTTCTGTATTTATGTTGTATATTTGGAAGTTTGCCATATGCCGACTTGTCGATCGGCCTCTCGAACTTCAGCCTTGTCTAAGCTCAAATTTTTACTTGATAAAAAAAATTCTCTATTTGAAATATTTTAATATAATTTCTCAAATCTTTATACAAAATAATAGAAAATTCTCGAAATTTGGAGGTTTTATCCTTTTTCCCCATCAAGTTCTTCATTTGAGAGAAAACGTTAGTCAATCTATTAAGGCAAAATGTTAGGGATTGATATAATAGGGGTAATAATTGTAATTAGTAGGAAAGAGAGTTTTGTTATTATAAATATCTATCTCAGTGTACGAGGAGGCATCTATCAATGAATGAAATTCCAATTACAGTCTTCATCTCTCGATCTCTCTCTAATCTCTCTTCCATCTCTTTCCCTTACAATTTCCAATCAATCTTCCATGGTAGAACTAGGATCCTAACAAAGTGGTATCAGAGCCTTTCGGTTCTTCGCCCAAAGACACACAATTGGAATCACATATTCGTCGAGTAATGGCGAGCTCTAGTCAGCGAGAGTTTCGGTTTCTCAAGGAGCGGGAGGAACGGTCCATCCTCGTCAAGATCAGATTTAAACTCTACGAAATTTCAACAGAAGTGTTGTTGGAGGTGTTCTCTACCTGTGGCAAGATAGAAACATTGGAAAATTTCAGATATGGAGGAGAGTTCCATTGAAGAGTTTGCTTTGAGGATAAAGATTCGGCAATTAATTAGGGCACTCAATTGGTACAATGGAAGATGCATATATGGTTCTTGGTGCGAATTGGAACTGTTTCAAGGATTCCAAGTTCCCGATTGATCGACAAAAAATGAAGTTTCGACCCAAGAAACCAAAGAAGTTGAAGTCGACGACAACCCAATCATTCAAGAGTCACCAAGAAGTGTCTGATGGGAGGTCGGGGCGCCTTTGGGCAGTACTGTTGGTAACTCAGGTGAAGAATTGGTCGGCGTTGGTGAGTATACAGCAAAGCTAGGAAATATTGAAGAAATTACAAACCCAGTCGACGATTTGAACAACGACTCATGTGCGCCAGGAATCGAAGCGACGACAGCAGACGAGAAGTGCATAGAAGGCCCGATTGCAGATGTGAAAGAAGTAAGCAAGTCTTCGCTGAAAATCGAGAGCCAATTGAAGGAGAATTCAAAGGCTAGTGAGTTGATGGAATACTCCAACTTAGAGAAAGAAGCCAATACAGAAGAGCATCCGATCTAGGTAACTCCCAATCCCTGCGAGGTTATGAAATGTGATGGTACAGTTAATAGGTTAGCTAAATTGGTGGTGCTCTTGATCCAACTGATGGAAATTAGGTTGGCTAATACTAGAACAGATTCATTTGATTGCTTGAGAGCCCTTAGTGCACACAAGGTATTTGTCAAAATGCCTAAAAAGGGTGTTCATGTGCTGGCTGGTTTAAGAGTTGATGAATGGCCCTCTAATCTTGTTGGTTTCGGGATAAGAAGTGTTAGTTTGGGTGTTGAATCGAGCCAAGAATTGATCAACTTGTCTTACGATAGGGGGAAATCAGGAAAGGAAATGGCAAGGTCATGTTGTTGGGACATTTCAAAGGGTTGTTGGTCTGCAGATTTAGAAACAGACAAGGGCATGAGTTTTGTGTTCGATCCGGGCATACTCGGATGGATCTTTGACTCAGATCGACACTATGGGAGTTTTGTGTTTTGGAGCTCAGAAATTCAAGTGGCTGAACAGTTGTTGGTATGGAGAGCTCATAGAATATAAACCTTTGTTTTTTATCTAGGAGGACATGAGCTAGTGAAAGTTTTTTTGTGTTGTGGTTGTGAGTATGAATGATGTCGTGAGCACAGTGACGACATGCTACAAATCATATGTTCAACTTGCTTGAAGGTGGAAGAAAGCAATGTAACCTGAGATGCGCGTTGTTGGCCATAGGAAGTCGGATTAAGCTTTTACATTTGACTTGGAAGCAGCACATCAAAACACATATAAGGAATTTGGGTGAAGTTGCAGAGCAAGGGATGCAAGTAGTGACAGGGGGAGTACTTGCATTCTATTGGGTACTGCATATTGTGGAAGAATGATGATTATACATTGTTGGGTTAGGTGGACAACAAGTCATGGAACTATGTGCAAGGACATCATGTTACTTGTACTGTTGGTGAGGTATAGCATTCTTGCTGACTTGATGCAGGTGTTGAGTAGTCAGTGCTTACAAGTACAATCCTGTAGTGTGTAGGTTGGATGGCTCCTGTTTGTTATGCATATGCATATATGTCTTGCAGAGGGTATTACCTGGGGCTGGGGGTGCTTTACCATTTAAAGTCGTTGATAATGTGGCTCTCTCGCTCTCCTGCAAAATTGATCTACAAGTGCCTAGCTATAAGGTTACAAAATTGATCATTTTTTGCCACGTATGGGTATTCTTTTGTCTTGGAATACTTACATTCATGAAGCTAATGCTCCCTTTGAGCTCCAACTATTGTACTGTGCGTGTATTTTTGTTTTCACTTTTGAGTCTTACTAGTAGTACTTTTACATTGTATTACATTTACCTTGTACAAGAATTGAGGACAATGCTTTATAGGAGGGGAGTAATATTAGGGATTGATATAATAGAGGTTATAATTGTAATTAGTAGGAAAGGGGGTTTTGGTATTATAAATACCTATCTCAGTGTACGGGGAGGCATCTATCAATAAATGAAATTCCAATTACATTCTTCATTTTCTTCATCTCTCGATCTCTCTCTAATCTCTCTTCCATCTCTTTCCCTTACAATTTCCAATCAATCTTCCATGGTAGAACTAGGATCCTAACACAAAACACCTAGAATTTTCTTCCAATTGGAGAATTTCACTAATTTAGAAGAACTTTTTAGAGATGCTCTAACAAGTTTAGAGTTTTAAAAAATTAGTAAGATTCTTAGTGAATTAAATCATTGAGATGTTGCATAATACTAGTGAGTTTACTAATCAAATTTAAATAAATATATTTTTTAAAGAATTTTTTTATTTTGCTAAAAATAGTTCTTTAACAATAACCATATATATTTGTTAATTTATAATTTAAAATTAAATGGATCAAATCATCTATATCCATACGAAATGATGAATATATGCAAATAAATTTTTTTGCCAAACAATCATGGAAGAATCCAAATGGTGAATATATGCAAATAAACCACCCTAATAAAAACAAATTTAAGAGGGTTGGAGATAATGTTATTCACCACAATGAGAGACTCAGTTTCCATCTCTATCGATGCCAATGCCCATCGCTTGGATCATCGTTTGACCAAAAGCAATAGCGATGACCTTCTCAACGACCTCAACCACATTATTATTTTTGAAACAAGGAAAGAATTAGAACCAAGCTAATATAAGAACTACTAGCTCGGTCCTAGAGCGTCTTTACGAACGGGAATCTGAAGTCCTAAATCATCTCATAAACCACGTGACTCCGGCCAGTCCATCTTCACACAAGTTTTTCAATAAATTTATGTTACTTTTTTTTTCAAATTAGGTTGAAAAAGAAATGCAATTTCACTTTTGACAATATGAAAACTAACTAGACGGGCCACAATAATTCACTATGGTCACCTTTTGGCTTTTGCTATTGAGTGATGAACATTGTTTGATATTACCATGAATTCAAAAATGATATAACCACATAGTTAAAACGTGGAAAATATATTTTATAAGAGTTTTAATTCGATTATTAATTGAATTAATTTTCACCTTTCTTTGTTCCAATGATCAGAAGGGAAATGGGAAAATAAAAATAAAAACAAATTAACTAACAGAATTTTATTTTCTCAATATCATAAAAACATATTGAGAATTTCATAAAATTGTTGTTTAAAACGTCTTTTTTTAATTAAAAAATTGAGAATATTTTTTCCTCTAAAAAGGTGAGTAATTTGTACTCCTACCCTTTTCTCACCATTTTTACCATTCTACCAACAAAACTAATAAAAATCTTTATTCTTGATCTTTTAAATACCTTAATATTATTAAAACATTAGAATTAGAATTAGACAAGCTATATGACTACTAACCTTACAGAAAAAAAAAACTTTTTTTTTGGATTTTCTTTTTTTGGATTTTTTTTGCATTTTCAAACTTCCATTACAATGAGGTATCACCACAAAAGGAAAGTCCGTGAACAAATTTGATGCCTGCAAAACTAAAGCTCAAGGTGGAGGAAAAAATGCCCTAAACGGACTTGAAAAAACAACCATATGAGTTGTTCATGGCGGCGACAAACCAACCGCCCTCCTCCAGACCCCCGAGCCCCGGTCATGGCACCACACTTGCTCAACTTCCAAAAGCAATGACGACAACCAACAACGAAAGGCTACTACACCCGACTCGATTGACCCAGGCAAAAACAACAAAGAACGCTTAAACGACTCAAAACGACGACTGAAAGCAAACGCTACGAACTCGGCCCCACATGGCCGAGCTAAAAGATGAACACACAGTCTAGGCTCTTGCACCATACTCCGCCCAGCTCAGGCTATTCTCGGGATCACCAGCTGCGAAAAAACCCGACTCCCGGAAATTAACAGGCTTTTTCCTGCAAAAAAGGATTGGGAGCGATGGTTTCTCAGCTGGTGGCTTCCTGGAAAATTAGGGAACTGGGTTTTTGCTGGTGCAGAGGTAAGACCCATATTACCGATGGACCCAAAAAGAACCGACTACTCGAACGCGATTTAAACTGTGCACAATACGCTATTAAGCTCTCCGAGAGCTTCGGATTGGCGTCTGAGGCGCCTTACGCAAGGATGTCACAGTTCCACAGCCTCTCCCCGAGCATGTCGACGCTGCTGCTGCTGATTCCATTGCACTGCTGGAGGTTCAGTCCCATGAGGCTACGGCCGAGCTTGGCAAAGGAAGACAGGGACTTGTCAGAGATGAGAGCGCAGCCAGCGAGGGCAAGGATCCGGAGGCTGATGAGCTGGTTCGAGCGGCTCAAAGAGGAGATACCCCTGTCGCTGATCGCGCATCTTGAGACATCAAGGTCGTTGAGCAGAAGGCAGTATTCAGCAATGGCGACAAGGGCAGCATCTGTGATCTTTCCGCAGTTTTTGAGGTGGAGGAGCTCGAGGGTTGAACCGTGTGTCCTGGTCAGGGATGAGACTGTCTCGTCTGTCAGGTTCACACACCCACTGAGAACGACGTTCATGAGACCGGCATCAGAGGCTTCAATCAATGGAACAACACCATAGTCGGATATTCCAGCAAGGCCGGTCAGATCAAGGGACTTCAGCTGAGAGCAGATGCTTGACAATAGGGACAGGTTCATGTCACCGAAGAGAGGGCAGTTGCGGATTGCCAGGGATCGGATAGAGCTGCGGGCAGACTCGGGTAAGGTGACGCCGACAGGCATGTCCTTTACACCAAAGCAGTTTGAGAGAGCAACAGCCTTCAACCTGAAACTGCAGTTCAGGAGAAGACCAAAAAACCCGACTTGGGTGATTCTGTGGCACTCATCGAGCTGCAGGCTCTCGAGGGATCCAGCAGCCCTGGCGAAAGAAACTAGCCCATTGTCGGACACGAAAGCGCACTTGCTAAGGCTGAAAGTCTTCAGGTTCGGGGATCCTTTCCCAATGGATTCAAGACCAGTATCTGTGACACCTCTGCAAGATGTGATGGTGAGGGTCTTGAGAAGTTGCAGACCGCGCCCGTATCCCATGCACCAAAACCCGCGCTCGCTCACGTTTTGGAGGCCAGATAGGACAAGATCTGTGACAGCGAGGCAGTGATGGCCAATGACGGCGAGAGACACATCAGAGACGTTCAATCCCTGAAGCTTCACCTTGGTAACAAATTCAGCATATGAAAGAAGACCTGCAATCCCTTGATCCCCAACAAGAGGGCAATCTTTGATCGATACCGACTTCAAGTCGGGGCAGAGTTTCCCAATAGCCAGCAAACCCTCATTCGCGATATTCTGGCAGGAATCAATAGTCAGAGAGGTCAACTTAGGACAGCCCTGTGCAATGGCAACCAAGGCCTTATCAGTGATCATAGGGCAATGAGTCAAGTCGAGCTTCTCCAGTTGGTGGCAGCCCTTGGCGATTTCGATCAGACCTTCATCTCCAACAGATGGGACATTCCACAAGGAGAGGACCTTCAAAGACGGGCAGCAGCTAGAGACGGCCCTCAAGCCAAGGCTCGTCACCCCACGGCTAGGGTGGCTCCCCGCAATAAATAATTTCCCAAGGCCACCACGAGGGCCAGTGCCGACTGCAATAGCAGCCAATCTCACATCAGTGGCCTTCTTCCCTTCCAAGGACCTGGTGAGGAACCCATCATCCTTCTCTGCATCCTCGGATTCAGATCCGTCGTTGCTCAGTTCATTGACCTGAATGTTGCTCACGAGCGTGAGCCAGCGCTTGGAAACGAGGGCGCACGAGCTCCTCTCTTGACCGCCTGGCAAACGACGAAGGATCTCAAAGAGGCACTCATCAGGGAGGGCATCCATTGAGGTTTGTTTCTTCTGCTCAAATCTCTCTCCGAAGGAAACAACAGGGGCGCTGATCCGAGCCCTCTTGCAGGGGAAGAAGCCATCGGCGCGGTGGCCGACGGGCATAAAGTATTCAACTCCCATGGGGTAAAAATCTTCATCACCTGAAACCATCAAGCACCCAAAAAATCCAATTGAGATATGTTTCATAAGATTTACAATCTACATATCCACAATAAATTAGGAATCCTGACCTTAAAATACAAAATCTATCAAGAATTATTCATTTAGATTTCCAATTACAGACTTCAATTTCACCAAACAAAATCTATGAAACTTAAAAGGCCTAATCCCAAAGATTGCCACGATCTTAGCAAGACCCTTCAAATTAAATGAATACCCAGTTCATGGATAGATTAGATCACACAATAAACCCAAAAAGAATCCAACAAACAAGTTTACAGAAATCAAAGATTTCACCCACCAAGACAAATTCAAAGACACTTGCTACAAAGAAAAGGCATAATATATATGAAAAAAAAACCTAAGAGATCAGTAAACAAAAGAAACCTTAAATAACCTCACAACGAAGCTCAATCAAAACAAATCTCAACCAAACAAGAATTTAGTTATAAAAGGAAAAGGAGGTAAACAGAATCTAAGAACTCACCACTGTAGTTGAAGAGCTGAGACATCTCCAAATCAGAGCAAAAACCTCAAAGAGGTAAAAAATTGACTGACTTGAGATACAAAACCCACAACCCAGATCCAAACTTGCAATACCCACAAGTAAAATCACAACAATCACAGCAATTACACCTTCAATTCGCCCAAAATTCATCAATTGAGTGGCCAAAGCATGAGAGAAAACCCTAACAAAATAGGGCAAAAATTGGGACAAGAAAAAGAGGGGGTTACAGAGAGAGAAAGAGAGGGGGGATGAATGAAATGAATGGTAGAGTTGGTTTCAATGTATATGAAGGGGGTTGGCTTTATCTTTGGGTGGTGCTTGTCAAGGTGGGAGGATTTAGGGGGATGGTGGGGTCTAATTTTATATTGCCAACAAATAAATAAATAAATTATTAATCATTTATTGTGCAACATGAATCGGAATTTGGTACGTTCAGAGTGCAAATTCATTGAACCTGCAACTAAAAACCGCTCTAGGGATTGAAAAGTGGGTTTGCAAAATTTTCCCCCTTTTGCTTATCTTGAAAGGTTGAGAAGGTGTGTGAGAAGGTGTGTGTGAAGGGGGGATGCACTTGTAAATGTGAAGGGGGAGGTTGTGCCTTGGTTTGGTTATTTACATGAAACTTGCTTTCCTATCATAACATCAACATGTTATTGTTTAGGCTAAAATAAGCAAGTTGGCATATTGATGTTTTTATAAAATTGTTTAGCTGTAATTAAATAACTTTTAACTTTATTTATTCAACTGTTTTTTTTTTCCTCATGTACATTGAACTATTGAAGTAAAATCTTCAAGTGTGCAGGAGCATGAAATTGTGAGTTTACAATAAGATTCAATGAATAGTTGTGAGAAAGCTATTAGGTATATATTGCTTGATTTACATGTGTTGTATGTTATGAGTTTGTTGTGGGATTCGATGGATAATCACAATAGAACGGTAAGTAAATTGTACTCCGTATTTTTTTTTTTATTAGGAAAAAATTCGGGTGGGCAGGTCCTACCCGGTAGCATCCTTGCGGATGAGGTCAATAAGACCGGGGTTAGTTTCAATATCATTACCTCGAGCAGAGTGACCAAGGTGTGCAACCTTATCCGTCACTCTATTGCCCATACGAGGTATGTGAAAGTAAACAACTTCTTTTATCGTTGATAACATGACTTGAGCGTCAGAGAGAATTAGTTCAATCTCCCAAGGGCAATTGGATTTCTTATTTAGATAGTCTACGATTATCTTACAGTCGCCTTCAATTTGGATTCTGTCAATGTTAAGTTGTAACACTTCCTGGATCCCCATTTTGAGAGAGAGCGCATCTGCTGTGATTGCCTGCTGTTTTCCTAGCGTTTTATGATGGATGGCAACCGGGCGGCCATTCCAGTCCCTAATAATGATTCCAGCTGTACTGTCGTCGTTTGCTAAAGACGAACCATCGAAATTTAGTTTGAACCAACTCAATGGAGGCTTGCGCCATCGAATCGGGCGTTGTTTGTCGCGCATCCTTGGATAGACCCTAGATAGAGGGCGTTTATCTCCGTCACATTCTGATTCCACCGCAGACGTTTTGTTCCAGTTATCTACGTGTGATCTAATCAGATGGATGACCGTTTGTTGTTGCGGGATTGTTGTTTGTTGAAACAAGTGTTGATTCCTGATGTACCAAGTAGTCCACCAAGTAAAGGCGAGGTGGTAGGCTATTACATAGAATAGACAGAATGGGTCTAAAATCCCGGGAATGGTTGATCGAACGGGCAATTGCTGATTGGTCCCGACTCGGTAGTTGTTGTATTTTCCGGATAAAAGGGCATTCCATAAACAAATGTACCTCGTCTTCAGGTGCCATATTGCAAAGCGAACATGTCGCAGGGACAGCCGACCCCTACTAGAAAGGCGCCCAGCTGTGGGCAGGCCATTCTGTGCAATCTTCCATAAGAAATTCTTTACCTTTGGAGGAGCATTAATTTTCCAGATCCAAGCGTTCCTATCAGGCGTCGCATTGGATTGTGATGTTATCAATTTGTAGGCGCAGGCCGTTGTAAACCAACCTTCCCTATCCGGCCACCAGTATAGACGGTCTTCTAGATTTGATGCAGGGAGAGCGATGTATAAAATCTCTTGTACAATATTGCTTGGTAGGACCATTTGCAGTTTCTCACTCCACCATTTCCCCCCCCCCAAGATATAGTCACTGACGATCTCATTCTGATTGTACCCCTGTCCGTAGCCAACCCGTGACTGTAAGGAGGAGGTATTGACCCAATTATTTGTCCAGAATTTAATCGTGCGTCCATTTCCTACTGCCCAAATAAGGCATGATTTAAAGGTGTCAATTAAATTAGATAGCTTAGACCACTGCCAAGAGCTAGTTCCCGACCGTTTGTACTCGAAAATACTTGCAGAACGTAGGTACTTATGTCTTATTAAAGTTACCCAAATATTATTGGGTTCTGCCAGAATTTTCCACAGAAGTTTCATCTGAAGAGCGATATTCATATCTCCAGATTGGCGAATTCCAAGCCCTCCAAACTGCTTTGGTTTGCATACCCTATCCCAACTAATTAACGGCCGAAACTGTAAGTCCTTGTTCCAGAAGAAGGAGCGATTTATTTGGTCTAGTTCGTTATGCATATCAGCGGGGAGCATGAAATTCTGCATTACATGCAGAGGTTTAGCAGAAAGGTTGGAATTAATTAGGGTTGCACGACCTTGTTCGGAAAGCGCATTAGCCCACCACTTTGTCAGTTGTTGTTTGGATTTGCAGATGATGTCTTCGAATGTACTGGTGGTGACTCTACCATTTATAATGGGACATCCCATATATTTCTCTATTGAATTTTCGTTCATAATATTGAGGCAGTTACGTAATTCAAAGATCCTATGGTTTGGAATCCCCCTAGTCGCTTGGAAACCTAGAGATTAAAACGGCGGTTTTCAATCTAGGGAAAAACAATTGTACTCCGTATGATTTATGGGCGCGGAGTTTGAATTATTTTGAGTTTGAAATTTCAATGAATCTCTTAAAGAGTTTTTAGTATGTTACCTTATTTATCTACGTTATAAGTTTATAACTGATGAGTTATTTATGAAATTCAATGAATAATTATAATAGAGCTGTAAATTGTTAATGCATGGGCGCAGAGTGTGATGCATGGGTGTGGAGTGTGAATTTATGAATTCAGGTTTTATATTTTAAATAAATTGAAACTCGGTGAATAAATTTGAAAGAGTTGTAAGTTTATTGGCTAATTAATCTATCTATCTATCTATCTATCTATCTATCTATCTATATATATATATATATATATATATATATATATATATATATATATATATATATATATAAAACATATAAAAGAGGCTTTTTTGCCCAATTGAAAGCCAAACCACGTACATTTGTTAAAAAAATAAAAATAAACCACCTAATTTATAATAATAATAATAATAATAATAATAATAATAATAATAATAATAATAATAATAATAATAATAATAATAATAATAATAATAATAATAATAATAATAATAATAATAAATTATTGAATCGGTTGGAGGTGAGGCTATTCTGCATACTTTCAATCGGTTTGTTGAGGCTTGGGGTAGTGAGGAGGGTCTTTCCATGTTGTTGGTTGACTTCCAGAATGCTTTCAACTTAGTAGATCGTGTGACCATGTTACAGGAAGTTCGCCGCCATTGCCCGACTCTATCCCGATGGGTGGAGTTTTGTTACTCTAGTCCTGCCCGACTGTATTATGGGGAACATAGCTTATAGTCTTGTCGAGGGGTTCAGCAAGGAGATCCTTTGGGCCCTTTGCTCTTTGCTTTGGTGTTGCATCCTTTGGTGTGCAAGATCAGAGACTCTTTTGGCTTGGTACTTAGATGATGGCACTGTTATTGGGGACACTTTAGTTGTGGGAAAGGTCTTAGATCTGATTATGGAGGATGGTCCCCGCTTTGGCCTTCATCTTAATGTGGATAAGACCGAGGTTTTTTGGCCTACAGAAGACCCTAGGAGTCGGCTTCCTGGTGTTTTTCCCCCCTCTATTGCTCGACCATCGCGCGGTGTCAAAGTTCTGGGTGGACCTGTCAGTGTATGCCCTGTTTTCAGCAGCGACCTTGTGGCAAGGAGAGTGACTAAGACCATAGAGCTTATGGATTCTGTCGCGAGGATTGATGACCCCCAGTGCGAGTTGCTTCTGCTCCGGGCTTGTACGGGTATTTCTAAACTCTACTTTTCCTTGCGTACTTGTTCTCCACGTGTATTTGGGCCGGCCCAGCTTTCCTATGATGTGGCATTCCGTTCTAGCTTGGAACGTATTGTCACTGCATCTGGGCCTGGGTTTGGAGATTGGCAGTGGCGACTTGCCACCTTCCCTTTTCATTTTGGTGGGCTCGGGGTATATGCTGCTAGGGATGTCATACACTATGCTTTTTTGGCGTCCCGTTTGTAGTCTGCTGAGTTGCAGGCTAAGCTCTTACGCCCTTCTGGTATCATTGTTGTTGGCCCTGCTCTTGATGATGCGTTGCGGGTTTTTAAGGAGACATCAGGTTCTGATCTACGCGATCCTAGTGAAATCGCTGCCCCTAAACTTATGAAGAAATTGGCAGATATATATTTCGCAAAGTTGCTGCTACATCAGACTCTGTTTTCTCTTTGACTCCGCGACAAGTGGCATTATGGAAATCTCAGCAGGGTGCTCACTCCTCTGTTTGATTGCGTGCAGTACCTATTTCTGGGCTGGGGCAGACTATGAATGGAAGGACCTTTCGTAGTGTGCTTGGCTATCGATTGGGTGTTCCATTGTTTACCGTGTCCAGGCCCTGTCCTACTTGTTCTCGGGTCTTCGACGGTGATATCTATGGTGATCATGTTGTGTCATGCGCTGGTTCCGTGGGCATTAAACATCGACACAACCTCGTTCGTGATACCTTATTTGATATCTGCTATAGGTCTGGGATTTCTGCCGGTAAGGAGGTTGATATCGGTTTGGTTGATGGGCTTGATAAGCCCCTTCGTCCGGCGGATTTGCTCATTTAGTCCTGGGACAGAGGGCGTGATGTGTGTGTCGATTTGACGGGATCCTCCCCTTTGACTCAGTCCGGGATATCCGACTTTATGGCCGGGATTTGTGCATGACAGCTGGTTATGGTTTCTTACCATTCTCCTTCTCTTCATTTGAGGAGTTGGATACGGATGTGTTGCCTTGCTGAAGGAGATTCAGAAATTCTTGGTATCCCAGGATGCTGGAGTTCGTGCCGCTGCCTATATTTTTACTAGAGTTAGCTTTATTATCGCCAAGGGAGTGGGTGCCCAGATAGTATCTCGACTGCCCACTAATTTCTTGTAAATTTATTTTTATAATAATAATAATAATAATAATAATAATAATAATAATAATAATAATAATAATAATAATAATAATAATAATAATAATAATAATAAAAAATAATAATAAGGGGAGCTTTCATATGCATTCACTCCTTACAATGCACACATGAGAACATTTGTTAGCCATTGGATGATTTTTAATGAATGGATAGATTTGAAACTAAAAATAAATAAAATCTCAACAAAAAATATTGAAAATAAACTTAAAAATCCTTTTTAAAAAATTAGATAGATTCTCTCTCCATATCTCTCATTCTCTTTCACCAATTTCTCAAACACGTTGAAATTTTAAACGTTCAAAAAATGAATATTAATTTGAATATAAGTCATAAATATTTATCCAAATATAGATATATTCAAATGAATATTTAAGCAACTAATATTCATATTCATTTGAATACATGAATATACATATATTCAATCAAATGAATACGGATATTCAAATGAATATTTAGTTGAATAAAGAGGAGAGACAATATTAGCCTAAGGAGAGACGAACTCTATTTTTCTCATTCAAATGAATATTTATTTGAATATATGAATATACATATATTCTGAACACGAATATGGATATTCATGCGAATATATCAAATATTCACGTAAGTTTAACGTGGAAGATTTTAGGAGAGAGAAAAATCTTTTTTAAGCATTAAATTATTAGTAAATATATTTTTAAAAAATTTAAAAAATCCATGAATATTAATATTAATCATCAATCTTATCCATCCATCAAAATTCAATCCAATGGTTCAAAATTGGTCTCATGAATGTATTGTAAGGAGTGAATGCATTGGAAAGTTATTCAAAATAATAATATATATAATAATATTATGTTTTTTAAAATTAATTTTCAATATTTTTTGTCATAATTAAGGATATTATTTATTTTTTACATGGTAATAAGCTTAGAATCTAGAATTTTTTTTCAAAATATTCACTAAAAAATAAATATTTACGGAAAAATTCACACTTTGAAAATATTTACAAAAATATTCAAATTTTGCAAAAAAGGCAGCGAAACGCGGTATTAAACCGCCTTTCATTCTTCTAAATTGATATCTAAAAGTGGAAAAAAACCATATGAAAAAAATGCGGTTTGAAACCGTGTCTTATAATTAATTTTGAGTAAAACACGGTTTCAAACCGCGTTTTTTACGATTTATATTTTTAAATTAAAAAGTATATTAAAAAAAAAGAGGAAATTGAATGAAACGTGACTTAATACCGCGTTTCATTTGTAGGCTCCCAGCCTCCTTCAACCTCCTTCAGCCAGGCCGAACGTCTCTGCGAGCCTTCCCTCGCCCATGCCGAGTCGCTGCCCACCAGTCCGAGCCTCCCCCTCGCTGCCCACCAGTCCGAGCCTCCCTCTCGCCGTCCATCTAAGTTGAAAACTCATATTCGGAATCCCGGAACGGGGCGAGCTAAACCCCGAAAATCCAAAACGGCCACAAATTGAAGAGGGGTAATGGGTTTCCAACAAAAATCTCGGAGCTTTAGGTGGGACAACGGCGAACGGCGGGTGGTCGGAGGGACAACGACGGGGTAGGGGCGCTGGTTAGGGAGTAGTGGCGGTTGGGGTTAGGATTTTTATTCAGTTCCATTAATCGCTCCAGGCCGGGCTCCAGGTCGACGGCGAGGAGGTCGGAGGGGGAGGAGGAGAGCAAAGCGAAGGAGGAGCAGGCGGACGAGGCTGAGGAGCTCAGACCGACGGTGGACTGCACGGGGAGTCGGTGGTGGACTGCAACACCGAGTCAACGACGATGGCTGAAAGAGTAAATATATAGCTGTGGTGGGAAAACCCGAATACAAAAGAGTGAGACCATACAACGAGTCTCACGTAAGAAGGGAGACAAAAAACTATACCCAACCCCTTCTATACCTCACCCAACCAACTCCACTAGCTGCACAAAGAACGCAATAACTCAGACTAGAAAATCGAACTCAACAACCATGCCCAACTCTCTACGCCCACCCAAAAAACTGTACCACTATATAGCTGTGGTGGGAAAACCCGAATACAAAAGAGTGAGACCATACAACGAGTCTCAACGGCGATGGGGATGCACATGAAACGCGGCTTGAAGTCGCGCTTCATCCCTTTTCCTTTTTTACTTTTTTCTTCTTTTTTTTTTTTAATTTTAAGTTTAAAAATAAATTGATATAAACGCGGTTTAAGACCGCGTTTTACCTAAATTTAATTATAAAACGCAGTTTTAAACCGCGTTTCTTTGTTTATTTTTTCCAAGTTCCCCTCAATTTCAAATTATGAATGAAATGTGATTTCAACCCGTGTTTAATGAATATTTGTGTAATTGTTTAAACTTGTGAATAAAGTTGTAAATATTTATTTTTTAGTGAATATTTCGAAAAAAAATTCTAGAATCTATCCTAATAAGACTAGATGATAATATAAACAAAAAAATATTTAAGATTAAAAATAATTAAAATATATTTATTTAGAATAGCCATTTTAATTAAAAATAATATTATAAATCATAATATTTCATATAAATTTGCATAAACATCGATAATTTATTTTATTAAAAAAATCTTAAATTGTAAGAATTAACTAATAAAATAGGTTTATTGCCCAATAAATTCCTTAACAATTAGAAAAAACTTTTAGATTAACAACAACGACAACTACACTGTTTAGATTAACCATTTTAAAATTAATACTATATAGCACACAACATATTATATCATAGAATTTATAATTTTTCATAAACATTGTCTTTCTTTATTTAAAAAATCAATATCTTAAATTTTAAGAATGAATAGAAACAAGTAAAATGTTAAATTGTATAATGTTTGTGATATTAAATATAAATATGAGTATAAAGTTAGAAAAACTATACATTCGATAATAATTTAGCGGTTAATGTTAACTATAAAAAAATCTTAATATGTTTGTATAAAAACTTTTTCAATGGTAAATTCAAACTAATTCATAGAATTTATTTTAGCCTTTTGATGAGCCGACGGTTTCTTCCTCCTCCATGTATATAGGGGTTCCTTCATATGTAGGTTTTTATCCGGAGTATTAGTAGAAAGCCGCAGTAGGTTTTTCAGATTCAAGGTCGCCTGGGGGCGAGAGAAGCCGTCGAGACCAGCAGAGCAGGGCCATTGGCGAAGCGCGAGGATTGCTCCCAGGCGAGGGCTGCTGCGCCGACGCCGATTTCGTGGATGCTGAATCAATATTTGGCCCGGTGCGTCTTTCTTGCATCATTCGTACATATTATGGTCCTTGTGCTTTAGGTTATGTGTATTTCTTTGGATGAGAAGAAACTTTTAATTGTGCTATGGATCTTCTGACTTCCAATCGGGTTGCCTTAACATGTCTATGCAATTAGAATCGGAATGTCAAATGGAAGGAAGTCAATGAATTATATTTAATCAGTGTATTGCTCTAAACCTGGAGCTTTAATGAACTCGGTCTCATCTGTTTTTCTATGCATTTGCAGGATTCTCGGCTTGTATACAAACACTATGCAACTTTTTACTTTGTGTTTGTATATGACAGTGCTGAAAATGAGCTACCAATGCTTGATTTAATTCAAGGTATATCCTGAACATCTAAAGACATTTCCTATGGTTTTCGACATTTCACTGAACAATGAAACTTCTTCAAAAGGAGATAAGTAGTTAAATCCAAACCAAAGCAAACAATGTCGATCAACATAGAAATTAATTTGCTCTATTTTTTTTTCTTTTCGATTTTGTTTTTAGCTGTCCAAGACGTGACTAGGTTTGGATTGGAATTGATCGGCTAGGGTTTTCAGGTAGCAGGCTCTGAATCCTATATTTTCATACTCAATTGTTAGAATGAATCTATTGAGAACTTATGATAACATTGCATAATGCAACTGTCTTGTTCTTATGCTGAATAACTAATGCAAGTTTGACCTGCGAGATTTAGGAAATTCAAAATGGAGTTTTTGTGTAACTTTTTTCTGTTGATGATTGATGTCATTTTCGGATTTCTTCATGAAGGTTGCTCGACTATAGCTTTTGGACAACCAGCAATTGAATTAGAGATCGATCAAAGGCTCAACCGGTCTGATGCCTGCTAGCAAGTGGGCAGTCCGTTTCGACCTCGATCACTCGGATACCACTCCCCCTTCAACGAGTTCGACGCTCGCCAACCACACCGCCTCTGCTTCAACGGGTTTTAGGGTTTGTGTTCTCCTAATCATAATTTAAAATTTTATGATTGTGTCATAGTTATTTTTCTATTTTTTTCCTTATCTTTTGTTTTGTAGATTAGTTGGCGAGAGCTATATATATATCTTCCCTCGATCATTCGATAACCCATAATAATTTTTTTGTTCCTTCTTCGATTTTACATTCTTTGATTAATCAATTTGTTTGTTGTTTTATATCTATATCCTTTCTCATATTTAGCATTGGATTTGATATGTTCATCTATTCTTTCTATTGTTTAACTTTATCATAGTTAAAAAATTTATACCTACATCATATTTATTTTTCTAATTCTTATATTTTTTTTGCAGATTTAAATAATCATACGATTGAAACTTCATTTTGTAACTTCATTTTAGGGCAAGGAAAATATATTCAATTTTCATTGTCAATAATATATGGTATGTTCAAATTCAGTGTATTTTTTAATTCTTTATTTTGGATGATTACTTTTTATTTTATTTTGTGGATTACTATTTTATGTATTTAATTTTATTTTTTAATCAAGTTCATTAATTTGTAAAGAAAGAGATTTATCTTATAAGGAGTCTATTATATTAATTTAATCATTTCATTCATGTCTATAAATACAAGTCTCATAAATAATTTATTAATCTATATCTATCATCTATATATCGATCTATACACGGAGTCTATATCTTATTTTCGTTAATAAGAACCAAGCATATATAACTTTAATATGTTAAGATTCAATTTTATTGAACCATGCCCCGTGCTACGGATTCAATTTTATTGAACCATGCCCCGTGCGTAGCACGGGTATGCCCACTAGTATATTAAAAAAATCGTGTGCATAGCACGAGCTAAAACCCTAGTTTATCTATATTTTAACCTATAAGTTCTTGAAATTCAATGAATAAATGCAATAGAGGAGTAATTGCTTGATGAATGGGCGCAGAATGTGAATTTATGAGTTTAGGTTGTAAAAATTTCAATGAACTTAAACTCAGTGGATAACATTGGAAGAGTTTGTAAGAGTTTGTAAGTCTATTGTTTGATTTATTCACGTTGTAACTTATGTGGGTTCTTCTTGAAATTAACGGAATAAGCAATAGAGTAAGATTATCGATCTCTAACAGCTTCTGTAAAATAGAGAACATGAAAATTTTTAGAGAAAATAACGTACCTAAATATAGAGTATTTATAACATATTAAAAATGCAGAAATTTTTAAATAGAGAAATTGTTAGAGTTAGACCATAATTTTTTTTAGAGATTTATTTTCGTATTTTAGAGATTTTTTAGAGAGATTTTTGGATATATACTCTAAGTAAAGGTGTTTGATGCATGTATGGGCGCGGAGTGTGATTTTAAGGGTTTGGATTTAAATTTCAATAAAATGCAACTCAATTAATAACTTTAAAAATGTTGTAATTAGTATATTGTCTTTATGTCTTATATATGCGTTATAACTTCTAAATTCATCTTGAAATTCATTGAATAAACTTAATAGAGCACTAAGTTGATGTATGGGCGCGGAGTGTGGATTTATGAGTTCAGTTTTCAAATTTCAATATATTGAAAGTCAATGAATAACACAGAGAGCGACTATGAGTGAGAACAGAGAGCGAGAGAGGTCCCGTAGTACCGGACGCCGGCAGATCATCCCGTCGGACAAGCCACCAGATTCCAACACTATAGTTCCAAAGATTTCAGATGGGGATTTGGCACAACTCATATGAATCCGATGTATCAAGCGGATGGTGATGAGCAAGGCTATACCACGGATGATGATATCCTCCCGGAAGATGATGACCCTGACTGTCCAACAATAGGTCTGAACAAAGAAGAGAAAATGGCACTTAGGAGGCCATGGATGAACACGCTTATAGTGAAGCTATTTGACAAGGGTCCGGGGTACATGCAATTGCACCGCCGTTTGTCACAGAAGTGGGGTTTGAGGGCTCCGTTCTCACTAATTGATCTGGGTAACGACTACTACATCGCTAGATTCTCCAACCAAGCGGACTATGATCAGGTGGTGATGGAGGGCCCGTGGATGGTGCGAGACAATTATCTGGCAATCCGGAAATGGGTACCGAAGTTCAATGCAGAAATCAAGAGGATCACGACTCTGAGTGTATGGGTTCGGATACCGTGTCTTCATATTGAGTACTTCGACCCAAGGTTCCTAAGGCGTGTGGGGAACAAGATTGGTCGAGTCCTTCGTATTGACAACACTACAGCTTCAGCCGATAGAGGACGATTTGCCCGGCTAAGCGTGGAGATTGATCTTACAAAGCCGCTCTTGTCGACATTCAAGATGGATGAAAAGATATGGCCCATACAATATGAGGGGCTCAGAATGTTGTGTTTCAACTGTGGGAAGGTAGGACACAACAGTGACGGGTGTGGGAATTCGGAGAAAGGCAATGATGCAGCGGGTGACGGAGGAGACAACCACCAGGAACCCAGGAGCTTGGTTGGTATTGAAAGCAATCCCCATGGGAAGTGGATGCAGGCCAAGAAGCCGGTGAGAAGAAGGAATGCTTCGGCTAAGAAGCAAGCGGGAGGTGCTGATGAGAATAGCACGACGGGTTCTGGCGAAACATCGAGTAAACCAGGGGGTGGCTGACAAGAGGAAAACCTGTCGTTGTTCTTGCCAAAGAATACTCAAACTCACAACTAGTATAGTGTGTAAGCAAGAGATCGATCCACATGGAAATCTATTCAATTCGAGTGTCAATTCTAATCGCTAATAGAGAATATGGGGGTTTTTGGTGTGAAAAGATCCGCCTTTTATCAAAGCGGAAGCAAGCAAGCAAAGTAAATAAATTGTAGAATGCAGTGGAGAGAAATAGGTCCACCTACAATTTATCACTTTGATTGATGAATTCGATCCTTGTTTCAGCCTCTAGTTCTTGTCTTTTCCTATCAATGTCCTTGTCCAGATCTTAGGTAAATTACTAGTCCTACGAGTCCTAGCAACCCTTATCTCTAAATAACCCTAAAACGGTTAAGATTCAACCTAAAAATAGCATCAAGATTATGAATTAACCAAGGTACACATAATATCAAGCTACGAGTCGATATTCAACATGTATTCAACTTCCTACACATCCAATTAGTCCTACGAGTCCTAAAGGGATACGATTGCCACTTGGGTTAAGGTTCGCTACGAGGAATCTGCAAAACCCTAGCAATTGAATGAATCTACTCTAACTAGTTGATCAGGCCAGAGAGAATAAAACACATTCAAGCAATTAAGCACAAAGAAGTCAAAACATTGGAATAGGAATAAGAACTAGATTAAGAAACTCACAATTCAACAATCAAAGATCCAAACTGTAGGCGAAACCTCGAGAGTTTAGTTGTTCATGCTCAACGGTGCTCTCAACAATGGAATAGAGTGCATCAGGTTAATGAAAATAATAACTAGAAAAGTCTTAAATAGTCTTGAGAAAGTCGGCCAAAATAACTAAATAAAAACCCTAAGTAAAATCCGGAATCGATGTTTAGTTTCTGTAGGGGCCGCGGGGCGGCCAGGCCAGGCCGCGGGGCGGCCGACGATTTTGCGAAATCCTCCGGTTCCTTTCGAGCCGCGGGGCAGCTAGCGATACTGCGGGGCGGCCTGCGATTCTTCCGAGCTTCTTCTTTGTTTCCAGCAGCTCCTATGTATTTCTTTAACTTGTTTTCACTCTTTTCCAATCCATTTCACCTCCAATCTACTTTACCTGATATAAACCATAAAATCATGTAGATTCCGCCTCTTCTAACTCAACAAGTGATTATGTAAATTCAACTAAATATATGCAATATTCACAACTAAACTATGCTAAATGCACTCTATTATGCAACACTAAATATGCTCTATCAAATTCCCCCACACTTGAACCTTTGCTTGTCCTCAAGCAATAGAAAACTCAACTCTGCAGCCCCACAGAATAGCAATTCATGTATCCACACCTCAATATTCTTTAAGTGCATGAAAACTAGCAAACACAAAAGATTAATAACATCATAGCACATAATTGGAACAATCAATGAAATCAGGCAACCATATTCATTCTATACCTCACAAAGGATATGTGTTTCACTCTCGCTCAAGTGTATAGGTTTAAATGTTTACGCTCAAAACTCAATCTTCAAAAACTTAGCTACAAGAGCCTTGCACCAGTGTTCTAAATCTCCACCGCTGGTGACTCTACACACAACAAAAATCATGAGGTCTTTCAATTGGGTTGTAATGGGGCCAAGGTAGAACATATAAGGTATGGAACAACTTTGGTCATGTGGTGCTCATAATCCGGGAACTAAGGAAGCTACCAAATCATAAAACCACTCATAAACTTCTCATACCATATCACTATAATGCCAAACAACACCAATCTCAAGCATAAAACTTTAGAAACCATACTCAACTCATTCTTTTATTCTTTTTTTTTTCTTTTTTTTTTTCATTCATGCTATATCAAATGATTTTCCTTGACTTTTTCCCCTAAGTGAATTTTATCCTCCTTAGGTCCCAAGTAATAAATATGCTAGCAAGAATCAAACATCTCATAAATACACCTCAAATATACAATCCACCACTACAAACCATCATCCACATATAGATATTCACCAACTATTCCTAAATTCCCGGATGGGGTCAGGCTATCATTGGCTATGGAAAAATCTTGCGGAGCTACAAAAAAATAGGCAATTAGGCTCAAACTGGCTTCAAGCAGAGGATAATATGTAAGGTGATAATAGAGTCAAATAGGGCTAATAAAGATGCCTCGATCATGTTTAAGTCATGTGCAGAAATCATAATATGCAGCCTTGAACAAGATATCTAAATGCAAGTCAAAGAGGAAGTAATTGAAGAGAGTACACACAACAAGCAAGAGGACTCAATAAGGTGCAGTCCTGAATAGGCCAAAATAAACTCACCAGGTCATGTCTAGAACTTCAAGATCACCCAAAAATTCAAGATTTTATGTGCTCAATCATTAATCAATCATGCCCAGCAAATAGTATAGAAAACATATATCGAAGGCTTCAACAATCCATGCGCATCATGGGGCATAAATCTCAATAGAAAAATTAGAGGACAAACGGCATCCATATGGGGAAATAAGACCTATTCCTAATAATGCAAGAACTAAAACACTGTTTTTTTTTTTGAATAAGAAATAATGGTAGAAACTAAATATGCATACAACCAATAGAAATAAACATGCAAACTTAAAAGTTAAAATGCAGTGCAACTTAGAACCAAAATACAGAGAGTTTGCAAGTCTTCTCCCCCACACTTAGTTCTGACATTGTCCTCAATGCAGAAAAGAGAACAAAAACATCAAAATAAAAATAAAAGGGAAAAGAAAAGAAACAACTGACATGCTCACTGATAAGGTGGAGGCGGCGGCGGGTATGGTGGAAACTGTGGATAGGCGAATCGATAGAAGTCCTCCTGCCTCTGTCATATCTGCTCCTGCATCCGTCTGATCGATGCCTGGCCCTCAGAGACATCCTCCAGGTGAGAAGTCAAGCCACGTACATCCCACATGGCGTCCTGACGACGCGACATCATCTGTTGATGCTCCCACATAGTGTTCTGCTGGAGATACATATCAGCCATCTTCTGCTCCAGCGAGTAGTAGTCTGGACCAGCACTTCCAGCTGTGCCAGAAGGTCCAGCTCCACTACCTCCAAATTCCGTCTGAACTTTGGGAACATCCTCAGCATCATCCTGCTCAGTAATAGGAGCATCCTCCTCCTCATCATCATCATCCTCATCCATCTCATCTCCCATATAAAAATCAGCAGCTGTAGGGCCAAAAGGGAGAGGATGGGGCAATCTCAACTGAATCCTCCCCTGATGGCCTACCCTCCAGATCCACATCGGTGCCCTACCCTCCAGGTGGCCAGCTTTCCTCAGTTGGGCTTCATCATACAGAAATGAGCCATGCTGAGCATCATGGACAGTACTCACATCGATGCATGTGCGAGCTATGAAGGTGATAAGACCCCCAAAGCTGATGGTCGCCTTGTTGCGCTTGTCCAAGATATCCTTGCATTTCATCAGAAACAGATCCACCCAACCTGGAACCACTGGGCTCTCTGGCGTCAGACACCACAGAAATGACATATCCTTCAGCGAGATCTTGTTGACCTCAGCCTGTGCAAAGAAGGTGTTCGCCAGAACCTTGTGAATCAGTCGTAATGCAGGATGGCGAATGCTGGAATTGTACTGGCCCTTCTTGGCCTCAAAAGGCACCCTAGTAGATGCCATCCAAAAAGCCACAGGGCCCTCTCCCTTGCAAACATCAAGCCACCCAGCAGTCGGCGCAGCAGTAGCACCCAAAATCTGCGCCAATCTCTCCTTTGATAGTGTGAAATCTCTTCCAAGCAACCGAAAATCAATAGATGCACGGTTCACACTCAAAGTTGCTAAAAATTCTTTACATAAGCTTGGATAAGTAGGGGCATTCTTCCCTAAAAACTGCCCTAGGCCCCCATGCTCTAACAATTGCATCGTGCATACATCCATTTGTAACAATCTAAGTGTAGGCTCATGAAAGAATTTTGTTACAAAGAAATTCCTAGTGTTTAAACCATTCCATCTCTCTTTCTGATTTCGACTCATTCCATGTGGTCTCGACATTATGAATCTGAGCTAGGAGATTACCAAACAAGAATGAAAGTGAAGAAAAACTCACAAACGGCGAGACACTGCAGAGGCCGCGGGGCAGCCGAGGGTGGCGACGGGGCGGCCGACGACGAGATTGGCCGCGGGGCGGCTCGACAGGCGACGGGGCGGCTGGCGACGCTCTGGAACTGTTCACTCCGACGTCGGATCTGCTCTCCGACGTCCCAAATCCTTCACTCCGTTGTGGATCCGAAAGAAATCCCCTTGGAAATCCTTGGGATGGCCGAATTTTATGTAGATCTAGGACAGTGTCGTGGTAGGGTGGTGTTTTTATGTAGAAGGGAGATGAGAATGGCAGAAAGGAGTAGTTTTGTGGAGATTTGGGTGAAGGTAGGATGATTTTGGTGAAAGAAGGAAACTTAGAGGTGTGCTTCAATGGAGTTTTAGGAGGATGAAGAAGGAAGAAGAAGAAGGAGGTTATGGCGATGGGGCGGCCGTGTGAGAAAGAGGAGAGAAAAAGGAGTGGTTAGGCTTTATTTTTTGTGGCATGGGGGGCCCACTCGGGCCCCTTTAAAATTTTCTATCCAGAGTGGGCCGCGGGGCGGCCAGGGCAGGCGACGGGGCGGCCGGCGATTTTCGCGAAGGGACTTCGCTGTGACTCGGCCGCGGGGCGGCCTGGCTGGCGACGGGGCGGCCAGATACTTTTTTCGTCCTTTTCCTTTTTTCTTTCTCCCTGCAGTGTTAGTATCCCAAACAAAAACCAAAACTAAACTAAAAAGTAGTAAAATGCACAAATAAAATAGAATCTAAACTACTTACCTTGGGTTGCCTCCCAAGCAGCGCCTTTGGTTACCGTCGTTGGCTCGACGTTATATCCATCCACTCATTCAAGACTCAAGCGGACATCGATAGTGCCCTCAAAAGCAAATCAAACTCTCGCGCCCAACCGATATTCGAATGTACACTGAAAATGAAACAATTGGTAATTAAAAATTCAGCAATGATAACCATTACCAACTTACCCTTCATTCGAGCTTGGTTCTCCTTCGAGGGTATGTAGGACCACCAACACAGTTCTGTTGGTGGTTTGTTGAAGTAGTGGCTCCATGGATCGACATATTCACCAAAATCTCCCAATTTGTAAAAAGTACCAGTTTCTTGTTTGGGAACCACAGAAATTAGTTCCAGACTTGGCTCCTTGATAGGCGAGTTGGGGATGATTTCTACGAATGAAGGGGGCATCGAAACATCCTCAATCTCTAGGGACGTACCCTGAGATTTCGTGTCGATAACCACTAGATGCTCTTCTTCATTATCAGAGAATTCATCGTTGCTTGCATCTTGGCTTTCATCAAGTTGAGGAATAGAATGCAGCTTAACTATCAACTCTTTCAATGTTTGAGAGAGTCGGATGGTTGCTTGCATCGTGTCAATATGCATATCCCAAGTTTGATTCACTATCTCACGTAATTGCCCTATTTGCTCCATCAAGACAATGTTTGACTCCTCCATGGATGGGTCGGAGTACTCCATTGGTTGAAACGTCGAAGTGTAGGATTCTTCCTCCGCCGATTGGTCACCCATGTAGCAGAGAAGACCCCATAATCCCGACACTCCCAAACCAGCAAAGCTTCCATTGTTTATGGACCTAGCAAGTTCTCGGGTCTCATGAGACATACCTTCAAAAACGCAAATCACCACATCTCGCAAACTATCTCGGAAACCCCGTGAATAACGGATGTTAAATAAATTTTGCACTCTTGTGAGGTAATTGTGAAAATACTCTCCCTGAAACTGCCATAACTTCAACATCTAGAAATATTAGTAATAAGGTGTCGTGAACCGTAAGATAGGTCCACGACGGAGTTAGATGTAAATATGTACAAAAGTTAGCGATTAAAATAAACACAAGAAATTGATAAGAATTCCCCGGCAACGGCGCCAAATTTGACAAGAGGAAAACCTGTCGTTGTTCTTGCCAAAGAATACTCAAACTCACAACTAGTATAGTGTGTAAGCAAGAGATCGATCCACAGGGAAATCTATTCAATTCGAGTGTCAATTCTAATCGCTAATAGAGAATATGGGGGTTTTTGGTGTGAAAAGATCCGCCTTTTATCAAAGCGGAAGCAAGCAAACAAAGTAAATAAATTGTAGAATGCAGTGGAGAGAAATAGGTTCACCTACAATTTATCACTTTGATTGATGAATTCGATCCTTGTTTCAGCCTCTAGTTCTTGTCTTTTCCTAACAATGTCCTTGTCCAGATCTTAGGTAAATTACTAGTCCTACGAGTCCTAGCAACCCTTATCTCTAAATAACCCTAACACGGTTAAGATTCAACCTAGAAATAGCATTAAGATTATGAATTAACCAAGGTACACATAATATCAAGCTACGAGTCGATATTCAACATGTATTCAACTTCCTACACATCCAATTAGTCCTACGACTCCTAAATGGATACGATTGCCACTTGGGTTAAGGTTCGCTACGAGGAATCTACAAAACCCTAGCAATTGAATGAATCTACTCTAACTAGTTGATCAGGCCAGAGAGAATAAAACACATTCAAGCAATTAAGCACAAAGAAGTCAAAACATTGGAATAGGAATAAGAACTAGATTAAGAAACTCACAATTCAACAATCAAAGATCCAAATTGTAGGCGAAACCTCGAGAGTTTAGTTGTTCATGCTCAACGGTGCTCTCAACAATGGAATAGAGTGCATCAGGTTAATGAAAATAATAACTAGAAAAGCCTTAAATAGTCTTGAGAAAGTCGGCCAAAATAACTAAATAAAAACCCTAAGTAAAATCCGGAATCGATGTTTAGTTTCTGCAGGGGCCGCGGGGCGGCCGACGATTTTGCGAAATCCTCCGGTTCCCTTCGAGCCGCAGGGCGGCCTGCGATTCTTCCGAGCTTCTTCTTTGTTTCCAGCAGCTCCTATGTATTTCTTTAACTTGTTTTCGCTCTTTTCCAATCCATTTCACCTCCAATCTACTTTGCCTGAAATAAACCATAAAATCATGTAGATTCCGCCTCTTCTAACTCAACAAGTGATTATGTAAATTCAACTAAATATATGCAATATTCACAATTAAACTATGCTAAATGCACTCTATTATGCAACACTAAATATGTTCTATCAGCGGCCAAAGGACGGCGATGAAATCCGGCGAGGGTACGAAATCGGGCACATCAGCGAAAATCCCGATTTCAGGAAGATTCGTTTCTCTCGTAACCAAAGGCGAAGGTCCGATATCTGGGGAGGAGAATCCGGATACAAATCAGATTGTGGGTCAAGATAAAGATAATTTAGATGGAAAAAAGATTGCAAATCAAGAAAAGGATAAGTACATTAAAGGGATTAACGGCAATTCAGCGGGACCTAAAGGAAGGAAATCAGATGCATCTACAACGAAAACCAACACGACCCACGCCAAGAATAGCCAAGCCAATGAGTCCGACCCAAAGCAGGCCCCACACGGTAAACCCGACACCACGCCACAACTGAAATCAACCATAACAAATACCCATATTCCTTTTATGAACCAGCAGAACATCAACCCTAATATCCAAAATCCAAACACAAACCCTTTCTCGTCTAGACCACCAGTACAACCCTTCACCGGACAGTCAAGCAATGGAACCAATACCAAGGTTGCAGATGATCCACATCGAACGAGCAGTGAGCGTCCTCCTGTGAGACCGCCGGACGGGACCAATACAAATCAACCCACCCCGCATAGCCACACAAGGTAATATGCGATTTCCTCCCAATGATAGCGGAAACAAGTCCGATACTATGCAAGGTGTCGCTACCGGCACAGATGGACAAAGCGCTTGATGACCTCGCAAAAGCCCTTGCCGCTTACTCTGCGATGTTTCCAATGCGTCACCAGGAGATTCTACGGAATATGAACAACATCATTGTTTATATGAGTAGCTTAAGTATTTTAGTGTGGAACATGTGTGGGGTGGCCAGCCCTGGTTTCTTGAATTCAATAAGGGAACTCATTCGCCTCTACGACCCCAAGGTAGTTGCTTTAGTAAAGCCTCGCATAAGTGGGGATTTTGTTGACAGAGTATGCTCCAGACTGGGTTTCGACAAGTATAGGCGAGTGGAAGCTGAGGGATTCGCTGGTGGGATATGGTTGTTCTGGAGAGCTTTGGTGGTTACGGTGACCTTGGTCTCGCTAAACCCGCAGCACATCACGGCTGAGATTTAGCGAGTGGGGGAGGAGCCATGGGTGCTATCAGCTATATACGCAGCGCCGATGCCTGCTCATCGGTTGGAATTGTGGAAATCTTTGGAGGAATTCGCGATCAATAATGGGAAACCTTGGTTGTTGGCTGCCGATTTCAACGCTACTGTAGGACCGGAGGAACGCTCGAGTTCGTCGGTGGGATCGAATAAAGAATCGATGAGATTCAAACTGCAGATAGACAACCTCCAACTGGTGGATTTGGGGTTCACGGGAGTCCCGTTCACGTTGAATCATGGTCGGTCGGCTGCAACTCGCAAATCTGCTAGACTTGATAGGGCTCTGTGCAACACTGAATGGAGTGAGAGATTTTCGGAAACCAGTGTGGAACATCTCACGGCACCCCACTCTGACCATTGCCCGATTTTAATCAGATTGGAACCCACAGATAGTCAGGTGGGGAGAACACGCCCGTTCAGATTCCAAGCGGGATGGATGTTGCATGAGGAGTTCAAACCTATGATGAATGCGAAATGGAGGATGGACGTAGGAACTTGTGCTGCTCTAACTAACTTGACGGCTGATCTTGAAATCTGGAATAGAGAAGTATATGGAAATATATTTAGGAGAAAGAGGCATCTGTGGGGAAGGCTAGAAGGAATTCATAAGAAGCTTGCAGAACAACCAAATCAGCATTATATACGGCTTGAATGGGAGGTGAACGAGAAACTGCAGCAGGTTCTGGCCCAGGAGCAGGCTTTGTGGTTCCAGAAATCAATAGCGTCTTTCCTAATTGAGGGTGATGGAAACACTAGATTTTATCATCTCTCGACGGTAACGAGACGGAAAGCAAGCAGGACTTCGGCGCTAGTCGATAACGAGGGACAGTGGGTAACGGATCCGCCGGTAGTACGAGGCATGGTGATGGATTACTTTAAGGGACTCTATACAGCAGATAGTCCAGTCAGCAGCTCCGATGTCGCAATGTCCTGGACCTGTTTCCCGCCTTTAGGAACTACCCAGCGTGAGGTCTTGGAGGCTCCTTTCACGACCTCGGAGGTTTGGGAGGTAGTCAAGAGCATGGGGCCATACAAAGCACCAGGACCGGATGGCTATCCGGCAATTTTCTATCAGAAGAACTGGGAGATCATAGGGCCACAGGTCAGCTACACGGTGTTGGGGATGCTGAACGACGAGGCTTTTCCGAGAGGGGTTAGTGACGCTCTTCTGGTGCTCTTGTCGAAAGTGCAGGCTCCTTCATATCCGGCTCAGTTTCGACCGATTTCTTTGCTTAATGTTGTGTTCAAGCTTGTGTCTAAAGCCATTGTCAGCCGAGTGAAACAAGTTTTGCCGGAACTCATTGCACCGACTAAAGCTAGTTTTGTACCGGGCAGACAAATAATAGATAATGTGGTGATTATTTAGGAAGCTTTGCACTCCATGACAGAAAGGAGGAGACGGAGATGGATGATGATCAAAATTGATTTAGAAAAGGCCTACGATCGCATAAAGTGGGAATTTCTTAATGAGATTTTGACGGGAGCAGGGATCCCGACTAAGCTCAGAGAGGTTGTAATGAGGTGCCAAACAGGGGGCCAAATTGAACTTTTTTGGAATGGGGATAAAACCAGGGGATTTACACCGTCACGTGGAATCAAAAAGGGCGACCCTCTCTCGCCCTATTTGTCTGTATTGTGTATGGAAAGGTTATCACAATTGATTGAAGGGGCAGTGCGAGATGGAAGGTGGAAACCGGTGAAGGTGGGTGTTGTGTCACTCTCACACGTGTTCTTCACAGATGATTTGGTGCTGCTAGCGGAGGCGACAGTAGAACAAAGCCAGCTGATTCGTCCAGTTCTCGATGAGTTTTGCGGCATGTCAGGAGAGAAGGTGAACTATGGTAAAAGTAGCGTGTTATTCTCGAGGAATGTCAGCGCTTCAATCAAGCCGCATATCAGTTCGGAACTTGGGATACCGATTTCGGATGAATTCGGTAACTACCTAGGGGTTCCCACGGCTTGTGGGAGAATGACTTCCGAAAGGTATAATTACTTACTTGATAAAGTGGCGTCGAAAATGAATGGCTGGAAGGCAAGGACTTTATCGTTTGCGGGTCGGGTCACTCTAGCCAAATCGGTTCTCACTAGCCTGCCGTTGTATGTAATGCAATCGACGTTTGTCCCGCGCGATATTTGTGATGCAATTGACCGAACAGTCCGAGGCTTTGTTTGGGGGTCGACAAGGGAGAGTAAAAAGATCCATCTCTTGAATCAGAATGTTATTACAAGTCCGGTTGAGGAGAGAGGTTTGGGAATTCGCCCTATGAGGGCAACCAACCAAGCCACACTCGCAAGGTTGAGCTGGCGTCTCATCCAAAACCCGTCGGCCCTGTGGAGCTGGATACTGAGGGGAAAGTATTGTAAAGGGCGGCTTAATGTCGACATGTTTGAAAGGAAGACAGGGGTGTCGAGAACCTGGAGAGCTGTGTTGCACGGGGCAGAGGTGTTAACTCCAAATCTGCGATCATCAATCGGGAATGGGAGGTCAACTTTGTTTTGGTTACACCCTTGGTTGACGAAGACCCCACTAGTCAACCTAGCCAACTCGGAAGTTCCGGAGGAAGAGCTAGGCGCAACGGTTGAAGAGCTATGGAAGGACAATTCTTGGGATTGGCCTGCAATCTCAAGGTACCTCCCACCGGCTGAATTATCTAAATTGCAATCCAAATATGTAACGGGAGATATGGAGGCAAGGGATAAGCTATTTTGGGCGCCATCACCGTCGGGGTTGTTCAGCACCAAATCGGCACTTCAAGTAATCCGAGGGAGTATAGACCCGGCGCGGGAGGTGAAAGGATGGAAGAAAATTTGGAGGGTACAAGTCCAACAGCGAGCGAGAGCCTTCACCTACCTGGCGGCTCATGACGCATTCTTATCAAACAGTACGCGAGTTCGCAGGCACCTGGCAACCTCCGACATCTGCCCAAGATATCCTGCAGTGGAGACGGGACTACACCTGCTGAGAGACTGCCCAATGGTGAAAAAGGAATGGAAGAAGGTCATCATAGCTGATCGGTGGGCTGAATTTTTTGCACCAGGTGAAATCAGAGATTGGATCTTCAAGAACACAGGGAATGTAGGAGCTGGCAAGGCGGCAATCTTTGCGAACATGACCTGGCTGATATGGAAGTGTCGGAACAAGCTGGTTCACGAGCAAAAGGAGGAGTGCAAGGGAGCGGCGGCACGAGCCATCGACCTCACAAACCACTACTCGGAAGCAAGGGGACGAACTGAGTTGCCCATAGGGCCAGCTGTGGAGATAGCGGAAATACAAGAAGCTTGGGAAAGTCCGCCAGAAGGGTGGATCAAATTGAACGTTGATGGGGCTTCGAAAGGCGCGCAACTCGGGACCGGCTGGGGGTGGGGGTGTGTTTTGAGATCATTTGGGCGAGTTCAAGAGGGCGTTTATCTTTCGATATGGTGACTGTCTAGCGCTGAGAGCTGAATTGGGGGCTATGGTGCGAGGTCTGAGAATGGGCAGACAACTTGATATCCCCAGACTGATTGTTGAGACCGACTCGAAGGTACTGTATGACCTGCTAAAAGGGACGATACCGATGACACACCCGGACATTTATCTGTTGCAGGAATGCCACCAACTGATGGAGGAAGGAACTGGCCAGGTCAGGCTGAGTTGGGTTCGTAGACAGGCAAACACCATGGCGGACTCCCTGGCGCAATGGGCGGTAGAATTAGGCACTACCTATGAAGAATTTCATGTTCCCCCTTCATGCATTTTGAATGACTTTGGGTCTAACCCAGTTGCTGTATAACTTGCTTTCTAATTGAATAAAACATCGGGCCTTGCCCGCTTACGGACCATCAAAAAAAAAAAGTCAATGAATAACTATGATAGAACTATAAGTATATTACCTAATTTTTTTTATATACTTGACAACTTATGAGTTTGTCTTGAAATTCATGAATAACTTCACCAAAACATTAAGTAAATTGCATGTGTAGCATATATAAAGAATTTTTTTTTGGAAAATACTGGAAGAAAACTATAAAATGCATGTCATATAAATGTCATTTTTAATTTAGAAAATTGACAAACAGAAAAGTTATGGCCAAAATGTAAAGAGGCATGAATTAATAGGTAGAGGGTACTAGGGGTTGAGTCACTTATAAATAACACTCAACATCTCTTATATAATCTTAAATTATTACATTTTGTTTGGTTGAATATGAAATTTCTTTTTGCTCAGAAAAATATATGAAATTTCATACTATGGATTTATTTAAAGAGTAAATAACGTTAACTCTTTAAAATACCAAAATTGTCAAAAATTAAATCAAAGTAGAGATTCAATTAATATCGTTTACTATTTTAGGTACATTTTTTAATCAGTATATACAATATAAATATCAATAAATAATGTTATTTTTATCAGTAATAAATTAAAAAATTAAAAATACTGTAATATTTTACTATATATAGTTTTTAATCATTTTTAAAAAAATGCATACATTAAAAAAAACTTGTAAAGAAACGAAGAAAGTTATGGAATTTCCCTGAAATTTAGTTGGGGGAGTGAATTCGGATGAATTCATGTTTTTTTTTTTTAGTAGGTGAAGAGGGAGCGGTTCTTAAGACAGAACACAACCCTGATCATCCTTTCGGATGATGTTACAGAATTCCCTATTCAAAGGGAGAGTATCCATATTACAAATGTCACTAGATCTAGCTATGAAATCTGCTGCTCCGTTGGCTCCACGAAAGCAATGTTTGAACTTTATGTGCTCAAATTCCACTTGCATCTTCTTGATAAGCTCGACTTGCCAGTATATCTCCCATCATATCTCCCATCTGGGCCTTGCATTATCGTTGATTGCTTTGATTACTTCCAAACAGTCACCTTCAATTACAACTCTACGTAAGCCTTTTTGCCATGCCATTTTCGTACCTGCGCAAAAAGCAGCTGCTTCGGTTTGGATAGCTGAGCCACTATCCACCTGCTGCTGAAAGGTATCCATCACCTGTCCTTCACAATCCATGAGGATCCCACCTACCTGGCAGAAGCCAGTAGGTTTAGTTGAGCCATCTACATTAACTTTGTAGGTGGCCCTAGGTGGTTTTTTCCATTTGATCACAACCCTTCGCCTATCTTGTTTCGGGGCTTTATTGGGATTGGCAATCAGCCAATCCCTTACTTGCATATAAGAATGAATCGCAATTTGTGAGATAGGGTCGATGTTTTTATTTCTGAAAATTATATTGTTTCTGGTTTCCCATATTGATTGCCAAACAAAACAAAGGTCTTCAAAGTTCGGAATCAAAGGTTTAGACTGTAGCATTTCTTGCACTGGAATCAGCTGGTTGCAATTGTATTTTATAGACTTCCCAGTTAGTTGTTCATAAGCCGCTATGACTCTTTTGGTGTAGGTGCATTGTTGGAAAAGATGATCACTGTCTTCATCTTTGTCATTGCAGAGGCAGCATTGGGACGGAACTCTATTAAAGAAACGATTTAGTCTTTCTTTTGTGGCAATTCCATCCTGTGCTATTTTCCAAACAAGGTTTTTGATCCGGGGAGGGAGGTTGAGTTTCCAAATCCATTTTCCTTTTACTTCATTCTGATGGCGATTGTTTATAATCTGTTTAACCGATTTGGTCGTGAAATGCCCATCCACATTAAGTTTCCAGATTAGTTTATCATTGGCCGCCCAAGAGGGGATTTTGATTTTTTGGATTTCGGCGACAATATTATTTGGGAAGAGATGTTAAAGAATTTGCATGTTCCAAGTTTTATTTTGATTGATAAGCTGGTGAACCTTTAAATTAGGATCATGTGAAAGTTGATAGCTTTGAAGATTACAACCTATTACCCAAGGATCATTCCAGACATTTATGGTTTCCCCATTTCCTACTATCCAATGTAAACCTTTCAAAAATTTGTCACAAAGCTGTAAGAGGCGGCCGAATTGCCAAGAGGGGTTAGTAGGGATTGCTGTCATTATGTTTTGATCTTTAAAATACTTTTCTGTAATGACTTTAACCCAAATATTATTAGTATTAGTGTATAATTTCCACAAAAGTTTCATCTGAAGGCTAATATTTAGATCTTCTGCTAATCTTATGCCAAGACCACCTTGGTCTTTTGGCTTACAGATTTTGTCCCAACTTATCAACGGGTTATAACGTTCTGACTCTAATTTGTTCCAAAAGAAATTTTTATTAACTTGATCAATCTGGTGGAGCACCTCTTTGGGGAGTAAGAAATTTAGCATGAGGTAGTTAGTTTTAGAGCTGAGATTTGCAGTAATGAGGGTTACACGACCAACCTGGGTTAAGGACGAGGCTTTCCATTTGGCTAGTTGTTTTTTGAGGTTTTGAATGGCATCCTGGAACATCTCATTCTTGATACGGCCGCGGAGTAGAGGGATACCCAGGTATTTTTCCAAAGTTCTAGAGACCGGAATATGCATTTCATTGGCTAGAGAGTTTGCTAGGGAGGGGCTGACATTTCCAGAAACTTGGAGAGAGCTCTTACTATAGTTTATAGTAAGACCAGACAGGTTGGAGAATCTATTGATCATGTTCCGGATAGTGTGGATGCTTTTGTGGGATGCTGGTGCCAAAATTATAGTGTCATCAGCAAATGTCAGGAAAGGAATAGACGTACCATTTTTAGTAATCTTGATTCCCACCAAGGCATCATCTAATCTTTCCTCCTCCTGTAATTCTCCTGCTAGGTTCTCCATTACAAGTATGAAAATGTACGATGCTAGTGGATCCCCTTGTCAAATGCCCCTCTCTGGTTTAAATTGTGGACCCGGACGGTTGTTAACGAGAACTGAGAAAGTCGTGGTGGTTAGGCAGCTCATGACCCACCTAATCCATCCTGAGTCAAAACCAAATTTAGTGAGTGTGGCTTTTATGTAATCCCAATTAATTTTGTCATAGGCCTTTTCCATGTCTAGTTTTAGTGCCATCCAACCTTTTGGTCCTTTTTGTTTGTGAAAACTGTGGAAAATTTCATGTGCAATTAACGTATTATCTTGTATGGATCGTCCCTCTACAAAGGCTCCTTGAAAAGGATTGATGAGTCTAGGTAGTATATTCTTCATTCTATTAGCTATGAGTTTAGAGATTATCTTGTAAATGGTGTTGCACAGGCTAATAGGTCTGTAGTGGTTAATGTTTGAAGGATTGTCTGTTTTGGGTATAAGGGCTATGAAAGTGTGATTGATCTCAGAGAGTAAGGTCCCGGAATGGAAAAATGCTTTAACAGTTTTGCACACAGATTGTCCCACTATGTGCCAGTATTTGCTGAAGAATTCCGGAGGGTAGCCATCCGGGCCAGGTGTTTTGTCTATAGCCATACTAGTAACTATGTTTTTGATTTCTAGATTTGAAGGGATTGAGAGAAGGACATTATTCTCTTCTACAGTGATTCTTGGAAGATCATGAGGTAGATGTTCAGTAGTTATACTCGAAGGATTTGGCTTAATAAATCTCTCAACCATTTCTTTAGTAATTTGGTTAGCTATTTCCTCAGGATCAGTGAGGTTCTCGCCCTCTTTGGAAGTAAAGGATGGTGTGTGGTTTTTAAAGTTTTTGACCTTCACAATTGTCTGGTAGTAATTTGTGTTTCTATCACCCAGTTGAAGGTGCTTGGTCTTAGCTCTTTGCTTCCAGAATCTGTAATTGTAGTCCAGCATGACAAGCTTTTTCTTTTCTAGGTTCATGAGTTTCCGATTATCCCAGCTGGATAGCCTACCCCAGGGGAGTTTGGCTTGCAGTGTTAAGATTTTTTTGTCCACTTCAGAGAGTTGTTTTAAGATGTTGTTTGAATGGGTTTTGCACCAGTTTTTTGTGTTATTCTTAAGAAGTTTCTATTTTTTCATGAGTTTGTATGCATGAGAGCCAATGAGTTTATTTTCCCAAACTTGCTTCACCATTTTCTCATAGATGGGATTAGTAGTCCATGCCATTTCAAAGCGAAAGGGGGCACCTTTATGATTGTGTTTGTTACCTATTTGAAGTGTGATTGGGCAGTGATCTGACAAAGAAAACGAGTGGTGCTGAACATGAAGGTCTGTGAGTTTGGTGATGATATGTTGATGAGCAAGAGCTCTATCTAGGCGCTCATAGGTATTATCTCTATCATCTTTGTGCTTTCTCCAAGTGAAGGGGGATCCCGTATAAGGGAGAGTGTGTAAATTGAGCTCCTCTTTAAGGTGTCTGAGTCTACAAAATCTAGTAAGAGATGGGGTGTTACCCCCCACCTTCTCATTATCATTCTCAATATCATTCAGATCACCCATTATAAGAATAGGTAGACAGTGTTTGTTTGTAACATCTATGATGCTGTTCCAAAATCTAGTTTTTTCTTGCTCAATAGTAGGCGCATAGACAAAAAGAATTGCAATGTCAAGAGAATTTATGGTGGTTTTTAGCATACAGAATCTGCTATTCTATTCCAGGAGAATAGTGTTTTGGTTAGCTCTTGTGTTTTTTAGCAGTATCCAGAGACCACCCTTTGCACCTACAGATGTGATGAAAATGTTCTTATGGAAACCAGCTATGTGTAGTTGGCTATCAAGAGGAGGTTCATTCGATTTAGTTTCAGCAAGAGCTAAGATATCAAGCTTGTTACTATGTCTGAGGTGGTTTACTTCTTGCCAAAGGAGAGGCTTCCTAGAGCCCCGAATATTCCAATAGCCAATATTAATCATAAAGGGTTACAAAAAGCTATGCTACTTAGCTCATAGGAACCATTTCTAGAGATGTTGAGAAAGTTACGAAATTGAACCTCATTATCATGATCCAGTACTTTCTTGTATTTACTAGATTGTAATTGAAGTGTAAAGAGATGTCGGTTACCTGTCTCACTGTCCATGCTTGTATTCCTGTATGTGTTCATGGAATGCTTACTTCTGTTCCAGCTCCTAGTTTTGTCTTCCTTCCTCTTGGTTGAGCTGCAGGTTTTGCTTGTAGCAAGAGTATTTGTTGTTTGGTTACAATGCTTGTTGGGGATATTGTTGTTGGTGTAAAGGTTGTTTTTGCTTCTCCCCACACCAATTCTAAGAAGAAAATCGGTGGGGATAAGCAAACTTGTTTTGAGAAAAATAGTCAGGGTCATACCTTTCCACTGGTCTCTATCAGAGCTGGTGCAAGAGACTGGATTGTCGTTTATCATACGGGATGTAGACTCATCAGAATGGGATACTTTGGCTTCCTTTCCAATTGCTGCATAGGTATTCTCGGATTTCACACTTTCCATGTCCAGATACATTCCCCTTCCTAGGTGCTCCTCCTTGTAGATTCCTATGGGGCACCCCTTAAGGTTTTTGTTGAGTAAAGCGAGTAGAGGTATATCTGTTGTCTTCAGTTGCATTCCATTCCTTAGCTTCTCCCCGTTCCTGCATATTGTTAGTCTTTTTGCCTCCCACAAATAGAGAGCAAACAAGAAAGAGGATGCATATAAATTATTGCAAGGAGATAGACAGCAGAAGCATTTAAAAGTACAAGTAGCCACAGCCGCATGGTGATCTTGGACAGAAAGGTTTCCTAAAGATAAACATGGAGAGCCCTCAAACCAGGAGTCACAGATGTTCATCACAATACAACCATCAACCATAAGAGTAAGGCTTAAAATAACCACATTGTTCTTAGAAGCTAAGCAAATCAGAGAAGCAAAAATTGCATCATTCTTAAGAAAATTGTATCTCTCAGCAGAGTGTAATCTAACAATGTTGGAAGAGCTAATCTTAAGATTAGATACAGCTTGTAAAGAGGAGAGTTCCTAGGCATGCTAAAACACATACAGACGCTTCTATTGTCGGTATGAATACATACACATAATAGGAGTGTTAAGGTTTTATAAGGGCACTTACTTGATTGAGCTGATCGACTCCTTTCATACCCCGAGGTAGGATACAATAAAACTTGCTTGACGAGGAGACGAAAGTCCGGGACACAGGCATCCAGAGACCAAATCCTTGAACTTATGCTTGCAGCTGGCATGAGGTGGATTCTATACAGCCCTCCATCCATGCCCACCAGCGTGTCCACGGTCGGAAAGCTGCACATGTGAATCAAGAGTCTAAAGACAAGGGTATTCAATAAAATTTGGATTCTAAATTTTTGTTTGGTAAAGGGTTGTGTTGAAAAATTTTGGTTAGAAATTTGATAGTTAGGTTGGTCAGATGTAGCATTCAACACCCAGGGGCCAAATTCATTAGATCGATCAGTGAAATCGATCCAAGAACAACCCCCAGGGCTACTGCTGATTGTTAGGTTCTTGCGAGATTTGCCCAAATCGGCGCCAACCAGTCTCGGCGAGGCCGTAAGTAGGAAGTCCCACCTCAGCGAGGCTGTAAGCAGGAAATCCCAACCACGAGACCTGTTGCATGTGCCAGGAGAAGCTTGGTGACCGGTAGATTGGGGGTTGCAAGCCAGGGTTTGAAGAAATTTAATGGGGGTTTTAGATTTTGGAGTTTTATGATTAGTGTAATGTTTATATGAAGATTGGGTATTGGTGGGGAGAGAATGAGGATTGGGGTTCAGGTAGGGAGTCAAAGGCAGCGGTAGCGCCGCGCCCGGCCGGAGAAAGCACCGACGACGAACCAGGAGGAGGAAGAAAGGGAAGAAGAAAGGGGGGCGTGTGAAAGAAAGTAGCGAGAATGAGGATTGGGGTTTTTTCCCCTTGTTTTAAAACTTCATCAAACGGGTGCTCTAACAACCTGAGCTATGAAAACTTTTTGATTCTTTTAAAGGGGATGCAACACGAGGACTTCCCAGGATGAATTCATGTTTTGAGTGTAACAAGAGAGGGGAACACGAATGATAAATTGATCATTGACATTTGAATCATTTTTCTACTCGCGTTTTATGCTCTAATATATATCACATCACTTTTTCTTCCACTCCAAAATCAAAATCACTTCACTTTTTTTTCTTGTCGAAATTATTCCAATACATACACACAGTGAATGCGATATTGATGATATGTTTTGTCCAACCTATTCGGAGTATGTATTACAAACAAAACTTAGTGCTTGTTTATTCCATCTTTTGAATTTTAATTTTTGGTGATCTATATAGGTTGTCTTCTTATTTTTATTAATATATTGCTTATTAACAAAAACATAAAAATAGGTTTGCGGTGAATTTAATGACAGTCAACGATCTCACCGCATAGGTGTACGGTGGGCCACCGCAATACTTTCCGGTGGGTCGAGGTGAGACCCACCGCCATACTTTGCGGCGACCCAATCCGTTCCGTTTGAACAGCCCCGCATAAGTATGCGGTGGGTCTTGGTTGAACCATTTGCTTGGGGGTGGTGTTCGGACCGGACCGGACACGTCACCCACCGCCAACATATGCAGTGAGATTGGGGGTTGTTATTTTCCACTCCATAAATATTAATTGTGTAACCATACATTATTAGAAATTGGAATTTAAGAAATTTATGTTTTATGTAATTGTCATTATCATAAAAATCGCATGTAAATTTAATAAATTGTAAATGATATGTTTCGGTTAGAAGAAAGAGCATATAATTGTCATTATCATAAGCAACGCTTAGTACGTATCGGGGTAGTACCCGACGGTCTCCGAATCGATTCCGAACATGGCTGCTCCATGTCAAAATAAACGAATATTGTATAAGAAAAAATGCAAACCGAAGTGTGAGAAATGTCAAGCATAAAAAAAAACGCGGGTCGAAAAATGTCATAGAACGCAGTTCGGGAAATGGCACAGACAAATATCTCGTAACCGAAGAAGTCAACATATGGAGTTCGGAAAATGACATGGGAAAATAAAAAGTGCTAATAGCGCAGCGGACGGCCACCATCTCGACGGCGGTAGGCTTTGTATCGTGCAATCCTCGCCGCAAACTGCTCGTCCTAACCGTTGACTGTGGGATCGTGATGTCGTCTCCAGGTAGTGTAGACTAGTGGCAGAGGCGAACCAGGCAACAACCAAATCTGCAGATAACAAGTGACTGTTGACATTAGAAGAGAGAAACGAAACTTTAAGAAATGAATGACTATGAAATTCGAAACGTAACGGAACGAAGTGGTTGTTGTTGCCGACTAAAGCTATTCCATCTAACTCTTCATAGGCCGGTACTGACGGGCCCCCGGTGGCGTACAGAGGTAGGCACAACATCGGC
Source organism: Persicaria maculosa (assembly GCA_963922045.1). Lineage (NCBI taxonomy): Eukaryota > Viridiplantae > Streptophyta > Magnoliopsida > Caryophyllales > Polygonaceae > Persicaria > Persicaria maculosa. The sequence continues at coordinate 42,316,352 of OY998258.1, forward strand.
ATCATCTATGACAAAATCACTAAAGGACGCTGGTGAAGCGTGGCAAACACCTCTCCCATGATCGGAATCTCCATCCAATAAGTAGCATCATGACACGTGTCGAAATAGTTGACCCTCATGATGAGCCCATCTAAGGCAGGATAGTAATGATACCGATCTACATGCAGCTGCAACTCAACGGCCAACTCCTGTCGAACTCGAGGCCATGCGTCTTGCCCCAACATTTCTTACGACTCGTATGAAAGTAATCATGAATTCGTCGATGTTGCCAGTGCCCCAATTGAAATCTACGTGAGGGAGATTCTGCGGCAGAAGCGTCGTAGGTTCTGTTGGTGGAATGTCACCTACAGGCTCCGATGCTGATCGACCTCGGCCACGTCACCTCCCACGACCCTGTCCCCGACCTCGTCCTCTTCTTCTTCCTCGGCCACTAGGAGGGTCATCGACGGCAATTGCGTTGGACCCAGTGCCCTCTTTATTGCCTTCCGCGTCATCTGCTTTGTGTGATGAAGATTGACCACGACCTCGACCTTGTGCCGATCCCCTACTCCCCTCTCTATCGGCTCGACGTTGGGCCTGAGCACGCTCACGTTCCCAAGATAGAAGGTTCGTCTAACAGGGGTGGCGAGTCCTCGGTATCCCGGTCGGTCTACGGTCCTCGGGGTCAGATGGAGTCAACGATGAATGAGAGGGACGATCCCCATCGTTGAATGTCGACGTGATCCTTCAACGAGTGTCCTCGTCCATAGCTCCACTCTGGAACAATCATGCGTGACATGTCGACATCAGCTCTGGTGAGTGGAGTGTTATCCTGGACCCTGTCAACACGCGGACGATTCCAATCCAATTGCTTCCAAAAAATGTGAATATAGGACGGTCTGATGGGTATCTGCGTGTCTCGACAAGCTTGCATCTCATGTGTGCATGGGAGACCGTACTCTCCAGTATCTATCTCTGCGTGGTTGCGATGGCGGATCGACTTACATCTTCGTGTATATGTCAAACAACAAGTTGAAACATTCCTTTGACCCAACATGCCGAATCCGATCGAATATCCATAGTTCATGCGAGTCTGTCGACCAGGTGTTGTTCGCTTGCCCTATTGTATTCTCCACCTCACTTATTTGGTCCGCCATCATCAGATCGATTATGGTGATCACGTGAGTAAAATTACCGACTCTAGAGTTTAAGCTCTTCTTTAACACCGAATGATCTAACTCCACCCTACAAGAGAAGTGGGACTCACATGTGAATATCGCTATATATTGTAAACAAAATACGCGTGCCATGAAATTCCTAAGCAAAAAAGATGTGCACCTGTTCGTCGTGGTCGTACCAAAATGCTAGATTGCATCTGTCCATGCACAAACTATATTCTCCGAGTAATCTCGCAAACACGTCGCCTCCAAATACGACATCAACCCTTCGATATGGCCCCACTCTGCATGCATACCCCTTCTTCTGGCGGTGAAAGTTTCAACTGATCTGGATTGGAACAGGCCATAACACGCGTTCTTAAAACGCCCAGCAATATCAAGATCCTTCGTCTTCTGGAAAGCAGCTTCTTCCCATCTTTGGAGGACATGCCATGTGCACAACATATGTCTGACACTGGGAATGACGATGCCATATAAAATAGGCATATTAATTAACAAAGGTATAACGTCATAAATAGGCCACCCAACGCAAAAGACATCTGGCCCCACTACAAGATTCATCCCGAGTAGAGTACTCGGTCGAACCCTGACCAAACTCAACACCCTCAAAACCCTCGGTCCATATTTCCTCGCAATTAAGATCTAATTAGTATGAGCCTGCGCAGAAGCCAGGGCAGGTCCCACAAGTACCTTGTGGCTCTTCAGAATCCTAGCAAGCAACTCGCTGGCTCAAGCACCTCTCCTCTAAATAGCGCAACGTGTATTGCCTAGTTCCCTAGCGTGAGGGCATGCATTGCAAGTGTCCTATGTTAAACCACGAGGTTGCCATCCAGTCGCTCGCTTGACCTCCCTATAAATACCCCCCTCCGACCCCAAAGGCAAGGATCCGATTCAAGAGAGAAGTAGAAGAGCTCTGATTATCTCCCTGACCTAAAACCTCCGGAGTTGAGTTCTTAAGGTCTTTGATCAGAGAAGAACATTCTTGGAATAAGAACATCGCCTGACTTCCTCTAAAGACGACGACTGAAAAGCTCAATCTCTCGCGAGCCAAATGTACCACCCTCATCGCTTGGACTAATTAACGCATAATCTGATCATCACCCCTCGCGGTTAAGGCTTGCAGGTATTTTAAGACATTTTGTCGTCATAATAAGGTAATAAGTACAGGTGGAATTCCATGATCGTGTCAGGGAAGAACGTCTCGGAGCGCCGCAATCTAGGGCTAGCACGGTACGGTACCTTGGTAAATTTTCGATTACCACGTACCGTACCGATACCATTCGGTATGGAATTTTTTGTACCAGGTACCACCCGTTAATATCAGTAACCGATATTGTTGGTACCAAAACTTTCGGTTACCAAAGGTCGGTACCGTGGTAACCAACTCCGCAAATTTCAATAATCAATTTATGTTTTATACTCTGTGGTACCGATAGTACCATCGGTACCGATGGTACCGATTCATACCCGTTTAACAAAACAAACATCATACAAGCCATTAGCCATACACTATAATTACATACGGATTTGGCAGCTTCTTATACAGTAGAACGAAATCCAGTAGAACATAATTCACCATATCAAAGGACCTAGATTCAATTGTGAACTGCCTTAAACAAATGAAGAAAATCAAATGCCTTAACAAACTCAAAAATCACATGAATAAGCATGTGTTTGCTTGTGTATTTCTATAGATTTGTGGAGATTGGTAATAGTACCCATTTATCATGTCTTACGTTTGGTGGAAAAGATTTGGGAGAAGATGGAGATAGAGTTGTGTATTAGTGGAGCAACCAAATATGATTTTTTGAAAGCTTATAGGAAGGCAAGATTGCACTAGTTTGGAGTAGATTTCAATATCTTTTCTCCCTATACTACCCTCTCTCTAGTTTCCACCTATTTCACCTCCCTCCAACAACAGTAAATAGCACCGTCTCTTATCTCGATCTTCAACGCCGACCAATAGAAAATTTCACCATTGAATAATGGAAATTCAATGTGTTATTTCGTAGCTAGGTTATGGAACAAATTAGGGATTCGATTAGAGTGCTATTCTTTTGGCTTTTAAGTGAAGCGAAATAGGATCGTAATTAAATGTAGCTCAAATTTACAGATGAATTTGGGACTAGGGTTATATTTTGTGGAACTCGGGATTTGAAGCTTGAATTTGTTTTGTTCAAATTGAATAAACGCCTCTAGGTTGAAGGTTTAGTGAATCTTAAATTGGAATTTGAATAAAGGTGGATGTGAGAGTGAATGAAGGCAAACAACAGTCCACCTTGAAACATCCGTCAATGGGGAAGGCAGGGATAGAGAAGCCAAAATGATGGAGGCTCGCATGTAAAAAGGGAAAAATTCATGTCTATTTTTGTAATTTACCCTTTAAGATCTAAAGACAAATCTTCAACCACCAAACACCCAATAAGATTTTTTGAACAAACATAAATCTCTCTTATCGACTACTCAAACCTCTACCAATAAATACTCATATACCCATACATACTCTCACACATCTACAACTACCCACAAATATTGTTTTAACAAACACAACCTAAATCAACCTTTTTTTCAACAGTTCAAGATTTCAAGGAGCTAGATTCAAGTATTCAACTTCTTATTTCTTAAACAAAAATCAGAATAAAGGTCAAAACAATTCAAGGGAGATTTGAATCATTCAAATGAAATCTCGGATTGATTTGAGAGAAGGGAGATTGTTGTAATGGAGGAGTAAATCGAGTATGAAATATAACAAAATAGATCAAACCAGACTTAGGCCCCAGCAAATAAATACAAGACTCCTCCAATGCAGTAAGAGAAAGTCAGGATCGAATCCACGAGGAAGCACGTCAGCAGTTCTCAGGTAGCTGTAAATTCTCACAGGCAAAGCAGCAGAAAGACAGAAACACAGAAACAAGGAAAGAAACAGAAATAAAAGCAGAAAATAACAAACAAAAGCAAAGAACAAAGCAAAACAGAAAAGACAAAGCAAAGCAGAAACTAAAAGCAAAGCAAAGGGCTCGTCGATCTCGACAAGAGTCAACTCGAGATCGACCACAGGTAAGTCGACAGCAGTTCGTCGACAACAGAAAACAGAAAGTGAAAATCGACGAAAACAGAAGAAAACCAACTCGACCTAGACCAGCTCCTACTCGAGATCGACCACAGCTACTCGATCTCGACAAGGCTCTCCTCTATGTCGACAACAGTGCAGAAAACTTAAATTGCAAATTCTCGAACAAAACTAAGAATTTCGACAGAAATAAATCAATATGCTAAAAGACTTCCAAAGCCAGGGTTTCAACACCACAGCGATAACCATGCAAAATAACACATAAAGGCATAAAAGATCATGCTTTCCATCAAATAACTTTCGTTATTAACAAATAGGCATATAGAGGCTTTCGCATAAACCCTAATTGTTACTAACCCTTTTTCACATAACTAATCCAAGTTGCATTAAGATCACTTTCGCTTCAATAACACAAACAAGTATCACCTTCAACTCTCGCAAAAGAATCATGCTCATAGGGATAGAAGATGCATTGCACAAAAAAGATCTGACCTTTATCGCATCGCCTCACATGGCCACCGTCGGGCTCACCCCAGCCCCAGAAGTGGGTGGACTACTCACGCCTCATTGCAATCACAGACATTGATGTATAAAAAGAAACTTGCATTAACTAAATTCAAAAGCCTTTACAATCCTGGCAATCAACTTTCGCAGAAAGCCAAAACCCTAAAAACCTTAAAACTCCTAAACTCTATGTGTAATTGTCTCTCTGAAATTTTGAATGATGAAAACTGAGCCCCTAGGGCCTTATTTATAGCCTTCTAGTCCTTGCTAGTCAAGGATAGAATCTCCTATCTTTATCTAAAATTATATCTAAAACTTTAAAAGATAAATAAATTGCTTAATGGAAATAAATCAACTAGGAAAAGATAATTCTAACTAAGGTAAGTCTTCATGATGTTGATAGATTTCCCTCCATGGATAGATGATGATGGAATCGGATAGATCTTCGGCCATTCTCGGATTCCTTCATGCCCAAGTAAAGCTAAACCGAGTAGGACTAGTCACGACGACGCGTTTCTGGAAACTGGGCTACTCGAGCTCGACAAGAGCTCGTCGACCTCGAGTAGCTTTCGTCGTCTCGGCTAACTGGTGCTTGATGTGGCTCGGACTTGCCTCCTGGTGCTCGTCGACCTCGAGTAGCCCTAGTCGACCTCGAGTAGGCTTGATCCGTCGACTAGGTCTTCTCGAGTTGGTGTGCTCGACAAGCTCAGATCTGGACTCAGGGGCTCGTCGATCTCGACCAAGGTTTGTCGAGATCGAGTAGAGTGGTGGACGTCTGGTCGAGCAGGCTTCTCCTCGGCATGGTCTCGGAGTTGCACTGGGTGGCGCTTGTCGATCTCGACAAGGGTTCGTCGAGATCGAGTAGGGTGTGCTCGGCTTCTCAGTCAGCTTCTCTCCTCGTCGACTCCGGGTGCGGTGTCTGGGCTTCGTCGATCTCGACTAGGGCTTGTCGAGATCGAGTTGGGTCCGGAGCCGGGTTGGTCTGGCTTTCTCGATCAGGCCCTGTCGACCAAGGCTGCTCGGACATGCTCGTCTAGGTCGAGTAAGAGCTACTCGAGATCGAGTAGCCTGGGTTCTCGGCTCGATTCGACTGGTTCCGCTGCTTCCTTGACTTTGGATTTCTGTAGCCGATTTCCGAGCTTTCCTGACCTTCTGTAGAATTGCTGTAAAATGCCTCGATTTCTGCGAATTAAACAGAAATTGGTGTAGATTCCATAATTTGGCAAATAAACATTAACTATACAGATTCTGTACTATCTTAGCCCAAATGCATGAAATGTATACAGAAATCGATATAAAAGTTACTGTAAAACATGGAAGATTCAGCTCACAACAGAGATCGAAATCGAAGGATTCGAAAACTTACCGATTCGAGAGCGAGCCGAGACTTGAGAGGGCAGAGAGGCTTGTCCTGTGTCGTCGGCTGTGGACGGTGATCAGAGAATCAGAGATCCTCAGATAATGGGCGAAGTCGGCGAGGAATGGTGGACGGGATGGGAGACGACTCAAAGAGTCAAAATCTCAAATTAGGGATTGGGCTTCGAAGGAACAGGAAGGCACAGAACACTATTTTTTTTAACAAACAAAATATCTGTAAGTGACTAAGTGTAGGACATTTAATATTTTATTTTATTTAAAAAAATACATATATACTCGGTACCGACGGTACCACAGTATTTAGGTTTCCATACCGTGTACTGTACCGACTAATATCGGTACCGAGATTTCGGTTACCGATTCAATCGGTTACCGACTACTTGGTACCAACGCCTTGTTGGTACGATTGGTAATCGGTTAGTACGGTAATTTTTCTACCACCGCCCAACTCTACCGCAATCAGCCCCAACTCTCAATTTGTGACAACAACGTTTGGAATAGGTATTTAGTGTTGTTTTAATTTGTGATTTTAGGAAATTTGAAATATGAGGTTTGATTTATAAATATGGTTGTGAAAATAGAATTATTTGTGACTAAATGCCGGACTTTATTCTATAATGATTTCGAAATAAGAAATATGCCGAAATCATTTTAATGGTATAAATTTACAAGTTGATTAAAGATTTAATGTTTTATAAATGGGTTTTGGCCAATTATGATTTGAGAAAATGTTTTGAATATGAGTTGACTTAACTTGATATTTAAGAGTTTGGAAAACTTTGGGAAATGAGTTTTGAAATATTATTTTAATATTCAATATTAAAGAAGGGATTTGACGGAACTAGAACTATTTGATCTTGAGCTTGAAGTTATGTTAAAAGTGTCATTTGAAATGTCGGGATTTTGTCTTGCCTTGATGATGTTGATTTTGAGAAGGAAATTGGAAGAACGATTTTGGTTGATGTTGATCATATTGGAAAGGTTTTGGAAAACGGTTTTACTATCGGTTGGTTTTGAGTATGTTGAGAACTTGGGTTTCGTGCGTATGAATGTTGGTCCGGTAGCTTATGACAATGGATTGATGATAGGCGTGTATTGCTTTTGGATTGTTTTGGACTTGCATTTTGGCCCTTGCTTGTGTTATCTTGTTGTTCTGCACCTTCAGGTAAGTATCCTATGGGACTTACTCAGTAACCTGGACCTCTTGTCTGATGTGTCATGTGATGTGTAGTTGTTGCATATTAAAGCATGACATGTAGTATCATGCTAGGATTGCATTGAACTGAGCATGTGGTTACTATGTGTGTTTGAATACAGAACGACCGTTATCTGTGATAGTCCTAGAGTCTTTGCTAGGGTCATAGGGTAGCCCAGCCTCATCGGGTGCCCTAATTCAATCGAGTCGATATGAGCATATGTTACGATATCCCAGAACAATCGGACGAGCTGAGCTTGATTTACTTTACGTTATTCTTGATGTTGATGATGATGATGATGATGTCGTGGTGCGTGCACCACCACGATGAAATGGATACCGTGCTGGCCAGGTCCACTCGTGAAAAAGGGGGTGGAGTAGGAGAGGGATATGCCACTTGGCATTGTCTTGGGCCCTTTATAGTACTTATGCATATTATTATAACTGTCAAAGCATGCTTATGTGATTTAAATCTTGTACTGCATTATTCACCCTTTATTTAGGTATAGGCATGTTATGTGGCCTCAGCGCGGTCAGAGGACCTGCAGGCGATTACTGGGCCTGACTTCGTGGATAGTGTTAGTTAGGTACCGCTCTTGTTTGCTCCTTGCTTCTGTGATGGGGAATCTCTTGGCGAACCAAAGAATCTGGCTAATATTCTAACTTGGTAAAATGGTAATCACCCGCTATTATTTGGTTTTGACCCGGCTCTGTCGTGGCACTTGTATCTAAACTTTGCTTCCGCTCTACTTTTTTTTGAAATGAATTTCGCGACATAGTCTTAGGACAGGTTAAGGGCACCCAACGGCCCTTCGAGGTTTTTAGGGTTTGAAATCCCTTTTTCTACTAATCTTAAATGAGTTCGAAACCTCGACTCATACCTGGATTGCAAGATCCGAACAAGGGGTTTCATCCCTTGAAACGTAACCCGAAAATCATAATTTTGGGCCGTTATAGGCTACATCTACGCATCAAAAATCTCAAAACAGATTGAGACGCCAGAAATGCGGGAAAATGTGTGAGGAGGTTCAAAATGCTGGAGATTGAAAGAGGGGGGAAATCGAGGAGAGAAACGACGGAAAAAAAAAGGTCAGGCTCGAAAGGCAAGGGAAAGATTGGAATCGAAGAAGAGTCGAAAATCGTTCGTGGAAATGGGGCCCGCACATCTATTTATGGGCTCCAGAACCCACCGCATATGTATACGGTGGGTTTGAACCGTCGCTATAATGGTCAAAAACCCACCGTATACATATGCGGTGGGTGTTTTTACATTAAAAAATTCACCGTATACCCATGCGGTGGGTTTTGGATTTCTTCCAAAAACCGTTTCGATATATCCAACACCCACCGCATGGGTATGCGATGGGTTTCACCAGATACCCATGCAGTGGTTTTGGGCATAACGGACCCCGTTCTATCCAGCTCCACCACATATACATGCGGTGGGTTAGTATACGGTCAACGGACCCACCGCATGTATATGTGGTGGGTCAGGGAAAAAGGAGATTAAGACCACCGTATACCTATGCGGTGATTAGCGGTGGAAATTATAAAAATTAGCGGTGAAAATATCCGCCCCGGATTAAAATTGATTACTTCTACAAGAAGACAAATACAATATAAATTAAATTTACAAACTTTGATTACTACGGCCTATTGTATATCACAGTTAGATCTTTATTTGAAAAAAGATGCACTGCAAGGATATAACACAATTTTATTTTCCAATCTTGTCGTTTTCATTGTTTGTGATGTAGGGATGTTGTCGATATGTTTATAGTTTCGATATTTTGAAGAACTATTTCGATGTTCGAGTCTATTACGTGAATCAATTATAGTGTGTGGTTGCATTCAGTAAAGAGATGGGATGGACTTTCATGTGTTTGATCACACATCGAGCAAGTTAAAGGAACATCAATGTATTTGTTTCGATAGTCTGGTTTTTGTTGGGATTTCATCTAGTGCAAGCTCCCAAATGATGTTTTTAACTTTTCGGAATGTGTCTAGGTTCCATTTCCAAACAATACTTATGGTTTCTCATGTGTTATGCTTTGTGATGTGCGCTAATGCGCTTGCAGTACTTAATCTTGTTAACCACATCCATCGGGATGATATTGGATAGTTCATAAATATTCCATGTCTGGTTGATGCTGATGTATTTTCCAACCTTATCGTTTTCATTGACTGTGATGTAGGGATGTTCTCTACCCTTTAGTAGTTTCTCGACTAGATGGGTATCCTACCAAAAATTGATGATCTTTCCATTTCCTACTTGTCATATTATTACTTTGCGGAGTTCTTCTTTCGCTTCCATTAGTTTGACCTATTGCTAAGATGCATTACCTTTTTCTTTGGTATTCAAGGAGGAGGTTTTCTTTAAGGTATTTTTCGTTAATAAGTTGGACCCAAGGATTGTATGGTTTTGCTAAGATTTTCCATAGCAATTGCATGTCTGGTTCATATCCTTTGTTTTATGTATTCCTGTTCCTCCTAATCGTTTCTGTTTGTAGACCTTGTCCCACCCAATAAGGGGTGAAAATGATTGTTCTTTGTTCAAGAAGAAACATCTATTTATTTGGTCGAGTTCTTAATGGATTCTTGTCCCATCCAATAAGGAGCATAAAGTTTTGCATAATGTAATTCGGCTTAGCATCCAAGTTTGATGCGGGATCATCCAAGGCACCTTCGGACACACCTATACTTGGGGATGGACCTATGATGCGAGCTCGTGAGAATGTTGTCATCCTCAAGAGAAAGAATAAGGCTCCACCATGGGAGAAGGTGCAAAGGTGGAAGCTTGACGTTTTTTAGATTCTTTCGGCATTTGACAGCTTTTCAACGTCTCAGTAAATTGAGTCGTACGGAGTCAATATTAATCGAATATGCACTCTAGCTCGTGAGCCGTAGGATAGCCGTATCAAATTGCTAATTTGATACGACTAACCTCGTATCAAATTGGCAATTTGATACGGGGTTAGCCGTAGGATGGCTCGATCTTCGACAATCAAGACTCAAAGACAAGAACGGAAGCAAACGACTCAAGAACACCAAACAAGGACTCAATATCGACCAAAAAGAATAGAAACGCAGCAACTAGACTTGATGAAATTGACTCGAAATTGAAAGAACAAAGACCGATAGAAGGGTGATTCAAACTAAGGTAGAACGAGATAAAGACCCCAGGCCTCCTAAGAGGGTAGGAACCAAGTATCAACGACTACAAAGCCCGCCTCTACAACCTTACACAACCAAGCAGACAACTTGGAGGCACAAGGAGGGGACTTGTGATTACTAGGATCACCAAGCTCTCGCGAGATTGATGAACTCAAAGAAAACCAAGCAAGATCAAGAATCAATTTGCAATCGATGAGCAACGCTACGAATCGATTGACTTACGCTCTATGTGTTTCACACAAAAAGAGAACTTTCATAAATTTCAACGTACTGAGTTTTGAACAAGGGGAATGCCTCTTCTTATAACCTAGGAGGCTGATTTCTAAAAAAAAAAAAAAATAGAAATTAGCTTAAATCCCTAAAATACTAAAAATAACTTAAGTAAAGAAGATTACTAAAAATAACAAAGTTGTTCCAACACTTAGAAAAATTCGTCTAAACATGTGACAGCTGCAAGATGTTGATTTTCGGCCAAGCTCTGGGACGAATTTGGAAAAACCTTCAACAACAAAGTTATAGATCTCTTCGTCCTCGTTCCGACAAGGTATGGAACGACCAAATTCGATTAATATTGACTCCGTACGACTCAATTTACTGAGACGTCGAAAAGCTGTCAAATGCCGAACGAATCTAAAAAACGTCAAGCTTCCAACTTTGCACCTTCTCCCATGATGGAGCCTTATTCTTCCTCTTGAGGATGACAACATTCTCACGAGATCGAATCATAGGTCCATCCCCAAGTATAGATGTGTCCGAAGGTGTCTTGGATGGTCCCGCATCAAAGTTAGATCTTATTAGTGTTCTTCCCTCTTGTGATAGAGAGTTAGTTTTCCATTTCCTGAGTTGTTGTCTAGTTTTGCATACCGTCTCTTAAAATGTGGTTTTGTTGACTCGCCCATTAATAATGGGACATCCGAGGTATTTATCAAGTGTTATCTGGTTATTTATATGGATTATGATTTTTATTAATTGTTTTTGGACGTTTGAGACTTTTTGGGGTTGGAAGACGGATTTATGGAAATTGAGCTTTTGTCCTAAGATGGCACAATAATCATCAATAATGTTTTTCACCACTAGACAAGAGTCTTGGTTTGCCTTTGCCAATATCATTCCATCGCCTGCAAATGACAGAAAGGGGGACTTTGATTCATAATCTAGATATTTTGAATCCAATGGATTTGTCCGTCTAGTTACAAGTTGCTCGACATTTTGCTGCTAGAATTTACGCTCCTATCATGAAAAGATAAGGTGAGAGCGGGTCTCCTTATCTGATGTCTCCCCCTGATATGAAAGGTTAGTGGGTCCATCATTAACCAAGATTGAGAAGGAGACAGTCTTGACACACTGTTCAATCCATCTCCGGAATTTTCAGCAGAAGCCAGATTTTTCTAAGACTTTAAATAGGAAGTCTCATTCCACTCTATCATATGCCTTTTTCATATATAGTTTAACGGTCACCCAACCTTCTTTTTCGTGCCTGCTTTTGAATGAGTGAAAAATTTTGTAGGCTATTAGGACGTTGTCCAATTGTCCAGGATAACCATCTCAAATACAAATGTCTCTTGGAGGGGGACAATAATTTTCTTCAGAATTGGTTTCAATCCTTTTTACAATGATCTTGGATATAACTTTGTAAATCGTGAAGCACAAGCTTATTGGTCTAAAATCGTTTGTAGTTGTCAGGTTGTCACATTTTGAGATCAGATAACACAATTTTTAATGAGATAATTAAAATAGCACACTTGTAGAATTTCGAATTTTGGAGAAATTGGGATAAAAAAAAACTTAAATTTTCACAGACAAGATACAAATTTCTCTAAACAGTTTCTGTAAGCTTTTTAAACCCTCATATTTATATGAGAAAATTGTAGTGGATATACCAATTGAGCCGGCCCTTTTCAAAAATAACCCTCCCCCGGCCCAAATTGCATAAATGTCAAAAAGGCCCATAAATTTGCAAAAGTTACCGGTTGAGGGAACCCGGTACCGCAGGTAATTGGAAAGAGAAAACTGGGATGGGTAAGAAGAAGAAGTCCCATCACGGTCATCTCTCACAATTTGTGAAAGTAGAAATTCAAAAGCCTTGGAGGGGGAAACCGCCATTGACAAAGCTTGGAGAGATCAACTGCTGCGACGCCGAAAACGAGAGAGAGGGCTGCTGCGACACCGGCACCGAGAGAGAGAGAGAGAGAGAGAGAGAGAGAGAGAGAGAGAGGGGGGGGGGGAACCACCATTGAAGGGAGGGACGACCCGAAATTGGAGATAGACAACACCCCTGGTGCCCAGTACGCTATTGAAGAGAGGTAATCCCCCATTCTCTATCTCAAAGCTTTCTCCTTTAATGGAAGTTAGGGGGTTTCAATGCATGTAAATTCGATTTGGGGCCGATTAGAAGAATTGGGTGAATGGGGTTGGAAATTTGGGAAGGGGAAACCCTAACTGTATGTGTGGTGGGCAGTTTGGGGATAGGGGTGGAGAGTTGCTATTGATGATAAGTTGGGGATGAAATTGAAGGTCCAAATAGGGTAGAAACGGTTAGACAAGCCTCATGAAAGAATGAAATTGGGAATGTGATAACTCATCAATGGCGAGCCTCGTTCTTGTGGATAGCGGAAACGATTGAATGGCTAGGTATAGGAAAATCTGGGTTGGCTTTGATTTGGGGAAGTAGGGGAAACTAATATAATTGGTTTATTGATTGATAATCCATAAAAGTTGTTGATGTGTTTTTTGGAGAATCTAGCATTAGAATAACAATCAATAAGTCCGGACATCGATCAACTTAGACAACCTTGAAAACATTTATATTAGAAACATTCAACATTTAGCATTTTGTAGCATAAAATGAGATCAATGGTGAGGTATGTAATTATTGAACCTCAAAAACAGCATATGATTCTTATGGTCATCATGTTCTTTGAGTTTCGTTACTCTCGTATATTGATTAACAAAAACGAAGATCCTGAAACCATTTGTGTGGTGTTGTGATTTGTTGATGGTTTTTTCGTTACTCTTGTATATTGAATAACAAAAACAGCATATGATTCTTAAATTAAGCAATCATATTCAGTTGTTGATGGTTTTTCTAAGCAATTGTGTGGTGTTGTCATTTGGATAATGTTAAAATTTCTGGCAGAATCATAATTTTTATTGGCTAGGCATTCGTATGTAGTGGCAAGGATTATTGCTGAAATGATTGTTATCTGAATGACAGATTAAAGACACAATGACAAATGCGAAAGGAAAAAAGGTCGCGATGCCGTCGAGCAAGAAGGTATCAGCTGTTATCACTTCTGAGAGAGATTTGGTGTGTTTTTTTTTTGTGTTCGTGATGTCCACTTCGTTACTCTCTTGTGATATTTGTGCAGGCGACTCTAACCCTTCCTCTGAAAAAATATTTTAGAGGGAGGTCGAACTAGTTCTCCAAGATGGGCGTGCTGAAAGGAATGGATGACGGCCTATCTGCAGTTGATTGGCAAATGCTCAAGGACAGCAAGCTAGGGGGCATTGTGAAGATCGGATCCAATGTGACGTATTGCTCAGCCCTGATCAATTACTTCCTCGAGAGGCATCTAAAGACATTGAAGAAGTGTGAGACATGGTATGAGATCCCCCTCCGAGATGCTCCCATCGACCATTGCAAACGAGAGTAAGTAAGACCACCCCTTTCTCCCCTGCAACATAAAGAGGTTAAGATGGTCCTCTTAGTATCGGTTAGAACTAAGGGAAGGATGGGGAGAATCCATTACTGTGAATACAAAACAAAAACCATACTTACCCATTTTCGTTGATGTATATTATACGCAATTGTCACGTGTATCCCTGTGTATGTCTACGTATCTTTCGTTGATGACTAGGATTTCCCTTTGCCTGGCTAGTAACTGAATTTCTGGGTTTTATTCTTCCAACTTGACGTTAATGGCAGCCATGGGGAGCTCCCCCATCTCCTTTCATACTCCCTCTGAAAACCGCTAAACTCCCCATGTGGTTTCCCTCCAATTTGCCTTGGCGGGAACTTTTTTTTGCGAATAGTGAACCCCCTCTCTCCTAGCATTAAATGCTAGTCATTCCAAACTTGCTCACTCTCTCTCCCAGCCGTCACCGTCAACCTCTGCACTCCTTCTTTTAAAAAAAAAAATTGCCCAAATGATAACACTCCCTCCTCTATAAGGTCGACACGTGTTCCACCCACTCCCACCTTTTCCCGGTTTGTGCAAAGGGGTAATCTGCAACCGGTTGGACCTAATTTGCAAGAATGACCAATAGTCATCCCTTTGTCAATTTTCAGGGTGATGGTTATTTTTACAAAGTTGGGGTTCAAATGGTATATTCATGCAAATCATTCTATTTATATAGTACTATTGTAAAAATTGAATTTGTTTTGAATTTCAACAATTAGAAATTACTCATATCATCCTGACTTGTAAAATAAACGAGCTAACAAAATTCTACGCACCTGTTATAGACTTGATTTATAATTGATGCATCAATTGTCAAAATTATCATAGACAAACTTTAGAAATTTAATATACATGATATGATGTCTTGTCAATTTCTATGTGAATGCATATGCATTATATGCATAGTCGCATAGATGGGTTTGTGTTTGTGAATTCAAGTAGGGAAGTTTCCCTTTCCCCCACACCACACCTATTCCCCATCATTCAAGTTGAGTTGAGGGTTTCATTCACATCTCCCACTTCACATTTCACTTCACATTTAATAATAATAATAATAATAATAATAATAATAATAATAATAATAATAATAATAATAATAATAATAATAATAATAATAATAATAATTACTCCGTTTTTTTTATTTTATTTTTATTTATTTTTTTTTGATTAGGAAAGATTTCGGGTGAGAAGGCTCTACCCGGCAGCATCCTTGCGGATGAGGTCCAGAAGACCTGAATCATTTTTAATATCGACTCCTCGGGCATAGTGGCAAAGGTGTGCAACCTTATCAGCCACTCTATTGCCCATACGAGGAACATGAAAGAATGAGACTTCTTTCATAGTCGATAGCAGAATTTGTACATCAGAAAGGATCATTTCAATTTTCCAAGGGCATTTGGTTTTTCTATTTAAGTGATCAATGATTATCTTAGAGTCACCTTCGATTTGGATTTTGTCTATATTGAGTTGGCGAGCGTATTGGATTCCCATTTTGAGAGCGAGAGCTTCCGCAGTGAGAGGACGTTGTTTTCCTAATTTCTTGTGACACACTGATACTAGTTGTCCCTCCCAATCTCTGATAATGGCCCCAGCAGTGCTATCGTTATTTGTAAGTGATGATCCATCGAAATTGAGCTTTAGGGTACCCCACGGTGGCTTGCGCCAAGAAACATTTTTTTGTCTTTTATTCTGTTTTGGAGTTTTGGGGATAAAATGACTAAACTCCTCCTCAAAATCAGCCTCAACCACAGATGTCTTTTTCCAGTTGTATATGTGCGATTTAATCAGACGTAATACTTTGTCTTTTTGCGGAATGGCCACCCGCTGAAACAAATATTGATTCCTAATATACCAAGTAGACCACCAGGAGAAAGCAAGGCTTTCCAGCGCCGACGAGTTAAGATTCTTCCCGATAAACGACAAAATGGGCTTGATGTCCCGAGACTGGACAATCATGCAAGCAATAGTTGATTGGACTTGGAGGGGGAATTGATGGATCGCTCGTATAAACTGGCACTCTAGTAAAAGGTGGACCTCGTCCTCGAGGCCCCCATTACATAAAGAACAGGTGGTCGGGACAGACGTCCCCCGACAGGATAGCCTAGAAGCAGTAGGAAGGCCATCCTGTGAAACTTTCCAAAGAAAATTTTTAATCTTCGGGGGAATATTAGCCTTCCATATCCAGGCATTATTGTCAGGGAGAAGTGTTGACTGAGCAGTTATCAATTTGTATGCACTAGCAGTGGAAAACCATCCCTCCCTATCGGGCCACCAGTATAACCGGTCCTCAAATTGCGAGGCGGGTAGCGGAATGTCTAGAATTTCACGTACCAAGCAGTTAGGTAGTGTGCTCTGGAGTTTTTCCTTCCACCATCTTCCCCCCATGATGTAATCACTGACAATCTCCTCTTGATTATAATATTGAGGGCAATCCTCCATGGAAGACAAGGAAGAAGTTGTGATCCAATTATCAGTCCAGAATTTAATTGATTTGCCATTTCCTACAGACCAAATAAGCCCCGACTTAAATTTGTTAATTACAGTTGTGAGCTTAGACCATTGCCAGGAGGTTGACCCAATTTTTTTGTATTCGAAAATGCTAGCAGAGCGAAGGTACTTGTGTCTGATCAACGAGACCCATACATTACTAGGCTCAGCCAGAATCTTCCAAAGAAGCTTCATTTGGAGAGCCATATTCATGTCACTAGATTTCCGAATCCCCAAACCACCACAATGCTTCGGTTTGCAAATCCTATCCCAGCTAATTAGTGGGCGGTACTGAAGATCCTTGTTCCAAAAGAAAGTACGGTTTATCTGGTCAAGTTCTTTGTGCATCGTCGCAGGCAGCATGAAATTCTGCATACAATGTAGTGGCTTAGCAGAAAGATTGGAGTTGATTAAGATAGCGCGTCCCTGTTGAGAAAGGGCATTGGCCCTCCATTTACTCAATTGCTCTTTAGACTTACAAATGATTTCTTCACAAGTATTTTTGGTCACACGCCCATTGATAATAGGGCAACCAAGATATTTCTCTATTGAGTTTTCATTTGTAATATTTAGACAGTTGTGCAGTTCTAAGATCCTTTGGTTGGGGATGCCTCTCGTAGCTTGGAAACTAGATTTATGGTAATTGACCTTTTGGCCCGAAACTTTACAGTATGAATCTACAATCGACTTCACTTTGCGCCCAGCTTCCAAACCACCTTTTGAGAAGATTATGATGTCATCTGCAAAGGAGAGGAACGGAATCCGGAGGCCATGTTTTCCAATCGGGAAGCCGATGTGGGTTTTATCCAGTCTTGCCTCAGCTGTGAGCTTCCGGGCCAGAATCTCAGCACCTAAAATAAATAGGAATGGGGAAATCGGATCACCCTGACGGAGACCCCTGGACGGGAAGATCAGGTCCGTAGGACCGTTGTTGACTAACACTGAGAAAGATACCGTCGTGATACATTCCATAACCCATGAAATAAATTTATCGTGGAAACCAAATCTCCCAAGTACCTTTTTTATGAAATTCCAGTCGACTCTATCGTATGCTTTTTCCATATCTAGTTTTATTGCTAACCATCCCTCGCGACCCTTCCGTGATCTGAAGGAGTGGAAAATTTCATGAGCTATCAGGACATTATCTTGAATAGCCCTGTCAGATACAAAAGCGCCCTGCAGAGGGTGGATAAGTTTCCCAATAATCGTTTTCATTCTATCAGTCAAGATTTTGGATATAATTTTGTATATATTGGAGCATAAGCTGATTGGTCGGTAATGACAGGTGGCAGTCGGATTTTCTCTTTTTGGGAGAAGGGAGATGAATGTGTGATTTATTTGTTTAAGCATTTTTCCGGAATGGAAGAAACCTTTAACTGCTCGGATTACGGATGTACCTACTATATCCCAATATTTTTTATAAAATTCAGCTGTGAAGCCATCAGGACCCGAGGATTTATTTTTCCCTAAATTGAAAACTGCAGTTTTAATCTCCATGTTAGATGGTAGTTGCACAAGGAAATTGTTATCCTCCGATGTAATTGATGGTTGTATTAGCTCCAACAACTCGTCTAGGAGCCTGTCATCTATCGGTTCTTTCTTAAATCTTTTGTCGAAATCCTCTTTAATCTCCTTCCGGACATTTTCCTCGCCTATAACCAAAGTTCCAGTGGAAGAAGCGATGTTACGTATTTGTTTCCTATGCCTTCGCCCCGACGCCACTCGGTGAAAATAGGCTGTGTTGGAATCCGAGAGATTAAGATGTTTGGTTTTGGCTCTTTGGTTCCAAAAAGTTTTTTGGAAGAGTAAAAGCTTCTCCTTCTTTTTTATGAGGCACTTTTCCTTATTGTAGTTTGCTTGAACATTTATCCCCGGGCCAGTGGATTGAGTGTTTAGGAGCTCAGTCTCCACCTCTTTCAATTGGCGGAAGATGTTTCCAAAAGTCGTTTTATTCCATTCCTTTGCCTTCTTTTTAAGGATTTTTTGTTTAAACATTAATTGAAACATGGCAGATCCCGGACAATTGGCCCTCCAGGATTGTTTAACTATATTGCGGAAATCTTTTCGAAGTAGCCAGGCATTTTCAAACTTGAAAGGCGGAGCTTTAAAAGTAGAGTCGACCTCAAAAGATATTGATATTGGGCAGTGATCTGAGGTGGAGAAAGCTTCGTTATATGTGATCATATTAGGAAATTTTTCGATAACCTGTTGGTGAACAAGCACCCGATCGAGTTTTTCACGGATGTTGAAATCTTCATCCGGATTCTTCCTCCAAGTATACGCATTTCCAAAGGTGGGGAGGTCTATTAGTGAACAATCATTTTTGAAGGAGAGAAGTCTATCGAACCTAGAAGTTCGGGTAGTGGCACCACCGAGCTTGTCGGCATAGCATATAATTTCATTTAGATCGCCTAAAACTATACACGGGATGGGTGAGTCAAGAACAATTGATTTTAACATAACCCAAAACGGTTCTTTTTCATTAGGACCCGGAGGGGCATAGACGAACAAGACAAGGATAGGAAACCCCTCAATCAAGCTATCAAGTCTGAGACCAATTATACGCGGTAAGTGAAAAGCAATGGAGATCGTAAAGTTTAGTAATTGGTAGGATTTCCACAGGACACCAATACCACCGGATCGACCAGTCGCCGGTGACCAGACCGCTTCATCAAATCCAACATTTTTCCACATCTTGTCGTCGGGAATTATTTCTGATTTAGTTTCTGCTAGAGCCAGAATTTGAATATGCTCATTTTTACACATAGAATCAATTTCCGTCCAAAAAGTTCTTTTTCCTATACCCCTGCAATTCCAAAAGCAGATCTTCATGTATACCTTGTGATGATAAAAGGACTGGGTTTCAGAGTCCTTAAATCGATTGGATTTTGAAATTTTAATTTGAGGAAAATGTTATTTTGCGACTTAATAGGCCACCTGGAACAGATAAGGAAGCATTCAAACACTTGATACACAATTATATAGCTAGTACTTGGGTTGAGAGGATTTGCAAGATAAATAGTTTGTTTATTAATTTGTTTTTTATGCACACCAAGATAATTGATGTAAGCACCATGACTTCTATTTCTACTAACTGTTTTGACAGTGGCTTTTTTAAACTTCATCATCACTAGCAAATTAGAATAACATCTGTTTTCCAGGAAAAAATTATTTCCACTAATACGTGTGGTGCCATGTTTTACAACAATGAGGATCATTTCCTCAGTAAATGATTCAAGAATTAAAAAAATTAATATACACTTCTGTGTGGTGCCACGTTTTACAACAATGAGGATCATTTCCTCAATAAATGATTCAAGAAATAAAAAAATTAATATACACTTTTGAATGAATGTCTTATGACCATCCACCACAGTTGGCCATTGCCTAAGCTTACCAATTAAGATAGATTTTTTAGCAACAAGGAAAAAGAACCATTTACTTGAGCAAAAAACTACTGGAATGACCAGGCCAATGCCCAAATAATGGAGAGACAGGAACCTTGTAACCATATCCACTAAGTACCTTAGTTCTTTTTGGTTGGCCAAAGCATCCAAAAACAGCAGTGACCAAGCACCATGGGACGGAGTCCTCTCAGCAGACCAGTTCAAACGAAGGCCCTTCCGGGAAGCCACATTATCCTTGAAGTCATAGCCCAAGCCACACAGCAAAGCAAACACATAGCAAGTGGGTAGGAAATAAACAAATACATATATTAAACCTTCATCCAAGATGACAGTAGACATGAATTCTTTTTCATCTATGAATTATTTGCAGTCAATTTGAATCCTCGTATGCATAAGCGAGCTTTCCACCAGAGATTTGCTGAAAGAGCTTGAATAGCCCCCAAGTTTTACAAACTTAATTTCACAATTCCTATAAAGGGTGATGCACAAAGAAGCAATGGTTATCAAAAACCTCCTAACAAACATTGTCTGGACAAAGATATAAAAATTTTCAATAATAGGATATGAGTCAAACACTTCTTTATCCAAACTGAAGGCAGGAACAAAAGAAGCCCCAAGAACAACAGTTTGTACACGGCCCGAAAATCGGGGGGTAAGGAGTGCCCAAGCCAAGTTCAGACTTGCAAAACCCAACTTAATGAGAACCAATCCTTCGTTCGAACGGAGGGAAGGAGCCATGACAGCCCCAAGAACCTCAATTTTTTCAAGGCCCGAAAATCGGGGGGTAGGGAGTGAAGAGACATAGGCCTCTATCACCGTTTTTTTTATACACCAGTCTATGGTGAATAAAACTGCTATAGATAGTAATTGTGCCAAACCAAACATAAAGTTGGTAAATTTCAATAACATTATCCGACAGTTGATTAACACACTATTTTTTGAATACAAATTGACTTAACATTAAGCAAAACATGAAACCTGTGTTTGAGGCGCTTCAACAAGAACCACCAAATAAGAAGCCAGAGTAACAATATGCCCTGAGTCCACCCCATCCGAGCACTAGCGGGCGGCAATATCACAGACCGCAGGGAACCTGCATTCAATTTCTGAGAACCCTTTCGAGGGGTAGAGGATGAAGAAGCACATGGCTCCTTCACAGTTTTGTTGACACACCGAGAATCGGTGGTATTTTTTGTCAAAGACAGCAGATTACCCGTGTCAAATGTTAGAATTAAGAAATTCATCGAAGATTCTATGGAACTGAGGAAGCCAAACAAAACCGAATGTGTAAGAACGAACCTAATTGTAAACAATCCGACCAACAACGAACCAGAAAGAGACACGAACCCAACAAGCACAGCACCAAGGCACCCCGAACAGAGGTGCAACAGCCACACCCCGCCAGCAAGCCGAGAAGGCACCCCAACGAGCCCAGACCACGCACCACAAGAGATCCAGAAGACCACGGAGCCCCCGCCCACACCGGGGAGTACTTTCTTCCTCTTTTTAAAATCTCTTGACACCATTAACTTGATAAACTCAGCCTCTATGCTCATCCATGGAATCCCCATGAAGTTGTCACTCTTGAAAGAGGGCTTTAGGCCGTGGCGTCGGGCGCAAGCGAGACAGCAAGAAGACCACGCACCAGACGCCGGGAATTTGCGAGGCCGGGCACGCGACACAAAGGTCAGGACGGCAAGGGGCTCCGATTGAGGAGGGGTGTGCGAAACTGTGTTCCCAACAGCAAGATTCTCGTCAAACCGAGCGGAAATCAGAAGGATGGAAGAAGATTCACCGCTCGAAACAGTTGAGGCTAGGGATTTAGAAGCCATGGAGGAAGGGAGAAAGAGGGGCGCGTGGGAGGCGCGTTCTCCTGCCCACAGAAGGGGTTTTTTCTTGACAGATGATACTCTGTTTTTTTTATTGTTTAAATGAGATATATATATATTATCAATTTTTTAATTAATTTTTTAGTAACTTCTTACTTACAAATATAAAATTATTTTTTAAAAAATTGGTATTTTATATAGTTTTTATCATCGCTCACTCCTCCGATTGGTTGCGTGCAGTTCCTATTTCTGGGCTGGGCCAGACTATGAATGGAAGGACCTACCATAGTGTGCTTAGCTATCGACTGGGTGTTCCGTTATTCACAATGCCTAGGCCTTGTTTCGCTTGTTCTCGGACCTTTGATGGTGATGTATATGGTGATCATGCTGTGTCCTGTGCTGGTACAGTGGGCATTAAATATCACCATAACCTCGTTCGTGACACATTATTGGATATCTGCTACAGGTCCGGGATTTCTATCGGTAAGGAGGTTGATATCGGTTTAACTGATAGGCATGATAAGCCCATTCGACCGGCGGATTTACTCCTTTATTCATGGGATAGGGGGCGGGATGTGTGTGTCGATCTGACGGGATCCTCCCCATTGACCCAGTCTGGGATTTCTGACTTTATGCCTGGTCGTGCTGTTGTTGATGCTGCTCGGCGTAAGTGTGTCAAGTATCGAGATTTGTCCACGACGGCTGGTTATGGTTTTCTACCATTCTCCTTCTCTTCGTTGGGGGAGTTGGATACAGATGCGGTTGCCTTGCTGAAGCGGATTCAGAAATTCTCGGTATCTCAGGATGCTGGGGCTCGTGCTGCACTTTATATTTTTACTAGGCTTAGCTTTGTTATCGCTAAAGGAGTGGGTGCCCATATAGTATCTCGCTTGCCCACTAATTTCTTGTAAATCTGTTTTTAATAATAATAATAATAATAATAATAATAATAATAATAATAATAATAATAATAATAATAATAATAATAATAATAATAATAATAAACCTCTTCGTCCGGCAGATTTGCTTCTTTATTCATGGGACAGGGGGCGAGATGTTTGTGTTGATCTAACGGGATCCTCTCCTTCGACCCAGTCGGGGATGTCTGACTTTGTCCCCGGTCGTGTTGTTGTTGATGCTGCTCAACGTAAGTGTGTCAAGTACCGTGATTTGTGCACGACAGTTGGTTATGGTTCCCTACCCTTCTCATTCTCTTCGTTGGGGGAGCTGGATACGGATGTTGTTGCCTTGCTGAAGCGGATTCAGAAATTTTCAGTATCTCAGGATGTCGGGGCTCGATCAGCAGAGGCGGATGTTAGGGGGAGCACACCCAGCAATTGCTGGGTGGAAATTTTAGAAGTAGGTTAATAAAAATAAAATTGCTGGGTGATCTCATTTTGATGGATTAGTTTTTGGCCCAAAATCAAGCCCATATAACCAGCAATGGAAACTCTTTTATCCTTTAATTAGTTTAATTGTTTAATTACTGCACAATTTCACCACTTCCACTACGATCAAAATAAGAAATTTCTCCGATCACTCTTCAAGACTCTAAAACCCCTCACCATAATTATTTAATCTACTGTCTTAACAAATTAGGTAGGTCTATAAATTCTCTTTTTATTATTGTTTCAAACTTATTTAATGTCTAAATTTCATAATTAGAGTTTTGAATTGTTTGATAATTTGATTATAGAAACTAGGAGTAATGTATTTTAATTAATATGATGTTGTTTATAATTTATATAATCTACTATTTAAGTTTATTTTGTACTAAAAAATTACCAGGATGGATTTGTGTAAAATTTTGTTTTTATATAATAATTTCCTGATGGAATACTATAAAAATCATAGTTTGACCCGACAAAGTTTATTAGTTTCTTAATCACGAATATTTTTCGCTCACCTAACTTTGAATCACTAGATCCGCCACTGTCGATCAGTCAAGCTGCAACTTATATTTTTACTAGACTTAGTTTTGTTATCGCTAAGGGACTGGGTGCCCAGATAGTATCTCGGCTATCCACTAATAATAATAATAATAATAATAATAATAATAATAATAATAATAATAATAATAATAATAATAATATACATGTACTCATCAAACTGGGAGAAATAATTTGGAAATAATTTTTTGAGTTAATTAAATCCTTTTTTTTCTCTATTTGCACATTCATCTGTTTCTTGGTATGCACATGTCGTGTTTGATGTTATTCAGTGTATTATGCGATGGCCATTTTTTTAGACTGAGAAAAGGGCTGACAATTGGCAAAAACCTTCTTCTTCTTTGCATTAGTTGTTTAGTAATTTAAAATTTGCAAGTTGAATCCCTAGGGAGTTTCCCGCCATTTCAAAACTATAACAATTTTTTTTTATGAAAAAAAACTATAATAATTACCACAAGTCTACAACTGTACTGTACAGCAACAGACAATGATCGAGATGAAGCAGTCGGAGGAGGAATTTCAGGCAAGGACAAAGCAATTCTAGATGAGGATAGAACAAAGTGTCGCTCAGATTGCGGAATGGATTCGAATCCAGAATAAAAAAGCAGCGCTCCAATCAGGCTTTGTGATTCCAGCGACTGATCACCAAGAAAAGACGCCACCGGTGAACAACCGGGAGATTCCAGAGGAGACGAATGCATATAGATCACCACCGGTGAGGAACGAAGGCGCACTCAATGGTCAGAACCGATTTCCAAAGGTTGATTTTTCGACGTTTGATGGGAAGAAACCACGAAGCTTAGTGAGGAAATGCGAAAAGTACTTCATCTTCTTCGGAATTCAAGAACATCAGAAGGTGGAATTAATTGTCATGTATATGCACGACCGTGCGGATACATGGATCCAAGATTACCTGATGCAGAAGAAGGGGGTAAGGTGGAATTAAGGAGATGAGCGAGGCACTGTGTTGTAGGTTTGAGGAAAAGCAGGGTGTGAAAATTGTTGAGGAATTCAACAAATTGAACTAGAATGGGGATCTTGAAGACTATAATGAATGATTCGAAGAGCTTCGATCAGGTATGCTTTCGTATAATCCCCACTTGTCGGAGTGTTATTTCATCACTAGCTAGTCTAGCTATATCAGTGGGTTGAAAGGTGAACTCAATCATCTGGTTAAACTTGGTCGGCCAAGAGATCTCGCCGAGGCTCTGGAACTTGCAAGATTACATAGTGACGTTGCACATGCCCTAGTCAAAGTGAGTAAGCCACCATGGAAACCTGGGTTTGCGAGTGAGAAGGGCCAAGTTTGGAGCAAGGCTTCAAAGGATTTCAAGAGGATAGCGGGTTTGTGCTTTATATGTGGTGACAAGTATTTTGTCGGCCACAAGTGCAAGAATTCACTAGTGAGATATGTGGCCACCGGTGGAGAAGAGGAATCAAGTGATCACCTATCACAGAGGAGGTCGGGCTCGAAGAGGGAGATTAGGAAGGATTTGTGCGAGCTCTCACTGGGAATGGATCGAATACATCGATCATGGTCAAAGGTTATGTGGGGAATATAGTGATCAGTGTTTTGATTGACAATGGTTCCACGCACCGTTTTGTGGATCCTCTGATCGCAAAGAGGCTAGTTTCAAGTTGTTGCTTGCTAATCTGATGATTGTAGAAGGATTGAACAAGGGTAAGTTGTTCTGTCGTCAGGAATACAAAGGATTCCAGTGGAAAATGCAGGGACGATATTACAAATGTGACATCCGGGCATTGAAAATTGGTGATTTTGAGTTGCTACTTGGGGTGAATTGGATGAAGAAGTACAATCCAGTGCAATTTGAGTACAATAGAATGACAATTGCTTTCTCTAAAGATGGCAAGAGAGTTGAATTGCAGGGTATGAGTGAGGAAAAGACGGAGGCTGTCAATAGACATCTTACAAGGAAGGAGCTCCCATCGTTGATCAAAGGTAATGAGCATGAATCCATTACACAGATTGCCCAAGTGTTTCAGTTGTGTGCTAAGATGGAGGTTACTCCACCAGCAGTTCAGGAAATCTTGGATAGGTTTCAGGAGGTGTTTGCAGAGCCTAAGCACTTACCTCCAAAAAGGGGATGTGAGCATGGAATCCCATTGAAACCGGGCACACAAGCAATTTGTTCGAAACCTTATAGGTATCCTTATGGACAAAAAGATGAGATTGAACGACAAGTAAAGGAGATGCTAACTAGTGGATTAATCAAACATAGCCAAAGTCCTTTTGCATCTCCAACATTGTTGGTGAAGAAGAAGGATGGAACTTGGCGATTCTGTGTAGACTATAGGAGGCTTAATGATGCCACTGTCAAGGACAAGTTTCCCATTCCCAGCAGAAAGGAATTGTTGGATGAGCTACACGGGGCTGTTGTATTCTCAAAGCTGGACTTATGGGCAGGTTACCATCAGGTGATGGTAGCAGAGCCTGACATTCCTAAAACCACCTTCAGAACACACAATGGCCATTATGAATTCAATTTCATGCCATTTGGGTTGACAAACGCCCCTGTAACATTTCAATTTTTTATGAACATGGTATTTGCTGAGCTTCTACGCAAGTTTGTCTTGGTATTCTTCGACGACAATTGATTTACAACAAGACGCTTGATCAACATTTGGTGCACCTGGAGACTGTGTTGAATATCAGTGGTCGTAAGCAAACCCATTTGATTTGGGCAACCCCTCCAAAAAATCCATATCAATTGACATTCATGGTGTTGTTGTAATTGCATCCGTCACCGAGTTCGCCTCACGGTATATATATCGAAATTGAATAGATCAATTTCTACGAAGGAAGCCTTGAAAAACGCTCGACCAACCTATACAACAGATGAGAACACTTGATTTTCCTCGTGACAAGGTTCACGAAAACATACAATTACCTAAAAAAAATCTAAAAATACTTAGAAATAAATTTGAAAATGGAATACTCCACCAAATTTCTCAATATTTAATCCATCCATTCTTTTGAGGTGTGTCCAGCTCAGGTATGCCACGTTTATGTGATTCATCTATGCTTCTTGGAAGATCCGCTTCCGTTGAATCTAATCATGCAACCAAAACTTAATTAAATAATTTTAAACTTTCTTAATCAATTAATCCTCTTGAAAACAATATACTTGTGAATAGTTTAAACGGTTCAGAATCTCAAGTTGTGAATATTTAATGACTCAAATCTAAGTTAATCTTTGCCAATGCAAAAGATCATAGGGTACAACTGTAGAGAGTTGATGATTAAATACTTAAAAAGTCCTCTTAAGAGCCTAAATTCTCGTAATATAAACCTGATATTTTTTAATTTATAATAATGTTTTACATCTTGGTTTAAGGAACCACTATCTTCTAAATACTACTGTAAATAAATATGAGTTGTCAATCCTTACTACATTAACGGGTAAGTATGACGTAATGATGAGTAGATTACGAGTTCGACTTTCTCCTCCTTCTATAACATATGTAAAAATAGGGCTAATTATTAAAATGTTCATAAGTTTGAGTCATAGTTTTTCGTCTACTACTAAGTTTTTTTTATAGTTCTTGATATCCACAGACACTGTTTTTAAAGTCGAGACTATTTTCTACAATTCTATGCTCTAAAAAAGTGAAATCACTCACCTCGGACACCCCTCACCTCCGGCCCGACGGATCCAACCCGACAGAGATTGTGAGAGGAGATAAATCATGGTGACTCAACCGATAACAAAGGTCTGAGAACAGTGCTCACTGCATAGTGACCGGTTGAGCTAAGCCCATGCGGGTATTTTTTCTACAATTCCCGAATGACGAAATTGGGACTTAGATTTGACCACTCAGACCTATCAACAATCAAGAAAACTCATTCTATGATAGAAACCAACAAGCATAGGTAACCGAGTTCCTAACTCGTGCTCGTCTAATCCATTCCAAAACTCAACAAGACAACTCATTGGCGTGTTTGGCAAACATACAATTGAGGCATCTATATAACACATGTTGCGACGGATTATTCCCCTTGTCGCTCGCACCTTATCTAATAATGCATTGAAATTGTACATCTTATAAGCATGTTTGAAAGCCTTTAAAGCTTGTTACTTCTTTCAAATAAATGGTGAGGGTGACTGTTTTGGGGTCATTTTTTTGAAGACCAAGAGTATCTTCTTTAGAGTACAAGATTGACATGGATGAGTACCCGATTTGAGGTAAGCTCATGGTGACCATAGAAACAACTCATAGTTGGGTGAGTAGGCCTAACTCATTTCCTGTTGTCCCACTTTGATTCTCCACCAAGCAAAGGTGCTAAAAAAAAATGGACTTCACATTACCCGTAAACTTGTTCTATTAAGGTCCCTCCCACTAGAGGTGGCAATTGGACGGGTCGGATCGGGTTTGGGTTCGGTTAGTCGGATTTCAGATCATTCGGATTTCGGGTAATGTCTAATAATTTGGTCAATCGGTTGGGTCGGGTTCGGGTTTCGGTTGTCTTGGGTTTTCATTATTTCAATATTCATTTTAAAAAATTTACTAGATTGTAGCTTAAAGTTCGGGTTATTTCGGGTTTCGGTTATAACGGGTTCGGGTCTTAACGAGTTTCGGGTTAATCGGGTTCGGTTCATTCGGATTTCGGGTCCAAAATGGACGGGTTGTATCGGTGTTCAGAATAATTGGTTTCGAGTCGACCGGGTCGGGTTTTCAGGTTCGGGTCGGGTTTTGCCATCTCTACTCCCCACTAAGAAATGCCCTAATTCATGCTTTAGAAATGGCTATGATGAAAATCTCTGTAGTAACGATGAGAAGAATGGGAATAGCGCAATCAGGTTAAACAGCCTATTTCTTGAATTTGGTAAATAAAGAGTAGCCATCCGGTGATCGAACCGGGGATTTATGGGTACTACCCACGAGTCCTTTCCGGTTGAGCCATTCTGAAATGGTTGCTAAATAGGCTATTCTGGGTCAGTTCTGAATCCATTCTTAGTTTTCCTCGAGTATGTTTAGGGTATGCAAAGCGAACATTTATATACATTGATAAAGTACCTAGAGGAGGCGAGGTGGGTTGAAAATGATTCGCCTAGTCGCCTCTCTTAGCAAGAGGTCTCAAGTTCAAACTTGAGAGCATAACACATTTAAAACCCTTGACGGAACACTCAAACCTCTTGATGGGTCTACCCTTAACACTGAACATCACATGTTTATGAGGACCATACTTGCTGTAACTAGACTTGGGCAAACTGTGATTGGTCAAATCTGAGCCAGTTGTAACACGTAGTTTAGGTCAACCATCACAGTCACCATCTTAAATGCCTTCTTTCACTATATATTACAAAAGCAACCAGTGCGGATCTTAATGTGAATGAGCGTATTAGCATTTGAAACCAAATGTCTGATATTTCTACCTGCTATATTGTTCATATACATAGAGCATAGCAGCTCTCTCTCTCTCTCTCTCTCTTTTCTGTTTTGGTTATCAGCCCAACCAGTTAATCATGTCCATTTCGAACTACTAAAAGCCCGATGACTCCTGATGTCCGAGCAATTGGATTCAAAATTAAGCATAAAAGAAGATGCAAACTTGCCTTTTAATGTACAGAACCTTCTGTCGAATGCAATTTAAGGAAAATGGCCATGAATATGTGCTCATGAAGACATCACCGAATGATCAATCATACAATCCTTCTTGCTCCCATACATCAACGAGGAAGTCAACCATTTCCTGTCAAGCAGACCAGGGGAAAAAATCATGACATTTTTTTTATGCTAAACCAGGAAAGCAAGCATATCTGTGCAAGTTTGCATGGAACTAGGACACTCGAAAAAAATTAAATTACAAAATACTTACAGGTAAAGGTATTGGCTGGGGAAAAGGCTTATTCGTACCGAGCAAACTCTCATAAGTTGCATTCCAGCTGCATAAAAAGGGAGTAGTCCAATGAGGGATGGTTTTGGTTGGGAGAACGGGAACACGATGGGTTGCATGTTAATTGAGAAATTGTTTGAAGACTGCAATATGCCATCGGAGGGCACAAACACAATCATGCAAATTTATAAGATCCAGCCATTAAACATAAGGATAACAAGAATATGCACCTCAATCTAGGTTCTTGCACTTTTGTTTCGTTCCGAATTTTCTTCTCCCCAACCCACTGCTGCCTTAATTGGTTCCAAAGAAGAAGACCTGTAACAGCCCAGTAAGTAAGGAGTCGTCAAGATAAGAAAGAATATGGTGCCTCAGTAGAGGCTGAAACCAAAATCAATAGCCTCCAAGGCTGCAAATCACAGCAGCTTTCAGGACAAAAAATAAGTACAAAATCCATACAGAATTCTAGGCGGGAGTAATCCATCATAACACAGCAAGAGAAAACACTAAAAATGCAAGCATATCTAACAATCTGTATATAAAAGACGGAATCAGTGCAATAGCAACCCGAATACTGTACCATGATTTACAAATTCAGAAGGGTTGTTTGTGCTATTGCTGCTGTGGGGATCAAGGTTCTGGTTTATGGTGCTAATAGATGAGATGCTTCTTTGTGACTGTATTGCACTGTCATCCATCTCATAGGTGCTGCTGCTCCAAAATTCCTCAGCTATACTACCTTTTTTTACTGCCCGGCCTTGAATTTTAAGTCCTTTTGATGGTTTGTCCACTGCGATTATTAACTGGGGCTCGGCACAGCATCCAAGACAACCTCTGCTCTGTTACAAAAACATTTTTCGTGAAGTTGATTAGTACTGGTCTCTAAATTTTGCAGCTAACAGAGAAGGTTTTAATA
Source organism: Persicaria maculosa (assembly GCA_963922045.1). Classification (NCBI taxonomy): domain Eukaryota; kingdom Viridiplantae; phylum Streptophyta; class Magnoliopsida; order Caryophyllales; family Polygonaceae; genus Persicaria; species Persicaria maculosa. Next base: position 42,346,954 of record OY998258.1, read on the forward strand.
TAAAAACACCAGCAATTTTCACTAAAGCATATAAAAACCAGATGCCATAGAATATCTGGATAGCCCTAATATTGATACTTCTTCGCCTTTACTTTTCTTTGTATAACCTTATATAGGTGAACACTGATATCATCCCTTAGGTTTCTATCACAGAAAAACAAACGAGGATAAATTTTGGTCTAGACTGTCTAGTAAACATTAGAATTGTTTGGTTATCCAAAACAATTGGAACTTTCATGTTATTTGATTCAAAAGTAATTCGCAGGTAGCCAAAAAAACAACACATGAAAAACTAAACAAATACTAGCATGCATATCCTGTCTGTATAAATTTTCATGCATGCATCATGAATATTTTCTCTATGAAACACAAGAAGCAAGGAAATAATATTAGTTTGAAAAATGGAGTTCAAACAACATTTTTTAGACCATCAAGAGCTATAAATGACAAGACCAAGAATACGTTACTGCCATGTCTAGTGTTGAAATATTTGCTTTCATAAATTCCATAAAACAGTCATGGTAGGTTATCAAACCAAGAAATACAAGATATAGAATCAACAATCATATGGAAAGCACTTGAAAGAGACAAAGGGGGGAAACCTTCCGACATTAGGGGGCTTAATTATCGTCAACATACACACAAAGGAAAGCAAAGTGGTTCCTGAGGGACCTCGACCCAACTAAATATGACTTTCTTATACATTTTTCTGAAAGAGAATCAAAGAAGCATACTCCACTACATAGGTATCTTTATAGAAGAAACTACACCGCATATCATAGCCTCATATGTAGGTGCTAACTTCAACAGCTTTAGAGGAAGCCACCCGATTTCAATACGAAGAATGTCAAAAAAACAGGAGGAAAACAAAAACAGAAGAAATACTCTTACAGAGAATAAGCGCCTGCATGTATTTCTCAGCTTTTCCATCACGAGATGAATAAGAGCAGAAAAATAAGCTCCATAAAGCCGACAAAACGTACAAAAGGGTCTCCTCCCAACACATTTGTCAATTTCAAACACCAAACAACACCTCGACGAAGAACGCATATCTTGAGTAGCCATTATACCAAAGATGAAAGGATGGGGATTCCACGAGAAATAAATACAATAAGCCTTATCAGGACATCCTCCCTTCACCTAGGTCCTTCCCAGCTTACTGAAAAAGCAAGTAAACCCGAGATTCCACACCAATTTAAAGCAACCACCTATTAAGCCAGCTTGTTCATTAACAAACCTAACATGTAAAAAAAACATTAAAAATCAACAAAAACCCTTGCAGTTGTACAAACTGGAGTACTTCTGCACTTTGATAGTTCAACTATAAGCTATAAATCCCCAACAAGTATATTCTGATCACCCACTGTTCCCCCTCCTTTTGGTTAGCCAACTTTCTAAGCAACCAAAACTCAGTACAAAACCCTAATTGAAAGAAAACTTCAATAAAGAACTCAAACAAACAAGACACTATCCGCGGCCTATAGCAATTCGTTCTCACCAGCAAGCGCAAAGCCACAGAACTCCTTAATCTATCAATTACGATCAGTTGATCACCGCTAATTTTCAGATACAAATTTGTTGAATTTTATAATTGATCTTCCACCTCCCGTAAAAAATAAGACGGATTGTTCAGTTGTTCTAGATTTCACCTCAAAAAAAAAAACGGAAGGTGAAATTGAATGAGTGTAAGAGCGAGAGCGGCTCACCCCATGCAAGCAAGGAATTCAGAAGCCAAATCGGTGATGGCAGATGCTGGAAACTGATTTGAGGGTTGCAGAAACCAAAAGATCGAGGGAGAGTAATCGTGGACGGAACGGGCAATGGCCTTATCTCATCGATTCCTCCAAATGAAGAAGAAATAAACGGAAACAAATCGAGAGAGAGGAAAATGGTAAAGCAACAGCCACGAGAGAGATCGCTCAATTATATTGTAAATAATAATATTTATATATTTATAAAAAAAACTTATAATTAAAAAGATGTTTTTTCACGAAATATAATTATATTTCATGAATATAATAACCCAATATTATAAAATTATATATATTATCTATAAAAAACGTATTCAAAATATATCAAAAACAGTAAATCTAAATTATAACGTGAGAGTTAAACTAATAATGATCAAAGTGTGCGAGAAATATAAAATAAAAATTAATCTAGGTATAAATAATTGATTCGACCAAAAACTAATATAAATATAAATAAAAAGTTATCAAATAATTAATTTCAATATAAATAATTCTTTCCACCCAAAAATAATATATACAAATAAAATAACACCTATTAAATATTTATTTATATATATTTTTGTAAGCATGACTATGAAATAGTAATTTATATTTTTATTCCGTGGATTTGGTTATGGCTGTCGGAGTCAGAATATATTGGGATCGAGGTATTGTGGATTGTGGTATCTCCACTACTCGGGTCGATTGCTTCCCTAGAGTTTTGTCCTCACTGCTCATAGGATGATCGGGTCCAGATGTATCGCTAACCTACGATTCTGCTTCTAGGTGGGACTTGGATTCGTACGTCGTTTTCGTCCACATCCTGTTTGGTCTAGGTCTGTTTGGTTTCGTTTTTTTGTAGAGTGCATTTGCCTGAGTTTGCACCATTATGTATTGTTGTGTGTTATAGATTCTAGACGGTTCTCTCGTCTACCGGCTTGGACAGCCTTCGAGTTTCAGATATGTCTGAACTCGAATTCTTACCTAATAAAAAAAATTATCAATTAACTAAAATTTATATAGATATATTGTGGCTTATGATAACTTTCTATAAACCACGCGTCTTCATGTAGGATGTTATGCATCGGTTTTAGTATATATAGATATAGATTAATTTTAAAATATGATTTTCCATAATAAAAAAAATTACAAATATATATTTACAATATTAATATGATTTTTAAAATTATTTAAGGTTTACTTTAGAATGAAATAATTAAAGCGATACACGTTAATAAATACGGAGTAAGTGTTATAGATAATTTTCATTGCTTTGATTCTCATGACCTGAGATTGAATCAATTCCTTCATTTCAAAAGAAAAAAAGGGGTGGGAATCCTAGGCCTCTCGAAGAGTATACTTTACTGTGTTTTAACTCATTTTTTTTATTGTTAAATATATTTTAAAAGGGTAATCATGTTTAAAAAAAACTTAGATTCAACTAAGAATCGGATGTAAAAGATATACAAGTCTCACCAAAAAAATCTATTATAGACGCGGATCGGTTCTTTCTAACCCCTGTTTGTTTTTGTGTAGAGAAAGGTAGTGATTACCCTTATGAATATATTTCATATCTAAGTTAAGATTCATTGATCACTAATTCACTATAGGGGAGGGTTCAAGTGAGAAGAATCTGGTCTGGTGAGAAGGAAAGAAGTAAGTTGATTGGTCGGATTTATTAAAATAAGAACTAAAAAAAAGGGAAAACTAATTAAAATACCCCCACCTTTAGAGGTATGGTAAAAATATGTCCTCAACTTTCAAATGTAATAAAAATATCCTGACCTTTGAGGGTGGTGGTAATATATTACCCTGTGTTTTCTCACGGGACAAAAATGCTAACAAGACACCCTACGCGGATTTTTTACAAGGGTTTTCTTGAACAATGTCCTTAGGAAAAAAATAAAGAGTTGGAGCGGGTTCATACCCAACGCCTTTTCCTCCCTCATATCTTTTTTCGTGGACCGTGGTCGCCTCTTGAATTGTCTTCCAGGTCTTCTAGGTAACTCATGGTTCCGGCCTCTTCAATGTTAGTCTTCCTCCCTCGTTGTCGACTATCTTGAGCTGTCTCTCTCATATCTTCTTCCCCTTTGATTCATTCACGGATTTGGGTGGCTAAGTTTTTTTTCCCCTCTTCGTTGTTGTTGTTGGTTTAGTTTTGTTGTCGGTTTGGTGTTAGGAATAGTCGTGTTGTGTTAATTTGAGGCAATTTTGACCAGATTAGTTGCTTGGTTGAATCAATTTCGTTTTTCGGGTTTAATTTGTTATCGTTTTATTTTTTTTTCCTAAGAAAACTGATAAATAAAACCCAATTTTAGTGCTAATTTGTAAAAAAAGGCTTCACGTATGTTGTCTTGTCAAAAAAAAATCACCTAGGCTGTCTTGTCAGCATTTTTGACCCGTGAGAAAACACAGGGTAATATATTACCACCACCCTCAAAGGTCGGGATATTTTTATTACATTTGAAAGTTGAGGATATATTTTTACCATACCCTCAAAGGTGAGGGTATTTTAATTAGTTTTCCCTAAAAAAAATTGGGACGGATTCCCCCTCACACGCTTTTATTTTCTTGATTGAAAGCACGCGTCCCCTTTCTTCCTTATTTTCCTCTTCCTTCTTTCTCCTTCTTCACGAAGTAATTTCTCAGCGGAAACCTCCTCTTCATCCGATTCCATCACTGTAGGAGATCGATGGGGCCCTCAGAAAACAGTGATAGAGGTCGGCGACACCTCCTCACCACCACCTTCCTCTTGACACGACCGCTAAGCTTGATGTTGACAAGGGCGAGGCCGGTGTTCTGGTCCTGAACTCTGTAATTGATCCTCCTTTGTCGCAGTTTCTTTCAATTGTCGAGGGCGGTGGCGGTGGATTCATTCTCCTCCGGCTCCGATGCTAGCAGCGTCGCCACCGAGATGGCCTCCGTCAACAACTGTACCTTGAAGACTCACTGTCGTGGCTCCACCGTACTGCCACCGAGATGGCCTCCAAAGAATATCTGATCTCCCGATCGAATTCGACTTCTTCGTTGACGAGCCCATGCCTACGATTTATCTCTGTTCAATTATTTATCAACTCCGTTGAGCATTTCTTATCAATTAATTGAATTTGAACTGTATGTAGTTTCTTAAATTAATTTATGTTCAATTGCTCTCTTCAATTTCTTACTCCATTGATTAATTGAACCAATTAAGTCTATGTCTATCTCTTTGGCCAGGAGCAAGGATCCAACTGAATTTTGCTCAATTGGTTCAACCCCTATAATTGAGAATGGTTTGGAGTTTTTCTACTAAGTGGTTCAGGGGTTTAAACCAAGTGGTTCAGGGTTTTTATACCAATTGATTCAGGGGTTTAAACCAAGTGGTTTAGGGTTTAAAACCAAGTGGTTCAGGGTTTTATTCAAAGTGGTTCAAAGATTTTAATACCGAGTGGTTCTGAGTTTTAAACCAAGTGGTTCAGCATATATAAATAGAAGTGGTTCACGAAGTAAATAGTATTGGTTCATGAAAAATTTTATTTTAAAAAATAAATAAACAAATAATTAAAAATTAAGCATTAAGAGAAAATAAAAGAAGAATGAAAACTTCATGAACCACTTCTTTATAACTTAATGAACCACTTCTTGATAACTTCATTAACCAATTCTTGATAACTTAATGAACCACTTCTTGATAGCTTTATTAACCACTTCTTAAAGCTTCATGAACCCATTCTTTATAGCTTCATGAATCACTTCTTTATAGCTTCATGAAACACTTCTTTATATGTTCATTAACTACTTCTTTATAGGTTCATAAACCACTTCTTTATAGCTTCATGAACCACTTTTTTATAACTTGTGAACCCTGTGAATCACTACAAATAAAATGGTTGAACCATTATGAAAAAAATTGCTGAACCACTTAAATAAAATTGTTGAACCACTGTGAATAAAATTGCTAAACCACGGTGAATAAAACTGCTGAACCACTGCAAATAAAATTGCTGAACCACTGCGAATAAAATTGCTAAACCACCTCTTGTCAATTTTTTTTTCAACAAAACATATACAAAGTGGGTGTCTATGTGTAGATAAAATTAAATTACACCCAAATATATATTTTTTATATTTTTTAACAAGTGAAAATGCCAAAAAAAAATAATTTTTAAAAGTGCATGTAAAGAGTTTTATATGTCTTGTAACTTTTCTAATTAATTAGTAAGCTTTGTACCGTGTACAAAGTGAGAGTGGGGTGTTACTAATTAATTTGGGTGGGTGTTGTTAATTAATATAGATATGGAGGATGTTTAGTATACCAGGGTGGTAGTCCACCCTCTTACCTTTTTCATTAGTGTAAAGTAAAAAGTAACACTACAATTAATGAAAAGTAAGATGTTTAGGACAAGGTCATTTACGGTGTGTATATATATATGTACCCACGTACTGTACATATGTAACATATGAATCAAATATATATACTATATATCTATTATATATAATATATTGCATTCCCTCCGTTTGAAAATATAAGTCCATTGACTTTTTGGCACGCTTTTTAAGGAGTTAAAAACTATATAAAATATAAAAAAAAATTAATTTTTTACATAGTCTTATATATATATGACTAATATGTATATAGTTATGTAAAAAAATTAATAACAAAATATTATTTTATATAGTTTTTAACTCTTTTAAAAGCGTGCCAAAAAGTCAATGGACTTATATTTCTGAACGGAGGGAGTATAAGATAGTATATTATATATATAGTATTATATTTATATATATGCGGGACGGGATTTGCAGGATTGAGATAGGTCGTCCCGTATCCCGTTCCGCATAATTTTCACAGGACAGGACCGGGAAGGGATTTACTTTTTTTTTCAAAATTTCATTGGGGTCGGGGGACCATAGATAATTTGTTTTTAAAATGTCATATTTTTTATTAACCCAAGAAATTTATGTGAGGTCAGTATCATAATATGATACCCACTTTATTGGTTCTCCCTCATTTTATAGTATTTTATTATAAAAAAATAGTTATGATACTCAACCCCGGCCCAATACCGCCACTAAAGATGCTCAATTATGTATCTTAAAATCAATATATTAAAAACCTTAAAAAATCATCAAATTATACTTAAGATATATACCAAACACTATATATCAAATATTATATAAGTTGTTTCTGTCTCTTCGGAGACATCTAATGGAAAAAAATACATTAAGTTGTTTATTATAGTCTATACAGTCTCAATGACGAAAATTGTGAACATATTTTCATAAACTAATATGGTTGAAAGAACTGATTATTTGAAAAATAGACCAACAAATTGGAAGAACAATAAAAAAATACCCAAACAACGGACAAGAAAATATGAAAGAAATCACAATAGATATATTAGTTAAAGGGGGTTTCTGGATAAGGTGATCCAGGACCGTGCCAATCATTTTAAGGGGCGTGTACGAAATTGTGTCGATAAATAATTATATACTTTTAATTTTCTAAATTTATAATTATATCTATTAAATTAAAATATTTCTAGATTTATCAAATTTTCGATTAAGTTTATCAAAATATTTAAGAATAAGATAGTCATTATCTATTTTTAAACACTTTGTTTTTATTAAGAAATAATTCGGGACATGGGAACCATTACCGATATTTTTAAACGCTTTTTTACTCAAAGAGGATTTGGGCGGTTCTTAAAAATACATACACAAATTTTTCTTCATTTGTTTTTACATTTTTAAAATTTAATTAATTTCATTAAGTGTAACAAGTAGGTAGTATAAAAAAATCAACCAAACACATATTAACTCGACTATATGAGATTTTTTACTTCCCGGATTTTTTGATTGCCAACCAAACGAGCCCTTATACTATACAATACGGTAAATTAGAAAAAAAAATGAAAGGAAATGTTGTGTAGTCTTCTTTGTATATATATCGTATTAACAATTGTACATTCAATTTACATGATTTGAATAAATTTTAAAATTTTACTGTTATACACAACAAAAAAAACCTAATTAACTTTCTAAATGCCACCATAGGTGTTTTATTGTAGTGTTTTACTTTTTACTTTACATTAATTAAAAAGGTAGGGTGGTAGACTACCACCATGGTATACTAAACATTCTCCAACCATATATATATATATATAGGTTGTGTCATGTGTTTATATCCCTTACGGTATTAAAAGTTAACAGATCTGAGCATTTGATTGAATTAAATGGGTAGCTGAGATTATTTAGCGATTTTGGCTTTTTTTCTTTAATTAAAAATCAATGGACCCACCTCTTTCCTTGCTCACTTGCTGAATTACGTCCGCGTGTGTTGTACTTTTTTTTTTTTGGCGTAACGTTTTTTGGGTGGAGTAACGTTTTTTTTTGTGGTGCACTGTTTGAACTATTCGATAAGGTGATATTCGATAAGGTGATATTAATTATTCGCTAACTTATATTTATTATTCGTGTGTAAAGAGGAGTTATCGTTTAGATAATAGTAAAAAGGTTGGTCAATTGTGCAACTATTCGCTAGGTTAATAGTAATTATTCGCTAAATTGATTGTTATTATTCGTCTGTAAAGAGAAATTATTATTTAGATAATAGAAAAAGGATTGGTCAATTCTGCAACTATTCGCTAGGTTGATAGTAATTATTCGCTAAGCTGATAATAATTATTCGTTAGGTTGAAAGAGTATGTAAATGTAAGTCTTGATTTCCCACATCTAATTAACCACATACATATGAATAATTTCTTATTATGAATGAATAGTCAATAAATTCATAAACAATTTTAGTCAGAGTTTGAATTTCCACAAACCTACATCTAATCGCATGTGAATAATTTCTAATCGTCAACGAATAGTTACTCTGAACTTGCCGAATAGTCGATAAATTCATGAGCTTGAATTACAAGAAACCTACGTCTAATTGCCCCCATATATATGAATAATTCCAAATTGTCAACGGATAATAACCCCCCCTCTCCCCCCCCCCCCCAAAAAAAAGTACATCCCCCCGTTTACATAATCAATCCAAACCCGAAATATATGTCAATTTAATCCAACAATATACAAATTAACCCAATAGATTGACTATTACTTGAGTAGTTTGAGATACTGATGTGTGTGGAGTTCAGCAAATTATGATTTACTTCCATCATTTCAAATGCCAAAACACGACTTGGATAACTGAGATTTGTAAGTGAACAATATATCGCGCATCGCCCCCCAAGTTTAGCACTATCAATCGGACATTCGAGAAAGGAAAGCGTCAATCACTTTAGTGAACATTGATTGCTAACAATAGGATTCATGAATACTTTTATTAAGGAAAGGTATTCTCTGAAACAACTGCAATTAAGCTAGGACCATGTACAATCAGGGGCGGAGCCAGAAAATAATCAAGGGGGGCTCTAGAATATTTTTTTTTTGAATATATATAAGATATAATTTTGTTGTAAAGAATATAGTAGAAAACACATTAAATGTATGATTTAAATAGCTATTTTATGTTTAAAAAATTAAAAGGTGAAAAAATCCATAAAATAAAGCTATGAGGATTCAATCAGAAATTTCGAAACTGGATCGAACAATGTGTCAAAACGGTTTCATTCTTGGTCCTAATTAATGAAGGACCATCAGAACCTTTCAAACCGGAAAAGGGTTTTAAGTTTTAAGACAAGGCGACACACTTTCACCCCTTTCGTTCATTCTAGGAGCAGAAATACTTGCTAGAAAGCTTCAGAAAATGAGTAATAGTACAAAGGATGAAATATGTTTCAACATCACGAGATTTGGACCTAGAATACCGTTCCTTTTATTTGCGGATGATATGATGATATTTACTAAAGCAAACGAAAAGGCAGCATACGCTAACAAGAAAGTCATTGAAGAATATTGTAAAGCATAAGGACAGAAAATTAATTTTCATAAATCAACCTTTGAAATAACACCCAGGGTAACTACCGAACTGAAACATGTCATTCAAAACACAATCAATATTACAAACCACATAAGACTAGACAAATATCTAGGATGTCCTATCATCAATGGTAGAGTGTACAAGTCCACATTTTAAAAAATAATATGTATAACTAAGAACCAACTAACAAAATGGTGAGCAACTGCTTTGTCACATCTCATCAAATCGTACTTAGCCGCAAAACCAAACTTTATTATGCAAAATTCCATGCTTCTAAACAAAATATGTAGGGAACTAGACAAGATAAATAGACCATTCGTCTGGAACAAAAATAATTCATACAAACCACTTATTGGTATGCAAAAGAAAAGAGGATTAGGGAGCAAGATGTATACAAAAAAAGAGAGATATCAACAAAGCTTTTAAAATGAAACTAACATGGAAGAATATAGTTGAACCAGAAAACCCCTGGGCGTAGACAATTAAACACAAATACCTAAAGGACCAAGATATACTAGATTATCAAATAAAAGGCAATGCTTTGTGGTAATGGTCAAAACTTATGTCATTAAAAGGTGAATTTTGCAAGGGACTCATCTAGCATATAGGAAATGATAGAACAATTAAATTCTAGAAAGACAGATGGTTTGACGGGGAACCACTAGAAGAAAGACAATTGACAAATATACAAATAGACGAGAACACCAAAGTTGAGAAGCTCATAGACACAAATCGCAAATGGAAAGTAAGAGAATTGGCCGCCTTCTTGCCCACGAGCATAGTCACAAAAATATAAAACATGTACATACCTAGTAACACAATAAAAGTCATATTATATTGAAAAACAAGAAAAAATGGATGGTTCTATACAACCAGTGCGCTGAGATATATCACAAAGTACAACAGTAATGAGCAAAATAATACTAAATGGATATGGAAACGGGAAACCATACCAAAGATAAAGAATTTCATTTGGAAACTATATTTGGATGGAATTCCAACCAAGACTAGACTAACAAACAAAGGAGTAGTAATACCAAATAGCTGCGAACTATGTGACCAAAATGAGGAAACCCCAAATAATCTATTCATCAAATGCAACCGCACACTTAATCCTGTAAGAAATATTGATCCAAAAATTGAAAACAATAGCATAAATTGAACTAAAGGAAAACATCAACCACATATTTGGAAAATTGAACTAAAGACATAAATCGGCTCTAGCAACAACTTGGTGGAGCATCTAGATGAACATAAACAAGAATTTTTTTAACCAAAGTAACTCTACAACAATCCAGAACATGGAAATGTTCACGAAACAAATTCTAGCAAATTGGGAAAGACAAAAAGCATCGAGAAGCTAGAAAAACTAGATAAGTACGGGTACCACATCATCACCTAGAAAGAAAAGAAATATGAGATAGGAGAAACCCCCAATAGGAGCATACAAAATTGATTTTGATGGTAGCCACATTTTTCCAAGAATGGCTTCTACAGGGTTCATAATACGAGATCATCTTGGTAGCCCTATCGTGGCCGAAGGAGCACAACTTGCGATGAAGAATGCTTCGGAGGCGCAAGCAATGGCTCTCAAGCTCGGCATTCTGAAGGTGAAAGAGCTGTGCATTTCTTGTGTCCTTATTGAAAGGGACAATTTGGGGGTGAACAACGCCCTCAAGGAGGATTATTATCTCCGACATCCTCCTTATACAGGCCCGGACCTGAGGCGAGATTGGGGGCCCATTGCCCATATATATGTATATAACATCTATATACATAAATAGTTGAATAAACCCAAGACAACATTGACGGCCTGGCACAGTGGATAAAGGCGTGGGAGGAGTGGATGGGGACGCGGGTTCGAGACCCATGTTTCACCTTTCTGCCCTTTTTTTTAAAAAAAAAACACACGCGTTTTTGCTTTTTTTTTTTTGTTTTTATTTTTAAAAAAACACACACAGAAGCTCTTTTTGCATTTTTTTTTTGTTTTTTTTTTAAAAACACACACAGAAGCTCTTTTTATTTACCCAGAAGCTTTCTTCTTTGAGTTTTTGCCTCTTTTTTGTTTTTTGTTTTTTATTGGTTTTTATTTTTTTTAAAACACACACACATTTTTTGTTTTTATTTTTTTAAAAACACACACAGAAGCTCTTTTTATTTACCCAGAAGCTTTCTTCTTTGAGTTTTTGCCTCTTTTTTGTTTTTTGTTTTTTATTGGTTTTTATTTTTTTTAAAACACACACACAGAAGCTTTTTTTTTTTTTGCACAAAAGTTTTCTTCTTTGAGTCTTTGCCTCTTTTTTATTTTTTATTTTTGAAAACACAATGAAGCTTTCTATGTTGTTGCTGCTTGTTTTTTATATATACTTTGATGTTTGTTTTGTTATGGTTGAAAATAGTAAAGGGCCCTATTTTGAAATCTCGCCTCGGACACTCAAAATCTCAGGTCCGGCCCTGTCCTTATACTTCATTAGTTCGAGGTTATTGGAATCTCTCATATTTTTGGGAGGTCAATAGATACGTGGATTGTATTGCTTGCATCTTCCAATCTACTACCACGATGTCACCTCTTCAAAATAGAGATCTTCGTATTTACATAGCGGACCTAACCACATCCAAATCATTTTGTTTTTATTTTTTAAAAAACATACACAGAAGCTCTTTTTGCATTTTTTTTTGTTTTTATTTTTTTAAAAACACACACATAAGCTCTTTTTATTTACCTAGAAGCTTTCTTCTTTGAGTTTTTGCCTCTTTTTTGTTTTTTGTTTTTTATTGGTTTTTATTTTTTTTAAAACACACACACATTTTTTGTTTTTATTTTTTTAAAAACACACACAGAAGCTCTTTTTATTTACCCAGAAGCTTTCTTCTTTGAGTTTTTGCCTCTTTTTTGTTTTTTGTTTTTTATTGGTTTTTATTTTTTTTAAAACACACACACAGAAGCTTTTTTTTTTTTGCACAGAAGTTTTCTTCTTTGAGTCTTTGCCTCTTTTTTATTTTTTATTTTTGAAAACACAATGAAGCTTTCTATGTTGTTGCTGCTTGTTTTTTATATATACTTTGATGTTTGTTTTGTTATGATTGAAAATAGTAAAGGGCCCTATTTTGAAATCTCGCCTCGGATACTCAAAATCTCAAGTCCGACCCTGTCCTTATACTTCATTAGTTCGAGGTTATTGGAATCTCTCATATTTTTGGGAGGTCAATAGATACGTGGATTGTATTGCTTGCATCTTCCAATCTACTACCACGATGTCACCTCTTCAAAATAGAGATCTTCGTATTTACATAGCGGACCTAACCACATCCAAATCATTACTTGTAAAAAAAATAAAATAAAATTCTACTTGTATCCTAAATTCGATCCCCATTTTCACAAGAAAAATTCCTGACTGGGTTCCCATTTTGCCCTCTACATTTTCTGGTCTTTCCAGGCTCTTTTTTTTTGCTTCAACCTATAAAGCCATCCGCACCAAATCCCTCATTCATCGCTACCAAATCCACCGGGCACGAACTCCTGCTAGGTAGGCATCAACCAAGGTAATCGATCGATCTTCCTCATTTGCATCATCACTTCTCCGATTCTCGCTACTCGAGTTGCCGTGTTTTCTCCACTCGCTGGGAATCAAGCCAATGTAGTTGCTAGTTTTTTAGGGATTTGGAATCACTCGATGATCTCGTTTCGCTATCTAGCATCTCGAATTTCTCGAGGTAGGAACGGAGTGTTTAGTTTGGTGAAGGTTTTTTTTTGTTTCAATCTGCAGCGGGAGCTAGGATTTGGCGTTTGATCAGCAATGGAGAGCTTGCAGCAGTTGGAGGCGATGTGCGAGAGGTTGTACAACTCGCAGGATTCCGCGGAGAGGGCGCACGTTGAGAACACCTTGCGATGCTTCTCTGTTAACACTGAGTATATACCGCAGTGCCAGTACATTCTGGATAATGCATTGACTCCTTATGCTTTGATGCTTGCTAGCTCCAGCCTCTTGAAGCAAGCCACCGAGCAGTCACTGTCCTTGCAGCTCCGGCTTGATATCAGTAACTATCGTTCTCTAGTTTGTGTGTTTAGCTGAAATTGAATCTGAGGTAGAATGTAGGCTGTTTGAGGACCCCTTGTTTTAGCAAATATCAAGAAATCGGACAATAAGATCATACGTGATAATGCAGTCACTGCGAAATGTTCTCTGGTTTGGATCTTGTAGAAAGACTTTGTAAATGTATTGAAGCATATGGAATAGGCTTATTATCGAAGTAATTTGTTACCAGCACTAATTTCTTTTGCATCGTTGAATTGCCCTCTTTTTTTTGAGTGTGTGTGTGTGTGTGGTTGGCCAAAGCTGATTGAATAGGTGTTTTGTGCAATAAAAGATATGCTATTTTCTCATTGAGTTTTCTCGGTTCTTGCTGATTGCAAATGATAATTCAGACAAAAATTATCCATTTATGAAATAAACTGCCTCAGCTATTATGTTTTGATCTGCTTTCTTCTTGTCAAGGATGGTGATTTTATTTTGCTTGTTACATTTTTGTTTTCTATCTTTATGTTTCCCCAGGGAACTATCTTATGAACTACTTGGCAACAAGAGGACCTGAGCTACAACATTTTGTGATTCAATCTCTTATTCAACTGCTGTGCCGTCTCACAAAGTTTGGTTGGTTTGATGACGATAGATTCAAAGATGTTGTGAAGGAATCAATGAACTTTTTCACCCAGGTATGAAAAGTGTGCTTAGTCTGAACTCACAAGTCCCAGCTTTGTAACGAAAAATTTCATTCTGCTTTCAACACAAAAACATGCATGAAAGCTACAGATTATCAGGAAGTATATAATTATTGCTGTTGTATTTTGTTTGCTGTATAATACAGAATATCATCTAGTGCTTTTGATGTTACTTCAGACTTTATTTATAAACTTGAAAGATGACTTACTTTTTGCAGATACTTTTTGATCATTTGAATTTGGGTTTACTTTCATGCGGTCTTATGGTATTGAATTCAATAGTAGACTCATGTATGTCACGATGAGATTACTAGTAGGATTACTATGCATTCAGCTGCTGATTTTTCTACTTGAGATCGCATGTTTAACTTGGGACCTGTAATATTGATCTGTTTGTGATATACAGTATATGATTATATCATGTACTATGATTATATTGTATTGTTGAAGATTGCATGTGGTCTTTTTGAACTAGTCCTTACTTATGATTAAAATAGTGCTAAGTTGACTATGACTATTTTGCATTTTGAAATAGTTATGAGAAGCTAACATTCTATACTTACCAAAATTGTGCAGGCCACACCACAACACTACACCATTGGTTTGAAGATATTGAATCAACTTGTGTCTGAGATGAATCAGGTTTTCTAGTTATCATGCTTATGTGAGACCTTTTTTGTTTTTCACTTTTACTCGAAATGAGTTGTTTAAATAGTTTACAGATAGTGATGATTGGGAAGTATGTAAATGACTTGAGCATATAGATTCAACTATACAACACCATTCCCTCTCCTTTTGTCTTATCAGAGTCTCTTTTCCCAACATATAATAAATCCTTGTATTCTCTTTCTTACATAATGTCATTGGTAGAAGCACATGATTTTTAACGTATATTTTCTAATTATTTTTGTTCACACCGGTTTTACATCTTAGATTCCCGTCTTCTGCCTCTTAATATATTTCTTGATGGTGGTTCAATTTCAGCCTAATCCAGGATTACCCTCAACACGTCATCGGAGGGCTGCATGTGCCTTTAGAGACCAGTCCCTTTTCCAAATATTTCAAATATCATTAACTTCCTTGCAACAACTTCGAAACGATGGTAATGCTTTAGATTCTAGTATCCTGCCCTTTTTTTCTTAAGTAACTTTCTCGATGGTTTCTTTGTAGTGATACATATATCTTTTTCTTCCTGTCCTCGGCTGTGTTTTCTTCCAACCTGTAACAGCAAGCCAGTTGCAAGAGTTGGCAATTTCTCTCTCACTCAAGTGTCTATCCTTTGACTTTTCTGGGGCATCTATTGACGAGAGCTCAGAAGAGTTTGGTACAATTCAGGTGTGGTTTGTATTACATTAGAGTGTATGCTTTTCTAATGGCAAATCTCTATTTCATCTCCAGCCCTATATATTCGACAACTACTTGTGCTAATTATGTCTTTTATTAATTACACAGGTTCCTTCATCATGGAGATCTCTCCTAGAAGATCCTAGCACACTCCAACTATTCTTTGATTATTATGCAACCACACAACTCCCAGTCTCCAAGGAGGTTTGTGGAATGGATTCTTTGGTTTATTTCCCTGGATTTCTAACTTGTTTGCTTATTCATTCTTTTCCTTCCACTTTATTATCCTGGTGTTGATCATTTCCTTTAATTGACCAGTTCCCTACTAGATACCTTTAATCATTTATGTGTACATGATGAACTTAGCTATCTTGAAGCATTCATCTAAAACTTGAGTATGATTTTCCAAATTTATTGGTTTTGTTCGGCTTGAATTGCTATTAGTTGGTTGATCATATTTTTTATAGATGAAAAAGTTGTTCCTGGTGTATATGCGAGGAAAATATGATAATCTGGCTGATTCAGTTGCTATTCTCTTTTTTGAAAAGCACCCTAAATTCTTACTTTTTGCTAGTTGGATTCCCAATAACTCTTTGGCAAGAAATTGTCATGCTTCATGTTCATGCATTTTATCTTGGTGTCTTGAAAAACCTGTTTAATATATGAACTGCTACACATCTTCTGTAGAATCACAAGAAGTCATCTAGTAATATCCCATTCTATTAATAAAGTCATAATTATGCTCAAAATGACTCCAGGCACTTGAATGCTTGGTGCGATTGGCTTCAGTAAGGCGTTCTTTGTTCACAAATGATACTGCTCGTGCCAAATTTTTGGCTCACTTGATGACAGGAACTAAGGAAATTTTACAAATTGGGAAAGGTGATAGTTCTGGCTTCCTCTTTTACATCATATTTAATTTTATGCCATGGGCTTGACAGCTTGTCACCATTAAAAAACTGACATTCTGCAGTTCTCAAAATTGCCTCTATTTGCCATTCTTGAAGTGTTGTAGTAAGAGAGAAATTGTGTTTTTAAAAAACCCTCCAAAGTGGGGCATCATGGAGCAATTTGATTATCAAAGATTAGATATCTTGAAGAAATTCTATTGGTCTGGATGCATTTTAGCCAAACTCTTTTTCCTCTCTCTTTATGAAGAAAGAGATCTTTTCTGATTATTTTTGTGTTGTTTGATTATGTATATTGATTTTGGCTGTCTTATTTGCAAGTTTTGGGCATCTGTCGATGACTGGATTTTCCAGAATGAAATATTTTCCTTCGTTTCTCTAAATATTATTATGTAAGCAGGTCTTACTGAACAAGATAACTATCATGCGTTTTGCCGTTTGCTAGGCCGCTTCAGAGCTAATTTCCAGGTTCTCTTTCTGTTGGGATTTACTCATTCTCTTTCTTTGTCCTCCAGAGTATAGATGCTCAGAATTCATGTAGCTCCTGCATTTTATTTTGGCGAAAATGCATAAAACCACCCATTATTTATTGTTGTTTGCAAATAACCACCCCTTATTAAAAAATTGTCAAATAATCACCCATTAAATATAGGTTGTTTGTAACTAACCACCCATACCCCTTTTCTTGTTAAACCTCACTTAATTTAATATGAAAAGACAATTATACCCGAAAACCCGGAAATTTTCCGGGTAATATGGGTTTCAACCCGGTGATCCGATTGACCCGGTAATTTTAACCCGATTGACCCAGTGACCCGATTGACCCGGTTTATTTATAATTATATATGATTATTTTTTTTTATGGAGATTCCAATTTGTTACATTTTATAATTACAATCACTTGATCTTTCATTTTGAAATCAACTTTTATATTTATTTGTATTGTGTAATACTCCGTCCGATCGATAGTATTTTTTATTTATTTTTCAAAACATTTTTTTTAAGAAGATAAAAATTCTAAAAAATATTACAATAATTCTATGCTTATTACTAATTACATGAAAATATTTTTTAAAAAATATTTAAAATTTTGATATTTTATATATTATTACATTTTATTAAAAATTAAGTAAAATAATAAAAATCAAATGTTTTTCAATAAGATATAATATATAAAATATCAAATTTTTTTAAAAATTATTTAAAATTTTGATATTTATATATTATTACATTTTATTAAAAATTACTAGAAATAATAAAAATGAAATATTTTAGATGAGATATAGTATATAATTACAAGCACTAGAATTTATGAACAACGTCTATAATTTTAGAATTTTAAGATTATCCAAAATTATCAAATCATAATTTTTTTAATTTAAAAAAGAAAAAATTGACAAACCCGAAATAACTCGAAACCCGGTCAAACTCGGGTTCGAGTCAACCTGGATATACCCAGAACTCGTTTTACCCGAGACCCGAAGTGACCGATCCGAACCCGACCCGATCCGAAGTGACCCGTTTGACCGGTCTAATTGTAATACCTAAAAAATGAGAGAAGTATAACTGTTTTTTTACTAAAAATGAAACATTAAAGAATAGGAGTATAATTGTCTTTTCATATTAAATTAAGTGAGGTTTAACAAGAAAAGGGTATGGGTGGTTAGTTGCAACCAATCTATATTTAATGGGTGGTTATTTGGCAATTTTTTAATAAGGGGTGGTTATTTGCAAACAACAATGAATAAAGCGTGGTTTTATGCATTTTTGCCTTTTATTTTATGCCAAATTTGAGACCGAATTTACAAATGATGAGAAAATTTATTTTTTAAATAATGGATTTATGAAATTGATGAAGCATTATTTGGGTTATGGTTGATTTACTAAAAAGATCAAATTAATCATTCCTATTTTTTTCACATCATCCTTGTATTTTGACATGCTGACAAGAGTGACTTGACGGTCTGTTTTTCAGTTGACTGAACTGGTGAATATTGAAAGCTACAGTGATTGGATACATCTCGTGGCAGAGTTCACATCCAAGTCTCTGCAGTCTTGGCAGGTTAACTACCATTGCACATAATTTTTTTAAATAAAAAAATATTCATGTAACATGTTCTTTTCTTTTTCCTTTTCAAAATAGTAACATACAACTCATTGGGGCCTTGAAGGAAGAGTATCTAATTTATTTAGGTACATAGTGAAAACAGAAAGAGTGTGGAACTTAAGCTATTAATTGCTTTGTTTAATTTTGCAAGTTCTAGTATTTAAGCTAAAGTTTTTTTTTTTTAATAATAAATTTAGGAGTTAAGTAGTAGTGTGAATTCTGTCATAGTTAGGCTTCACTAGATGTAAGCAGACATCTTTTTGTCTTTGTTTTTTATAGAAAGAAATAAAATTGATTGTGACAAATGTAAATTGTTTTTTAAGTTAGAGAAGACATGCGTAGAGGAAGGGTTAGTTTGATTTTTCACAACTCCACAGAGCATGTTTTAGTTATTTGGGTTGCACTTAGTTTTTGGACTTTCACGGAGTTCCAACATGGAGTTGTCAAAATTTTCAGGCTTTGTGTTGTGTTCAAAGAATAATATTATTATCTTGTTATGAACCCAGTAAAAATTGAACATGGATTTTGTAGAGTACCATAAAAAAAATCGCGTAACATAATTTGTTAAAAAAGTAATCCTATCCTATCCCTGTAAGCTCTCTTTTTTTAATAGTTAGTTTGCTCTGTAAAAGGCTGTTATGGTTTCTTGTCTAATTAAGCAAACTGATTAAGTTACTTCTCCCTTCATATATCTGTCTTTTTGGGGGTGGTTCATCATGTATGAAGTGGGCAAGCAGCAGTGTGTACTATCTTTTAGGATTATGGTCGAGGTTGGTCTGTTCTGTACCATACTTGAAGGGGGATACACCAAGCAAGCTTGATGAGTTTGTGCCTAAGATTACCGAAGGCTTTATCACATCAAGATTTGATTCTGTTCAGGTGCTGTTTCAGATTTGTATATATGTTACGACTTTTGCTTTCCATTTATTTTTCAGTTTCCAGAGTTACAAAATATTTGTGTACACAGGCTGGTCTTCCTGATGACGTTTCTGAAAATCAGCTAGACAACGCTGAGTTACTTCAGGAACAGCTGGACTGCTTTCCTCATCTTTGTAGATTCAAGGTATATCCTTCTTAATTGTTTATGCTTCCTTTTTACGCCCTTTGAACTACGGTTTTGGATTGATGTGGCTGTCTTGCATGATTTTGACCTGTAAAGTTTTTGACCCTGCAACTCTTATGCCGCGAGCATTTACCTCACCTTTTCTAACTTTATCATCATGGATATTTTTGCAGTACGATACAAGTAGCATGTATATAATAAGTGTGCTGGAGCCTCTTTTGCTTGCATATACGGTATGATACATCCTACAAAATTATTCCTTGTGCACTTCATTCTTTTTGAAATCTCTCTATGATGATTTTGTTTGTCTTAGTATTGTTCATTCTGTTGCAGGAAAGAGCACAAGTCCAGGCCAGTGACAACAATGAACTTTCTTTAATTGAAGAAAAACTGGCATGGATAATTCATATAGTTGCTGCTATTCTTAAGAGTAGACAAAGCACTGGTTGTAGGTAAAAACATAATCTGCCTGCATTCTTCTGAAATATATACTCCGTATCATATATGCATATAGCACATTTCGTTAGAATTGGACAATTGGTTATAGAATGGCTTTACCATAATGATCTGTTTTCTTTTGTTTTCCCAAATTATCCTGCAGCGCAGAGTCACAGGAAGTAATTGACGCTGAGCTTTCAGCTCGTGTGTTGCAGATAATAAAGATTGCTGATAGTGGATTGCATAGCCAGGTATGCAAGGAGTAATGCCTATGGTTGTTTATGCATACTTCCTAACAGAATTGAAATTAATGGACAAGCTAATATGAACTTAATTAGGGATTATAGATCTATTTGAATAGCAATTTCTCTGAGATTGCTTGGGTTACTAATAATTACAGGCACAAAATGGCTAGCCATCCAATCTGAATTTTTACATGACATGAGGAATTGATAGCTTTTTCGACTGAAGAGCTTCCAACGAAAATGATACTTTAAATGATGAAGATTATTAATGCAATAGAATGTAAAGAGAGTGGAAACAGTGTAGGCATAGTAATGAAATGGGTTTCTAGATTAGTTAAAAAAATTGATTAATCCTATTTGTATCCTTTCCAACATAACAAACCTTAACCAAACACCATTGGAGTGTCCTCTAAGAAGATTAAAAAAAGGAGTATACCTAACAACTAGAAGCTCAAGATAAAAGTAAAAACGAACTTTCATAACCAGTCTGAGAAATCATGCAAGAAATATCCTTTAGCAGTCATTGCCTTGTGAGTCCAGAAGGATAAACCCCACAATGCATAGAAGGTCTGATGGTATAAATGAACTCTTCAAAAGGGTTTCTTTGATTACCACATCTAGTTTAGGGTTATTTGGATAAGTAGCAAGGGGATTTTTTTCTATAACACTAGAATGGGAGCTTAATCTTTACTCCTTTTTACTTTATTGTAATGTCTATTGACTCTATTCTCTCCTGACTTGCATACTTTATTACTTCTTGCCCATTGTTTAAGCTAGGTTTTAATTACTTCATTAAGATATTACTTCCTTTTTTGACAGAGATATGGAGAATTTAGCAAACAGCGATTAGACCGTGCTATACTTTCCTTTTTTCAGAACTTTCGGAAGTCTTATGTGGGTGATCAGGCTGTTTATTCTTCCAAGGTAAAGAGAGTTTCATGACTTTTGAGGAACTTCTTGTTCTTTAACTTTTATTTAAGAACTATATTTTGGTTGCAGCAGTTGTTGTATGCTCGCCTTTCAGATCTTATCGGGATCAGTGACCATCTAATTTTGTTGAATGTAATCGTCACCAAAATTGCTACAAATCTCAAAGTTTACACTGAGGTGAGTTATTCTCCTCTTTTTTGTGCTCACATTCTTTTCATTTTTTCACCTAACACTTATTCCTCTTGTTTACAGAGTGAACAAGTCATTGATCATACTTTGAGCATGTTCCTTGATTTGGCATCAGGGTTAGTTCTTATATGATGTTTATACTCGATATAGTACTTTAGCTGTAGAGCCTGTAGTGAGAGACTCAAAGACCCAAGCTTAAATGAACATTTCCTCTTTTGGTACCTCTTGTTATTTTAGATTTTGTATTTTTTTTTTTCAGTTATATGACTGGGAAGCTTCTTCTTAAGTTGGATAGTATCAAATTCATATTGGCAAACCATACGGTAACTTATGCTCTTTTACTTGTACACCACCACTTATTCCTTACGCTTCCATGACAGCTGATCTTTTTTTGTTCTTCAAATTAATATATCTTTTTTTGATTTCTGATCTCAGAGGGAACACTTTCCATTTCTAGAATCTCATAGATACTCCCGCAGCAGGACTACTTTTTATTACACAATTGGCTGGTTAATATTTATGGAGGACAGCCTTGTAAAATTTAGATCTTCAATGGAGCCCCTCTCAAAGGTAATAAATGTTTTCTTTAAAATTTTATGAAAACATATGGATCCCTGTATAATGACGGCTATCTAAACAAGTTAATGCCTGATGCAATCTCTAGAACATGGTTTATTTATTTATTACAGTATTAGAAAAGAAGGCATAGTCATTTCTTGTTAACTGAGCTAAACGACCAATAGTAAACACCTTACCACTTCACAAGCTTTAGTTATGACAAATTGCCTGATGAGGCCGTGGATATAAGGGTTTCCTTGGGGCATTAAATACGGTATCTGTTTCAACTTCTGGCCGTTGCATTTTGTTCTCTTAAAAATCTGCTGTTGGTTCTGAGTTTGTGATGCTTTAGCATTTGGATTTTGCTGGGAACCAGTGGGATCTTAGATGGTTTGATGTGCCTTTGAGCTAGCAGAAGTCCAGGAAACGGCTCTGTGCCAATTTAAAGGGTTACTACTTTGTTATGCTTTCTGGTGCCAAGAACATTTTCTGCTTGATAAATTTCAGTTCGAAAGCAAGTGTTCTTATTTTAAGGATCAGTTTCATGGCCATTGCTGGTCACATAGTGCCTTGTCATTTTTATCTGCAATGAGCTGTTCTCTCTGTTTTGGTCACAGAATAGCAGAGAATAACTCCTCTCTCTTCCTTTTTTTTTTTCTCTTAGATGAAGCATGCAAACATAGATGGAGTTACAAATCTTTAGCTTTTATGAGTTGCATGTATGTCTATGTAATGGTCAATAGCTGCATAACATGCTGATAAGAGAGAAATAAATCAATTCCGCCCCACTGTTTTCTCTTTATACCTTATAGTTTTGATGTAACAGCAAAAGTTTGCTCTAATTCTTTGTTCCCTCCTACATAAACATGAAAAGTAAAAGTAAAAGAAACAAACAAACAACAAACAAAAAAGTCCTAAACATATTGTGTAAGAGTAATTGGAAACATTCCAAGTTTTATGTTTTACTTATTTTAGTTTTGATGGTATTTTAGGTTTTTGTTACCTTGGAATCAACGCCAGATGCAATGTTTCGGACTGAGGCTGTGAAGTATTCATTAATTGGCTTGATGAGGGATCTCAGGGGGATTGCAAAGGCTACAAACAGGTATTGGCAGTCTATTCCCCTTATACTGGTATCTCTTTTTCACTTGATGTTGGTTAGGGTCTCAACTGTTTTGCTATTGATTCCAGCCGCAGAACTTATGGCCTTCTATTTGATTGGCTGTATCCTGCTCACATGCCACTTCTTTTAAGAGGCATTTCTCATTGGGCTGATACTCCCGAAGTAAGCTTTCTATCTAAGGTTTTCTAATTTGTATCTGTGTAAGACTCTTTTCTTAGTTTTCCTTTTTCGTTGTATAAAATACTTTGGAAATTTTACACTGTAAGTTATAGGATTTTCTACTTTTGGCAGCAACTTTCAATTTGAAAATTGGTACTCCCCACCCCACCCCACCCCACACACACAAAAAAGGATAAAATTGGCCATTATCAGCTAATGATTTTGTTGGGTTAACTTCAAAGTTACCATAAAATCTCTCGAATTTGTTCAATCATGCTTCTGAAGGATTGACACCACATAGAACTTTTTCAAAAACCTGTGTTTCAAAGACTTCGAGTAAATCTGAATTGAAGTCACCCTTTGATTTAACAAATGATGGTTAAAGGGAGTGATACCACATAGAACTTTCTATTATGTATTTATGATTTATGAAGTTCCATATTTTCATAAGAAAAGTGGTTTTTTGTTTCTTTGTGCTTCAGGTTACAACTCCATTATTAAAATTTATGGCTGAGTTTGTGCTGAATAAAGCTCAACGTTTGACGTTTGACTCATCATCCCCCAATGGCATTCTTCTGTTTCGTGAAGTTAGCAAGCTTATAGTTGCTTATGGGTCAAGGCTCTTATCCCTTCCTAATAGGCCGGATGTTTATATGTTCAAATACAAAGGAATTTGGATTTGTTTAACAATCCTCGCAAGAGGTACATATCTAACCCTTTAGTGCATTATCCTTGTATTGACAGCCAAAATGTCCTGCCTTTGCATTTTGAACTTCAGGCAAGTAGAAATAGCATTCAAACTATCTTGATGCAATTTTCATGATTTCATCCTTCATGTTTGGAAGTAACAATAACTAAACCTGTCCTGTCCTGGTGACTCTTGCGTCAAACTGGTCATTGTGCTTCACACTTCTTCGACAAGTGCATGAACATCGTTATTGATTTGTTAAAACACTAAAAAGGCAGCTCAGGCAGTCTGAATACCTTCCTTTGGCGTATAGATGATAGGTTGTCTAACTAGCCTTTTTTGAAAGTGCAACTTTAACATTTACTTTAAATAACTTACATGGAATACTATGTATACTTGATATTATATCCAGATTGAATGAGATGTAGGTTCCATGTATATGATTCATATGAATTACATATATGAAGTTGTTGTGTAAACATGGACATGGATTGAAAATTTTGGGTTCGAACCATTGAATTCAGTCAGGGAAAAAATGTGGGCTTTTTTTTTTGTCCATAGATGATAACTTCTCTAAGTGATAACTTCGCTGAATTTTTGTCCTATTGGATAAGTGGAAAAAGGATTTTAATAGTTTCAGCTCTGTGGTTGCGTTGTAGAGATAAGTGATTTATTTTGGTTATATGCCCCAGTGAAGGCGGCTGATTAAGAATTGGAGAGCTCTCCCTGTCTATATAAATTTTTGTAAAAGTTTCTGCTGCTCTATG
Source organism: Persicaria maculosa (assembly GCA_963922045.1). NCBI lineage: Eukaryota > Viridiplantae > Streptophyta > Magnoliopsida > Caryophyllales > Polygonaceae > Persicaria > Persicaria maculosa. The sequence continues at coordinate 42,371,832 of OY998258.1, forward strand.
CCAAAAATATGATTCTCCTTGTATGAAAAAAACAGATGGATTCAATTAGTATTAGTGGCTTTAATAGATTGATGAACAACTTTGTATATTTAGCAATTTTATGCATAAATTGTTAGTATATAGTAAGTCTACAAAGTAAAACCCAATATCTTCTTTGGTTCTTATTTATTCTTTGGTTCTCAATTTTTTACTTTCTTAATTTTACACCTGAATTGCCAAATGCTAGCTTTTTCCGGGAACTATGCAAACTTTGGCGTGTTTGAACTATACGGCGACCCTGCACTCGCTGATGTCCTTGATATGGCCCTGAAGATGATTCTGTCAATCCCTTTGGCAGACATACTGGCATATCGAAAGGTGTGTTTTAACTTTGACAGGGGCTGGCAATTTCTTTCTTCCAATTTATATTTTCCATTTTTGTCCATGTTAATGCATCTTTCTGCTTTTTGTATACCTGTCAGTATTTCATACTCATAGTACTTAGTAACTTATTGAATCGACAAATTGTGGAAATGATCATGAAATTGGCATTAAAGGACATCTACATGCATAAGCATCAGAAACCTCTTTAGCTAAAACCTGTCCTACATGATTCTGAAACCTCAGCATATTACAATTCTGGTCCCAGAAAAGCATTGGCCTTTATTTTTGTGGGAATTGCCAGAAAGATCCCTTTGAATATTGAACCTCCTTGTTTCTTAATTGAGATTCATGGGCTATTGAAGCATGTTGGATGGGGGAGGATGATATTGTTGTTACTGGACTTTTATATGCTGCTTTTGCTGTTCCACCTAAACCTGTAACCGTTCAGTTCCTCTGTCTTCTTTTTATCCTGTGTTCTTATTTTGTTCTATTGAGGAATGCTGGGTAACAATTTGTGATTTCCAGATGATTTTAGTATGTGCAAACACGGCCCTTGCAGTCCATAACTGATACTTCCACAAAAATTCTACTGGGCCTAAATAATATTGGCAAACCATGTTAGCTGGCATGTCATTTTGAGGATGCGGTTATCTGTAGAATGCAATTCAATTAATGAGCTGATTGTTTTGTTTGCCAAATTTTATGGTAATATTTCCATTGGCTGATAACCTTTGGGCTGGCTTGTTCATATCAACTGGTGGTTTATATAGTTTGACATTTGAATTTTTATTTTCCTTACACTATCTAGTGGAATGTCATGATTTAAGTTGAGGATGACATTTTGTTTGTCAAAAATGTATATATTCTTAATAGGCAATTGCTTTTTAAGTAAATGGTTTTTCTGCTTAACCTCTCAGTGATAACTAATAGTATTTGTTTATTTTGGCAGCTAAGCAAAGCATATTTTAGCTTAATGGAAGTTTTGTTCAACAGCCATATCAACTTTATATTGAATCTGGATACAAGCACTTTTCTGCACATACTTGGATCGCTCGAATCCGGTCTTAAGGACTTGGATACAAATATATCTTCCCAGGTTCGTGTAGTGTGTATTACTGCAATGATAATGCTTGCATTCAACTTTTACCTGCATTAAGTAAAACTGATTTTGAGGTAGCTTAGCTTTCGAAATGGTAGCTATCTCACTTTGCAGTTGTCCAAGCAAATATACTATTGTGGTTTTGTTAGGACATCCATGGAAGTGACTAGGCTTGTAGTCTGCAGTTGCTTACATTGTCTCAGATTTCCATACTTATTCCTTTTTGTTTCTCCTTCCAGTGTGCATCTGCCATTGACAATTTAGCTAGTTTCTATTTCAACAACATTACTATGGGGGAAGCACCCAATTTACCAGCTTCAGTTAATCTAGCACGACTTGTTGCAGAGTGCCCCACATTGTTCCCTGAAGTAAGTTTTCTCCTTTTTCTTTAATAAGTGGAAGTGCTAGTTGAGATATGCTGTTGAAAATTCTGGATCACTGATTTATCTAAACATTCTGGAAAGGAATTTATTATACGAGGTACTTCTACCTGTATAATTAATCCTATATAGTGTCTATGTCAAGAATTTATTCTCATTTACTCTAGATGCTTCTTGTGGTTTGTTGGTCTCTATAATGCAACCTTCATAATTTGGATCGGTATACAGTATACACATGTATATATTGACAATTTGACATGGAATCTCAGAAAGTTGGATGCCACACACTCAAACGTGCTTTAATATTAAAATCAAGATATTCATGGCATTGTGTTTTGATGTTCCAATTGTTGGATACATATAACTGCTTGTCACCTATATATACTCATTCTAAATTTCTTCTGGTAAGACCTCATCCTTTTATTTGATAATGCAGATTCTGAAGACGCTTTTTGAGATTGTCTTGTTTGAAGATTGTAGCAACCAATGGAGCCTCAGTAGGCCAATGTTGAGTTTGATACTCATAAGTGAGCAGGTAAAACACGATATGAACAATTTCATTTTTCTGCTCACAGTTGATCTGAAAAAAAAAATCCTTTTATATATCGAGTATCTACTCTTATTGTGTATCAAAGTATCAAGTGTTGTAGATCATTGAAGGATATATGAAAGAATGAGCAAAGGGCAATTCCTATTTTTTCTAAAGGTTTTTTAACATTATTTTAACAAATTATTGAATGGTTTCCTTGTCCCTACTCCACTTCCTGGTCAATCTGTTGTTTGAAAACAATGCTAAGAGATGCATGTAGTGGGCTCCTGAAAATTTCTACTTTCTTGAATCCTTACTTCCAGTTCCCGGTTAAAATGTAGATGTTTGTGTTCCTCCTCTGTGGTTTAACATATAATGATAGTGCAAATATTCTTGTGAGGGAGTTGCGAGGCGGGAGGCAAACTTCAAGCTTCTATTGATGAGTTTTTTCTTATCTGACTAGTTTCTTTCCCGTGCTTGCAGATGTTCAATGACTTGAAAACACAAATTTTGGCTTCGCAGGTACATATTCCTTTCTATCAGACTATTTATTTTTATTTTCATTGCCTCTTGAATAATATGGATGTTTTGCATACTTGAATATTGAGTTGTTCTAGTTTTGACGTATGATTCCGTGGATAATTAACTATTTGAAACATTAAATATAAGAGGGGGTGATGGAAGTGAGATTCTATATATATATATATATATATATATATATATATATATATATATAGGTTATTTAATAGCTCGTCTATAAGTTTGTCTTTTGTTTGTTTTTCGCATAACCTCCTTGCCGTCCCTCTACACTTTGTGTCCGCTGATCTTTTGACATGGCAGCCAGCGGAGCAACATCAGCGCCTTGCCTCGTGTTTTGACAAGCTAATGGCCGATGTCACTTGGTCACTGGATTCGAAGAACAGGGATAAGTTCACTCAGAACAACACAGCATTCAGGCACGAATTCCGCCAGAAGTAATTGTCCGCCTCATCTACAAAGTAAAAAACTCTCTGCAAGCCTTTGTGAATATGACTGCAAAAGAGAAAAAAAAAAGGTTATACACCCGACTCGACCTATGTGATTCATCTTGCAAGTTAAAATATCAGAGCTTCAGGTTTCGATCCTGGTTTTACCCCGGGGGGGTGCAGAGAGGAACCTCAGACACAGATGTTGCCAAGTGATCTTTTGTATAGGCTGTGGTATACTAACCCAAACAGGTACTACTTTTTCAGAATCAGGAGCTTTAACTTTAGGCAAAGTGATGGTCATCACTCACTCTCAGATCCTTTTTTAACCTCTAAATTTACAGGGATAAGGAATTTTTTTTTCTCCTTTTTGGGGGGGGGGGGGGGGGGGGGGGTGTTCTTTTCCACTTGTACTGGGATCGAAGTTTATGCAGGTGGGTTTTACTTGTACACTGCTAACTGCTTGCCCGTTTTTGACACTTTTTTGGTCATCTCTTTAGGTGTACCAAAAGAAGTGTGCGTCGCTAGCGCTAGCGACGCTGCCTAGGGGCTTATGTTAGCTATTGATGATTTGCTACATACTTGCTAGTCCCAAGTTTAATTCAATGTGTATTCTTCGAAACATGGTCCTCGGAAAAGCATGAACAAGCTCATCCTTGGACGGTTGTTACTGTGTTGTCTTGGTCATTTTTGCCAATGCTTGAGCATGAACAAGCTAGATGCTAAAAAGATGTGTTGTAGATTTGATGAGGTTCAAAACCAACATATTCTGTAGGTCAAAACTACCCATCTTTCATAGCGACTACAAACCGTGTTAATGCCGCATTGTAGCTGCATACATGATAGATTAGACAGTTTGGACTGGGTTTTTTTGTAACTCGTGAAAAAGAACCAAAATTCCCTCAAACCGACACAGCGACAATAAGGTGCAGGTTACATCACATATACTCCTTTCTTGTGCAATCAAGCCTTGGCCTCTTGAACCTCCTCGTCCGCTCCTTTCTCAGCCCCTTCCTTCTCGGATCCTTCATTCCCCTTGTCACCTTCTGCATTGGATATAAGAAACTAGGGTTAGCTAAGGGAAGAAAAAGATACACTTTAGGCCAATTAGGGGGCAAGTCGTGAGTGAATATTAACCTTTTTCGCCGTCCTTCGTCTCCTCCATGTCATCGAAATCCTCATCCCCACCCATGTCCAGTTTCTGCAAAATTAGTAAGCAATTTTAGCTTGGGCTACGTCTCTATGAAACAACTCGTCTAACTGTCTATGTTCCAAGTTTGCAAGCTTGCAACCCAAATGCAATGATTTAGTAGCATCAACACGGAGACCAGGACGCCACCACATTCATCGAATCCTGGTTCACTGAATCAAAATATTAACTTACCGAGAAGTCCATATCGTCAAAGTTTAAGCGTTTACCTGCCAAATATGGAGCAACTTATAATTAGTAGTTAGTACAAGATCAATAGCTTTTTAGGAATGGCAACGGAACAAGTTCGAGGGTTCGACACAAGAAATACCCTTCCCATCACCCAGAATGTGAATGGGTGGGAAATGACCTTCTCCTTCCCAATCCCTAACCATTTGAGATATCCCACCGGGTTCTAGCACTCCCCAATCCATTGTCACCTCCAATGACCGAAAAAACCTAGCCTAATCCGAAAATTTAACATTACTCATAACCTGAAAACCGACTCGACTCACTAACCGAATTGACCCAATGGGATTATCTTAACTAATACTACGTATAATTTTACATTATAACTTAAAACCTGACTTCATTATGACTGATTCGAAATGACTCGAAACCCAAAATAAATTCAACTTGATAACGGCCCAATACTAGTCCAGCTTGATAATCACCCGAACCCAATCCGATTGATCCAATTTCCACCTATAAATGATCATCTTGTTAGCAAACATGATGAGATAGGAGATAAAGCCTAAAGGAGGTCACTTGATGTAAAATGTGCCATGCCAAACATGCCCAAAGAACACAATCAAAACCTACCATTTTCGTCATCTTCATCGACCCACTTGTCCCAATCAACCTTGAGGAACACTGGAGGCTTTCCTTCTTGCTTCAATAGCCTGCTCCACCATTTCTCCTCCTCCTTTTGAATAGCATAAACTATGCTTCTCATCCCAATGCTGTGCTTGCTCTCCTGAAAATGTCAAGACTTTAATGAACTGATGGACCGCATCAAACCTACACTAGTATGTGCAATGAGCACGAGTGCATGACAATACCTCCACTTTGATCTTGTCAAGCAATTCGAAATCGACTTCGTAACGAGTCCCGTCTTTGGTTCCGGCGAAGGCGAATTTCCCTTCAGGTTCAAGCTTAAGTTTCACATCTTTTGCATCAGGCAACTCGACTGTGATGAACACCTTATCGGACCTTTGAGCCCACTTCACCGATGGGTGTCGGCTGCACCAAGAATCAACCATTTCTGCTTTAACTCTTGGGTTTAAATGACCAATAACTGGTCATCGGGTTTTGATTCTAAAATTTCTGACTATCCGGTCATGTGGGCTCCTTACTTTCTATATTCTAGATATCAATACCAAACAGGGCTTAAATGAAATGATTATGATAAAAAAACAACTCTATATCATTAAATTTACACCAACATCTTAGTTTGTCAAATTCATTTCATCGTTTTTGCCTGATTTTTTTGCCGGGGAAAATTGGTGTTAATCTCAAAATTTGAAGTAAAATGCCTAGTACTTGATTTGTCATTAAGGAACAGATGGAGCTCAAATGGGTATTGTTACTTGGAATTAAATTTGATCAATACTTGAAAAGAACAGGAATAGAACAATCAGCAATGACAGGTGGTCGTTAAAGGGCGTTGATTTCTTACTAGGAGTTGATTACTTGGTCACAACCAAACGAACCTTTAGAAACAAAACATTGAGAAAGAGAACATACCTCATCTTGTATTCAGATAGAGAAAATGAGGCTTTCAAACTTGTAACTTGAAACGCTAAAGTTAGAGAAACAGAGAAAGAGAAAGGGAATATATTGAAGAGGTTAAAAGGATATGACTTATTAGGAGGGTCTGGATTCTGGAAGGTGCCATTAAAGTAGTGTAGTGTAAGACTTATCATGAAGGTGGCCGATATCGCTAGAAGTAGAACATTCCAGAATCCAACTCCAGGGGGTCATTTTTTTTGGTCTTTTAATTGGTTAAAAATTCGAGCTCAGCCCGAAGCTCGAGACAGACGAATCGGTAAGCGGGCTAATCGTCAACATACCATACACTAGGAATACAAATCAACAAAGATGAAAGAAAAACCCTAATAACCCATAGAAGTCGATAACCGACGTAGGAGTCGATGAAGATCCAAGATGAGCCACGAATGCTGAGAACACGGAAGAGCGCGATGACTCACACAGAGTCTCGGCGCCGAGAAGGCACATAACAGTAATCCACCACCGGAAAACATAAAATCCTGGAAAAGGGCGGATCACCGACATTGCCTCCACCTAAATGAGGAATCTTTGAAAATCACGAACATAACCACGATCCTCTCGATCATACAAGACAACCGATATTGCAACCCAACTCGGAATCAAACGCAACCACATCAAGACAGCAACCCCATGCCAAAAGACGGGGCAAAATACGGTCTAAAACAAGGAAGATCAATCATTTGACGACAATCCTTTTTAAAACAGGACGAAAATACCCCTATAATTATAACAAATTACCCCTGTCCCACCCATCTCTCTTCTCTCTCCTCTCTCTCACGCAGGAACACACCCTCCCTTCCCAAAATCCCAAAATCCTTCAATGTGCTAATTTGATCCCCTTTTCTTCAATTTGAGCAACCATGGTTAACCGAAATGGGCAAGGTCAGGAGATAAGGTCGGAGGGGTTGGTGAACAAGTTCAGCTTTGGGGTGTTTAGAATCGGATATGTGATGAATAAATTTGTGTTTCTCTTCATCTTTGAAAATTTTGAAATTGGGTGTTTCTCTTCTAATGATCAATAAATTTGTGTTTCTCTTCGTCTTTGAAAATTTTGAAATTGGGTGTTTCTCTTTATTATTAAATAGTTAATTGGAAGATGAGAGGAGTTAATGTCCAAATTGTTAATTTCAACATGGTTACATACTTACAGCTCTGCAAGACCCGACCGAGATGAGGAGAGGATGAAGAAAGCGTTTCTCTCTTCTTCTTTTTTTAATAAAAAAATGAAAAAATTTGCCAATCAGGCACTTTTTTTGGACAAATTAGTGAAATGTCCACCCTTTTGGACAAATTAGCAAAATGTCCGCTATAAATACTTATTATCAATTGTACGGACATTCGCGTCTTTTCAGTTTCTTCCGAACTCTCTCTTCGCGCTCTTCGTAGTTTGTCGGATTTTCTTCCGGTTTCTTCATTTTTCTTCGTCCTCATTCCTTCAATCTGTGCGAAAGTAGTGAGTTTTCGGTCGATTGCTGTTCATTGTTGTGCTATCTGGTTCAATGTCGTCATCTAGCAGTTCTTCAGGCATCAATTTTGCTTGTTTTTGCTAAATTTTTTGTGCTAGGGTTTTGGATTAAGTTGATTTCTGTTGATTTTATCGATTTCTTCTTTCAATTTTGATCATCTATGGGTAAATCGATGCTTGATATGCATAAATGTATGCGATTTTGAGTGTTGTAGGTAGTTTAAGTAATTTGCATGTGTTAAATCCGTTGAATTTAACTGTTTGTTTGCTTCAATTTTTGCGATGCGACACTTTGTATGTGCTTTTTTTAGCGTTATTCGTGTAGGTAAATCTGTTTGTGATGCTTGTATTGTTTGTGTTGTTCATAGTGTAGATATCTGCAGTTATGCTCATGTGTAGTGGCGCTGACAATGTCTGTTTTTATATATGGTTGTGTTAGTTTATGGTAGTTTCAACAATGTGTGTACTTGGATTGGGTATTCTGTGTTGTCTTTGTGATGTTTATGTTCTTTTACTATTTGTTGGTGACATTTTATTGATATTGTTTATGGTTGTTGGTTTATCACGGATTCTGTTATTGTATTTTTACATTATTCTTTATTTTGTTTTTTGTAGCAGCTCAATCTGGTGATTCATCCACCTCTCATAGTGGTTCTGATGTAAGTTATTTTGGTTTTCCATTTGGAATTCTTTTGTTAATGAGCAAGTTTTGATTTTTTCCTAATCTGATGTTGGGTTTTTGGGTACTTGTTTGTGATTGATCAGGGCTTGGAATATTGCATTCCTGTTTCTGAGCGATTTCATTCTAGATCCAACATATATTCATATCCTTCTGTTTGCGATATGATTAAGAAGCATTTGTCTCCTTCTCATTACAATATTCTGCAAAAAAGTTGCGTTGGATGGGTGCTGACGCAGGGCACCAAAATGGCTACGAATTTTCAGCTTATGCATCAAATGGTGTTGCGTCAAGTACAAACGCAAAAGGAGAATGAGTTGTGGTTTAGAGTTGGTGGATATCTTGCACGCTTTTCAATTGTTGAGTTCCATGTTATTACTGGCCTTCCTTGTGAAGACCGTGTTTGTAATATCTTAAAGAAAGTGTCAATATCTGAATTTTTTGGGCAGAAGAAAATGACTCATGATGAGTTAGTTGATCGTTTCAAATCTGAGAAAAAGAAGTCCAAGAAGAAGTTGATTATGGCAAGGTTGTTGTTGATTGAGAGGTTAATTGTTTATAGGAGGTCAGAGGTTGTAAGTGCACAATTCTTATCTCTTGCGTGCAACGAGAAGAAGTTTGAACTATATCCTTGGGGTAGAGAGTCATACACCCGTTTGTTGAAGTCATTGAAGAGTACTTCTGTTGCAGATCGGAATGGGGTTAGGGGTTCATATCAAATGTATGGGTATTGCCTTGCATTCCAGGTATTGTGTTTTAGTGTTTGCATCTCTTATGTCAGCATTTTTTGTTTGTGTCAGCACAACTTTATTGTTTATGTGAGCATTTTTTTAATATTGTTTTGTAGTGTCATAATGAGTTTTCTTTTGTAACATGCTTGGATATTAGAAGCTTTCCTAACTCTCTCTGCTAAGTTTGACTGTAATTTTATGATCCTTGATAGAGATCCATACTCATTGTACTGGGCATGTGATTATAGCCATGTGTACGTTGAGGCTGAGAAGTTCTTTCATGGCGATTTGGTAATAATTTTATATTTTTCATCTTTATGAACATTTTTATTTGATGCATCTTTTTTTTTTCCTGATACATGCATTTTGTCCAGACTCCGTTGTTCCCTATTTATGGGGAGTTTGCACGCACCGAAGGGATGTGGTTTACTGATGAAAAAGCTGATGCAGTAGTTGATGCATCAGTTGATGAAGTAGTTTTTGGACCTGTTGATGATACATTGTATGACATTCGTCGTCTTCTTAAAAGGGCATATGAAGCTAGGTTTTCAAACAGGGATGTCCAAGTTGGTGGTGAAGAAGCTAATGTCTTGCAGAAACATGATGAAGGAGAGACCTCAAAGAAGAAGACACTTGTGAAGAGAGGCAAGGCTGCTGAAAAGAAACAGGATGGGAAGTCCTTTGATATTGCTTTTGAAGTTTTCCCTAAGGGGGATAAAGAAGATGTTGTAGAGACCTCAAAGAAGAGGAAATCTGTGACTGGAGGGATGAGTGGTAAAAAGAAACAGAAGGAGAAGTCCAGCGATACTCCTGAGGGATTGGTGTATTTGAGGAGGAGTCGTTCTGCTAGTCGTGGCAAGAGTGAAGTAAATAAGCTTAGACAGAAGGCTTCAGCAGTGAGGAAAGGTGGTAGAGTTGTTCCTTCTAAGAAGGTGAAGAGAGTTACTGCTGACACAGATCTGCATGAGGAGGTTGATGTGGTTGCTTCACCTTCCAAGAGAGGTCGGTTGGGTGCTGATTCATGTGATTTATTAGACGATGATGTCCCGCTGAATATTGTCTTTCAGCGGAGGTATAAGATGAAGAAAGGTGGTGTAGGTAGTGGGAGACCGTTATATGATAGTACTGTTGACAAGTCTTCGGTTCTTCCTTCAGTTTCTGTTGTTGCTAATTAGAGTGCTCATGGAGTGGAGAACGAAGATATTCATGTCGTAGTCTCTAAATCTGGTGGTGAAGGCAGTGTTGGTGATGACAAGGTTGATGATTTTACTACTGACACCCATTCTTCTGAATCTGATGAATTGACTGCTCCTTCTACTGCTAGACTTTCTGTTTTGGCGGATGTTGCAGATGTGGTTGATTGTGGTGACAACGTTGAAGGAGCTGAGACACCTTCTGGTGATGGCGGGGGAGAGGGTGATGTAGCGACACCTTGTGTGCAGAGGTCACCTTTGGGGAGTGATGAAGCACAAGATTGTTTTGATGGGGGGTCTGTGTTTGGTCAAATATCTGATGCTTGTGGGAATGAAGAAATTCGTGTTTCAAGTTTTGAAGATGGCAAAATGGCAGGAGACGCAGAGAAAGTGGTAGGTACTGAAGATGTATCTCCTCAAACGGAGGCCAACAATGATTCAACCGGAGACTTGCCTCCAAAAACACATTTTGATGCTTTTGCTTCTTCTCTCCCATCTCATCCTGATTGGGTGAAGGAGATTTTTAGGAGGATTGAGAAGCTTGAAGAGGTACCTAAATGTATGGATCTGTTGTCTGTGAGGGTTGATGCAATTGAATCAAAAATTGGGGAGTTGATTGGGACGCTTCAAGTTGTTGGTAAGATGGCGAAGAGGTATCATGAGCTTGAGGTTAGGGTTGCTAATTATGAGGCTTTGGTTGAGAGGTTGCAGGCAAATCCTGTCAAGCCTGATGATAAGCACATGTGTGGTAAGTCCCAGGGCACTCCTGTGAAGGTTGATGAAGAAGATGTCAGCACAAAAATTGTGAATGATGTTATTGCTGATCTTCAGAAGGGTTTCTCTGCTGAGGAGGTAATGGTGAAATCATCACCCCCTTCTGTTAATTTTGGGGATTTGAAAGGTGATATCTCGTTAATGAAGAATGAAGTTGATGATCCCAAAAGGATTGGAGATGAGCTTGGAATTCCATCAACTTCTGCTGAAGTTGCTCGATCTACCAAGTGTGAAGTTGAAGGTGCTGATGCTAAAGTTGCTGTAGTTGGAGTTCACTCATCCTTGGAAAAGTATATCTCTCTGTCTGATGATGATGATGACACGGTTTTAAGTTTTGATTGGGATTCGATAGCCAAGGATCCTGCAACTATAATTGAAGTTGAACAATTAAAGGCTTCGAATCTTATCCCGTCAAACAGTACATTCCTGTTTGGCCCAACAGAGATTGAAAAGAAGGTGAGGATGATAAAGCACGTCCCTAACAAGTCACTGATCAGCTTGGAAGATCATGAATTTATGTATGGACTTTTAAAGAAGCAAAGGTATGCTTTATTTTGTTGTTCAATCTTTTTTATGAAATGTTATTGTCATTGTATTAGTTACATGACCTCATTCTAGATATATTTTTATTCATCTTGTGTAATTTTGGTTAGGAATTTTTCTGTTGCTGGTCCAATATCAAGGTGGGACAAAAAGTTTTTCCAGCACATCATAGCAAAGAATTTGTGGCTTGATTGTCAGGTAATACCTGCTTGTTGTTTTATTGATATATGTGGGTGGATTGGATTCTATTGTGTTTGTTGATTGTTGACATCATTTTTTTACTATGTTGTGTAGCATTTAGAAGCAGGTTTGATTCACATTAGGAGGCGCATTTCTGAGGACCCTGTGAAATATGGAGAGGTTCTTGTTCTTGATTGATTATTTTACTTAAAGTATCTGCCTGAGTATGCTGCAAATTATGGGGAAGATGTACCTCTTGAAGGTAACACCGAGGAGTATTTTGTTGGTATGTGCCATGCTGAGTATGGGAAGCCATGAGACTCTGTAAAGAAAATCTACACAATATTCAATGTGATAAACAAGCATTGGGTGGCGTTGGAGATTATCATTGAGAAGAGGGTAATCAACGTGTACGATTGCAATGTGACCGCTGCTAGGGCTGGTGTACTTGAAGAACAATTGAAACCGTTTGCTATTTGGTTCCCAATTCATTTGGCAAAGTCTGGGCTCTATCAAAACTTTACTTCCTCTCCTTTCCAGCTAAATATGGTTGATGGGTTAATGCATGATTCTACTAGGTATGTATTTTTTATCTTGTATTGTTGGTCGTTTAGCCTACGATACTTGTTATTTATGTGCTCACATTACATTTGGTCCTTTTTTGTTTGCAGGGGCTTCATGCGGCGTCTTTACATTAAAAGCAATTGAAACATCTGTCTTTGGGGGAGATGTGAAACGATTCAACAACGAGAAGCTCTTTCGATTCAGAGAACTCATGTGCTCAGATCTGATCAAGGAGACCTGGAGTTTTAGGTTTTAAAACAATTGTTTAGATATGTAGTTGGTGCATATATGGGATATTTTGGATGTAATATGAGAACTTATGTGCTCAAATAGCTAATTTGGTGGACATGTATGTATATTTGTAGTTAATGGATTTTATGGGATATTTTTGGATGCACTGTATTTGGCGGTGACTTTGAATCTGTAATGAATGTGCATATTAAGTTTTATTAATGCTTATTAAGTTATCTTTTTCTGCACTGACAATGTTTTACTTGAATTTGTAATAAGAATGTGGGAGTCATGCGTACATATTTAACATGCTATAAAAAAAGTGGGGGGTGACATTGATGCAGGCACAAACCCAGGGGTGGGCTGGGCTTTGCTGCAGCCCACCCCAAAAATTCAGAAGTTATGTAATAAGAAGTGACATGTATCACAAAGTTGGGGTAGCTTGGCTGGTTTACTTTGAATGTTTAGAAAGGGTATACTGTGATCCACTGAGGTTCGATTCCCACCTACTGCACATGGATTTTTGTTTTTCCTTCGTTAGTTTTTTTGTTCATCTGCTGGCTACCACCACATGCAGCTCATCCATTTTTGCAATTGATTTCTTTAATTCATTAAATTTATTTTTGTTTTTTCTTCGTTAGTTTTTTTGTTCATCTGCTGGCTACGTACCACCATAGGCATGCAACTCATCCATTTTTGCAATTGATTTCTTTAATTCATTAAATTTATATTTGAAGTAGAAATTGATAAATTTGTTTTTGATTGATTGAGTTTAGAAGGAAATAAGTTGTTTGTTAAATTCTTATACTAATGAAATTAATTTAGTGCTCACACATTTGTGCATATGTTTTTTATAAAATAATTTTATATAAGTAAACCACCTCCATAGGTTTTTATTTTTCTCTTTTTTAGTTTTTTTTTTCAGGTGTGTATATAAGTGGTTTACATGTGATATTAATAACTCTTAAAAATTTGTTCATTGTATAAGGCGATTTTAGCATACCCCGATTTTCATTCCTGGTTCCGTGCCTGCATTGATGGTTACAGTAGCTACATGTAGTGCTGACACAAGTCTGGTGTTTTCTGAGATTGAAGTTTAGTGTTGACAATGATATTAGTTTCAAGTAGTGGTGACACTAGTCTTGTATGTTTTGATTTTGAAGTGTATGTGGTGGCTCGAAGTGGGTAAGGCCCAAAGTATTGTTGACACTGTTGGTTAGAGTAGTTTGAACTATTGGTGACATTAGCCTTGTATTTTTTGATTTTGAAGTGTATGTGGTGACAATAGGTGGTCAAGGCCTAAAGTAGTGCTGACACTGATATTAGTTACAAGTAGTTGTGACAATAGCCTTGTATTTTTTTGATTTTTGAAGTGTATGTGGTGACGTTTTCTGTTATTGAAGATTATGCGGTGACACTAGGTGGCTAAGTTCCAAACTAGTGGTGACACTGATATACAAGTAGTGGTGCCACTATCATTGTATTTGTTGATTTTGAAGTGTATGTGGTGGCACGAGATGGTTAAGGCCCAAAGTATTGTGTGACACTGTTGGTTATAGTAGTTAGAAGTATTGGTGACACTAGAATTGTGTTTGTTGACTATTACTGTAGAACATGGGGGATTAATGGAATTTTCGCTCAACATGATCTTTTTTTTGCTTAACAATTGATTATTTTTGCACAAATATTGAGACTTGTGAAATTGTGCTCAATATGATCTTATTTTTTCTCAATATATTTTTTATACTTTCTCAATATATTATTGCACAACATTGTCTTATTTTTGCTCATCATTAGAATAAAATTGCACAACATGAGCGATTGGTGACATTTTGCTCAACATGATCTTATTTTTGTTCAACAAGAGTTTATATTTGCACAACAATTGAGACTTGCGAATTTGTGCCCAACATGATTTTATTTCTTCTCAATATAATTTTATACCTTTTCAATAGATTATTTGCACAACAGGGTCTTATTTTTTGCTTATCATTAGAATAAAATTGCACAACATGGGCGATTGGTGAAAATTTGCTCAACATGATGTTATTTTTGATCAATAATAGTTTATATTTGCACAACAATTGAGACTTGTGAATTTGTGCTCAACATGATCTTATTTTTTCTCAATATAATGTATACTTTTTCAATAGATTATTTTCACAACGTGGTCTTATTTTTTGTCATTATTAGAATAAAATTGCACAACATGGGCGTTTGGTGAAAATTTGCTCAACATGATCTTATTTTTGCACAACAATAGGTTATATTTTGCACAACAATAAAATTGGACAATATGGGTGTTGGGTTTAGTTTAAAATTCATGGTATGAGAGCCCTAGCCCATTTTTCTGACCATAGGTGTTGGCCCATTTTCTTTACTTTATATATGGTTTGAACTTGAGTAATTTCCCAAGTCATTTCAACTCCCTCCACTCTCTTCCCTATTATGGTATCCCTAAGTCTTTTCATCTTCCTCCACTGCTGTTCCCCTTTCGTTCCTCTGAAAATAAAAGTGATCGATTAGAGTTTTTACACTTTTTCAACAAATTTTTTATTGTTGTTTTTTCCGATTTTAGATTACCTTTTCATTATCTTTCAGTCGATTAAACGCATATATTGTTGTTTGTGTTTGGTGAGTTGCTAATGCATTATTTTCTTTGATTGTTGTTTTTTTTCGACTGAAAATAAACGTGGCCGGTTAGTGTTGATGCACTCTTTCAGAAATTTTTTTCTTCTTTATGTGACCATAATATTTCGATCACCTTTCCTATAATCCTTGATTATTAAGTGATTGGATACTATATGAGTGTATGTTTATTTTGTCTGTGTAGCTCTTCTATCCTTCAATGGCATTTCCAACTGTAACTGAAGTAGGGTATGACTACACTGTTGGTTCTTTTGAAGTGGTAATCTCAGCAAGTGAGTCGTATTGGTATGGATCGAGCCAACTGGTGGTGTCCATCCATTCTGATAGCCTCCCTCTGCTGACCATTAATGATTGCTCGGCTTGGAACGGTGTGCCAATTACTTTAGCACACTGCAATGAAGTGTTAAGTGAAGCAGGAATGACCAGTGTTGTTCGAAATCAGTTAGCCAACCAGCTCTTAATGGAATATACTCGCAGTTGGTTTCCGGGGGATGCTGAGTTGATTGAATATGGTCTCTGCTCGGACATCACTGTGGATGTACACTTCATTGATGATTCTGAATCTGAGATAAGCTCTGATTCAAGCTCTGAATTTGACATGAGCTCTAACTCTGAAATGGATGTCGACCACCCAGATCATCCAGCAACTACAGAACACAGTAACACGTTAAAAGAGATATATCATCTTGAACAGGATGGAGAGAAATGCACAATATGTCTGGATCCAATGTTTGCATCAATGCTTGTCCTTGCCACACCATGTGCACATTTCTTCCACCCAGAGTGTCTCCGAAATTGGATTACAGTTCAAGCCATTTGTCCGCTTTGTCGATCAGCACTTTAGTCGTAGGTCTCTTGTATATCCGCTGTGAAAAGACAGTGTAGTTGCAACTTTTTTGGGGGACTTAATTTAAGCAAATGTAGGATATGAATGGAATTTTTGTGTTTGACAATGTTTGTATCTGATTTCCATTCAAATCATACCAGTGTATTTTGTAACTTTTGGGGGGGGGGGGTACTTGGTGTATGTAAATGCATAATATGAATGAAATTTGTCTTTGATTATATTTGTTTGTGATTTCCATTCTATCATATTTGTCCTGATGGTTGAGTATGACATTGAGTTTTATTTGACAGAAAAAGACATCTGAACCTTTATGAATTTGCTCATATATCGTGTCTGGATTTGAAACAAATATGGAACTTATTTTCCAAAAATCCTGCGCGGTTGTGCATCCCAAAATAGTGCTGACACTAATATCAGTTACAAGTAGTGGTGACACTGGCTTTGTATTTCTTGATTTTGATGTGTATGTGGTGGCAAGAGGTGTTTAATGCCCAAAGTATTGTTGACATTGTTGGTCAGATTAGTTTGAAGTAGTGGTGACACCAGTCTGGTGTTTTTTGATATTGAATTTTATGTGGGGACATTAGGTGGTTGAGACCCAAAGTAGTGCTGACACTGATATTAGTTACAAGTAGTGGTGACACCAGTCTTGTATTTTTTGATTTTGTAGTGTATGTGGTGACACTATGTGGTTGAGGTCCAAAGTAGTGTTGACACTGATATTAGTTACAAGTAGTGGTGTATCATCCTTCAGAGACTACGAGTGTAATAGGAGCATCCGTCGACAAAAGGATCACCCTAAGATGATCATCTCATGGCTATTGAGAACGAATCAAATCAGATGGTTCTATTTTTCAATCTTTCTGACTTGCTCCTACGGAACCAAGGCCGAAAAGATTGAAAAAATCACTC
Organism: Persicaria maculosa; assembly: GCA_963922045.1. Taxonomy (NCBI): domain Eukaryota; kingdom Viridiplantae; phylum Streptophyta; class Magnoliopsida; order Caryophyllales; family Polygonaceae; genus Persicaria; species Persicaria maculosa. The sequence continues at coordinate 42,388,916 of OY998258.1, forward strand.
ATTCGCAACCACTGATGAAGGATTCCTCAAAAAGTTAAGGATTAGTCATCCTTTTTAGAAATAGAATGGATTCGGTCTTATACATACGCGAGGAAGGTAATCAAAAAAGAAAGAAGATGAGTTCTTCTTTCATTTTTCAATTAGGAGCCGTGCGAGATGAAAGTCTCATGCACGGTTTTGAATGAGAGAAAGAAGTGAGGAATCCTCTTTTCGACTCTGACTCTCCCACTCCAGTCGTTGCTTTTCTTTCTGTTACTTCGAAAGTCGCTGCTTCAGCTTCAGCCACTCGAATTTTCGATATTCCTTTTTATTTCTCATCAAGCGAATGACATCTTCTTTTGGAAATTCTAGCTATTCTTACACCAGTCTTGTATTTTTTGATTTTGAAGTGTATGGTGACACTAGGTGGTTGAGGCCCAAAGTGTATGTGATGGCATGATAGTGACAACATTGTCTTATATTTGCTCAACAATAGATTGTATTTGCACAATAATCGAGGTTTGCGAAACTTGTGCTCATAGAATAAAATTTCACATGGGGGGATTAGTGGAAATTTGCTCAACATCATCTTATTTTTGCTCAACAATAAGTTATTTTTGCATCATAATCGAGACTTGTGAAATTTTGCCCAATATGATCCTATTTTTCTCTCACTATAATTTTATACTTTCTCAATAGAGTATTGCACAACATGGTCTTATTTTTCTCATCAATAGAATAAAATTGCACAACATGTGGGGAATTGGTGAAAATTTGCTCAACATCATCTTATTTTTGCTCAATAGTAGTTTATATTTGCACAACAATCGAGACTTGTGAATTTGTGCTCAACATGATCTTATTTTTTCTCAATATAATTTTATACTTTTTCAATAGTTTATTTGCACAACATGGTCTTATTTTTGCTCATCATTAGAATAAAATTTCACAACATTGGCGATTGGTGAAAATTTGCTCAACATGATCTTATTTTTGCTTAACAATAGTTTATTTTTGCACAAAAATTGAGACTTGTGAATTTTTCCTCAACATATGTGTTGGGCTTAGTTTAGAGAGGCCTGACCCATTTCCCTTTTATTTATACATGGTTTGAACGTTCAGAGAATTCCCAAGTCTTTTCATCTCCCTCCAGTTGTTCATCTCCCTCCACTCTCTTTCCCATTAATGTTTTCTCTTCTTAAGGTGCGATTCCGCTTCTGGTATGTATCCCTTTCCGTTTCCTTCCTCTAAAAATAAAAGTGATCGGTTATGTTGATGCACTCTTTCAGCAAATTTTCGATTGTTGTATTTTGCGATTTTCGTTTATCTTTCCATTACCTATCAGTCGAGTAAACGCATATATTGTTGTTTGTTTTGCTTAGTTCCTAGTGCATTATTTCTGTGAGTGTTGTTTGTTTTTTTTTTTTTACTGAAAATCAAAGTTGTCGGTTAGGGTTGATGCACTTTTTCAGAAATTTTATTCTTCTTTGTGTTACTGTAATGTTTAATTCCTATTAACTTTCTTGTAATGTTTGATTTTTATGTGATTGTCTAATATATGAGTGTATCTTTATTTTGTGTGCGTATGTCTTCTCTCCTTCAATGGCATTTCCAACTGTAACTGAAGTAGATTATGTCTATAGTGTTGGTTCGTTTGAAGTGGAAATATCAGCAATCGAGTCGTATTGGTATGGACCGAGCCAACTGGTGGTGTCCATCCATTCTGATAGCATTCCTTTAACATTTAATCATGGTTCTGCTTGGAATGGTACGCCAATGACTTTAGCCCACTGCAATGAAGTGTTACATGATGCAGGGGTCACCAGTGTGGTTAGAAGTCAGGTAGCCAATAGGCTGTTAATGGAATATACTAGCAGTTGGTTTCCGGCCCACGCTGATTTTGTTGAATATGGTCTCTTCCCGAACATCACGGTGGATGTACACTTCACTGCTGACTCTTCGTCTAATTCAAGCTCTGAATCCGACATAAACTCTGACTCTGACATGGAGGTCGACCCCCTAGATCATCCAGCACCTACAGAACATATTGATGCCTTAAGAGAGATATATCACCTTGATCTCGATGAAGAGGACTGTACAATATGTCTGGAGCCGATGTTGGCTTCGATTCCCGTCCTTGAAACGCCATGCAGACATTTCTTCCACCCAAGGTGTCTGCGATCTTAGCTTAGAGTTCAAGGCAATTGTCCTCTTTGTCGATCAGCAATCTAGTTGTAGGTCTCTTGCAAATTTGAAGTAATTATCATTTAGTTTTTGTTTGGGATCGTCATGTTATCAAAAGACAGTGTAGTGACAACCTTTTGGGGGGGACTTGATGTAAACAAATGTGGGATATAAATGGAATTTGTGTTTGACAATGTTTGCATCTGATTTCCATTGTATGATATCAGTGATGAGAGTGGCGAGGAGGATTGATCCCTGATTCGTTGAAGGTATGTGCTTTCTGCATTGCTTTTTGGATGTGCTCTTGTATTATACTATCGATTTTTCAAAGGACTTGAATGCTTGGAGATGAGATTGATTCCAGTTTTCCAATGAAGTGAAACATGGAATTAGAGGGGTGTTTCAAGCTTGTGAAGCTAAATTAGTTAAAATCAATGCCGTAGACTCATGTCATTGTTTGCTGGCTTTCACTGATTTTAGTTTCCTAGGGAAGTAAAATTATCTGATCAATTTTGATCTAACTCGCTCGTTTCTCTTCATCTCTATTAGAATTTGCCTTAATCATTACGTGGTACATCCATTGTTGTAAGTTTTTTTAGTTACGAATGTTATTGCTTGTGATGATATTAGTATGGGTATGGGTTGTCATTTATTCCTGTGACATTGTAAGTTGATATGCCTGTTTGTTTGCACCTGAGAGGATCGTCGTTTCCAGGTTCACACCCTGTTTCTCTTAAGAGGTAGCAATATATTCGTTCTTCGCATATGGTTCTTTTTTGTCCTTACTAATAATTTTTTGCGCACTATATTTTTTATTTTTTTAGAAAAATGTAGTAGTTCTTTATTTTGGTATCCCTCCTTTGATGCTGCCCCATATTCGGTTCATGAATAATGACAACTGATTTTTTGTTCATAGTTCCAGAAGTGCAATTTGGACTTGTTTGGATCAATGAATGCATGATGTGCAATCATTAGTATACTGAATTGAAGAATCTTAAGATGAAACAAAATAGCATAGAAGAACATGTGGGCCTGTAAAGAGTTGCATCACTCTCTGTATAGTGGCCATTGTTCATATGATAAATTGATTGTTGAGCCTTCAATTTGGTGACTTTGTTTTCTAGTTTGTTCATGATAGAGTCTTTATTTTGCTGTGTCTGGATCACTGGGCATAGGTTCATTCATGTTTGTCAGCAATCTTTAGAGCTCACTTTCTGTTTGTGCTTTTCGGTTTAATTTTGTTTTAATTTTTTTGTTATCAGTGTGTTCATTTTATGTCAGTCTAAAATTCTTGTGAATTTATGTAGATAGACTACATCAGTAAAGGACTGTTTCAGATGTTTTTTTTATAATTATTACTTGGTTGGTGTGGGCTTTCTCATTAGCATTCCCTCCATAATGTTTTTTGGCTTATATTCTTTGCTTAAGCTCACCTGATGTATGATTGCTTTTTATGAATATGTATTAATGTGAGCACTCATCTAATCCTATTGATCTAGATACATTCTGACATGCTTCTGCTTTTTGCTAGAGTGGTTGTATGTTTCACAACTATACATTACTGGATGGGGAGATGATAATTGATAGGGTGAACACTCAGAAACAGGAGAGAAGATATCTAATCTATGATCTTATTTCAGTTAATAATGTCTCATTCATAGAGGTAGGCTATCTTATTTCCGTTAATAAAGATGACATGAAACTGCCCAGAGTTTTTGTAGGTTACCTAGCTTGTCTATGATTTGTGTAGTTGGGATGTTTGTCTCTGATAAACATGTGTAAGTGTAAACCTTCTCTTTTGATTATTTGTAAGTCTAAACTAGCACTTTTTGAGGTTACACAATATCTATCCAAGGAAGAGATTTTTTAAAGTAAATTATGCTACCTGGTTTGATTGTGTTTATAGTGCTCCTTTCGAGAATCTAGATGGGCATTGTTGCTAGTAGATATTTCTAGTTGAGTACTCCATCAGGTCATTGATGTAAATTTTAGTGAGAAGGAAACATGTTGCTGGGGGTAAAGGCAATTTTAGTTGAGCACTCCATCGGGTAATTTCATACTAGCCACTGTTTATTTGTTTGATTCTTATTTAGCTATTATAAAAGGCAATGTATAATATATTTGGATCATTTGCATGATTGGGCGTTCAAATGGAGTTGTTATGATGATGATGACAGGAATATGCAAATTTTATGTATTGGTTAGTGAATGAACTAATGAAGCAAGTGAATAACAAATGGAAGTGTTGCCTTTTTAGTTATAGAATGTTAATTTGTTATGCTGAGTATTGTTGAATGTTATTGTAGATTTGGATATATGAAGCTGTACATGAGATTGCGAACCTTTATGCGAGGAAGTTGAATAAAGATGCAATTCCTCGTGGTATACGATGGTCTTCCGAGAAGGAGCCTGACCACGAGAAACTAGAGAAAGAGTTAGCCAACGAAGCATTGCAAGTCCACACAATTTTGGTTGCCGAAGAAGACGAGAAAGATATAATATCAAAGTGTTACTTTTCAGACGAAAAGAGTGGTGAACACTTTGAAAACCTAAGGCTTAATGAAGGTTCGATAATGTAAAAACAATGTAGTAAGAAATACTCTAGAAGGGGGGTTGAATAGAGTATGCCCGTTTTTCGCAGATATTCTCAAGACTTTTGAAGCACGTGCCAAAACCTTTGAGATAAACCTGAATCATAAAGTTAGACAATCGAACCAAGTGCGGAAATAAGGTAAAGCAATAAGTAAAGAACACGAGTAATTGTTTACGAGGTTCAGCACAACTTGGCCTACGTCCCCGCCTAGGGTTCTTCCACAACCCTAGGATTCAAAGGCTTTATTGATTGCTTAGCTTAGGATCCTAATAGCTCACCTAGAAGCCTCTCTCCTATACAATTGCAATCTAGTCAACTCACGTTCCCTTGGAGTCCTAGACCAATCTAGAAGAGCCCCACCTCTCTCAGCTATCTAGTACAATCCTCTAACTCTCGCAAATCAATAGCCTAGTGCAACTTCCCTAGTTATAAACTCTCGAGTAACACTTTAAATGAATATATCCTATAAGCTCACAGTGACTCTCAAAGGCTTTGAAATAAACAACAAACTCTTGAGCGCTTAGCAGAGAGACACTTTGGAAGACAGAATCGCTTGATGATTGAAAACTCGTGTAGCACTTGTTTCTTCTGTCTTTTTCCTTCTTTCCTTTATATATGAGTGGAATGGCGCCTGAGGATCTTCACCAACGGCTCTAGAATCAGGCTTGATCTTCAATCTTCTATATAAGGACACTTCGAAGCCATGATCCGTTTTTGAATAAGATCTCCTCATATGCACCAAAGGAAAGAGATAATCTCAACTATACTTCCTGAAAAGGTTAGTTCAACACATATATATATATATAATATAACAGAAGTATATAATAATATAAAATAATATTCGGACAAATAATATAGGTTTTGTATTTCATCAACTGTTAACGCTCCAAGGCCTTTGACACAAACATCCTGTCAAAGCCTTTGAAACATTTATTCCAATTTTCATCAAGGGAGGGAGTTATCAATCTCTCCCTTGATGAAAGACAAAACCTGTGCATCCCTGCAACTTAGTCAAACATAGATAATAAAATAGAAGTCAGACTAAGTATCTGCAAGGGTTAGACAAATGTTGGATCAAAAAATTTAAAGTATGCAAAACTCATCCAACCGAAAACCATAAATCAAAAACCAAGGTCTTCCAAGACCTTTAAGCAGAGGTTTTCAAAGTCTAACGATCATCTCCCCCTTTTTGTCTTTCAACAAAGGGCGGAGGTAAAACAATCACCAAAAAGTTACCAAAAGTTTTGAAAACGTTTCCAACAAACCAGCAAAGTAACAAGTTTTAGGGGTGGGATAGGGTGGGTTAAGGTTTAGGCTTAGTCATCCGGAGCATCATCAGTGAGCCTCGTCCACAGTCCTTCCAGCATCTTTGAAATCCCGCTCATCTCCGTCATCACCTCCTTCTGCAGCTCCTTAATATCCAGGCGAACCTCCTCCAAGCCCAACTCTAGGTTGTCCATGCGTTCATCGAAAGCTGGAGCAGTGGGAAAGGCTTTTGAAGGAGTGGCAAGACTCAAGGTCCCTTGGGGAGACCGAGTGATGCCAATCTTTTCAAGGCCTTTTGAGTCGAACTTACCCGTATGACGCAGCTGTTCTTCATTTTTGACATCAATTCCAGAAGCTTTGAAGATAGGGGTCAAAAGGGTAGCAAAGGGGAGGGGAGAGCCTTTACTGGCTTTTCTGGCATGAGCCATGGTTCCAAGGATAGTGTTGGCCAGATCTGGATCAAGGCCATTTAGAATGCGGTAGAGCAGGACCATGGCATTGTCGGTTAGGAGTGAGCCAGAGTTAAGACGGGGTAGGAGGCATCTAACAATGATGTTAAAGATAATTTTTGCCTCAAGGGTTAGGGATGAGCGGGTGAGTTGCTTTGAGGTGCTGTTGGATGCTTCGGGTAGGAGATATTTGGCTCAGGCTAGGATGATGCAATTTTCTTTTGAGGGGTGGATTTCAGCGGGTGGAACTGGTGTAGGTAAGCCTAGGGAATCTGCAAAATCATTGGAGTTGAGAGAGATTCTAACCCCTTTGACGACAGACTCCAAAGACCAACCATCAGTGTCGTTCTTGGCTTTTAGGTTAATGTAGAAGAGTCGGGTAAGCTCGGGGTAGTAAACAGTCTCAAGGTTAAGAAGGGTCCAGGCTGGGGATTTTTTGAGGAGCTCAATGCAAGGTAACTTCAAAGCTTCAAAGAACTCAACATCTAAAAAATCTGAACAGCTAACCTTACGAGTTCTAAACTCGTCTACCCACTTACCAGCAGTCTCAGCATCTTGAAACCAAGAGGAGGGCAAGGATTGATTTACCTGGATATAGGCCGGGGGGTCTGCATTCTTTCTGCGTGCAACTGTTGGAGCAGCTCTCTTGACAGGCGCTACAAGAATCTTGACAGTGCCCTTCCTGGTACGCTTGGGGGATGGAGGCTTGACAGCAGCAGGGGCTTTCTGCTTCTTCGGAGACGGGGGAGGAGGAGGAGAAGGAGAGGGAGATTCTTCCTCCTCTTCCTCAGACCCCGAGTCTTCACCGGACCCCGCTTCATCTCCTTCAGGTTCCTCGTCCTCTCCAGATCCCTCTTGCTCTTCTTCTTCTTCTTCCTCAGGCTCCTCCTCGGATGGAACCTCCTCGGCTTCGACTTCCTTCCGAATCCGCTCAGCTTCTTCCTCGGCCAGTTTCTTAGCAAGTTCGGCCTCCTCATCGGCCTTTTTCTTCCTTAAGGCCTCCTCCTCGGCTTCCTTGGCAGCATCTCTTTCTAAGAGGGCATCGAGATCTTCTTCCTCCTCTTCCTCGTCTGGTTCCTCAGCCAAGATCTTCCTCTTCCCTTTCTGTTTAGCACTGATCGGCTTCTTCGCAGAGCGCTTTTGAGAGCCTTTGGGAACAATGGCCGAGCTCTCAGCAATGGTGCTCTGGACAACGGTTGGGATAATAGCTTGAGGAGCGGGTTCAGGTGTGGGAGAGGTAGCAGTGGCCTGACGTCCCTTGGGGGTGGCGCCAAGTCTTTTGGGTGTGACAGTTTTCTTGGTTTTGGGTGCCATGGAGGAAATCAGTTAGGGTTTCTTGAGAGGCGATTGAGAGGTTGAAGATGAAGAAGTGGAAAGGGTTTGGAAAAGTCTGAGTGTGGGTTGTAATCGGGTACATTATTGGGTTTAAGTAGAGGGAGTGATGGGACGGGTTTAGGGTTCCAAGGAAAGAAATCATTACATTGCCAATTTGAAGGGTTTTCAAATTCAAATTCAAATTCAAATATTCATTAAAATCGGACTAAACACAAACTGATTTAGTTCCAAAAATAAAATATCTTAACGGATAAGGAAATCACAGAAATAGGCAATTTTTGAAATCCGATTAAAACAAATATAATTGATTAAATATCTAAAAAGATATTAACCAAAAATATATGATCCGATAAATGTACTCCACCATTTAGTTCACACACCTTGACATGGTTCTCGAGGGTCTTGACACTAAGTAGAATTTATCTTTCGTAAAGGGAAAACTCCCCCTACGAAAGTGTATCCTTGTTAAGCATCCCAATCTCTCGTCTAATGAAGGTGAACCTGTCCTCTGCCAAAGGCTTAGTAAAAATGTCAGCCCATTGATAATCAGTAGAAATAAAAGATATGGACACATCACCTTTTTCAACATGATCTCTAATGAAATGATGCCTTACATCAATATGCTTGGTCCTTGAATGCTGAACAGGATTCTTAGTGATGGATATGGCACTTGTATTGTCACACTTAATTGGGATACCTTTGAGGTTGATGCCAAGATCTCGCATTTGTTGAGCTATCCAAAGGATTTGGGAGCAACAGGCTCCAGCTGCAATGTATTCGGCTTCTGCAGTGGATAGAGCAACTGAATTTTGCTTCTTTGAGTGCCAACTGATCAAAGATGCTCCTAAAAATTGGCAACATCCTGATGTGCTCTTCCTATCCACCTTGTAGCCTGCAAAATCTGCATCAAAATATCCAATTAAAGTGAAATCCTTTTGCTTTGGGTACCATAGTCCAAGTTCCTTAGTGCCATTGAGATATCGAAAGATCCTCTTCACAACCACGAGGTGAGATTCTTTAGGATCAGCTTGAAACCTAGCACACATGCAAACACTAAACATGATGTCAGGTCTACTAGCTATAAGATATAATAAAGATCCAATCATTCCTCGATACTCCTTTTGATTGACACTTATTCCAGTCTTGTCTTGATCTAGAGATAATGTTGAGCTCATGGGAGTCTTGGCTACCTTGGATTGATCCATCTTGAACTTCTTCAAGAGATCCTTAGTGTACTTGCTTTGGTTGACGAAGATCCCTTTCTTGGATTGATGAACTTGTAACCCCAAAAAGAAGTTGAGTTCACCCATCAAGCTCATCTCAAATTCACTGCACATGATGTCAGAAAATTCCTTGCACAAAGATGTGTTAGTAGCACCAAATAATATATCATCAACGTAAATTTGAATAACCAAAATGTCCTTCCCTTTGGTCTTGATAAAAAGAGTCTTGTCGATCAACCCCCTTTTAAAATCATTTTCTAAAAGATATTTTGACAAGCGCTCATACCAAGCTCTTGGGGCTTGTTTCAAACCATAAAGCGCTTTGTCAAGTTTATAAACATGATTGGGAAATTCCGAGCTTTCAAAACCTGGAGGTTGAGCCACATAAACTTCTTCCTCTAAGAAACCATTGAGAAAAGCACACTTGACATCCATTTGATATAACTTTATGCTCATAAAAGATGCAAATGCTAATAAAATGCGAATGGCTTCAAGCCTGGCTACGGGAGCAAAGGTCTCCTCGTAGTCAATACCTTCCTCTTGATTGTAGCCTTGAGCAACAAGCCTTGCCTTGTTCCTCACAACCTTACCATTCTCATCTAGCTTGTTTCGAAACACCCATCGAGTGCCAATGACTGATTGATGCTTTGGCCTAGGCTTCAAGGTCCAGACTTTGTTCCTTTCAAATTCATTAAGCTCACTTTGCATAGAAATGATCCAGTCTGGCTCCTGAAGTGCCTCATCTACCTTCTTTGGCTCAATAAGAGAAACAAACGCGTGAAAAGCACAAAGATCTTTAAGTTTAGAACGAGTTTGAACACTAGAAGTAGGGTCAGAAATGATATCCTTTAATGAGTGTGATGAGGAGTATTTGAATTTCCTTTTGCTAGTCTCAACTCCTTGATTTTTCACACTTGTAGGATTGACTGGTAGTACATCTGACTCCGTGGTCCTGTTAGGTTCAGTTACAGCAGTTTCTGACGTCTCAACACTGTTGGATTGGACACCAAGGGCTTTGGACGAATCTTCAACACCTTGGGCCAATTCTTCAGTGTTAAGAATCGGTTCCTGCATGTTCCTCTTCTCTGTGTTCTTGGTAGTAGCAACATCACCTTCCTCGTTCTCTTCATGGATGTTAAGATCTATATCTGCAACACTTTCACTCAAAGCACCGTCATTGCATTCATAAAAAATAACATGTATACTTTCTTCAACTACCTGGGTCCTTTTATTGAAGATTCTATAAGCTTTGCTACTCGTGGAATAGCCAAGAAATATACATTCATCACTACGCGCATCAAATTTCCCAAGGTTATCTTTTCCATTGTTATGAACAAAACAAGTACAGCCAAAGGGTTTAAAATAAGATATAAGTGGTTTGCGGCCTTTGAAAAGTTCATAAGGAGTTTTCTTTAAGATAGAACGAATAAGACAACGATTTAAAATATAGTTAGCTGTGTTAACAGCTTCAGCCCAATAGGTTTTAGGTAATGCATTTTCTAAAAGCATAGTCCTGGCCATATCCTCTAAGGTGCGGTTCTTGCGTTCCACAACCCCGTTTTGTTGAGGTGTCCTAGGAGCAAAAAAGTTATGGGAGATGCCATATTTAGCACAAAACAAATCAAATTAAAGTTGATCAAACTCCCTACCATGATCACTCCGAATAGACACTATGGGCTCATTTCTTAAAGTTTGCAACTCCTTACAAAGTTTTGAAAACTCAAATAAGGCCTCTGATTTTTCTTTCAAAAATGCAACCCAAGTATATCTTGAAAAATCATCGACAACAACTAGCATGTACTTTTTACCATTGGGAGATTTGACTCGCATAGGACCACATAAATCCATATGTAAAAGTTCAAGGGGTCTAGAAGAACTTACAACATTTTTGGGTTTGAAGGAGGTACGTGTTTGTTTACCTCGTGTGCATGCATTGCACATGTCAATACCTTTGAAGTCCATCTCAGGTAGCCCTCTTACAAGCCCTTTGGATACAAGCTTCTGTAGTGTATGTGGACTCACATGACCGAGTCTCCTGTGCCAAAGCTTTGGATCGTCCGTCAAAGCCTTTAGACAAGTTAAGCTTCCTTGTGCCACTTGATCAGCATTTACGGCGTATATATTGTTGTAACGGTATGCAGTCAATATAACTTCACCTGTATCATCTCTGCACACTATACATCTTTTCTTGTTAAATCTGACATTGTTACTACTATCACATAATTGAGAGACACTAAGCAGATTATACTTCAAACCATTAACAAGATAGACATTTTTAATACTATGGCTGGAATCACTTCCAACACTACCAATACCAACGATGTCACATTTTCCTTTGTCACCAAGAGTGATTATTCCCGTGGATTGCTCCTTTAGATCATGAAAGAGAGAACTCTTCCCACTCATATGCCTCGAGCATCCACTATCAATAATCCATTTGTGTTCTTTCACCTTGGTGATCTCCTGCAAAACAAACATCAACCTTTGTGGCTAGACCAATAAGCAAATTTGGATCCATTGTTGGGGTAAACCATGTTTGGTAAAATAGTGCCTTTGGGGACCCAAACTTGTGTTATCCGTTCTTTTCTCAAATGAACAGGAAATGTATTGCGAATAATATAAGGATCCTTTCTTCTATAGGGGCAGGTCTCTTTTACATGTCCCTTTCTGGCACAATGGTGACATATAGGAGAGGTTCTGCTTCCTTTTGCCTTTACAAAAGTGGTAATGTGTTGCTTCTTTAAAAACTTTGGATTGTAACCAATACCACTTTTGTTTAGAGAGCTTTGTTGCTCACCCAACATCTTATCGAGAGTACCTTTGGATTTGGTAAAACTTATGAGGGCTGTCTGTTGGTCTAGAATCTTATTATTCAGGGAGATCTTCTCCTTCTCTAAGTCATGATGCTCATTTCTTAGAGAGGAGAGATCTTGCTTGAGTTCAGATTTCTCCGAGTCAAGCGTCTTGACTTTAATGTCAAGACCTGAATAAGAAGCTTCAAGACCTTTGACCCTCATAGACAGATCCTCAATAGTTCTTTCCTGGTCCACAGTTCTCTTAATAAGAATGTTAGTTTGGGCAATAAGCTTTTCTTCATTGGCAATCATATTGGAAAGGAATTCCGATAATACCTCTTTTGGACTTTCCATAAGTTCTCTTACAGTAGCTTCAAGTTTTTCATCGTGGGATTCATCTTCTGAGGCCATAAGACAAATGTTGGCCTTCTCATCGTCGGAGTCAGATTCGGAATCACTCCAAGTAGCCACCATGGCTTTCTTCTTCCATTTGTCACCTTTCTTGGGCTGGCTCTTTGTCTTTTGAGGGCAGTCCTTCATGAGATAATCTGTTTCACCACATTCAAAACAAGACAACGGTTTAGTCTTCTTTTCATACTTGTTGTATTGAGGCTTACCTCGAAATTTTGAAGACTCTGATCCATCCTTGTTGTTGAATTGCTTCTTCATTTTGAGAATTCTCGCAAGGCCTCTTGTGATAAGAGCAAAAGGATCATCCTCATCGTCATCCTCATCTTCGGAATCAGATCCATCCTTGGGCTCATCCTTCTTAGACTTGAGTGCCAAGTTCTTGGTGCTAGCTGGAAGTTCTCCATCATCTTCATTAAGGATCATCTCATGCGTGATCAGCTTTCCAAGGAGGTCATCAAGGGGTAGAGTGGTGAGGTCCTGGGCTTCCTCTATAGCTGTTACTTTTGGACCCCATTTCTCCTTTGGAAGGCACCTCAGTATCTTCCTTACTTTCTCAACGTTGGCAAAGCTCTTGCCGAGAGAGTCAAGGTTGTTGGTGATTTCTGTGAATCGTGTGAACATGGCCTTGATTGACTCATCAGACTTCATCTTAAAGAGCTTATACTTTCGAAGGAAGATGCTGATCTTGGTGTCTTTCACTTGGCTCGTTCCTTCATAGGTGACGACCAACTTGTCCCAAATCTCTTTAGCTGACCTACAAGAAGAGATACGGTTAAATTCATCAGTGCTAAGACCACAATAAAGTAAGTTAATAGCCCTGTAGTTCTTGGAGATGGTTTCAAGATCTGCTTGGTTGTATTCAGACTCCTTCTTTGCAACTTTGGTGTTATTTGGTCCTTCCTTTTCTGAAATCTTCGGACCATTCTCTATAATGTTCCAAAGCTCTAGATCTTGGTCTATGATGAACATCTTCATCAAAGATCTCCAGTGGACAAAGTTGTTTCCTACAAAGAGTGGCGGTCTGCTTGTGGACCTTCCCTGTGCAAATCCTCCGCTTGCTTCACCAGACATGATCGAAAACTCACAAGATTGTTAGATCAAAAACAGTGAGTAAAGCTCTGATACCAATTGAAGGTTCGATAATGTAAAAACAATGTAGTAAGAAATACTCTAGAAGGGGGATTGAATAGAGTATGCCCGTTTTTCGCAGATATTCTCAAGACTTTTGAAGCACGTGCCAAAACCTTTGAGATAAACCTGAATCACAAAGTTAGACAATCGAACCAAGTGCGGAAATAAGGTAAAGCAATAAGTAAAGAACACGAGTAATTGTTTACGAGGTTCAGCACAACTTGGCCTACGTCCCCGCCTAGGGTTCTTCCACAACCCTAGGATTCAAAGGCTTTATTGATTGCTTAGCTTAGGATCCTAATAGCTCACCGAGAAGCCTCTCTCCTATACAATTGCAATCTAGTCAACTCACGTTCCCTTGGAGTCCTAGACCAATCTAGAAGAGCCCCACCTCTCTCAGCTATCTAGTACAATCCTCTAACTCTCGCAAATCAATAGCCTAGTGCAACTTCCCGAGTTATAAACTATCGAGTAACACTTTAAATGAATATATCCTATAAGCTCACAGTGACTCTCAAAGGCTTTGAAATAAACAACAAACTCTTGAGCGCTTAGCAGAGAGACACTTTGGAAGACAGAATCGCTTGATGATTGAAAACTCGTGTAGCACTTGTGTCTTCTGTCTTTTTCCTTCTTTCCTTTATATATGAGTGGAATGGCGCCTGAGGATCTTCACCAACGGCTCTAGAATCAGGCTTGATCTTCAATCTTCTATATAAGGACACTTCGAAGCCATGATCCGTTTTTGAATAAGATCTCCTCATATGCACCAAAGGAAAGAGATAATCTCAACTATACTTCCTGAAAAGGTTAGTTCAACACATATATATATAATATAACGGAAGTATATAATAATATAAAATAATATTCGGACAAATAATATAGGTTTTGTATTTCATCAACTGTTAACGCTCCAAGGCCTTTGACACAAGCATCCTGTCAAAGCCTTTGAAACATTTATTCCAATTTTCATCAAGGGAGGGAGTTATCACTTAACATTCGTGGGTTTAGTATTTTGGATTTTGAACTTTGTACTAGACTCGACTCGTATGATTGTGACATATCATTTCCTCCTCACTAAAGCATAAAATAGCAGTTCTTACTTTGAGTTACTGAAATGATCGATAAAGGATGGTTTATGATCACATGAATATGCAAATGGTAGCATCTCTAACATGACTGGAAAAAAACAAATACTACGACAAGGTATTCTTATCAACATGACAGGATGAAAAAACAAATCTTGACAGAATGCTAATAAAATGCTGACAGGAAATTTTTATAAACATGTCAGGATACATAACAAAATATTCTTATCAACATGACAGGATGACAAAACAAATCTTGACATGATGCTACTAAAATACTGACAGGAAATTTTTATAAACATGTCAGGATAAATAACAAAATGGAGCCAACTTCAATCAAGCAAATGTCATAACCGTGCAGTGCACCCAGAATCCTGGTCTTTTGTTCGGTTGGGACATCATTCACCATCGGTTTTGCAATAACCACCCGACAGGAAAACACTTACAACCCGACAGGAAAAAGCAAATACTTTGACAGGATATTTTTATCCACATGACAGGATGAGAAAACAAATCTTGACAGGATGTTACTAAATTACTGACAGGAAATGTTTTTAAACATGTCAGGATACATAAATCGTGAGTCGTGAATGGCCTCCCATGAGTCGTGGAACTTCTCAGCATGTCACAACATAGTCAAAATAGACCTTCACGAATCGAGAAGGGTCTCCCACGAGTCGTAGGATTTCTCAGCAGCTCACAAAACAGCCCGAACAACTTTCACGACTTGTGAAGGTCTCCCCCGAGTCGTGGAACGTCAGTTGAGCTCCATAGAGTGACTCACTTGATATGCTTGCTCCATGAACCGCCTCTTTTGCTTGTTTGTCCATCCCCGTCTATGAATCATGGTCTTTTGTTCGGTCGGGATATCATTCATCTGTTTTTTTGCACTTGACAGGATCACACCTATAACGTGACGGGAAAAATAATTTACTTCGACAAGTATTCTTATCCACATGACAGGATGACAAAACAATTGTTGACAAGATGATACTTACATGTTGGCAGGATATTTGTTAGACATGTTAGGATGCATACCAACGTATTTTCGCATCCCTATTTTTCCCAATTTCCAAAAATCTGTTTTTTAAATATATTTCCGAAAATCTGGGTTTTTTTTCCAATTTCTCAAAGTCTGTTTTTTTTTCTTAATTTTCGTTTTTTGTATAAAAAAAAATCCGAATTTATGTTTTTTTCCATTTTCCATAATTCTATTTTTTTAGATTTCAAAATCATATTTTTTGCATTTTCCAAAAATATATGTTTTTTTAATATCTGGAAATCATATTTCTTAATTTGTAATTTCAGAAAATACTTTTTTTTTTATATATTTATTTTACTTTTTTTCGAACCGGGGACCTATAGGTACTACCCACAAGTCATTTCCGGTGAGCCATATATTTATTTTAATTTAAAAAATGCTTAAACACACAATACTTTTATTGCAAATATACCCAATTAGGCATCCTTTGCAATTTGGGAGAAATTGGGGTATTTTTGTAACCCTTTTTTTTAGGTAGGGTATTTTCCCAAATACGCCTATTAATATTATATTAATTATATGGATATTTTGTAATTTCGCACCTCGTATTTGATATTATAAAGTGTTACTGAAGTTTTACGTCTATCTTTTGTGATACTGCGGCCACATTGAGCAATTTGGGGATTGTTTTGGTAAAAGTAGTGCTGACACTGTTTAACTAAGGTTTTACGTTATTGGTAATTTGGTGAAATTAGTGGTGACACATCTCTGTTTTATATTTTTCACAATATTATATTATATGTTGACATCCCAATTATCTAAAAGTATTAGTGTCGTGAGCATTAAGACAGGGAGATCATGTTTTGAAAAGTGGTTTATATTTTTGAGCAGTTAAGTCTATGGTCTAAAATCTATAGCAGGCTCAGAGGTCACATCTTCCATCCCTAGAAGTTGGTTTGCCCCATGTAGAATTCTTTTCACCTTGTCATCATGTTGTAGTTCAGGAGGTACATTTGTAGACCACTCAGCAAAATCGGATATAGCAGATGCAAGCACAGAAGTTTTTTGAGAAAAAGACTGTATCCAACTCTAGAAGATAACAACACATAAAAAATAAGAATAAAAAACATCAATAAATATCAAAACATGCTAAATTGTACCAATATTAGATTGAATTGGTTTAAAAAATTCATATAAACCTCAACTGGGGGTGGTTGTTTTTTTGGATCAGTAGGGTGACTGGTGTCTTAATCGTTTTGTACAGTAGTGTGCGGAAAAGCTATAGGTGGTATGTCTTGATAGGGAGGAACAATTTGGCGAGCCTGGGCTAAGCCACAGCCAAAGCCTCCAGTACTAATATCATCAGTTTCTCGTTTGCGCAAAATTTTGTAATTCATGCCAACAAACACTGGGAAAGAACGAGTCATTCTTCTGAATGCGGTGCTTGAGAATAGTTTCACCCTATCCATATAAAACAACTGCCACACCAAGGGGATAAACATATATCAGTATAATGATGGAACGGGGAATGCTGACATGAAGAATACTGTAGATATGGAGGTAAAAGTAGGCCGTGCTGACATGGGTACTACCAACATTAGAGAAAAGGTTTAAAAAAAATACTTACAACCAAGAATAATATAGGCCCTCTGAAATGGTCATTCTTGTTCTTTTCCCAGCTTTTCTTTGCGTCAACCAAACTTTCCAACACGAGACCACACCAATTTAGGTCTTTCATGTCACCCAATTCAGGAAATACTCTTATTAAACTTTGGTTGGCATGTCCGTTTCCTAGAGTATCAACCAAGATAGAGTCTAATATAACAATAAAGTTCACAAGGAATTGATCACCACAGTCAGTGTCAGCTATCAATTTATCCATAACCATAGCTGTTGTTATATTATCCTGGACCTCAAATGTGCTTCTCCAATCTTGCACAAGACTGAAATTCTCTTTAGCTGTTTTTCTTCCAACTAAAACCTTCCCCATGGGGAAACCCATTGTGATATGCACATCTATTTCTGCAATTTCAAGTTCTCCTCCATTGGCCAGCACCAAGCAACACTTGTTAGGATCAAACTGATCCACTAACCAATATGAAAGATGCAGTGGTAGGGTAACAATATCCAAGTTAAACAAAAATCCAAACCCAATATCTTGAATGAATTTCTTCTGCTTGTCATTCATTTTTTTCAATGACGACACCAGCAAGCGTGGGCTTGAATGTGCCTTCAAAGACGGGAGATTTTTTTGTCTGGTGTTCCTCTCATTCCTCACAATCATTTGCCTGTTTTCTGTGTTAGGTTGTATGTCTGTGGGATCCGTTTTCTCATCAGATGTGATGATATGCACAGTTGGGTTTACATGTTGAACAACCGTCTCATTAGGCGAATGGTTATGCAACCCTGCAATTTCATGGGTTTCCACAGCAACAATGCTAATAGGAAGAACAGTCACAGGGGAAACTTTTTTCTTACTGTTTTTTCGAACAAGCGGTTGCGAATCTTTGGATTCAAGTGACCGACAACCCTCCCCTGCTTCATAGGCTTTACCATGCTCAGTATCAACAACCAGTTCATCTTTGAAGGGAGGTGAATCTCTAGATAAATCAACTACTGGAGGTTTAACTCCAGATCTTTTTGATCTCTTGGAAATTCGATTTGGACTGTGTAGAACAGGTGAATCACTTAAACTCTGGGAACGTTTACCTATTGAATAAACACTTACAATCAATTTCTACAAATATTGGACGTAATGACATTGTAAAAGAAGGCAGTTTATACCGTATAAATTTTAAAATTGAACGATAAATCCATCACATTAACTACAAATTATAATGCGGAAGTAATTGAATTAGCAATGGTAGCTCTTGGGAGGCTGAATAACTGCTTGATTATAAACCTTCAAACCTCTTGAATAAGTGTCATTTCCTGATTTTCGTGAAAACTAAACCCTAAACACTACTCGTTCTAATTTAAACTTTAATATACGGAAAATACGAAATCAAACCTTTCGGATCTGATGACATGTTGATGTATATGGTAGATTTCGTCTCCACAAGCCTATAATCAAGCGTGAAGAAATCTCGCAGAGAAAGAGTGAGTAGATTTAACTGGAGGATGAAACAAACGAAGGTGATGAAGAACTTATAGAATGAGAAAAGCGTTTTAGACATTTACATTGGTTGCTTTTTCTATTTTTTTTAGGGAAAATCGTTTTTCTTTTCTTTTTTTTTTTGTAAAAATTCGGAGATTGTGTAATACCTTATTTAATTCTTATTATTTAGCTTATAATTGCATACCTTAAATTTATTTTTTCACAATATGATTCTTTATTTTTCAATAGAATATGATTGCACAACATGGTGTATTGGTAGAAATTTGCTCAAAAACATATTATATTTGCTCAACAATAGTTTATATTTGCACAACAATTGAGACTTGTGATTTTGTGATCAACATGATCTTATTTTTTCTGAATATAATTTTATACTTTTTAAATAAATTATTGCAGAACATGGTCTTATTTTTGCTCATCAATAGAATAAAATTGCACAACATGGGCGATTGGTGAAAATTTGCTGAACATCATTTTATTTTTGCTCAACAATAGTTTATATTTGCACAACAACGAGACTTGTGAAATGTTGCTCAACATTATCTTATTTTCTCTCTTTATGTTTTTATATTTTCTCAATAGATTATTGCTCAACATGGTCTTATTTTTGCTCATCAATAAAATAAAATTGCATAACCTGGGGTGATTGTTGAAAACTTGCTCAACATCATCTTATTTTTGCTTAATAATACTTCATTTTTGCACAACAATCGAGACCTGTGAAATTGTTGGCAACTTGATCTTATAGAAAGAACAGACTTTGGATTTGAGGGTCGATGAAAGAAAGGTAGTAGCCTATGGGGTGATTGGTGACAACTTGGTCAACATCATCTTATTTTTGCTCAACAATAGTTTATATTTGCACAACAACGAGACTTGTGAAATGTTGCTTAACATTATCTTATTTTCTCTCATTACGTTTTCATATTTTCTCAATATATTATTGCTCAACATGGTCTTATTTTTGCTCATCAATAGAATAAAATTGCACAACATGGGGCGATTGGTGAAAACTTGCTCAACATCATCTTATTTTTGCTCAACAATAGTTTATATTTGCATAATTATCAACACTTGTGAAATTTTGCTCAACATGATTATATTTTTTATTAATGTTATTTTATAGTTGCTCACTAGATTATTTCTCAACATTGTATTGTTTTTTGTGTAACGGCCTGGGATTATGATTCCCGAGTTACGTTTCGAGGGATAAAACCCCTCGTTAGGATCTTGCACTTCGAGTACAGGTTGAAGGTTTGAAACCGAAGATTTGAAGTTTAAGGCGGGATTTCGCACCCAAATCCGGAAGGTCCGTTGGAGACCCCGGGGTAAACCCCTGTACCTGTCCTAAGTCTACAACGCGGAAAACCCTTTTTCATGTAAATGACATAAGTTCTAAAAACGATACAACGGGCGCCACGACAAAGCCGGGTCAAAACAGAGTATAAGTAGGGAGAAATCCCAAAAGCATGAATCTGGTGAAGTCAGGTTTCAAACACTCACTCTCCGCCATATGAATGGACCCCGTCATAACAACACCAAAATCAAGCAGTGTATCGGGTACCTGAAACTATACCACCAAGTCAGGCCAAGAGTCCGCCCGCGGGTCCTCTGACCGCGCTGAGGACATATAATACGCCTATACCTAGAATAAAAGATGCTCTAATGCAGTGCTGGAACTTAACTCACACAAGCATGCTGACAGTTTATATATATGCAGAAAACGATTAAATGGATCCACATATAATGCCAAGTGGCATATCCCAGATCTCCAACTACATCATACATGTCCGTACCACAACCGAGGTAGGACGCACGGTCATGCCGAACCAGGTATAATCAACCATTCATGCCCATACCACAACCGAGGTAGGACGCTCGGTCGTGCTGCACAATAAATATATAATCAAACAGACTCTAACAGGAAAACCCGATGATGCTGGGTTGTCCTATGACCCTAGCAAAGACTCTACGACTCACAGATAACAACCGTTCTGTATTCAAACGCATACAAAATAAGAATGCTCATTCGTAAGTGCAAGTTCTAAGCATGATACTTAGAGCTAGCAAAAGCTGACCCGACCCGAAAACCCGACCCGACTCACCCGAACCCGAACGGGACCCGAAAATCTGGAGTCATTCATAACCCGAACCCGACCCGAACACAGATAAACCCAACCCGGCCCAAACCCGACCCGACTCTGAACCCGACCCGACTTTGAACCCGACCCGACCCAACCCGACCCGAATTGAAATGGTTATTTAACATCAACATTTTAATACTTGAATGTTAAATGTTTTTTTATTTATTTTAACACAAGTTTATGATTATACTTTAACATATAAAACACCAATTATTTTTGTTAATTGTTATCATATGAATAAGAACCACAGTAAAATCAATAGATAAGCAGATAAGTCAATGAGTCAAGTAAGTCAATCGCCATACATCAAATCAAAACATCGATACATATTACGAGTCAAAAATGCTAAAAGTTCATTAATCGTTGCAGATGATATAACGTGCAACCCAACAACATATCCTTCCAACAACTACTAACAACCCAACAAAATATCCTTCTCGGAACCAACAACAATCAGCAATACCTAAATAGGCCAAAAGCTAATAATAATAATGAAAAAAAACTAATGGGCCAAAAGCTAAAAATGAAATGGGCATTGAAAATGATATGGGCCAATGATATAGTCAAACTACAAATAAGTCCATTTGCAACTTGCTAGTTAAAATAAGGTTAAAACCTAAATGTACAATTAATTTGATTTAATTATAGCACCGATCAATTGGTTTAAATGTTTAAAAAAAGGACGATGTTGCCGAAAATCAAATTTCCGATTATGACTTTTTTGAAAATCGGTCGACAACCGATGAGTCAATAACAATGAGTGTATTCAACCGAGTCAAAATTACATATTCAAGTATTCAACCGAGTCAAAATCATTAATTTTAAGTAAATTACATATTTAAGTATTCAACCGAGTTAAAATCATTTATTTTAAGTAAATTACATATTTAAGTATTCAACCGAGTCAAAATCAACCTAATTATCCAAATTCCAAACGGGTCGAATATGATTCGACCGAAAACTCAAACCAACTATACCGCTATACCCACTTTGATTAATTCGAAACTCAAATGAGACCGACCCGCCTCTTGACCCGAAACCCGAACGAGACCGACCCGCTTTGACCCGAACCCGAATGGGCATGACCCGACTTAACCCGAAACCCGACCAATCTAAAATTCATTATGACCAAACCCGACCCGACCAATGTCCGACCCAATCAATACCCGACCATAAATTTTACCCGAATTGACCCGACCCGAGCAAGCCTGACCCGAACCCGACCCGAACGACCGACTTGCCAGCTCTGATGATACTACATGACATGCTTTTATGCATATGCAACACCTACATACTATATGACACATTAGGCAGGAGGTACTGGTTACTAAGTAAGCCCTGGAGCTACTTACCTAGCTAGCAGATCGGCAACAGAAAAATCCAGCACATAGTAGTCACAATCACAGAGTATCACCTAGTACATAATGGAATATACATAAGTCTACATCCAACTATTAAACACTCAAGCACACCTCAATCAATAGAACAAGTAACACATTATGAAAGTCATTTCATCGCATCATCCGCTCCACAAGACCACATCGTTCTCCATAATTCATTCAACCAATTCCGCATGTTCATATACATTATTTCCGCATATACCTCAACGGTTCATCAAAACCATAAGACATAATTTGTGTGATATAAAATCCTACTACGTACCTTGTCGTAATTATCCAAGATTTAATCTCTTATAATAATTCACCACAAGTCATGCTATTAGTCACACATATCATACCGTTAGTCAAACGATCATATCATCATGCTAGTTAGTCACCAAACAAGTATAATTATCAGGTTAGTTCCAAAACCGTTTCAAAATCCGATTCAAATAGTTAAGAATTTCAACTCTTGAAAATACTCGCAAAATTCCTTTTTCAATTTATTTATTAAATCTCTTTCCAACCTTGAAATTCTTTTCCAAATTCCTTTTAAATATTTAAGTCCGAATAATATTATATTTTACGGAAATTTCACGAGGTACTCTCTAGGTATTGCTTAATTCACGCGGTGACCAATTCTTTTACCTCTTTCATGTGGTACCCCTGAGGTTTGTGATTCTTTCACCTCATTCCTGACTTAAATATTTAAAAAGAATTTGGAAAAGAATTTAAGACTCAGGAATGAGGGTGGTTCTTGGATGGATGAAGTTCACCATCTGACCTTCTTGATGAGATGAAAATGTTGAACATGGAGGATTCAAAACAGCGCTTACGAGTGTCCCTCCGGGCCAACGTCAGCGATTAGCAGTCCGGTGACCAGCGGCGCCCCAACGCGGTCCACTGTGCGACTGTGCGAGACGGGTTATCTCTTCTCTTTCCCCGATTCTTCCAAGTAAATTGATTATTTTTTTTAATTTCAAACTTAACGGAAACTGTTAAATTAAAGAGAGAAGGGCACGCGGTGAAAGAATTACAAACCTCAGGGGTACCACGTGAAAGAGGTAAAAGAACTGGTCACCGCGTGAATTAAGCGATACCTGGAGGGTACCTCGTGAAATTTCCGTATATTTTATTTTAAATACCATTGACTAATTTTAATTAGCGGATAAACCCAACCGAATCGAACCGAACCGAACCCAAAACGTTAATCCTCAAACCGGTTAAATAACAAAACAAAATATATAAACTAGCAAGGGGGCCCACAACATCCACATCAGCATCTTCTTCCTTCAAACGGAGTTCCCGCCTGGCACCATTCATCCTTGCCCCGCCGCGGCGCTCGACGGAGATCGAGCTCGGCTTCTCGGCATCGGCCAGCTCGACCTCGCCTGTCCAGCCTCGCCTCGGGCCTCAGCTCTGCCTAACGAGCATAAATAAGCATAAACAAGCACAGATTTGATTGGAGACTTGAAAATCACACACATATAGCAAAAAACGATCATATTCAGTAATTGATGCTTCAAAAATCAATCAAAATTTGCGCCAATGGCGCAAATTTTGAGGCATTCCATAGCAGTAATCACTCGATTCGACTGTATTTCATACATATATAGCAAAAACGAACTTAAATAAGCTCAAATTCGGTTGTTTTCAAAGTCGTCTTCGATAAGTAAAAAATTGAAGGAAATTTGCGCCTTCAGCGCAAATTTTATGTGATTCTAATTGACAGAGTAGTAAATTCGTCAGCTGAATTCAGCATCAACTTAGAATCGTCAAAAATCTATGAAAATTTGCGCCTTTGGCGCAAAAGAGCGCGTAGGAGAGAGAAAGCGCGTGGGACAATGTAGGAGGTTTATATTTAGGACATTTCACCAATTTGTCCCAAAAAGTGGACATTTCATCAATTCGTACATATTTTATGGACATTTTGCAAATTGCCCCTAAAAAAATCTGGTTTTTTTAGCCCGGTTCTTGTATGAGCCGAGATAAAAAAAAAGTTGGTCATTGCGACCAAACCAAAACACGGTCGTTGCAACCACCACCAGGAAGATTATTATGTGTTAGGTCACTGCGACCACTGAGGAGATGACACACGATAGGATGCAGTGGATGAGTGCCATCCGAGTTGACGAACACTAGTCGGGTGCAACATTTTCCGCATCATGACTCCCTTCCCTTCTTTCATAACTTTCTTACGCGCATCTTTTTCAGCGTTTTTCTTTTTTTCTTTCTTTATATTTAATTTTTAAATTACAGTTTTGTAGAATGTGTGCTATCATCTTTCATTGATGTCTTATCATGGGTCACTAGGAAACACCCTCTCGACCTAGTTGGGGTAAGGGTGTGTTCATTTCGACCCCTCAGACCCTACTCTGAGCGGGATATACTGGGCTTGTTGTTGTTGTTGTTGTTGTTGTTGTTGTTGTTGTTGGACCAATTGACTACATGGTCGTTGCAACCATTCTGCATCTGATCGTTGAGGTCATGTATTTTGTAAAAAAAAAATGGTCGCGATGACCAATTGACATTTGGTCGTTGCGACCACTTGAGCATGCGCTAAACGGATATTTCACATGCGCTAAACAGAAATCGGGTTTCTTTATGGTCGAATTAATGATTTTTTCTCCTCATGGACTATGTAAAACAACAGTTGGGATTATGTATTATTCTTTTACTTTACCTAAAATAACTAGTATTTGTTACCTGTGTTTTTACACAATTTGCTAATAAATTATATTTTATTATATTAAAATTATTTTTTAATTAAATAGGATCGATAGAGCCTCCTTGAATTTACAAATAAAGAGCGGCCATCCGGGGTTAGAACCGGGGACCTTCGGGTACTACCCGCAAGTCTAGTGAGCCATTTCGGAATGGTTAATCGATAAAGCCTCCACCTAACGCCGCCGCCACTCCTTGGATGTGTCATTGATCGTCTTCAACCCTTGTTTGTGTACTGATTTAGGGAATGTTTGCTAGGTGATTTGACTTAACTTCCTGCTTCGAAACCCTAATCCTTGAATTGGTAAATAAAGAGCGGCCATTCTGGGGTTCTCTTTATTTACCAACTCATGGATTAGGGTTTCGAAGTAGGAAGTTAAGTTTCTGGTTTTGAAACCCTAATCCAATTTCACAAATAAGGCAACCCATTAACAACCCATTAAAGAATCAACGAATTAAAGGGAAATCAAAACTCATTCGTGTGATTCAACCCATCACGGCTACGACGCATCATCAATCCATTGTACCCTTTTCACTTGTACGGTTGAACCAAAATCGACGAACCCTAAAGTGGTAAAACAAGTCCTCCGCATTCAATGTTGACGGTTGACATAAGAGAAATCATCTCCGTACTCCTGAAACTTCCCAATCGGAAGAGGATGGACAATCGATTAATTCAACCGGTTAATACTAACACCAAATCGCTTCTAAATTGTTAGTAAAAAACCTTTAATTATATTCAATTTGATTAACCTCTAAAAATATTCGAGAATGCTCTCTTTTCTCTGGGAAAAGAGCGATTACCCTTCCAACCCTAGCGTTCCTTTTGCCTTCCTGATCCGGTCGCCTTCCCCCTTGTTTGTCTTCAAGAGATTAAGTAAGTTGGGTGCTTTCTGAGTCTCCAGACCTTAAAGTTCCTATTGTTGCTCTGTTCGTACTGTAAAGCTTTCCTTGGTCTTCACCCCCTTGTCTCAAAAAGCCTAAATGGCGCTCGGGTGGGCAGATTCTTCCTGCTGATCCCCTCTGAAATTTTTTGGGGGTACTCTCCTAATCTGCCTTTTTGTGTTAAGAGTGAAGATAAATCTAATCAAAGGAGGCAAAAATCCTGATTAACTATGCTTCTCTGGTGTGTGATTTGGGCATATCCCCACTGTGGCTGCTGTCAAGTGCGGTCGGATCTAGTGTTTGTTGGCGCAAAAGGATGCTCGGAAGGTCTCTCTTTTCCAGCGCTCAGTTGTACGGTTGCCTCCTTGTGTTGGGGGTTCCGATGTCCAAGAAGTGTTGGGCGTTTGTGTCTCATAAGGAGACTCCACAGGTTGCTTAGTCTATAAATTGGATTGCTTACTTCCTGTATTTGGCACAAACCATCTATTCTCCTCTATTCATCTTCTCTAATCAATTCCCCCCTGCGTTCTTTTGCATGATGATTTCCACAAGCGACAAAGGCAAATCTATCCAGGTGGTTGAGGATTCCTCTCCACCTCCTACAAACCCCATCCAAGAAAAACCATCCAATGCGGACAACAAATTGCCTGAGAAGGTTTACACCTCCAAGGATGGAGCTAAGAAGAAGCCTACTGGCTCCGAGAAGGGCTCTCGTCGTCCATCTATCAACATGGATCGACTGCAGGGCCTAGTCGGGGGAGTCCAGAGCAACATCTATGTGCTGCACACAACTTCGCTTTTCGGCACTATTATTGGCGATCTGGTGGAGGCACATATTATTCGCAAGAAAATCAAGTTCGCTTGGAATTTTCTGTCCAAGGGCTTTCAGCTGATACCTTTGGCTTGCAACTGGTTCGAGCTTCGGTTCGACCTCAAGTCTATCTTGGCAGACCGTATCACCTCCTTGGGTGTCTCCTTCTACTCAAGCAGTGAAGGGAGAATTTCGACCGTTTGGTGTCATGGTGTGTCTAGCTAGTTTTCATTGCCCAGGTAGTTCTTCGGGCTGTTCATCGAGTATGTATGGTGTGCTATGTCAGGTCTTGGGGGTTGTCTCCCACTTCTACTTTGTAATATATATGCTAATGAATGTAATGGTGTTCTGCTATGCCACGAGTTACTATCTACAACATTACAATCAACCACTATTAAACCAGTCATTACCAAAACCATTATTAATGACAAGGACTTCATCCTAAGTACCAAGGGTCTTAGGCCAATCTATCTGGTTATTTATTTTTGTTTCGCTAAAGATTCGGCGAGGCAATTGCCTAGCCGAAAGCATCCTTACGGATGAGATCCAGCAAGGCAGGATCATGTAGTATCTCTCTCCCCAGGGCGTCGTGGCAAATGTGTGCAATCTTATCAGACACAACGTTGCCCTCACGGGGAATATGAGAGAAATAGATGTTGTCCACTCCTAACATGAGTACCTTTAATTCGGACATAAGAAGTTCGATTCCCCAGGGACATTGGTTAGATCCCTGTAAGTGATTAATAATGATTTGTGAGTCACCTTCAATGTAAAGATGGTTAATGCCAATTTCCGCAGCTTTTTGCACTCCTAATGGCAAGGCCAGAGCTTCTGCCATTAAAGCGGATTGTCTTCCCAGTTGTTTATGTCCCGCCTCAATGGGTTTCCCATGCCAGTCCTTAATGATGTATCCTCCAGAACTTGAGGCTCCCCCGTAGGAGGACCCATCAAAATTTAGATTGTATGATCCAGTTGGAGGTTTTTTCCACTCGCAATTTTGTCGTTGTGTTTTTGTAACGCATTGTTTTTGCTGAGTTTTGCTATTGTTTGAGACATCGAGCTCAGAGAACGAACACACTTTTTGCCAATTTTCTATTACCGTGTTAGCCATAGCAATGACGTCCCACACCGGTTGGTCCTTGTTGGAATCGAAGGATAGTTGATTTCGGTAGTACCATAGCGACCACCATCGATTAGCAATGGTTGTCCTAGATTTGCTATTTAACTTGGTGCCCATAAAATTTAATATCCGTTTGAACTCCCTCGTAGTTTCAATTATTTCCTTGACCTCCATTTGCTTCTTCGAAGACAGCACATCAGTTGTTAAGTCTGGGCGACATTCCATAAAGAGATGGGTATCGTCTTCTTCTGCATCATTACATAAGGGACAAGCCCGGGGAATAGCCACCCCTCGCTGAGCCAGCCTTGTCCTAGTTGGAAGTCCGTTTTGACTCAGTTTCCACATAAAGTTTTTGACCTTGGGCATTGTATCTAGCTTCCATATCCAGTAGTTACTATCCACATTAGTGTCTCAATGTCGTGTGATGAGATTGTATGCACTCTGCGTTGTGAGCCATCCATTGCGATCCGGCCACCAATATAATCTATCCTCAAAGTGGTATTCGGGGATGTGTATACTAATAATATCCTTGATGATTGATTCAGGAAGGGTCCTCTTCAATTTTTCCACCCACCATTTGTCATTAATGATGTATTCGCATACCCTTTCATCCGCAGAGAAGCACGCCGGGCAATCCGGATGTGTTGCAATTGGATGAGGCCAAACCCAACAATCCTCCCAGAATTTTATAGTTTGTCCATTTCCTACCGCCTAGCACAGGCCGTATTTGAACCTAGGGATTAGTTGACATAGTTTCGACCATTTTCATGAGCAATTTCCGGATTTTTTATACCTCAAGGTATCAAGGTTTTTGAGATATTTATATTTGACTATTTGAATCCAAACATTATAGGGTTCGACAAGTGTTTTCCACAGAAGCTTTAGCTGTGGGGCTTTATTCATCTCACCGGCTTTCCTAATTCCCATGCCACCTCTATTATATGGCCTACACACTTTGTCCCAACCAATCAGAGGGCGATGTTTTAGGTCCTTGTTCTAGAAGAATGTTCTATTTATTTGGTCTAACTCTTTGTGTACCGATGAAGGTAACATAAAGCTCTGCATTGTGAATAGAGGTTTTGCCGTCAGGTTGGATTTAATCAGGACCGCCCGTCCCTGCTGAGATAATGAGTTTGCACGCCATTTTTCCAGTTGATCTTTGGATTTGCAGATGAGGTCGTTGAATGTTTCTTTGTTAACTCTGCCATTGATAATGGGACATCCAAGGTATTTTTCAAGACTTCGCTCATTTGTAATTCCCAAGCAGCTCTCGATTTCGGCTTTCCGAGAGTTAGAATTACCTTTTGTAGCCTGGAACGCATATTTGTGAAGATTAACTTTTTGCCCCAAGACATTGCAGTACGAATCAACTATATCCTTAATTTCTTGGCAAGCAGAAATGCTCCCTTTGGAGAAAATAATGATATCATCTGCGAAGGTAAGGAAAGGAACGCACGAACTATCCCTACTGAATCTGAAACCCACTAACCTCCTATTAGTTGAAGCATGGGCTAAGTTCCTGGCTAAGACCTCGTCACCTAAGATAAAAAGGAAGGGCGAAAGAGAATCACCCTTCCTAATACCCCTGCTTGGTTTAAATGGCTCCGTAGGACCATTGTTAACGAGCACGGAGAATGTGACTGTTGATATGCACTCCATAACGAGTTGAATGAATTTATCATGAAATCCAAATTTACATAAAACATCCTTAATGAAGGGTCATTCAACCCTGTCATAGGCTTTTTCCATATCTAGTTTGGTTGCAATCCATCCTTCGGAGCCCAATCTAGTCTTGAAGGAGTGAAAGATTTCATGTGCAATAAGCACATTATCCTGGATCGCTCTATCTGCTACAAATGCCCCTTGCAAAGGATGTATGAGTTTTCCAATGACTTTCTTAAGTCTTTCCGTCAATATTTTTGAAATGATTTTATATATAGTGTTGCATAAGTTGATTGATCTATAATGGGCTGTTATTTCCGGGTTACTAGTTTTGGGCAATAAAGTGATGAACGTGTGGTTGATCTGTTTTAGAAGTTTTCCAAAGTAGAAAAAGCCTTTCACTGCACGAATAACATTGTTCCCCAATATGTTCCAATAGTTTTTGTAGAACTCTGTTGTCATGCCGTGAGGACCTGGTGATTTGTTATTCCTGAGACTAAACACAACCTTTTTTATCTCACTATTAGAAGGATTTGGGATTAATTCCGAATTTTCTTCATCAGAGATGGTAGGAGTAATTAGTTGCATTGTGTTAGTAGGGTCCATACCCAGACCCAATTTAGATCGGAATCTCCTAACAAAGTCCCAACGGATTTCTGTTTTGATGTTCTCGTCGCCTACAATTTGTGTTCCTTCCGCAGATGTGATTCCTCGAATGATTTTTCGGTTTCGTCTACCAGACGTGACTTTATGAAAATAAGTGGAGATTGTGTCCGATAGTTTGACATGTTTTAACTTTGCCCTCTGGCTCCAATAGCTTTTGTGGAAAAGAAGGAGCGCCTTTTTTTTTAATTAAGCACGACTCCCTTTGTGTCTCCCTATCCAAAGGATTTAGATTTTTACTACATCTCGACTGTAAGGCAAGCAACTGAGATTCGACTTCATCCAGTTGCCTGAATATATTTTCAAATGTTGATTTATTCCAAATCTTGGCCCTTTTTTTCAGTATCTTAGTTTTATAGGTTAGACGGAACATGGCAGACCCTGGGCAAGAGGCACGCCATGCTTGTTTAACAACATTTGTGAATTCATTCTTGTACATCTAAGAATTTTCAAATTTGAAGGGAGGCGCCTTAGCCGAGCTACTCAGAGAGAGTTCAATCGTAATTGGACAGTGATCCGAGGATGAGAACGCCCCGTTGAATGTACTTATTGCAGGAAATTTTTGGATAATCTGATGGTGAACAAGAACATGATCAAGTTTCTCTTTAATGTTATCAGGCCCTGCCACGCTTTTTCTCCATGTAAATTGTTTACCAAAGGCTGGGATGTCAATCAAGGCACATTGATCCTTGAAATTTTGTAAGATATTGAATCTGGAAGGTAACGTTGGAGCTCCCACTAATTTATCTTCGTAACAATTGATCTCGTGGAGATCACCGATTACCATAAACGGAAGAGTGCAAGATGAAATTAATTCTGTTAATTGAGACCAAAAGCGTTCTTTATTCCCCCGGTCTGGAGGGGCATACACAAACCAAATTCGGTAGGAAAAGTCGTTTTCTGGACTATGATAGTCCAAAGCAATGATTCTTGGGAGCTGGGTTACGATCTGATCTGTGGTCATCCGGAAGGATTTCCAAAGGACACCAATACCACCTGACTTACCAATTGTCGGGGACCAAACTGCATATTTGAAACCCGTTTTTTTTTTCAATTAGCTTCATCTGGTATATTTTTCGTTTTAGTTTCGGCAAGAGCTAGTGTTTTGAGTTTTCGGCTTGGTGAAGCCTTCACCCCGCAGTCAACTACGAAATTATGGCCTAAAAATGCTTCTACTGGTGTGGGCTGTGCAAATTGACTTTCATAAACATCAGCTTCTAACCGACCTGTCTACGTGGATTAATTCTTGGCACCCTAACATAATTGTGAACCTTCATATTTCTATCCATGATAGTTACAAGTCATCATGGGTGTGGTATGGCCTAGGGAAAAAAGCTTCGGTGGATCACACATTTAGCCTTCTATATTATGATAAAAGGGGTACCCTGTTCACTAAAAATACTAAACACCTAACAATTGGTTATAATATTGTGCCTTCATTACCTGGTTGGAGTACGAAAGATGAGATAAAGAGTAAGTTCCTTCTTTGTTCGATTATACAAAAGAGATTATTATTTGCTCTCCAATTTATCAACCAACAGTACTCTGTTGAATGGCATGTAAGAAACAAATTTCTGTGTAGGCTTGTGTTGATCATGAGGGTTGAATGTGACATTGCAACCTCCTCGTTGCCACCCAAATGGATGCAAAACGCGTGTCTCAATAACAACCATTTCGCCACATACTTTCTTCTGCTCAGAGTTTACTTGAATTTAGCTTGTGTACAGAGATCCTATTCAAGCCTTTTGGCTCCAACTTACTCAATCTCACCATTTAGAGAGAATAAACTAGCTCATAATAAGCCAAATGTAAAGTCTGGTTGGTTATATTTGACACTTGTCCAATATCGGTATAGTAAGGAGCACAATATTTGTAGACGAAGGGCTATATCCAGGTATAAATGAAAATCAGCGCATGGAGCTGTAGAGGAATTGGTAAACCTGGATTTTGGGCTGAGGTTAGCACTTTCTGCAAAAACGAATTTATCCACATCATTGCACTGACAGAAACAAAAACGGAAAAAATTCCGAACGAAAAAATATGGAAGAATGCATGATTTAACAACGCTATTTGGTCACCAGCTATGGGTCAATCAGGAGGCATAGGAGTACTTTGGAAATCGCAACTACTAACACATGAAATTATTTCTCGGAACAGAGAGCAAGGCATATTACGATAGCCTATAAAAATACAAACACGAACTTTGCGTGCAAAATAATTTTTATCTACGCTCCGCCTATTGAGAGAGATAAGGATGAATTTTGGATGGAAGTAGAAACCACAATAGAAGAATCAGATATCCCTTGTATCATTGTTGGAGATATGAATGACATTGTTTCAAGCAAAGATAAACTAGGCGGAGTAGAGACTAACCCAAATCATTTCACTAGACTACTAGAACTTAGAAACAAGCTAGACTTAGTAGACCTTCCGTTTAGGGGTAACCGATTTACTTGGAGGAAAAAATTCTCCGAAAACGAATTCATATATGAAAGACTCGATAGGGTCTTTGTGCAAAGCCAAATTATCAATGAATTCCCAAATTTGCAAACAATTAATTATGCTATCTCAACATCTGACCATTGCCCAATCTCCCTTGATCTTCATAACGGTGAGCTCTTCAGGGCCGCACCGTTCAAATTCGAGAATATGTGGCTACAAAGAAAAGACTTTAAACACATTGTCAAACAAACTTGGCGAGCCAGCTATTCTAGCTCGGCTATGTTCCAACTAGTTATTAAAACAAAATTACTCAAGGCCAAGGCGAAGGAATGGAATAAAATGACCTCCGGGAATATCTTTAGGCAACTTAAACTATTAGAGGATGAACTAATAAAAACCCAAAGTTTAGATGTGCAAAGTCTAGGACAAAACATTTCAACTAAACAAATGAACTTACTAAAGAAAAAGGAGGCTTTGTTGAATTACCATAAAATGTATTGGAATCAACGAGCTAAGACAAAACATATTAAGCTTGCGGATACCAACTCTGGTTATTTCCACAGAATAGCTTCTGGAAGAAGAAATATGATAATTATAAGGCAAATCACCTCTGCGGAAGGAACTTTCATCGTAGGAGAAGAAAATATTAGACAAGAAATTCGCAGGGAATTTGAAAACAGATTTAAATCAGCCCGGGCAACCACAAGGAATTGGACAAACCGATTGGATCTCATAAACAACTCCATCACAGAAGAGGAGAATGAAGACTTAATTGAACCAATCACTAACAGTGAAATAAAAAACGCGGTATTCAACATGGGTAAAAACAAATCTCTGAGCCCTGATGGGATGACTATCGAATTCTATAAAACTTATTGGTAGATAGTTGGTCTTTCGGTCATAAGAGCCGTTAAGAGTTTCTTCATATCAAATCAAATTCTTAAACACACAAATCACACCTTTATTACTCTTCTACCAAAAATTGATAATCCAACAACAACTAACAATTATAGACCTATCATTCTATGCAATACAATATACAAAATCATATCCAAAATAATTACATAAAGGCTAAAACGCATAATAGCTAGGCAAACTCATTCACCCACTCTAGGGTGCCTTTGTATCAGATATGGCTATTTAGGACAATGTTCTAATAGCTCACGAAATCTTTCATTCCTTCAAATCTCGCAACGGTACGGAGGGATAGATGGCTATAAAACCGGATATGGAAAAAGCTTATGATAGAATAGAATGAGACTTCCTTTCGGAAATCCTTAAGAAATTTGGATTTCATCCCACGTTTATTGAATGGGTCAAGAAATGTATAACAACAGTGTCCTTCTCTGTGCTGGTTAAAATGGCCCCACGGATGTATTCTGGCCTTCTAGGGGCATTCGTCAAGGTGACCCGTTATCTCCCTTCCTTTTCATCTTAGGAGCAGAACTGCTAGCCAGACAACTGCATAGAGAATCAATTTTGCCCTTAGGGAAAATTGGCTTCAAATATGGTCGTTAAGGCCCATGCATACATTTCTTAGCTTTTGCGGATGATATAATTATATTCTCAAAAGCAACGGTTGAAGCAAGCACCCGAGTTAGAAATATTATTGACAAATATTGCTCCATGTCAGGACAAAAGGTTAATTTTCATAAGTCTAGTTTCCAGACCACACCAGGTGTCCCAAACTCAAGGATTCACACCTTAATGGAGAATCTCCAAATCCCACACACTAGAACTCTAGAAAAATACCTCGGATGTCCCATTATCAATGGCAAAGTAAATGAAGAAATCTTTGAGGAAATCGCATGCAAATCTAAGGAACAACTAACAAAATGGAGAGCAAATTCTCTATCTCAGCAAGGACGAACAGTCCTAATCAACTCAAATCTAGCAGCTAAACCGCTGAGATAGAGAATTTGCTCTCTACTAACGTCCACAAAGAACTGGACCAAGTTAATAGAACTTTCTTCTGGAATAAAGACATGAAACACATACCACTCATTAGTTGGGACAGAATATGCAAACCAAAAAGAAAAGGTGGACTGGGAATTAGGAGATCTAAATATATGAATGAAGCTCTTCAAATGAAATTATTATGGAAAACACTAGCATAAACACATAATTACCGGGCAAGGATTATAAGATACAAATACTTAAAGAACTCGAACATCCTTAACTACAAGCGAACATGTAATGCTTCATGGCAATGACGCAAGGCTAGCTCCTTGATCATCGACAAATTTAAATCTGACCTCATCTGGTCCATTGGAGATGGCAAAACTGTTAGATTTTGGGAAGACAGTTGGGTCTCTCTTGAACCACTAGCAAAAAGAATAAGTCCGAACCAGCAAATCCAACCAAATTCCCGTGTCAGTGAGTACATTTTGGCCGGAAAATGGTGGAAGAAAAAACTAGAATGAAACTTAGATGCAAATAGTGTAAAAGAAATAATGGACATACCTCTCCCAATAAACCCGATTCAGGATATACTATACTGGTGGCCTGATAAAAGTGGATGGTTTACAACGGCTAGCGCCATGAAAATTATTACAAATCCGGACAGTGAAGCTGATGATCCAAATTATTGGATTTGGAAACTAAACACTTTTCCAAAAGTCAAAATTTTTCCCTGGAAAGTTTGTCAAAAAAGACTTACTACAAAGGAGAGATTGACCAACTAAGGCGTCCCTATCCCGAATGGTTGTCCCTTTTGTGATGTACCAGAGGAAGACGAATCACATCTTTTCATCAAGTGTGCCTTCATAAAAAACTCCTGCCTTTACTTTCAAAAAGTGGAGGCAATTACAAATCCCATTATAGAAACAACAAGAGATATTAAGGAAATGATGGGTACTTTGGGGGAAAAGCTTAACAATAATGAGAAGGAACAACTCGCGGTAAACTAGTGGCTAACATGGTTCTTCAGAAATCAAATAATATTCAAGGATTGTAAAATACCCTCCCTACAAGAAATTGAAAGAAGAGTAAAAATAACACGGGAAAACTGGCTCATAGCAATCAGAAGTGAAGATGATAACGTCTCTAACTGCTCACACAAATCAAAACTGCATAAAATTAGTAGAAAGAACATTAAATGGAGGAAACCGAAACAGAGTTTCATGAAATTGAACTTTGACGGAGCTATCTCTCTGGAAGGAGTAAGTACTGGAGGTTACATCATTCGGTACTTGTATGGTAACATAATCAACCTTGGACACAAAAGATTTGGAGAACTATCCCCTGCAAAGATGGAGGCACTAGCTTTGAAGGAAGGTCTTCTACAGGCAATCCAATTAAATATCCACAACCTAGTTATTGAAGGAGACTCCCAAACAATTATTTGAAATTTAAATCAACTGAGCAGCTGTTCGTGGGAAATAGAACTTCTAATGGGAGACATTAAATGGATAACCAAATCTTTTTAGAGAACAATCTTTTCTCATGTGCCCCGGGAAGGGAACAAAGTGGTTGATAAGGTTGCACACCTTAGCCACTCTTCCTCTGGGATTGCACTAGAATCAAACAAAGATCTCCTTGATCTCATCCGAAAGGATGCTATCGGCTAGGTCAATCCAGCCAAAACCTTACTCTATCAAATATATATATATATATATATATATATATATATATATATATATATATATATATATATATATATATATATATATATATTCAATTTGATTAAAACACATCAAATTAAAGTGAAAGATTCATCTGAAAACACGAATTGTTGCGGCATGGTATATATCCGAACCCACAGCCTTAGAAGCGATTTCGCCCCGACCATGGTGCAAGTCGGCTTCTGGCATCGCCCCAAGGTTACATAGCACATCCGATTGCGTGCACTCGCCAAAGAAGGTTTGGAATCAACAAGAACTCATAAAGTTTCTACATAGAAGAGGAAGAAGATGGGAAAACGCCTCTCTCTGTCTCTCTCTCTCTCGCTCTCTCTTCTAAAACCTAAAATCCCTTTTTAAGAGGAAAAGAACGTGTAAAAACACACCCCACTCTCCCACCAACTTAGATAGTTGAGGAAAATCCTCAAAACTAATTTAAAATCCATTTTTTTTTCTTTTAAATATGGATAAGTTTGCATAAAATAAAGCTCATCATAAAACCTTATTCAAGCATCCATTATAAAACCTTATTCAAGCATTATTCCAACAATTGACCCTATTTTTCCGCAGGTTATTCGGCAATGTTCCTTGATCTTCCGATGAGTTGTTGCGTCGGCACTTGATGGGAAGCTTTAATTTCTAGGTGGTGTGGAAGCATCTTTTCGCCTCCGCCACCACCTTCACATTGCTCTTCTCCTTTATTTGTGGGTAGCTAGAGCTTGAGTTGGAGATTGAGATAATATGGGTATTGCTATTTGCATCCACTTATTTTACTATATACATCACACCTATCCCTCTTGAGTCACAGATTTTACTATATACACCACACCTATCCCTCTTGAGTCACAGACGGGCGCAAAACATAAATGATACATGCATATCTATAACACAAAACCTAACAAAGCATTACAATAAAAAGTAAATGGATCTAAACTACATGACAGAACAGTTGTCGGGGTTGTCATCGCTAAAAATGGCATCCACTTTGTGGTCTCCATTGGAGGCAGGAAGAGGATCAAAGGAGAAGTCGCGAACCATGTTGCCGCTAAGGAAGCCATAGGACTCTTCAGGGTTAGCAGTGCGGATGAAGGTTTTCTGTTGCTTGTAGAAGTGGTCGAAGCAATGGACCTTTGGGTTGAAAGCCGGCGTCCATGGCTCTGCCCTCTTCCCTAGCCTCCTCACCTTCTCCAATAGGACATCCTGGTCCGCCCACCCCGTTACCATCACCTTTTGCTTCTTTATGTCTACTTCCACTCTCTCCACCCCTGCAGTCCCAATTTCATACTTCAATTCGATCAGTCCCTATATATATATACATCTATCCAGAACTAAGACCTTATCGATATGATTTAGGTTGAGTAGTGCATATATACCATCTAACTTCTCAAGAGATTTCTTTATCTTGTTTGCGCAACCTGGACAATCCACACATACTCTTAGATCCACCATCTGATTCACAATCAAATGTAAAACCCCCAAATCAAAGTTAGTATATATTGTTTCAAGTCAAGAAATATATATATCTACATATGGTGAAAAAGGAAGATTAATTTGAACAGCTTCATTAGGATATTCCATGAAGAAATTAAACAAGATTTGCAAGCTTACCGTTAATGATCAGAACCTCAGAAAATAGATACTATTGTACAAGAAAAACTCCTAAGGAGTTGTATATATGTGTGAAGCAAAACCCAACCGCCTTTATATATTCTTCAAGATGAGTCCCATTTCATTTTCAAGCTAGCATGGAAAAAGACAGGAAAACCGTTCAAACAGGAAACTAATTTTAATTGGAGTGATGAAATTTAGGTAAATTACAGTATGACGTTTGAGAGATCGATTGTGTCACATCAAGCGGATAACATGAGGGTGTACTGAATTCGTCGCTTCAACTCCAGCTTTAAATTATGGGCTAGTTTTGTTCCTTGTTTAGGCGACGAACGTTGATAATTTATTTGTCGCCTAAATGATTTCTATCAATTAGCCATTTTGAAAAGTGATCGATTGTGTCACATCAAGCGGATAACATGAGGGTGTACTGAATTCGTCGCTTCAACTCCAGCTTTAAATTATGGGCTAGTTTTGTTCCTTGTTTAGGCGACGAACGTTGATAATTTATTTGTCGCCTAAATGATTTCTATCAATTAGCCATTTTGAAAAGTGATTGGTTTTGGCGACGAGAGTAGCGTTCGTAACCTAAAAAAGGTTAATTAAGCGGCGATCTTTGAGCAAAGTGACTGGTCTTCTCGTTCAATTTGACAGTTCCAGAGTACTTAACCAACTGAGTTACTCCATTGGGAAACCCAATCAGAATAGGCTTAGCAAGACAATGTGCATCAATGAACATCCCCTTATCACAAACTATATGATCTGAGGCCCCGGAGTCCATAATCCAGTTGATTGATCTACAATTGTCAAGAGTACTACCACAACATTGATGAGTTTGTTATCTGGAGGTTTGTCTCCTGCATCTCCATCAGAGCGAGTATCCAAAGTAAAAGGGCTATCCACCTGCATCATGTCCTACACATTTGCCACAACTCGTGAGTTCTGTTTCAGGTTAGGGCCTGTGTAACAATCAGGAAACCCCACAAGCTGAAAACAGGTCTCCTTAACATGACCTTCAATTCTTTCTTTGAATCAGTAGATTTAACTGAACTACTGTTGGATCCCCAAGGCTTAGAGCTGTCATTAGCCTTGGATGAACTCCCTGCCCCAAAACTCTTGGAAGCAAGAACTTCATGAGTATAGACTGCATACCACCTATAATGCCTTTCTGCCTCTCGATCTACATCACCATGTGAAAAGCTCGATTGACAGAAGGCAACGGATCCATTGCGAGAATATGACTCCGAATGTCCTCATCAGAACCCGATAGCCCCATGAGGAATTGCATCAACTTAGTTGTAGCTTCTCTATCAAGCAGCTTCTTCATGATAACACATGAACAAGTTTTGAAGCCTCCACACCTGCAAACCGGAAACGATTCAATCTCTTGGAGCTCATCCCAGGCTTGTTTCCGTTTGCCAAAATATTCAACGATGCTCAAATTCTCGTGTTTGATTTCGCTGATTTCCTTTTTTCAATTGATAGACCAAAGGCGCATTCGACTCAGGAAAGCGCTCTTGGATCTCATCCCAGAGTTTTCGCGCGGAATTCACATACAGAAAATTTTCTGCTAATTTAGGTTTCATGGAATTGATGATCCAACTCATCACCATGAAGTCACAGCGTAGCCACCTATCATAATCATCGACAATTTCTAGCGGTTTCTCACACTGTCCATTGATAAATCCTAATTTCATCTTTGCTCCTAAAGCCATACAAATTCTTCGTTTCCAACTATGAAAGTTTCGTCCAGTGAACGGAGAAGATCCGATCGACGATGTGCATAGAGGCTCTGATACCATATGAAATCTCCTGATCTAGGAGATTTCACCTTCGAAGATCAAGCACAACCTGCACTTGATCTCAGCTAGCTCTGATCAGATTTTGGGAGAGGAGAGTTTGAAGGATTTTCTGTATTTCATTCAACCGAGTAACAGCCTTTACAAGCTAACACTACTCTTATATATACAAGCTCCAAGCTGGTAACTAAGTTTCTAACAACCTTCTAACTCTAACCTATGTTGTTAACCATGGTAACCAACCCGAGCTAACAACCATACACACTAACCAAACACACCTCAATAGTTGCATGAATTAAACCTCAATATGAGATCGTATTTTATGTCCGTCGCCTAGAGATATATAAAGGGACGAAGTTGATTATGTCCGTCGCCTAAATTGCAATGTGATGTCGCAAGTTGCTGTCCAAATAACATTTCATGGAAATTTCCCAGAAAGGTGATAGGTAATTTGACAAAGTCCACTTTTGACTTAATTACCGACTGTGTCCAATTAAAGAACAGTTCATGGAAATTGCCCAGAAATGTGGGTGTTATATATTGATTAGGTTAATTTAGGATATTTATGTATTTATTCATTAAATATATAGTATGTGTTGTCATGTGTGACATACTCATGTCGAGCAATTCTTACGTACATATTAGCTAATACATATACACGGACAAAAGACTAGTGTATATCCATTGTACGTCCACTCTTTTAAATTAAATACGAAGAGATAAACATAGGAGCTAGTTGACTATCCGTGTGGTGTGTACTCTACGAGGTCGTTAATTCCATCCAAAGATAATCCACACTTACTAAACTCAACAAACTAGTACAAGGAGTAAGTTCAGGTGTCGATTCAAAAGGAATTGAAGCTTAACCTCTTCTTATATGGTTCTCTTGTCAACAAGTATGCAAATCGACGATTATATAGAAGCAATTACTACTATGGATTCGACCCGGTAAGGTAGTCAAAACCCTAACTTGATACAATTATATATAGGTCGTGAATCTAAATACAAACTCAATTAAGCACACGAGAGATGAAAATAATAAAATAGAAATGACTTAAATAAGAATTCTCACAAACCAACAATGTCTAGAACTTGCAAGAAAACTGAAAAAGGGTTTCAAAGTACTCATTGCGTACCTAAAATCTTCAAGTCTTGAATAATAAATGCATAAAACCTAATGAAAGTGGATGAATGATTTGGGAGATTGTTTGATGACTGAATGAATGAAAAAACCTAACAAGAGAAGTCCATTTATAGGGCTTGAGGACTGCAGAAACGCTAGTTTTATTGTGGCTTAATGGATAAGCAATTGCCTAAAGATAGGATTTTACGTCGTCAATATATTTTGATCCTGATCGAGAAGATTAAACCTTATCGCCAGCGGCGCTCCATCATCGATGGGCGCCGCTCTCGGCGCTAGTTGATCTTTCACTCGCGGGCGCCGCTCACAATGGGCGACGATCTTGTACCCGCAAACGCCGCTTCTTCTTGTTTCTCTTCCTAAGCTCGGTGATCCTCCGGTCCTTCCTTGATCCATTTTAGCTTCTTGTATCCTCTTCTGACGTTCGAATTTGTAATTTTGCAAAATAACTCAAAAAACGTGCAGATTCCGAGCTCTTCCACTACAAAGCATAATATGCGAATTAACTCTAAAACATGTAATAAGTGCATCCTAACTAGGCTAAAACTACCTATAATGTCTATCTTAAATATGCATTATCAGTGTGTTAGGTAAAATAATTATGTATTTAATATCTCTAATATTTTGTGGTTGGTAAGTTCCATAAAGGTTTTTATAGGTAGATGTGTATTTGAAAACTCTTACCATTAAAAATGTTGATAACATGGACACTAAACAGGTAGCATAAGGCGAACAAAATTGAATAACAGAACAAATAATTAGCCTATGTGTTGCTAAAAGTGTTAAGAAAGAAATGTATAGCTAAAGAAAATGAAGGGATAAAGTACCATGATTAACATAGATTTTGGAATACATTGCTGAAAGTGTTTAATAAAGAGTGCACAAGTGTTCAAGGTCAACGAACATCGACTCAAGCACTATTTTGATGGTTTCTCCGACGAATTTGTGGAGGAGATGGCTCACCATGAGCCTGATGCAAACTGAGCAATCAAGATTTTGAGCCTAAGTCGATTAAACAAGGGCGCTTCTCATGAGACAATCCGGAGTAGTTGCCGTTAGTCAGATCAAGACTTTCAGGCTTTTCAATTCTTAGTTAGGTAGTTAGTTTTTGTTTTAACTAGTTTAAGAATTCCAAACTATTAGACAGATGCTTTCGGAAGTGTTGTGAAGCTAACCATGCAGGATAGATAGAAGAAACTAGGAAAGGGAATCAAAGGACTGAAATAAGCTCTGTTGTCGTTGTCGTTGCCGTGAGTCAGATCAGTCGCCACGACGACTGAGTTTCTGTTCGTCGTTGCGAGCAAGTCCATCTGCCACCACGAGCCTGGTCGGTCTTGAAAAATAAAATAGGACGTGTGGGCCCCAACGACCCACATACCATTATCCGAGATCCCCCTTAACCTATATTATTCCCTATCCCATCAATTTCAAACAAAACCCTACAAATCTATAACCATCACCACCACCATACAAACCTCTATTGCCCTAGCTACCACTATCTTGCCAACCCAAATCCCAAATCCGACCACGCTTTTTGACTACCATTGTGCGATCTACGCAACCACCCTGCCATCACCACCTTCCGACTACCTTCAATCCACCCAAATCACCATACTCATCCAAATCCCCATCTTTTCATCCCAAAATTGTAGATTGGGTCATTTGTGAAGGTTTTCGTGAAGGAACTTTGGAATTCCGACGTTCGGACAACGGGGGGATTTTGAAGTATCAAGATCAAAACCGCGAAAGTTTTTGTCACTAGATCTCCATTCGCCATCGCGAGTTTACAGTCGTCGCCACGAGGAGGAGCCAACTTTCACTCCAACGAGTTCAAATTTCTCCATATCTATTCCAATTCGCTATCGTGAGATACAATTCGCCGCCACGACAGTCCTTATAACGAGTGCAATTTCTGGTAAATTTCGATCCCCTCTCATTCGATTATGGCTAATGTTAAGGTGGAGGCACCACATGGAATTTGAGGTGCTGCTAGGGACAAGTGGGATAGGCTAGGAGGTCGGAAGTATGCTTCCACAAAAAATTTTTGACCTTCTGACCTTAAGGATGTTAGGAATTGAGGCGAACATCATATTCTTCATGAAGAAGGGGAAATTGCTGATTCGGTTGGCAAGTGTGTGTGCACTTATCCTGTTTTGGTATCTTAGGGGAGATGATGAGTGCACTTTCCACTTGAGAGGACATCCTCGGAGGATGTTGGTCAAGAGATTGCGCGGAGTTTTAGTAATCACTAGGGGCCCATCGCTTGATTGGGAGAACTTGCAGGTCATGGAGTTGCCCATGATGAAACGATATAGGTGCACTGGTCATGAACCCTAGAAAAAAAAAAGTTATCCCAAAAAAAATTGTCACTATTGATAAGGATGGTGACACTGACCTCGTTAAAAAAATTGTAAAAAAAATGTCACAAAAAACTATATAAAATACAAAGTTTATCCTATTTTAACAAAACCAAATCCCTTATTCTATCTCACTGTGTGTCTCTCTTGCAGATTGGGTTGCTTCTCAAATATCAATTCTCATTCATAACATCAAGATGATCATAAAATCGATCGAGGATAATTAAATTAAATTTGATTTGACCTATAATCACAAACCATTAAACAAAGCAATATCACACAGAAATATGACCAATGGCGGAGCTAGGGGGTGCTCGAGCACCCCCTGCTAAAAAAATACAAAAAAAATAATTTTTTTTTCATATATTTAATATTTTTAAGGTAATATAACATCTTTAAATGATAAGTCATCCTTCCAAACCACCCCGGGAATCCCTAAGACTAGAGCACGAGACCTTGAAGGTATTCTAAATATCCCCCTGGAACGAAGTCTAGAAAAATACATGGGTTGTCCGATCATTAATGGGCGGGTTACTAAGGACACCTTCGGTGTAAAGGCCCGGATTTTTTTTAAAATAATAATTTAAAAATAAATAAAATAAAATGGATTAAATTTGGATGTTTAAAGGAAAACTCGTTCTTAATTTAATAAAT
Organism: Persicaria maculosa; assembly: GCA_963922045.1. Taxonomy (NCBI): domain Eukaryota; kingdom Viridiplantae; phylum Streptophyta; class Magnoliopsida; order Caryophyllales; family Polygonaceae; genus Persicaria; species Persicaria maculosa. The sequence continues at coordinate 42,432,479 of OY998258.1, forward strand.
CTAACTTGAAACTCTTAAAGCGAATTCCAGCCCAAATTTTTTTTACTTTAACGATTGAATCCGTCCTTCTCATCGGGATGGGAAAAATTCTTTCCATCTCATATCACCAATTGTTACCCAAATCTCTAAACTTGTTCCATGTTTATCAATTCCAACTCATTTTCTTCACATTGGGTAAAATCTTATCCCCTATCTTTCAAGATGTAACACTCTTTTGGACAAAATGCCAAACAAACTACTGTACACCTCCTGTGTATTCTTCTCCCTCTTTCACTGTCTTTTTCCATTTCCAGTTCACCGTCCCCCATTCCAATTTCAATTACAGCTGCTCTTCTCCTCCCCCAATTCTCCTTCTTCATCTCAGACCCTTCTTTCTTTCAAAACCACCACCAAAGCTCCACCCCCCTAGCGTCAGCCTCCAGAACCACCAGCAGCCCCACCAAGGCGTCTCCTCGTCACGGCCGAGTTTCCCCTGCTCTGTCCGAAGCCGAAGCCGCCCAGGTCGCAACACCTTCACCTCCTTCCTCCTTCGAGTAGAGAAGCCCCAGGTTCCTCACCTCCGACGCCCAGGAGCCCGGAGCCACCGCCGTCGCCCAGCACTGTCTTCCTCCTCCTTCCCTGTTTCCCGATCGAAAACGCCGGTAAGGGTTCCCTTCCTCCTTCTCCCTCAAAAACTCAAAGGTTCCACCTTTTGACCTCCTCTCTCGACCCAGGACAATCCCGCTTGGAAATAAGACTCCGGTGAGCCCCAATCGAACTCCGCCGAAGCCGAATCAACTCCGACGACCCTATTTCCGGCGAGAACTCCAATTTCTGTGAGCATCGTTTTCTCCCTCTCTCCTTGCTGTGTTTGAATCTTTCTGGGAGTGTTGTAGTCGGATTTTGTTGTGGATCAGGGTGGGATAGATTTGGGTCGGTAAAGGTGGCCGCCGGTGGCCTGTCTTTCCTCTTCCTTTCCCCGTCGATTTCCGTTGGGGTTGAACAGGGTCCTGTTGTTCTTGGGGAAGACGGGTTCAAGGGAAACCGGGCTCACCTTTTTTTTTCTTTTCCTGGGAACCGGCCGGGTTGGGGGAAATTCTCGGTTCATTTATTTCAAATCGGGTTGGGCTTATTTTCCGGCTTTTGGGCCTATTTGTTGGATCCGGCCCCTTCCTTCTTCAGATTTGGGGATGGGCTGAGATGTGGGCTCATGGGTTTTCATTTGGGAGAGGGATAGAGTGAGCTGGGCCTAATTGTTTGGGCGGGTTTGACTGCCGGATCCGGGCCTGTTGGGAGAGGTTGAGTTTGGGCCTTCCTTTTGGTTAGTTTGGGCTTCTTTTCTTCAGATTTTGGGTTTGTTATGTCGGGATTATATTACATGTTTATATTAATTGCTAGATTTAGTAGTATTATTATTATTGTTACATTATTCTGTTTCGGGAAATAAATTCTGGAATTTTATAAATTATAAACTTATTTTAAAAAAGGATATTATTGAGATATGTAGCTTGTGATGATTTAAATATGTAAGTTGGGAATTTTGGATATGACTTGTGAGTTTTGGGTGTAAATAGGATTTTGAAAATAGATTTAATTTAAGGCGTTATGTTAATTATATATTGTTGATAAAGTATTATTTAAGAGAGTTTTCAAGTTTTCGGAAATATCGCTTAAATGATTTATTGTTTGAAAATCAAAATGCCGGAATTAATTCTATAATATGAAATTGAGAAATTGGTTTTAAGGTTAAATGTTTAATGTCGGGATTTTGTCTTGGCTTGATGATGTTCGTTTTGAGAAGGAAATTAGAAGAATGTTTTTGGTTGATGTTGACCATATCAAAAGGGTTTTAGAAATGGTTTTACTATCGGTTGGTTTTGAACACACTGAGAACTTGGGTTTTGTGCGAGTATGAATGTTGGTTCATCGTCTCATGACAATGACTTGATAATAGGTGTGTATTGCTAGTGGATTACTCTGGACTTACATTGGGCCCTTGCTTGTATTATCCTGCTGTTCTGCATCTTCAGGTAAGTTCCCTAGGGGGCTTACTCAGGTTGGACATTCATGCCTGTTGTTGCATTTTATGTTAGGTGTTGCATATGCATAAAAGCATGCCATGTAGTATCATGTTTAGGTTGCACTAATTGATTGAGCATCTGTTTACTTTATGCGTTTGAAACAGAACGGCCGTTATCTGTGATAGTCCTAGAGTCTTTGCTAGGGTCATAGGGTAGCCCAGCCTCATCGGGTACCCTGAGTCAATCGAGTCATGACTTCCTTATATTATGATATGCCTGCGGGCTTTATTGTGGAGCGGGTTAGGCATGCGTGCCGCCCTATTATGAATGAATGCATTCACGAGCTGGCCAGTCTCCACCTATCGGAAGGGGTGGAGGTAGGAGAGGGATATGCCGTTGGCATTGTCTTGGGCCCTTTACAGTATTTCTGCACATTTTATGAATTAGGAGCATGCTAGTGTGTTTGACTTTCGTATTGCATTAGAGCATCTTTATTAGGTATAGCACATACTATGTGGCCTCAGCGAGGACTGCCGGTCCCGCATGAGTGGCTCGATCTGACTCCTTTCCCCGTTCTTTTTTTAAAGGTATTTCCGCAGATCTTGTTTGCTCCATGCTTATGTGACGGAAAAAACCCTTGGGCGAATCAAAGAACCTGACTAATATTCTAACTTGGCAAATGGTAATCACTTGTTTATGATTTGGTTTTGACCAGATTCCGTTGTGTCATTGTATCTTAACTTTGCTTCCGCTTTATTTCATTTGAATTGGATTTCACGACCTAGTATTAGGACATGTTAAGGGTACCCAACGGCCCTTCGAGGTTTTTAGGGTTTGAAATCCCTCTTTATACTGATCTTAAAAGAGTTTGAAACCTTGACCCGTACCTGGATTGCAAGATCCGAACAAGGGTTTTCATCCCTTGAAACGTAACCCGGAAATTATAATTCTGGGCCGTTACATTCGGTGAGTTAATTTGTAAATCGAAAGATCATCTTAGTAAATGGCGTGCAAATGCACTATCACAGCAAGGCAGAGCAACTCTAATTGCTGCTAATATGTCATCAAAACCTTTGTACTCCATGCAAAGCTTCATGCTTCCTGCGTCGGTACATAAGCAACTCGATCAAATTAACATCACCTTTTTCGGAACAAAGATGCTCAACATAGCCCGCTCATTAGCTGGGATAAAATTTGTAAATCAAAAGCAGCTGGTGGACTGGGATTAAGGAAAGCTAGAGGTATGAATGAAGCGCTTCAATTAAAACTCATGTGGAAAATCCTAGCGGAACCGGAGAATAACTGGGTTAAAATTATACAGTACAAATACATGAAAGAAAGTCACATTCTTAACTATACTATAAAAGGAAACGTTTCTTGGCAATGGTCAAAACTAAGCTCATTGATTCCAAAATTCAAATCCGGACTCATATGGTCGGTGGGTGACGGGAAATTTATCAACTTCTGGAAAGATAACTGGGTAACAACGACGCCACTGATAGATAGGATTCACTCTCAACACAATATAAACCCAAACGATACTGTTAATGAGTACATAATGGGAGGGAAATGGTGGAGGGAGAAGCTTGATCCAATTCTTCCAAAACCTATTATAGAGGAAATCACAAAAATCCCCTTGCCAATCATCCCCTTTGCAGATAGGCTGTACTGGTGGCCTGCTAAAAAGGGCTGGTTCACAATGACGAATGCCTATAACTTTATTACTTACAACCCACATATAACATCTGATGGCTTTAACTGGATTTGGAAAATCGACGCTCCACCTAAAATAAAAAACCTTCCTATGGAGAATTAAACAACAAGGTCTGCCCACGGCTACACGCTTATCCCAAAAGGTTGTTGATGTACCTACAACATGTATTTTTTGCAATTACCCCTCGGAAGATGATATTCACCTTTTTCTAGAATGTCCCCTGAATAACTTCCAGCAGCAATTTCCTAGAGAAATATCCCAAAAAATCAACACACTTCTATCACAAAACAGAGACATGGAGAAAATATTACAGCTACTAGGTACTTCTCTCTCGAAAGAAAACAAACAAAACATAATATTCAGATGGTGGACAATTTGGTTTGTCATGAACCAAATTATTTTAAGAAATGCCAACATCCCTTCTTCCGAGGGTCTTAAGAAGTTAGTAATGGAAAATATCGGAAACTGGAAAAGAGCATTTAAGATGAACTCGAATAAAATTGGGGATGGAGATCCCTCTATCCATAATGGGGAAAAAACCATTCTAGAAACACTAAAAATACCAATTACTGGAAAAGGCCTCCCTTCGGTAAGTACAAATTAAACTTCGATGCATCATTTATATCGGCCTCATAAAGTTCTATAAGTTACATTATTCGGGATTGGATGGCAATCCTATTAGCATCGGGGGTAAAGTTACTAGTGGCCAGTCTCCTATTATGGCGGAAGCTCTTGCCCTAAGAATGGGAGTGGAAAAGGCTAGAGAACTACAGATCAATGATCTAATCATAGAAGGAGATTCCAAAATTATTACAGATTTTTTACGTACCCATACTAACTGCCCCTGGGAAATAGAACTAGTAATGTGGGACGTTCAAGCTATTCGCCTAGGTGTAAGAAATATTGGAGTCTCCCACATTCCCCGTGTTGGTAACCGGGTAGCGGATAGGGTACGTTGCACACCTTTGCTACTCTACCAGGGGACCGAATTTATACAATGACACAGGTCTTCTTGACCTCATCCGGCAGGATGCTTTCGGATAGGGTTTTCTCATCTGAATTATGACCTAATAAAAAAAAACTTTAAATGATATTTGAACCAAGAGTGTTATCTAGCTCAAGTGGTAAAGGAAGGAAAGAACCCTTCTGGAATGGTTCAACTGGAAAGGACTTGCGGATTGTACCCAAAGGTCCCCGGTTCGAACCCCGATGACCGCTTTTTATTTACCAGTTCAAGGTAAAGGAAAAAGGATAATCAAAAGGTCTTGGGTTCAAATCTTAACTCCTTCACTTTTTATTTGTTTCACTATATCATTAATTCTTCTTGATTTCTCTCTATATTTTTTGTTTCTCTCAACTATTCCATTAAAAAAATGTCATGTTTATGTTTAAATTATACATTTAACCTTTTCTTTCATTATTATTTTAAAAGTAATTCTTCGTTACCAAATTCCTGGCTCCGCTATTGAATATGACATTAATTAAACGAAGAAAAAGAGTGTTTCAGTTTGATTACATTTACAGGCCTAATCGATTAAAAAGCAAAGCATCGCAAATATCAGCAAAGACCTCGACAATGACCTTGGGAACATTTAACCTTTTCTTTCATTATTATTTTAAAAGTAATTCTTCGTGACCAAATTTCTGGCTCCGCTACTGAATATGACATTAGTTAAACGAAGAAAAAGAGTGTTTCGGTTTGATTACATTTACAGGCCTAATCGATTGAAAAGCATATCATCTCAAATATCAGCAAAGACCTCGACAATGGCCTTGTGATGATACGGGGAGTTGAGCAAGAGAAAGCACTGAAGGAGCTGCTCAAGCTCCCTCACCCCATATATCTACTTCTCCATTATCATCTCAACCATCAAAGCCCTGAAATTGCTGTAAGGTTTGCTAGAGCTCTTTACCACGCGAAGCTTCCCTTCATCTTCTGAGAAGTCCCTATTTTCTTCTTCCTCCGGCCTCCCTTCGGCGAGCGTTGATCGGCCTCTAGGCCAGGAGCGGCTCGAACGAGTCCAAGTCAGAGGTGATGGAGACAGACTTGGAGGAGGTCAGATAAAGAAAGAATCTTAAAGTGGAGAATGGGGTATCCAAGTCGGTCCCGGACTCTGCTTCGTCGTCTTCCTCTCTTTCGCGTGTCAAGTCTATGTAGCACTAAAGTATATAGCAGCTTCAAATTGTCATTTTGGGACAATTACCTAGATCCCTTATAAAAATGGACATTGACTAAAATTATAGATATAGAGCAAAATTTTCCTATTTCATTTAGAAACTTATCTACCATTTCAAATTCGAGTCAACAATACATAATACTCCGTAATACTAGTCTCCTCCAGCGTTAATACAATATTATAAATAATTTAGATAAATTCTAATAAATAAAAAATAATAATCTAAATATAAATAAATTTTTTCACCAAAAATATATATATATATATAAATAAAATTAGTTCAATAGATTATATATAATCTTAATATCTTTTATTTCAATTTTCTCAAAATACAAATAAAATTCACATTTATACGATAAAAGTTTTTTTTCCCTAATTTATCATTAACTAAGGGTGTGTTTGGATTCCAAATGCATCCACCCCTTATACATATAATTTTAGAAGCAACGTCTTCACAAAAAACTGAGCCACGTGTCATTGTCTGAGCAAAGATAAGCAGAACGGTTTCACCTTTCTCACCCACGTTCTCTTGCCTGCTACTACCAAAAACTGAAATTGAAGCCATCAACTCTCCGTCAAAAAACCTCCTTCACGCACTCTCTGTACGTTTTCCATTTTTTAGGGTTTGGGTTTGGAAAGGGAGCAGGAGGCATGGCTAGGAGGGAGAGGGGTGTCGGGTCTTGGGTCTGCCGGAGAAGAGGGCGGAATTAGGCGGAGGAAAGACGATTGGAGAGGGATGCACTTGGAGATTTCGTCCTTCGCGACGTCGATGCCTTGAACGCATCAACGAATCTCCACGTCAATGAGATCTTCATCCTTCGTCCTCTCGCCCGATCTGCTATCGTGAGATCTTTCCCTTACTTCTTCTTCTCCTTTCTTTTGTTCCTGCTTTCATTTTTGCTTCGATTTCTTTCCATTGTTGCCATATAACGAGCTCTTTCTTTCTCTTTGGTCTCTTCGTTCTTCCTTAGAATTGATATGTTGATTGTTGTGGAAGCGGGGCGCAATCGATCGACGACGAGGGCTGAAGGCGGGGCGCAATCGATCGACGGTGAGGGCTGGGGGCGCAATCGATCGGCGGTGAGGGCTGGGGGCACAATCTATCAGTGGCGAGGGCTGGAGGTGGGGCACAATTCATCGGCGGGAAGGGATGGAGGCGGCAACGCAGTCACGTCTCCCTCTTTTACCCAAAAAGAAACCACTCGATGTACCAGGAATTCCTGTTACACTCAATCTCTTCCTTTTCCATCATTCGATCCATGTTCTCCTAATCTTCTCTTCTCCTCCTTATACTATCAATTAATTATGGTATTTTGTTTCCTTTCTTCATCAATTACAGTGGTTTTGCGGACTTGAAAGTCTCAATTCGACGCGGCGCCGCCACGGGAGTGCAAACTATGCAATTGGACTCAATCGCAATGATAAAAGGACGTTCGATTTGAGAGACGATGGCTTTGTGAAATTCAAGATTAGTTTTATAAAAAAAATCAAGATTGCTTCTTTTGAGCCATGTTGTCTTAGAGAGTCTGCAGTTGAATTTGGGTAGCATCGTTGATTAGAGTTTGAGGTATATCTTTCTCAAACATGATTGCTTATGGATTCTTTGAATTTACTCTCATGTATATATATTTCATTACTTGCAATACTTTCACATTATTTTTATTGTATGTTCTATTAAGCTTAGACATATATACAACACTGATTTTTCTTCTATATATATTCTATTTCATTCAAGAATTGTTGGATTATTTGAAATTGGATGGATTTTGTTGAATCTGATCTATTTCATTGCAAAAAGAAGGCTTTTTTTGGGTGGGGGGGTGGGGGGGATGCAAAGGTCTACTTATAAAAACCTTTCATTCAGTTTTAGAAGCTTTTGAAGATTTAGATGAATTCTTGACCGTTCTCTCCTTTTGTTGTTCTTGCAGTTGAGGATATATAGGCTTTCGGTAAGTTGCTTCCAATTTTGAATGGCAAGATAATCGGGATGTCCTTCCGTGTTCCAATTGTGGATGTATATGATATGATGATTTCACTATCATGCTCAAAAAGGTGGCCACATGATGAAATCAAATATATGCTATATTTTTCATGTAAGAATTTTTATTCATACTCTTCGTCTTCGTGATCTGATCTTATCTATATCTCAATTTCGGATTTGATTGTGAAGCAATTGAATGTCGCATATTCTAGGTTATTATGAATCTATCTACGATAACATTTTCCATTCTTATTTATGTAGCATATAAGTTACTCATGTGCTAATACTTCGCTTTTACCTTCTTTGGTTGCAAGTATCCATTATTTTTACTATATTTTGTTGAACGTGGTTATTAAGGGTTTTGATACATGCACATGTTTTCCGCCTATAGCTTAATAAGACATTCGCATATAGTTGTAGAATGCGTATATTTGATTATGACCATATTTGTTTTCATGCCACTGTTGTGAAATGGACTGAATAAAAGTCATTATTTGTTGTTACACACCAGAATTATTTTGGGTTATTTGTAACAAACTGGAACATTGACATGGAGATGAATATTTTGTTTGGAGCTTATGACTTGTAAGTGCTAGCTTGGGATTGTAAAGGCTCGAATTTTTAACTCCTAATTTTTCGGAAAAAAAGAAAAATCAAAATGAATTTAAAAGGGAAATTTAACGAAAAACTCGCCAACCCTGATTTTAAGACTCGCAAATCGGATTTCCGACCTAAATAAAATTTTTAAAAAACTAACTTGACATGGCGACATCTTCCTCGGATTTGGACATTTATTTGAACGGGTCGGGTTAAAATCGAAAGAGCGGAATCCAAAAAAAAATCAATCGTCGAAGATTCAAATTTCCGACATCGGGACCACAATTCCGTCTCCTATCACCTATTTTTATCTAATCTCTACACGTGATCCTATGTTTGACCAAGTCCAACTCATTTTCTCCACTTTGAGTAAATCTTATCCCCTTCTTTCACCCCCTTCTTCCTTATTCCCTTTCTTTTACAAAACCAACAATTATACAAGGACCATCGATAGGCTGTAGCCTTGCTTTCCCCTCTCTCAAGGTCTGAAGACAACCCCATCCTCCATTTCATTTTCAATTTCAACCCCCTTCTCTCCTTTGGAAGTGGCCGAGAGACTCCCAGCTCCAAGGTCCTCCATTTCTCGACTGCCACCACCACCACCTCGCAGCCACAACCCCGCCCCACAGCCACCTCGTCGCCACTGTAATCCCCTCCCCTTGTCCTCCTTCCCCATCAAAACCGCACCCCCCACTCCTCCTCCTTCATCCTTCTTCTACGGGAAGCTCTCCGGAGTTCCGCCTCACCCTCCTTGGCGTCCCCGAGCACCCAGATCCGCCGGAAGGTCGCCGAAGCTGCTACTGCAGCCCATCGACATCCCTTTCTCTAGTTTTGGTTTAAGCGTGGTAAGGCTCGATTTCACTTTCTTTCGCCCCCTAACTGAGCAAGGTCGCATCTTTACACCTCTTGCCTTCTTCCTAGGCCGAGAGATCCCTGATTCCGACTCCGGCAAGCCCCAATCGACCTCCGACGAACCTCCGGCGAACCTCGCTTTCGATTCCCCTCGGTGAGCTCCTCTCTCCTCCTTCTTCCCTTCTTTCATGCCTGTGTGTGTCGGTGTCCGGAATGGGTGGTCGGAACTCAGCCCCGCCGGCGAGCTCCCCTCCTCTTCTTCTTCCTTCCGTCGAACGCAGGAAGCCCGAGAGAGATGATGAACAGTGTTCCTTCTCTCCCCCAATTTCTTTGACTGCGGGCCCCACTCCCACCTAGCCACATCAGCACCATGGGGCCCCTTTATTGTCTCCAATTTCGGGTTCATTTGAAGAAAGAAAGACATGGCCTGGGCCTAATTATTGGGCCGGGTTTGGTGTTTCTAAGAAAGGAAAAGGATTTGGGCTTCAGATTCCCAACAAACAAAATGATTTTGGCCAATTCTATTTGAAGTGAATTTCGGTATTGGGTCAAATGAAAAGATGGGGCTCGATTTTAGTATTTAACAAGTAAAAGGGATTGATTTTGGTAAATTAATAAATATAATATTATATTATATTGTGTGAGATTTAAAATATCAAATATTATAGTTAAGATTTAAAAAATATAATATTATGAAACTAGGAGATTTAAAAAGGGATTTGACTAACATTTTCCAATGACGAAATTTCTAACTAGTCAACTCGGTTTTCGGGACTAATTCTAGAATTATGTGCTCGATGACTAACTAGCATGATTGATGTGAATGATTGTCTAATATCATGATTTGTGTTGACTAATAGCATGATGAAATGTTAAGATTATGTATCGTTAACTTATGCGTTGAGATATGAAGAATATGATGCACTTGAGCTATATGTTATGCAAATATATGGTTATGAATATTTGAATGTGGCAATATGATGAATGGTTGAGCTTGATGGATGACAATTGCGATATGGTTGCTATTCTCGTTGAATGATACGTTTTGAGTGCTTGAGTGATTAGATATAGACTTATACGATTGTTATGCTTACTAGGTGATCTTTAATCTATCGTAATGCTTACCTTGCTGTTCTGCACCACCAGGTGAGTTCCTATATGAGCTCACTCAGATTCGAAAAGAGATCTCCCTGCTTGTAGCCATGTGCATACTAGGTGCTTGCATTCATAATAAAGCATGCCATGTAGTATCCTGCTAGGATTGCACTCATGATTGAGCATTCGTTTACTCATTGCTTTTGTAAACAGAACGGCCGTTATCTGTGAAGTAACTAGAGTCATTGCTAGGGTTATAGGACGACCTAGTCTCATCGGGTCCCGTCCTGAGTCAATCGAGTCATGAACTTCCTTATATTATGAGATGCCTGCGGGCTTTATTGTGGATACGGGTTGGGCATGCGTGCCACCCGATTATATGGAATGCATTCACGAGTTGGCCAGTCTCCGCCCTATCGGAAGGGGGTGGAGGTAGGAGAGGGATATACCACTTGGTATTCGGTGCTAAGGCCTTATTATATTTATGCACTTGATCTTAGGACCATGCTAGTGTGTTAATATTCCGCCTTGCATCTAGAAGCATCTTTATTAGGACTAGCGTGTGTATATGTCTGCTTGCTTGGGATTATATTGCGTAGGGCTTCAATCTGACACCGCCCCGCATACATTTTTTTTAGGTTTGTTTTGCAGCATGATTATTCATTGTTTCCGTGACGTGGGAACTCTCTTGGGCGATCTCAAAGAAATGGTTTAACTCCACTAACATTGTATATTAAATTTCGATAAATACGCTTATTGATTTGGTTTTGACTCGGCTCTGCCGTCACCCTCTTGTATTACACCTTGATTCTACTATTTGCATGACTGTTGGTTTTCCACGCTTAGACTTATGACAGGTACAGGGGATTTCCCCGGGGATTCCAACGATCCCTTCGAATTTTGGGTATGAAATCCCACTTTAAAATGTTAGGATAGAATTTCAAACCTTCAACCTGTACTCGGGGCGCAAGATCCTAACGAGGGGTTTCATCTCTCGAAACGTAACTCGGGAATCATAATCCCGGGTCGTTACAGGGATCCAATTTGGGATTTTTTTGTTTAGAGCTTTTTTTTTCCATTTTGATTTGTTTGGAGTTTGGATCTATTTCTTGATTACTTCCTCTTAAATAATACTTTATGTTATTCTTTCAGATGGGGATGGAAGGGAAAAGGCTATAAAAGAGAACTCCAAGATCAACTGGCCATGAAGCAACAACAAAGCGCTATTGGGTGCGACGAGTAATATATCTTACTTTGTGCCTACTATCATGTTAAAAATGAAGGTTTGCGCTTACTTTCTGAGTTTCTAAATGGCTATTTTTTGTATTATTTCTTCATGATCTTTTTTAAGATGTTCCCTTTTATGGTATTTAGAAATCTTATTTTTGTTCATCTTTATTTAGCAATCAATTTCTAGAGATTATGATGTATGGTGATTCTTATATCGGTTAGTATAAAATTAAATGATACACTTGTGTTTGGTTGGCATTTTTCCAAATCATAAATGATCAACCTTTTAGACAAGATGCACATGTCTTTTAAGTTTTATTGTATTATTCAGTAGATGAGCTAGAGGGGATAATTCTTTTAAAAAAGAGAAGTTGTAGTTTGATCTTATTTAGCTTTTGGGAGTGTTAGTTTTTATTGTTGTAACATCATTTCTACACTCTTCTGCAGGCCAAACTTTCCTCTACGGATGATCAATCCTGGAAAGAAAGAGAAGATGCAGTTTTGTGCATTGGTGTTGTGGCTGAAGGTTGCATTAATGGTCTATACCCTCTTCTGTCTGATGTGATCTTCTTATATTTTTGAAAAAAATGTCAATAAGTTTTTGCGAGTAGAAATTTGTTGATTTAAGTATTGTATTTTTTTTTTCTTCATTTCATTTTTAGTATACTACTACATCCCAACAATTGTCATGGGCATTATTGTGCCAGGTTGATAGGTGGAACCTTTCTTGACCAGATAAGAGATCAGGTGGCTTCTCTTTCTTTTTTCCCATATTAATGACTACTGATAGTGTTGGTTTCAACATGTAATGGATACCTTGTAATTCTCCAATGGAAAATTACAAGGTATCCATTACATTTTCTCTTTCATGAGTGAATATCAATAGCATCTTAATTTTAAGATTTATAGATTGGTTTTGTAACTATTGTAATCACTTTGTATTTTGGTTTTTTTGTTGGAGTTTGGGATAGAGAGATCTCAGACCTGGCATTCCTTAGCGTGCTCAAATGATCATCTATTCATCAATTTGTAACTATAGAGAATTGAAGATGAATATTTTGGCTCGGTTCAATTGACTCAATTAGGGGTTAGGGGTTCAATTAGGGGTTCGGGGTTTCAATTAGAGAATTAGAGAAAAGCACGGGTACTGCAACCTATGGCTGTAACAAACTGGAACATTGACATGGAGATGAATATTTTGTTTGGAGCTTATGATTTGTAACTTGGGATCCAATTTGTGATTTTTTTGTTTGGAGCTTTTTTTTCCATTTTGATTTGTTTGGAGTTGGATCTATTTCTTGATTACTTCCTTGTGGATTGTTAACTCCTCAAGGCTTGTGAATTTATACTGGATAAATTGGTATGCATTGTGTGCAGTTTGAAGATTTCCAAAGCAAATGGGCATTCAAGTTGTTGCAACACTATAGGCATAACTATAGAATGTTTAATGATGATGTACAGGTACAACTTTTTGCCCCATGTAATTTTTGTTACTTGTAGCTTAAATTGTGCTTTTTTTTTCCTTTTGGTTCTTGATGAAACTAAACTATGTTTTTTTTATTGACAACTATGCCACATATTTTAGATTGAGCTTTAACAGGATTTTCGATTCTGGATGTAGTATAATTATCAATAATTTAGTAGCATCTCTTTTGGGTTCATTTTCTCTTTATTTATTGAAGTTGCTTTTTTGACCGATAAAGATCACTGCTAAGTTACATCATTGATGTATTGTTGATCTTAATATGTAGAACAGCAGGTGTTGCAACTTGCAATTGCTGGTTTTTAGGAGCTGTGAGGGCTCAAGGAAGACCAATGATTGACTTCCCCAAGCAAAAAAAATGTCATTGCTTGGGCTCAGTGCAGGAATTGGTGTTCTTAATGCTGCTAGGAAAAGCATGGCAAGTATGTTGGAAATGTGCTTTTTGATCTATATTTGAAATTAGGAATCTTTTAGTAAAAAGTGATGTATTTGCCCGTTAAATCATAACATTTTTGGGAAATTTGATCGGGTTCAATCATGAATTAGGTCATTTTTTACTATGTTTATGCACATATATTCAAATCAAGAAACTGGCTGCCTCCTTTGATTTGGGGCTTGAAGTTTGGTTTGTTGAACATTTGGTTGTTTTGCTTCCGTTTTATATCGTGGCTTGAAGTGTGGTTTGTTTGAACATTTACAATTTTCTTATGATGTTAATGTTATTTTTCTTTTCGGATTATATAATTTTATTTGAATGATATATGTAATTGTCTATTTGACATTGCATTCATATGAGTGCAATGACGTTATATGCATGGTGTGAAGTACATTATGACCATGAAAATCAGTTTTCGATATCGAATAAACAAGAAGTTAATTATATAACCATCTGAAAAGAAATACTCAAATTGAGGTTACCTTTGGAATATATGGACTCCATGGTAACACACAACACTTTAAACCATCCCAAAAATGAAGCTATAGTTTTCCTCCAGTTGGTTTCACAACAAGAGTGTGAAATATTTCATGGCCATGAAAATCAGTTTTCGATATTGAATAAAAAAGAAATTAATTATATAAACATCTGAAAAGAAATACTCAAATGGAGGTTACCTTTGGAATATATGGACTCCATGGTAACACGCAACACCTTAAAACCATCCCAAAAATGAATCTATAATTTTACTCCAGCTGGTTTCACGGCAAGGTTGTGAAATATTTCATGGCCAATATTTCAGACTTCACTTGTGTGGGATATTGGTTTTGCAATCCTACTTAGTGCAGAATGGTACATCTGGGTATTTTAAATGTTATTGTGATTTGTTGCCATAATATCATGTTTGTAACTTAAAATATATATTATTGGTGAGGTTACTAGCTAACCCGAAAGGCCTAAAAGGGAGGCATTTGATGTTTGATAAGTCTATGTAAATGTATTCACTATTGGCTATGCGCATGCAACATTCATTGTTGTTGTCTTTTGACTACATATGCACAACGAGAACATTTTATTTTTCTAAGTAATTTAATACGTAGTAATTTTTTTTAACAAAATAATTAAAATTGCTTACTCAAACCTTGGCTTAGGAATGTTTGGTTGATGGCTATACTCTCATTTCTATAATCCTATAAATGAGGACGAATATAAAGATGACACACAACCCTTGAGTTATCAGTGTGCAATGTGTCTTAGACTCGTAGGTCATCAATCAAGAAGAATTTTTCGATTTGAGAAATGTAACTTATTTTTTATTTAAATATAATGGATATCATTACAACAATTCAAATAAAATGAAATATATTCATGGTACGAAGGAAAACTAAAGCGGTAACTTTCAATAAAAATACTTACCCGTACAAGGTACGGGAAAAGTACTAGTTATGTTTATAATGCAAAATGATAAGACGGTGTTTGATTAATACAATTTTTAAGGTGTTTAAATTATGATATTTTTGGATTCCGCGATGTATTAATTATAATGCAATTGTTTTATATCAATTTTTTTGATTATTTAGTTAATTGATTTTTTAAAAATATTTTAATATTTTTTTTTATTAAATATGTAATATATATTTATTACTTTAGTTTACCAAAATATCAATGTTTAGATGAATTGTGACTACATATAATGACTACATAATATTTTTATAATTTATTTTGGCCTAAAAAATAGTATAGATATAATGTCACTACATACCGAGATCGATTTTGGGATACTGACCCTGAAATCGCTACTGTATAGAGATTTCACCGTCCAGTACATTGCTAAAGGTTACACAAAGCGGAAAACGCTCTCTCGCGGGTGAGGGAGACACAACCCCCCTCCCCTTGGGGCCTCCACCCTAGTTCGATACCACCTCCACCGCGCCACCTCCGTTCGGGTCTTTCTCGAGTGCGTTGGTGAGGGCCGTCGCGCCTCCTCCGTTTGGATCCTGCTCGGGACCACAATTGTCCTTGCCTGCCAAAAATCACTCAAAACCCTCTCTCCTCGTGAGGGAGACCCAACCCCCCCCCCCCCCCCCCCTCTTTTGAGACCTCCACTCCTTGTTCGATACCACCATTACCGTGCCACCTCTTTCCAGGTGCTTCTCGGGTGCGCTGGTTTAGTCCACCGCTTTCCCAGCCTAGTCGTCTCCTCCGGCGGTATCTATGAACTAAGAATCCCTAATCCGAAGTTCTTTTTTCGGATTTGAATCAAAAACCAATTTTTGTTGGGCTCTTGTTTTTCTGAGTAATTTCTCCGTTTCTGCACTAGCCATGTCCAAAATTGTGCATTTTTTCCCCTGATCTCGGTTCTGGGTGCGAAAGTGCGTGTGGTTCTCGCAGCCCTTCTCGCAGGCTGGGCCAAACTGCTTCCACTTTGGCACCTTCGCCTTGGTGGTCCTTTGGGTTTCCCCTTTGCGGTGCCCCATCGACCTCACCACCATTGGTGTTGCTGGTCATCGTTGGCGGCCCTCAATCGGCTCTTCATCCGTGGCTCTTGGTCTTTCCTTGGCCCAATGGTGGCCCTTGGATTAGGCCCATTTGTTGTTTTTTGGGCCCAAGGCTAAGCCTTGGGCCCAAAGCGGCCTAAATAGGAAAAAAAAATTAAATATATATAATAAAATAAAATAAAAAACTTGTCGCTCGTATAGACGTGTTATAAATCCCGTTAAGGTTAACTAAATACCGTCGGGGTTTTCGGGTGCTCTTTTCTCAGACGTTGTGCAACTCTGCATTGGCGTGGCTTGACGTTCTTCTCCATGGATTTGGTTCTGAATGTCGGAGTCGGAATAAGTTGGGGTCATGGTGGTGTGTATCGTGGCGTCTCCGCTACTTGGGTTGACTGCTTCCCTGGAGTTCGTCCTCACTGCCCACAGGATGATCGGGTCCTGATGTACTGCCTGCCTACGGTTCTGCTTCTTGTAGGGCTTGACTTCGTCCGTCTTCTTCGTCTTCATCCAGTTTAGATTAGTCTGCTTTGTTTCGCTTTTTTGTAGATTGCGTTTGCCTGAGTTTGCACCATATGTATTGTTATATGTTTGACTTTAGACGGTTCTCCCGTATGCCGGTCCGGCCAGCCCTCGAGTTTCAAATATGTCTGAACTCGAATTCTTAACTAATCAAAAAAAAAAGTATAGAGATTTCACCATCAAAACTGAGCCTATCATCTACCCTTACTACATCATCCCCTTCTACCTTGATTTTGATAAACAGAGAGCGGTCATTCGGGTTCGAACCAGGGACCTTTAGACTAGGCGTCCGGGTTGACGGGTCGGTGACCCGGCGGGTCAACGACCCGGCGTGTCCGGGTTGACGGGTAGGCGGGTGGGGATGGGTAGTGGGTCCGAGTTAGGGTCGGGGTTTTGTAACCGGGTGACCCGGCGGGTAAACCTATTTTGAAAACTTGACTGTTGGCGTGGGGCCCACCGTCAGATGATTTTTTAAAAAAAAATTTAGCCGTTGTAACGGCTAGTTGAGTGGTAGATTAGGCTCGGGGCTATAAATACCTCCCTTATTCCCATCCAATCCATCAATCACCTATCAATTTTATTTCATAAGCTCGTAATCATGTCCGACGCAACTAGATCCGGTGATAACCTTCGGGCGGCGTTGTTCCGGGGTCATTACGAGAAGGTGGAGCAAGCCGGTGGAAAGTTCGAAGTCGTTTGTCGTCATTGCGGTCACAAGTACAAGGTGACAAATAATCTTGGATATGGAAATTTGAAGATTCACATCACCAAGAAGCACCCCGATAAGATCAAGAACGATGGCGCATCGGGCTCGAGTGGTGGTAACTAGTCTAGTATTCCTAAGTCCTAACTCCTAATCCTAAGTTTTTAACTTTTTATGCTATCTGAATGTGAGTGGTGTTTCATAAGTAAGTAAGTTTATGTAGTAAGTAGTGTAGTTATGTAGTAAGTAAGTTTATCTAGTGGGTTGTAATCGTATGTCGGTTTATAATAAACTTGTGTTTGTGTGAATGTTGTTTGATAAGATTATTTGTTTAGTAATTACCTAACAACTTAGAAAAAATTACCTAAACATTAGATATCAACTTTAAAATGTCAAAAAAATTAAAAACTCAAAAAAATAAATTAAAAGCTTGACATATGAATTTAATTATAAGTTAAGAGTGTTAGTAACAAGCCAAACAACACCCAAAAAAAATCGGGCAACGGCTACTTTCCAACGGTCGGTAACGAGCCGAGAGGACTCGGTTTGGCCCTATAAATACCCTTCTTCCTCCCATTTTCAAACCACACCTCACTCATCTCCTCTAATCTCATCTTCATCTCTCTAATCGCTCTCTAATCGCTCGATCTTGTCTCTCGTAGTCCCGGTTTCCTAATCTCTCTCTTAAATCTCTTAAATCTCTTAAATCTCTAAAATTCAAAATGTCGGGTGTCTTCAACCGAATTACCCGGGGTCGCAAGAGTGTTAGTGGAGCCCCATCTTCATCAATCCCGAGTGTTGGAGGCAGAGCCGGCGCATCGAACCCGGCGGCGGCACCAAGCTTTCGGCGAAGTGCACCGGTTTCGGCGGCGAGCGGATCCCGACGTCGTCGAGATGATGCTCTTTTAGCCGACCACGTCGACGAGATCATGGAGGAAGAGGAGGTCGAGCCCGAGGGGACCTCCCAAGCCGGGACTCCGATGATTCCGACCCAAGAGTCTAGGTTCCCCGCTGAAGGGAGTCAAGGAACTCCGGCCGATGGCGACCCTATTACTACGGCGGAAGTTCGAGCCGCTACTTTCAAGTATTGGTTCACAAAGGGGCCTCGGGATCCAACTTGGGAGGAAGAAAGTTGCTCGGCCAAGTGCAACTTCTGCGGGACGATATACAAGCACAAGAAGGGAGAGGGATATGGGAACTGCGGTCGCCATATCCGGTCGAAGCATCCCGAAAAGCTCGGCCTCGCCAAAGGACAAACTCAACTAACCGGATACGCATCTTCTTCCTCCCAACCCGCTGGTTCATGGTCTTATGATTATCGTAGTTGTCATGATAACTATGCGGAAATGATAGCTGTCGAGGATTTAGCTTATAGTTTTTCACAACGTTTATGTTTCAATGATTTTATTACACAAAATGTTCAACCTGCATGGCAAGGTATTAGTCGAAACACGGTTAAGAGGAAAATACTTAGACGGTATAACACCCGTAAAAATCAATTAATCGAATATTTTCACAAAAACCATGATTTACATGTTTCGATTTGTAGTGACATTTGGACCGACCATTGGCAACATCACTCATACATGGGTGTTACTTGTCATTGGGTTGATCAACGTTTTCAATTGCACAAACGTGTTTTAGCTTTTCGAGTTTTCGATGAAGCACACACAACAAGAAACATAGCACGTGTCCTTTTAAACGTTTTACAAGAATATAGATTGACTAAAAGAGTTTTTAGTATCGGTTTTGACAACGCTTCTGCCAACACCACATCTATCCCGGAATTAATCCAAAACTGTCAGCCCGGGATAGGCGGTAAGTTTTTCCACATCCGTTGCGCCCCTCATATTTTAAACTTATGTGTGCAAGATCCCGATTGTAATGTTTCAATTATAGTTGCTAGAGTTAGAGGATTATTAGAACAATTATATACTGAATATTCGACGGGCGATAGAGCGCCCTCCTCCGGTCGTCCTCCCGTGCCTTCCAGTTCAAGCGGGTCACGAACTAGCATCACCGCTAGAACTAAGGCACTTGCCCGAGATATCTCTGGGTCAAAGAGGTCGAGATCTTCGTCGAGCCCCCACTTGGAGCTCGACGAATATTTGTCCACTAATTTTGATTTTCTCAGCGATGAGGAAGAAGATTTCGATGTCCTTGAATGGTGGAGCCGTCCCGAAAGACAAAGATTCCCGACGTTGCAAGTAATCGCCCGACAAATACTTGGGGCACCTTGCTCCACCGTTGCCGTCGAGCAGCTTTTCAGTCGCAGAGGTCAGATTCTTTCGGAGAAGAGATCGACAAGGTTGCTTCCCGAGAACCTCGAAGCCCAAGTTTGCCTTGTAGATTGAAAGAAGGCGGATATGCGGATGCAGAAGAACATCTTGGGGACTGATTCCGAAGATGATGACGGAGTAGATACAGAGTTCGTTGGGAGCTCCATTGACGGCGCGGTCACAGATGGCTCAGGAGGTGGAGGGTCCGACGATCAAGAAGACTAGAAGAGTAGGTAACCGGGCCGGGGTTCAGACATACACAGGTAAAAGAACTACGTGGGCTTTGATTCCTCAACCCCGGGAGGATACGTAGGCAATCGGGAAACCGATTCAAGCCCTTCTTCCCTTTTTTTTCCCCGACACTCACTCATACACAAATTGTACAATTGTATTGTAGTCTTGTAGACTTATAGAGTTATAGTTGTAGTCTTGAGAATTATAATTTGTAATATTGTAATTTGTACCTAAAGTTCTAAACGGCAAACACGAAATGATATTTTTCAAACATATATGCGTTCAAATGTTCAATACCCGTTCCCGACAATTCCGACAACTCCGAACAAGTGCAAACCCGTCCAACCTAGGTCATACCCGTCGGGTCAACCCGCCGGGTCGCCCCTCCCCGACCCTTGACCCGGCGGGTCGAACCCGTCGACCCGCCGAGTCTGACCCGTGGCCACGCCTACTTTAGACACTACCCGTAAGTCCTTTCCGACTGAACCATTCCGGAATTGTTTACATTCCCTTTTACCAGTTCTACCATAAAACCATGTCTTGACGAAGCCACAGATTTCTTACAAAGTCGAGCTACAATGCAACTCCGAAAGGCGGTCCAGTTTCGAGAAACTGCACTACTATGAGATACCATTGCCATCGTCATTGTCGTCGTCCTTTGTCCACTTGATTGACGCTCTTTCATACCGCAGTTTCTCAATCTCCTTACCGAGATAGTCTAGTGTCGTGTCAGTCACATGATTGGGCGAGCAGCCAGCGTCTAGCATCATCCTGAGGAACTTGTATGCCTCTTTGAGTCTACCTGATTTGGAATGAACCTCAATCAGTGTATTGAATGTCACGACATCCGGGTTTATACCGCTGCTCTTCATCTGTTCGAAGAGCTTGTTAGCTTCATCGATCCTTCCGGCCTTGCCCAGAGCGTTTATAAGGGTATTATACATGACAATGTCGAGGTAGCCGCCTTCCTCCATTAGCTTATTCAGAATTGAGCCGGCTAGGTCTGCTCTCCCCATCTTCCCTAGGCTCTGGACTATTATGTTGTACGTTGCGACATCAGCAGCGCAAAACTTGTCGCCTAGGTGATCCACGATACCCCATGCCTCGTCGAAATAGCCTTTCTTCACGAATGAACTCATGATTGAATTGTACGTGTAGCTTGTCGCATCAAGACCCATGTCGGTGAATATCTCGAACAGCTTGCAGGCCACACTCATCTTTCCCTTAGCCAGAAAAATGGACAAGTATGTATTGACCATGTCTGCATCGAAAGAGGCCATCCCTTTCGCCTGAACACGTTGTCCACGCAGCAACGAGAATCCAGAGAAAATACGGCTATCAGGTCTGGATTGATTGGCAAGCTCATCCGCGTGAGGAGATGACGACCATTCATCTACAATTTTCTGTTGTATCTCCTCATCTGGAGATCCATGCCCATCTGAGAAAAATCCATCGTCTGCCATCAAGTCAGAAGATCTCAAAGAACTCAAAATCCGAGCAAAGACACCCTTAGATGGAATAAAGGGAGTAAAATCATCCTTTGAACTCTGTGGATTTCTAAGCAAAGCTTCCATGTCAAATTTCCACTTCAAAACAGACGGCAATACAGCGCCATCTCTTATGTATTTTACGAGTCTCTCCACTGAATCCCACTGTCCATGCTTGTATAGTCCGATCAGTAGAGAAGTAATAGTGACCAAATCAACAACGAATCCTCGGATTTCCATCTCATCAACCAGCTTTAGTGCATCCTCGAGCTGGCCCTCCCTACAAAGATGGACTATGACAATGCTAAACGTGATGCCGTCCACAAAACTACCCTTCTTTTTCAAGTCCTGGAACAAGGTATACGCAGCAACAGACCTTCCGTTCCGGATCAAGCCATCTATCAGAATATTGTATGTCCAGCATGATGCCCTTATTCCATCTTGAGTCATCTTCTCGAAAAGTTGGCATGCTTCATTGAGCCTCCTTGCCTTGAGAAATCCATCAAGAAGAGAGTTATAGATGATGGTGTCGGGCTGAAACCCATGATACTGCATTTCATTGAATACTTTAGTGGCATCATCGATTCTATACGACTTGGAGCAGCCTTGTATAACAATGCGGTACGTGAATGCATCTGGCTCATGCCCAGAGCATTTCAACTCTTCGTAAATGATCAAGGCGTCCTTCGCCTTTCCAGCCAGGCAGAGCACATGGAGAAGGCTATTATACGTACAAAGGTCAGGTCCGCTAAATGAATGCGAACCTAAACTCTGATCCTTCATCTCCTTAAAAAGCCGGAGAGAAGTTTCTGAATCGCCCCAACAACCAAACGAATGGATGCATATATTGTAACCCCATGTGTCGAACATATACTTCTTCTCTCTCAAACTGGTATACACGCGTTCAAACTCCTTCCTCATATCAGCTTTTCTAAGAGCAACAAGCATCTCGTTACAAGTAAGAGCTTCACAGGGAAAAACTGATTCATTGCTATTTGAGGTATCTAGAAGTTTGGTGAACATAGATAGAGCCACACTCACCTGGTTTTTCCGAACAAGAGCAACAAGGAAAGAGTTATACATGGAGGGGCTCAAGCTTGCGCCTAAACTCTCCATTCGATCCAGAAGATTGAGAGCTGAATCATACTGGCCTGAGCGAACGAAACCATCCAGGAGAAGCTTATAGGTATCAGATTCAACAGCAATCCCATCTTCCTTCATCAAATCCAGCAAGCTAAGCACTTCTTGGTCACACAAATAACTGGGATTCCTGGACCGAAGCAAGACCCGGAAAATATGTGAATAAGTAGTGCCAGTGTGCTTGTAATGTGGTGCCTGAGAACACCAGTGGAAAAACTCCAATTTTTTGGAGGCATCGAGGGAATTCTTTTCGAGAATACGAAGGATGAGTTCCTCAGTGAGAGGAAAAGAATCCACACTGAGATTCGACGTTCCTGAATCCAACAAATTCTTGGCTACGGAAGCAGTCAGAAGGAAATTTCCCAGCTCAAATGCTCGACGAGGACTCGAATTGGATCCTTGCCTTTGCCCACCCAAATAGCTTGACAAAAACGCAACGGTTCCTCCACAAAATCCAGATCCTGGTTTATACACACCACTCCATGAGGCCAGTTTCATCCCACAAATAATAATTTCTGCACAATTGATCAACCAACAAAATGTTAAGATAAAAATTACCCGGTTAAATCGCATCTGAATGCAATGACCACGAATCATAGTATCATTAGTGTTCGATAATCACACAAACAGCGCTATTCCTCATTAAAAAAAAAAAACATCAACCATGAAGTAGAACAGAGACTTATGCATAGTTTTACGATTACCTGATCATAAGGACCAAAAACCATAGAGAAATTACACAATATTAGGACTGAACACAATGCATCCATCATAGCATAATTTGGAGAGCTAATTTTTTTTTGTCAATTTTCGCTCAACGCTAAAGATTATGACAGCGCCTCCTTAATTCCCTTCTATTGTTGTTTCATTAATCACTAATTCTAGGCAGATTAGTTGCCTTTGAAAAATCCAGCAAAGGACGATGTCTTATAGACTGAATTGGGGGTTTAGGGATTGCAAGAGGACTGAAAACTATACACAAAAGAGCAAATATTGCTAAAAGCACTAAAATGCAGTTCATAATTTCCGTTTACCTTGGGCTGGACAAATTCAGTTGAAAAGCCACCGTGTAGCGGATCGGAGGCCGGAGAAGTGGCGAACTGGCGAAGTAAGGATGCAAGCCGATGAAGTGGACTGGACTCTGGAGAGCGGAGAGGGGTGAATTGGCGAAGTGGATTGGGGGGGGGTAGGAGCCGATCTGGAAATGAGGTGGCCGGTGAGACCGGGGGTTCCGGCGAGGAGGCGGCAGGGCAGTGGCTGGGACTCCTTTTGGGAGTGGGAGATTAGGAGCTCCGGTTTCACTGCTATACTAGTTTCTACTTTCTACAAGTTAGGTGATATTCGGGTCGGGTCTCCAGCAATCCACACCCGTTTATTCAGGCCGGGGGATTCGGGTATGAATCAGGTGCAGCCCATATATCATGACTTGTGTATATGGGCTTCTGGCGAATTCAGAAAATAGGGCAAAATCCGGCCCATTAAGGGTTCTACCTTTTCTTTCTTTTCCGGAAAGATATTAGGGTGTGTTTGGTAATGATATCTAGATATCAGATATCAGCCCCGATATCTGATATCTAGTGTTTGGTAGGGCTAGATATCGATATCACTTTAACTGATATCGATATCTAGTGTTTGGTATGCATAATAAATCACTTGATATCAAGTGATATCTGATATCTGTGTTTGGTAAGAGTCAGATCTCGATATCAGTTGATATCTAGATATCAAATTTGGCCTATTTTGATATACTCATTTTTTGGGAGGTATCACTTGATATCGATATCGCCCGATATCGATATCTTAATACTGATACCGATATCTTGATATCAAGATATCAAAGATATCACCCGATATCGATATCTTGATATCGATACCGATATCGATATCTTGATATCTAGATATCGTTACCAAACACACCCTTAGAGTATCTGTATTGTTTTTTGTGTTTATCAGTTCTCCATATTTTTTACAACAACGTCGTCTAAGAGAATCCCACAATAAAACAAAGTCTTGAAGTAAAAATATAGTTACTCTTACCTCAAACTAGTAGATGAGAGGGCGAAAAGCCATAGAGGAACCAACAAAACCATATAAGAGCTAAGGAGAAAGAAAATTGTAATGAGGAGATAACACGTAAGTACATAACACAAACACGTAAATTAGGTCAACTCTTTTTTCATCCTTTTAAGTTTTAATAACCTAATATATTTTCAATCACATATCTTAAACTCATTAGAATTTCTTAATTTTTTTATTCAACTACCAACACTATACTAAATGATATAATAATAATATTTATATACATGGATTTTATTATCTAATTAATATATAAAATATTGTAATAATTATATATTTGTTATTTTCAGTATATATACACATTAATTATTAGTATAATATCTACTTATTATATTTTTATAATATTAAAAAAATATTAGTCTCAATAATTAGGTTATTAAAAATTATAATCATTAAAAATTTAAAATATTTTTTAAAAAAAGTTTTTTGACTAAAAACACACAAAAAAAATACAGAATTCTATATTATAAAGCAAAGCACCTTGGAATCCCTTGGATCCCATTTCCTCTCTCTTTCTGCTGGAACAAGTCTCTCCCGTGTCTAATGGGGTTACGATTTTTCCAATCCAAAAGTCATTAGAAATTAGGCTAGATACAGTAGTAATTTTAGAGAATCCGCATTCATAGATATGAATTCAATTAAGTTCTTTAACTCATGGATCAAATTATTTCATAGATTGGATTTCACTTGAGTGTCTACGGTCCTATATTCTTTTTATTTTTCTCTCTCCTTAATAAATCCATCTTATTTTTTTTACCCACATCTCTATAACTCAATTTATTATAAACTAAATAATATAAAATAAAAAAATAGCCCACGACCTACCCTAAACTCATCTCTTTCTCTTTCCTACCCTTTCACACATGCCTCCCATCTTTACTCTTTCTTGAGTTTTTAACGGTTTCTTAGAGCATCCGCACCCATAAATTGTATGTGTTTACTCAAGCAAATGTTGAGTCCAAAAGCAAATAATGTTTCAAGCAATTTTTGCTCAAGTAAAACAAATTTTTACACACTCATTGGAGTCATTGCTCAAGCAAATGAGGAGTCTAAAACCCATCTATATTATTATAATACTAAATGAGAAGTCGCCTACGACATGTGGCGGCTTCTCCTTTAAAGTAGGATTTGTTAGTTATTTTTTGTATAGATTTTTTAATTAGTAAGATTTGTTAGTTATTTATTTTTAGATTAATAATAAAAAAGAATTAGATTTAAAAATTAAATTACTAATTAACCTAATTGATATGCCATATCTAAAATAACTAACTAACCAAAACGTAATCTTATTGTTTGCATGATGATATATGCAAATCCATAATCTAGAAACTTACGCATATCTCATCACTTTGTTTTTTTTAATCACCAATCTTATCACTTTATAATGTAATCTCTTACTGGATCTATTGCAATCTTATCACTAAAATAATTTTTAAAAAATCAAATTAGTCCATTCCAAGTTTCAGATTGTTATTAATCAGATTAGTCAATTTTTATTTTTATTTACAATTATTTATTAATTCAAAGTAGATATCTAAAATCAATGATCTCTGATTTGGTTAAAATTTTGAATTTTGAAATCAGTTTTTGTTTTTCGAATTCTTTAGATCAACTAATCTGATTTGGTTACAATTTTGAATTTTGAAATTTAAAAAAAAAGTATTCACATCGCCAAAATTGTAGTACTACTGTTATAAATACTACGTACCCTAACTCTTCCTGATTCAATTGTTCACATTTTTACGGAGTATATTCATTTGCTTTTGTACTGCTGTGTTGCTTTTATATCTTAATCTAACATAATCATTTGCAGATGCAGGTTATTGATTCTACCCTAATTTACTTGATTTCAATCCCACCCCAACTTCCCTCTCTTATTGCCCTTCTCAGTTTATCAGATTAATTACGATTCCATTGATTCTACTTGGAATTATGTCCAGTTGTGCTTAACTACTCGGAAAATTGATGTGAAATCGATCGACTTTGTGTTGCTACGTGGAATCATTAGTCAAGATGTACGTGAAATCATTCAACGTAACACTAAATACTTCCAATTCGATTTGATTTGAAGTTATCTAATTAATCTTTTGGTTTCATCTTATAAATATAGGGGCAAGCTAATGCGGATTTCATTTATTTTATTTATGGTTTTAGTTAGCTGCATTCGTTCAAACATACTCCGTATATTCTCATGGTTGTATAATTAAATTTATGGAAGATTTTGCTAATTAATCTTTTGAACCACTTTTTAATCAATAAATTTTAGATTTTCAATTATAATTTAGTCATGGTTATACAATTAAATTTATGGAAGATTTTGCTAAACAAATCACTTAAGATATGATTTGTTTGTTAGTTTAGATATTCACTGGATAAGATCAAATAAAATCATATTTATCTCAAAAAATCAAATTGGATTACATTATAACTTGCCATTTGTTTAAGAAAATATTTGATTCTATTTTTATTGTTATATTTTTTATTCCACAAATTACTATAGAATATTTCGGTTTTAGTTTTAATTTCTATTTTTTTAGATAAATAACTCAAAATTGATTCATTCATTTAATTTTGAACCATATGTATGTTAATTAAAAGATAAAACCAAAACTCATAGGTTCTATTGTTTAGGTAATGTATCTTTAATTATTTTTATTTATTTATTCTTCTTATCAGTTTGCTAGAGAAAATATATATGTTACTCTTTTTTATACGGATGTTTTCCACCACATGCTATATACAAGAATTCAAATCCCTATTCATTTTTGTATGCAAGATTATTATCTCCATATGTATGTTGGATGGTTACAAGTAATGCTTACAAGTTTTGGTATCGATGAAGAAATGTTAAATGAAATTATATAAACACATATTTTTAAACAAAGATCCGTGCATTGCACGGGGTACTAAGCTAGTTTATATAAATAAAAACAAAACAAAACGCAAAAAAGAAGGACAAGATATTACTACTTGATCAAGCAAGCGACGGAGCAAATTTTGCTCAAATAATTGGTGGAGCAAATGTAAATGTTTGATTGCTCAAGCAATTCAAGACCGGTGCGAGCTCCGAAATGATTTTGTTTGAACAAATGAATAGGACCCCACCAAATGCTCAAGCAAATGGGGTGGTTTTGCTCTTCAGCGCGAATGCTCTTAGTAGTAAACCCATCACATCATTCCTTAACAAAATACATCACTCCTTTATTATTCTATTATTTTATTTTATTTTGGTAGAAAAAACGGAGGGAAAGTCCCTCCCCCCGGAACAGGGGTTTAATTAGAAAGGAAGGCCAAAACGGCCATTACAAACTGGAAAGGCGGATCGAAGTGACCCCCAAAGAATCGTTGCGAAGAAAGTTTAAAAGATCGTTAGGAGGCGCGTCCAAAACAATGACGCCAATAGGAAAGGAAAAAGCAAGGGAAGCTAACAAATCCGCATGGCGGTTAGCTTCGCGCAAAATGTGTCGAAATTGAACATCTCAATCTCTACGAATGAAGCCATGGCAAAGGTCGACCAGGCTAGCGTACGAGTGAGTCGGCTTTAACTTCTTCTTCAGCAGATTAACTGCGACTAGGGAATGCGACTCGCGGACTATCTTCTTGATCCCAATATCCCACGCCAGGCGAAGGCAACTGAAGATACCCCAAAACTCAACAGCTGCGACAGTGTAGGCTCCTATGTTGTGCACAAAGCCACCTTGCCAGTCCCCATTCTCGTTCCTGAGTATTCCACCAGGCACCAGCGGTAGCAATACCCGTCATGGACACATCTCCATCGGTATTTAGTTTCCACCAGCCCAGATCTGGGTGCTTCCATCCGACCAAAACCTGACCTTTTGGTCTAGCAGCAGGCGTCTCCCCCACAACTCTAACAGTAGCCTTATACTCGGACACCGTTCTTAGACAGTGCTGCTTTGACAGCGGAGATGGGTTGACATTCTTGAAAGTGACCTCGCTTCTCCTGATCCAAAGCGTCCACAGAGCCGAGGCAAAAACCTCATTCCAGTTCACATCAGTGTCCACCTTAACACTTGACAGCAGGTTAGCACACATCCATGAGGCAAAAGCCAGATCAAAGAAGCAATCATTGCCCCTAACTTTCTCAAACTGCAACAAAAAACATTAGCAGTGTCGCAGTCCCTGAAAAGATGGGAGAATGACTCTTCACCCGTCGTAGAGTTTCCTATGTGCCTTCGCAAACGCTCGAGATTCGTTAGAATCCCGCCCTTGGTAGCCATCCAACATGAGGCTTCTAGTCCTCTCATTTACATTCAATTTCCAAATAGTTTTATACAAAGTAGAGTCCATGGATTGAAAATTTGACGTACCTTGGATAATAGTATATCCCGATTTCACCGAGTAGTCCCCGTCTTTGCTAGCGTTCCAACACAACACGTCCTCTCTTTCAGAAATGGCGACAATAGCAACTTTCAGGAGAGTGGAGGACGGGAGAAGGTGTTCAAATTGTTGCCAATTCCAGCCACTGTTACTATCCCAGAATTCAGCAACTCGGTCCTCCGACTCTAGCAACTCGGCATCGCTTTTCACCATGTCAATAAGAGGGACGTCTTCAAGCCATTTATCCTTCCAGAACCTGATTTTTCTCCCGTTCCCAAGGTAGCAACTGACATTAGGATCAATAACCTCACTCAAGGCAGTGGTAATACTCTTCCAAATGGGTGACGTCGCAGCAGAAGCATCGAGCGCCGTATTAACATATTTACTGATCAGAAGCTCCTTCCAAATGCCCTTCTCATCGCTCATCAGTCTCCAGCCCAATTTCGCAACAAGGGCACGATTAAGTTCCACCATACTCTTTATGTCAAGGCCACCCATCTCATAGGGCCTGATAACCTTAGGCCAAGCGACCTTGTGCACTCGTCACCTTTCCTTAGTGGAACCCCATAGGAAATTTCGGCAAAGTTTCTCTAGCTTCTTACACGTCCCCTCCGGTAGGATCATTGTTGACATGGAATAGACGGGGATGGAAGCTAGGACAGACCTAATGAGAGTAGTCCTCCCTGCGAAATTGAGGAGCTTGGCTTTCTACCCATCCAGCTTGGAATTGAATTTACTCACGACCGACGAGAACGTTTTCCCAGGCACTCTCTTCTGAAGGATTGGGACTCCGAGATAGGTTCCGAGATCATGCGTAACCTCAATCTCACTAGCATTCTAGATTCTCTCCTTAAGCGCTTGCTTGACATTCTTCGAGACGAACACCTTCGACTTTTGTTGGCTAACCTTCTGCCCTGAACCTTCATAAAAGGCCTCCAAACAGTCCATGATCACCTTCACCTGTCCCACCGACGCCTCTGCAAACAAGAGGATGTCGTCGGCGAAAAATAAGTGGGATAGCGCAGGACCCCCCCTAGCAACTTTGATAGGTTTCTAGTCCCCCCGATCAACCGCGCTCAGTATAATGTGACTCAATGTCTTCATGCATAAAATAAATATGTATGGCGAGATCGGGTCACCCTGACGGATTCCGCGGGAGGAGGGGGTAAACTGAGGGGTGACTTCACCATTCCATAGCACATGCATTCTTGGGGATCTCACACATTCCATGGTCTAGCGAATAAGCAACTTCAGAAGCTTGGCGCATTTGAGCGTATCCTCAATGAAATTCCAACTCAATCTATCGTATGCTTTTTCAAGATCGAGCTTGAGGAACATCTAGCCCTTGACGCCTTGTTTCTTGCGCATAGAATGAACCACTTCTTGAGCAACGATGATGTCTTCAGAGATGAGTCTTCCCGGAATAAAGCTACCTTGAAGCGGGTCCACGAGATCTCCCATCAGCGGCTGGAGTCTGTTGGCAATGACCTTCGAAATAGCCTTGTAGATAATGTTACAAAGGTTTATCGGACTGAAATGTTAAATTCTTTAGGGTTTACCAATCTTAGGCAACAGGACAATTAGGGTGTCGTTAACGCCTTCCGAAAGAGCGGTGGTAATGAAGAAACGTTGAACAAACTCCAAAACCGAAAGGCCGACCGTGTCCCAACATTTATGGAAGAACACTGGTTGGAAACCATCGATGCCGGGAGATTTGAATGCCCCCATACTCTTGAAAGCTCTGAATATCTCTTTCGTTTCAATCCATGTCCCTTCCTCCGAGAACAAGCCTTCCACACGGTTCCTTTTCCAACGGATGATGGTTGAGGTGTGGAAGAAATCGGTGTTTCGATCCCCGAGCGCAAGCCAAGAAACTCTAGACTTTTGGAACCAGAGGATCTCCTCTTGCTCGAGGGTCTCATCAAGGGCTTTTTTCAGCTTCTCCTCCCAATCCAAACTCGAGGATGACGACATGGACGTATTCCTCTGCTGAGTAGCATCAAGCGCTTTCATGAGGTTGCATTTTCGAGCTTGGATCTTCTAAAAAACTTCATTGTTCCATTTAGTAAGATCAACTTTTAGCTTTTCAAGAGCGCGCGACGCAGTGCAATGGTGATTCCAATTACACTCAATGAACCTCGGGAAACTCTCATGCTTCATCCAAGCCGCCTCAAACCGAAAGTAGGCGCGGGAGAACCTTCATGAACAAAGGGCAATGATTCGAGGAATAGCGTGGGAGATGACAGATTCTAGCATCCGGCAAAATCATGCGCCCATTAATATTGGTGAACACCCTATCAAGGCGTTTCGACACAACACACCCTCCCACAACGACCTTACTCCAAGTGAACTCCTGGCTGGTGTAGCCTAGATCGACGAGCCCGAACTTGCTTATGAGGCTATGGAAAGAAGGAGTGTCACTATGCACACCTCTCCGGCCCCCGTTCTACTCTCCTGGCTCGACCACGCAGTTGAAGTCACCACCCAATATGAGCGGTCCAGAGATATTCTCAAGGAAGCAATCAAGTGCCTCTCATAACAGAATCCTCCTGGGCACCGTGGGAGGGGCGTACACCGCGACCAGATGCGCTCTAACCCCACTAGAAGGCCAAGAAACGTGAATAAAGTCTGCCTTTTTTTCATGGACTAAGATGTCACATTTTTTTTTTATCATCTCAAAGGAGCCACACCCCTCCCGCAAAACCCACTGCTTCAATACGAACACAGCCTGGGAAATTCAACTTTCTACAAACTTCTTCAGCCTAGCTACCAGATATACGGGTTTCCATCAGTGCAAGCACGTCGATAGAGCAACTCTTCTTAATGTATCTGATGGCTCTCCCAAAGCTCTTTTTCCCTACACCAAAACAATTCTAAAAGAGAATATTAAGGGTTTTATTAGACATAAGGAAGATTGAAACAAAAACAACGACTAAACAAATAGGAGTTGAAGAACTAGGAATCCTAGGGATCTGATCCCGGCCGATTCGTCGATAGGCTTTGCAATCTCTTCCGCATCGTTTGATCCCACTAATACTGTTTTCCACGATGTTTATGTCCGAGCCCCAGAACTTTCCGGTCAAAGGGGGTGAGAATGACATAATTTTCACCCCCTCCCAATTGCTTTCATTGGTTCTCGTCACTGTCTCGTTTTCGACTGTCAATTGCATAGGGTCACCCGTCGGAGCTTGTCTCGGCCTTTTCTTTACACCTCTATGCTCAAACGCATCTTGCATCACATGAGAGCCGCCATTGGGGCCTTTCCGAGCTCCTTTCTTAACGTTTTTTTTTCTTTGACACAGAAGCTTGGGTGTGCTTACTCTTTTAATTTTGAGTAAGGCTTGGACTTTCACCTTGGGCCACAAAGGTGATATGATTCCTTCGACTCTCGGGCCTTTGCTCGTTCTGTGAGCTCACAGGAGAAGGCCCATTAGAGCTTTCCCCAACTTCATTCTTTTTCTTATCCAAGTTTCCATGCTTTTCCACCTCAGACGCTACCCCGCCGTTGCTTGCCTTGGAAGGTGGGACAGGGGCATTACTGCGTTTATCCTCCCCATAAGATCCAAGGATCAATCCCCAGTCAGAGGAAGGCACACTTTTCTTCTGACGATTTGGGTTTTCCTTTGGTATGTTGTCGTTAGAAAACCTATTGGACCCAGCCGGCGGCACCGTCGTTCGTTGTTTCTGTTTCCCTGGCCGATTCCGGCGAGTCACCGTCATCCAAAGGCCATGTGATCCCTCTTCTTCATCCAGAATTTCCTTGCTTGCTTCTTGATCCTTGTTAGTTCGGTAGAATCCTTCTCCTTTCCCTGAGATTGGGCTACCTCAGGTCTAATTTTGGAAGGGCACGATGCCTTCATATGCCCCACTCTCCCGTAACCAAAGCAAATCGTGGGGATACCCTCGTACTCAAGGAGAAACCTTTCACCATTGATGAACACGGACCCTTTAAGTGGTTCCTCAAGATTCACTTCCACGCAGACACGAGCGAAATTACCTCGGTTAGTATACAAGGTACGTGCATCCACTTTTATTGGCTTGCCAAAACCTTTCGCAATCATCATGAGTATATCCTCTTTATAGAGGGCCATGGGAAGATCCAAGATTCGGACCCATATCGGAGTTGACTTAATCTTTTCTGATGGTTTGAAGTCTGGAGACCACGCTCTGATAATTAAGCATTTGCCAAACACCGCCCAGGGGCCATCTGTAAGGACTTTCAAGCAGTCTTCTTCCGTCTCTAACCGCACCAGGAAGTTCCCATAGGGGAGGTCGATCACTTGCATTCGCCCAAAATCTTTCCAGATTTCCCTCAACTTTTTCTCCATGACGTGCAGGGGGATTTTTGAGCCCACAATTCTGATGATGACCGAGTTCTTCCACACCCCTACAAGGGCCTCAATCACGTTATGGTCGATGGAGATGACAGGATCTCCCTTAGTGCCCTGCGGGAATGAGACAACGATCTTATCCCTAATGAACTCTCCATAGAGGAGGGTTTTCCTCTGCAAAAAACCACCCATCACGACTTTATCTCTCTAAGTATGAGCAGCATCTTGCACCGGCGGTGGTGGAGGGGAGGACTGATCACTCCCCGGGCCTGGACCCCTGGGAGGAGGCGGGACCGGAGGCGGATCCGTCTGCATATCTTTAGTGTGGCCATTCGTTGACGGTGGAGCTTTGGGGGCACTCTCTTTATTATTCTATTATTAAGTTCCTTATATTTATCCTTTAAACACCCCAATGTAGGTGCTCTTAGTGAATACGAGTTTTCAAATTTATTTTATTTTCAATCGGTAAGAATTCAAAATACTAAAATATCTGATAAATTGAGAGGACGCATGGAGCGACAAACAGATAAACCTCACAGTATAATAACCCACAAACAATGAACTAATAATCACTCAAAGCAATACGAGAGAAATAATCCTAAAAAACTATGAACCAAAGTAAAAAAAAATAAAAAATTTAGTGATTACATTTACAAGGCTTTTTATGTTTTAATGCATTTTTTTTTTAAAAAAGTTAAAAACACTGTAAAATATTAAATTATGTTATAAATTTAAAGTAAATTCATGATGAATACTCCACATGAGATTATTTTTAAAAATTCAATTAAAAACTAATACTCTGTATACGCCTTTCGGCCTGATCTTAGGCCCTGACTCACCCTCCGTGGTGGAGGAAGACCTCCTAGGGATAAGAGACATAGTGCTAAAGAGAGAGCCAAAAGGGGATCTTTCGTGTATAATCCTGCATAATCTCGAATGTTATCAGTTCCGGTACGTAGACCAAATGATACAATGCAAGCAAAAGTTCCTAGATTCATGGAGATATAGAACAGCATATAAGTTATCATGCTTGCATATCCATCATTTGAGTCTCCAGCTTCAGATCGAAGTCCTGATTCACCAATATCCAAGTAAGCAACCTTATCTAATAAGAAAGGGACTCTCTGCTTTTCTCGTCTATGGTTTCTACCATGACTCAAACTGAATCGGGAACAGAGATCGGGATGGAATCGCTTTATATAATGTTTACATTTTTAAAAAGTAGATAAAAAAATTAAACATATATATAAGGTGGGATTGACTCTGGTGAAAACCTCAAATTGTGGTAAAAACCGTGAGGACTACTTTATAACTTGGTTTATTTGAAACCCGTGCTAAAAACCTCAATCACACGGTGACTTTACAACTCGGTTCACCTAAAAACCGTGCTAAAAACTCCAATTTAAAATAACACATGACTTTATAGTTTGGTCAAGCCTAAAAATCGTGCTAAAAAACTCATGTTTTAAAATTATATAGTGACTTTATAGCTCGATTTTATTCAAAACCGGGCTAAAATTTATGACTTTATAGATCAGTTGTATTTATAACCGGAATATAAAGCAAGTGAACCGGGCTAAAAAGCCGATCCTCACGGATTTTTACCGTAATTTTGGTTTTTATCGGAGCGCACCCCTAATATGTATATGTGTCCTATATATTTTACGAACGAGATATACATATGAAAATACAGAGGACACATATGCATATTAACCTTATGTCCTTATACTATATAAGTTTAATTTATTTTTGTAAAAATCTAAAAACTACTCGTACATATGAAATGAAATATCAGTACTATTTAATCAGAATTTGAAAAAAAATAATCCGGTTTTGGTACGCAATCTGGTCAATAGTTAAGTTGGAAGCAATTTGGTCAAAGTCAAAGACGGGGTACGTGCAATCTGGTCACCCGCGCATTTGGTAAATGGTTCGTACAGCCCAAGGGAAAAACAATCACCGCCCGCCATTACTACTTTACTAGATGGTTTGAACTTTCCACGCAAATCAATCACCCCTCCAAAAAAGCAATTAAAGCATTCAAAATTCAAATGACAGTTTTTTCCTCTTCTAGTTCTCGCCCTCCCCCCCTGCATTCATACCACTATTGCCGCAATGGCTGCCCGCATCCTCATCCTCCTCGTCTTCCTCCTCCCTGTCTCTGTGAATTCCCAATCACTCGAATCTCTGCAGCGTTCCACTCTCCTCTCTATCAAGCAGCAATGGGGGAACCCTCCCTCTCTCTCCTCTTGGAATAACACCGCCGCCTCCCCCTGTACCTGGTTCGGTATCACCTGCTCTTCCTCTTCCTCCGTTACCGGAGTCAGCCTCTCCAACGCCGGCATCACCGACCCGATCCCGGCCTCCATCTGCGACCTCAAAAGCCTCACCAATTTGGACCTCTCCTGGAACTTAATCCCCGGCGGATTCCCCACCGGTCTCTACAGATGCAATTCCCTCTCCTACCTAAACCTCTCCGGCAACTTATTCGTCGGCCCCATCCCCGGCGACCTTCACAAGCTCTCCCCCGCCTCTCTCAGCAACCTCGATCTCTCCGACAACAACTTCTCAGGCGACGTCCCCGCCTCCGTCGGCGACCTAGCGGAGCTTCGATCTCTTAATTTGTCCAACAATTTGCTGAATGGCACGCTCCCGCCTCAAATCGGGAACCTCTCGAACCTCGAGGATTTGGTGCTGGCCTACAATCCCTTCTCTCCCATGGCTTTGCCCCCTGCCTGGGGGAAACTCAAGAGCTTGAAATACCTTTTCATGGCCACATGCAATCTGGTGGGCGCGATTCCACAGAGCTACGGTGGCCTCCAGAGCCTCCAGCATCTGGATTTGTCTGATAATCGGATTGCGGGCGGGATTCCGACTGGGCTGTTTCAGCTCACCAATTTGAGCTACATTTACCTTTTCAAGAACAATCTATCCGGAGGGATTCCCAGCTCGGTTCAATCTCTGAATCTGATTGAGATTGATCTGTCTCAGAACAATCTGACCGGTTCGATTCCGGATGATTTCGGCAAGTTGAAAAGCCTCAAGCTCTTGAAGCTGTTCCAAAATCGGTTGGATGGGGCAATTCCGTCGAGTATCGGCCTCCTCCCGGAGTTGGAGATTTTGAGAGTGTTCTACAACAATTTGTCCGGTCCTCTGCCTTCGGAGCTCGGCCTTCATTCCCCGCTCCAGCAATTGGAGATCGATCGCAACCAGTTTTCGGGTCCTCTACCGAGTAGCCTCTGCTCCAATGGAGCCTTCGTAGGTACTAACTAACTGCTATAAGTTAATCTCTAGTTTTTCATAATTCAATTGAGATTGATCGGTGATCAATATGGATCTTCTGGATTTGCTATGTTGCAGGTGTGACAGCGTTTTCGAACAATTTGAGCGGGGAGATACCGAAATCGCTGGAGAATTGTCAGACCCTTCGCAATCTAATGCTCTACAACAATAGCTTTTCGGGTGAGTTTCCTCACGGGATTTGGACTTTACCCCATCTTGAGCTCGTGATGTTGAGCTTCAATGGCTTCACGGGGCAGCTTCCTGATCAGATACCATGGAATCTGACCCGTCTTGAGCTCAACAACAACAATTTCACCGGAAACATCCCAGATGGGATCTCCAATTGGACCAACATTCGGGTTTTCAAGGCGGGGAATAACATGTTATCAGGCACTGTTCCATTGGGATTGACAAGCCTCTCGAATCTCAACGTCCTCTCCCTCGAAGGGAATCAGCTCTCGGGTTCACTACCTGTGAAGATCAACTCATGGGCGAGCCTCAACACTCTTAATCTAGCAGGGAATAGGCTGTCAGGTTCGATTCCTGGTGTCCTTGGCACCGTGCCGAGGAGGCTCAGTTACCTTGACCTTTCAAGCAATGATCTCTCGGGCGAAATCCCATCCGAGTTGAACAAGTTGACGCTCTCATTCCTTAACCTGTCGAGCAACGAGCTAACGGGGGAGATCCCGTCTGAGTATGATAACCAGGCCTTTTCGAACAGCTTCTTGAACAACACCAACTTGTGCACATCTGATGGATCCCGAATGTTATCGCTACCCAAATGCTCAATCTCCGCAAACCCCTCTTCCAATTCCAAGCACATCTCAAGCAAGTACCTAGCCATAATCCTGGTTCTTGCAGTGGTCATTGTATTGGCTGGTTTATACTTCACCTTGTTCGCTATCAACGAACTGAGGCAAAGGAAGCGCAACAGCAAGCTGACATCGTGGAAGCTGACATCTTTCCAGAAGCTCGAATTCACGGAAGATAACATTGTGTCAAGCTTGTCTGAGCACAATGTGATAGGATCCGGTGGAGCCGGGAAGGTATACCGGGTCCCTATTGCCCGCTCGGGTAAACTAGTCGCTGTGAAGAAGATTTGGAGCAATCAAACACTAGATAACTCTCAGTTCCTGGCTGAGGTTCAGACCCTGGGAACCATCAGGCACTCCAACATTGTCAAGCTGCTGTGCTGTGTTTGCAGCGACGATACTAAGCTTCTCGTTTACGAGTATTTGGCTAATCATAGCCTCGATAGGTGGCTAAGCCGGAGGAGGGGTTCCGACTCAGATAGCACAGGAGAATCTGTTAGTGTTCTAGATTGGCCTAAAAGGATGAAAATCGCAATTGATGCAGCACAAGGGCTGTGCTATCTTCACTATGATTGCTCTCCGCCTATCATTCACCGGGATGTCAAGTCGAGTAACATCCTGCTTGATTCCGATTTCAATGCCAAGATTTCAGATTTCGGTCTTGCAAAGATGATCAAGAAGCAAGGAGAGCTTCCTACTTCACCTGATGTTGCAGGATCTTTCGGATACATGGCTCCTGGTAAAACCGAAAAAATAACCTCTCCATGTGTTTTCAAGTCTTATATACAATGCAGGTTAGCTAATGCAGTTATCTTTATGCAGAGTGTCGTTACACGAACAAGGTGAACGAAAAAATAGACGTGTACAGCTTCGGAGTAGTGCTCCTGGAGCTGGCAACAGGGAAGGAGGCGAATGGAGACGGGTGCCTCAACCTGGCAGAGAGCTCATGGAAGCATTACAAGGAAGAGAGGCCGATTGGAGAAGCCCTCGACGAGGAGATCAAGCAGCACTGCCACCTAGAAGCAATGGCGAGCGTGTTCAAACTGGGGCTCATGTGCACAAGCACCTTGCCAACTTCACGGCCATCCATGAAGGAGGTGCTGCAGATGCTTCGCCGGTTTAGCCCTCCTGAGGAAGTCCCTGTGAAACCAAAGACTGTCACCAGTGAGCGTGATGTTGCTCCTCTTCTCACTAGGGATAGCGACTTCTCGAGATATAAGACCCGTAGTAAGAAGGAAGCAGAAGACGATATCTTTAGCATGGTTTAGCATCTCTTATAGTTAGAACTCAAGTTTGTTCATATATACATATATGCATCATCAATAGACCAAAGAGTCTCACATTGAAAGCATGAACAGATGCAAACTTAGTTTTGTTCATAACAGCTTGTGATTTATGTGTATCAGTTTTCGCTCAACGCTAAAGATTATGACAGGGCCTACTTGATTTCCTGATATTGTTGTTTCATTTAATCACTGATGTTATGCAGATTGGTTGTCTTTGAGAAATCCAGCAAAGGGCGATACTTTGTAGACTGAATTTGGGGGTTTAGGGATTGCTGATTTCAAGAGCATTGATTGAACACTGAATCAGCACAAATTGAACAATAAAGAAGAGATATTTCTGAAGGCACTGAAAATGAGTTCACGATTTCCGCTTACCAGAGATGCGGTGGCCGGAGGCGACCGAGAGGGGGTTTTATTCCGCCGCCCGTTTTATTCCGTCCGCGTGATTCTGGTATCCTTCAGGTGCGGCCCATATAACATGATGTCAATTGTCAAATGGCCGACCTGGCCCATTAAGGGATACCCCCTTTTTTTTTTTTTTTTTGGAAATACATAATTTCTTTTTTAACAAGGTAAAGATTCAAAATAATCAACACACCTACGTCAAGTAAATCAAGAGGCCGTAATAAACGGGCAAACCGTCATGAAACTAACAAGTTAATACATAAATATTCAAGTTCAAATAGAACAAAGCAAAGAAAAGCCCGACACAGGAGGAAGTCGAGAAGGGGACTTTGGGATGAAACTGCGCTTGAGGGACTGGAGCAGAAATATAAGAAAGTACGTCTCATGGGGAAGTGTTGACCAACTACGTTCCCCCACCTAGATGAGAAATCTTCGAAATCCACGAACACTACATGTATTTCAAACTTTAGAAATACATAATAAAAAGGTTAATAATTTCAATTGAGAAATATGGTTTGTATGGTATATCGAACTCTTACTTGTATAAAAAAAAAATAAATAAATAATTCAAAATACTAGACACCATCATTGTCTAGTAAATCAAGAGGCTGAAAGGAAACAGTTGATGGAGCAATCGTCTTGAAACAATCGGTAACACAATCAACAACCAACAACCAAAATGCAAAGGGCCACTTCTTATCCAGGAGATTAGTCCTTGGAGTTTCGTCTTCACTACTCACAGGAGCTAGAGTTTTTTTGTACCGTTGACATGCGATGCTTCTCTTTGATAGTGCTTGGCTTCGTTCTTCACTGACGTCCTCAATGTTTCGATTTTAGTTCTGCTTAGTTTCGTTCTTTTCAGAGTGTATACGCCTACTTGTTGATTGCACCCTTTTCCCTTTATTTTTGTTTTTTATTGTATGCCCGACGGTTTATCTGTTTGCCGACTTGTCGGCCCCTCGAGCTTCAGATATGTTTGAGCTCAAATTATTACTTAATAATAATAATAAAACCAACAACCAAAAGAAGAACGACCCAAACTCAAATGATCCCAGTAAATCAGACTGTTGAGGTGGAAGTCGAGGAAGACCAAATAATGACTGCAAATGCCGAGAATATGAGATAGTCAACAGACTAACACGATGTATCAACACTGTGTTAGTTATAATCTCATTACGAGGTTTATCCATCTAAGAAAACAGTTTTAATATTTGAGGTTTTGACATAGGTCAAGAATATCGTTATTAGTCACCCTTAATAACTTACTTGGTAAAGATAACATGTAGTAAGCTATTGATCTAGAGTTTGTATATCCCCTCCCCTATTACAATGATTTAAATACCTACTTATAAACAAACAAAAATATCGTGATTTAAAAAAAATAGAGGAGCATACATTTCTATTCACGCGTGAAATCGCCTAGATAATCTAATCGAAAACTAGCTTTGCAAAAATAAATAAATATTCCAATACTTATTATTTTGCAACATAGAATTCAATTCTTAATTTGATGCAAGGGGCCAGAAAGATCAAATTTTCAACTTTATGGTTTGTAGGTATTTACACATATTGTTTGGTTATTAAATTGACAGATCTTGATGATATGTACACATAGATCCATTTTAAAATTGATAACACATTACGTATGTAACTTTACTTTGTTATATCCTACGTGTAGAATTTGTCAGTTTTCTATTTCAAATTGGTTGTATTTATTTCGAACAAAATATAAAATAAATATGGTTGTGCTATAAATTGAGTAAAGAAATGAACAAGATTAGAGAGAGGCCAGAGAATAAAAGATGATGTGTGTTTATTAATCTTGTCGTTTGATCATTGATGTAGTACAACAAACTCAAGTTGAGTCCTCCTAGTACGTGTGAGAAACTCAAGTTGAGTCCTAGTTCCTTTGGCTCTCCATTTAGGACTACCAATGTATGTGTGACACGTGTCACGTCTTCATTTGTTCTCTGCTTAATTAATCTAAGCATTTTGATTCCCTTCGACAAGAAGCAAAGTTCAAACTTGGTTTTTTGGGTTGAGATTTGTCACGCGATTTAACTTTTACAGCATATATTACTGTATTAAATTGAATTACCCAATCTATCGGTCTTTATTGTTTTCATTTGATCAAGTCTTTTTTTGTTTCTCTTTGTCGATTTCGAGTCTTAGAGTCTTCATCAAGTGCTGCGTTTTATTTGTCCGGGTCGATATCAAGTCATTGTTTGGTGTTCTTGAGTCTTTTGCTTTCGTTCTTGTCTTTGAGTCTTGATTGTCGAAGATCGGGCCATCCTACAGCCAACCCCGTATCAAATTGACATCAGAGCTTTGATCGTTTGTAGTTGCTAGCCTTAAACACTGAGCCAACCGAGACCCTTCAACAAGTGCAGTCGATTTTTCTTCCTTGGAGTAGTCGACATTCTTGCTCAAGAGGAAGCCTTGTTCGGCTGCACCTTGTTCTTTCTCAAACCCTAATTTGTGTTGCTTCTATCTTGTCTATCCTAGATCTATCATAAGTTCTAAAAGGCCTTCAATAGATTTATTTCCCATATTTAGCCAAACCTCAATTATATATATTTTATAGGGCTACATATTTTATATTTCTTTCACCTTAGCATATATTTTCAAGAGTCCTTTATGTCATAGATAGTTTCTTGCATTAGTAAAAAAAAAAAACAGTCCAAAAAAGTTCAAAAAAAAAATAATAATATACATTTAAAGCTTTGACCTAGGAGGAGAAAATTCACTAGGGGCAAAAGTAGCTTCAAAAAAAAAAAAAAAGAAGAAGGATTGTCGAGTCTAGTGCAAGAAACTTCAAGGACCAATTTTGGTGAAAATTTCATAGCCCTACTCGAAAAAGCCTTAAACACATACCTCCCAAAACACAATTTTTTTTAAGCCCTACCTTGCAACTACAACGTCCTTGCTAAGAGTTTGAATGAAAGAGAGGTAAAAGTCCAAGTTTTTCTTTTCTTTTCTTATTTTCTTTTTCTTTCTCCTCTTTGTCGAGTACTACAGTGTTGTGTCGAGTGATCTAGGAGGCCAATATCGAGTACTGTTGCCTTCTGTCGAGTTGTTTTCCACATACCGAGTCGAAACCACCAGTACCGAGTCGATATCCCCTCCTTTCGAGTCGATAGTTTGCTTCTGCTGGTTTTTCATTTGGTCGATTTCGAGCTGCTAAGTCGATATCGACCTCTTTGTCCAGCGTCTTCATAACGAGTCGGCACCTGCCATACCGAGTCGATACTTCTCCCTACCGAGTCGATACTTTTGTTCTGTTGAGTTTTCGGTTGTTTGTTTCTTGCCCATTCTTTTGATCTCTTACCTTGTGTTGCTAAGTTTTTGCTTGAGTGTTGATTTGCCCAAAGCGGATTGCCCCAACAAGCTTGTCATACCAATTAGAGAGAAGAGTGTGAGCGAAACACATCGTGAGATTGTTTATATTCTGCTAATCTTGACATAGTTCCGTGTTTTTTTTATTTGTAATGTCTCAGCAGGTTAACAACGGGAACAATGCCAACAATGGCAACGATGACAAAAATTCCAAAGCAACTGTATCCGCTGCGGTGTTCAACAACACAATGAACACTCTTAACACCACCTTGGCGGCAATGATGGATAGGCTGACGGCATTGGAGGCTAGACCAACGGGTTCTAATAACCTTGGTGGTCAAGGTAATCAAGGGCGTGACGATACGCCTAATGATGACAGGGAAGTCCTGACCAGGACGGTATAGGTAAGGTAAAGGTAAAGATCCCTCAATTCGATGGTAAGACAGATCCAGATGCATATATAGACTGGGAAACTAAAATGGAACAAATCTGGAACTGTCACAATTTCTCTGAACCTAAGAAAGTACAATTGGCTTCTTTAGAATTTCAAGGGTTTGCTCGAATTTGGTGGGATAACTTGGTTAAGGAAAGAAGAAGAGCCCTTGATGCGCCTATCGCTTCTTGGAACCAATTGAAAGCACTTATGAGAAATAGGTTTGTACCTCAACATTATGCTAGAGAGCTTAGACAACGCTTAGAAAACCTTAAACAAGGTAGGAAATCTGTTGAGGAAACCTTTAATCTTATGCAAGAAACCATGGCTAGAGCCAATGTAGTTGAACACTATGAGGATACAAATGATAGGTTTCTTCGTATTTTGCATCCCGCCTTAGCTCATGAGATAAATTATTTTTCTTACTCTACTCCTACTGAATTATTACATTTGGCTATTAAAGTTGAACGTGGAGCTAGATACAGGAACCAAGGCAGAAGGATGACGAGTGGGCAGCCCCAACCATGGCGCCAAAGCCGGCCAAAACAGCCCCAAGGGCGGCCTGAGGGTGGCTTTAGCTCTCGGCCTAACCAATCCCAAGGACGGGGGGATGGCCGAACCAACCAACAAGCTTCCGACAAGGGCAAGGCGCCTTGGACTGGCCGAGATTCGTCTGGGGTATCTACTGGCCCCAAAGGGAGTAATCCTAACCCCTCTACCACTAGATCTAGGGACATTGTGTGCTTTAAATGTCAGGGTAGAGGTCATGTTATGAAGGATTGTCCCAATAAGAAAACTCTCATGATTAATCACTTAAGCGAATATGTATCTAACAATTCTTGTGATGAAAATGAAGAGCATGCTAATGATAATGATCAAAACCTTAACCTGCTTACTTATGATGAAGATGATGATGGCATTGATTATGAACATGGAGAATCTTTGATTGTGAGGAGAGTCTTAAGTGTTGTTCCTGCACCATGTGATGACAATTAACGTGAGAATCTGTTTCATAGTAGATGCTTAGTTAAGGGTAAGGTGGTTAATGTGATCATTGATGGGGGAAGTTGTTGTAACTTGGCTAGTCAGGAGATGATTGATAAGTTGCAACTTCCTACTATTCAGCATCCTAGGCCTTATAGATTGCATTAGATGAACGACTGTGGTAATTTAAAGGTGAATAGGCAAGTTAAAGTGCATATCAAATTAGGACATTATGAAGATGATGTGTTATGTGATTGTTGGACAAAAATGCGCAATAATCGTACAACACATTTTATTTGATTTTTTAATATTTGAGTTCGACCCCTTTTGGTTATCCTCTTGATTCGAAGTCGTATAAATACCAAGATTTGACTGGTTTTAGTGATTTGGGCTGCACCCGGATTTTAGCGGGTTGCCTACGTATCTCTTGGAAGAGAATCAAGCCTTACGTAGTTCAGAGTGTTTTAGATTTTTGTGTTTGGCTTGGTTTGGGTTTGATTTCGTTTTCTTATATGCATCAGAGGATGAAATTCAAGCCCACCTTCTATGAAGGGTAGCTCGAACAACACTCCACCCGAGTAACCTGAGCCCACCTTCTCGGAAGGGTAACTCAAGTAACCCGCCTATCATTTGCATAGAAAACAATTTTGATTTTGATGTGGAGTTTGATTTGATTTGACTTGTTTTGACTTAAAGATCAATTTGGGGATCGTGATTGAACTCGTTTATGAGTTTCCTACGTACCATTTTGGAAGGTATCAAATCGCACGTAGTTCTTGAAAATGACAAATTTGGTATTTGGTATTTGAGTTTTTGAAGTTTTGGTCATGACCGAAATCGACGAGCGGAAGCTTTGTATCGAGTCGGCGGAGACACTTTGGATTTGATAGAAATTTGATACTTGGGACGACATAGAGTCGACAAATGAATTTGAGGATATTTGGTTGAAAGTTTGGGTGTGACTGGACTCGGTGAGAATTTGATTTACACCGGGTTTCCTACGTATCCACTTGTTTGGTGGAATCAAGTCGTCGTAGTTCGGAACAAAACTGAATTTTGTATTTGGGTTTTTGAAGTTTTTGTCATGACCGAACTCGACTAGCGGAAGCTTTGTATCGAGTCGGAGAAGACACTTTGGATTTGATGGAAATTTGATATCTGGGACGACTTGAGTCGACAGATGAATTTGGAGAATTTGATTGAAGATTTGATT
This sequence comes from Persicaria maculosa, assembly GCA_963922045.1. Taxonomy (NCBI): domain Eukaryota; kingdom Viridiplantae; phylum Streptophyta; class Magnoliopsida; order Caryophyllales; family Polygonaceae; genus Persicaria; species Persicaria maculosa. The sequence continues at coordinate 42,477,400 of OY998258.1, forward strand.
GAAAGTTTGAATGTGACTGGACTCGGTGAGGATTTGATTTACACCGAGTTTCCTACGTATCCACTTGTTTGGTGGAATCCAGTCACCGTAGTTCGGAACAAAACTGAATTTTGTATTTGGGTTTGATCGCGAGATCGTTTGAGAGTGATGATTGAACTCGACGAGCAGAAGCTTTGTATTGAGTCGGCATGGACAATTCGAATTTGTTTAATTTTAACCTCATATTCATTTAGAGGGAATTTAGAGGTTGACGATTGTACCCGCCATATTTTTGAGATTTAATATCGGGTTACCTACGTAGCCGATATGAGGCGTCAAGTCTTTACATAGTTCTTTTTGTGAAATGATTTAATTTTGGGAAAGGTGACTGAATTCAGTATATGTTAAAATTTTATACCGAATTTTCTACGTAACTCGTAAAAGAGTATCAAGTCTTACGTAGTTCTAAACGAACCGATTTGATTTTTTTTATTGACGATTGTACTCGACGAGCATAAGCTTTATGTCGAGCTACCTACGTACCCGTTTGGACGGGATCAAATCATCCGTAGTTCTTTAACGAACCAAGTTTATATTTTGTGAAACTTGATTTGAGGTTTTGACTCCGTTATTTATTTAGGAGCCGATTTGAGGTTGACCCACTAGAATTAATTGGCAAAGAATATTTGACGAGTTTAATTTTATGTTTTGATCAAACTCGAATTCTTAATTTGTGCCAATTATAATTCGTATATTTTAGTGGGTGAGTTTTTGTAATTAAGTAAATTTGATAACCAAATTATTTTCAAATGTGCATTGACATACACTGTACGTGTTAAATGTCTTCCAAAGTGGCATATTATATGCATTGTTTTTTTTGGAAGCAAGATAATAATTCTGTTCTCTAGAAAAGCCTAAAGAAACCGAGAGACCGGACAAGCCGGTGGATGGACTAACCATCATGTACAAACATAAGCAAATGACAGAAATGAAAATACAACAAATAAAAATCCGGATATAGCCAGATTCTAAACAGAAAATAAAGAAGATGACAAGCCAACACAAAAGGCAGAAACTCTCAAGTTTGAACGAGGAAGGGCTGACTAGCATAGCAACAGCAACACCGACACGTGTGAAACACGTATGGCAAGGATCTCAATCAAAGAACGAAAGCCTGAGTCTCAGTCAAACGCAAATCATCCAAACACAAAGGAGGCGGTCACCAACCTCACACACTATCACTACAACCAAACCCCCACCACGTCACAAGTACACCACAAGCGAAAGAAAAAAGCAACCCAAAGCCACACTCTCCAACCACTGCCCAACAAATCCTCAGCCAACACTAGAATAAAAGACAAACTGCCACCGAAGCACTCCTAAATCAAAACATAAAGAAGAAGGAACACACCGTACCCAACAGGGAAACTCTCGAAGTTGCGAAGCAAACGACCAAGCGAGTCCGACGACGAGAGGGCAGACACCACCAACAACGGATTGACGGCGGGAATAAAACTAGAACAGGCCAAGGAAAGCAACACAAAAGAAGAAGAGGAACGACCAAAGCAACCAAAAGCAAAAGCAAGATCAGTGACCACGACGGACGAAGAAAAGGAAGTAGAGAAGGTGAAAAAGTTAACCCCTAAGCTAGTGAACAAAGACTTAAACAAACACAATTACGAGAACAAATAACCAATTAAAAACCAACGGTGGAAGAACCACCAGCACCGCCGGAAGAAACCTCCACAAAGGAGCGGCGGCGGTGGCCACCATAGGGGCACAGATCTGATGCGCAAGGAGACCAAAGAAGGCGAGGAGCGAGCCTCGAGCGTAGGAGAACAGTAGCCCTCGAGCGTCGAGACGGAAGGAGAGAGCCGGTGAGGCCGGGATGGTGGGCGGTGGCTCTAGAAATCTTCAGATGGAGAAGGCTGAGCCGGTGAGGCCATTGAGGCTGGAGCCTCGGCGGCGGTTGCAAAAAAACACAACTTAAAAGAGAGCACGTCGGAAATCACACCCCAGAAGGTGAACCGACGACCATGGGAACCGAAGGGCTTGAAACGGCAGCCGAAGGTGGGCGGCGACGATCGAGGTGGGAACCAGCGGAGGAGGCCCAAGATGGCGGTGGATGCACCCCAAGCTCGGTGAGAGAGCAATTGAATGGTGACGGCAGCAGCGGTACTAAGGCGGAGGAGATGATGGCGAGGTGGCTGGTGAGGCTTGGAAGCGGGAGGCCGGGATGTGGAGGTGGTGGCTGGTGAGCCAGGTGGAGGCTATGGAGGCAAGCACTGGTTGGAGGTTGCGGAGTCGGTGGCTAGGTCGGCGGCAAGCCAGGTAGAGGCTATGTGTGTAGCAAGCGGCGACAAAAAAAAAAAACAACTCTCAAAAGAGAGTGTTTTAGGGCAGCCCGCTACAGTTGTTTAGAATATATTATATGTATTGTAAAATCTATACATAATAACATACCCACCGCACATTTTTTATTTGTTTTTTTTCCATATATTTTAATTTGGAAATATAAATTGGTGGAATTGAGCCCTACTTTTCAATGCTCTCTTTCTCCCCCTCTTTCCTTGCTAATTGGCACTGTTTGTACAGAACACCAATTGGATGGGGTTCAAGACGATAAAGACTCAACACCATAACCGAGCCTTTGGAGCTCCAAGTCCTCCAACCACTAGAAAATTTAGGGGAAATTCAATTGACAGTTTGAGAAGGCTTCGTTTCACCGTCTCTACACGAAGGAGCTTCGAAGACGGGGGTTATTGCCCGGAGAAACAACAAAGAGGGAGTGACCACCAATGTTCGACTGCGCTCGGGAAAATTTGGGTTCCTTCGGGGCTGAATTGAAGGTTCTGGTCTTCAATCAAGGAAACGAAGGTAGACAGGAGCCTCAAAATCAATTAGGAAGGCAGGGAATTTGATCTGCCAATTTCGGGCTTGCTTTTCTTTTGCTCGGGCTAGTTGAAATCCCTCTTCATCCTCCTTTCAATTGAATGTTCAACTGATTTTTTTTCAATTATGATTATAGGGCTTTCAGGTTAGAGCAAGGGCGGGTAAGGTGAGCCCCTGCAATTTGCCCTTGATTTGAAGACATCGAGAGCTCTACAAAGAAAAGGTGCAAAAGGTTTGCTTTCCTCCTTTCCTTTGCAATTTGCCCCTTGATTTGGATGTTTTGGGTTTCAGAAAATTAGGGCTGAGTTCAATTTGTTGTTTGGGGATATAGGATTTGTGACAGTTGCAAAAGCCTACAAGGGAATCTGATCCGATGCCTGGCGAGTCCAACAAAGCCACAGGTCGTTCGAGTTTGAGTTCGTCTGAGCGCTCGAGTGCAGCACTACAGATTTGGAGACGACCATTACCTCGGCCTTTCGGCTTAGGTATGTTAGATTGACCTCCTTTCTTCTCTTTTTTTTAACTGAGTTGAAACATCAGTTTGTGATGGGCAAAAACCAGTTTTGATTTGTTCCAGTTTCTGAATCCTCCCACACTGAACCCCAAATTTGTGTTTGCATTTTTTTTGTATGCTTTCCAAGGAGTGCGATCTATTTTTGATTGATGCTCTGTGGAATTCGGCAATTTGTTGTCTATGAATTCCGGGCTGTTTTTTTTTTTGAATCAAGCATCTGTTTTGGTCCTGGCTTGAGTAACTGGTAAAGGGTGAATGAATTTCCCCGGTGAAAATTTGGCAGCACTTCGACCCAATATCCTCGATAGTCAACACTTTCGACCATATAGGCTAGAATGAATGACTTATCGAGGCATAGGAGTGATCACCAATACCTTCGACCATATAGGCTAGGGTAAATAGTGATCACTTCTTTGTGGGTTTAGGAAAGTAGCTGCATCCTCCATCTTCTTCAAGTCATTTTTTTCTTAACCTGCAAACAAAGAAAAGAAGTGAGGATAAGAGTTCTACCCTTTGATTTGGAATCTCGCTTCTTCTCCTTTGCTGATCTTTTTTTGTTTAATTTGTGTGTATGCAGGTGCCTCTCCAGGAACAAGAAAGGCCAGGAGGAAGAAGGAAAAGCCTGTTTGTTCTTTCCTCTCTTTTGCAGGCGAAGTGTCGATGGAAAGGCAAGAGAACTGCTTTCTTTTATCTTGCAGTTGAATGAGGAGGAAGAAACCAGTCGGCCAGAAAAGGAACCTCTGCAGCCCTTGCTTTTTGCTTTTTATAGGGGATTATAGCAGCAGTTATCTAGCTTGCCCACTTCCCCCACTTTCTTCCATAAAGTTTTTGTTTCTGTGTAACTTCTGGCTTCCTATCACAGAAGTTTTACTGCATTGTAACTGCGCGCTTATGTTTGAATTGTGCCTTGTTTGATTTCTTGGGCCTTTGGGAAAAAGATTCCATTTGGACCCCAATTGAATTAATCACAATTTAGTACATAATTAATTCAATGTGAAATCCTTAATATTCCCAAAATTATGAAAATTTACCCTCCAACAGTTGCCCCCCGAACTTTGTACGTGTGAAATATCGAACGCGTTCAAAGTTCAAACAATGTGCTATTTATCCACCATTTGTGTTTCGAACGAACCTTTGCTTAAGGAAGCTTTTGGTTTAATTTACCGTTCGAAGAAAATTGGAACTTGTATTTTCGTTCCGATGAAGATTTGATCACACAAAAGCAATTCCACTTAGAATTTGCTTAGGACCAAAGAGAAATAATCTAGTATGGGTACGTGAGAGTTGGAAATATTTTTCTTCTCTAACTTTGATTTCTACCATTGTGGCATTTCAACCGGTTTGGCTTTTGAGCTTTCAAACTGGTTGGATTTTTGGCTTTGAGTCGGTTTTGGCTTTGACTTTTTGCCGATTTGACTCTTTTGGCTTTCGGCTTTTGGTCGGAGGTTTTCGACTTTAAGCTTGAATTTGGACTTGATGGTTTTCTTGTGAGGACAAGAATTTGGTTTTGACGACTTGATGTCATAGGCTTGAACTTTTGTCTTTTAACCGATTTCAATTTGATTCTCGGCTTTAGACTAGATTTGTTTTTGACGACTTGGTGTCGTTGGTTTGAGCTTTTGTAAGTTGTAACCTTTGTGGTTGAAGCTTTGTGATCCAAACATCATATGAGATGATTTCGAAATGTAATACCCATGCCATTTGGACTTTGGAGCCAAGGGATTTGATGGCTTTTTCTTTGAATTTTTGTTTTGAATTTTGGAGGCTTTGAATGACCACACATATATAGATGATGTAGGCCAATTTTTTTTGGGAGGGTTTGAAGGGTTTTGAGAGGCTTGGGCCTTTTTGGCTTTGAGAGAGAAGAAAACATTGACCATTTGATTAGTCAAGTTTTGATGCATTTGGCATAATGTTCCTTGGAAGGAAAATTTGATTTATGTGACTTGATTTGACTATCACATTTAGAGGTGACACTCAAAGTCGGAGAATTTAGACAGAGGCCTTTTGTTTATTTCTCTTTGTGAGAATGTCTTTGAAAGACAGTTTCTTTCTTCTTCTCTCTTTTCTTTTGCCTCGTTTTCACTACAGGCAAAAAATTGCAAGTCTTCAGACTATATTTAATTTTTCTCCTTATAGTCGAGACAAGGCTCATATGACTACAAAAGGGAGAGGATTTGATCTTCATTTCTCTTTTTTTTTTTAGAAAAGAAGACGTTTTGTTTGTTTTTTTGTGGCTGCACCTAGCACTTTTGACTAGCTAGACTGCCTACATACCCTCTTTGTGAGGGATCAAGCCGCTCGTAGTTCTTTGTGAACCCTTTTTTTTTCTTATGCTTCCGGTTTTTTTTTTTGGATTTAGGACTAATTTCAAGTCTTTTTTTTCATATGCATCACTCGAACTATTTGAGCACACCTTCTAGGAAGGGTTTCCCAAATATTTCGACTATCATTTGCAAACCGGGATTTTTCTTTCTTTTTTTTTACCGCATCATTCAGATCACTCGGGCCCATCTTATAGGAAGGGTTTCCTGAATAACCTGACTATCATCTACGAACCCGGAAACTTCTTCTTTTTTTCCTTTTTTTTTTGTGCGACTGAATTTGACACATATTTGCTTTTGATGCCAAATTTCCTACGTACCAATTGTTGGGGATCAAGTCTTTACGTAGTTCTAGGCAAAACTATTTGTTTTTCCGCCTTGAGGACTACCTGATCATTTTGACACCCTTACTTGCCCTTAGGTCGTCAACGATTTGGTTGGGCTTATGGATAAGAACTTTTGACTGTCTCTTCCGGAGCTCTTGCTTTTAGTCCTTTTCATTTGGACCTTCTTGCTTTTAGGCTCATCAACTTTTTCGAGCCTTTCAAATATCGGAGCTTTAGATTCTCCACTTGTCGAGGCTATATTAAGCCTTTGAAACACTGAAGGTTTGGATTCTTCACTTGCCAAGGCCATATCAAGCCTTTGAAACACTAAAGATTTGGATGCTTCATTTGTTAAGGCTAGATCGAGTCTTTCAAATACTGAAGATTTCGGTGCGTCGCTTGTAGAGGCTAGATCAAGCCTTTTAAACACCGAAGATTTAGGAGTTTCACTTGAAGCTGTCTCGAGCCTTTCAAATGCGGACATCCTAGGCTCTATCACACTTGCAGTTAGAACACCGTCTTCGTATGAGATTTGGAAATTTTTGAAACAGGCCTCATCGACAAGTTTTTGTGGAGCTTTACCCTTGAAAGAGGGTTTTAGCTTTTGCACTTGAACTTTATGCTTCTGGTGCATTTTTGAAGCTTTCGCAAAGCTTGATTTCTTTTCCTTTGATTCCTCTCTTGATTTTGAGGAGGGGATTTGACGCTTGGAGCGAAGAGTAATTTTATCAACTCTCGCCTCTTCTTTGCACATGCCATCGGTCCATGAGGCCATACAATAACATTGAGCAATTTCTTTGTCGTTCAAGGACTCATCTTTTGAAGTGTCATCTTTCACCAACACTTTGAGAGGCAATGAAACCGTGGGGCTGCCCCCATCTTCAATAGCCATAGCAGATGTTTTTTCTATTTGAGAAGACACTTGGAGTGAGGGAGTAGACTCTGCAACGTCTACCACTGAAATGGTGTTTGATGAAGCTGCTTGAGTTGCGGATGTTGCTCCCTCGATTTCAATTTCTCCTTTGTTAATCATCTCCTCTGCAATGTCTTTGAAGACATAGCAATCTTTGATTGGATGGCCAACGAGCTGGTGATACGAGCAATATTTTGGATCATTCGCCTTGCCAACACGTTTTGGCCTTTTTGTCTCCGGGAGTGTTAACATTTTAGCACTCATTAATTCATCAAATATCCCTTGTACATCATCGTCGTCAAAAGGATATTTCTTTTGCCTTCTTTCATGAAGGGTGAGTCCATTGGCTGGTTCCTTGGATTTCTCTTTTATTTGAGCTTGGGAACCATTCTTGTTAACGAACTCTCGATCATGTTTGGCGAAAGTTGCCATAGACTCTTCTTCGTTTTGTATCTCATCGCCATCATTTTTGTTAGTCTCACTAACCCGAGACCAGTTGGATCCCCGTGCTAGTTCTTTTTCAACATTGCACGCTTTAGATACCAACTCATCAAATGAACGAGGTTCGACACTTCCAACATGTACCGCTAACTCTGGTACGAGATTGTTGGTGCACATTTGAATACATGCCTGTTCACTTAGTTTTTCAGGGCATTGGAGTCTTATACTCCTCCACCAAGCGATGAAGTCGTTGGCGAGCTCATTAGACCTTTGATAGGTGTTTGCAAGATTCAAAATGGAAACTCTGGCTTTCGAGCTCACAAACTGAGTTAGGAACTCTCTTTGTAGATCGTCCCATGTTTGAATCGACCCTGGTTGAAGTTGACTGTACCAAGTGAATGCCGATCCCTTCAAAGATTGAACGAATTGCATAATTAATAAGGCATCGTTTAAGGCGGTTTCACCATAAGCAGAATAAAAATGAGCTAGGTGCTCGTGGGGTGAACCCTGAAGGCCATCGAACTTCTCAAAGCTCGGTCTTTGGTAGCTTGGGGGAAGTGGCATCAAATCATAGTGTGCTGGATATGGTTTTTTTATACCCGAGCACTCTCGGGTTTTGTGATGCGTAGTAGACTTCTTTTATCCCCTGAGCGATCATCTCTTTGATTTCTTGTGGAGAGATCGACGTGCTACCGCTTGAACCTTCACCAATTGGCCTTGATTGCTCTTGTCTATTTGCTTGATCTTGCACATTTAATTGTGCAAGAAGTGCTGCTATTTGAGCATCTTTCTCATCGAGTTTCCTTTGCAACTCTTGAAGTTGCTCTTCGACACTTGATGTGCTGGTAGTTAATACCGACATCACATCTGGTCCCTCTTGTGAGATGTTCGCTTGAGATTTAACCATTGAAGCATATGAATTTGTTAGCTTCAACTGGTCTTTCTCTCTTGCATCTTCTTTGGAGACTCGACATATTTGTTTAACCTCCTTGCCCTTCTTGGATCTTGAAGGCTTAACCTTTGTGGCATTGAGTTCCGTTTCTTCCGAATACGAGGTCATATTGACTTGTGCAACCTATTTAGGATAGATAAGCATAGACCCAACGAGGATCCCTCTTGGAGAAGCCACTAGAGGAATTTCTTTTGCCCCCTGCGGTCTAGGAAGATCTTTTGCAAGGGTTGCACTCGCTCACTCTAAAGTTGATGAACGAGCTAGCGCAAGAAAAAGTCTTGTCTTGCGGCGTTGAGATCCGCACTTGCGTCCCCTTCTCTTCGTGGATATGTTTGCCTTCTTGGCAATGGACACGGGTTGTGCGAAAGTTACAACTTCCCTCTCATGCTTTTTAATGACATGAATGATGGGCCTTTGAGTGACTTCAATAGTGGGCTTCGTGCCATTGTAACCACCTTTCTGCCTATTGAGCTTGTTGTTGATGGGTTGGTTGTTGAACTTGTTGTCGTCGAGTCGGGTGATCTTGAGCTTCCTACCCCCATGGATAGGAAGGGCTTTAGGCTTCATGCCCCATTCCCTTGTGAGCATTGCGGGAGACCTCGATACCCACTTGACGATGGTCTTGTCCTCCGGAGCTTGAAGAGCCCCAAAGACATTGTTGATCGGGACCTTTGCAAAAAACGAGTCCCGAGTGATGTCAATTTGTTCTTCGAACAATCTCTTCTTGATCCAGCGACCTCCTTTGATAATGAAGGTTGATGGAAGCTCGTTGAAGATAACAATCACTTTTGGTGCCATTTGTACCTTTCAAAAAGATATAACCATATATTAGTATAAATACGACTAAGAGATGAAAAGGCAAAAAGAGTTCCATTGGGCATGCCAAAAATATGTTGGACAAAAATGCGCAATAATCGTACAACACATTTTATTTGATTTTTTAATATTTGAGTTCGACCCCTTTTGGTTATCCTCTTGATTCGAAGTCGTATCAATACCAAGATTTGACTGGTTTTAGTGATTTGGGCTGCACCCGGATTTTAGCGGGTTGCCTACGTATCTCTTGGAAGAGAATCAAGCCTTACGTAGTTCAGAGTGTTTTAGATTTTTGTGTTTGGCTTGGTTTGGGTTTGATTTCGTTTTCTTATATGCATTAGAGGATGAAATTCAAGCCCACCTTCTACGAAGGGTAGCTCGAACAACACTCCACACGAGTAACCTGAGCCCACCTTCTCGGAAGGGTAACTCAAGTAACCCGCCTATCATTTACATAGAAAAAAATTTTGATTTTGATGTGGAGTTTGATTTGATTTGACTTGTTCTGACTTAAAGGTCAATTTGGGGATCGTGATTGAACTCGTTTATGAGTTTCCTACGTACCCTTTTGGAAGGGATCAAATCGCACGTAGTTCTTGAAAATGACAAATTTGGTATTTGGTATTTGAGTTTTTGAAGTTTTGGTCTTGACTGAACTCGACGAGCGGAAGCTTTGTATCGAGTTGGCGGAGACACTTTGGATTTGATAGAAATTTGATACTTGGGACGACATAGAGTCGACAAATGAATTTGAGGATATTTGGTTGAAAGTTTGGGTGTGACTGGAATCGGTGAGAATTTGATTTACACCGGGTTTCCTACGTATCCACTTGTTTGGTGGAATCAAGTCGTCGTAGTTCGGAACAAAACTGAATTTTGTATTTGGGTTTTTGAAGTTTTTGCCATGACCGAACTCGACTAGCGGAAGCTTTGTATCGAGTCGGAGAAGACACTTTGGATTTGATGGAAATTTGATATCTGGGACGACTTGAGTCGACGGATTAATTTGGAGAATTTGATTGAAGATTTGATTGAAAGTTTAAATGTGACTGGACTCGGTGAGGATTTGATTTACACCGAGTTTCCTACGTATCCACTTGTTTTGTGGAATCCAGTCACCGTAGTTCGGAACAAAACTGAATTTTGTATTTGGGCTTGATCGCGAGATCATTTGAGAGTGATGATTGAACTCGCCGAGCAGAAGCTTTGTATTGAGTCGGCATGGAAAATTTGAATTTGTTTGATTTTGACCTCATATTCATTTAGAGGGAATTTAGAGGTTGACGACTGTACCCGACATATTTTTAAGATTTAATATCGGGTTACCTACGTAGACGATATGAGGCGTCAAGTCTTTACATAGTTTTTTTTGTGAAATGATTTAATTTTGGGAAAGGTGACTGAATTCAGTATATGTTAAAATTTTATACCGAATTTCCTACGTAACTCGTAAAAGAGTATCAAGTCTTACGTAGTTCTAAACGAACCGATTTGATTTTTTTTTTGGATTGACGATTGTATTCAACGAGCATAAGCTTTATGTCGAGCTACCTACGTACCCGTTTGGACGGGATCAAATCATCCGTAGTTCTTTAACGAACCAAGTTTATATTTTGTGAAACTTGATTTGGGGTTTTGACTCCCTTATTTATTTAGGAGCCGATTTGAGGTTGACCCACTAGAATTAATTGTCAAAGAATATTTGACGAGTTTAATTTTATGTTTTGATCAAACTCGAATTCTTAATTTGTGTCAATTATAATTCGTATATTTTAGTGGGTGAGTTTTTGTAATTAATTAAATTTGATAACCAAATTATTTTCAAATGTGCATTGACATACACTGTACGTGTTAAATGTCTTCCAAAGTGGCATATTATATGTATTGTTTTTTTTTGAAGCAAGATAATAATTCGGTTCTCTAGACAAGCTTAAAGAAACCGAGAGACCGGACAAGCCGGTGGATGGACTAACCATCATGTACAAATATAAGCAAATGACAGAAATGAAAAGACAACAAATAAAAATCCGGATATATCCAGATTCTAAACAGAAAATAAAGAAGATGACAAGCCAACACAGGAGGCAGAAACTCTCAAGCTTGAACGAGGAAGGGCTGACTAGCATAGCAACAGCAACACCAACACGTGTGAAACACGTATGGCAAGGATCTCAATCAAAGAACGAAAGCCCGAGTCTCGGTCAAACGCAAATCATCCAAACACAAAAGAGGCGGTCACCAACCTCACACACCATCACTACAACCAAACCCCCACCACATCACAAGTACACCACAAGCCAAAGAAAAAAGCAACCCAAAGCCACACCTTCCAACCCCTGCCCAACAAATCCTCAGTCAACACTAGAATAAAAGCCAAACTACCACCGAAGCACTCCTAAATCAAAACATAAAGAAGAAGGAACACATCGTACCCAACAGGGAAACACTCGAAGCTGCGAAACAAATGACCAAGCGAGTCCGATGACGAGAGGGCAGACACCACCAACAACGGATTGACGGCGGGAATAAAACTAGAACAGGCCAAGGAAAGCAACACAAAAGAAGAAGAGGAATGACCAAAGCAACCAAAAGCAAAAGCAACATCAGTGACCACGACGGACGAAGAAAAGGAAGTAGAGAAGGTGAAGAAGTTAACCCCTAAGCTGGTGAACAAAGACTTAAACAAACACAATTACGAGAACAAATAACCAAATAAAAACTAACGGTGGAAGAACCACCAGCACCGCCGGAAGAAACCTCCACAAAGGAGCGGCGGCAGTGGCCACCATAGGGGCACAGATCTGATACGCAAGGAGACCAAAAAGGCGAGGAGCGAGCCTCGAGCGTCGGAGAACAGCAGCCCTCGAGCGTCGAGACGGAAGAAGAGAGCCGGTGAGGCTGAGATGGTGTGCGGTGGCTCTAGAAATCTTCGAATGGAGAAGGCTGAGCCGGTGAGGCCATTGAGGCTGGAGCCTCGGCGACGGCAGCAAAAAAACACAACTTAAAAGAGAGCACGTCGGAAATCACACCCGAGGAGGTGAACCGACGACCATGGGAACCGAATGGCTTGAAACGGCGGCCGCGGGTGGGCGGCGACGATCGAGGTGGAAACCAGCGGAGGAGGCCCAAGATGGCGGTGGATGCACCCCAAGCTCGGTGAGAGAGCAATTGAATGGTGACGGCAGCAGCGGTACTAAGGCGGAGGAGATGATGACGAGGTGGCTGGTGAGGCTTGGAAGCGGGAGGCCGGGATGTGGAGGTGGTGGCTGGTGAGCCAGGTGGATGCTATGGAGGCAAGCACTGGTGGGAGGTTGCGGAGTCGGTGGCTAGGTCGACGGCAAGCCAAGGCGGCAAAGGTCGGCGGCAAGCCAGGTAGAGGCTATGTGTGTAGCAAGCGGCGGCAAAAAAAAAAAAAAAAAAACTCTCAAAAGAGAGTGTTTTAGGGAAGCCCGCTACAGTTGTTTAGAATATATTATATGTATTCTAAAATCTATACATAATAACATACACACCGCACATTTTTTGTTTGTTTTTTTTTCCATATATTTTAATTTGGAAATATAAATTGGTGGAATTGAGCCCTACTTTCCAAGGATCTCTCTCTCTCCCCCTCTTTCCTTGCTAATTGGCGTTGTTTGTACAGAACACCAATTGGATAGGGTTCAAGATAATAAAGACTCAACACCATAACCGAGCCTTTGGAGCTCCAAGTCCTCCAACCACTAGAAAATTTGGGGGAAATTCAATTGACAGTTTGAGAAGGCTTCGTTTTGCCGTCTTCGTGCGAAGGAGCTTCGAAGACGGCGGTTATTGCTCGGAGAAACAACAAAGAGGCAGTGATCGCCAATGTTCGACTGCGCTCGGGAAAATTTGGGTTCCTTCGGGGCTAAATTGTAGGTTTTGGTCTTTAATCAAGGAAACGAAAGTAGACAGGAGCCTCGAAATCAATTAGGAAGGCAGGGAATTTGATCTCCCAGGTTTGCCTTAAAACTCATGGATTTTGCCTTTGGCTTTGCCCAATTTCGGGCTTGCTTTTCTTTTGCTCGGGCTAGTTGAAATCCCTCTTCATCCCCCTTTCAATTGAATGTTCAACTGATTTTTTTTCAATTGTGATTCTAGGGCTTTCAGGTTAGAGCAAGGGCGGGTAAGGTGATCCCCTGCAATTTGCCCTTGATTTGAAAACATCGAGAGCTCTACAAAGAAAAGGTGCAAAAGGTTTGCTTTTCTCCTTTCCTTTGCAATTTGCCCCTTAATTTGGATGTTTTGGGTTTCAGAAAATTAGGGATGAGTTCAATTTGTTGTTTGGGGATTTAGGATATTTGACAGTTGCAAAAGCCTACAAGGGAATCTGATCCGATGCCCGGCGAGTCCAACAAAGCCACAGGTCGTTCGAGTTTGAGTCCGTCTGAGCGCTCGAGTGCAGCACTACAGATTTGGAGACGACCATTAGCTCGGCCTATCGGCTTAGGTATGTTAGATTGACCTCCTTTCCCCTCTTTTTTTTTAACTGAGTTGAAACATCAGTTTGTGATGGGCATAAACCGGTTTTGATTTGTTCCAGTTTCTGAATCCTCCCACGCTGAACCCCAAATTTGTGTTTGCATTTTTTTTTTGTATGCTTTCCAAGGAGTCCAATATATTTTTGATTGATGCTCTATGGAATTCGGCAATTTGTTGGTTATGAATTCCGGGCTGTTTTTTTTAATCAAGCATCTGTTTTGGTCCTGACTTGAGTCACTGGTAAAGGGCGAATGAATTTCCCCGGTGAAAATTTGGCAGCACTTCGACCCAATATCCTCGATAGTCAACACTTTCGACCATATAGGCTAGAGTGAATGACTTATCGAGGCATATGAGTGATCACCAATACCTTCGACCATATAGGCTAGGGTAAATAGTGATCACTTCTTTGTGGGTTTAGGAAAGTAGCTGCATCCTCCATCTTCTTCAAGTCATTTTTTTCTTAACCTGCAAACAAAGAAAAGAAGTGAGGATAAGAGTTCTACCCTTTGATTTGGAATCTCGCTTCTTCTCCTTTGCTGATCTTTTTTTGTTTAATTTGTGTGTATGCAGGTGCCTCTCCAGGAACAAGAAAGGCCAGGAGGAAGAAGGAAAAGCCTGTTTGTTCTTTCCTCTCTTTTGCAGGCGAAGTGTCGATGGAAAGGCAAGAGAACTGCTTTCTTTTATCTTGCAGTTGAATGAGGAGGAAGAAACCAGTCGGCCAGAAAAGGAACCTCTGCAGCCCTTGCTTTTTGCTTTTTATAGGGGATTATAGCAGCAGTTATCTAGCTTGCCCACTTCCCCCACTTTCTTCCATAAAGTTTTTGTTTCTGTGTGACTTCGGGCTTCCTATCACAGAAGTTTTACTGTATTGTAACTGCGCACTTATGTTTGAATTGGGCCTTGTTTGATTTCTTGGGCCTTTGGGAAAAAGATTCCATTTGGACCCCAATTGAATTAATCACAATTTAGTACATAATTAATTCAATGTGAAATCCTTAATATTCCCAAAATTGTGAAAATTTACCCTCCAACAGTGATATTGTACCTATGCAAGCCTGTAATATTTTGTTAGGTCGTCCTTGGCAATTTGATCGTAAGGTCTTGCATGATGGCTTTACTAACAGATATTCCTTTACTTTTCAGGGTAAGAATGTGGTTCTCAAGCCTGTGACGCCAACCCAGGTGGCTGATGCAATTGAGAATCTGAAGGTAAGTAAAGGTGAGTTAGCTAAGGAGCCTCAGTCGAGCCATGTGTCTACCCCTACTCGGCCTAGAGAGGTATTCTTGGCTTCCAAGAGTACATTTTTGGACGAGTTTGCGGATGGGGAAACAACCCTCATGCTCCTATCCAAAGGATTGAACATGTTGAGTGAGGAGCTTAGAGCTACCCTCCCTCCTCACATCCTATCTCTTATTGAAGAGTATAATGATGTATTCCCCGAGGACATACCAGGAGGTCTACCCACTGTTAGAGAAATTGAGGATCAAATTAATCTCATTCCAGGGGCTGCTTTGCCTAATAGGCCTGCTTATAGAATGAATCCCACTGAAACCCAAGAGGTTCAATCCCATGTCCAGGAATTGTTGGATAAGGGATATACATTAGGGAAAGTTTGAGTCCATGTGTTGTGCCTGTGTTGTTAGTCCCTAAGAAAGATGGTTCTTGGCGAATGTGTGTAGATCGTAGGGCCATTAACAACATAACTGTGAAATATCGCCATCCTATACCCCGCTTAGATGACATGTTAGATCTGTTGCATGGTTCTTCTATCTTCTCTAAAATTGATTTAAAAAGCGGTTACCATCAGATTAGGATGAAGGAAGGTGATGAATGGAAAACAACCTTTAAAACAAAATTTGGACTCTATGAATGGTTGGTTATGCCTTTTGGCTTGACTAACGCACCTAGTACTTTTATGAGATTAATGAATCATGTACTTAGAAATTTCATAGGTAAATTTGTTGTTGTGTATTTTGATGACATTCTGATCTATAGCAAATCACGTGATGAACATGAAGCACACTTAAGGGAAATACTTTCTACTCTTAGATTAGAACACTTGTATGCGAATCTTAAGAAATGTGAGCTATGTAATGATTAAGTGTCTTTTCTGGGTTTTGTAGTGAGCTCCAGTGGACTACGTGTCGATGAAGCGAAGATCAAGACTATCCAGGAATGGCCTACACCGACGACCATCGGCCATGTGTGTAGTTTTCAAGGCTTGGCGAGCTTCTATCGGAGATTTGTGTGCGACTTCAGCTCCATCGTAGCCCCTCTCATGGAACTTATAAAGAAGAGGTGTGAGTTCAAGTGGGGCCTAGCTCAGGAGGAAGCTTTTCGGCTGCTTAAGGAGAAGCTGATGCAAGCTCCATTGCTTGCTCTGCCTGATTTCACTCGACCTTTCGAGGTTGAATGTGATGCGAGCGGAGTTGGCATAGGCGGAGTCCTCATGCAAGAAGGTAAGCTTATAGCCTTCTTTTCTGAAAAGTTGAAAGGTGAATGTCTTAATTACTCTACGTATAACAAGGAATTATATGCATTATTTAGAGTCCTTAAGACATGGTCCCATTACCTTTGGCCTAGAGAGTTTATACTTAGGACTAATCATGAATCTATAAAACATTTTAAGATCGAAGATGAACTTGATAGGAGGCATGGTAGATGGATGGAATTCATAGAAACATTTCCTTATGTTATAAAGTATAAGAAAGGGAAAGACAATGTGGTTGCTGATGCTTTATCTAGGAGACATGTCCTTTTGACCACTTTGGATTCTAGAGTCTTAGGCTTTGTATATGATGAACGATTTTTAGTCGCGTTAACCGTATCAAAATAAATTCGAACCTACCAACTAATGTAGTGTGGTAAGCACGAGTCGATCCCACAGAGAATCAAGTTATTCCTAAGTTAAGTTTATTTACCAATTAAGAGAAAATAGGGGGTTTTTATGTGGTGATAATAAGAAAGAAAATAAAATAAACTATAAACAAGTTAATGGAGATAGCAATTAAGAATAGAGTTTCATCTACAAATATCCACTTTAGTTTGACTAGTTGATCCTTGATTCTTCTTCAAGTTCTCTTTTCATCCTATTATTGTTCCTGTCCTGATCTTGTGTAAATTACTAGTCCTACGAGTCCTAGTAACCCTTACTAATTAGATAACCCTAACACGGTCAAGATTTAACCTAATAGCAGCATTAAGATTAAGGATTAACCAGGATACATGCAACACCAAGCTACGAGTCAGCATTTAACATGTAATTGATTCTCTACACACCAGTTTAGTCCTACGAGTCCTAAAAAGGCATGATTGCTACTATGGATTAAGGTTCGCTACGAGGAATCTACAAAATCCTAGCAATAATCTCAACTAGTTGTACGGACTAGAAGAGATCAACAATATTCGCAAAAAAATCAATACGAATCAATAGGAATAGAACAAGAATAGAAATCTCACAACTTTATCAAACCAAAGCTTCAATCCATAGACGAAACGGAAGAGTTTAGATCTCCATAAAAATAAGACAAAACATAATAAGGGTTTAGGGTAAAAGTGAGTCACGGCCGGTCTCTAAGTCGGCTGGTTAGTTACCTTCGACTCTTTGGCCGTATGAATTGTATATATAGTAGGATGAAAACCAAAGCTATCTAAATTTATATAAATATATTATATTTCTATCTATCTATCCTAATTATATTATAATATTTATCTAACCTAATTAGAATACCGGCAAAACACTAAAGTAATAAGTAGCTTGATAAAGCCGTGTCTCCTTCCGTCTACAATTCATCGATCAGCCCACGTATCATCCGAGCCGGCCTCTTGATCTTCAAATTGCAAAATAATCCCATAAGTTATGATGATCTCCCAAATTCATACGATCCGATCTAACTCGAAAATACCTGAAATATATAAAAGCACTAGTGTAGACTCCGAAAAGCAAATAATACAAATTAAGTTATAAAATAGGTAAAAATGCTCTAAATTACTATGCAAATCTATACTAAAAACATGACTAAAATAGACCCTATCAAACTACCCCATGCTTAGACTTTTGCTTGTCCCCAAGCAATCTATTCACAAAAACAAAGACAAACTCAAAAAGAAAGACAAAGGCTCAAAAAGATTTCCACGAATGATCACTCATCAATATGGTTCTCATGGCTACCAGAGTATTTATTATGTTAAAGCTCAAAATAGTTATGACACTATGAGACCCACATCAAACCCTTCATACTCATTGCTTTAAACACCAATTAGGTTCAGGGGATGTTTGCATTCAGAATGTATTGAGCAATCAAAATCATTAAGCACATAAAAAATCGTCATAAACACCCATAGATTACTAAGCCTTTTCTACTTCGGAGTTTAATTAAGCACTTTATTTTTCTTTCTTTCTTTGTTTCTCTAAACACTTTTTCTTCCTCCTTGCGTGAATTTTATCCTCCACAAACAGGATCGGTTACTAACCGTATTTTTTCTCAATTCTTATAATTGTCGAGTGAATTTTATCCTCCTCGAACATTTCTAGCAAGCTTGGTTTATTGATGATTCTTTTCACTCGAGTGAATTTTATCCTCCTCGAGAGGTGCAACTGAATTTTATCCTCCTTACACTCATCAACCCAACATATATATCAAATTATATCAAAAATATATCAAATAGATAATCGAATTTACTAGTGCTTTTCATCAGGGGTTTAAACATAAACATTACAAATCATATAAAAGTTTTTAAAGATTGCTCTAAACTGAACATCCAACCAATAATCAAGTTATAACTAAAGCTCATAATCCCGATTATATATGGGAATCCCACAAGTGTCGTTATTCAATTAAAGATTCAATTTTATTAACTCTTAAGCCATGAAAAACCATATATCATCATCGAGGTTATACCAATCATAGAAACAACTCTATAATAACAATTAAAAGAAAAACTAACAAATAAAAACAAAGACTCAATAAATTACTATGACCATGGGATAATTATCAAACATAAATATCTATAATGCAACCTATAATGTAATGAAATGCATAACAGAAATTGCAAATAAAGCAAAAAAAAAAAAAACTAACATAAAACACAAAACACGGAGTTACACTTGAATTCCCCACCCCATGCTTAGACTTTTACTTTTTCCTCAAAGTAAAGAAAAAGAATGAAAGAGGTAGAGGAAACTCACAATGAAATCAGGCATTCCAGACAAATCATTCAGCACAAGAAGAAGTAGTGTTGTAGCCTCTGAATAGATCATAAAATTCAGAAATTCTACATAGTTATAGGACCTGTTCAACACCACAAACAGCAGAAAAAACAAGCAAAACTTGCAAAGTAATCAGCCACCAAATTAGTTAAGTAACAAAGGAATATCAAAGCATAAAATTCAGCAATATAGGTGATTATTCCTAAGCACTAACACCCTTAAAACAAGATAAGAGAACAGAAATTACAGCCCTAGGTGTTCAGCAGAAGTTGTCAGCAACTCTTGGATGCAATTGGCATTTGTGCACCTTCTTAGAGTCGAAAAAATATAGGCATTCTCTTTTGCAATTTGTCCTGGCCAAAACAGAAGACGAAGAAAACACACCACAACCAAACACATTCCAACAACCAAGAAAACTATATCATCCAAGAATGATGAACAACAAAGACCATCCAAACCAAATGAAAAAAATCAGCCTTGATGGTCAGTACAGAGTTAGTTAACCAATAATGAGTAGCTAAACATCATATCCAAGCACATATTCTCAGCCAAACCAACTCCGTAAATCAAGAAAAACTCAACTCAACAGCAAGTATTTAGCACAAGTTAAACCAATTCTAACTCTTGCAGTCATGCTTAGTCATATACATCACTAAAAATCAATTAATACAGGTGACTTCAGGGAGCATGAAACACACAAGAATTAAAAACGATAAGCATACTAAGTCAGCAATACCATATCAGATTATCAACAATCCCTTGACCCATATCAAAAGAACACTTAAGCAGTAACAATCCCGCAACACAAATAAGCTCTGCCACTAATTGAGAATCAAATTTACCAAATTCAGAATAGAATCTGATTACAACTTACAAGTGACAAAATCGTCCAACCTCAATCTGATTACAAGTGACAAAATCGTTGACTCAATCAGTTCAACCTCAATTAAGCACAAAATCAATCCAGAAAAGCCCCAAAATTGAAATTCATCAACAACTAGCTCAGGGGAAGATACCTGCACATACCGAACCGAAATTGGAATCAAAGGCACAGATTCAGGGACTGAAATCGAAGCCGGCAACGACAAGGATTGAGGCGGCGTCGGGTGGCATTGGATGTGTGCTGGGACCAGGCCGCCGCTGATGCTTCACCATCTGTTCTCTCCCTTGCTTTAGGTGCTGTGTTTAGGTGGCGGTCAGAGGCGGGATGTAGGCGGGGCGGTGGTGTGCAGCAGCGGCGAGAGAAGCAGTGGAGCGAAGCGGGCGGCGACCAGCAGTAGACGGCGAGAGGAGGCAGAGGGATGAAGGCGATTCGATGGAGGGTGTTGGGGATGGCGATGTCGAGGATGCTGCTGGGACGCGGATGGAGGCTTTCGGAGGGGTGAACAGAGACAGCGAGGAAGAGAGGCGGTGACGGATGGCGTCTGGTTTGAGATACCCAAAAAGAAGGGGAAGAACGAGGGAGACGGGAAGGGGTATATATATATATATATATATATATATATATATATATATATATATATATATATATATATATATATATATATATATATATATATATATATATATATATATATATAATTTTTTAACGAGAAAATAAGCAAAATATAAATTAATCCTAACTAAAAATAAAAAAATAAAATAAAAATACCTTGATTTCTACCCAACCTCTCTAGATCGGACATTGGAAACGCCCTCAGCAATTTGTCAAACTCTTGTGCACATATATCAATTAACCATATATAATATAATGATAAAATAAAATTATATACTATAGAAGTTAAAATCTTTTTCAATTTATCATGACTCTCTACCAAGGGAATGTGATACCACAAACACAGTTCCGCTGGTGGCTTCTCAAAGTAATGCTCCCAAGGGTCTGTATATTCACCAAAATTCACAAAAGTGTAAGAAATATTAATATCTTCTTCGGGAGCCACAGAAATCGGCTCGGTAAATGATTCCTTGATAGGCAAGCCAGGGATGATTTCTTCCGATGAAATAGGAGCCAAAACTCATGGATCCTCATGCGTGCACTCGTGAGACTCCATGTCAGGGAGCATCAGGCTCTCATCGATCAAACCATCATTGTTTTTGTCTTGGCTTTCATCAACTTGAGGGATAAAGCATTGCTCTACTACCAACTCACTCACCGGTTGATTAAGTTGGTTCAATTGTTCCTCAATTCGCTCCATCCTTTTAAGCACATGCTCCAACATAACCTGGCGTGTGAAAGCTTCTTCCTGCTCCACCTGGTGACCCATGTAGCAGAAAAAATCCCACATCTCTGATAAGTCGAAACTTGTCAAGCCTCCGTTACTCATAGACTCGGCAAGTTCTTTGGTCTCATGAGTCATGCCCTCAAGTACAAAAACAACCATATCTTGCAAACTATCTTGGTAACCCCTTGCATAACGGGCGTCCAATAAATTATTCACTCTTGTGAAATAATGGTGAAAATTTTCACCTTGGTGCTGCATTAATCTCATCTTAAAATGTTAGTAGTAAGGTTGCCGTGAACCGTAAGATAGGTTCACAACAAAGTTAAGTTATATACAAAAATTGATAAACACACAAAACAAAGAAATAAACTTTGATTCCCCGGCAACGGCGCCAATTTAATGAACGATTTTTAGTCGTGTTAACCGTATCAAAATAAATTCGAACCTACCAACTAATGTAGTGTGGTAAGCACGAGTCGATCCCACAGAGAATCAAGTTATTCCTAAGTTAAGTTTATTTACCAATTAAGAGAAAATAGGGGGTTTTTATGTGGTGATAATAAGAAAGAAAATAAAATAAACTATAAACAAGTTAATGGAGATAGCAATTAAGAATAGAGTTTCATCTACAAATATCCACTTTAGTTTGACTAGTTGATCCTTGATTCTTCTTCAAGTTCTCTTTTCATCCTATTATTGTTCCTGCCCTGATCTTGTGTAAATTACTAGTCCTACGAGTCCTAGTAACCCTTACTAATTAGATAACCCTAACACGGTCAAGATTTAACCTAATAGCAGCATTAAGATTAAGGATTAACCAGGATACATGCAACACCAAGCTACGAGTCAGCATTTAACATGTAATTGATTCTCTACACACCAGTTTAGTCCTACGAGTCCTAAAAAGGCATGATTGCTACTATGGATTAAGGTTCGCTACGAGGAATCTACAAAATCCTAGCAATAATCTCAACTAGTTGTACGGGCTAGAAGAGATCAACAATATTTGCAAAAAAATCAATACGAATCAATAGGAATAGAACAAGAATAGAAATCTCACAACTTTATCAAACCAAAGCTTCAATCCATAAACGAAACGGAAGAGTTTAGATCTCCATAAAAATAAGACAAAATATAATAAGGGTTTAGGGTAAAAGTGAGTCACGGCCGGTCTCTAAGTCGGCTGGTTAGTTACCTTCAACTCTTTGGCCGTATGAATTGTATATATAGTAGGATGAAAGCCAAAGCTATCTAAATTTATATAAATATATTATATTTCTATCTATCTATCCTAATTATATTATAATATTTATCTAACCTAATTAGAATACCGGCAAAACACTAAAGTAATAAGTAGCTTGATGAAGCCGTGTCTCCTTCCGTTTACAATTCATCGATCAGCCCACGTATCATCCGAGCCGGCCTCTTGATCTTCAAATTGCAAAATAATCTCATAAGTTATGATGATCTCCCAAATTCATACGATCCGATCTAACTCGAAAATACCTGAAATATATAAAAGCACTACTGTAGACTCCGAAAAGCAAATAATACAAATTAAGTTATAAAATAGGTAAAAATGCTCTAAATTACTATGCAAATCTATACTAAAAACATGACTAAAATAGACCCTATCAGTATACATTAAGGAATTGTATGAGAATGATGCTGATTTTGGGGATTTATTTAAGCTATGTCGAGACAAGGGTCCTAGCAATAGCTTCTATATCTTTGACGGATTCTTGTTTAGGAAAGACCAAGTGTGCATACCTAGGTGTTCTCTTCGGTTATTATTGGTGAATGAAGCCCATAGTGGAGGTTTAATGGGTCATTTTAGGAGAGATAAGACCTATCATACACTTAAGTCACACTTCTTTTGGCCACATATGCTTAGGGATGTAGAACATTGCCTTAAGCGATGTATTGACTGTTTAAAAGCCAAGTCTAAGCTTATGCCCCATGGATTATATACACCCCTGCCGATCCCTTTAGCCCCTTGGGAAGATATGTCTATGGACTTTATTGTTGGGTTGCCTAGAACTAAGAAGGGGAGGGGTTCTATATTTGTGGCGGTGGATATATTTTCTAAGATGGCTCACTTTATAGCATGCCATAAGACTGATGATGCTACCAATGTTGCTAATTTATTCTTTAGAGAGATAGTTAGGTTGCATGGAGTGCTGAAAACCATAGTGAGTGATAGAGATGTTAAGTTCTTAAGTCACTTTTGGCGTACATTGTGGAACAAATTGGGAACTAGGTTGTTATTCTCTACCTCTAGTCACCCCAAACTGATGGCCAAACTGAGGTGACCAATAGAACCTTAACCACTATCCTTAGATCCATATTAAGAAAGAATTTGAAGCTTTGGGAAGAAGTCTTACCTCATGTGGAGTTTGCTTACAATAGGACCATGCATTCCTCAACTAAAATCACTAATTTTGAATGTGTGTATGGTGTTAGTCCATTAACCCCCTTTGATCTTACTCCATATCCTATGAGAGAGAATGAGTCATTTGACGCAGGTAAGCATGTTGAGTTCGTCAAGGAGCTACATGAACGGACGCGTCAACAGCTTATGCGGAAGGTTGTGTACAACGCCAATAAGGCCAACAAGGGGCGCAGATTGGTGACGTTCCAGCCAGGGGATCTTGTGTGGGTGCACCTGAGGAAGGAGAGGTTTCCCAACGAGCGGAAAAGCAAGCTTGCACCACGAGGAGATGGACCTTTCAAGGTTCCGGAGAAGGTGGGCGACAATGCCTACAAGCTGGAGCTTCCTGGAACATATGGCGTGAGTGCTACCTTCAATGTCGCGGATCTCATTCCATATCTTGCCATGGACGAGGACTTGGATTCATGGTTGAATCCTTTCCAAGAAGGGGAGGTTGATGCGGGATCATCTTCTACACCATCGTCTACACCTCCGGCCACGCCAATCATCTTAGGAGACGAACCTATGACTCGAGCCCGAGCCAAGAGCTGCAGAGAGACTCATTCATGTTTGTGAGTCACGCCTTATTCTCGAGCACGGTTCAACTCCCCGATCCTACATTGAAGACATACATGTGCATTGGAGTCAATGTTGCCGATCCCCCTTAGACACATGCATAGGTCGATTTTCCTAAGTATGGAACATTACCTTTATTTCCTATTTTTAGCAACTTTCCTACTTAAGTTATTTTAGGAAACTTTTAGGGTTATTTTATTATTTTCTTTAAGTTTATTATTTTTAGGCTGAAATTTCCTTCTAGGGTTTGATATAGTCGACATTCTCCTCTGTAGAAGAACTGGTTGAATTTTTATGAAAGTTTCTCTCGTGTTAAACACATTGAGCGTTCTAAAGTCAATCGATTCCAAGCGTTGCTCATCGATTGCACAATTGGTAATTGATCTTGCTTGGTTTGCTTTGAGTTCATCAACCTCGCGAGAGCTTGGTGATCCTGGTAATCACAAGTCCCCTCCTTGTGCCTCCAAGTTGTCCGCTTGGTTGTGTAAGATTGTAGAGGCGGGCTTTATAGTCATTGATATTTGGTTCCTACCCTCTTAGGAGGCCTGGGGTCTTTATCTCGTTCTATTTTAGTTCGAATCACCCAATCTATCGGTCTTTATTGTTTCCGTTTGATCGAGTCTTCTTTTGTTTCTCTTTGTCGATTTCGAGTCTTAGAGTCTTCATCGAGTGCTGCGTTTTGTTTGTCCTGGTCGATATCGAGTCATTTTTTGGTGTTCTTGAGTCTTTTACTTTCGTTCTTGTCTTTGCGTCTTGATTGTCGAAGATCGGGCCATCCTACGGCTAACCCCGTATCAGGAAGTGAGGCCGGGTGTTGAAGCGTACAATGCCAAAGCCAGTAAGCAACTCGGCTCGCTTCCCTGTAGATGTGGAAACGTGCTATAGTCATCCAAATAAAGAAATAATAAATTTTAGCATTCGGCGTATATTTTTTGGAAAAAGTAATAATTCGAGATCAAATATACTTAAATCTCGGTAGGTCATTAAGTCGAAAGATAGAAGAGTGTCGAAACATACAACATAAATAGGAAATTGTGCAGTAAAACGGGCAGAGCGCACCCTACAAAAGATGAATCTAAGGAAACCTAAAACTAGTAAGTTAGATACGTTGACTAGCTACCAACGAAGTCAACTTACGTTTATGAATATGTTAATTTACAAATGAATGGAAAGTATTTTTTTTAAATGAAGTAATTTGATTAATATACTCCTACCAGTTTAGTAAAGGGGGAGACAATCCACACGGCCAATTTATCGCCAAATACACGGTGGCGATTGCAGATCCGAAAACTGTAGTATTTTGGCCAGCCACGGTTCCTAAAACTGTGAAAAATGAAATGGCGACGGTTTTGAAAACCGTCGCAATAAGTACAGCTATGGATGCTCAAATCGTGTTATTTTTGAGAAAACCGACTGAAAAATAATGAATAGGAAGCACTAGGTGCCATCATTCATTCAAAACAGGAAGCATACGGTTTGAGCATCCGTAGCCGCACTTATTGCGACGGTTTTAAAAATCGTAGCCATATCATTTCTCACGGTTTTGGGATCCGTGGCCGGCCAAATTACCACGGTTTTCAGATCCGCAATCGCCACCTTGTGTTTGGCGATAAATTGGCCGTGTAATGAGCAAAACTGTTAGTAAATTGAGAATTTTTTTTTAGATGGAACAGACACTGATTCCGTCAATCAACTCGATAATGGAGTATTGGAGTGAGAACAAATGCTGAAAAACACATCGAACAATTCGGAGATGGTGTGAGAACTAAGAACAATACTACAAGTTAAACTGTCAACACATCACCCGATCTAAAAAACACAATCCGTATGTTTGATAATTTTATAGGTTTGAATCTGATATTTTAGACTCGGAATCCGAAATCGACCCGAATCCGAATTACCCAAGATTTTTAGGGTGAAAACCCGGTGGGTCAAAATCAATCCGGTGAGTAAGTACCATGTAGACGTCACATAGGCACCAGATTGACATCACACAGATTCGTCATGCAATTATATTCGTTAAAGTCACTCCTAAGTTAAATAACTCATATATATATATATATATATAGGGAGTGGTTCCCTTGTGCACACCCCTTAGGGTGTATCTAGTGCACAAATCCTGGCCATTGATGGAGAGGAAATGGAAGGCAGAGATTAAAAGGAATTTTTGTATTTTTCTTTTTAATGTAGTGGGAATCACTTGCCCAAAAAAAAACCATCTTCTTTCTTTTGTGCGTGTAATCCACCCCCACTCCATCTTGCATTTTTTTTGGAGAGTTTTGTTTTTTTTAATGAAAAAATGGTGGGACCCAACTTCAAAAGACTGACACGTTTTTTTAATTTTTCCGGATGTGAATTCGCTGTTTTGAAAAATTGGCCAATTCTACCGAATAATGTTTCACATTCTACTGAATAATATTATGCTATCTTTTTCTATCCAGCTCAGATCAAATTTTATCAATTCTACTGAATAATTTGTCGCATTCTACCGAATAATGTTTTTTTCCATCTATTTCAAATAAAATAAACCTGAAATCCCTAAACAAAATTTACAATTTATATGAATAATGTTTCATATTTCACCGAATATTGTTTCATATTTCACCGAATATTGTTTGATATTTCACCGAATAATTCATCAAAAATCACCGAATAATGTTTCATATTATATAAACCACAAATTCATTAAAAAAAACTCATATTTCTACGAATAGTTGTTCAATATCACCGAATAATATTCGGTATCTCATCGAATAACCCTTCAAACGGGAAGGGAAGCATATCGAGGGCAGGGAACACGGGGCGACGAACAGGGGCGTCGCCGGCACGAGGGAGAAACCACCCCCTACCCCCACCCACCCACGCCTCCTCCCCTTCTCCAACTCCGCCTCCTTCCCCATCAGATCTCATTCCGCCGCCGTCCCCATCAGAACCACTTCCGCCATCTCGATCCCGCTTGTCCGCCCCACCATTGCCACCACATCGCCACCGCACTTCGCCACCCATATCCGAATGAACGGATCTAGAACAAACCAACAACATCAACCTCGACACCACCATCCCCGACTGTCGGGGGAATGAGCCACCGTCGCCGCTACCAGATCTGAGGGGAATGAGGAAAAAACAACCAGCTCCGGGCCAGAAATAGCCACCGTCGCCGCCACCGTCCCTTTCGCCCTTCACCGCCGTCGTCGTTCCTCAGACTGCCGCGACACCACCATCCCCGACTCCGCCTGGTCGATCCACACAATGAAGAAGAAGGCAACCAATGCCTCGTCCCGCCACCGCTCGCCTCCGCCCAGAACCAGTTGCTCGCCTCCGCCCAAAATCAGTTGCTCGCCTCCTCGCTGAATTGTCACCTCTCCGCCTTGCCTGGGCTCTCTAATCTCTTCACCTCCAGAGAAAACAATTTGGAATTTAGGGTTTTATCCCCCTACCACGTGCTACACGCTCCAATTTAAGGAGTTTTAGATTAATTATCAGCATTTTTTTATTTAAACTCATGGGGAACGTGGCAACATCCCATCCCTCCATTTACTATGGATTAAAGGCTTAAATTTGTGCACAAAGTACATCTCTCTCTCTCTCTCTCTCTCTCTTATATATATATATATATATATATATATATATATATATATATATATATATATATATATATATATATTATAATTGTAATATGTTTAGAACATTTATTTGTATAAATATAATTTTTTTTATACTTAAAATATTATTATAATAATATTATAAATGCAACTATAATATTATTATTTAGTTTAATTTGACATATTTATATTATAATTTAATTTTAATATTATTTTAATATTTTAATCCAGACATATTGGAGAAAGTATTCAGAAGATTTCGAATCGTATGAAGACTTAAGTCATCGGCTCGTCCAAAAATCAGACTGTCATCTGCAAAGGAAAGGAATGGAATAGGATCACTGTTATTTGTAAGTTTGAATCCAACCAAAGGGTCACATTCCAAAGATTCCTGTTGCAACATTCTCCCTAATAGTTCCATAACCAATACAAAAATATATGGTGCAAGAGGATCTCCTTGTCGAATTCCCCTATAAGTATGAAATGTACGGCCCGACAAATTATTAACTAAAACTGAGAAACTAGTTTTAGTTAGACAGGTCATAACCCAATTAATTCATCTGGAATCAAAACCAAATTTGTTTAGAATAATACGAATAAAGCTCCAGGTTATTTTGTCATAAGCTTTCTCCATATCTAGCTTTAAAGTCATCGACCCAAGTTTACCTTTTTTGTTATGAAAAGAGTGGAAAACCTCATGAGCTATTTGTAGGGGTGGGCACGGGACGGGACGGGACGGGATTGAGCCGGGACGGGACTCATCCCGCGAAATTTTTACGGGACGGGATTGACACTTTTTTTCCGGGACGGGATCGGGACGGGATGGTGTCTGGACGGGACGGGATCGGGACGGGACGGGCCTTGTCCCGCAAATAAAAATAATAAAATATTATATAAATTTGCAAAGTGAAAAATGCTTTCATAATTCATTAATTTGTATAATATGTTGAATACGGTATTCTTCTCAACTATAATATTCAATATTATTATTATTATTATTATTATTATTATTATTATATTATTAATTCATACAATGATTGTATAATTAATTATAATGTTCAACATATTTGGTTACATTATCTTACTAGATCAGGACGGAAAGGGATTGAGACGAGATTCACCAGATATTGTCTCATTATCGATTGATAGTTGGGAAGAATACCGTATTTAGCTATTTGCCTCTTGTAGCTCTAATAATAATAATAATAATAATAATAATAATAATAATAATAATAATAATAATAATGCCACGTTATAATTAAATAATAATAATAATAATAATACTTATTTTTATTGTTATTATTATAAAATAATTATACTTTACAAGAAAAAAATATAATATGATATAATAATAATAATATAATAATATAATAATAATAATAATTTTATTATAAAGTAATATTATTATTAAATTATATTATAATATTATATTATATAATAATATTATATTATTATAATCAATTATTATTATAAATTGAAAATTATTATTATAATTATAAATAATATTTGCTCAAATAATAATAATATTATTATTATAAATAAATATTATTATTATTATAAATGGAAGATTATGATTATAATTATAATTATAATATTTGCTCCAAATAATAATACTAATAATATATTATTATTATTCTGTAATATTATAATAATAATATTATTATTATAAAAATTATTATTATTATTATTATTATTATATGCGGGACGGGACGGGATTTGCGGGATCCCACCGGGATCGTCCCGCGTTTCGTCCCGTATAATTTTTGCGGGACGGGATCGGGACGGGATTCGCTATTTTGTCCTAAATCCCACCGGGATCGGGACGGGACCGGGACGGGATCGGGATTTGCGGGATTTGTGCCCACCCCTAGCTATTTGTATGTTATCCTGAATATTTCTACCTTGTACAAAAGCTCCTTGAAATGGATTAATAATACGTGGTAAAACATGCTTCAAACGATTAGCCAAAAGTTTCGAAATAACCTTATAAATAGTATTACACAGACTAATCTGGTGGAAAACCATCAGGACCTGGAGACTTGTCGTCTGTCATTGAGAATAGGATATCCTTTATTTCTTTACCTGAAAAAAGGTGTGTTAAAATTCTGTTTATAGATTCAGTAATAGTCTGATCAATTAAATTTAGGAAATATGGATTACTACTAATCGGTGCATTATTAGAAATGAATCTTTCAGCCAATTCAGTTGTAATTTCATCTCTAATTTGATCTTCATCCTCAATCAATAAACCATGTTTATTTGTAAAATTACGAGTGACATTTTTAGAATTTTTTATTTTAGATATTGATTGGTAGTATTTGGTATTTCTGTCACCAAATCTTAGAAAATTTGATTTAGCTCGTTGTTTCCAAAAAGTATTATTAAAGTCCATGAGAGCTTCACGTTTACTTAACAATCTATTACGTTTAATGTTTATGGTATCGTTTGAATTTCCACTAATTTGTTGTGTTTGAAGTAACAACAGCTGATTTTCAATATCTGTTATTTGTTGGAAATTATTATTTGGGTGAGACTTACACCAGATCTTTGTATTTTTTTAAGAAGTTTCTGTTTTTGTAATAGTGTAAACATAAACGACCCATGAAGCTTATTCTGCCAAGTTGATTTAACTAATCTGTTATAGTTATCATAATGTAGAATTCTTTGAAAGAAATAATTTTGTTGATAGTTTTTCTTAATATTTTAATTTATTGGTAGTTTTATGTAAAATCTTAGTACATTTTAATGATTGTTTTATGAAATTTACTAAAGAATAAAAAAAACAATAGGAAACAAAAAAAAGGACCATAATTTCGTGGCAGCTTCGCTGTGGCTCCCTCCTCTGTTTTTTCCCAACAATATGTCAATAACCCCACATGAAAAGAACAATATACATTGTTTCGACCTTTCGCAATGTTTGTTTTTTGTTTTTATAACAGAAAAGTGTTAAAATATCAATTATAATTTAAAACTAAAATGTCACCTTATAATATATCAGTAAGAAAAAATCACATGAAAGCAAATTAATTAATATATCTTTAAATCACCAATTATCAACACAATAAAAATTCGTTACAACACTCATCGTAGCAAATGAATCCTTATCCATATATCAGATATCTTTTTTTTTTGAAGCAAGATAAGAATTCGCTTCTTCAGACAAGCTTATAGAAAACGAGAGACCGGACAAGTAGGTAGATGGACTAACCATCATGTATAACAAGAATCAAACAACCAACAGAAGCAAATAACAAAAAGGGAAAAACACAAATAAAATCCAAATACAGCCGGAATCTGAACAGAAAAACAAAGCAAAACAAACAACCAAAAATAAAAAAAGATGAGAAGCCAACACAAGAGGTAGAAAATCTCAAACTTCAACGAGCAAGGGATGACCAGCAGAGCGGCAGCAACACCGAAGCGTGTGAAACACATACGACAAGGAGCTCAATCAAAGCAACGAAAGTCTGAGTCTTGGCCAAACGCGAATCATCCAGAATCAACCGAGGTAGTTACCAACATCGCAAAAAATGCCACAACCCACCCACCAAACCGCCCCAAGAACACAATAAGTAACCAGAACGAGGCAAACACCACCAAGGGCAGACACCACCAACAATGGATCGACGGCGGGAAAATAACCAGAACGAGGCAAGCAGAACACAAGAAGAAAAAGAGGACCTGAGCTATAAAAATCAAAAGCAACAAAATAGACCACGACGAAAAGGCAAAAGAAAGCAGCGAAGAAGAAGATGCAGGACACTTAAGCCACCAAGAGGCGACTGCGTGACTGGTGGCTAGGGCCGAGCCGAGTGAGACCCATCGGAGACCCAAAACCAAGGGCGGAGTAGAAAAAGAACCATCGGATATCCGCAAGGCAAGGAGCCGGGGCTGACGACGGTTGGCGATAAGGGCCAAGGTGATTGGCTTCGAATATAAGGCCCGGTTGGAGACGCCAACGACGAAGGCCAAAGCGGCGGCAGGAGGAGGAGAATGAAGCAACCACCCTCTGTCGAAGATGCTGCTGGGCGCGAACTGGATATAGACGACGATGGAGACGGAGGACCAAAGGGTATGGCAACGGGTGCTGGCGCCGGTGGAGGTTGGCCACGAAACTGCTAGGCAAGGGGGGAGTTGAAGTTGGTAAGCAGTGACGGCACCAAGACATTCTCAAAAGAGAGCGTTTCATATATAACATAAATGATATGTGAACCGCTCAACACGGGAATATTTAAGTATTCCTATGCTACAATAAAATTATTCGTATATAATTATATAATTATATATATATATATATTAAAAACTATACAATTATTTATAGATATGTAATTATTACATATATATATTCTTGCTTTTTCACGTAGTTTTATTTTTGAGTAAAAAATGAAGTTGGTGTTGAGATGTGAAGAGATTACCCCTCCTACTACCAATTGGTTTCAAAATAGAAACTCACCGCACTCATTGCTAGACTACTAGCTAGCATAAGTGTGACCGTGCACACGACATCTCGATTATAAGTCCCAACGGATTTTAGCATAGTATCAAAGTGGTTTAGCCAAACACTTAACCCAATTATCGATCATGAGTTATAGCTAAAAAGAGAATCAAATGCTAGATCCGTTGTCCAAGTATAAACTAAAGAAAACAATCCTAGTTGTTCGGAAGCGTGCTGAGATGAGATGTAAAGAGATCAAATAAGTCTCATATCGAAAGTATAAACTAAAACAAGCCTATTATATAAAAGTCGGTAAATTTCTCCTACAACTAATTGGTTTTATGATAAAATTTCATTCAACATACATATTTAATACATTAATACGAATCCCAATAGAATTAATTATTATAAAAAAAAGTGATGATTTTGATTCTATACTATCGATCGATAAGCTCGAACATACATGAAAATAGATAATTATGTTATGTTCTCCCTGATAGATTACATATGTCTTATATTGTATAGTGGGCTCAAAGGTCCAATACCTTTGTAATATATATATATATATATATATATATATATATATATATATATATATATATATATATATATATATATATATATATATATATATATATGTTTATCAATGAATGGAAACCCTCAAGGGGGATTTTACATCAATCTTGTGATCTTACATGGTATCACATCCTTTTCTTCCTCACAGAACTCTAATTTGATCCTCCCGCCCCACCCCTCCTCTTCCGCCGCCGGCGTCGTCCCCTCGCCGCCGATCTCTCTCTCTCTCCCCTTGCCTCACCGGACTCGCCGGCCTCCTCCTCGCATATTCGAGCCCACTGCCGCCGATCCGAGTCCTCTGCCTCTCCTCCCTCGCTCGCAGACCGAGCCCCGCCGCTGCTGCCCACCGCCGCCGGCATCCCTCTCTCGCTTCCTCAATCTCTCTGTCGTCGCTGCCCTCCGCTCGGAACTCCGCCCAACAGAGCTCCGCCGCCTCGCCTCCGGCATCACCACCCCCTGTTCTCTCCGTTTTCCCTGTTGCTCTGTGCTCCCTCCCGGATCCGATCCCAGACCCCTTTCTCTGTTCGTTCTTGACGACGAGAAGAAAAAAAAAGGTCCTCTGACCTCATCTGTTGCGGCCGCGGCATCGACTTCTGCAGTAGCCGCTGCTCTATGCAGCGACCGCCCTATACGAGGCCTCGCGGCCCTCCTCCTTCGATCGTCGCCCCTCGATGGTCCCCGGTGCCTGGCTCCAACCCTCATTGGATACACTCCAGCTCTCCTGCCCTGAGATTTGCCGGTCCTCATGCCTATCTGACATCGTATGATCAAGGCTATGTTTTGCCTTATGGGCATCACGCCTTCTCCTCTATGCTACAGACATCTCCCGACTCTTCTTGGTATATGGACACTGTTGCCACCTCCCACATGACGAACACCTCAGGTAACCTCTCATCTGTTTCCTTTAAAGGCCCTGCACACTCTATTATCGTCGGCGATGGTGGTCGTCTTGCTACTTCAGGAATTGGCCACGCCAAATTACAGACCCCAACCCACCCACTACACCTCAACAATGTCCTCATTGCCCCAAAGATTGTCAAAAACCTTATCTCTGTCCGTCGGTTTACTACTGACAATAACATTTCTCTGAAATTTGATCCCCGTGGTTTCTCTGTGAACGATCTTACTACGGGGGTTACTCGCATGAGATGTAACAGCACCGGGGAGCTCTACCCTGTCACACCACCTCCTACGTCCAGTCAGTCGTGCCCGGTCGCCCTCTCGGCATCATCGTCCAGCCTTTGGCATGCACGCCTGGGTCATCCCAGTGCTACCGTTCTAGATGTCCTAAGTTCTCAGAGTCTTGTCACTTGTCCCAAAGACCCACGCTCTGGTTTATGCTTTTCCTGCCAACTAGGCAAACATGCCAGACTGTCGTTCCAACGGTCTATGAACTCTACCCTTGCTCCCTTTGATATTATTCATAGTGACATTCGGACCTCTCCTGTTCCTAGCAAGGAGGGTCACATGCACTACCTTTTGTTTCTTGATGATTACACTCATTTCTTATGGGTTTTCCCGTTGCATTTCAAGTCCCAAGTCTTTCCCGTCTTTGCCAAATTCCATGCCTACATCAAAACCCAGTTTTACACATCTATCAAATATTTCCAATGTGACAATGGCCGTGAATTTGACAACAAAGATTTTCACTTTTTCTTCGCCACAAATGGGATCTCCTATCGCTTGTCTTGCCCGTATACTTCCCAGCTTTAACACCCCCTATTTATAAACAAGGGAATGTTGCAGCGCTAGTAATTATTCAGACTTTATTGTCCTCATGATTACCTTAGGCTTATAGGGACATGCAACCATGCTCCCATAAACAAGATGATAAATAAATAAATAAATTAAAAGAATAACAACGGAAGACATGAAGTACGATTTTTATCATTAAACATGGTGAAAAACTTTTACATATATTTTCCGTAATCTTGCAAGATAAAGTGAAATTTCATACATAAAGTACAGAAATTTGAAAGACTTTATTATATAACAAAACGTTTAAAATCTTTACTTGCACAATGTCAACTCTTCAAGGCCTCCTTACCTAACCTGCAAAATTTGACTGATGTACATCGTATGCAGACGAGGCACACCAGCCAACCATTTCACAACACGGTTGGTTAGTTCGGTGAAGAACTAGCAATTGACGGAATAGTATTTTTGTGGATCTCTGGACACTTAAACGAAATATGAATAGGATAGTTCAATAACATTAGATATCTGAAGAATCATATCTCCAAAAGAAATGGAAAATAATATCGGAAAAGAACAATGATCACCGTCACCCACGCACATACACCCATACACACACATATATCACTTGTATAAAATATTTCATAAGGATAAAATATTCAATTAACACATACCATTCTTCGAATGATATCAAACAATGATTACTTAATTCCCACTACTAGACATTAATGCTTATTTATTTATCACTCACTTATATCGTTATTGAACCACGTTGTACTTGACGTAACAGTAATAACGTCATACCGGCACATGCCTATTTACCACTCATCTGGGTAAAATGTATCATTTTGATTATATTCAAAATGAACTTTTCATGAAAAGCTTATAGAGCAAGACGTAACGAGTCTTGACATGTTATGATCACGCACATTCACGCACGCACACACACGTTTAACACTCCTCTTGTTACTAGATTAGTAACACACGCGTGTCACATTATAAGGATTCATTAGATGAACCCGTGTAATTTTCGAATATATAAATTTATCTCGTTAGCCGTCAAGCTAGACACTAATTTATACATATATTCAACTTACATAATAAATAAGGATATGGTCTAAAAATCAACCAAGGTCCACATCTGGAAAGTATATAACTGACTTGAATAAAGAAAGAACGAACAGAGATTGCTAGAATAAATAGACTTTGCAATTTATTTTAAACAGATATGACAGATATACTTGATAATTAGCAACTGACACGGATTAAAAGAAAGGCATTGGGTCTTTTAGGATGTAAATGGGACAAAGTCACTTACCTTGGTTATAAACCTGAAGTCTACGGATGATAAAGATTAGGATCACCCAAGATATCCTCTGAAGATGGAGAGTCTCGATTGACGTCACCAACTATATATCCATCAATCCATGTGCATCCAGTCATGTCGTACATAGCAGACAAATAATAATTTAATCAGCTTGTGTCCAATAACTTTATCCTTAAACTTCGGCAAAGTCTTCCTCTAAAATAATCCTTAATTAATCCGATAAAAACATATACTCTTCACTTTCTGATAATTACTTGTCCAACACCATTTTTAAATGCCCAGGCAGTATTAGGACTTGCAAACTTAATTTAGGATTTCCTTTCCTAAATTTAATTGGGCATTATAACGACTTAGAAATGTCATATAATCCAAAATAATTGAGTATTATCTCGACTTAACAGAAATACCCGTTGTATCCAATACTATATTGTCTTAAGAAATACCTTGAATTCTATACATGTATTATAACGATATAAAATATCCAAAATAAATTAAAGAAATTTTACCGGTAGAATAATATTGGATCTTCACAAAAATACAACGACTGAATAATAATCGACGTCACTTCGGATCGAGGTGATTGGATTTACGGTGGAATAGCTCTCCTTATCTATATATGCCGATTTGCCCAAATAACACCACACCTCCTTTTATACTAAAGCCAACCGGCAAGTCCTTGGAATCCAAGGAATTCCATGCTAATCAAGATGCTACGTGTAGACATACATTTGGCTCTTTCAATTCCATACAAATCAACATGGAAACGTGGCAGCTAATTTTATTTTGTCCCACTTTATATGATAATTACAATAAACAACCCAAAGTCTTTAAATTTCCATATTTTGTCCTCTTTAAATATATATTCCAACAATCTTTCACTCTACCACTTTGGAATACTTTACCAACTTATTCTTAACCATGTCTTAAATATCCAATAAATTTTATAGCCTCCTCACTTAATCTTTGACGTGCTAGCGGATCTTTCCTAAATCCCAATATATTCTAGAATTGATAAAACTCCATAAAATTTTACCTTAAAACTTTATCTCTGACGTCATAATTCCTTACAAAGTGACGTCATGAAAGAAAAATACAGTCGGGGGTATTTCACCAGCAGAATGGCAAGGATGAACGAATCATCAGAACCATTACCAACATGATGCGCTCTCTCCTCTTCCACGCATCCATTCCCCTTTCCTATTGGCCTCATGCCTTATCAACCACATGCTATCTCCTCAACATTCTACCGTCTACTACCTTACACCATCGCTCGCCAACTCAGGCACTTTATTGCACCTTGCCTAGGTATGATCACCTCCGTACCTTTGGGTGCTTGTGCTTCCCAAACCAGTCCTCCACCGCACCTCACAAGCTTCACCCGCGATCCACTCCTTGTGTCTTCCTAGGCTATCCGTCTGACCATCGTGGGTACCTTTGCCTCGATGTCAAGACTCATAAGCTTATTGTGTCACGTCATGTCACTTTTGATGAGTCTCGCTTTCCCTTTTCTTCTCCTTCCATCCCCTTTCCTACACCTCCGGCGTCTCAGTCTGAGTCAGAGTCTTCCTTCCCTCACTTTCTTCTTCCCCAGAGCTCTCCCGGTGCTCCTGCCTCTCCCCCTCCACCACCACCCCCCCTACCACCAGACCCCACACCCGCAGCGTCTCCGGTGTCTTCCGACCCCGTCAGATCGTATCCATGACCAGCACACATCGCCCCGCCACACCTTCCCCTACATCCTCCCCCTTACCCATCCCGCCTGGCCTAATGTCGCGGCCGCAGCACCCTACTATGGCTGCAACCAATCACTTCCCCCAACCGGTCTCCCCACCCTCACCACTGGCGGTGGCCGCAGCAACATGCCGCGGTCGCGGCCAATCAACATGCCCCGGCCTGGCTGTGGCCGCAGCCTCCCCCGCCGCATCACCTTCTGTACTTCCCGACTCCCAATCCCCCCTGCCTCCAGCCCGACCTCCCGTTCCCCCATCCCAACCTCCCACAAAACAGCCCTCCTCGACCCGAATTAGCAGGCGGCCATGCTCGACGAATACAGGGCCCTTACAAGGAATGGTACTTGGGTTCTGGTCCCTCGCCCTCCTGAGGCGAACGTCATTCGCTGCATGTGGCTCTTCCGCCACAAGTTCCGCTCTGATGGGACGTTGGAGCGCTACAAAGCCCGTCTTGTGGTCAACGGTCGTTCTCAGCAGGCATGTATTGATTGTGATGAGACTTTCAGCCCCGTGGTCAAGCCTGCCACTATCCGAGTGGTGTTAAGTTTAGTGTTGTCGCGCAACTGGGCCATCCATCAGTTAGATGTCAAGAACGCTTTTCTGCATGGCTATCTGAATGAGACAGTCTACATGTTTCAGCCGCCGGGGTTTGCTCATGCTGATCGTCCCAAGCACGTCTGTCTCCTGAAGCGCTCTATGTATGGTCTGAAACAGGCTCCGCGGGCTTGGTTCCAGCGCTTTGCTTCTCATCTGCTACGCTTAATTAGGCTTAATTGGCAGCCGCTCGGATACGTCTCTGTTTATCTATCGTAGAGGCTCAGACATGGCCTTTTTGTTACTATATGTCGACGACATCATTCTCACCACCTCTTCTGATGCTCTTCGGACGTCTATTATATCGCAGTTGAGTGCGGAGTTCGTCATGTCTGATCTGGGTCAGTTGTCCTACTTCTTGGGAGTTGCTGTTCTGCGTCATGCGTCTGGTCTGTTTCTCTCACAGAGTAAGTATGCTCCTGAGATTGTTGCTCGAGCTAAGATGGTTAACTGTAATCCTGTCGCCACCCCTGTCGATACATCCAACAAGCTCAATGCTCATTCTGGTTCTTTTGTTGATGATCCGACGTTGTACAGGAGCCTCGCTGGTACTCTTCAGTATCTCACCTTCACCAGGCCTGATATCAGTTACGCTGTTTAGCATATCTGCTTGTTCATGCATGCACCCAAGGAATCTCACTTTCAGGCCTTGAAGCGGATCATTCGGTACATCAGCGGCACCCTCGAGCTAGGCACCACGATCACTCCATCCTCTAAGCTTGACCTTGTCGCTTACACTGATTTGGATTGGGCCGATTGTCTTGACACATGTCGCTCCACGTCTGGTTACTGTGTCTTCCTCCACGACACCCTTGTGTCATGATCAACCAAGCGTCAGTCTGTCGTGTCTCGCTCCAGCGCTGAGTCAGAATACAGAGCAGTTGCCAACGTTGTCTCCGAGTGCTCTTGGCTCCGCAATCTCCTTCTTGAGCTCCGTTGCCCTCTTCAGAAGGTCACTCTGGTCTACACTGACAACGTCTCCGCCGTCTATCTGGCTAGCAACCCAGTCCAGCATCAACACACGAAGCACATTGAGCTCGATCTCCACTTCGTCCGGGACAAGGTTGCCATTGGACATGTCCGCGTTCTACATGTCCCGTCCTCCTATCAGTACGCTGATATATTCACCAAGGGTTTACCTCGACAGTTGTTCATTGATTTTCGGTTCAATCTCACTGTACGGGAACCTCCAGTTTCGACTGCGGGGGTTTGATAGATTACATAGGTCTTATATTGTATAGTGGGCTCAAAGGCCCAAAAGCCCAATACCTTTGTCTCACACACACATAAATGAATAGAAACCCTTAAGGAGGACTTTATATCAATCTTGTGATCTTACACTCCCCACTCTCTCTCTATATGGAGAGACTTAGAGCCGTATCCGGTTTTGTCTGTTTCGATGGGATCAAGATTTAAAGCCGATCTACCTCACTATACGACACTTAACCAATCACACCTATACGGCTATACCCTGTACGCATATAACTAATGCACGTGGC
The DNA here is from genome assembly GCA_963922045.1 of Persicaria maculosa. Lineage (NCBI taxonomy): Eukaryota > Viridiplantae > Streptophyta > Magnoliopsida > Caryophyllales > Polygonaceae > Persicaria > Persicaria maculosa. Next base: position 42,516,957 of record OY998258.1, read on the forward strand.
CCTGTTCTACCATATATACCTACAAATTACTGCATCTCCCGACTCCCGTCTCGTTTTGTACGTTAACATACAAAATTTGAATTACAATTTACTTTAAAAAAAATAGTTTTTTTCAAAAAAATATTAGTTTTTTTTTAACAAACTAAGTAATAAGTAATAAGTAAAAACTTTTTTTTTATCAAAATTATTTTTTTATTATTTTAAAACAATTTTTATTTTTAAATATTTTTATTATTTTGTTAAAAAAAATTGAACCATAACTTTTTCTATTAATAGATAACCTTAATCTTAAAAAATTAATTTTTTTTGTTATGCAATTAATTTTTTATTTGAAAAATATAATAGTGACAAAAAATATTCTAAAATAGTTATAAATTAATATCAAATATTTTAATATTTTTTACGAGAGAAAATTTTCTTAGATTCACCCACATAACGCCATTTAGGATATTATGTATTGAATTTAGTATTCATATAGTCATATAGATATAGATTAAAAATGTAAAACTAGTGGCATTAATTAATCAAGTATTTTTTTTTAATCTAGTACTTTCATGTAACAAAATAGTTGATGTTATATACTACAATGATTAAAGACTGGAACAACAACAAGTCAACATAAGAGCAAAAAAAAAAAACAACAAGTCAACAACAATAAGTCAATAACAACACATCTCCATTCATTCAATCCACAAATAGTCGATCAAAGAGGTTACCCATGTGCCCGTATCGGCGTATCCACAATTTAGGTTATGTTTCCTTCAAATAAAGGCTTATATAAAGGGTTAAGGGGAATATAGTCATTTGTCACTAATTTCATGACTACTAAGTGCTAACCGAGATTTGAGGACGGATAGTACAGCTGTTATATGAGCCAAGTAACCTCGATAAAATTAGCTCGACTCTCGATCTTGTTCATTTTCTAAACAAGTTAAGTATAAACACATTTTTAACCTCGGTGCAAAGCTTGACTCGCTCGATTAAAGCTCAAACAACTCGATTTTTTTTTAAATTTCCTTTAAATTATTATGCTCTGAACAAATAAGATTCTGAATGCTTGAAAAAAGCTTAGCTCGAGTTCGGTCATTTTCTAAACGAACTGATTATGAGCATATGTTTAAGCTCAAGTACGGTCCAAATGTAAGCTTGACTTGTTTATAAACGAGATGAATATGAACAAGCAATACTTAACTCGTTCGGTTCGAATAACAGGCTTAACAGGTGGTGACTTGATAGCTTTCCATTGAATAACGGGTGGATATGTATAATTTAGAAAATAGCGGGTAGTTTTGTGAACAAGTGGTGAAATAAAGGGTGGTTTTATGAAGTTTTTTTTTTTTTTTGTGAACATGGTTTTATGAAGTTTAAGCCAACAAACTAACCCTATTGTGATCACGCATGTGATGATCCCTCCTCTCGCCCCTCGCCTATTTATAGCGCATCCGTATCCATCCACGTTTTTCCTTCTACCCTCTCTCTCTCTCTCTCTCTCTCTCTCTCTCTCGCTTCGAATTTTTCGAAAACTTCGTAGTTGCTCCCAAAATCTCTCCATCTCCAAAGGTAATCTTCAAATTCGGTTCAAATTTTCCTGCTACCTACCTGTGTCTCTAAACCATGGCAGCTTGCTTATCGATACATTTGCAATTTCTCTTTCAAATTCGTTTTCTCCGTCTGAAAGTTTTTTTTTTCTGTGTTCTGATTCTAGGTTCTGCACATTTGGTTGTTGATTCGTGTTTCGCGCATAGGAAGCAGCTGAGATTCACCTGAGTTGAGCGAAATTCGCCGCTTATCAGGTTCCGTTTTGCTTGTTTTTCTCTGCTCCAATGGCGGCCGAGTCGAAAGAGCCGCTGTTGACGAAGGTCTACTATGAGAACTGCTCAGGCTGTAGGATTGAGAAGCGCAAGGAAACTGAACGATCCCTTCCTATTAAAACTCTCTTCTCCGTGTGGATTATCGTGCTTGGCAGTTGTATAGCATCTCTCTCTCTCTGTGACTATTTCCTGGCTTTCTCCATGTGTATAAAATAATTATAAGTAATTTTTTAATGGTGTTACTGTTCATACTTGAGGACTAATGCCAAGCAAGGGCTTGATAATTTTCTGGATGAATAGGGCTACAGGGACCACATATTTGATTGTTTTGCGTTTGGGCTCAAAAAAAAATGTCCTCTTGTGATTTAAAATTTTGACACTGTTGAGAACTTCAGCTCAAGATTCTGGTTGTTGAAGTTACTTGTTTGTGGATTAATTTGAAGCAGCTATATATCAAATGGATACTTTCTGGTTTCTCCTCTTTCTGATTTGACTATGAAGTTTGATGTCCATATTCAGAAGTCAAAAACTCTTGGTTGATGTTCAATTAAGTTAGCTAAATAGTGATGTGCCGAATAGGTCCATGGCAGTCAAGTAATGAACAAACTTGCAGTTCAGCTATGTCATATTTGTATTTTGATGCTTGCTTAGTGAGTTATTTGTTAGAATCATCTTAGCTAATTAGTTTTACTTTGCATTTATGCCTGCATAGCAAAGAATGCAAAGAGATTAAAAAAAAGAAGGTAAATAATGTGAAATGTGACCTTATTCAGCATGCTTGTTGCCACATACACACAGTAGCTAATTTCAGTTGTTAACTTGTTATTTTCTTTGGTTAATTTCTAAAGGTACTTTGTTCTAATTGTCACATTAATTGTCTAGCGTAATGCTTCTGTACACAGCTGATATCTTTTGGTATTTTCCGTCTGCAGCTCTTCCCATATCATCGCTCTTCCCTTTCCTGTACTTTATGGTGAGAACTGAGAATGCATTCCTTGGAAATACTTCTTATGCCTGTAACTGATTTTAGATGTATGAAGATGGTTCATTTCCTTGAATCTGTAAATCACCTGACTAGATGTCCATTGCCTTATATCTCTTACAAAGTAGTCTACAAAAGGCCCATTGGATTTGAGTTATCAATGAATAGGTTGAACTACTTCAGTCACTTCTACTCACCTAAGAATTTACCCGTCTTTGCAGATTAGAGACTTCCATATTGCTAAACGAGAAGAAGATACAAGTTACTATGCGGGTTACGTGGGTGAGTTACCAAGTGTCCAACATTCTACTTGTAGATGAGATCTTACTAATTTTTATGTTATCTATAAATTAAATACTAGTCCTTATATAATCCTTTATGTCTTGCAGGGTCTGCTTTTATGCTTGGCAGGGCCTTGACTTCAGTGTTCTGGGGAGTAGCGGCTGATCGTTATGGTCGTAAACCTGTAATTATTATAGGCTCTATCACTGTGTCAGTATTCAACAGATTTAACAAATTTAATCAATCTCCCTTTTTGCATTAAATATTCACCATTCTCCACCAATTGCCCGATAGAATGAGGGGAAGAAAATGACATTTGTATTAATTTTCTTGGTTTCAGGGTTGTGTTCAATACTTTGTTTGGACTTAGCGTGAACTTCTGGATGGCCATTATCACAAGGTTTCTTTTGGGTAGTCTGAATGGGAATCTTGGACCAATTAGGGTATGCTTTTGTATAGCAAAACATCAATGGAGCAACTCCCTTTCTGTTGGATCAATTTGTTTATTTTCTCAAATTTGTACATGCGTAGGCATATGCAACTGAAGTTTGCAGAGAAGAACATCAAGCTCTTGCCTTGTCAACCGTAAGATCTGTTTTTGTTTTTCCTTTTCAACAATGCTTTGATGTGGATCTGGGGAAGATATTCTAGAAAAACTTTGAACTTTTTCAGATTTCTACAGCTTGGAGTATCGGGTTGATAATCGGGCCTGCTATTGGAGGTTTGCTTGCCCAGGTGAGCTCCCTTTTGGCATTTATTAGTCAAGAAGGATTTTATCATTGTATCAGCTTTTCACTTTTGAGTGCCTGATTAAATGCTGGTCTATGGTCTATAAAATTCTCAAGTTTTCAGTGCTTTTTTTTTATATATAAAAAATCCAAATAAAATGGAGTCTCATGTTTCAATTTAGTGGAAAATAAAATGGATCACTAGACTATTGATAGCTTCTTTTAACATGAAGTGGTAAGGGATGCTTTCACTGTGAGATACGTCAAGTCATTAGAATAGGTGGTTCACAATATCCGAGGGTGTATGTCTGCATATAATTTTGACTAAAGGATGATCAAAGTCAAAGATCTCTTATGTTGGATGAAATAATAAGACTTCCAAGTTTAAGGGTCTACTCAACAAGAAGTTAATTGTTTAGATACAAACACAAATTGTTCTAGCTTATGGTAATGGGATAGACTTTATGCCAACATGCAGACTTCTTCAATTCAGTGTGCCCTTGTTGGTTTCTGCATTTTGTCCCCACATTAGTAAATTGTTAATGTTTTTACTGCTTCTGTTATTTATTCAGCCTGCTGAAAAGTATCCCAATATATTCTCCAGTGATTCACTGTTTGGAAGGTCGGTTTGCTCCCCCCTTCGCATCTCATTGATTCCTTGAAGTTGGCTATTTGTGTTTATTGCAATCTCGTATGAACACTAAACTTGAGATTTACTCTGCAGATTTCCATATTTCTTGCCATGCCTTATTATTTCAGTTTTTGCCTTGGGAGTAACTTTCGCCACTTTCTGGCTTGAGGTAACTTTAAACCATTGTTCTCTTTGATGTTTACCATATTACAGATGTATAGGTCATGGTCTTTTGATCATTATCGTTTATTGTTTTTAACTCTCCAATCAAGTATATAATGCCCAGAAAAATTGCTCTTTCATATTTCAAGCCTTATTAATTATTGAATTTAGCATCTTTGTTCTGACCACTTATCATCCACATGCTAGGTCATTGTGTATGGGTCAATTACACTAACGATCCCTAAAGTTTGCAAGCTTTTCCTTATTAGTCCCTAAACTTTAAGTCTTTCCAGTTAGATCCCTAAACTATTAAAATGATTGCACCATTAGCCCTTCCATAAAAAAACAGTCGGATCTCCATTAAATATTATGAATAAATTACACAAAATTGCCTTAAATTAGGAGAGTTTTCACAAACTACCCATGAATTGGAAAAATATAGGAAATCCCCCAACTTTGAGATTTTTAGTTTTGAGATATCACACTTACCCCCCATCTAATATTTCAAAATGACTAAATTGACTCGTAAGAAAGCGAAGAAATTAAAAAAATGGCCCATAAATAATGAAAGTATACAAAACTGCCAAAAATTAGTTGAATAAGAAAAACACTAAACCCTTTTCAATGTTAGCAATGATTAAATTCGTTGAATAAGATAATAAATAAATTACACAAAAACACTCCTACCTATATTTTTTTTACTGGCCTATAACTAGAAAAATATATAAAAAAAAAAACTATTCAATCTAGGTTTAAAGAACCACACAATCCATATCATTTAATAATTGTTTGAAAAGCATTGAATTTTTCAGAAAAAGGTCAAATAAAATAAACAATGTTGATTAAACATTTTTCTAGACTTTGAGATATTAAGTGATAATGTAGCATTTTTGTTTTTACATTGAAATTTTATGGTGGTTCTTTAGTTGAGTTATTTGTAAAAAAAAATAAAATTGAATTTACAAGTGGTTTTGTGAAAACTTCCTAGTTTATCGATATTTTTGTATAATTTGGACATTATTTTATGAACCTAATAAAATTATTTCTAAATATTGTAAAGATTTTGGGTGGTTGATTGAAAACAAAACTCCAAAATATTTTATTTTATTTCAAAATTTTAATTTATGAGTGTTTTTGTAAACATTGACAAATTTATTGGTGATTTTTTGTAATTAGCATAAAATTTGGTGGAGATTTATGGTTGGAAGGATGGATGGTGCAATCATTTTAATAATTTAGGGACTTTATTAGAATGACTTAAAGTTTAGGGACCAACAAGGAAAAACATGTAAAGTTTAGGGACCATTGATGTAATTTACCCATTGTGTATATATGTATCATCTCAATCTTTTCGGCCATTGCTCAAAGTGTCAAGTTCTCAATCTACCGTGTTTTCAACTTTTCATAGAAGCTTCTTGAGTTGAGACTAAATGTCTCAGGTGGAAACTGGAAATTTTACTAAAACTTGCACCTTGGGATATCTGTACTATTGCAGGAATCATTACACACTCATCCCAAAACATCACAGGATGATTCATTTAATACCCTGGAGACTGCAACTTGTCAGTCAGGTGAAAAAAAAGGTTTAAAAGAATCTGAAGGAGTGCCACCAACTTCCAAAGTAAGCGTGTGGAGGAATTGGCCACTGATGTCATCTATTGGTGTGTACTGCATTTATTCACTTCATGATATGGCTTACGGAGAGGTAATCTACATAAACCATTGTTTATTCTTTGAGGAAATATCAATTTGAACTTTTTTGTTTTGTGCCATGGACAGAACATCTTAGTTTGCTATAGCCTATGTGGCTAGAAATCCTCCTCCAGTACTTAATTTTAGATTCTCAGTCTGATGGTCTTGATTGTTTTTTGATAACAACTATATTTGCAAATTTGGCCATGGTTATTTATTCCTAACTCATTGAAACTGATTCTTGATCCTTCCTGCATTGCTGTAACATGATTGGTGCTTCTTTGTACTTTAAAAAACATTGTGTTCTGTTTCTACCTAAGCTACAACTCGCTGTAGGCATCAAATTAAGTTCCTGAAAAATTAGATGAGTTCTTTGACATGTCATTTGCTATTTCATGTGCTTGATAGATTCTAGACTCGTGCCTTCCAACAAATTTATTTGCTGTTTAACAAGAACTATATGTCTAACAAGGATATGAGTTCAGTTTTTGACATTTCCAGCCATTTCTATGAGTAGCCTTATTAAAAAGTAGGCAGCTCTCTTTCACTTTCCAAAGATGGTTGAAGATCCAATGTCATGTTTATTTCAGTTAGCATGTAGTTTCAACTGTTCACTCCGGGTTTTTTCTCATGAAGAGTTTTGCATCTATTTTGCAGATTTTCTCACTATGGGCTGTCAGTCCGCGTAATTTAGGGGGCCTAAGCTACTCAACTAATGACGTTGGTGAAATTCTTTCCATCACCGGTATGTCATTTGTATACTGTGATGTTGTTGTTTCATGCCTGCTTAGCGTCTTCAGAGGCACATAATTCTGTTATCTGCATTCTTTAACTGATTCCGGCGGCCCTGAAAACACAATATCAAATATGATACATTCAAATAAATAGCTTGTCAATTAGCACTGTTTAGCATTATGAAAGGCTTCCTTTTTCTTTGGATCTATGTAGCCCTAACAAAGTGGGTTCTCACTCGCACTGGCCAATATCTGTTTGACCATCTTCCTTTCTTTCTGTCAAAATTTCAGGTTTTGGCATGTTACTATCTCAGTTCTTTGCTTATCCACTCATGGACAGAGCATTTGGTCCCGTTATCACAATCCGAATATGTAGTGTAAGTTCATTTGACACCTTACTTACACCTAACTGTTGTTGCATTTGGCTGATCAATTCCACCGTGACCTAACTGTTGTTGCATTGGCTGATCAATTCCACCGTGCAGGCTCTGTCAATACCCGTGTTGCAGATCTATCCTTTCATAGGGATGCTGTCAGGATTGACTCTTTTAGTGCTGCTAAATTGCGCGTCTGTGGTCAAGAACGTTTTGGCCGTATGTCTTCAGTCTTCCTTCATCCATCCCCTAATTTGTTTTAGCAATAACAATGATTCACATTTATTTACTAAAATTTAATCATCATAACTCGTATCAATAAACTAGAACATCATTAGACAGATGAGAATTTGAGCTTGATTCTTGATCATGATTTCATGCGTGATCAAAATTATGTCTATCCAGACTCATTGCTAACTCATGACATTTTACTTTGTTCAGACATCCATAATCACAAGCATGTTCATTCTGCAAAACAGGGCTGTGGTAACCTTCACTTCTCTTACTTTCTTCCTGTCATCTTTCCATTTATGTTATCTTCAAATCGACGAACTGATCAAACCCTTGATTACAGGACCAGGACCAAAGAGGAGCTGCCAACGGTGTAGCTATGACGGTTATGTCTATAGCTAAGGCCATCGGTCCAGCCATTGGAGGTGCATTGTAAGTGCATCAACTCCATGTGCCTCTCAAGGACCCGTTGTTTCATTCTATTTACGCTACAATATCCTGGAAACACATTCTTTACAATCATCTTACAATGTATAATTTCTTCTTTCACAGGCTTTCTTGGTCGGAGAGGCGTCAATATGGTTCCTTCCTTCCAGGTACCTTATAAATAATCAACACATGGCACTTTTTTGTGTTAGCTTAAATAAACATGCCCTTAGTATTCATCCCTAGACATCAGTGCAACCTATGCCAAACGAACCCCCATCCATCTGTTAGATTGACAGAATACCACTGAAGTTATTTACCATGTCAGTTGCATACTGTAGGGTGTGATTGTTAATAATGAACATATCGTGCCATCAAAATTGGCACTAATCAACCATTGATATGCATAAAAACACAGTAGTGTTTTGTTACGTTTCTTGCCATGACTGCTCACAACCCTGTGTGTGAAACTTTAGGTACCCATATGGTATTCTTTCTGCTAAACATCATCCAGCTCGTGGCATTCTTGATGACATTCAAACCGTTCCTTGCTGTGCGAACGGTTCCTCGTTGTACGGTGTTTTGAGAAGCAGAAAGAAAGACTCCGACACACCCCGGGATTAGCAGTTCACCCTCAACATTATACAGCCCTTGGCAATACTAGCACTCCGTTGATGTACCATTCTTGCATCATTCTATAATGTTAAAATACCACAGAGCAAGTTTGGGCGTAGAAATGGCATCTTTGAGGGCCCTCGTTACAACTGTAGTTTACATGAATCTGCTACTTCCCGAGAAACACAAACATCGGAACACGAAAATAAGTGTTTACCAAAATAGAGAACTCAGTTTGATTCATCCCTACAGTTGAGCTCCCCATGGGAAACGAAGTAACCATCTAATCTTATTCTTACCTAATTCACCTAATGGAAATGAGACTACGAAACAAGCAAAAAAAAAAAGTAAAATAATGATAAATTAAAAAACTAATCAAGAAATGTAATGCTTTTGTACTGCAAAATTTGAAGGTCAATTAAATCAAAGTAATGGTTATTTGAAACATCAGAAAGGCCCAAAGAACACACCCTAAGGGAAAGAGAAAGATGAAACTTATTTCAAAGTTGTAGGTACAAAGGAAAACCTCATTCGCGAGAGGAGATTCTTGTGAACTAAGTGGCTGGCTGCATCATAGCAGACTGCAATGGATTCAGGGCTGATGGATTTGGATTCTAGAATCTGCCCGCAACTCTACATGACATCTACAGACCTTCCAAGCATAGATAGTTTGGATGTCAGAATGGAGATGAACTGGTTCGTCGGAGCTGGTACTTCGGCTCTGCAGGAGGCGCTTGTTCTAGCAGCAGCTTCTCCAGCTCCTGCACATTCAGATCCGATTACATATAAACACAAGGTCCAGCTTTTCGAAGTCTAAGAGAGAATCTTTAGTGGATGAATACTGTTCCAGAACCAAATGTTCCTTTTGACACTTGAAAATTTTAGCTTATAATAAGGAATAATCACTCACAAAACCACTAATTGTTCAAGTAATGTTGGACAACCATTATCAGATAATGATTTTTTGCAATTTACTCATATTCAAAGTCGGAAAAACGTTGCCAGAATCAACTACCTTGAAAGTGTATGATAAATTTTGATTTTCCACCAGTTTGTCCTACCAAACACTACTCGATGAAAGTTAAACATGTAAGTCTATCTTTTCATTTTTTAACAAGTAATTTTATTACACATTCCCAGCAATATTTGAAGGTAGAAAACACCAAGGCAAGTTACAAGGAAGGAACATAGACATGAAAGTTGTGAAATGGTTCACTAGTCATTCTCAAAAGAGTAATGTAAACAAATTGGTCAGACAATGCGATGAATCACATCCACATAGATAATAGGTTTTTCAGAATCTTATACCGTGAAGCAATTCCCATATGTAAGTAACAAATGCACAAAATCAGTAACCAACAGCAACATCAATGAAAGCGATTTCACGTATCAAATCAACACTGCTTAGCAACTAGGATCGACAAAGTCAAGTGACTGAAAGTAAAGTAAAAGAGGTGAAATCAGTAAAATCACCTTCTGCCTCCTAAGCCTCGCATTTTCTTCTTCCAAGTGCGAAACTTTCTGCTCCAACTCAGTTGTGTAGGCCTGTCACATTATTTCCCATCAGAAAGCACTGAGTTGATAAATAACAAAGCGGCAAGATAGGATAAAGAAATCCAAATCCCAGTAGAAATGAGTAAACTTACTTGTTTCCTCGCCCTTGACCGAGCAGCAGATTCCCGATTCTTAATCATCCTCTTTTGTCTCCTTTCAACGGACTTGTCCACCGGATCCTCATGGGAGATCCTTTTCCTACTTGACTGTGTGTCTCCTAGAGATCCCATCAAAGATGAAGGCAATGGCATCTGATTTTCGGTAAACGGACAATCCATAACAGCAGTGGCTGCCATGGGGAAGTGCTGAGAAATCGGCTGCCCTGGCATATAAACACCCATTATATTTTGCTGCGGATGGTGAAACTGTGGTTGCTGGTAAGGAACCCATTGCCCCTGCAGAGGAAACTGCTGAGCAACACTTCGCTCTAAATTAGCATCGCCGTCACCACTCCTATTCTCCGACGACGACCCATCTGCCACAACTCCTGCCTTTACCAAAAAGTCCTCTAAGGTCATCTCACCTAATGTTAACTGCTTATCCCCTGCCGTTTTCTCATGACTCCTACTTTGCGCCCGTTGAATATCCCTCCAAACCTCATCTACCGTCTTTTTGCTAAGAGAGCCTGTCAGCGACAAACTCGCCTGGCGTTGCAAGGCTGACTGGTTAGCCGAACCCGTATTCTCAACATCTGAATTGACAATGTGATTCAACTCCATAGTCCATACACTTTTGAGCAGCTCATCAAGGTTCATACTACTCAACGGTTTCCCCAAATCTCCTAAATGATTCTGAACTTCATCTAGTGTGAGACTATACAATGAATTCTGTCGCGCTAACGGTTGCAACTGCGATTGTTTGCCAGCACTGTTACCATTGTCAACTCCTTGGCTACCCATTGTTTGAACCCCCATCAAAATCTCTTTGGACCTCTATATAAATCTAATCATCAAACTCAATTGCCAAACCTCACAAATTCCCATTACTTAAAACGCTAAAAAAAAAAAATAGAGATGTCCTTGACCTAAATTTCGGATGATTTGGTGAAATCCCTGTTCATGAAATTAAAACCAACAAACACAGGTCAAAACACCCCCAAAATTACACAAGCCCATTAACCAAATTTAGCTGAAAATTTGATAAACAAGGCAATGAAACTTCCAGAACTCATTAAATTTGCCAATGAGGCTATTTTGGAAGGTCACATAACATCCATGCAAGAAACAATCCACACATGCAAGCTCATTTTCAGCATTTGAATCAATTTTGAGCACTCAATGACACAAATTATGAACAGAACAAACCCTAAATTAAATATGAAAATCAGTTAAGCCAAGTGAACTGGGGTAGAAAATGACGATTTCAAACAGAAACCGGATCGAAATAGCCGATTCATCACCAATTAGACCCAAAATCAGCGCCAATTGAGAAAGAAAAGATGATTCTTTCACGGCATTTCTACATAAAACAAGAGAAATCGCCAAAATGGGTGATCAGGTGATTATGAGCAAATCCATGGGAGTGAGAAATGTATAAAAACAGGTCGAAACCCATTGTGAAGAAATCCACAGATGATGATACCCACATGTGCGAATTTCCAATAGTATTTGAAATTGAACAAATAAAGGTGTGAAATTTAGATTGGGAAACGGCGAGAAACATCCAGAAGATTCAGATTAGCGAGGAAGGAGGGGGAGAAATACTCACTTATTGAAGGCAAGTCCAGCTGATACACTGAAGAAAGCGAGCGAGCGAGAGAGAGATTTTGATTCGTCAGTGAGTTTGTTGTGCCACGCCCAGAGAGAGAGGGAGAGGAACTGAACAAATATGCAGAGGTTTTTTCCCTTTATTTTTGTACTTGTTTTAATATTTTGTTTATTAAAACATGTTATTTTTAAGAGTTGTCTAAACAAACAAAATAAATTTATATCTCTAAATATTAGAGTACTCAACTTTTTGTTTATTTATAAATATTAGCCAAACATTAGGAAGACTTTGCTAAAAATGCAAGGTACATCCTTAATCATCCTGCTGGATAATGTTATAAAGATCTCTATTAAAGGGGAGATTGAACAAATTACAACTTTCCATACTTTTAGCAATATAATCTGACCCCAGTCGGGGTGGCCTAGTAGTAAGGAGCAAGGGGAGGGATAAGGAGGTCCCGGGTTCGATCCCTGCTTCTGCCTCTTTCCTTGGTGAAAAATCCAAGATTTACCTTGCTCCTTACCAGTGGATCGAGCCGGTCGACGCAAGCCGGTTTACCTAGTACGTGGCTCTTGTCGGCTGGGTCACGTGCTCGGGGTTTGCCACCGAAGGTAGGTTCCTCGTCATAAAAAAAAAAAAAAATCTGCTATTTTATTTGCTTCTCTATAACAATGTTTGAACTGGATATGATCAAAAAAGTCTGAGAGTATTCAACTTTTTTTCATTTTTTCAATACTACAACTAAGACTAGACCCGTCAAAACAGGTTGAGCAAATCGGGTTTGGGTCGGGTCGTCTCGGGTTCGGGTCCATTACGGGCCGGATCATTTCGGGTTACGGGCCATGAAACGCTCAACCCAGACCCATATTTAACGGGTTCGGGTCGACCCAACAGGTCAAGAACGTTACTCCTTCAGAATTTTTGAAGGGTGTTGTTAGATACACCGCAAACCCCCCATTAAAAGTGTACGTCGGTATTAACGTGCAGGCCTTTCCAATTAATTAGCATGCTGCAAAAAAATTAATTAACCCACTTCAACCCTCAATTCCGACGTGCAGGATTTGGGGTGTATTTAGTCTGCACGTTTTTTAAATGTCATTTATTATTCATACACGTTATTTAAGGATGATAAAAATATGTAAAATATCAAATTGTTAATTATTTGTTATAATTTCATTCTTTTTAGTTCGAAGTATGAAATTATATACAATATATAAATTGATATTTTATATAATTTTTATCATCCTTAAAAACATACATGAATAGTAAACGACATTTAAAAGTAAACATATGGAGTATTTTTAATGACTATTTACGTAGTTCCTAAAACTAAAATTGTTATATTATCATAATGATCGTTATATTATTGAAAAGAAGTAATTAATTTTTTTTGATACAAGACAAATATTTGGGGGTCGGTCAACTACGGTTGTACCACCACCCAATAGCGTCATTTCGGATGAGATCGTCGATCGGTAAGCTAGATCTCCAACCTAAGAAGTTCAATTTGTGTATATATATAGGGGAAGGTTCAAGTGGAAACACTCCTTAGGTGAGCGAAAAAATAATCACAACAAAGAGATAAAATTTTGCCTGGCTAAAATAAAATTTCTAATTATATAGTATTTCATTAAGAATTTAAAAGAGATTTAAAATCGTCGATTTTAAAATAATGGATTATATAAAGTACTAACAATAGACGGTTTAAAACCCATTCATTTCATTTTCTACAATCAAACCGTAAAATAATTTTAAACCCTACAAAATTTAAAATTCTAATAGCCATAATGATAAGACTCCTAGATGAACACTAAAAACATAATTAAGAGCCAAATTAGACAATAGTTGAAAGAAGTTGGTAGAGATTCTAGACACACGCACGATACTATGATAGGGAGAATTCGGAGAAAGATTAAGGTGAAAAGTTTCTATTATATTTTAATTTAATGTAAATATATGGACTTGAGATTTTGGCCTAATAAATTAAGCATGCTAAAAAAATTTTCCCAGCAACACTATTTTTTTCATGTTGCTCCCAAAATTTTTACCCAGCAATGGCTGGGTTTGCTTACCCCACGGTCCGCCTCTGATTCCCATAGAAACATGTTTATTTTGAAAACTTTTAATCTTAGCCTTCCATTTTACATCAAAGGCTATTAATAAAGCGGTGGCAATTTTGAAATTTGTGAGAAGTTTAAGCCTTTTGTTAAAAAGAAAAACGGATATTTCGTCTGGTAACCCTGAGGTTTAGCCTATTTCGCGTGGTAAACAAAGGTTTCGGATATTTCGCCAGGTAACCCTGGGGTTTTGAAATGTTTTGCCTCGCGCCCAAAAGTTTGATTTTGTCCAAAAATCGTGATTTTAAAGTTATAGACGGGTGAGTAGTATAATCTTAACAAAAATTGTGGAGTCATTTCACAAATACTACCCTTTCCATTCTCTTCCCGAGAATGAGATGAATAGAAGAGAAGACGCACCCTGCGATAGCAGACGGAGGGAGACGGTAGGCTGACGGGCAACTGGTGACTCCGAGAGGCGGCAACGGCTGAGAAAGGGACGGCGGAGGCGCGGGCGATGGCTGAAGTTGGTGGCGCAGCCGATTCCGGCCTAAAGGTGAGTATACTTGCTCCGAACTGGTCCCCGTAACAGCACTGCATCATACTCTGAAGATGTTTCTGTCACAATATATGGTAACCTCTGAGCAACCTGTTAATAAAGAACCAGGAAAACAAGACATACAAAATCAGATAATCGACCTCATCTCACAGGATAGCTAAAGTTTATGCTCATGATTACAAATTGCCTAAAATCTGAAATTAGAAACCCTCGCCTCCGCCCCACGTCTTTCACGTGTTCCTCAAACAATCAAAAATCATCTGCAAGTTGCTACAGTTAAATTTGTGCAGAAAATGGTTTATATTGGAGTTAATTAAACAAAACCAATAAGATGCAAAGAAATTAAAGCTCAAAACCAAACAAAAAGAGAGAGAAAACTTACCAGAGGAGAGCGAGAGTAAGAGGGGAAATTCAGTCTACAGCTTCTATCTATACAAAATATGAATGATTTGGATATAGATTTTAGCTAAAATCATAAGCAGGAGAAGAAAACCACAAATACTTCACCAAGGGTTCAATAAGAGCATCGAATTTTACATACTTGGATCAATCATCAAAAACCACAATTTGAATATCAAAACCCTTGAAATTCAGCACCAAAATTGACGGTAATCGACGAAAATAGTCCACCGCTCAGCCGTCGCCGCCCCTCGGAGTCACCAGTTGCCCGTCGGCCTGCCGCCTTTGCACTTCGTCTCCCTCCATCTAATATCACAGGGTGCGTCTTCTCTGTTCGTCTCTCGCTCGGGAAGAGGAAGAAAAGGGTAGTATTTGTGAAATTACTCCACAACTTTTTTAAAATTACACTACTCACCCGCTCATAACTTTAAAACCACGATTTTTGGACAAAGTAAAACTTTTGGGCGCGAGACAAAAATTTTTGAAACCCCAGGGTTACCAGGCGAAATATCTGAAACTCTTGTTTACCATGCGAATTACGCGAAACCTCATGGTTACCTCGCGAAATTTCCGAAAGAAAAATTAGAAGAAGAACCCATCTCAGAGACGTGAAATTGCCCCTTGCAAGACCTCCGATCCCACTTCACTCCTAGCCTCCTACCGCCTCCAACTCAGAACCCATCTTCTCTCACCATCTCCCCTTCGGTCGCTCTCCGTCGCCTCTGCCTCGGTCTTTCTCCACCTCTGCCTCAATCGATCTCCACCTCTTCTCCTCTTCTCCTAATCTGTCAATAAATTGGGGTTTCTTGTCTGAATCGATTTTGATTTTGATGGGGGCAAGCAGGAAGCCATGAAAGAAGAGGGACAAAGACCCGTTGATCACTTTTGGTTTGCCTCGATTGCTCTCCGTCCATTCCCCTACTTGTCAGGTTTGGATTTCTGGAAACCGACCTGAGATTTCTTTCTATTTGTTGATTTTGGATGTTTAATTTGGGGGAATAACATTAGATTAGGTTACTTTGTTGTTGGTATTTTTCATTTGGTTGTCATAGGAATAGGTTTGCGATTTTGATTGGGGAATTTGCGATCCCAATGAATATTTTTGTGTGTGTATATCTTCCATTAGCCTTCAATTCTTTCTGATTTTGTTCTATACGAAAGAGATTGAAAATTGATCTGTCATTCTAATGCTAGAAACAAGGAATGGGCAAGGTCTGATTGTTTTCACAATTGGTGAATTTTTCCTTCAATTCTTTCTGATTGTTTTTACATTTGGTGAATTTCTGAATTGTTTTTGAATTGGTCTAATTCGATTTATCTAATTCCAATTTGTTTGGGAAGATTTTGAATTCCTTTGATTCGATTTTGCTGATTTCGATTTTGTTTAGAAAATTTGTTGTTATTGGGTATCTCATATTAGTCTAAGCTTTAAATCTGAATTGGAAATGCAATGTGCAAAAGGTTCAGTACTTAATGAATGGAATTTTAATAGCCTTTGATGTAAAATGGAAGGCTAAGATTAAAAGGATTATTTTCTTTATTTTGTTATAATTTTTGTGGGGCCCACTTGCTTACAAACACCCACCCTCACAAACTTGTGCGTGATTACACCCCCCGCCCTCTTGCTTTTTTTTTTTTTTGAAACATACATACTATTTATTTTCAAGTAAAAGGGAACTCAATTAGATCACATAAAATTACATAAAATCACCCATAAAAAATCGGTTTTCACAAAATCACCCTTAAAATAAAATTTTGTAAAAAATCACCCATAAATTTATTTTTCTTTCAAATAACCCACCCATTACCCTTTTTATGTGTAAAAAGTTATAAAAAAAATGTTAATTTCGTTGTTTTTTCTTTCGTTGAAAGAAAAATAAATTTATGGTTTTGTGAAAAATAATTGATTATGGGTGATTCGTTGGTGGGACCCACTTCGTCATTTTTATAAATTGGTCAATTCCACCGAGTAATGTTTCATATGCTACCGAATAATGTTACGTTATCTTTTTCAATCTAGTTCGTATCAAAATTTACCAATTCCATTGAATAATTTATCACATGCTACCGAATAATTATTTTTATTCATCAATTTCAGATAAAAGAAACCTTGATTCCCTAAACAATAGTTACGATTTATACGAATAATGTTTCACATTTCACCGAATGATCCACGTCTCCATCTCATACGAATAATAATTACAATTTAACCGAATAATATTTCAAATTTAATTGAATAATATATCAAATTTAACCGAATAATCATTTGTTCTTTTATTCATCAATTTCACCTAATGATCCTCGTCTCCTTCTCATACGACTAATCTTTATAATTTGACTGAATAATCTTTATAATTTAACCGAATAATATTTCGGATTTAACCGAATAATATATCAAATTTAACCGAATGTAAAGCTTAACGAATTAAATCCATAAATTAATCCAAATCAAGATATGTACCCATCGTCTCAGATTGAGCGAGAGGGAGAAGGGTTGAGGACAGAGATATCAAAGTAATCTTAATTTAAAGACGATTGAAATCGATCAATGAGATATGATTAGGCTAAAATTGAATTTCAAAATAAATAACATATTTTCAAGTAGAAATAAGATTGCAATCCGATTTAAGCCATCAATCATCTGAATTCTTGATTCAATTGAAATCGATCAGATCCCCATTAAGCCATCGACCACCATCGACGTCGTCGACCACCATCACCGTCAACCATTCTATGACTTTTGGTAATCCCCATTGAACCATACGATCTGAATCTAATCCGATATTGAAGGCAACAATTACAACCGGAGATGAGAGGAGATGTACCAGTTTGAAATCGGAGATGTACCAGTTTGAAATCAGAGATGAGGAGACAGCAATTGCAATCGGAGATGAGCCATCGACCGATGCGCTTCTTCACTCGCCTCATCGTCGCTTCGATCACTTCCAACCGGAGCGAACTGCAGACAAAGGATGGAGGAAGGATATGGCACAACCGGGGAGAATCGCTTCACTTTCGCCTCGCCTGGGCTCTTTTCGCCGATCGCCCGAGGTCATCTCTCCTCTCCAATGTCTATGCGGCGTTTGAAATAGGAGACGAGGAGGAGATGTTACACACGCGCAAATTTGTGGGTTGATTGAGGATTTTGTATGGGCCCCACATTTTTTAATTAAAAAAAATCAGAAAACACCCAATTAATCTCGTCCATCCATCGTAATCAGATCAAAGGTCCACAATTGTGCACAAAGTACACCCTAAGGGGTGTGCACAATTTATCCATACACACTCTCTCTCTCTCTCTCTCTCTCTCTATATATATATATATATATATATATATATATATATATATATATATAACAATTAATGTTACTACAATAGTAATATGTATCTTTATATAATATAACAATTAATGTTGCTACAATAATAATATGTATCTTTATACAGTATAATATAACAATTTGTAATGTTCAATTATAAAGTAAAGTTGATGATAAAAAAAAAAGATAATATTCAATCCTAATTATTATTAGTAATAAATTTCAATATTAGGTTCAATTGTAATTTATTTATGTTTTTATTATAGTAGAGCTTGACCCAACGGGTGACCAACGGCTTCGGGTTGCTTCGGGTTGTAGGTTGAAAAATTTGCGCCAAAACCCACGTTTTAGGAGTTGGGTTGTGTCGGGTCCTCAGGTCGGGTCACGTTTTGACAGGTTAACTAAAACCATCCAGAATAGTTTTGATTAAAATATACACATTTGTATAATATGGACAAAAATACACATTGCTTTTCAGTAATTTGTTCCATTAGTGAAAAACTAGTTCATTGCCCGTGCTTTTGCACGGGCTGTTGATTACAAAAATATTATATAGATTTTCAGTATAGAAATAAAAAAAACAATGAAATAAAAAGTTTTTGACAAATGTGAACTTGAAACCTAAATTTATTCAATGTGGCTGGTTTTTATCCAAATTAACCTCATATGATCCAATAGTAATCATATATATCTAATTGTTTTTCGATCTCTGGAACGCACAAACCAGACACCACAACCGAATCTTTGCTTTTTCAAAAAAAATATGAATTGAATATGGATTATTTGAAATTAAATAACTAAAAGACAACTAATCTAACTCAACTCATATCTAGCCATGCCAACAACCATCACAAACCAACCAAAATATTGTATACTTAAAGTTTTATAATTCAAATTGACTAAAAAAACTTCTATATACTACGTATTAGTGTATTACACATGCTCATTTAAAATTTTGAAAATCAAGGTATCAATTAAGTTAAAGATAAAAAATTTTTTTTTATCTATACAATGATTCATGTGTGTCACCCATCATTTAAATAGAAATTACTAAATGAACTAACATAGGAAATTACATTTTTTTATAACTATAATGAATTCAAAGCAACCTATTTAATTAATCTATGGTTTTTCCTACCATTTAAATGTAAATATATGAACTTTTTTTCTTGCACTATAAAAAATTGTCTAAATTGATTAAGAAAAGTTAAATTTGAAAATCAATATGATATCATAGCCACCCTGTCAATCCACCCCTTGTATAAGATAAGAAAGTTAAAGTTCTTAAATGGGTTAATTTGGTAAGTGTCCTTTTGGTGCTCAAAATTTAAGCCCTAGGACAAAAAGGTTGAAATATTAGGTGAGTGTCCATTTTTTCCAATTTTACCCCTGCCCTTGTAAAATTTGGTAAAACGTTTCTTCTCTTCGCATTTCCTCTCGTCCGCCTTCTGGTTCTCTCACCCTCTCGCGTCCTTACCGATCTCCGTCTCCATCTCTCTCTCCACCACCGATCTCCGTAACTATCTCTCTCCACTGGCATCTCTCTCTACGTCGGCGACCACCAGACCCCTTCGCCGCTTTCCGGCGCCTCCCGCCACCCCCCGACGCACCCTCTGGAGGCTGGACGGTCAAGATTAGCCGGTACAAGCCAGCCCCCGGCACCATAGTAGTTTTCATCGCCGGATCCCGGGCTGATGACTCGCGTTGTTCGAGATGTCCGTGGAGAACGCTTTAAAGCTTCTCGGCGTCTCGGAGGGGGCCTCTTTCGAGATTTTTTTTTGATACAAGTAAGGATTTGGATGGGGCTAGTCCCTACTAGACCACCATCTAAGAGCATCCTTGCGGACGAGAATACAAAGATGTCTATCTATCCGAACATCTGGGCAGGCAGCAAACTCGAAGAGGCGGGAGATATGGTCGGCGCATCTGTTAATCTCCCGAAAGCAGTGCGAGAGCTCAACATGGTTGAAGGACCGAAGAAGCATGAGAATGTCTGTCGTGAGCATCTCTATTTCCCATGGGCAGGACCAGCACCCCTTGATTGCGTTGACCACCGTTAGGTTGTCACCTTCGATGTGAATATTGAAGATGTCCCTATTCTTGCGATTTTTCATATTTGGGCTCAAAAAATGCTCAATTGCTTGATCTGATTATGAAACTACCATGAAAAATGATGAAATTGAATGCGAAAACAAAGTCCGGCCTAGGCGCGATGAATTGTGCAGGAAGATGCGGCCGATGAAATTGAATGCAGTTGGTGATACATGATGACACAAGCAATAGCAAAAGCAATGGCGTTGAAATTGAATGCAGTTGGTGTTTCATTGCACATTAAAGTGGAAAACAGTACGTGACATCCTATTATCCTAATTCAATAGGCATATTTACATATAAAATTTAATTTTTTACATATTTTTTTTGTATTTAGGATAATTTTAGTGGTAATAATTACATGGTGACACTATCTTTCAGTGATATTACAAAGTTGTCATCACATGTGTTGTACAATATGATTTAGGGTTTAAGGCCTATAAATGGTGTAACCACCTGTGTACCAAGGAAAAGAAATGATCAAATGTTATTAGTGGTGTCATCAAAATAAAAATAGAGTTATAGACGATGTAACCAAAATGAAAAAAGAGTTATAGACATTGTCACCACTATAAAAGCATGGTCATATACACTGTAACCAAAATAAAAACATGGTCATAGACACTGTAACCAACGGAAAACCCCAGGGTAAGGGAAGCACAAACCCTATAGGGGCTAATGAGAAGCCAAAAATACATGTGGTTACAGTTCTTCTCTAATTTCTAATTTATAGTTTTCTAAATTTTTTTAAAGTAGTGTCACCGCAATAAAAAAATTAAAAATGTAACTACTGTTGTAACCACTATAAAAATAAAGTCATAGATATTGTCACCACTATAAAAAGATGGTCACAGACACTGTAATCAAAGGGAAAACATATAATAAGGGAAGCACAAACACTATAGGGGCTAATGAGATGCCAAAATAAATGTGGTGACAGTTCTCCACTAATACATGAATGGGTAAGAGGGTCATAGACACTGTAATCAAAATAAAAACAGTGTCATAACCATTGTCACCACTATAAAAACAAAGTCATAGACACTGTAATAAAAAAGAAAACCCTATAAACGTTGTAACCAAAATAAAAACAGCTTTATATACACTATCACCACTATGAAAAAGGGTCATAGACACTGTAATCAAAGAAAAACACTAGGAAAAGGGAAGCACAAACCCTAGAGGGGCTATTGAGAAGCCGATATTCATGTGGTGACAGTTCTCCTCTAATATATGAATGGGTAAGAGAGCCATAGACGCTGTAATCAAAATCAAAACAGAGTCCTAGACACTGTAATCAAAAGAAAACCCTAGGACGAGAGAGCACAAACCCTATAGAGGCTAATAAGAATCCAAAATATAAGTGGTGACAGTTCTCCTCTAATATATGAATGGGTAAGAGCCTAAGAGGGTCATAGACAATGTAACCAAAATAAAATCAAGGTCATAGACACTGTCACCACTATGAAAAAAGGGTCATAGACACTGCAATCAAGGAAAACTCTAGAAAATGGGAAGCACAAACCCTATAGGGGCTAATGAGAAGCCAAAATAAATGTGGTGAAAGTTCTCCTCTAATACATGAATGGCTAAGAGGGTCATAGACGCTGTAAGCAAAATAAAAATAGGGTCATAGACATTGTCACCACTATAAAAACAGGGTCATAGACACTGTAATCAAAAGGAAAACCCTAAAGACATTGTCTCCACTATGAAAAAAGGTTCATAGACACTTTAATCAAAGGAAAACCCTAAGAAAAGGGAAGCACAAACCCTATAGAGGCTAATGAGAAGCCAAAATACATGTGGTGACAGTTCTTCTCTAATTTTTAATTTCTAGTTTTTTAGATTTTTTTAAAGTAGTGTCACCACAATAAAAAAAATTAAAAATGTAAATACTATTGTAACCACTATAAAAAAAATAAAGTCATAGATACTGTCACCACTATAAAAACATGGTCATAAACACTGTAATCAATGGAAAATCATATCATAAAGGAAGAACAAACCCTATAGGGACTAATGAGAAGCCAAAATAAATGTGATGACAGCTATCCTCTAATACATGAATGGGTAAGAGGGTCATAGACACTGCAATCAAAATAAAAACAGTGTCATAGCTACTGTCACCACTATAAAACCAAAGTCATAGGCATTGTAATCAAAAGGAAAACCCTATAGACGTTGTAACAAAAATAAAAACATCTTTATAGACACTGTCATCACTATGAAAAAAGGTTCATCGACACTGTAATCTAAGAAAAACCCTAGAAAAAGGGAAGCATAAATCCTAAAGGGCTAATGAGAAGCCAAAAGAACATGTGATGTACAGTATGGTTTAGGGTTTAGGGTTAAGTCTTTAGGGTTTAGGGTTTAAGGCCAAGGCCCTAAACCCTAAACCCTAAAATGTTAAGTACAGTACGTCGTTAAGAGATGATTGTTGTCACCAAATGGAAAACCCTAGGACAAGGTAAGCACAAACCCTAAAGGGGCTAATGAGAAGCTAAAAGACAATAGTTCGACAGTTCTCCTTCAATATATGAATGGGTAAGAGAGTCATAGACACTGTCACCACTATAAAAACCGGGTCATAGGCACTGTCACCACTATGAAAAAAAGGTAATAGATACTGTAATCAAAGAAAACCCTATAGACGTTGTAATCAAAATAAAAACAGGGTTATAGACACTGTCACCACTATGAAAAAAATGTCAAAGACACTGTAATCAAAGGAAAACCCTACGAAAAGGGAGGCACAAATCCTATAGGGGCTAATGAGAAGCCAAAATACATGTGGTGACAGTTCTTCTCTAATATATGAACGAGTAAGAGGGTCATATACGCTGTAACCAAAATAAAAACAGGTTCATAGACACTGTCACCACTAGATACTGTAACCAAAGGAAAATCATATAGACGTTGTCACCACTATTAAAACAGAGTTATAGACACTGTCATCACTATAAAAACAGAGTGATAGACACTATAATCAAAGGAATTTTTTTATAGCTCAAAGCAAATCGACGATGGCGAATGCCCAACCATCTATTATAATCACACCCAACAATAAGACAATGTTGAATATTCACACAGTATGAAACATCAACACAAAATAGCAATCAACACCTCTCACACGTAATCAATCATCTAAATATACCAAATATGCCAAAAAGTAAAATTAAAAAAATATTTCAGACTCAAGCCATCCACATCCTTCATTTACACATAAAAATCCAATTAAAAATGAATAATATAATAATTTTAACAAACTCAACCTTCTTTGCACTAGTACAAAAAAGCCCTTACACAACGGTTATTTTACAAAACGCACAACGGCTTTGGAACCGTTGCATCAGCCCGTGTGATTTTTTAAAATACAACTGTTGGGTTTATCACAACGGTTCACTTAGACAACGGTTATATCCGTTGCGATAGATTCCGGATAACCGTTGTCTATGAACCTCCAAAATTGGGTTCGAATCATATTAACCGATTCTAACCGTTGTCTGGGGTCACTATAACCGTTGTCTCAAGTTAGGATATCCGGTTTTAACTATTGTCTAATCATATTCTAACCGTTGTCTAAGGTGATCGTTATTGTTGTCTAGGTACATGTTAACCGTTATCTAAGACAAATGAAAGAGTTGTGTAAGTACATTAAAACCGTTGTGTACGTATATTTTAAACGTTGTCTATATAATCGTTAACCGTTGTCTAAATTAATAAATCATTGGCTAGATTTGCCTAAACCATTGTCTAAGTAACTTTCAACCGTTGTTTAAGTATATTTAACCGTTGTCAATGTAGATTCTAGCCGTTGTTTAGTAACTATTAACCGTTGTCCATGTTCCTTTGAACCATTGTATATAATCTTTTAACCGTTGTTTATATAATCGTTAACCATTATCTAAATTTAAAAAATCGTTGACTAGATTTGCATAAACCATTGTCTAAGTAACTTTCAACCATTGTCTAAGTAAGTTTCAACTGTTGTCTTAATATTTTATAACCGTTGTTTAAGTATATTGTAAGTGTTGTATAAATACATTTAACCGTTGTCAATGTACGTTTTAACCATAGATAAAGCAATTATTAACCGTTGTATATAAATCGTTTAATCGTTATCGTTTCACATTAAAGCTCGTTGGGGAATTGCACACGATTTATACCTGCTTTTCAGTTTTCCAATTTTTGAAAAAATGTATTTTGATTTTCAAAGCGTTTATGGTGAATTGGTGATTGACCAGATGAATAAAATGGAGCGATTCAATTAAATGAAAGCTAAGCAAATATCCTTAACCAAAAAAAAAAAGCAAATAATATCATACAACACCAAAATGACCAAATCAAACGCTAATCTAGAAACAAAACCCTAAGAGCTAGTAGTAAATTGGTAACCGCCTATGTCCCCTTGGAAACGACGTGTTTTGCAAGCTCGCCGGGAAGAACAAGGCACACGGAGGTCTGGATGAGAGGTGATGGTCGACTTCTTGTTGTAGCGAGCGAGCTTGGAGGATTCTTGATCCTTCTTATCAACTCGAATCTCCGAAATCAGACCTCTCCCCCCTCTCCATAACCAGAACCTTCTCAGTAACTCAGATTTAGACAACGAGTTCGAATTAGACCTCGAACTCTTCAATCGGACCTTTGGAACTGGTCGTCTTCTCAGTAACTCGAATCCTCTGGAACTCCGCCGGAGACCCATGAATCCTCTGGAATCCCCGAACTCATCGTCTTCTCAGTAACTCGAATCCTCTGGAATCCCCGAAATCAGACCTTTCCACCGACGACGACGAATTCTACTCGCCGGTGAACTCCGCCAGGAGATTCGAGATAGAGCCTTCAGTTCCAGATGAGCATCTGAAGCCCTAGCGCGCATTGTGCAGCTTCTTGTATGCCTTCGGCTTCTTCTCCACCGGAGGCTTGTCGACGGTCTTCTTCTCCTTCGTCGACTTCTTCTCTGCGGGCTTCTTCTCAGCCTTCGACGCCATTGAATTCAATGGAGAAGGTTTTGGAATTGGGGAAAGAGAGATTGAATTCGAAAGTAATTGGAGAGTTGGGAATTGATTGATGTGGATGAACTCTGTGGCCACGTTTCCATTTACATATGAAGAAACTTTTCAATATTGCCGGGTGTTGAGCGGACTAGCGGAGGAGCGGATCGATGACATGAAAACATTCGGAACGTTGGATACAATAGTAATAGAAATTAATCAATGGTTGTGGTAGGTACTAAATTATTTTAAAATTTAACCATAGAAACAAAATGTATTGGCACTTTCGGGGAAAACTTTTTTTTTTTTGTTAACTGGCGGAAAACTCTCTTACTTCCAAACAAACCCAAAACTACTTCTAAATAAATCAAATTTATACGTAGTGTGTCAAGGTCAAGAAATACCTTCCTCTTCCGTTCCAAAATATAAGTGTTTTTTTACATTTTTAATGCTAAAAATTATATAAAATATTAATTTTTTAATTATTAATTTTACATAATTTTATTCAAATTATGAATATAATTATAATTATGTAAAATAATTAATTAAAAAAAACAATATTTTATATAGTTTTTACATCATTAAAAAAAATATCTCAATAAATAAAAAGTCATATATATCAAAACGGAAGTAATATAATGCTATTTTGAAATAATAAAAGGTAAACTATTTTCTCAAAACGTTCGTGTTGTTGATGCTGGGGCTGGAAAAGAGAGAATTAAGGGGAGTGAAATACAATGTTTTACAAATAAAAAGTGATTTTTTTTTATTTCTGAGAAAATTGGTAATTTTGTGTAGTTTACCAAAGGAAAAGTTGAACAAAGAATACAAGTTAAGAAATCATTCTTTCAACGAAAAAAAAAGTTAAGAAATCATTCTTTCAACGAATTTCAAACGTTTAAGGTTGATCTGTTATTATCAATTAATAATACTAAAGGAGAAGTTGTCTTCGCCATGTTGCGGCTTCTCCTTTAATATAGATTTATTAGTTAACAATTTAATATTTTGGTAAAACTAATTCAAATAACCCAAACTTTAGTAGGATGAGCATGTAGCACCATGAACTTTATAAAGTGACAAAAATAACTCACACTTTTATTACTATGTGCTTATATCACCACCAATGTCTTTTTTAAAATAAAAAATAACACCTAACTTTATAGTTATGATTTTTGAAATAAAACATAAAACAATATTAAATTATATTTTTTAATCAAAATTACACAAAATGTAAATTTTTTTAAATTAAAAATAAATTTTTTGACTTAAGATAATTGAAAAAAAAAATATGAATATTTTATTCATATTTTAAAAACCCAAAATTTGCTTCAAACAAATGATATAAGTTAGAAATATTTTTGTAAAATATTTCTCAAATGAATTTTTTAAATTTATTCTTTAATAAAAAAAATTAAAAATTAACAACAATACAAAAAATTAAAAATATATTTCACTTGCAAATATTTCTGACTTGTATAATTTTTTTCTAACCAAATTATGGGTTTTTGAAATATGACATAAATTAGCGATTTTTTTTCTCAATTATCTTAAGTAGAAAATTTTATCTTTCATTTTAAAAAATGTATATATTTTGTAATTTTGATTAAAACCCTAGTTTAATATTGTTTTAGGTCCTATTTGAAAAATATTAAAAGTTATATAATTTGAGAAATATTTTAAGAGAATATAAAAAGTTATATTTTGTGTAATTTTGATTAAAAAATTAATTTGAGAAATATTTTACAAAATATTTCTAACTTATATCATTTGTTCAAACCAAAGTTTGGGTTTTTAAAATATGAAATAAATTAGCGATATTTTTTTAATTATCTTAAGTCAATAAATTTATTTTTCATTTAAAAAAATTACCTTTTGTATGATTTTGATTAAAAAAATCTACTTTAATATTGTTTTAGGTTTTATTTCAAAACTATAAAAGTTAAGTGTTGTTTTTTATTTTAAACAAGACACTGGTGGTGATATAAGCACATAGTAGTAAAAGTGTGGGTTATTTTTGTCACTTTACAAAGTTCATGGTGCTACATGCTCACCAGATTAAAGTTTGGGTTATTTGAATTAGTTTTAGAGGGAATGAAAGGAAATAACCCTTGCCCCGGAAATTTTTGCTAGACTAACCCACTATTCACAACATTTGCAAAGGTTAAACCCCTCCCCCCCCCTCCCCCCCCCCCCCCCCCACCAAAAAATTGCAACTTTGTCGGTTGAAAATTACCGGGACAGAGGAGAGAGAAGGTAAAGGAGGAGAGAGAGAGGAAGCGTGGTGGAGAAAGAGAGGCAAGGGGAAGTTATTGTGGAGAGAGAGAGAGTGGAAGTGGGGGAAGTTATTGTGGAGAGAGAGAGTGGAAGAGTGAGAGAGGAAGCAGTTTGAATTAAAAACTGTCAACCCCCAACTGCCTCTCACGACTTACAAAAGAGGAAGAGAGAGAGAGGGCAACAGTTCCACATGCAAACCTGAGGAAAACAAGAAGAGAAGGAAGAAGAAGAGGAAGGAGACGACAGAGCGAGAGAGGAAAAGAAGAAGCAAAGGCGAGAAAGAAGACGACAGTGCAGAAGAGGAGACGAAGAGGCCGACTTTGAAGTAAGTAAACCCTCCCAATGCCGATTAAATACGTTTTGCTTCGATTCGTAGGGGAGGAACCGATTTGAAGAACCAAAACTGGTTTGGATTGTGTGAAAATGGGAAGAAGGGGTCGAATGGGTTGACAGTACGCAATATCGCCCTGTCATGTAGGAAGTAACGGGCGTCAAGTTAAAAACAATTGGTGGAAAGTTAGGGTACTGGGGTTTGCGCGTCTGGGAGAGAAGGGGATTTTTGGGAATGGGAAAATTGGACAACTGTCTTGTCGAATCCAACTTATCAGGAGCAGGGTGAGTGTAGATCCGTTCAGTTTAGGGGGGAATTGGGCGAAATGGGGCTTATGACTGTAGATGCGTTCAGGTTTGGGCGAAATTGGATGAAATGCGGCGCATTAGGGTTAGGGAAAATGTTAGAAAGAGTGAAAAGTTTATGTGGAATCGACATTATCTAGAATAGGGTGACTTGTGTGCAAATGGAGATGGACAGATTGAATAAGTATGCTTGTATATGTGTGTGTGTCATGTGTACTTGTGTTTGTGTCATGTTACATTTGATATTGATATGAAGGGAACCGTGGGTTGGGGGAGAAAAATTGATGTGTAGAATACTGATTTTGGGTCTTCCACTATGCAGGATATCTGGTGGATATTAAAAATGTCACAGCGAAGTGTAAAGAAGATTGTAGACCGTACAGCTCAAACCTCCGGCGCGGTAATATGGCTTTCGTTCGAGTAATGTAAGTTGTGATTGTTGTGCTGCAGTGTAGCTGACATGTTGAAGTCTGTGCAGGCTGTGTACGCCGTAGAGGAAGATAGACACTTCAAAGCAAAAATTAACCAACACTCCCGGATGCCGCTCTTGGTAAACATTGACAACCGGTTGAGCGAGTCCCATTGGAAGCGCCTGACGGACAGCCCGTTGGGGGGCGTTGCAAGACTGGGCACAAGGGTCCAGTTCTCGGGACAGCTTGTACACTACGTTCTCCAACGACAATTGAAGACGAAGAAGGAGAATGAAACGTGGTACAAGATCCATGATGCGGTCGTCAGGTTCTCAATAGCTGAGTTCGCCCTTGTCACCGGTCTCAACTGTGGCTATGGCGAAGAGCCCGAGGACGACGACGGGTTCGAGAAGGCAGTGTATGATTTCTTTGGAGTTTCAAAGATGAGGATGTCCGAGTTCGAGGTACAGTTCCGTGTGGCAATGGCATCTGAGAAATCGTCAACCAGAAAGTTAAAATTTGTCCTGCTGATGCTAGTCGAGGGAGTATTGTTCGGGAAGGAACCCAAAAACTACATTCATGGGTGGGTGGTCGACCTTGTCGGCGACATTGACAGGTTCCTGGCGTTTTCGTGGGGTCGGCTTTGCTATGAGCGAACGAACGAGTTCCTGAACCGTGTAATCGAGAGGAAGCTCCAACGGGATGAGGGCAGCTCCAATGCACGCCCGACCTATTGCCTCTGGGTTTCCCTCTCGCCTTCCAGGTTCGTACACAGATATCACTGGGCGCCGTATACACGTTTACTAGGCGTCTTATATTTATTGACTGGACAGGAAGTGATTTTTTACTGGACAATATTTAATTGCAGCTATGGGTGTACGAAGCCCTCACTCCAATGGCCGACCAATTCGCGAATGTCATAGATGAGAAGCTGTACCCCAGGTGTCTGCGATACGAGTTTAGAGACCCGAACCTCGAGTATGCCTCAATCGAAACCCGACTACAGGAGGCGAAGGAGCTCGGGCACTTCAATTACCCTGCAGCCGCGAGGCCTCTTCTACTCCCCGATGATGTGGAGAGAGCAACCCGTTTATACTGCTATGCCTGAAACACTCACGACAAGCGAGACAACTTCTTTGACGACATAGTCCGGGCGTTCTTATCAGCAAATGTCAAACCCCCACTAAAGAAACAACCAAAGGGAGCAAGTGGGTCAACGCATGAATCAGGGGAGGGCACGCAGACACAAGCTACCCTATTAGAGATAGAGTCACGGTTAGTGGCAAAGATGGACGACATGGTGAGGAGTATATCCGCGGAGGTAAGCTCGAAGATGGCGACGCTTGAGGAGGCGATTGAAAACATGAGGAGGGAACTGCGGTGGAAGGGGACTAGGGAGTCGGAGGAGCAAGAGGAAGTTCTGGGAAATGAGGTAAGGTTCTCCTGGTATCAGATGAGAATCGTCATGTCATTTCCTGTTAATGTCATGTTTTTAGTACTAGATATCCTGTTAGTATCAATACATGTCATGCCAATTCCAGTATATGTCAATTTACTGAGAGGTCATGTGCTTAGGTTTAGGGATCAGTGAAGGACAAGGATAAGGGCAAGGAGGAGGAGGACAAGGACAAGGAAGTTCTGGGAAAGGAGGTAAGGTTCTCCCGGTATCAGATCAGAATCGTCATGTCATTTCATATGTCTGTCATGTTTTTTATAATGGATGTCATGTTAATTTACTGAGAGGTCATGTGCTTAGGTTCAGGGATCAGGGAAGGACAAGGATAAGGGCACGGAGGAGGAGGACAAGGACAAGGATGAGGGCAAGGACAAGAGAAAGGAGGACAAGTTGAAGGGCAAGGCCAAGTTGAAGGAGGACAAGTTGAAGGGCAAGACCAAGTTGAAGGAGGACAAGTTGAAGGACAAGGACAAGTTGAAGGGCATGAGACTTTCATGTTAATATATAACTGATGTCATGTTCTTTTTGTTTACTGTCATGTTAAACCCAATGGGCTTCAAGTTGCAGGAGGAGTTGGTGGCACCCGGTGCCTCCGATGTTAAGGCTGAGGCACCCGGTGCCCCTTATACGGACGAGAAGAAGCACCCGTCAACATCCTGATACGTTGTCCCAGGCGGACGAAACTCAGACAGCGAAGAAGCCGCGTGTGGGCAAGAAGCCAATGGATGCCGTTGAGCTAGGCATGGCGACCAGGGCAGATGCTGATGTGTTCGCTGCGTGGATGAGGGACGGAAGTGACCCCGTCCGGTCGGTCGAGGGCACCCTACTTACGAGGCAGTTCTTTGGGACACTTCAATCACCGACCAACTGGGTGTCATCCGAGGTTATTTACGTTCCCACATTGTGGTTCGAGTCATCACCTTTTTCCTCATATGGCCTTCCAAATTAATGATTTTTCCTTGCCTTCAGCATATTGAGCAAGCTTGCGCCCTACTGCGGAAGGACATCAAAGAAAGGTGAAAAGGACGAAGGGGTCGCCGTTCTGGATTTCTTCTGGGGGTATCTCCTGCAGAAGAAACTGACGGACGCGAAGGGGGACCTTGAGGTGGTGAAGGGGGACGACACGGTGACCCAATACTTCGACGGCAAGTTGCCGGAGATGTTTCTGACGGGTTGGGCCGATGTCAACCGGTTGTTGGCACCTTGGAATCTGAAGAACGAGCATTGGGTGGCCCTTCACATCAACTTCGCGGAGTGGACATTGGACGTCTACGATCCCGACATAAGCCACGTCGCTGAGCGCCATATGCCGGGCATCCTGAAGCCGGTGACCCACCTCCTCCCCATTTTGATGAACGACCACCCCGAACTTCGAGTCAAATGGGTCGGCAAAGTCCCGAAACCCTTGGCGTACAAAAGGGTGAAGGGGATTCCCCAAAACAAACAATCGTAAGTCATTACTGTGGTCCATATGCCATCCGTTACCTGCAGCTCCTCGCGACCGGCGACACCAAGTTCCATGGCCTGGACGATTCATTCATTGCGGCGTACCGCCAATCCCTTTGTGTTGCTATCTTTCACGGACGTCTTACAACCCCATCCAATCCTTAAAAAAACTCCCCCATTGCTTCTATATACATTGTTGGTTTGTGTAGACTTGTTAGTTGATTTAGACCGCATATTGGCTGGTATGCCGGCGATTGTTTCTTCATTTGAACCCGATGTTTGTTGGTTTTAGACATTTGGATATGCACTTATTGCTGGATTGTTGTATTAGTTGGTTTTTAATGATGACGTGTCAATCGAGATACATGTCATGTCAATATGAAACTAATGTCATGCCAAAATCCGATAGTGTCATGTCAAAGTGGGTAATGTCATATGACATTCCGTTAACATAATAGAACAAACTAGAACAAACTAGAACAAAACCCCCCATACGAAGTTGCAGAAAGGCAACATAATTCTTTGCGAATGGCGTCTAACCAAAATGGACTGACTATCTACTTTATTGCGAAAGGCCCCGCAAATGGAAGTTCCTATGCCCCCGCTACGTGCGGCGGCGCTTCTGCAATTTCCCATAAGCAGCACCCGTCCACTCTATTGGTTCAAGTTTCACAGTCGTCGGAAACGCTCCGGTTTTCCCTTTTCCGCGTTGGTATGCTTCCTCTACTTCCGTTACCGCTCGCTCCGCCTCGTGATCCCACGGGCTGACTACATCCTCGACGTCACTGCTCATAGAAATCACCTGCTTCCCACGGCTATAAGCGACTGCGTTGTATAACGCATCACTTGGTTCTAACTGGACACGTGGATTATCTAACTGGACAAGTGAACTTTCTAACTGGACACTCTTAGTTTCGAACTGGACACCTATTCCTGCTCGATCGACACCTTGTGCTACCACAACTTCCAATTCTTCATCCCCTGCCAAGATTGTTTTCATTTTTAACTGTGGGTGATCTTCTTGGGTCAAGTGTGGGCCACCCCCGAGTGGATGGGCCGTTGTGGATCCTTCCGTAGTGGTGAAATCGCCGCCAACCTTGCGTACCAGGGAGACATAGAGGTCGATAGGCCAGAATCGTTCACCGGAAAGACCGTTTACGAACTTTTAGCCTGCAAGTCTTCATCATCCCCAATGGAAAAAGGTCTGCACCCTTCCTTCTTTAGCTTTACATATGTGAGCTCGACGTCATGCCTCCTCCCATCGACATTAAACTTGGCCATCAGCTGTTTCTTCAGCGAGACGTAGTCAATACTTTCGTCTACCAGTACGGCCTTTTGACTCCTCGACGACTTCACAACCCAAATGCCCTCTTCACAATCCCACCATCCGCCAAACAATACAGTGATACACACGGACGATTTCTCCCCTGTTCCATTAGTTAGATGGGGGGGGGGGGGACATTAAGTTTTACAGGGAGAAGAACATATTGCACGGAGAGACGTATCGCATAACCTAAATGGAAGGATGACTTACTCATTTCCGCCAAAAAGTCGGTGTCTGTCCAGTTAACCCCAGTAGGTGTCAAGCGCGTGAATGAGATTATGGACTCCCCCTCCTCACTCCTCTCCCTCTTATTCTCTTAAGGGGCAAATGACAGGGCGGGAGATTTAATCTCACTCTCGCCCTCTCTCTCTCTCTCTCTCTCTCTCTCTCTCTCTCTCTCTCTCTCTCTCTCTCTCTCCCTTGTCTTATCAAATGTCTTTCTCTACCCTCTGCAAGATTCCCCCCCTTCGTCTCTCTGAAGTTATTATTGGGTCAAAATTTTATTCATTGCTTTGAACATAATATATTGTTTGAAAATGTATTTCGTGGTTTGAAATTAATATGGGTATACTCCTCTCTCTATGGTTTTACAATTGTTAGTATTAATCGTGAGTGGGAAACCCAATTTTATACAAAGATAAAACATTTACTAAAACCCCTGCAAAATGTGTCCAGTGGAAAACTGTTTGTTGGCCAGTCGGTATTAATTAACCGGCTAGTTGGTTTAAAGGTGTGTCATGTACCGTCTAACGACAAGAAGTAAACCCACTTTATTAATGTCATGTCAGAAATGACACGTGTCATGTATACAGACGACCACCGCCAAGTTAATTGTAGACAACAACAAAACACTGCAATTCAATCCCCTTTGCTTTTTTTTTCTTTTTTTTTTCCTCAATGGTCACATGCTGAACAATGTTGCTATTTCCCACACACCCCACTTATGACCCCTCACTGTCACTCTCATCCATTCGATTCCAATATGGGTAAACCATGCTAGTGTCGGCAGGAGATAACGAAATCACTCTTATCCATTCGATTCCATTGTAGGTAAATCTTCTCCATTCGATATTGGGCACACATAAAACAATATGGCATTAAAGAGTATATGCTTCTCCCATAAATCTTCTCCATTCGATAATGGTAGTTAATGACCTGCGTTTTTCGTAGTTACAATCGTGTTCAGTGAAATACAATATGTGACATGTTTACCTAATATGGATGTCCAGTTACAACTTACTGCTTACACGTGATCCTTAAAATAAACCCCCCGACCCCTTCCATCTTCAATTGGTTTTGTCTTAAACTTATAATTTAGTTGAAAGAATCTTTTTCCCCCTAACTGACACTCTCCATGATCTGTCCTCTCAGCCTGCACTTTTATATTTAACCTCTCTCTCTCTCTCCCTCTCTCTCTTCTGTCCTCTGCCACCGCAGCAGGTACTTTTTCCCTCCTCTCTCACTGGCCTTTGCTTTTCCTCCCTCCCTCTTTCTCTCACTGTACATGAAACCGAGAGTGGAGAGTGGAGTCCAGTTGTACCCCACAGGGTGACCTGCTATCGGCTCCCCTTGTAAAGCGGATATCCGCTTTTGTGCAATTTTTTTCCGGATTGGGTTACTCATGCAAACCTTCCGGATATGAGGGTCATTTTAGCAAATTCCCCTTAGTTTTACCTAATATTTTTCTATATTTAAATAAATTATTATTTATTATTAATCAAATTACTTCTTTAAATAGGTAATTAATTGATTCTTTTTTTTTTCTAAATCTTAACGGATTGATTTTCTTTTTAAATTATTTTTTTTCAATAAAAACATATAATCTTTTATAGTTTTGATTTATGGGATAATATATAAATAACGATTAGACCCATTTAATAAATTACTTTATTATAATTTGATTATATATTTACTTTAATCAACTATTCTCATTTCAATGATAAAAATGAAGATTATATGTGTGTGTATATGTGTATATATTTGTCTGTGTAGTATAATATATAGTCAGGTAATAAATTGCTTTATTACATTTATAAATAAAAATAATTAGTTTATTTTAGTTTAGTTATGAAAGATAATAGTTTTGGAATTTATAATATATTATTGAATTAATGTAATTATTGTAAAGGAAAATCATTTTTTTTTGACAGTAGGTTCTTTAAATATCCATTGTCTTTTTAACTTACTAAATGTCAATTTTATTCAACCATAGACAACGGTTTTATTAACTGTTTTCTTTGAGATGTCTATTATATATATATATATATATAACAACGGTTTTTTAAATATTCGTTGTCTTTATAACCTAATAGACAACGATTCTAATAGGCCTTACACAACGCTTATATGAACCGTTTTCTTTGAGGAGTCTTCTGTGCATATAACAACGGTTTTTTAAATATCCGTTCTCTTTTTAACTTACTAAATGTCAATTTAATTTATTCAACCATAGACAACGGTCTTATTAACCGTTTTTTTTGAGATGTCTTCTATATATATATATATATATATATATAACAACGGTTTTTTAAATATTCGTTGTCTTTTATAACCTAATAGACAACGATTCTAATAGGCCTTACACAACGGTTATATGAACTGTTTTCTTTGAGGAGTCTTCTGTGCATATAACAACAGTTCTTTAAATATCCGTTGTCTTTTTAACTTACTAAATGTCAATTTTATTCAACCATAGACAATGGTTTTATTAACCGTTTTCTTTGAGATGTCTTCGATATATATAACAACGGTTTTTTAAATATTCATTGTCTTTATAACCTAATAGACAACAATTCTAATAGGCCTTACATAACGGTTATATGAACCGTTTTCTTTGAGGAGTATTCTATGCATATAACAACAGTTCTTTAAATATCCGTTGTCTTTTTAACTTACTAAATGTCAATTTTATTCAACAATAGACAACGGTTTTATTAACCGTTTTCTTTGAGATGTCTTCTATATATATAACAACGGTTTTTTAAATAATCGTTGTCTTTTATAACCGAATAGACAACAATTTTACTAGGCCTTACACAACGGTTGTATGAACCGTTTTATTTGAGAAGTCTTTTGTATATATAACAACGGTTGTTTAAATACCCGTTGTGTTTATAAATACAAGCACACACAAAGACCACGGTTAAATCTTATAACCGTTGTCCATCCCAAAAGTCTCTAATTTTCTTCAACATAGACACCATGTTTATAGAAACCGTTGTCTATGTGGCGTCTTATAATATACATTTTGTACTAGTGTTGAAACCAATCATCACAAGCAGCTCGCCGCTTGGAGTTTCAATCGAAAGCGTCGTCAAACAAAAAACACCGTCACCAAGTTCCTTTTTATATTTCACTATTTCTTATTTTCATTGTATTTTTGACCGTCACCATGTTTATAACAACGGTTAGGCTCGTCTGTTCGACTGGGTAGTTTGGTTGTCACTTTTTATATTTCACTATTTCTTATTTTCATTGTATTTTTGACGGTTTGTCATCTACCGACTTTGTCGGCCTCTCGAGGAGTCAGGTTTGTCTGACCCTCGGATTTACCTAATAAAAAAAATGCAAGAATATAGAACTTAAAAAATTAGTTAAATGAAAACATATTCCAAATCTAAAATATTAAAAATTGTCAATCACAAAAATTAAAAGATTCAACCTTATTAAGTGGAGAGCGTTTGATACACCTCCCGAAAATATAAATAAGATGATTTAAAAAAAGAAAGTACACCCGTTATTTTTTAAATTATGGTTTACGTAAATTACCTTAATTAAAAATTAATACACACAAATAAAAAATGATAACAAATATGTAGTTAATTATGTGACATTATAGGAAAATGTGGCAAAATATTATTGGCTAATGAATTGAGCGGGAAAATTTTCATCAGAAGCTGACATGTGGCAGAATCAGCTTCTGCTTTAGTATTGTTTAGGATGTATTTTTTATACATCATTCAAATACAATCGAATAAAAAAATCATTAAAAAATAAATTAATTGTTATAATATTATTAATATGTGGATGTACAAGATATACACTTTACTTAGATAGATTTATCTTATACTTGGAGGTTAAGGATATAACTCCTATATATTGTATTGATATTAGTTAATACAATCTCATATTCTCTTCCCTTAGTTTACAATACGTTAATCAGCACGATAGTTTCTCAAATGGTTAAAACCCTAATCCCCTTTTTCTATCCTAGTGCCGCCTATTCAAACAACGATGCATCGGTGGCCGGCCGCGGCATGCTCGTCCTGGCGTACGGCCTTGTCTCCCCAACCAGAGGCCCGGATCAAATTCATATTCTGATCATCACCGACACTTGCACTCCAATTATTCGATGAATCACTGTGATCTTCATCGAAGGCGGAGGAGTTGCAAATTCTGAAGAGGGAGACGACGGACCGTATTGGTGGCCGATATTGGCCTCGATGTGGAGATTCCGCTCCGATTGGTTGAGTTTGGCGCCGCCTCAGGTGGCTACAAAAGGAGTTACAAATTCACGTTGTCGCAGCCAAGGATGAGCATGGCTCGATTCGGTGCTCTGGCTATCCGACGACATATTCGCCGCCAAGGATTGTGGAATTGTGGGTTTCGTTTCCGCCCTTGATTTCTCTCGTTCAATCCGATTCAGCCTTTCTTTCTCGATTCGCCAGGCTCGATGAACTGCGAAGTTTTCCAACTCAAAGAACTTCTCAAGATGTTGCCAGTTCAATCCACGATCTCAGATCCTCCAAGTTCAATCCACGTGTCGCCTCCGCCGACAATCTCATTGGGAGGACTGCCAGGGCACGCCGGACAACCGGATATGCGAATCCTCGCTCCGATCGGACCAGCGGAGCGGCACGATGGACACTGAGGGGCTGATCCGGATCATGATCGATGTCGTGAGGTCGAAATCTCTTCGACTTGCTCTCGTACGTCAACCAGATGATGCAAAGGGAAGTTTTTCGATTGTTCTACTTCTTAATTATCCATGGTTTTTTTGAATTTGACATAATTGAGTCAATAGTGTTTTTGTTATTTACAGTTCTATACTATGATTTGATTGGTTTGATTATTGTATACTCGACAGAGGAGATAGGCGATTTGGGCGACAGCAGCAACAGTCGACGTCCCGCGACTCCCGCTGGCGACAGGA
This sequence comes from Persicaria maculosa, assembly GCA_963922045.1. Classification (NCBI taxonomy): domain Eukaryota; kingdom Viridiplantae; phylum Streptophyta; class Magnoliopsida; order Caryophyllales; family Polygonaceae; genus Persicaria; species Persicaria maculosa. Next base: position 42,555,001 of record OY998258.1, read on the forward strand.
GCCTTTGTCTGTCCGGATCCGGGCCTCTCGGTGACCTCCACACCTCCCCTCGGCGCCGGCCAGGGGACCCTGCTCATTCTCCACGCGTTTCTTCTTGCTTATTCTCCGGCCTAATATGGCGTTTAGCCGCTCTCCGCACACTCCATCAGAGAAGATGAGTGGAATTTGGGGTAAATTTGTTTTAATTACAAAACCAGCCCCAGAGTTCTAAAAAAAATTGCGAATTGGCTTGCACTTTTCAATAATTACAGAAAGCGGCCTAAAAATTTTAGGGCGACATATTTTGCCCCTGTGAAGTACAAACACATCCCTGAAGATGATGTGTAATATATATATAATTATATCAATCTCCGAAGTTGGCCCTAGAGTTCTGCACCGCCGAGGAGGTAATTACAGGTAAGTGCAATTTGATTTTTCTAATTTATTATTTTGTTTATAAATATTTTAATTGGTCTCCCGAAGTAGAAATATTAAATCCCTCGAAGTGGATGAAAGTAAAGAAATTGTTATTATAAATCACTTGATGTGATCGATAATATTTATCCCCGTAGTGATGAAACAACAAATATCAGCCATGTAGTGATGATCAATGATTATTATTTTGTTTGTTTGTTTGTTTGTTTGTTTGTTTGTTTGTTTGTTTGTTTGTTTGTTTGTTTGTTTGTTTGTTTGCTTGCTTGTATATTATATTTTTATCATTCATCTCCCGAAGCAGATGAAAAGATGTATCTCCTAAAGTAGATAAAAACACATTTTTCATGCCTTGCTTCGGGTTTTGTCTATCTATCTCTATATTAACTCATAATGTCGCATCTTAAATTCGCACATGTCCGTTGCTCACATAAGAGATATGCTGAATTTCCTTGCTTGATCAATTAGAATTTCAAAAGATTTAAGGCCTTATACATAAGGATGGATAGAATTATGTTATATGATATGTGTTTTAAATAAACCATGATTATTATTTATTAAATTTTGATTTGGTGATGGATGGTGTCATGTGAATGTTTTGTCAACGGATCCACACTAGGATATCATTCTAAAAGGAGGCGAATCCTAGAAGATTGAATTCTACTTGGTAGCGAGTCTATATAGGTTAGGCTCGACTTTAAGCCTCGTGATGGAGTTGGGCCGACTTCTCAATATTGATATATGCAATCGAGCTTGCGATCAGGTAAATCTAAACATCATATATTTGAGTTATGATTTTTGTGTCTCTTGATCAGAAGTGATTATATATGTGTGTTATGAGTTGATCTCTTACATTAAATATGGATTACCATTTAGTTGATAATTGCAATATGAAGTTATTGATTGCACATATAGATTTTATATCATAAATCATGCAATAGAGCTAATATACTTTGATATATAAGAATTTAGAGCATTGGTAAACCATGTACGAATGGCGGTTGACGATGCATATAGATATGACTATTGGGTAAATTGACCATATATTGAATGAATATATGATAAATGATATCTAAATGAATTGATACATTGATAAGTTGATGAATAAATAATGTCATCATGCACCAATTAAAATATTAGCCCCATCTTTGTAGTGATGAGCTAAGATGATATTGTTGATTCCATCTTGTACTTGTAACTATTTGTTTCATATATGATTTGTTTCATATAAGGTGAAATATAAACTCCTGAAGTGGTTAAACTTGTTTGATTCCTGGTTACCCGAAGTTGACATTATTTATGTGTCATGAAGTTGATTTGTATATAACTTAAATTGCATGAAATTGAAATTTGAGATAGTTATTGAAATTATACTATTTGTGAATGATAGTGTTTGTTGAAACAAATGATAAATATTTGGATCGATATCCACCTGAAGTGGCCAAATAAATTTGTGATTCATATTGTTTATTGGGATTATTTTTTCTATTTACTTGTGAGGTGTATATATTTTAATTTACTTTTGCACAAAGCTCAAACTGTTTCCAGAAGAAACAACTTGTTAAGAGTTTTTATGCCATAAACATATGTGGTTTTATATTGATAAGGATTAATTATGTCATTAGTGTTAATAAAAGCTATCTATTAAATGAAGAGCTTAAATGATCCAACACCTTTGAGTATGTAAACTCTGCGATTTCTGGTTTGCTATTAGTCCTATTTGGATATTTTAAGGTATATGAAATCTATATTTTATTTATCTATTTGATTTGCATTTGCATTTTATGTATATGTATATGCATTGGGAATGTTTCTTGAAGAAACAATTATGAGTTGATAATGCGAATTTTATTCAACAAGACCCTGGGCATACAGATCCCAAGACCATCCGAAAAACTCACTGGGCATATAGATCCAAATCCTAAGGGGCAATCCGGAAACGTCGCCGCTGTACAACTAAGGAGCGAGCACAAACTACAAGATCTAGAGGTTGGAGAAGAGAAAGACGAAGCTAGAAATCCACTCGACGTCAACCAACACCTAGTCGACATTGACCAGAAAGTAGTCGACGTCGATCACTCCTTACTCAACATCGACTAGTCACACGACAAAGAGGAAGCTTCTGCACGGCAACAACACTCGACGTTGACTCCTGTAGTCGATGTCGAGGACACTCCAGTCGACGTCGACCACTCTGCACCACCTCTAACAGCTGATACGGCTCCGAAAACAAAGAAGACGCTTCCATTACCTTCCAAGGCGCTGATAGATCCCACTGTAGGTAAGTTTAAACGCTTTGTGAAATTGCTCCAGGAACTAAACATTTTAATTCTTTTTACAGAAGCTCTTCAAGAGATGCCTGTATATGTCAAGTTCCTTAAGGAGATCCTTAGCAACAAGCGATCAATCACAGAAATCGCCAGCGACTGCAAAAGGATGGATTTCCTTAAGAAGGTTGCCTAAGATCTTTTCTTACTGTTGAAGAAAGCCAGGTGTCGTTGATGTCAAACTTCGAGAAGAGACCTGAACCTGGTAAGTTCTCTATTACTGTGGGATTTAGACAACATAGATATGAGGCACTGTGTGATCTAGGAGCAAGCGTGAGCATCATGCCCTTATCAATCTGGTCAAAGGTAAAGATAGGAGCCCTAGAGCTTGTGGATGCTAAGCTATACATGGCAAACAATACAGTTGTCATCCCTACATATGTATGGTTTATAATGTCCTGTCCAGGTTGGTAAGTTCTTTATTCCCGCAGATTTTCTTGTTATAGATATGGGGGAAGATCCTGCTTGCCCTATTATTCTTGGTAGATCATTTCTAGCTACAACAGATGCCAACATCAGTGTCAGGAAGAGATTGCTCACTTTCACAATACGTAATGAGGTCTTAGAATTCTCTTTCGCCCCCCAGAGGAGGAAGTTCCATGGCTGGAGGTAAAAAGCATAGACAAACACGTGAACGAGCACACAACAACAAAGGAAGGCACCAAAAATCTGCTCGACATCGACAACACCGTGTCGACGACGAGTACTCCACTCGACGACGAGTACTCCCACTCGATGTCGACCTCTCCTATTGAGCTCCAAACCTGCCAAAAGCCTAAGTATGGGATCCCACCACTCGACGAGGTAAGTTCAGATATGATTTCTACTTCTCATCTATTCATTAATAAGAATAATAAGAATTTTAGAGGGGACCAGGCCCCGTGGCAAGCTAACCTACGCAGGATTAGGACTGGGAAGAATAAGAAAAAGGAGGGCAAGGAATCATATAAGGACAACCATCTATCAGCGGAGTTGGAGTACTACAATCAGGACCTAGATGATCCAGGAGAAGGGCCAAGCACAAGAGGGCCCCACATTAAAGGTTCTTGAGCTAACGGAGAAAGTCGGCCTAGCGACTATAAAGTCTAGAGCTTGTAATAAAAGACTTAGTTTTTATGTTTTTTTTGACATTTGTTTTTGGTTTTGGTTTTGAAACATTATTTTTGGAATTTTCTATTGTGGATTATTGTCTTTCTAACGAATCTTGCAGGTATAGACGAGTTGCAGAAGTACTCGACGTCGAGTAATCTACTTGACGTCGACTACCCCTATCGAGCATAATGGCCTGTGATCGATGAGGATCACCCTGAAGGCTTTCACTGTACTTGATGTCGAGTAGTAGTGGCCGACGTCGACTACTCTTCTCGAAATCGACCACTTCTGCAGCAACTACAACACTCGATTCCGACGTTCTACACACCTGTCTGGTAACTCTCTTTCTTTACCCTTGTTCTTATACAGTAAGGACACTGTAATGTTTAAGTATGGGGTGGGGGAAGGGCTTACTTTGTGCATATTTGACTATATTTGACCATATGAGCATATTTATGATTTATTTCTCGAATTGCTTATACATGGCGACTTTAGAATTATCATTGATGTCTATGTGCTTATATGTTGTTTTCCAAAAGTTTATAAAAATCACCCCCATTGAAATTTTTTGATTAGTGTCATGGAAGTTTTTATTGAAATCGACGATGCAAAATTAGATTTATTAGAGATATAGCATGAAATTGCCTAGTAAAGGGAAGTCATAATGAAATGCATTATTTTATTGAAAACCATGAAAGGAGGTAAAATTTGAAGTTGCTTTTGACATATTACATGATAAGATGATGTAGGACTTTATATATTCCATATAATGCTCATATTTTGATATCCTTAGCCTTACCTATGCTTATGCATCACAATAGCCATATTGAGCCTTATTTCATATTTTGCTCTACATGATCTAAATATTGCCCATTCTTTACCTTGTTTCCTATTCGGGGATTATGTTGAGAATAATGTCACATTATGGAGATTATTATATGGTGTTTGTGTTGTTATTACTATTATTGGAGTTTGGCAGGAAAGTTTCAAATATATGGAAAATTTAATGAGTGAAAGAAAATCCGTTCACATAAGGAGATAAAGGTAGATTGACCCTGCTCATTGAGATAATAGTTCAACGGGATGGGACACCAATGTGAGGAGTCTGAAGCACTAAGTATCCAAGGCCATTCATGACACCCATGTTTGCGACTCGCGAGAAGGCAGTGCTGAGGTTAGAGAGGTAAAAGCATATAAGTGAAAAAAAAAAGCAAAGAGTGAATTATGAGGGGATGAGTGATGTGGAAATTATGATGGGAGAAAGCGCATCAAAACAAGAAAGCTAGTTTGAAGAAATTCTCCCTAGATTTAGCACCACATTGCCCAAAATAGCCCACCACTTTACCTTTTACCTTTTCTTTACCATGAGCTTTAATTAAAGCCCTCTTGATTATTAATGATTTGTCACGAATGAATGTTTCTTGCATAACCCTCCTTTTGTGTGTGAAGTTGCTTTTTATTCACAGACATGGATTTGTGACATTAGTACCTTTTCGAGGATGGTAATTGATTGCAGGGTTATATGATAATGGATCTAATATGTTGAGAGTTGTAATTTCTTCCCCTATATGACCATTAAAAGTATTGCTTGAGGAAAAACACGCTTAAGTATGGGGTATTTGTTGTGAGCCTAATTTTCCATGTTTTACATTAACTTTTATATCGATTTCAGCATATATTTCATACATTTGGGTTAGAATAGTACAGAATCTGTGTAGTTTATGCTTATTTGCCAAATATTGAATCTACACTAGTTTATGTTTAATTTCGCAGAAATCGGACGCACTTTGGAGCTTAAAGGAAAGTCATGAAGAAGCTAAGGATGGTGCAGCTGAAGAAAAGCCCACTTTTCGCCATTCATCATTCTGAATCAAGTCTTGATGTCATCATGAGAGTTGAAGCCCTCAAAATAGAGCTTTCCAACGCATATCCATATGGTCAATCGGACGAACGAGAACTCGGGAAAGTGCATTTGAAGAACGAAGTAGAATGCTGAAAGCTGACAGGACTAGTCGACGTCGACCACTCTGATCGATGTCGAGTAACATGGCTGAAATCCCCTAGTCGAGCACGAGTAACCACACTCGAGGAAGTGCAAGACTACTCGACGTCGATTAGATTACTCGATGTCGAGTACCCATCGAGTCCACCAATCTAACCGAGATCGAGCACATCATGAGGAGAACACGAACCTACTCGACGTCGACCAGATTACTCGATGTCGAGTACTTTCCAGAATCAATCCGAGTCGAAATCGAGTGGAGTTCGAGCTATGTGGATTACTTGCAAGTGAAGATATGTGACATTCTATCAATATCAAGTGAAGATCTATCAAGCGAGAGAAGATTTATCCGCTTTAGATATATTTTCGTAGAGATTTATTTGTTTTTATTTCCAAATTTTATCTTATGGCCTTAGATAGATAGTTTGTGATATAGATAGAACATTCTTTCCTTGGATAGCGGGGATTGAATACTATAAATAAGGCCCTATGGGCTGGTTTTTATTCATTCTATTCCACACACAATTACATTTGATAGTTAGAGAGAGTTAGAGAGCTTTGAGCCGATTTGGGTTAGAGAAAGCGAGAGCAGATTTGGCTTCGATCGGTTGTAAGCTTTATTTCCTTTTATTAATGCAATTTAGTTCCCTTTTATTATTGATGTGTTTCTTTATGATGAAGAGTGAGTAGTCCACCTACTTTTAGGGTCGGGGTGAGCCCGACGATAGCCTTGCATGCTTGAGGTAAAGATTCGATATTTATAATGTTTTGATCATCCACTATCTTTATTATGTTTATTACCTAATTAATAGAGATTTAGGTTAACCACTTGGATTATAAACATAAAATTGGTAGATACAATTAGGGTTACTTGAAAGAGTTGTCTAATCGTTGGAGAAGACGAAAGCTTGATCCTTTGATATGATTTGCATGATTATCTATATTTATCTTGCCTTATGCATTTTTGGTTATCGTTGCTGCAAACCCCGGTCTTGGAAGTTTTTAGCTTAATTTGTTTACAATCCGAATTCCGTCAAACTGGTTATTTTCTGTTCACACTTCGTTTCCATCCTCACACTCTTCGGCCATCTTTGCCGACGCACAAAGGTTTCTGCGGGACTACTCGACGTTGAGTACTTTACTCGATGTTGACTACTAATTACTCGATCAAGAGATCTATTTCCGTTTTTGTCTCTGCAGGTACTCTAGACGAACAGATTCTACTTGATGTCGAGTAAACTAGTCGACGTCGACTACTCCCAATACCTGGTTTTGCTGATTTCTGGTTGAATTTAACTGTGCTGACCCCTCTCGACTACTACCTAGTCGAGGTCGAGTACTTCTGGAGTCGTTTTCTGGACGTGATTTGCTGGCTATGTAAAGAACCGCTGACTAGCTTCCTCGTGGATCGATCCTGACTTCCTTTTGCTACAATAGGAGGGAGTCTTGTAATTATTTGCTTGGAACGGAATCAGTTTGCTTTGATTTATTTATATTTTAATTGCAAGTCTCGATTTCCTCCTATCAATAGAGCACCTTTATCGCGAAGTATATATTATCTCGCAACCCAACTCACAACAAGATCATAATTATATATATATATATATATATAAAATACTCGGTCGATGTTACATGAAAATATAGGATATTTGTCGTCACGTTGTGGTAATTTATACCGGTGGTTTTCTGGAAACACTTAATTGGCGCCGTTTGTGGGAACCTTTCGCGACGATAGGTTCCTCGTAGAAATACGCACTACATCTTAAATCTATATATGTCATCCTTAAACTCCCGCATACATTATTCTTCGTGAATAGATCTGTTTTACTATTTGCACTAATTCTTACAAAAACATGAATTTCACGTTTTTTGGCGAAGAATTTGGGAATCAACATCACGATGAAAGATGGAATAACGGCTTAAACCTCAATGATCGTCCTAAGGAAGAGAATCTCCCCCATCAAGGTGAGGACATCCCTTCCCAACCATTCTGGAATGCTTCCCCAACACCCCCACCTAATCAATACGGGACATAGGGAAGGTTTCCCCCGTACCAATATTTCGCGGGCAACTACCATCAAAATCCCTTCTATGGCCAAACCGAGAATATGATGCCACCTAATTTTGATCCCTACTATCATCACCAACCACGGGACCAAGCATGTACTGCATTCAACCCAATTCCCAACCCGACTGATGGACCGCTGAACCCTGGATTAAACCATGAGAATAACAATACTGATAAAAGACTCGCGACAACAATGCCATGGATATATCTTCGCGGTATAACTCTTCTGGGGGGGGGGCTGATGCAGTCTACAAAGAAGAAGCAATTTTTCCTTCCACCTTTTGCAAAAAGATACGCGAAACACACATCCCGAAAAGATGGAGAGATGTATCAATTACGAAGTATACTGGGAATTTTGATCCCAACGATCACATGGATCAATTCACTACGTCGATGGGGATGAATGAAAATAACGACGCTATGTTCTGCCGATTATTCCCATCTACCTTTGAGTGGAGTGGTCTTAACCTGGTTCACTAACCTGCCTCGATCGTCAATAAGCAGCTTAGCACAGCTATCCGATATTTTTTCGCTCATTTTGGTAGCGCTTGCACACAAAAGTGTACCATGCTGGATCTAAACTCTATCAAGCAAGAACCGTTCGAATCCATGGGGAATTTCTTCAGCAGATTCACCACCATGGTCGTCCAAATTAAATTCCAAAGTGCAATCAAGAATATGTTAGCACCATTCTGATAGGCAACATTCCTGAAGGCGATTTCAAAACATATTTATTCAGAAAAGAGCCTCACAACTATGATAAGCTACGCCATCTTGTGACCTTGCAGATCCATGCTATGGAAGCTTCTAGCTTTAGCTTGCATTCCAATGAGGCAAAACCCTCCATGTTCCACAAAACAACCAACAAATTTCATGGAAAAGGAGGCCAAGATGCCCATCCATGCAATAACCTACCCTGGCAACCGCCTGTCCCCCCCAGCAAGTTGCTTGCAATGAAATACATTAGACTCCGTTCACTGACCCTCCCTCAATCCTAGCCCCAACAAATGTAATGATGGCCCATCCTCAAATAATACGACCTCCTATGTATGGGGTTCCACTCGCTCCTCCTCCTCAACAGGGTGAGCCTCTGAAAATCTGTGCACCTACCACGATCCGTGCTCCACTAGTCGCGGCACCACCCCCTTACAATTCACACTATGCCCCAAGAGAGAGAAGGAGAGGAGGATACCCGCGAGGGTGTGGTGGGCGAAACGGAAGTAGATGAGGTGGTTACCGTCCTCCTCCTAGAGATACGCGAGGTGTTCCGGAAGCTAGATCCTTGTCAAACAGAGCCTCACACTCCAACAGGGACGGTCGAAACCCGCCTTCACCCGATGGATGCATCAATACCATCGCGGGAGGGTTGTTTGTTGCGGAGGGAAATCAAGTAACGAAATAAATATCAAATATAAAGAACGAAACCAACTCCCTATCCAAGCAAATAAAATACAAGAAACCCTCCCGTTGTACTGGTAGGGTATTCAGGATCGCATCCACAAGGAAGCGTGTCAGCGCTCGCCTTTCAAGTCCCAAGATGCTCTCGAAATCGACCAGAAGAATACTCGATGTCGAGTAGTGTACTCGATATCAACCACTGTCGTCGACTTCCCTACAATTGCACAACATAAAACAAAAAAACAAACCGATGTCGAGTAGGGCAGCACTCGACGTCGACTACAGTAATCGATGTTAACCAGAATTGGTCGATGTCGAGTGCGTGTGCAGATAAAAACCGTAACTTTGAGGAAATAAAAAAAACTAAAGTAAACACGAAATTGGTGGATGTAAATTAATAAACTAAAAGCTCCTAGAATCGGGGTTTTCATGCTGCAACGATAACCATCTAGAATCATGCTAAGGTATAAAAGATAATGCCTTTTCATCAAATAACTTTCGTCATTAACAAATAGGAAGATAGAGACTTTCACATAAACCCTAATTGTTACTAACCCTTTTCACATAATTAATCCAATTTTGCATTAAGATCACTTTCGCTTCAATAACACAAATAAGGATCACCTTCGACTGTCGCAGAAGAATCATGTAAATCAGGGATAGAAGATGAAACTACAATAAAGATTGTACCTTTGATGCATTGTCTTACATGGCTACCGTCGGGTCACCCTGACCCTAGAAGTTAGGTGACTACTCGCTCTTCATCATCAAAACACACATCAATAATATAAATGAACTAACTTGCATTAAATCAAAATAAAGCTTACAACCGAACAAAGCCAATTCTGCTCTCGCCTCTTCAACTCCACTCGGCCTCTACTCTCTAAAACTCCTGCCTTCGAATGTAAATTGTGTTGTAAAATTGAATGCCTAAGAACAAGTCCCTAGGGCTTTATTTATAGTGCTCAATCCTCGCTATCCAAGAAAAGAACAATTCTATCTCTATCTATATCTAACTATCTCTTTCCTAAGATAAAACTTAGATAAATAACTTAAATAAAACAAATAAAATTCACTAAGGTAAATAGGAGAATTACTAAAGTGGATAGATCAGCCTACAACTTGATAGAATATCTCGTGACTTCACTTGTAAGCAATCTCTTATCCGGATCTTCACTCGACTTTGACTCGGACTCGCGCCAGGGTGTATTCGGCATCGATTAAAAGTACTCGATGTCGAGTAGAACTCGTCTGCTCCTTAGATTGTGCTCGATCTGGACTCGGATTTACACTCGACGGGTACTCGACATCGAGTAGAGTACTCAACATCGAGTAGTTCTGTGATCTCGAGTGGTGCTGTGCTTGTCTAGTGCCCGACGAGTGAATTTCGACTAGGTAGTACTCGCCATCGACCAGTCTGGTAGACGGTGACTAGTCCTATCGAGTGGCTTCTTTCTGCTCGATGTGTCCTAGTTTATCTCCTGTTTGACCTTAGACTTTCTGTATTCGACCTCGAGCTCTTCCATGGTTTTCTTCCTCCTCCGAATTGCTTGTACAATGTCTCCATTTCTGCGAAATTAAACAGAAACTAGTGTAGACCTCCATAATTGACAAATAAGCATAAACTACACAAATTCCGCATAATTCTAACCCAATGATATGAGGACTTTTTAGCTAAGTGTCCATTTTTAACAAGACATTTTGCAAAATGTCCACTTTGATATTCCCTTTTGCAAAATGTCCTAATATGACACTTTTTCCCCTCCTTCCCATTTTTATTTTGACCATTGACCGGTCAAAGTCAATGAATTTGGTGACACAACTTTGATGACAAAAAAAATTGGTGACAATTTTTTTTCTACGAGATTAGTGTCACCACCTTTATAAGTGGTGACACCGGTCAATGACTTTGGTGACACAACTTTGGTGACACATGTATGATGATAAACAAATTTTTTGGTTACATTTTTATTTTTTTTACGAGATTAGTGTCAACGCCATATCGATGTCACCACCACCCATATCGCTGTCACCACCCTTATTGCGGCCACCACCTCTATCGTTGTCACCGCTCTATCGCTTTCACCACTCCTATCGCTTTCACCATCACCCCTATCGATGTCACCACCACCTCTATCACTGTCCTTATCACCCATATTGTTGTCACCACCCTTATTGTTGTCATCACCTCTATCGCTGTCACCGCCCTATCATTGTCACCACTCATATCGCTGTCATCACCACTCCTATCGCTGTCACCATCCTTATTGTTGTCACCACCTCTATCGATGTCACCGCCCTATCGCTGTCACCACTCCTATTGTTGTCACCACTCCTATCGCTGCCACCACCAACCATATCGCTGTCACCACCCTTATTGCTGTCACCACCTTTATCGTTGTCACCGCCCTATCGATGTCACCACTTCTATCGATGTCACCACCACCCCTATTACTGTCACTACCCTTATTGCTGCCACCACCTCTATCGCTGTCACCTCCCTATCGTTGTCACCACTCCTATCGCTGTCACCACCACTACTATCGCTGTCACCACCACCCCTATCACTGTCACCAGCACCCATATTGTTGTCACCGCCCTTATTGATGTCACTACCTCTATCGATGTCACCACCACCCCTATCGCTGTCACCATCACTTCTATCGGTGTCACCAACACCCCTATCACTGTCACCGCCAACCATATCGTTATCACCACCCTTATTGCTGTCACCACCTCTATCACTGTCACCACCACCCATATTGCTGTCACCACCCTTATTGCATTCACCACCTCTATTGCTGTCACCGCCCTATCGCTGTCACCACCACTCCTATCGCTGTCACCACCACCTCTATCGTTGTCACCACCACCCATATTGATGTCACCACCCTTATTGCTGTCACCACCTCTATCGATGTCACCGCCCTATCGTTGTCACCACTCTTATCGCTATCACCACCACTCATATCGTTGTCACCACCACCCATATCACTGTCACCACCACCCATATCCACCCCAATCCATTTAGTAAAACCAAGAGTAAGGCAATAGGACTTGATTAATTTTAACATATATGCCAAATAGAAATATATGTCAAAATTAAAGAGGCCAAGCCTCACCACCATGGTCACTGGTCACCAAATAGATTGAGGTGGGGCAGTCCACTATGATAGCCCATAACACTGCCCATACAAATAAATTCTCACAAAAAATAATTAGGGCCAATTCCGCACACTCCACATTGTTCTATACTCTCACCAGCCCACTAAATTTCATCCGAACGTAATATGACAGCAAAATGAATTCTTGACAACAAACACATCCAATTCAAGACACACATCACTTCCAAGTTGCAGACCGACACTTCGAAGTAGCACTTCCAAGCCAGTTTTCATGATAGCAGACTTTTCAATATCAGATAGCCTGATGGCTAGGTGCATCTTAGTTTTCATCAGATGGCAATGAAACAAAAAACCACCAAATAAAGGCTTGCACAAGCCTCTCCAACCTCAATGAAAGAAAGATGAGAGAACAATTTAATCTCAGATAATCTCAGTTAATTAGTAATTTTACATATATTGGCTTACAACTGCAAAATTTCATCAGCAAATTGAGCGATCAAATTGAGATAATCTCAATTGTGCCATAATAAGCAATCAAATTAATCTCAGATAATCTCAATTCATCGATGATTCAAGATCAGAGAAAGATCAATCACGCAGAAAAAGGTTCAATTGTGACCTTCTAAACAAATCACGCAGAAAAAAGATCAATCAAGATCAGAGAAAGAAACAAATCACCATTGCGATGATCGGTGAGAGAGATATCGTCGGATTTATTGTTGAAACCTTTGGCCTCAACAGCACAATCTTCCGGCTTCGTTCTGGCTAACAGCGAAGTCCACCATTTGCTGAAGACGGTGCGGCGCGGTGTACAACCAGAAAAGGTTCGCGAATTTGAGAGATTGACGGTGAAGATTGATGTTGCTGCTATGTAATCAGATGAGGAAGGCCTCCGCTCTTGATCGCCCTCTCCGACATCAACGACTAAGAGAGCCATCGCTTTCTCGTCTCCATCCCTCAGATCCGTGGGAATTCCATGGCCTGCTGTGTAATCAGACGAGGAAATTAAGTCTCCGCTCTTGATCGCCCTCTCCGACATCGACGACGAGCCTCCGCTTTCTCGCCTCTCTCCCTCAGATCTGTGGGAACGCCATGGATAAGGTGAAGTGGCTATCTAAACGAGGTTAAGTAATGAAAGGGTAAAATGGGGTTTTCAAAATGTTTTTGGACATTTAGCAAAAACTGATTTTAAGTTGACATTTTGCAAAAAGGGGTTGGCAAAATGGACATTTAGGCAAATATCTTCATGATATGAAATGCAAACAGAAATCGATATAAAAGTTAATGCAAAACATGGAAAAATAGGCGTACATCACCGTCCCCATTTGGGACCAGTAACCAAGAAAGAAAAAATTACGAAAGGGAGGGCAGGCAACCTCCCTCCGATTCTAGCATCAAACCTGAAGGTTTGATAATGTATAACAAACTAATATAAAGATACTCTAGAAGGGGGGTTGAATAGAGTATGCCAACTTTTCGCTGATAATCTCAAGACTTTTGAAACGCTTGCAAAACCCTTTGAGATTAGACTTAATTCTTTCCTTTATAAAACCTGAATCACAAAAGAGTTATACAATTCGAAACAAGTGCGGAAATATGGTAAAGCAATAAGTAAAGGACGCAACAAATTGTTAACGAGGTTCGGCAAGAACTTGGCCAACGTCCCCGCCTAGGGTTCTTCCACAACCCTAGGATTCAACCGGCTTTATTGATTCACAAGACTTAGGATCCTAATAGCTCACCGAGAAGCCTCTCTCCTATGCAATTTCAATCTAGTCAACTCACGTTCCCTTGGAATCCTAAACCAATCTAGAAGAGCCCCACCTCTCTCAGGTATCTAGTACAATCCTCTTACACTTCGTGAATCAATCGCCTAGTGTCCACTTCCTGAGTTACAAACTCTCGATTATAACACTCTCTCGAAATATATCCTATAAGCTCACTGTGTAACTCTCAAATGCTTTGAAATAAAAGATACAACTCTTAACAACTAGCAGAGAGCACATGAAGAAGACAGATTGACTTGAAGGCTTGATTGCGAATGAATGCTTGTGTTCAGCTATTGTGTTTCTGTCTTCCCTTTATCTCCTTTTTTTATATAAGATCAAATCGACGCCTAAGGATCTTCTTCAACGGCTAGAACAGATCATGGCTTGAGAAGGAATCTTCACAATCTTTTATTTGGGGAAACTCGGAAGCCATGATCCACCAGATTCGATCTTCTTGTCCTTTAGCTTAAGGAAGGAGATTTCAATTTGAAATATCTTGCTGCAATGTTAGTGTATAGAATGTATGATAATATCTGGAAATATATAATAATAACATTTGTACAATATATGCACATAATACAGGTTTTGTGTTTCATCAACACAGCTGTAGCTTCAAAACCTTTGACACAAGCTGTGTGTCAAAGCCTTTGAAACCACTTCCGATTTTCATCTAGGGAGTGGAGTTATCAATCTCCCCCTTGATGAAAGACAAAACTTGTCCATCCCTGTAACTTAGTCAAGCAAATATATTATAAGCAAAATTGGACTAAGTACCTGCATGGGTTAGACAAATGTTGGATCATAAGTTTTTAAAGCCAAAGAGAAACATCCAACAAAAGTAAAAAAAACAAGGTCTTCCAAGACCCTTGGTTCACAGCAGTTTCAAAGTCTAAACCATCAAACCATCTCCCCCTTTTTGTCTTTCAACAAAGGGAGGAGGATAAAACAGTAACCAGAAGTTTTAAAACAGTAACCAAAACCAGCAGTGTTTAGATTAAGGGTTAGGGTAGGGTAGGGATTTAGGATTCATCATCAAGAGCACCACTCGTGAACAACAACTTCAGCTCATGCAACAACTTAGCCACCCCGCCCATCTCCAGTGAAAACTCTCTATGCAGCTCCTTGATGTCCAGGCGAACTTCCTCCAAACCCAACTCCAGGTTATCCATGCGCTCATCAATGGCAGAGGCAGTGGGAAGAGTTTTTTAGGGAGAGGCAAAACTCCAAGTCCCTTGGGGGGACTGAGTGATGTCAATCTTCTCAAAGCTCTTGGAGTCGAATTTACCCATATGATGCTGTTGTTATTCATTTTTGAAATTGATTTCAAAAGCTTTGAAGACATGGGTTAAAAGGTTTGCGAAGGGGAGGGGAGTTCCTTTTCTGGCTTTGCGGGTGTGAGCCATGGATCCTAGAATAGTATTGGCTAGATCAAGATCATGGCCATTCAAAATTTGGTATAGAAGGAGTGAAGGACCATAGCGTTGTCAGTGAGTAGGGAGCCAGAGTTGATTCGGGGTAAGAGGCATCTCACAATGATGTTGAAGATGATTTTTGCCTCGAGTGTGAGGGATGAGTGGGTAAGCTGTTTGGTGGTGCTGTTTGATGCTTCGGGGAGAAAGTATTTGGATTGGGCAAGAGCAACACATTGTTCTTTTGTGGGGGTTTCAGTAGATGGTGGACAAGGTTTAGGAAGGCCAAGGAGATCAGCTAAGTCAATGGAGTTGAAGGTGATTCTAACTCCCTTGACAACTGATTCCAAAGACCAACCATCAACATTGTGTTTGGCTTTAAGGTTTATGTAAAATAGACGGGTGAGTTGGGGGTAATATACGGATTCAAGGTTCAGAAGGGTCCAGGCAGAGGTTTGCTTGAGGAGAGAGATGCAGGGTAGATTCAAAGCTTCTAAAAATTCAAGATCAATAAAATTTGAACAACAGATCTTACGAGTTCTAAACTCATCTACCCACTTTCCAGCCATCTCCGCATTCTCAAACCAAGAGCAGGGTAAGGATTGGTTTACCTGGATAAGTGCAGGTGGATCAGCGTTCTTCCTTCGAGCTTTTGTGGGAGCAGACGTCTTGACAGGCGCGTCAAAGCTTCTGAGAGTGCCTTTCCTTGTGCGCTTGGGAGATGGAGGCTTTGCTTTAGTGGCTTTGCGCTTCTTCGGAGACGGGGGAGGAGGAGGAGTAGGAGAGGGAACAAGTTCTGGCTCCTCTTCCTCTTCTTCCTCAGACCCAGAGTCCTCAACAGACACTTCAGCATCGTCTCCCTCAGCCTCCTCGTCATCGTTTGCAGTCTCGTCGTCCTCCTCTTCCTCTTCCTTTGGTTCCTCTACAGTGGGAACCTCCTTCTCTGCAACTCTTCGGGCCTCTTCCTCGGCCTCTTTCCTAGCTTTCTCAGCCTCTTCCTCGGCCTCCTTTGCAGTATCTCGCTCTAGAATCTCATCAAGATCCTCCTTTTCCTCCTCTTCCTCAGCAATGATCTTTCTCTTCCCTTTTAGCTTAGCACTGAGAGGCTTCTTAGTCGGGCGCTTCAAGGACCGCTTGATTTCAGCAATGGTGCTCTCAGGGACGGTGCTCGGGACAATGGTTGGGACAATAGCTTGAGGAGAGGGGTCGGGTTGAGGGGAGATCACAGGAGTGGCCTGGCGTCCTTTGGGGGTAGCGCCAAGGCGTTTGGGTGTGGAGGTCTTTTTGGATTCGGGTGCCATGGATGGAGTTCGGTTAAGCTTTCAGAGAAAGGTTGAAGGAGAAGTTTTAGGGACAGAGGGTTTAGGTAGTTTTGGAGAGGTGAGGAATAGTTTGGGTAAAATGTGTGGTTTAAAATGAGGCAAGAGGGTGAGTCGATGGGACGGGTTTAGGGTTCCAATGGAGATAATCATGGAACTGCTGCCCAAAATTAAAAGATCTGATTTACCAAACAATTCAAAATTCAAACCATCTTGTCACATTTCAAAATCAAGAACGAATATTTCCGAAAGCATATTTTCCATAAATAAATATACTCGGGTATAAGATTTTTGGAAAATAAAATGTGTAATGTATAAAGAGGGTTAAAAACCATTAAAACTATATTTGATCAAATATCTAAAAAGATATTAACCAAATATATGATCCGTTATATGTACTCTACCATTCAGTTCACAAACTTTGACATGAATCTCAAAGGTCTTGACACTGACTAGAATTTATCTTTCGTAAAGGGAAAGCTCCCCCTACGAAAGTGCATCCCTGCGAAGCATTCCGATCTCACGTCTAATGAAGGTGAACATGTCCACTGCCAAAGGCTTAGTAAAAGTGTCAGCACATTGATAATCAATTGAAATAAAGGATATGGACACATCACCTTTTTCGACATGGTCTCTAATGAAATGATGCCTTACATCAATATGTTTGGTCCTTGAATGCTGAACAGGATTCTTTGTAATGGAGATGGCGCTTGTATTGTCACACTTAATGGGAATGCCTTTGAGGTTAATGTCAAGATCTCTCATTTGTTAAGCTATCCAAAGGATTTGGGAGCAACATGCTCCAGCTGCTATGTATTCGGCTTCGGTAGTGGATAGAGCAACTGAGTTTTGTTTCTTTGAGTGCCAACTGATCAAGGATGCTCCTAAGAATTGGCAACATCCCAACGTGCTCTTCCTATCCACCTTACAGCCTGCAAAGTCTGCATCAGAATACCCAATTAGTGTAAAATCTGTTTGCTTTGGGTACCACAAACCAAGCTCCTTAGTGCCATTGAGATAGAAAAAGATCCTCTTCACAGCTATGAGGTGAGATTCTTTAGGGTCTGCTTGAAACCTAGCACACATGCAAACACTAAACATGATGTCACACTTTCCTTTGTCACCAAGAGTGATTGTTCCAGTGGATTGCCTCTTTAGATCATGGAAGAGAGACCTCTTCCCACTCATATGTCTCGAGAATCCACTATCAATATTCCATTTTTGCTCTTTCACCTTGGTGATCTCCTGCAAGACAAACATCAACCTTTGTGGCTAGACCAATAAGCAAATTTAGATCCATTATTGGGATAAACCATATTTGGTAAAACAGTGCCTTTGGGGACCCAAACTTGCGTTATCCGTTCTTTTCTCAAGTGAACAGGAAATGTATTGCGAATGATATATGAATCCTTTCTTCTATAGGGGAAGGTCTCTTTTACATGTCCCTTTCTCGCACAGTGGTGACATATAGGAGAGGTTCTGCTTCCTTTTGCCTTTACAAAAGTGGTAATGTGCTGCTTCTTTAAAAACCTTGGATTGCAACCAATAAGACTTTTTTTTAGAGAACTTTGCTGCTCACCCAACATTCTATCAAGAATGCCTTTGGATTTGGTAAAACTTACGAGGGCTGTCTGTTGGTCTTGAATCTTTTTGTTCAGGGTGATCTTCTCGTTCTCTAAGACATGATGTTCATTTCTTAGAGATGAGAGATCTTGCTTGAGTTCAGATTTCTCTGAGTCAAGAGTCTTGACTTTAATGTCAAGACCTGAATAAGAAGTTTCAAGACTTTTGACCCTCATAGACAGATCCTCAATAGTTCTTTCCTGGTCCACAGTTTTCTTAATAAGAGTGTTGGTTTGGGCAATAAGTTTATCTTCATTGGCAATCATACTACAAAGGAATTCCGATAGTACCTCTTTTGGACATGCCATAAGCTCTCTTATTGTTACCTCAAGTTGCTCATCGTGGGATTCATCTCCTGAGGCCATGAGACAGACATTGGTCTTCTCATCATCGGAGTCTGTGTCAGAATCGCTCCAAGTTGCCACCATGGCTTTATTTTTCCATCTATCACCTTTCTTGAACTGGCTCTTTCTTGAGACAGACATTTGAGGGCAGTCTTTCACAAGATGATCTGTTTCACCACATTCAAAACAAGACAAAGGTTTAGTCTTCTTGTCATATTTGTTGTATTGAGACTTACCTCGGATTTTAGAAGACTCTGATCCATCCTTGTTGTTGAATTGCTTCTTCATTTTGAGGATTCGAGAAAGACCCCTTATAATAAGAGCAAAGGGATCGTCCTCATCATCATCCTCATCTTCAGAATCAGACACATCTTTGGGCTCATCCTTCTTAGACTTGAGTGTCAAGTTCTTAGTGCTTATTGGAAGTTCTCCATCGTCTTCATTGAGAATCATCTCATGTGTGATCAGCTTCCCAAGCAAATCATCAAGGGGTAGAGTGGTGAGATTCTGAGCTTCTTCTATAGCTGTTACTTTTGGACCCCATTTATCTTTTGGGAGGCACCTCAATATCTTCCTCACTTTCTCAACATTCTCAAAGGTCTTGCCGAGAGAGTCAAGGTTGTTTGTGATTTCCGTGAATCGTGTGAACATAGCCTTGATAGACTCATCTGGCTTCATTTTGAAGAGTTCATACTTTCGATGGAAAATGCTGATCTTGGTGTCCTTCACTTGACTGGTTCCTTCGTAGGTGACAACTAGCTTGTCCCAAATCTCTTTAGCCGACCTACAAGATGAAATACGGTTAAACTCATCAGTGCTAAGACCACAGTATAGTAAGTTAATGGCCTTGTAGTTCTTGGAGACGAGTTCAAGATCCGTTTGGATGAATTCAGCCTCTGTCTTCGCGATTTTGGTTCCATTTGGTCCGTCTTTCACTGGAACCTTCGGACCATTCTCTATAATGTTCCAAAGTTCCAGATCTTGATCTATAATGAACATTTTCATCAAGGACCTCCAGTGGACGAAGTTGTTTCCTACAAAAAGTAGTGGTCTACTAGTAGACCTTCCTTGTGCAAATCCTCCGCTTGCTTCACCAGACATGATCAAAACTCACAAGATTGTTAGATCAAAAGCAGTGAGTAAGGCTCTGATATCAATTTAAGGTTCGATAATGTATAACAAAGAAGATACTCTAGAAGGGGGGTTGAATAGAGTATGCCAACTTTTCACTGATAATCTCAAGACTTTTGAAACGCTTGAAAAACCCTTTGAGATTAGACTTAATTCTTTCCTATGGAAAACTTGAATCACAAAAGAGTTATACAATTCGAAACAAGTGCGGAAATATGGTAAACCAATAAGTAAAGGACGCAACGAATTGTTAACGAGGTTCGGCACGAACTTGGCCTACGTCCCCGCCTAGGGTTCTTCCACAACCCTAGGATTCAACCGGCTTTATTGATTCACAAGACTTAGGATCCTAATAGCTCACCGAGAAGCCTCTCTCCTATACAATTGCAATATAGTCAACTCACATTCCCTTGGAGTCCTAGACCAATCTAGAAGAGCCCCACCTCTCTCAGCTATCTAGTACAATCCTCTTACACTTCGTGAATCAATCGCCTACTGTCTCCTTCCTGAGTTACAAACTCTCGAGTATAACACTCTCTCAAAATATATCCTATAAGCTCACTGTGTAACTCTCAAATGCTTTAAAACAAAAGATACAACTCTTAACAACTAGCAGAGTGCACACGAAGAAGACAGATTGACTTGAAGGCTTGATTGTGAATGAATGCTTGTGTTCAGCGATTGTGTTTCTGTCTTCCCTTTATCTCCTTTTTTATATAAGATCATATCAGTGCCTAAGGATCTTCTTCAACGGCTAGAACAGATCATGGCTTGAGAAGGAATCTTCACAATCTTCTATTTGGGGAAACTCGGAAGCCATGATCCACCAGATTCGATCTTCTTGTCCTTTAGCTTAAGGAAGGAGATTTCAATTCGAAATATCTTACTGCAATGTTAGTGTATAGAATATATGATAATATCTGGAAATATATAATAATAACATATAATAACATTTGGATAATATATGCACATAATACAGGTTTTGTGTTTCATCAACACAGTTGTAGCTTCAAGACCTTTGACACAAGCTGTGTGTCAAAGCCTTTGAAAACATTTCCGATTTTCATCAAGGGAGTGGAGTTATCAAAACCGGCCTTGACGAGACATGCAATGTTAAACTTCTCTTTTTCAGATGCTCGCGATCTTAGAATGTCACATTCAGACCTCTTGGTTATTCATACAATTGGGCACAAAAATAGTAAAACACGTACTAGTAGATACTGGATCATCAGTAAATGTCCTATATTGGAATGCTTTTGAACAGTTAGGTATCGCGGAAAGCGCCCTTTGCTACTACTCTAAAAAGCTAATCTCCTTCTGAGGAGACGAGGTTGAAGTGGCTGGAACCATTGTAATCGCCTTGACCTTGGGAACTGCTCTAAACCAGCGAACCCACTTGGTGGAATTCACTATTGTACGTTTGCCATCCATCTACAATGCTATCATGGGCTGCGTTAGTCTTTTCCAATTTCAAATAGCTTGCTCTGTCTACCATTATGGTATCAAGTTCCCCTGTACAGATGGAAAGGTAGGAGAAGTTCGTGGAGAACAGTCAAAAAGCAGACTTTGCTACTTGGCCTCAGTCAAGAAAAACCACATTCGAGCTCTCACCATCTATGGCCTAGTTCAGGGATCTTTGAAATCAGAAGTAGCAAAAAACGACGATCAAGAGGTCATTTCAAATGATCTCGAAGCACAAAAGATCACGGGCAAAATCGCCGAGGAAAATGTTTCCTTTTTCCATTTTTGAACCCCACAGAAGATTTATATCACGGGCACAGTTTGGAGGCCCCTGTCTTAGACCACGTCAATGAAATCCTAATGAATTTACGGGATGTCTTTGCCTTGTCATCTCGAGATTTAAAGAGCCTCCCACGGCAAACCGCCGAGCATTCTCTCGAGCTCAATCACGACGCGAAGTCAGTATGTCAAAGAAAAAGAAAAATGGCAGCAGAAAGAGACGAAGCAGCCATGGAAGAGGTCGATAAACTTCTACAAGCTTGATTCATCCGCGAAATCAACAACTCAACATGGCTCTCAAACGTCAATCTTGTAAAGAAAAGCAATGGCAAATAGAGAATGTGTGTTGATTTCAAAGATCTAAACAAGGCGTGCCCCAAAGGCAGCTACTCTCTATCGTCTAACGATTAACTTGTGGATGCCACCGCTAGTCATGCCACACTAAGTTTTCTCGACGCATGTTCCGGCTACAACAAAATCAAAATGAATCCTCAAGATGAAAAAAGCACGACTTTTATCACGAGCTAGGGCACCTTTTCCTACAAGGTAATGCCCTTTGGCTTAAAAAATGCTGGCACCACCTTTCAACAAATGATCAAGAGAGTTTTCCGATCCCAAATTAACACTATGGCCTTGTTTCTTAAAGTTTGCAACTCCTTACAAAGTTTTGAAAACTCAGATAAGGCCTCTGATTTTTCTTTTAAAAATGCAACCCAAGTATATCTTGAAAAATCATCAACAACAACTGTTGTAAGAGGAAATCGAGTATGCAAAATAGAACGTAAATAAACTAAGGCAAACCAGATTTCGTCCCTTGCAAATAATTTCAAGACTTCCTCCCGATGCAGCAGTGGGAAGTCAGGATCGATCCACGAGGAAGCGTGTCAGCGGATCCTAGGTAGCGGTGAAATCTCACGGACAGAAGTCGACAACAGGGGTCCTAGATCTCGAGTACAGCAACTCGACAGAAGATCGGACAGTCGAACACAGCAGCAGCAACTCGGCGGTTTCTGGTCGATCTCGACAAGGGCCTACTCGAGATCGAGTAGGGGCTTCGTCGACGTCGGTTTGTCTTGGTCGATTGCCTGCACACAGAAGCTACAGCGACCTGGGTCGAAGATCAGTAACTCGAGATCGAGGAGTGCTAGTCGATCTCGAGAAAACAGAAGCTAAAACGAAAGAAAATAAAGTAAAGACAATTGCTTTGGGACTTCGAACTAAACTGTATGAAAAGGACTTCCAAGATTGGGGTTTGCAACAACGATAACCAAGCATGCATAAGGCAGAGATAAAACAGATAATCGTGTGAATCGCATCAAAGGACTAAGCTTTTGCCTTTTCCAACAATTAGACAACTCTTTCAAGAAACCCTTAACTGTCTCTACTGATTTTATGTTTACAATCCAAGTTGTTAGCATGGACCTCCATTAGATGGGTAATAAACACATAACAAGTAGTAGATGCTCAAAACATGATAAAAGTCGGATCTTTACCTCAAACACGCATGGCTATCGTCGGGCTCGCCCCAACCCTAGAAGTGGGTGGACTACTCGCGCTTTATCATAATTAAAGACATTAATAATAAAAGGAAATAAACTTGCATTAATAAAATAAAATAGAGCTTACAACCAAAGGAAGCCAATTCCGCTCTCGCTTCACAAACTCCTCTTGGCCACTCACTCTCTCTTTCTCTCTACTACTCCTACTAATTGCTGTGTGATTGAATGAATAGAAATCAGCCCCCTAAGGCTTTATTAATAGGCTTCTAATCCTTGCTATTCAAGGATAGAAACATCTATCTATATCTAAAACTATATCTAAAAGGCTTAATGATAAATAAAAGCAACAACATAATTAAATCTAAATAAGGGAATTATATCTAGAAGTCTCAAGTGGATAAATCTCTCTTCTTCATGATAGATCTTGATAAACCGGATAGACTCGACAATCTTCGGCTCCAAGTAATCCCAATCCGAGTAGGATAGATCAAAACGCGTTACGCGGCTTCTGGAGGCTTCCTCGATCTCGAGTAAGTCTACTCGATCTCGAGTAGAATTATAGTCGACTGGGCTGGCTCGGCGTCTCGGCTAGCTGGTGCTCGACAGGGCTCAGACAGGGCTCACAAGTGTACTCGATCTCGAGGACCTCTCTTCGATCTCGAGTTGGGTGGCCTTATCGACTAGGTCTTCTTGGCAGAATCGGGTAGATCCTCTCGATGTGCTCGGTCATGGCTCCACGGCTTTGTCGACCTCGAGTAACACAAGTCGATCTCGAAGAAGGTGTCCGGGCATGGTCGGGTAGTCTCTCCTCGGCATCCTCGGACATGCTTTCCTTGACTCCGGGCATGGGCTGTGGTGCTTCGTCGATCTCGAGTTGGTTACTTGATCTCGAGTAGAGGCTGGGAGTCGGGTTCTTCGTCTTCAGCTTCCCGACATGGTCCTCCTCGATCCTAGTGTACCTAGACATGGCTTGACGAGATCGACTATGGTTTATCGATGTCGAGTAGCTTTGAGCTCCGGTTCTTGCTTCTTGATTTTCTCCCGAAATGGTTCCATATTCTGAAATATTAAACAGAAACTTATGTAGATCTCCATTTCTGACAAATAAGCATATATTACATAAATTCGACATATTCCCAACCCGAAATGCAAAATGTAACGAATATGGAACTAAAATATGCATAAAGACATGGCTACTTTGGAGACATCAACAACAAGCATGTACTTTTTACCGTTGGGAGATTTGACTCGCACAGGACCACATAAATCCATATGTAAAAGTTCAAGGGGTCTAGAAGTACTTACAACCTTCTTGGGTTTGAAAGAGCTACGTGTTTGTTTACCTCGTGTGCATGCTTTGCACATATCAATACCTTTGAAGTCCATCTCAGGTAGTCCTCTTACAATCCCTTTGGACACAAGCTTTTGTAGTGTATGTGGGCTTACATGACCGAGTCACCTGTTCCAGAGCTTTGGATCGTCCGTCAAAGCCTTTAGAAAGGTTAAGCTTCCTTGTGCCACTTGCTCAGCATTCACAGCATAGATGTTTTTATAGAGATAGGCAGTTAGAACTACTTCAACTGTATCTTCTCTGCGCACTACACATCTTTTCTTGTTAAATCCAACATTATTACCACTATCACATAGTTGAGAAACACTAAGCAAATTATACTTCAAACCATTAACAAGATAAACATTTTTAATGCTATGGTTAGGATCACTCCCAACACCACCAATACCAACGATGTCACACTTTCCTTTGTCACCAAGAGTGATTGTTCCAGTGGATTGCCTCTTTAGATCATGGAAGAGAGACCTCTTCCCACTCATATGTCTCGAGAATCCACTATCAATAATCCATTTTTGCTCTTTCACCTTGGTGATCTCCTGTAAGACCAACATCAACCTTTGTGGCTAGACCAATAAGCAAATTTAGATCTATTATTGGGATAAACCATATTTGGTAAAACAGTGCCTTTGGGGACTCAAACTTGTGTTATCCGTTCTTTTCTCAAGTAAACAGGAAATGTATTGCGAATGATATATGGATCCTTTCTTCTATAGGGACAGGTCTCTTTTACATGTCCCTTTCTCGCACAATGGTGACATATAGGAGAGGTTCTGCTTCCTTTTGCCTTTACAAAAGTGATAATTTGCTGCTTCTTTAAGAACTTTGGATTGTAACCAATACCACTTTTTTTAGAGAACTTTTTTGCTCACCCAACATTCTATCAAGAGTGCCTTTGGATTTGGTAAAACTTATGAGGGCTGTTTGTTGGTCTTGAATCTTTTTGTTCAGGGAGATCTTCTCGTTCTCTAAGGCATGATGTTCATTTAGTAGAGATGAGAGATCTTGCTTGAGTTCAGATTTCTCTGAGTCAAGAGTCTTGACTTTAATGTCAAGACCTGAATAAGAAGTTTCAAGACTTTTGACCCTCTTAGACAGATCCTCAATAGTTCTTTCCTGGTCCACAATTTTCTTAATAAGAGTGTTGCTTTGGGCAATAAGTTTCTCTTCATTGGCAATCATATTAGAAAGGAATTCCGATAGTACCTCTTTTGGACTTGCCATAAGCTCTCTTACTGTTACCTCAAGTTGCTCATCGTGGGATTCATCTCCTGAGGCCATGAGACAGACATTGGCCTTCTCATCATCGGAGTCTGTGTCAGAATCGCTCCAAGTTGCCACCATGGCTTTCTTTTTCCATCTATCACCTTTCTTGAACTGGCTCTTTGTCTTTTGAGGGCAGTCTTTCACAAGATGATCTGTTTCACCACATTCAAAACAAGACAAAGGTTTAGTCTTCTTGTCATATTTGTTGTATTGAGACTTACCTCGAATTTTAGAAGACTCTGATCCATCCTTGTTGTGGAATTGCTTCTTCATTTTGAGGATTCGAGAAAGACCCCTTGTAATAAGAGCAAAGGGATCGTCCTCATCATCATCCTCATCTTTAGAATCAGACACATCTTTGGGCTCATCCTTCTTAGACTTGAGTGTCAATTTCTTAGTGCTTGTTGGAAGTTCTCCATCGTCTTCATTGAGAATCATCTCATGTGTGATCAGCTTCCCAAGTAAATCATCAAGGGGTAGAGTGGTGAGATTCTGAGCTTCTTCTATAGCTGTCACTTTTGGACCCCATTTATCTTTTGGGAGGCACCTTAATATCTTCCTCACTTTCTCAACATTCTCAAAGATCTTGCCTAGAGAGTCAAGGTTGTTTGTGATTTCCGTGAATCGCGTGAACATAGCCTTGATAGACTCATCTGGCTTCATTTTGAAGAGTTCATACTTTCGAAGGAAAATGCTGATCTTGGTATCCTTCACTTGACTGGTTCCTTCGTAGGTGACAACTAGCTTGTCCCAAATCTCTTTAGCCAACCTACAAGATGAAATACGGTTAAACTCATCAGTGCTAAGACCACAGTATAGTAAGTTAATGGCCTTGTATTTCTTGGAAACGAGTTCAAGATCCGCTTGGATGAATTCAGCCTCTGTCTTCGCGATTTTGGTTCCATTTGGTCCGTCTTTCACTGGAACCTTCGGACCATTCTCTATAATGTTCTAAAGTTCCAGATCTTGATCTATAATGAACATTTTCATCAAGGACCTCCAGTGGACGAAGTTGTTTCCTACAAAAAGTGGTGGTCTACTGGTAGACCTTCCTTGTGCAAATCCTCCGCTTGCTTCACCAGACATGATCAAAACTCACAAGATTGTTAGATCAAAAGCAGTGAGTAAGGCTCTGATATCAATTGAAGGTTCGATAATTATTGTGAGCAGAATCTTCCATGTTTTACAGTAACTTTTATATCGATTTCTGCATACATTTCATGCATTTGGGATAAGATAGTACAGAATCTATGTAGTTTATGTTTATTCTCCAAATTATGGAATCTACACCAGTTTCTGTTTAATTTCGCAGAATTAGAGGCAAATTACAGCAGTTTTGAGAAAGGCCGGAAAAGCTCGGAAATCAACTACAGAAGTCAAAGGTCAAGAAGCAGCGGAACCAGTCGAATCAAGCTAGGACCCAGAGTTACTCGATCTAGAGTAAGCGTACTCGACCTCGACGATGGTGTCCGAGCACAGGCCTTGTCGACCAAGAGCAGTGTCGATAGCCAGATCAATCCGACTCCGGAGACCCTACTCGATCTCGAGTACACCTAGTCGAGATCGACTACACCTCAAAGCCATGTCCGGGGTCGACGAGTTGTCACAAGTCGAGAAGCCGAAGACGGAGACACCGAGCCAACCCTACTCGATCTCGAGGAGGCCCTATCGAGATCAAGGACCAGCACCGCGTCTGTCCGAGTCCATGCCGAGGAGGAGTCCTTGGGGCCGAAGGAAGCCATGTCTATCCGAAATCCATCAAGTTCTATCTATGGAAGACAAGATCTATCAACATGAGAAGACTTACCTATTTAGATTTATTTTTCCCTTTTAGATTTAATTCCTAAATTGCTTTTATTTATCTTTTAAAGTTTTAGATATAATTTTAGATATAGATAGATATATTCTATCCTTGAATAGCAAGGAATAGAAGGCTATAAATAAAGCCCTAGGGGCTGGTTTTTCATTCATTCAGAAACACACACAATTCCATTCAAGTAAGTAGGAGTAGAGAGAGAAAGTTTGTGCCAAGCAAGTGGAAAGGCGAAAGCGGATTTGTCTTGTTGGTTGTAAGCTTTCTTTATTTAAATTAATGCAAGTTAGTTTCTTTTGTTATTTGATGTCTTTCTTGATGATGAAGAGCGAGTAGTCCACCCACTTCTGGGGCTGGGGTGAGCCCGACGGTGGCCATGTAAGGCGATGCGGTAAAGGTACAATCTTGTTATGCAATTCGTCTTCTATCCCTATGAGCATGATTCTTTTGCGAGAGTTGAAGGTGATCCTTGTTTGTATTATTGAAGTGAAAGTGATCTTAATGCAACTTGGGTTAATTATGTGAAAAGGTTTAGTAACAATTAGGGTTTATGCGAAAGCCTCTATATGCCTATTTGTTAGTAACGAAAGTTATTTGATGAAAAGCATGATCTTTTATGCCTTTATGTGTTACTTTGCATGGTTATCGTTGAGGTGTTGATACCCTGGCTTTGGAAGTTCTTTATTATATTGAGTTTATTTCTGTCGAAATTCTGAAATCTGTGTTCGGATCTGGAATTTATATTCTCTGTGTTTTAGTCGAGATAGAGGAGAGGCTTGTCGAGATCGAGTAGACCCTAGTCGATCTCGAGTTGGTTTTGTTCTATATCTAGTTGAGTTCCTGCTTCTGTTTTCAATTTTGAAGTTTCTGTTTTTACTATTTCTTGTCGATCTCGAGTTACTGCTTGTCGAGATCGAGTACTGTGTTGTCTGAGTTGAGTTTCTGTCGTCGATTTTCAGTTTCTGTCTTTTACTGTTGGTAGTCGATCTCGAGTTGCACCTAGTCGAGATCGAGTTAGCTTCTGCCTTCGTTTTGTTCTTTGCTTTCGCTTGTCTTTCTTCCTTTCTTTCTTTGTTTCTTTGTTTCTGTCTTTTCTGCTTGCTTTTTCTGTGAGATTTACAGCTGCCTAGGATCCGCTGACACGCTTCCTCGTGGATTCGATCCTGACTTGCTCTTACTACATCGGAGGGAGTCTTGTAATTATTTGCTGGGGCACGAATCTGGTTTGATCTATATCGTTATATTTCATACTTGATTTCCTCCTCACAACAAATTGGCGCCGTTGCCGGGGAAGCTATCATTCGCGCCTTAGGTAGTCAGATCTCACTTTTTTCTTTGAGTTACTTTACAGGTGTATGCGCCGTTCTGGTCAGCCACCTGAGTTTGACGGCTTAGACGAACCAGAGCGCCTTCTACACATCAGAGCTAAACTACAAAGAGCCATGGCAGCTGCAGAGACACAGGAACAGCTGATCGAGAGGCTCTCGAGGGATCTTGCCGCAGAGATGCTGCTCTCGCCACTGAGAGAGTAGGAAGGGAACAAGAAGCTGAACGTGCGAGGCAGCTGGCAAATGAGCTTGCCCCCTACCCAACCGCAGCAGAGGATTATATGCACCCGACTCTTGTCGTGCCTGAATCGGCGATTCTAATCCCTGAAAACAACTATGAAATTCGCACTCAATTTGTTATTGAAATTAAAAATCATGCATTTCATGGTAGATTTAATGAATGCCCTCTGCGCCATATTACCAACTTTACTGACATGTGCCGTACTCTTTTTGAAGGTGCCACCTTGGAGTACATCCTGATGAAAGCTTTCCGTTGGTCTTTGGCTGGGCCTGCATTGAAATGGTTGGAAGGGCTGAAACCACGATCTCTCACGACATGGGCTCAAGTGAAGCAGGAATTTCTAAACAAGTTCTTTCCTCCTGCCAAAACTGCACCCCTGCGCCAAAAGATCACATCTTTCAAACAACAGTCTGGGGAGACGCTAGCAAAGGCATGGGAACGCTATAAGGATCTGCTACGATCATGCCCTACACATGGACAGCAACCCTGCGTAGTTCAAGAGATCTTCTTCAACTCTCTGGACTTGGCTGCAAAGGACAGATCAACACATATACTCACTATGAGTATCTGACAATGTCGCCTCCTGACGCATGGGCTGCTCTAGACAAGATGACCAATTATGATAACAAGTATGGGACTCCAGACAACTATGAGGAGAACCCCTACGCCAGGCCAGCACCATCCATGCCCCTATATGAGCCTCCTAAGGAGATTGATCCAGATGTTAGGGAGCAGTACTACAGAGATCAGAATAAGAAGCTCCTCAAACAAGTAAAGTATCTTTCTGTCAACCAGCCTTGTATTGAATGCGGATCACAGAGGCACACCACTACTGAGTGCCCACACACAGAGCAAGTCAGGCTGGCAGAATACCATGAAGAGGTAGCTTACGCAGGGGGTCCCAATCGCTACATGGGGGACCAAAGGTTTCAGCAACCACAATGGAACCAAGGTGCCCCTAGGAACCCCCCGCCCTACAGAGCTCCAGGACATCCAGAAAGCGATCAGAAAAAGGATGATCTACAGACTGTCTTAGAGGAGATAAGGAGAAATCATACAGAAACCAGGCAATCCTTCAACTCAATCTACACTCAGATTCAGGGTGTCAACTCTAGGCTTGGGGAAATTGATATATGGCGGAAAACGGTTGATACACAGATTAGTCAGCTAGCAGCAGGAATCCCTAGACAGACAGGGTCACTCCCAGGATCTTCAGAACCAAATCCCAAAGGAAAGACTGGACACATCGCTGCTGTAAAACTCAGAAGCGGCCTTCAACTACAAGAGCCAGAAGTTGGAAAGCAGCAGAACAAAGGAGACCAGCAAGTCGACCAGCAACTAGTCGACGTCGACCAGAGCTTGGTCGATCTCGAGGAGGGCCTGCTCGATCTCGAGGAGAAAATACAGAAACCATCGTCTGCACTGCACAGCAACTCGACAGCACCCAATCTGGTCGAGATCAACTAGGGTGTACTCGACGTCGAGGAAGGGCAGGATGAGATCGAGAAAACTGCAGCACCTCCAACGTCTGTTCTGGCTCCAAATCAGAAAAAGAAGCTGCCTTTCCCCACAAAATCTCCAAAGGACCCGGCAGAAAAGAAATTTCAGCGCTTCATCAAGATGCTTCAGAAGCTCAACGTCACCATTCCTTTCACAGAAGCTCTCAATGAAATGCCATCCTATGTCAAGTTCCTGAAGGAAATTCTGAGCAAAAAGCGATCAATGGCTGAGATTACAGAGGAGTGCAGCCACTTGGACATACTGGAGAAGAGGCCAGATCCAGGTAAGTTTGCTATAACCATTGGATTTGGTCCATATAAAATTAATGCTTTATGTGATCTTGGAGCTAGTGTGAGTATAATGCCTTTAACAATTTGGTCCAAGATTAAGATAGGTGCCCTAGAACCTGTGGATGCTAGACTTTACATGGCCAACAACACGGTGGTTATTCCAACAGGCATGGTGGACAATGTGCCAGTACAAGTAGGTAAATTCTTTGTCCCTGTTGATTTCTTAGTTGTTGATATGCAAGAAGATCCTGCTTGTCCAATTAGTCTCGGAAGACCCTTCTTGGCGACGGTGGATGCCAACATAAGCATGAGGAAATGAGTGCTCACTTTCAACATCAGCGATGAGGTAATTGAGTATTCCTTTAATAAAACTGAAAGGCATACAGGTCCAATGGAAGAGGTAAAATCTATCTCAGCTGGCTACATCACCTGCGGGGAACCCAAGGTAAGAAATATGACCCCTGAGGAGCTGGAAAAAAGGGATATGGAGGCACGGGTGGAGGAGATCATGGCAATCCTAAAGGAGAACACAGAAAATCCAATTGACACAAACCAAGGTACGTCGTTATGGACTAATTATTTTTCGGATGCCTTGACAGGAACCAAGTATGGGGTCAAGGTCGACCAAGACTCCTCGACATCGAGGACCCTAGTCGATCTCGACCAAAACCAGGAACCTCAACCAGCACCAGCGTCGTCGAGCAGCCAGACAGAAGCTGAACCTTCCTCGAGATCGAGTATGGTACTCGACATCGACCACCATAGCCCTGCCTCGACTTCGCCTCCTTCGACGCTGACTCCACCAGACGGCCAGGACTACTCGATCTCGACCACTGACTACTCCAAATCGACCAGCCTTGTCAATGTCGACCAACCTTCACCAGCTCCTGCATCCTCGAATAACTCACCTCCAGAAACTGAAACCTCGTCGAGATCGAGTACCCCTACTCGAGATCGACCAAACACCGTGGTCCCCGATTCCGTCTTTGCGAAGGTAAGCCAAGGTATGGATCTTTCTTCTCCTATTTCCATTAAAGATTTATCTATACATGGGAGAGGTTTGCCTTGGTATGTGCGCTTATGTAGGATATCCAATGATGAGCCCAAAGAGTATGAAGTTGGAGACAAGCTCTATGTCTCTAAATCAAAGGATCATTGGTTCCCTAACAAATTCAACAAGAAGAGGATGGGACCTTTTGTGGTGAACAAGATCCATTCTGGAGGATTACAGCTGATGGACAAGAATGGAGTTCTATTCGAAGCCCAGGCTACATGGGCCCTGCAGATGCCACCTTGAGCATAAATGGAAAGTCGGCCTAGCGACTATAAAATCTAGAGCATGTAAATAGACATTTATTTTTGGAACTTTTTGACATTGTTGCTTTTGTTTGTTTTTGGTTTTGAACACTTTTAGTTTTTCTATTATGGGTATATGTGTTCTACACTTTTCAGGTCCATGGATAGAAGCAAGCTATATCCGGACTCGGCCCAGGAGGTTCCTTCTATTCGATATTAAGAAGATCTGCACACCTGTCTAGTGAGTTTCTTTCTTTACCCTTGTTTTTATACAGTGAGGACACTGTAATGTTTAAGTATGGGGTGGGGGAAGGGCTTACTTCATGCATAATTGCCATATTTAACATTATGTGTGCATATCTTAAGTTTATTTCTTTGAATTGCTACATGGCTATTTTGGAATTCATTATTTATTTATGTGCTTATATGCATGTTTTCCAAAATTTGAGAAAAATGACCCCCATTTGAAATTTTGAAATAATGTCATGGAAGCTTTATATTGAACTCGACGATGCAAAATTGGATTCATTAGGGATATAGCATGAAATTGCCTAGTAAAGGGAAGTCACAATGAAGTGCATTATTTTTTGAAAACCATGAAACGAGGTAAAATTTGAAGTTGCTTTTGACATGTTGCATGATAAGATGATGGAGGACTTTATATTTCCATATAATGCTCATATTGTTTAATTCCAAGCCTTACCTATGCTTATGCATCACAAAAGCCATATATATGCCTTATTTCAAATATTGCTCCACATGATCCAAATAATGCCATTCTTTACCTTATCCGGGGATTATGTTGAGAATGATGTTACATTATGGAGATTATTATATGGTTGGTGTTTGTGTTATCATTATTGGAGTTTGGCAGAATTGTTTGAAATATATGGAAAATTTAATGAGTGAAAGAAAATCCGATCAAAGATCGACCTTGCTCGCTGAGATAATAGTTTGGCGAGATGGGACACCATGTGAGGAATCCAAAGCACTAAGTATCCGGGGCCATTCATGACACCCATGTTTGCGACTCGCGAGAAGGCAGTGCTAAGGTTAGAGAGGTAAAAGCATTATTATTGAGAAAAAGCATTATGAAAGGTGATAAATCTTATGGAGAAGGAATGTGGAAATTCAGTTTGGAAATACTCCATTTCCCCGGATCAAGAGCACCACATTACCAAAAATTGCCCACCTTTAGCCTTTTACCAATCTACTCCTTATTGAGCTTAATTAAAGTCCTCTTGATTATTAATGCTTTGTCACATGAATTGTTTTTTGCATAACCCTCCTTTTGTGAGTAGATGTTGCTTTCATATAATTGCACATGCATAGATCTGTGACACTAGTACCTTTTCGAAGATGGTAATTGACTGCAGGGTTATATGAGAATGAATCTAAGATGTTGAGAGTTTGAATTCTTCCCCTGAATGACAAATTAAAAGTATTGCTTGAGGACAAGCAAGCTTAAGTATGGGGTGTTTGTTGTGAGCTGAATCTGCCATGTTTTACAGTAACTTTTATATCGATTTCTGCATACATTTCATGCATTTGGGCTAAGATAGTACAGAATCTATGTAGTTTATGTTTATTCGCCAAATTATGGAATCTACACCAGTTTTTGTTTAATTTCGCAGAATTCGAGGCAAATTACAACAGTTCTGAGAAAGGTCGGAAAAGCTCGGAAATCAACTACAGAAGTCCAAGGTCAAGAAGCAGCGGAATCGGTCGAATCAAACTAGGTCCCAGAGTTACTCGATCTAGAGTAAGCCTACTCGACCTCGACGACGGTGTCCGAGCACAAGCCTTGTCGACCAAGAGCAGTATCGAGAGCCAGATCAATCCGACTCCAGAGACCCTACTCGATCTCGAGTACACCTAGTCGAGATCGACTACACCTCAAAGCCATGTCCGGGGTCGACGAGTTGTGACAAGTCGAGAAGCCGAAGACGGAGACGCCGAGCCAACCCTACTCGATCTCGAGGAGGCCTTGTCGAGATCAAGGACCAACACCGCGTCTGTCCGAGTCCATGCTGAGGAGGAGTCCTCGACCACACCAGGCCACACATCCTCGACTACACCCAACTCGATCTCGAGGAGAGTTAGTCAAGATCGAGGAGCCAAGGAGCCCAGATCCGAGCCTGTCGAGTAGAGCCACCCGAGAAGCCCAGCCAGCCTCAGTCGACGACGAATCCTACTCGATGTCGAGGAGCCCTACTCGAGATCGACGAGCGCCGTGTCCGAAACCGCGTTACGCGCTTTGGCTGTCCGTGTCGAGCTGGGAGTCCTTGGGGCCGAAGGAAGCCAAGTCTATCCGAAATCCATCAAGTTCTATCTATGGAAGACAAGATCTATCAACATGAGAAGACTTATCTATTTAGATTTATTTTTTCCCTTTTAGATTTAATTCCTAAATTGCTTTTATTTATCTTTTAAAGTTTTAGATATAATTTTAGATATAGATAGATATATTCTATCCTTGAATAGCAAGGAATAGAAGGCTATAAATAAAGCCCTAGGGGCTGGTTTTTCATTCATTAAGAAACACACACAATTCCATTCAAGTAAGTAGGAGTAGAGAGAGAAAGTTTGTGGCAAGCAAGTGGAAAGGCGAAAGCGGATTTGTCTTGTTGGTTGTAAGCTTTCTTTATTTAAATTAATGCAAGTTAGTTTCTTTTGTTATTTGATGTCTTTCTTGATGATGAAGAGCGAGTAGTCCACCCACTTCTGGGGCTGGGGTGAGCCCGACGGTGGCCATGTAAGGCGATGCGGTAAAGGTACAATCTTGTTATGCAATTCGTCTTCTATCCCTATGAGCATGATTCTTTTGCGAGAGTTGAAGGTGATCCTTGTTTGTATTATTGAAGCGAAAGTGATCTTAATGCAACTTGGGTTAATTATGTGAAAAGGGTTAGTAACAATTAGGGTTTATGCGAAAGCCTCTATATGCCTATTTGTTAGTAACGAAAGTTATTTGATGAAAAGCATGATCTTTTATGCCTTTATGTGTTACTTTGCATGGTTATCATTGAGGTGTTGATACCCTGGCTTTGGAAGTTCTTTATTATATTGAGTTTATTTCTGTCGAAATTCTGAAATCTGTGTTCGGATTTGGAATTTATATTCTCTGTGTTTTAGTCGAGAAAGAGGAGAGGCTTGTCGAGATCGAGTACACCCTAGTCGATCTCGAGTTGGTTTTGGTCTATATCGAGTTGAGTTCCTGCTTCTGTTTTCAATTTTGAAGTTTCTGTTTTTACTATTTCTTGTCGATCTCGAGTTACTGCTTGTCGAGATCGAGTACTGTGTTGTCTGAGTCGTATTTCTGTCGTCGATTTTCAGTTTCTGTCTTTTACTGTTGGTAGTCGATCTCGAGTTGCACCTAGTCGAGATCGAGTTAGCTTCTGCCTTCGTTTTGTTCTTTGCTTTCGCTTGTCTTTCTTCCTTTCTTTCTTTGTTTCTTTGTTTCTGTCTTTTCTGCTTGCTTTTCCTGTGAGATTTACAGCTGCCTAGGATCCGCTGACACGCTTCCTCGTGGATTCGATCCTAACTTGCTCTTACTACATTGGAGGGAGTCCTGTAATTATTTGCTGGGGCACGAATCTGGTTTGATCTATATCGTTATATTTCATACTTGATTTCCGCCTCACAACAATAATGTATAAAAAAGTAATATAAAGATACTCTAGAAGGGGGGTTGAATAGAGTATGCCAACTTTTCGCTGATAATCTCAAGACTTTTGAAACGCTTGAAAACCCCTTTGAGATTAGACTTAATTCTTTCCTATGGAAAACCTGAATCACAAAAGAGTTATACAATTCGAAACAAGTGCGGAAATATGGTAAAGCAATAAGTAAAGGACGCAACGAATTGTTAACGAGGTTCGGCACGAACTTGGCCTACGTCCCCGCCTAGGGTTCTTCCAAAACCCTAGGATTCAACCGGCTTTATTGATTCACAAGACTTAGGATCCTAATAGCTCATCGAGAAGCCTCTCTCCTATACAATTGCAATATAGTCAACTCACGTTCCCTTGGAGTCCTAGACCAATCTAGAAGAGCCCCACCTCTCTCAGCTATTTAGTACAATCCTCTTACACTTCGTGAATCAATCGCCTACTGTCTCCTTCCTGAGTTACAAACTCTCGAGTATAACACTCTCTCGAAATATATCATATAAGCTCACTGTGTAACTCTCAAATGCTTTGAAACAAAAGATACAACTCTTAACAACTAGCAGAGTGCACACGAAGAAGACAGATTGACTTGAAGGCTTGATTGCGAATGAATG
The DNA here is from genome assembly GCA_963922045.1 of Persicaria maculosa. Classification (NCBI taxonomy): domain Eukaryota; kingdom Viridiplantae; phylum Streptophyta; class Magnoliopsida; order Caryophyllales; family Polygonaceae; genus Persicaria; species Persicaria maculosa. The sequence continues at coordinate 42,591,625 of OY998258.1, forward strand.
CTTGTGTTCAGCGATTGTGTTTTTGTCTTCCCTTTATCTCCTTTTTTATATAAGATCATATCAGCGCCTAAGGATCTTCTTCAATGGCTAGAACATATCATGGCTTGAGAAGGAATCTTCACAATCTTCTATTTGGGGAAACTCGGAAGCCATGATCCACCAGATTCGATCTTCTTGTCCTTTAGCTTAAGGAAGGAGATTTCAATTCGAAATATCTTACTGCAATGTTAGTGTATAGAATATATGATAATATCTGGAAATATATAATAATAACATATAATAACATTTGGACAATATATGCACATAATACAGGTTTTGTGTTTCATCAACACAGATGTAGCTTCAAGACCTTTGACACAAGCTGTGTGTCAAAGCCTTTGAAACCATTTACGATTTTCATCAAGGGAGTGGAGTTATCAAAACCGGCCTTGACGAGACATGCAATGTTAAACTTCTCTTTTTCAGATGCTCGCGATCTTAGAATGTCACATTCAGACCCCTTGGTTATTCATACAATTGGGCACAAAAATAGTAAAACACGTACTAGTAGATACTGGATCATCAGTAGATGTCCTATATTGGAATGCTTTTGAATAGTTAGGTATCGCGGAAAGCGCCCTTTGCTACTACTCTAAAAAGCTAATCTCCTTTTGAGGAGACGAGGTTGAAGTTGCTGGAACCATTGTAATCGCCTTGACCTTGGGAACTGTTCTAAACCAGCGAGCCCACTTGGTGGAATTCACTATTGTATGTTTGCCATCCATCTACAATGCTATCATGGACCGCGTTAGTCTTTTCCAATTTCAAATAGCCTGCTCTGTCTACCATTATGGTATCAAGTTCCCTTGTACAGATGGAAAGGTAGGAGAAGTTCGCGGAGAACAGTCAAAAAGCAGACTTTGTTACTTGGCCTCAGTCAAGAAAAACCACATTCGAGCTCTCACCATCTATGGCCAAGGTCAGGGATCTTTGAAATCATAAGTAGTAAAAAACGACGATCAAGAGGTCATTTCAAATGACCTCGAAGCACAAAAGATCGCGGGCAAAATCGCCGAGGAAAATGTTTCCTTTTTCCATTTTTGAACCCCACAGAAGATTTATATCACGGGAATAGTTTGGAGGCCCCTGTCTTAGACCACGTCAATGAAATCCTGATGAATTTACGGGATGTCTTTGCCTGGTCATCTCAAGATTTAAAGAGCCTCCCACGGCAAATCGCGGAGCATTCTCTCGAGCTCAATCACGACGCGAAGTCAGTATGTCAAAGAAAAAGAAAAATGGCAGCAGAAAGAGACGAAGCAGCCAAGGAAGAGGTCGATAAACTTCTACAAGCTTGATTCATCCGCGAAATCAACAACTCAACATGGCTCTCAAACGTCATCCTTGTAAAGAAAAGCAATGGAAAATAGAGAATGTGTGTTGATTGCAAAGATCTAAACAAGGTGTGCCCCAAAGGCAGCTACTCTCTATCGTCTAACGATTAACTTGTGGATGCCACCACTAGTCATGCCACACTAAGTTTTCTCGACGCATGTTCCGGCTACAACAAAATCAAAATGAATCCTCAAGATGAAAAAAGCACGACTTTTATCACGAGCTAGGGCACCTTTTCCTACAAGGTAATGCCCTTTGGCTTAAAAAATGCTGGCACCACCTTTCAATAAATGATCAAGTGAGTTTTCCGATCCCAAATTGACACTATGGGCTCGTTTCTTAAAGTTTGCAACTCCTTACAAAGTTTTGAAAACTCAGATAAGGCCTCTGATTTTTCTTTTAAAAATGCAACCCAAGTATATCTTGAAAAATCATCAACAACAACTAGCATGTACTTTTTACCATTGGGAGATTTGACTCGCATAGGACCACATAAATCCATATGTAAAAGTTCAAGGGGTCTAGAAGTACTTACAACCTTCTTGGGTTTGAAAGAGCTACCTGTTTATTTACCTCGTGTGCATGCTTTGCACATATCAATACCTTTGAAGTCCATCTCAGGTAGTCCTCTTACAAGCCCTTTGGACACAAGCTTTTGTAGTGTATGTGGGCTTACATGACCGAGTCTCCTGTTCCAGAGCTTTGAATCGTCCGTCAAAGCCTTTAGACAGGTTAAGCTTCCTTGTGCCACTTGCTCAGCATTCACAGCATAGATGTTTTTATAGCGATAGGCAGTTAGAACTACTTCACCTGTATCTTCTCTGCGCACTACACATCTTTTCTTGTTAAATCCAACATTGTTACCACTATCACATAGTTGAGAAACACTAAGCAAATTATACTTCAAACCATTAACAAGATAAACATTTTTAATGCTATGGTTAGGATCACTCCCAACACCACCAATACCAACGATGTCACACTTTCCTTTGTCACCAAGAGTGATTGTTCCAGTGGATTGCCTCTTTAGATCATGGAAGAGAGACCTCTTCCCACTCATATGTCTCGAGAATCCACTATCAATAATCCATTTTTGCTCTTTCACCTTGGTGATCTCCAGCAAGACAAACATCAACATTTGTGGCTAGACCAATAAGCAAATTTAGATCCATTATTGTGATAAACCATATTTGGTAAAACAGTGCCTTTGGGGACCCAAACTTGCGTTATCCGTTCTTTTCTCAAGTGAACAGGAAATGTATTGCGAATGATATATGGATCCTTTCTTCTATTGGGGCAGGTCTCTTTTACATGTCCCTTTCTCGCACAATGGTGACATATAGGAGAGGTTCTGCTTCCTTTTGCCTTTACAAAAGTGGTAATGTGCTGCTTCTTTAAAAACCTTGGATTGTAACCAATACCACTTTTTTTTAGAGAACTTTGTTGCTCACCCAACATTCTATCAAGAGTGCCTTTGGATTTGGTAAAACTTATGAGGGCTGTCTGTTGGTCTTGAATCTTTTTGTTCAGGGAGATCTACTCGTTCTCTAAGACATGATGTTCATGTCTTAGAGATGAGAGATCTTGCTTGAGTTCAGATTTCTCTGAGTCAAGAGTCTTGACTTTAATGTCAAGACCTGAATAAGAAGTTTCAAGACTTTTGACCCTCATAGACAGATCCTCAATAGTTCTTTCCTGGTCCACAGTTTTCTTAATAAGAGTGTTGGTTTGGGCAATAAGTTTCTCTTCATTGGCAATCATATTAGAAAGGAATTCCGATAGTACCTCTTTTGGACTTGCCATAAGCTCTCTTACTGTTACCTCAATTTGCTCATCGTGGGATTCATCTCCTGAGGCCATGAGACAGACATTGGCCTTCTCATCGTCGGAGTCTGTGTCAGAATCGCTCCAAGTTGCCACCATGGCTTTCTTTTTCCATCTATCACCTTTCTTGAACTGGCTCTTTGTCTTTTGAGGGCAGTCTTTCACAAGATGATCTGTTTCACCACATTCAAAACAAGACAAAGGTTTAGTCTTCTTGTCATATTTGTTGTGTTGAGACTTACCTCGAATTTTAGAAGTCTCTGATCCATCCTTGTTGTTGCATTGCTTCTTCATTTTGAGGATTCGAGAAAGACCCCTTGTAATAAGAGCAAAGGGGTCGTCCTCATCATTATACTCATCTTCAGAATCAGACACATCTTTGGGCTCATCCTTCTTAGACTTGAGTGTCAAGTTCTTAGTGCTTGTTGGAAGTTCTCCATCGTCTTCATTGAGAATCATCTCATGTGTGATCAGCTTCCCAAGCAAATCATCAAGGGGTAGAGTGGTGAGATTCTGAGCTTCTTCTATAGCTGGCACTTTTGGACCCCATTTATCTTTTGGGAGGCACCTCAATATCTTCCTCACTTTCTCAACATTCTCAAAGGTCTTGCCGAGAGAGTCAAGGTTGTTTGTGATTTCCGTGAATCGCGTGAACATAGCCTTGATAGACTCATCTGGCTTCATTTTGAGGAGTTCATACTTTCGAAGGAAAATGCTGATCTTGGTGTCCTTCACTTGACTGGTTCCTTCGTAGGTGACAACTAGCTTGTCCCAAATCTCTTTAGCCGACCTACAAGATGAAATACGGTTAAACTCTTCAATGCTAAGACAACAGTATAGTAAGTTAATGGCCTTGTAGTTCTTGGAGACGAGTTCAAGATCCGCTTGGATGAATTCAGCCTCTGTCTTCGCGATTTTGGTTCCATTTGGTCCGTCTTTCACTGGAACCTTCGGACCATTCTCTATAATGTTCCAAAGTTCCAGATCTTGATCTATAATGAACATTTTCATCAAGGACCTCCAGTGGACGAAGTTGTTTCCTACAAAAAGTGGTGGTCTACTGGTAGACCTTCCTTGTGCAAATCCTCCGCTTGCTTCACCAGACATGATCAAAACTCACAAGATTGTTAGATGAAAAGCAGTGAGTAAGGCTCTGATATCAATTGAAGGTTCGATAATGTATAACAAAGTAATATAAAGATACTCTAGAAGGGGGGTTGAATAGAGTATGCCAACTTTTCGCTGATAATCTCAAGACTTTTGAAGGGCTTGAAAAACCCTTTGAGATTAGACTTAATTCTTTCCTATGGAAAACCTGAATCACAAAAGAGTTATACAATTCGAAACAAGTGCGGAAATATGGTAAAGCAATAAGTAAAGGACGCAACGAATTGTTAACGAGGTTCGGCACGAACTTGGCCTACGTCCCCGCCTAGGGTTCTTCCATAACCCTAGGATTCAACCGGCTTTATTGATTCACAAGACTTAGGATCCTAATAGCTCACCGAGAAGCCTCTCTTCTATACAATTGCAATATAGTCAACTCACGTTCCCTTGGAGTCCTAGACCAATCTAGAAGAGACCCACCTCTCTCAGCTATCTAGTACAATCCTCTTACACTTCGTGAATCAATCACCTACTGTGTTCTTCCTGAGTTACAAACTCTCGAGTATAACACTATCTCGAAATATATCCTATAAGCTCACTGTGTAACTCTCAAATGCTATGAAATAAAAGATACAACTCTTAACAACTAGCAGAGTGCACACGAAGAAGACAGATTGACTTGAAGGCTTGATTGCGAATGAATGCTAGTGTTCAGCGATTGTGTTTCTGTCTTCCCTTTATCTCCTTTTTAATATAAGATCATATCATCGCCTAAGGATCTTCTTCAATGGCTAGAACAGATCATGGCTTCAGAAGGAGTCTTCACAATCTTCTATTTGGGGAAACTCGGAAGACATGATCCACCAGATTCGATCTTCTTGTCCTTTAGCTTAAGGAAGGAGATTTCAATTCGAAATATCTTACTGCAATGTTAGTGTATAGAATATATGATAATATCTGGAAATATATAATAATAACATATAATAACATTTGGACAATATATGCACATAATACAGGTTTTGTGTATCATCAACACAGCTGTAGCTTCAAGACCTTTGACACAAGCTGTGTGTCAAAGCCTTTGAAACCATTTCCGATTTTCATCAAGGGAGTGGAGTTATCAAAACCGGCCTTGACGAGACATGCAATGTTAAACTTCTCTTTTTCAGATGCTCGCGATCTTAGAATGTCACATTCAGACCCCTTAGTTATTAATACAATTGGGCACAAAAATAGTAAAACATGTACTAGTAGATACTGGATCATCAGTAGATGTCCTATATTGGAATGCTTTTGAACAGTTACGTATCGCGGAAAGCGCCCTTTGCTATTACTCTAAAAAGCTAATCTCCTTCTGAGGAGACGAGGTTGAAGTGGCTGGAACCATTGTAATCGCCTTGACATTGGGAACTGTTCTAAACCAGCGAACCCACTTGGTGGAATTCACTATTGTACGTTTGCCATCCATCTACAATGCTATCATGGGCCGCGTTAGTCTTTTCCAATTTCAAATAGCCTGCTCTGTCTACCATTATGGTATCAAGTTCCCCTGTACAGATGGAAAGGTAGGAGAAGTTCGCGGAGAACAGTCAAAAAGCAGACTTTGTTACTTGGCCTCAGTCAAGAAAAACCACATTCGAGCTCTCACCATCTATGGCCAAGGTCAGGGATCTTTGAACTCAGAAGTAGCAAAAAACGACGATCAAGAGGTCATTTTAAATGACCTCGAAGCACAAAAGATCGCGGGCAAAATCGCCGAGGAAAATGTTTCCTTTTTCCATTTTTGAACCCCACAGAAGATTTATATCATGGGCACAGTTTGGAGGCCCCTGTCTTAGACCACATCAATGAAATCCAGATGAATTTACGGGATGTCTTTGCCTGGTCATCTCAAGGTTTAAAGAGCCTCCCACGGCAAATCGCGGAGCATTCTCTCGAGCTCAATCACGACGCGAAGTCAGTATGTCAAAGAAAAAGAAAAATGGCAGCAGAAAGAGACGACGCAGCCAAGGAAGAGGTCGATAAACTTCTACAAGCTTGATTCATCCGCGAAATCAACAACTCAACATGGCTCTCAAACGTCATCCTTGTAAAGAAAAGCAATGTCAAATAGAGAATGTGTGTTGATTTCAAAGATCTAAACAAGGCGTGCCCCAAAGGCAGCTACTCTCTATCGTCTAACGATTAACTTGTGGATGCCACCGCTAGTCATGCCACACTAATTTTTCTCGACGCATGTTCCGGCTACAACAAAATTAAAATGAATCCTCAAGATGAAAAAAGCACGACTTTTATCACGAGCTAGGGCACCTTTTCCTACAAGGTAATGCCCTTTGGCTTAAAAAATGCTGGCACCACCTTTCAACAAATGATCAAGAGAGTTTTCCGATCCCAAATCGGGAGGAATATCGCGGTCTAAGGAGGATGAAATTTAGCAATCGCGTGCCTTTCGATCACAGATGTGCATACAAAGCCTCTAGTGAGAATAAAATTTAGCGATCGCATGCTTTTCGAGCACGGATATGCATACATGCCTCTAAGGAGAATAAAATTTAGAAATCGCGTGCCTTTCAAGTACGAATATCGATACAAGCCTCTAAGGAGAATAAAATTTAGCAATTGCGTGCCTTTCGAGCACGGATATGCATACAAGCCTCTAAGGAGAATAAAATTTAGCAATCGCGTGTCTTTCGAGCAGGATGTGCATACAAGCCTTTGAGGAGAATAAACTTTAGCAATCGCGTGCCTTTCGAGCACGGATATGCATACAAGTCTCTAAGGAGAATAAAGTTCAGCAATCGTGTGCCTTTTGAGCATGGATATGCATACAAACCTCTAAGGAGGATAAAAGTTAGCAATCGCGTGCCTTTCGAGTACGGAAATGCATACAAGCCTCTAAGGAGAATAAAATTTAGCAATCAATTACGGAGGAAAGATAATTAGTAAAAATCCAAAACATGCGAAAACTAAAACAAACGAGCACACATCATTCGTGATTTGTTCATTACAAAGCAAAGGCAAGTTCTTTAGGAAAAAAGACCTTACTCCTAATCATCCTCTAAATCCAGTACAACCGAAGAAGCTGATAACGCTAAACAGTTTTTATTCAATACATGAAAACGATGCCTTGAAAAGAAAAAACATCATGTTATTCTACCAAACCCGCTCGCAATATTTCCATCAAACATCCGCTTCTAGTACGATGATAAAAAATCGCGAACCACCATTATAGTTAAAAATCACCAAAGACACACCAGCACGGAGATCGTTGTCCCTGACAAACTCACTCCACCCTTCGGTTAGCCAATACTGATTGTTGTCATCCCTTGACACCTTCACCGATATTTCTCAACCAGTGGGGGTATCAAGGAAACCTGGTCTGTCACCATGCAGCCATACATATCCCCAAAGAAACATGGAAGTGACTGCAAAAAAAGTCAGACCAGCAAAAAGATGTTTTGTGTTGGATAAACAAACAGAAAACTCACAACAAAGACGAGTACTCGAAAAACTTGCTCGAAAGTGAAGCGACTCCTCGGTGTGAATCAACCTATAAAAATTAAGCGGCTTTGAACTCGACGACGCCATCCTCTCTACCTCGTTAGAAAATAAACAAGCTACAAACACAAGATAAAACTCAAGACATCCCCCTCACCCTTTATATACTATGAACCTCACAAGGAAAACAGTGAAACATATAAATTGGTCTTCCCCGGTATTTATTGCACACATGATATAGGAAAGACTGCCCGAATCTGAATCTTCCCAACATACGCTGCATGCAAACCACGTAGAACAAATTCAAAAATACCATTCTACTATATCCGCAAAGCAGTACTACTTTTGTCACTATACGAATACCCGCCCAGAAAACACAGGATACCTGTCTCAAATTGCCTTAGTTTCATGGTAATCCTCCATAACGTGGACAACGCTGGAGATTACCTTCGTTTCACAGTAATCCTCCATCAGGTTGATAACGCTAGAGATTATCTTTGTTTCACAATAATCCTCCATTGTGTTGATGACGCTGGGGATTACCTTCGTTTCATGATAATCCTCCATCGCGTTGATAACGTTGGAGATTACCTTCGTTCACAGTAATCCCCCATCACGTTGATAACGCTGGAGATTACCTTCATTCCATAGTAATCATCCATCACAACAGTAGCAGTAGCAGAAACAGCAACAACAACAACACTACCAGCAGCAACGGCAACAGCAACAACGGCAACGGCAACGGCAACACCACCAACAACAACACCAACAGCAACACCACCACCACCACCAACAACAACAACAACAACAACAATCCATTTAGGAGGAGTTACTATAGCAATTAGCATGCGCGATCACCAATCCATTTGGGAGGAGTTACTATAGCAATGAGCATGTGCGATCATGTAGATGAGACTTAAAATATTTAGAGAATATGAATCATTCAAAATAACTATAAATGTTTCGAAAATATGAACCATTAAAGTTAGATAGTTGATTGGTACGGAGATAAAACATGGAACAACTAACCAACAAAATAAGAAAATTAACCAAGTAAATAACACGAGTTAAAACCAAAATAGTGGAACCAGAATTTCAGTCAAGGGTGGTAAAAAATTTCGGAAAGTATTTTTTTAAGTGTATACATATTAAGAGGTTTTTTAAAAAAAAAAAATATTAAAAAACACCACCACCATCATCACCACCACCACCACCACAACAACAACAACAACAACAAATTCCATATCCAATTCATTTGGAAGGAGTTACTATAGCAATAAGCATGCGCGATCACCACCAACACGTGTATGGACCCTCCTCATACTTTTTACTTGTGAAAAATGTTCAAGCAATGGATGCAGAACGTGATGCCCTACTTCCCTCCAATCAATCATATCCCATGTAGATGAGACCTAAAACATTTAGAGATTGTGAATCATTCAAAATAACTATAATTGTTTCGAAAATATGAACCATTAAAGTTAGATAATTGATTGGTACGAAAATAAAACATGGAACAACTAACCAACAAAATAAGAAAATTAACCAAGTAAATAACACGAGTTAAAATCAAAATAGTGGAACCAGAATTTCAGTCAAGGGTGCTAAAAAATTTCGGAAAGTATTTTTTTTAAGTGTATACATATTAAGAGGTTTTTAAAAAATATATTAAAAAACACCACCACCATCATCACCACCACCACCACCACCACAACAACAACAACAAATTCCATATCCAATCCATTTGGAAGGAGTTACTATAGCAATGAGCATGCGCGATCACCACCAACACGTGTATGGACCCTCCTCATACTTTTTACTTGTGAAAAGTATTCAAGCAATGGATGCAGAACGTGATGCCCTACTTCCCTCCAATCAATCATATCCCATGTAGATGAGACCTAAAACATTTAGAGAATGTGAATTATTCAAAATAAATATAAACGTTTCGAAAATATGAACCATTAAAGTTAGATAGTTGATTGGTACGAAGATAAAACATGGAACAACTAACCAACAAAATACGAAAATTAATCAAGTAAATAGCACGAGTTAAAAACAAAAATAGTGGAGCCAGAATTTCAATTAAGGGTGCTAAAAAATTTCGGAAAGTATGTTTTTAAGTGTATACATATTAAGAGGTTTTGAAAAAAAATATTAAACAACAACAACAACAACAACAACAACAACAACAACAACAACAACAACAACAACAACAACAACAAACAACGCTGGAGATTGCCTTCTTTTGACAGTAATCCTCCATCGAGTTGATAACACTGGAGATTACCTTTGTTTCACAATAATCCTCCATAACGTTGATAACGTTGGAGATTACCTTCGTTTCACAGTAATCCTCCATGCGTTAATAACGCTGGAGATTGCCTTCGTTCCATAGTAGTCCTCCATCGCGTTGATAACACTGGAGATTACTTTCGTTTCATGGTAATCCTTTATCATGTTGATAACATTGGAGATTATCTTGGTTTCACAGTAGTTCTCCATCCATTGACAACGTTGGAGATTATCTTCACTTCACATTAATCCTCCATCGCGTTAATAATGTTGGAGATTTTTTTCGTTTTATGGTAATCCTCCATCGCGTTGATAACGCTGGAGATTACTTTCGTTTCATGGTAATCCTCCATCACGTCGATAACGCTAGAGATTACCTTCGTTCCATAGTAATCCTCCATCGCGTTAATAACGCTGGAGATTACCTTCGTTCCGTAGTATTCCTCCATTGCGTTGATAACGCTGGAGATTACTTTTGTTTCATGGTAATCCTCCATCACATTGATAACGCTTGAGATTACCTTCATTCCATAGTATTCCTCCATCGTGTTGATAAAATTGGAGATTATTTTCGTTTTATGGTAATCCTCAATCACGTTGATAACGCTGGAGATTACTTTCGTTTCATGGTAATCCTTCATCGTGTTGATAATGCTGGAGATTACCTTCATTCTATAGTATTCCTCCATCGCGTTGATAACGCTAGAGATTGTTTTCGTTTCATGGTGATCCTCCATCGAGTTGATAACGCTGGAGATTAACTTCGCTCCACAGTAATCCTCCATCGCGTTGATAACGCTGGAGATTACCTTTGTTTCACAGTAATCCTCCATTATGTTAATAACGCTGGAGAATGAAGACTTTTTCAATGATATCCTTTGTTACGAAAACATGTAAGCTATATTACAGTTTAAACCAGTTACGACCTCTTGTGAAAATAAAGTTGTTAGTTAAAACAACTCTCATCTCAAAATTATCATTTTCATCCAACCACAAACCCTTCTTTTTGTTGTCTTGCGATTTATTTCATAAAACGCTCCACAACAAGAGATTGGTAAGGGTTTCCTGGACAGAAAACACAGTCAAGAAGAATTCAAGAAAGCAAAGGAACACATGAAAAATGAAAACAACACCGTGAAAACATGTCTGAAATACAAAACCAATCTAAAAGACACCACAACGATCATCCATCTAAAAAACACAAAAGTAATTGTTCACAAATCATCCCCAAACGTACTCCGGGAGTAAAGATGTCTACAAAATAACCGAAAATATGTCCCATTAAAATAAGGCAAACAAACATTTTTCAAGTATCGGTTGGAGGATCAGTTAGTTGACCATGGGCTGACTGAGCCGGGGACTGAAGAGCCATGCCTCGCTAAGGATCGAGAAGTACCTAGTCGCTTTCGGCATAACTAGGCTCAAACACCGTTATGGAATTGCTAAGATGAGAAAAGTGATTACGCTCTGAACAATGCCTCACTCGATCCCCTTAAGATATGCTTCAGATAAGCGACCATATAAGACTTTCTCGTCGTCCTTTTCAAGAAAATTGCTTAGCCAACCTTGTCCCTTGTCAGTTGAGAAGTACTCGTGAAGAGTTGCCTTAGTCAGTATCACATCGTCGGCAGATGTATAGCGTTCAAGTTCCCCTCTTACCGACAACAATTCATCGCGAACCTTCTTCAACTCAGCCTCAAGCTCATAAATCTGACCCTCTAACCTCCCCTTGGAAAGCCCATGTTCAGCATTCTTTTTCTTCAAATCAGATATTTCTACTCGCAACAAATCAAGTTGACTCCTTGCCCCCTCCAGCTCTTGCTCACTCTTGTGCAAAGCCTCCTTCAAGCTTCTTATAGAACCTTCCTGCATCTTCGTGTCTTTGAACTTGTCCAAGCGAGTCTGGAAATGTTTATTTTCTTTCTCCAGCTCTTTCACGCGATCTGATGCCGCCTTCAGCCACCTTGCCACCTCATCCCATTGAATATTACGTTGCGAAAAGCAGAAATTCAAAAAGGCTACACGGTATAACGAAAGAAAGAAATAATTCAAAGAAACTCACCCAGCCCCTGTAGTCTCATCCTCTTTGATCAATTCTTCATCTTTGAGATGATGAAGATATTCCCTCTCGATCGGACAGTTGTTCTTTGGAATAAACAATTTCCTGTGATCAATAGCCGTGAAACTCGGCTACCGATACGCGGAGATAATTATACCCAACACTGTCCTTTCCTCATCCACCGGCGCCTTGCTGGACTCCCCGTCTCCTGTTTTTCTCTTCTTTTTCTGACTAAGAGAAGGCTTGGGATCCTTAGATAAACTCTCCTCAACCTCGAGAATCTTCGGGTCATCAGTCCCCTCCCCGAAAACTTGAAGGTCAGTTCCCCCCTTCACCCTAGTAAGAGCTAGGGGTGACTAACAATCACCGACGGCTCGCGAAGAGTGAATTGGAAAAACATAAATCAACCTCTAGAAACTCAAGCACAACGATACGTCACGACTAGTTAGAAAGGTTTAAGACACACCCATGGAGTGAGAAAGGCTGAGCCCAGCCATCTCTAGCCTCATGGGAGTTATCACATCTTTATATTGTTGCTTCCCCAATCTCCTATCACGAGGAAACGCGGCCTTCCAATCCTCAAGATCAGGATTTTTATTTTTTAGAGGGGATTGATAATTACCAGGGGTAGTTTTGAAATTCAGAAAATAGCAAGAGCGAACCCGGACCAAGAACCACTTCTTCCTCCAACCGGGTTTACTCGACAACCTCTCCACAATGTCCCCACTTAAAGATGTAGATACGAGTCTATCGCGACCCTTCCTCAAAAAAACAAAACTGAAAAAGATGATCTATCGAGGTTTCTTGATGAATGGTTGAGCATCACACTGTATATGCGGCTAAATACATCCATACATTAAAGGCCAGTTGAGCAGGAGACACTTGTATTCTTCTAAGAAAATTGACATAAAGAGAAGGTAAGAGAAGGCGAAACCCTTGAACCAAACTTTCCAAATGAATCACCACGTGATTTGGATACGCGTTCAAACAACCTCCACTCGCGAAAGCTAACCTTAACTCTACACCGACCGGCCAAGGGAAGATGCGAGCTATCATCTCAAGATGCCCTGGCTTCAGCACTGATTCCTCCCCCTTAGTCTCGGCCAAGCAAGGGACCACCATTTCCTCGAAAATAACAAGAATAGGCGGAGGAGGGGAGGGAACATAGCCCTCGCAAAAAATTCAACTTGTAGCTTCTTCAATTTTATAAGGAGGCAAGTAAAAGTCCCCAAGAACCACGTGAAATTCAGTTTGTCACCTTGTAGGTCGAGATGCCCCTCCCATGGTGCTTGAGATGCTCACAGAATCTGTCATATGGTAATAGTTCGGGTCCTCTTTTGAAAGTGGACGTTTGATGGATCCAGAAAGAGAGCTCGTCCTAACCCTCTTAGAAGTAACTGGCACCTTTTTCCCTTTCCCGTGAGGTTTGCCGACTGGCCGAGGAGGACATACCGAAGATATCGTCTCCTCTAAGTCAGCTCTCAACGCGGACCCCTCGGTCTGTGAAGAACTAGCCTCATTTTCCAAAAACACCGAGCTCTTATTTTTACTATCACTCACCGAAGACATCGCACTATCAGGGAAAAACCTCTAGAAAAACCCTAAAAATACGTGAATGGAAGAATTAACAAGGGAGAATACAATCTCTTAAAGATTGCGATTATAAAGAAAGGACACCAAAAAATCCCCAAGGAGAACCGTGTTAGCGCCTCACGTGCCTCACACGAAAACAATAAAGAGATGCTGACCTCAGGAAGGGTAACAAAAAATGACTTTTACCTCCCCCTGACAGAATTCCCTTCCCAAGGCAGAAGACAAAACAGTTTTCCGACGAAACACCGCCGCCTTTTGGAACCTTGAACACCCACTAACGGAGGTAATTCCCATAGAAAAAAGGTCTCTACCCGAAAAACCACCACTCATCCTTAATCATAACCGCCTCATCCCTCACCGGAAAATAAAAAAACGGGTTCTCCCTAGAGAAAACCCCCCTAACCAGAACCACCACCCTAAGAACTACCATCAGAAAGTCGCCCCCCGGTGTCGTTCTTTGGTCTATAAACCCCGTGAGTTTTTCAAGGGACATGCATGAAAGAAAAGAAACAAAAGATGAAAATAGAAAGGGTCTATCCTTTTACCTGTAAAATGACGGACTAAACACAAAGAACAACGAACAACGATGAGTTCTGATAAGTCCGGCGACTTCACTTCTTCCTCCTTGAAAACACCTCTGAAAACTCTCTTTCTCTTCATTTATGACCTCTATTGTGAAAATGACCAAATTTGAACACCAACCCCTACTTATAAGTCTCGGTGAGACCACTCACAACCCTCAGTTGGGCCTCATAGATTTAGGCTTCCCCTTTTGGCCCATTAAACATGTACATAACAGAAGGCCATCGCTTTTGTCGGGACATGATCGGGAACACTTCATATATGCGATCTAGTCCAGAGGAGATATGACGATGCCTCAGAAAATAGCCCTCTTGATAAATAGAAATAAGACATCATAAATAGATCACCCAACACGAAGTCATATGGAGACATGATAACGCCGTCACGATCGCTTGTTATCTTATCCCCATCAATAAAAATCAAGAACTTTCGATAGGAAAAAATCCCCAACGCGATCAAAATACCGATCGCTTGTTATCTTCACATCACATCCACCACAACAGCTCCACGTCATTTTTCCTGTACCAAAAGCAAACAGCTCGTTGGCCAAGATGGTATGAGGGCATGAGCCACACGTGTTCTCAATCAAACCACAAGGTCGCTAACTAGCTACTCGCTTAGCAACACTATAAATGCCCCTTTAGGCTCACAAGGAGGGCATCCAATTTGAAGGAAACAAAGAAAGAGAGCTCTACTATCCTCCTTGACATAAAACCCTCGAAGTTGAATTATTGAGACCTCTAATCGGAGAATAACGTTTCTAGAATAAAACATCATCTCTTAATAACCTCTAAAGACGACGATTGAACATTGAACACAAGATGCGAGCATCTTTATCGCGAAGTATATATTATCTCGCAACCCAACTCACAACAAGATCATAATTATATATATATATATATATATATAAAATACCCAGTTAATCTTACAGGTAAATATAGGACATTTGTCGTCACCTTGAGGTAATTTATATAGGTGGTTTTCTAGAAACACTTCATTGGCGTCGTCTGTGAGAACCTTTCGCGACGATAGGTTCCTCGTAGAAAAATAAACTACATCTTAAATCTGTAGATTTCGTCCTTAAACTCCCGCATACATTATTCTTTGCGAATATATCTGTTTTACTATTTGCACTAATCCTTACAAAAACATGAATTTCACGTTGTTTGGCGAAGAATTTGGGAATCAACATCACGATGAAGGATGGAACAACGGGTTAAACCTCAATGATCCTCCTGAGGAAGAGACTCTCCCCCATCAAGGCGAGGACATCCCTTTGCATCCGTTCTGGAATGTTGCCCCAACACTCCCACTTAATCAATACGGGACATGGGGAAGGTTTCCCCCGTACCAATATTTCGTAGGCAACTACCAATATGATGCCACCTAATTTTGATCCCTACTATCATCACCAACCACACGACCAAGCACGTACTGCATTCAACCCAATTCCCAACCCGACTAATGGACTGCTGAACCCTGGATTGAACCATGAGAATAACAATACTTATAAAAAAATCTCGCGACAACAATGCCATGGATATATCTTCGCGGTCTAACTCTTCTGGGGGGGCCTGATGCAGTCTACAAAGAAGAAGCAACTTTTCCTTCCGCCTTCTGCAAAAAGATACGGGAAAAAACCCGTCCCAAAAAGATGAAGAAATGTATCAATTGCGAAGTATACTGGGAATTCTGATCCCAACGATCACATGGATCAATTCACTACGTCGATGGGGATGAATGAACATAACGACGCTATGTTCTGCCAATCATTCCCATCTACTTTGAGTGGAGTGACCTTAACCCTGATCACTAACCTGCCTCGATCGTCAATAAGTAGCTTCGCACAGCTATCCGATATTTTTGTGGCTCATTGGTAGCGCTTGCACACGAAAGCTTACCATGCTGGATCTAAACTCTATCAGGAAAGAACTGTCTGAATCTCTTGGGAATTTCTTCAGCAGATTCACCACCATGGTCGTCCAAATTCAAAACTTCAATCAAGTATCTGCTAGCACCATTCTGATGGGAAACCTTGATAAAGGTGATTTCAAAACATATTTATTCAGAAAAGAGCCCTGCAACTATGATAAGTTACGCCATCTTGTGACCTTGCATATCCATGCTATGGAAGCTGCCAGTTCTAGCTCGCGTTTCAATGAGGCAAAACCCTCCCTGTTCCATAAAATAACCAACAAGTTTCGCGGAAAAGGAGGTCAAGTTTTTAATTCATTAATTTTTTTTATCAAAACTCAAAGTGACATTTTTTTATACAATGCAAGAATTTAGGTGGTGTCAGACCCTGCTGATCCACCACCTAATAGCATCCTTTCGGATGAGAGCAAGAAGCTCTGGGTGAGAAGCAATCGACCCCTGAGTCTGCCTCAGTCTGAGATGAGTTGTTTTGTTCGCCACTTGGTTGACCTCTCGGAAAACATGGGTGACAGAAAAGGACTCGAAAGCGTGGAGCAAAATAAGCGCATCGGCTATCACCAACTCAATCTCCCAAGGGCACTTCCAAGTTCCAACTCCCTTTGATTGAGTTGATAATCGTAAGACTATCCCCTTCCACTTCGATATTCGAAATCCCCATCTCTAAAGCAGCAGCAAGTCCCAGTCAAAGAGCCAAAGCTTCCGCCATCAATGCTGAAACAGAACCACACAATGAGGCGTTACAAGCCTGACACTACCAATGTGGTCTCGAATCACAAAACCCGCAGCAGCGTCTCCTGAAGATAGTTTTGACCCATCAAAATTAATTTTGACATACTCCTTTTTGGGTTTCTTCCAACGAAGATTCTTTTTCTTCCTAAGTTGTGGTACTCTTAAGGGTTTCGTTTTTTCCATTTCTTCCCAATGAAGTGTCTTTGATTGGTTCCAATTTTGCAGCTGGAGTCTTATATATCCTTCATGGTGTTAATTTTTCATGTAGTTTTGATCATCGAAAACTATTGTATTTCTTATTGTCCATAAGCCCCACCAAATCAAAGATAATGAGGTTGCTTGAGATGTAGTGAGATTGGAGAAGATTTCCATTACAACTTGTTTCATATTTTTATCGGTCGTGTCCACCCTTTGAATTTTTGTTTCGAAATCTCTATCAATCCTTCCATCAGATCAAGAGAATGGGTACATTTTGTAAACAAGTGTTCTGCGGCCTCAACCAAATGGTTGCAGAAATCACAAGAGAGAGGCACAACTACACCTTTTTCAGCAAGTCGTTTTTTCGTTGGGATTCCATTCATCAGTAATTTCCAAAGAAAGTTTTTCACTTTCGGAAAACACTTCATTCCCCAAATCCATGCAATTTCGCTTTCTTGATTCTATCATGTCCTGCTATCATTTCTAGGGTTGTTGACGTGGAGAACCGGCCATTGCGGCTAGCTTTCCAATATAAGTTATCTTCAATTTCATTCATCGGAATTTGTATGTTAAGAATTTTATTTATGGTGTTATGAGGAAGTATTTTTCTCAATTCTTCAACTTTCCATTTTTTTATCGGGTCCTATGTATTGTTCCACCTTCTCTTGTTCATTAATTGAGTTGTTCGAAATGCTTTTCCCAAATAGTTTCTCTCCCATAATCCACCCGTCTTTCCAAAATCTGATTGTTTTCCCATTCCCTACTTGCCAAATCAACCCTTCACATAACTCATTTTTACTTTCCATTAGTTTCTTCCATTGTCAGGATGTCTGTTTTCTTTTTTTTCGTATTCCCATAATGTTGCATCTTTCATGTATTTTTCTTTAATTATTCTAACCCAAATGTTATTCTGTTCAGCCAAGATTTTCCATAATAACTTCATTTGAAGTGCTTAATTCATATCTTTGGATTTGTTTAGTCCTAACCCACCATATTTCTTTGGTTTTCAGATTTTATCCCACCCTATCAATGATTTGTAGTTCATGTCCTTATTCCAAAAGAAAGTTCTATAAATTCTGTCTAGTTCTTGATACCGGATTAGCCATAAGATGGCCCGATCTTCGACAATCAAGACTCAAAAACAAGAACGGAAGCAAAGGCTCAAGAACAAGAACGAGACTCAACAATATCGACCAAGAGAACAAAAAACGCAGCATTGTAGACTCGACCAAATTGACTCGAAATCGACTAAAAAGAAGGAACAAGGACTCGATTCAACAGTAGGAATAAAAGACACGAAATTGAAAGAGAAAAGACCGATATATTGGTGATTCGAACTAAGGTAGAACGAGATAAAGACGTCAGGCCTCCTAAGAGGGTAGGAACCAAGTATCAACGACTACAAAGCCCGCCTCTACAACCTTACACAACCAAGCGGACAACTTGGAGGCACAAGGAGGGGACTTGTGATTACCAGGATCACCAAGCTCTCGCGAGGTTGGTGAACTCAAAGCAAACCAAGCAAGATCTATAACCAATTTGCAATCGATGAGCAACGCTTCGAATCGATTGGCATACACTCTATGTGTTTCACACAAAAAGAGAACTTTCATAAATTTCAACGTGCCTCGTTCTTCAGGAAGGGTCGTCCAAATATAAACCCTAGGAGAAGCTTTTTGGCCGAAAATTAATAATAAAATTAATAAAAATACTAACTTAAAGGAATTAATAAAATAACCCTAAAATTTTCCTAAAATAGCTTAAGTAGGAAAGTTGCTAAAATAGGCAATAAAACAAGGTTCAAGACTTATGAAATTCGGCTCCCACATGTGGTTAAGATGGTTCGGCAATCTTGATCCCAATGCACATGTACGTCTTCAATGTAGACTCGAGGAGTTGTACCGTGCTCGAGAACAAGGCATGACTCACGAATAAGAATGAGTCGCGTTGAAGCTTCTTAGCTCGGGCTCGAATCATTGGTCCGTCTCCTAAGATGATTGGCGTGTCCGGAGGTGTAGAAGATGGTCCCGCATCAACCTCCTCTTCTTGGAAAGGATTCGACCACGAATCCAAGTCCTCGTCAACGGCTAAGTATGAAATAAGATCCGCGACGTTGAAGGTAGCACTCACGCCATATGTTCTTGGAAGCTCCAGCTTGTAGGCATTGTCACCCACCTTCTGTAGAACCTTGAAAGGTCCATCTCCTCGTGGTGCAAGCTTGCTCTTCCTCTCATTGGGAAATCTCTCCTTCCTCAGGTGCACCCACACTAGATCCCCAGGCTGGAACGTCACCAATCTGCGCCCCTTGTTGGCCTTATTGGCGTTGTACTCAGTCTTCCGCATAAGCTGTTGACGCGTACGTTCATGTAGCTCCTTGATGAACTCAACATGCTTACCTGCATCAAAAGACTCATTCTCTCTCATATGATATGGAGTAAGATCAAAAGGGGTTAGTGGATTAACACCATATACACATTGAAATGGAGTGATTTTAGTTGAGGAATGCAATGTCCTATTGTAAGCAAACTCCATGAGGTAAGGCTTCTTCCCAAAGCTTCAAATTCTTCCTTAAAATGGCTCTAAGGATAGTGGTTAAGGTTCTATTAGTCACCTCAGTTTGGCCATCAGTTTGGGGGTGACTAGAGGTAGAGAATAACAATCTAGTTCCCAATTTGTTCCACAATGTACGCCAAAAATGACTTAAGAACTTAACATCCCTATCACTCACTATGGTTTTTGGCACTCCATGGAACCTAACTACCTCTCTAAAGAACAAGTTAGCAACATTGGTAGCATCATCAGTCTTACGGCATGCAATAAAGTAAGCCATCTTAGAAAATCTATCCACCACCACAAAGATAGAATCCCTCCCCTTCTTAGTTCTAGGCAATCCTACAATAAAGTCCATAGAGATATCATCCCAAGGGGCTGAAGGGATCGGCAGGGGTGTATATAAACCATGGGGCATAAGCTTAGACTTGGCTTTTAAATAGTCAATACATCTCTTAAGACAATGTTCTACATCCCTAAGCATATGTGGCCAAAAGAAGTGTGACTTAAGTGTATGATGGGTCTTATCTCTCCCAAAATGACCCATTAATCCTCCTCTATGGGCTTCAGTAACCAATAATAACCGAAGAGAACACCTAGGTATGCACACTTGGTCTTTCCTAAACAAGAATCCATCAAAGATATAGAAGCTATTGCTAGGACCCTTGTCTCGACAAAGCTTAAATAAATCCCCAAAGTCAGCATCAGTCTCATACAATTCCTTATTGTATACAAAGCCTAAGACTCTAGAATCCAAAGTGATCAAAAGGACATGTCTCCTAGATAAAGCATCAGCAACCACATTGTCTTTTCCTTTCTTATTCTTTATAACATAAGGATATGTTTCAATAAATTCCATCCATCTACCATGCCTCCTATCAAGTTTATCTTGGCTCTTAAAATGTTTTAGAGATCCATGATCAGTCCTAAGTATAAACTCTCTAGGCCAAAGGTAATGGGACCATGTCTTAAGGACTCTAAACAATGCATACAATTCTTTGTCATACGTAGAGTAATTAAGACACGCACCTTTCAACTTTTCAGAAAAGAAGGCTATAGGCTTAGCTTCTTGCATGAGGACTCCTCCAATTCCAACTCCACTAGCATCACATTCAACCTCGAAAGGTCGAGTGAAGTCAGGCAGAGCCAGCAATGGGGCTTGCGTGAGCTTCTCCTTGAGCAGTCGGAACGCATCTTCCTAAGCTGGACCCCACTTGAACTCACACCGCTTCTTTGTGAGCTCTGTAAGAGGGGCTGCGATGGAGCTGAAGTCGCACACAAAACGTCTGTAGAAGCTCGCCAATCCCTGGAAGTTGCGCACATGGCCAATGGTAGTCGGCGTCGGCCACTCCTGTATAGTCTTGATCTTCGCCTCATCGACACGCAGTCAATTGGAGCTCACTACAAAACCCAGAAAAGACACTTGATTATTACATAATTCACATTTCTTAAGATTGGCATACAAGTATTCTAATCTAAGTGTAGAAAGTACTTCCCTCAAATGCGCTTCATGTTCCTCAGGTGATTTACTATAGATAAGAATGTCATCAAAATACACAACAACAAATTTACCTATGAAATTCCTAAGCACATGATTCATCAGTCTCATGAAAGTACTAGGTGCGTTAGTCAAGCCAAAAGGCATAACCAACCATTCATAGAGTCCAAATTTAGTTTTGAAGGTTGTTTTCCATTCATCGCCTTCTTTCATCCTAATCTGATGGTAAACGCTTTTTAAATCGATTTTAGAAAAGATAGAAGAACCATGCAACTCATCTAACATGTCATCTAAGCGGGGTATAGGATGGCGATATTTTACAGTTATGTTGTTAATGGCTCTACAATCTACACACATTCTCCAAGAACCATTGTTGTTGCAGGAGGATGTGTCAAGTATGAAATATAAATAAATATAAAAGCAAACGGACTCCCTGTCTTGGCAAATAAATACAAGACTTCCTCCCGTTGTAGTAGAAGGCAGTCAGGATCAATCCACGAGGAAGCGTGTCAGCGCCCGCCTTTTCAGTTCCAGAACAATGCAAATTCGACCGGCAGAAGTCCTCGATATTGACTTGTCTAGTCAATATCGACCATTGTCGGCAGAAAACAGAAAGCACAGAGAAAAGCAGAAACAGAACAAAAACTGCAACCCGGTTGATATCGACCTGATGACTCGAAATCGACCAAAATTATCGACCACAGTAACTCAATCTCGACTAAAGACAGAAACTTTTCGCAGAACAGAACTCAAAGCTGATGTAATAAATCAATAAAATAAAATACTTCCAAGATCAGGGTTTCAACACCACAACGATAACCATGTAAAATAACACATAAAGGCATAAAAGATCATGCTTTTCATCAAATTACTTTCGTTATTAACAAGTAGGAATATAGAGGCTTTCGCATAAACCCTAATTGTTACTAACCCTTTTTCACATAATTAATCCAAGTTGTATTAAGATCACTTTTGCTTCAATAACACAAACAAGAATCACCTTCAACTTTCGCAAAAGAATCATGCTCATAGGGATAGAAGACGAATTGCATCCAAAGATTGTACCTTTACCGCATCACCTCACATGGCTACCGTCGGGCTCACCCCGACCCTAGAAGTTGGGTGACTACTCGCTCTTCATCATCAAGAAAGACATTAATAATAAAAGGGAACTAAATTGCATTAAATAAAATAAAAGAAAGCTTACAACCAATTGAAGCCAAATCCGCTCTCGCCTCTCTTGCTCCACTCAGCCACAAACCTTCTCTCTCTCTCCTACTTGATATTGTTGGAACTAAGATTGAATTCATAAAATCCAGCCCCTAGGGCTTTATTTATAGGCTTCATTCCCTAGCTAATTAGGAAAGAACAACTATATCTATATCTAAAGATTAAACTATGGAAATAAAAGAAATAAATCAACAAGGAAACTATATCTAAAGTAGATAAATCCCTTCCATCTTGATAGAACTTGATAAATCTCCTCTTGAGCAGATAGAATATCTCTTGCTTCATGTGGAAGAAAGCCAGCTCAGCACTCGGACTCGGATTCAGCTCGATTTCGGCCACTGTGTATTGGTCGATATCGACCAAAATGGGTCGATATTGACTGTCTTCTCGGATTCCGTCTCTGACACTCGATCTTGGCCTCCGACAAGAAAATTGACCAACTTGCACTCGATATCGACCAAAGTGGTCGATATCAACCTGTCTTTTCCTTGCTCCAACTTCTGGTCGATTTCTGCATCTTGGCTCGATTTCACTCACTCGATATCGACTAGTAGTGGTCGATATCGACCTCTTGTGTCGAGTGCTTCTTTTCTCGTTTCTAGCTCGATTTGTCCTGGTTCCGCTGCTCTTTGACCTCGGACTTTCTGTAGTTGTCTTCGAGCTTTTCCTCCTTTCTCTAAATTGCTGTAAAACGCCTCGATTTCTGTGAAATTAAATAGAAACTTGTGTAGACTCCATAATTTGGCAAATAAGTGTAAACTACATAGATTCTGTATTATTCTATCCCAAATGTATGAAATGCATGCAGAAATCGATATAAAAGATAGTAGAAAACATGGCAAATTAGGCTCACAACAACCATCTTTCTTAGGGACTAACAACACAGGCACAGCACAAGGACTCAAACTTTCCCTAATGTATCCCTTGTCCAACAGTTCCTGGACTTGGGATTGAACCTCTTGGGTTTCAGTTGGATTCATTTTGTAAGCAGACCTATTAGGCAAAGAAGCCCTTGGAATGAGATCAATTTGATGCTCAATTCCTCTAACAGGGGGTAGACCTGCTGGTATGTCCTCGGGGAATACATCCTTATACTCTTCAATAAGAGATAGGATGTGAGGAGGGAGGGTAGCTCTAAGCTCCTCACTCAACATGTTCAACCCTTTGCATAGGAGCATGAAGGTTGTTTCCCCATCCGCAAACTCGTCTAAAAATGTACTCTTGGAAGCCAAGAATACCTCTCTAGGCCGAGTAGGGGTAGACACATGGCTCGACTGAGCCTCCTTATCTAACTCACCTTTACTTACCTTCCGCTTCTCAATATCATCAGTCACCTGGGTTAGCGTAATAGGCTTGAGAACTACATTCTTGCCCTGAAAAGTAAAGGAATATCTGTTAGTAAAGCCATTATGCAAAACCTTACGATCAAATTGCCAAGGACGACCTAATAAGATATGACAGGCTTGCATAGGCACTATATCACATAACACATTATATTCATAATGTCCTAATTTGATATGCACTTTGACTTGCCTATTCACTTTCAGATTACCACAGTCATTCATCCAATGCAATCTATAAGGCCTAGGATGCTGAATAGTAGGAAGTTGTAATTTATCAATCATTTCCTGACTAGCTAAGTTACAACAACTTCCCCCATCAATGATCACATTAACCACCTTACCCTTAACTAAGCATCTAGTATGAAACAGATTCTCACGTTGATTGTCATCACATGGTGCAGGAACAACACTTAAGACTCTCCTAACAATCAATGATTGTCCATGTTCATAATCAATGCCATCATCATCCTCATCATAAGAAAGCAGGTTAAGGTTTTGATCATTATCATTTCCAGGCTCTTCATTTTCATCACAAGAATTGTCAGACACATATTCACCCAAGTGATTAATCATGAGAGTTTTCTTATTGGGACAATCCTTCATAACATGACCTCTAGACATTTAAAGCACACAATGTCCCTAGATCTAGTAGTAGAGGGTTTAGGATTACTCCCTTTGGGGCCAGTAGATACCCCAGACGAATAGCATCCAGTCCAAGGCGCCTTACCCTTGTCAGAAGCTAGTTGGGTAGCTCGGCCATCACTCCTCCCTGGGGCTTGGGTTGGCCGAGAATTGAAGCCACCGTCAGACCGCCCTTGGGGCTGTTGTGGCCGGTTTTGGCGCCAAGGTTGGGGCTGCCCACTCGACATTCTTCCGCCTTGATTCCTGTATCTAGCTCCGCATTCAACTTTAATAGCCAAATGCAATAATTCAGTAGGAGTAGTGTAAGGAAAACAATCAATGTCATGAGCTAAGGCGGGATGCAAAATACGAAGAAACCTAGCATTTGTATCCTCATAATGTTCAACAGCATTCGCTCGAGCCATGGTTTCTTGCATAATATTAAAGGTTTCCTCAACAGATTTATTACCTTGTTTAAGGTTTTCTAAACGTTGTCTAAGTTCTCTAGCATAATGTTGAGGGACAAACCTACTTCTCATTAAAGCTTTCAATTGGTTCCAAGACACGATAGGCGCATCAAGGGCTCTTTGTCTTTCCTTAATCAAATTATCCCACCAAATAAGAGCAAACCCTTGAAATTCTAAAGAAGCCAATTGTACTTTCTTAGGTTCAGAGAAATTGTGACAGTTCCAGATTTGATCCATTTTCGTTTCCCAGTCAATATATGCATCTGGATCTGTTTTACCATCAAAGGAAGGGATTTTTACCTTGACCTTACCTATGCCGTCCTGATCAGGATCTCTAGGCTTACGGTATTGGTAACGTCCTCCTCTGTCGTTCCGCCTCGAGCGTTGCTCCCAATAGTCTTCGTCTTGGAAGTCATCGTCACGCTCCGAATAGTAGAACTCCTCCTGGAAGCCACGGCCTCTTCCTCTTCTCCGTCCTTGCCCCTGCGCATTACAAAATCCGTTATTTCTACCATATCTCTCCCCTCGTAGAGAGTTGTTCTTTTCAAATAAGGGATTATTCAAATTAGGGTTAGGAGGAGGATTAGGATTTCGGACTTCCCTTTCATCATTAGGCATATCGTCACGCCCATGATTACCCTGACCATCAAGGTTATTAGAACCCGTTGGTCTAGCCTCCAAGGCCGTCAGCCTATCCATTATCGCCGCCAAGGTGGTGTTAAGAGTGTTCATTTGGGTGTTGAACACCGCGGCGGATAAAGTTGCTTCGGAATTGTTGTCATCGTTGCCATTTTTTGCATTGTTCCCGTTGTTAACCTGCTAAGACATTGCAAATAAAGACAAACACGGAACTATGTCAAGATTAGCAAAATAAAAATAATCTCACAAGTGTTTTGCTCACACTCTTCTCTCGAATTGGTATGACAAGCTTGTTGGGGCAATCCGCTTTGGGAAAATCAACACTCAAGCAAGAACCGAACAATGCAAGGCAAGATACAAGAGAAAGAACAAAACAAATGACAAACTCGCAGAAGCTGGACAACAAGGTCGAAATCGACCAAAGGGCTCAAAATCGACCAAATGCAGACTCGACAAAAACTGGCACTCGAGCAGCACAAAATCACTCGACAGACACTCGAGATGAAGAAGCCGGACAAGGTCGATATCGACCGAATGGCTCGAAATCGACCAAAAAACAAACTCGACAGAAGCAGACACTCGAGAAGCACTGAGCAGTACAAAAAACACTCGACACAGGAGAGAAAGAAAAGAAAATAAAGAAAGAAAAGAAAACTTGGACTTTTACCTCTTTTTTTTTATTCAAACCCTTAGCAAGGACGTTGTAGTTGCAAGGTATGGCTTAAAAAAAATTATGGTTTGGGAGGTATGTGTTTGAAGGTTGTCGACTAGGGCTATAACAAATTCACCAAATTTGGTCCTTAAGCTTTCTTGCACTAGATACAATCCTTCTCTTTTCTTTTTTTTTTTAAGCTACTTTTGCCCCTAGTGAATTTTATCCTCCTAGGTCAAAGCTTGAATGTATTTTTTTTTAACAATTTCGGACTCTTTTTCTTTTTTTTTTCTTTTTTTTTTACTAATGCAAGAAAACTATCTATGAAATAAAGGACTCTCAAAAATTATATGCTAAGGTGAAAGAAAATAAAATATGTAGCCCTTATGAAATATATATAATTGATGGTTTGGCTAATATGGTAAGTATATCTATCTAACCCTCTTTATAATCTATGATAGATAATGTGAATAAAGCTATCACAAATTTGATAATTAAATAAGGCAAGTATAGATAAACAATTAGGCTAAATCTATCACCACGCTTCCTGGAACTTATGGTGTGAGTGCTACCTTCAACGTCGCGGATCTCATTCCATACTTAGCCATGGACGAGGACTTGGATTCGTGGTCAAATCCTTTCCAAGAAGGGGAGGTTGATGCGGGACCATCTTCTACACCTCCGGACACGCCAATCGTCTTAGGAGACGGACCAATGACTCGAGCCCGAGCCAAGAAGCTTCAACGCGACTCATTCATGTTTGTGAGTCCTGCCTTGTTCTCGAGTACGGTTCAACTCCCGGAGCCACCAATGAAGACATACATGTGCATAGGACTCGTTGAGGACCTCGATGCCGACACTAGGGGTATTGATGCCGACGTCTGAAGCACAAGCCGACAGGTGCGCGGGCGTGCAGGAGGTGCGCGGGCGTGTGGCCCAGGCGCGCGGGCGTGCACGGGCATGCTGGCGCCGATTCGTTCTTTGCCGAGCTTGGCTTCTTTTATGTGTTATTTTAGAACCTTTATTTAATTATGCTATTTTAGGGATATTTTAATTAATTATTTTTATTTATTTTTATTAGAAAATAGCCTTTGATTAGGTTAAATAGTCGGCTTTCATCTTGTAGAACGTGGCACGCCTCTTTTGATATAGAAATCAGTTCTTGTGTGAAATACAACGGTGATAAAGTCAATCGATTCGTAGCGTTGCTCAGCGATTGCAAATTGGTTATAGATCTTGCTTGGTTTGCTTTGAGTTCATCAACCTCGCGAGAGCTTGGTGATCCTGGTAATCACAAGTCCCCTCCTTGTGCCTCCAAGTTGTCCGCTTGGTTGTGTAAGGTTGTAGAGGCGGGCTTTGTAGTCGTTGATACTTAGTTCCTACCATCTTAGGAGGATTGGGGTCTTTATCTAGTTCTACCTTAGTTCGAATCACCCTTCTATCCGTCTTTCTTATTGTTAATTTCGAGTTCATAGTTGCTGCATTTTGTTTGTCCTTTGTCGATATCGAGTCATTGTTTGAGTGTCTTGAGTCTTTTGCTTACGTTCTTGTCTTTGAGTCTTGATTGTCAAAGATCGGGTCATCCTACGGCTAACCTCGTATCAGTTCTATCTATGTGTGTGTTTGTTGGTAGTCCAAAACTTTGCATCACATAGTAAGGTTTAGTCGCAAGATTTGTTTTGATCAAAACCGTTCTACCCTGTTGGGAAAATGAGTTTGTCTTCCATTTTGTCACTTGGGATTTTGTCATTTCCACAATATCTTCAAAAAAGTTCCGGTTTACTTTCCCGCTTATAATCGGGCATCCTAAATATTTTTCGAGTGCGGCGTGGTTGGTGATGTAAAGTATATTTTGAATATTCTGTTTCTGTTGGTTGGTGGCCCCTGAAGTTACTTGAAAAAGTTGATTTATGAAAATACAAATATAATAATTTAAAATTAGGAGAGGTTAGAATTACTAATTTAGGCTTGTTTTTATAAAAATACAAATATAATAACTTAAAATTAGTTTTGTAAACTTTATCCCCAATATCCACCACTACCACAATATCTAAATTAAAAAGGAAGATTTTTTTTTTAAAAGGGAAATTTTCCAGACAAAGAAACCACCAAGAACACCCTCTTCACTCTTGAGCAGCTTCCAGGGGATTCCTTGAGATTAATGTGTCCTCCCCCCATAAACCCACATAGATTTGCTAATTGCTCTACCCCATTAAAATCCACTTCTTTAATTTCTTGATTCTTGATTTCTCCTTTTTCCATTTTTTTCTTCAAGAAATCTCCCCAATCTGTACAACTTCCCTTTCATTGGTGAACTGAATTATTATTTTTTCTTCAAGTAAAGTGATGTTGAAACCCACAAAACAACCCATCCTTGCAAGTAAACATCACTAAATAAAGCTTATTTTATTCTATTTGTTTATTTGCAGGTGCAATTGATACCTTCCTCTCTACTGTGGAAGACCAAGCTTTGGAGGAGTCCCATCTTTTCATGTGAGGAAGATCAAAATACAAAATTACAAATCCTTAGATATATATATGTTTCTGTTTCAGGTTCCAAATCTTCTATTGCTACTTTTTTTTTTTACCCCAAATTTGAATCTTCTTGTTGTTCTTCATTTCATATCTCCATGTTGAGCTTCCAGGAAACTACTACAACTATGCAAGGAAATGGTGGGGTTTTTATTTGTTTATTATAATTTGCGCTTTTGACTTACTGTACAAAAATCAATTTTGGGTTTGTCAATGGTTTTCATACCTTACAAAATTCATACTTGGTTGACTACCGGTTTATGTTGATCTCTTGTTTGATTGCATTCAAATGTTAGGGTTTTTTTTTCATGGTATTGATGTGAGCAATTCATTCAATCAGTTTATGTATTCAAATCTGATGTTTTTGTGGGGATTTATTAATTTCTTTTTATTCCCTTTCTAGGTTCTCTATGAGTTCTTCTGTTTTTTTTTAAT
The DNA here is from genome assembly GCA_963922045.1 of Persicaria maculosa. Taxonomy (NCBI): domain Eukaryota; kingdom Viridiplantae; phylum Streptophyta; class Magnoliopsida; order Caryophyllales; family Polygonaceae; genus Persicaria; species Persicaria maculosa. The sequence goes on from OY998258.1 coordinate 42,620,786, forward strand.
GCCATGTTTGGCCTTGCTTGGATTGTTAGATGTGGAATTTGTGAATTTTGTTAAATACAGTCCCCCTGATAGCTCTCCAAATTGCCTTATCCAAACAGATCCTTAACCTTTTTCTTTTGCTTTGTGGAATTCCTGAATCTGATTATATTGTTTTGCATTTCTTTTGGCTTTAATTTGGGAATCTCATTATATAGTGAATTAAATCATGGCTAAATCATCTGTCTCAAATCTCAACAAAACACAAATATTACTTTCAATTATGGGACATCAAATGGGACAGACGATTTGGACCCTTGAATTTTAGGTACTGAAGTTATTTTTTTATAAAAAAATTCTGATTGTGGTTGTTCAATGCAACAGTTTCTGGTGGCTGGAGATTCTGGGATAGAACAATCTATGCAATCTATGAGATTTTTTATGGTTTCCTTAATATGGTTCTGAAAAATGAAGACAACAAAAGCAAGGTATTTTACAATTTTTCTTCTTCATTTCTGGTTATATGATTGCTGATATTACCTATGTTTCTGCTTTAAGCAGCAATAATTTGTACTGTCCCGCCAACAAAGCATCTCTTGAATCAAATATATCACAAAAGCTTTTTATGATCTTTTAGTGGTATGGTTTTTGTTTGATCTTTTAGGGCCCTCTTTTTTTCAATGGCCTTTTTGTTTTTCCAGTCCTTTGTGAGCAGAATGTTCGGAGCGAAGGAGAAGAAGCCAACGGCGACAAAAGTTGCCAAGTATAGTTCTGGTGGGTCCTTTCTTTGATTCTTTCTTCATTGGATGTTATAACTTCTGACTTCAGTATCTGCAAGAAATCATTCAGCATATCAGACTTTTCATAGTCTTCTGTTTGCGGTGATTTCCATATATTAAGGGATGGTGAAGCCATTATATAACAGTAAGCTTTTGTGATAAAAGTTGGATCCCGAACTCATTACATTCTCGTCTTTGTTTAATAACACGCAGAAGAAGATGCTGATCCTACTGTACATGACTTGCATCCTACAGCGGAAATTGCTCAAAGCCTCAAGACTTTACGGTATTCATGGACATATACTTCCTATGATGTGCTCTTCAAATCATTGAGGGTTAACAGTTACCTTCTTGTTCCGATTTCTTCCTTTGCTGATTTCATATCAGAATCTTCGTTGCGACATGGAACGTAGGAGGCAATCCACCCTCCAGTGATCTCAACCTTGACGAGTTTCTTCAAGTCCATGATCAATCAGATATCTATGTGTTGGGGTAATCGATCTCTTTCGGGTTTTTTGACATTTCTTCCTATATATGTTTTTCCATTGAAGCTATTGATATGCCTTGAATCTGTTCGTTAACCGGTAACCACCAGGGGTTCGGGGACGGAGTCCCGGACAAGCAGGGGTCCAAGAGTCTATATAAACTCTTGAAACGCATATCTTTTGTATGATCTGAAATCTTACTTGTCTCCTGATAAAATCAGTTCTTCTTCTGCTGTGGATTAGCCAACACACCGTTGGTGAATCACATTAAATCTACGTGTTCTTTGTTATTGGTTTCGAATCTTTCCTCTTTGTCAAAACAGAAGCAATGATAAAACATTCCTCCTTAATGTCTAGTTTTCAGGAGATAGTCCCCTTGAATGCTGGAAATGTGCTCGTCTTAGAAGACAACGAGCCGGCAGCCAAATGGCTATATCTCATCAACGAGTCCCTCAACACGCTGCCTAGAGCACACTCACCGGTGAAGCCTCAATCATTTGAAGCTAAGGCTTCGTTAGCGAAGAGCTCAAGGCTCATAACCACGCCAACTGGGTCAAACTTCTTTCAAAAGTATTCGCTCAAAGCGGTCAGCAAGCAGTTCAGGACCGAAAGCAAGAAGAGGCTTAAGACCTGCAACTGTGGTTCGGAGCTCGAAAGAAAGTACTACAAGGACTCCTGTTTTAGGTGCCAGCAGAGTGATGCTAGCGAGGATGATTTGTCTTCGGAAGACGAGGAAGAGTCCAATGGTTTCGATACCTCAGAGGATTCCTCATCGAACTCTTCCAACCAGGCAAAGTATGGCCTCGTAACGAGCAAGCAAATGGTCGGGATCTTCCTCACAATTTGGGTAAAGGCGGAGCTTATTCAGCATATTAGCCACATGAGAACCTCTTACATTACTCGCGGGATCATGGGCTGTCTCGGAAACAAGGTACTCGAGCCATCTTTACTCGTTTCCATTGACATTCATCATGTCAACAAGAGCTCTTCCTTTTCCGTTTCTTTCAGGGATGCATATCAGTAAGCTTGTCTGTATACCAGACAAGCTTTTGCTTCATCTGCAGCCACCTTGCATCGGGCGAGAAAGAAGGGGACGAGCTTCGAAGGAATTCAGATGTCATAGAGATACTTAAGAACACACAATTCCCAAGGATATGCCGAGTGCCAAGCCAAGTGCCCGAGAGGATCCTAGACCACGAGTGAGCAATCCTTCTATATCATGATTTGTTTACGTCTGACCCGAGATGGTTCTAACGTTTGAAGCTTCGTATGCAACGCGAAATCCACTAGCCGAGTCATATGGTTAGGGGACTTGAATTACAGGATCACTTTGAGCTATGCAGAGACCAAAAAGCTCTTGGAAAAGAATGACTGGGATAGCCTGCTAAGCAAGGATCAGGTAACCGAAAGCTCGATTTGTTTGCTTTCTTTTGTACTCGTGTAATCGTGTGGATGTCGTTGTTGACGCATCTTTGATGTATATGTAGCTGAAGATTGAGAGAGAGGCCGGGAGAGTGTTCATCGGGTGGAAAGAAGGGGACATCTCGTTCGCTCCCACCTACAAGTACTCTTTCAACTCGAATACGTATTTTGCTGAGACCAATACGTCGAAGCACAAGAAAAGAACACCGGCTTGGTAAGTGCATCTCGGATCCATATCATTCAATCAATCAATACATTACAGTATATAATAAAGAAGAAGTCGTTAAGAGGTATGTATTGTGTAAGTGTAGGTGTGATAGAATCCTTTGGCATGGGAATGGGGTGGTGCAAGTCTCCTACATCCGTAAAGATTCGAAAGAGTTCCAGTTCTCCGATCATCGGCCAGTTTGCGCAATGTTCTTGGTGGATGTGTTGGCTATCGATGTGTTGAGAGGATCTTCGGACTCTAACGTGAAAGTTGAGATCGAAGAGCTCTTGCCAATACACGATATATAAAGAATAACTCGATGAACCACACTAACGTATATATATATATATAGATTCAAATAACTATTTGGGCCGACTTGTGGGGCTTGTTGTTAGGGAGAGCCCAGTCACCATAATAATGGAAGATTTTAAGCTTTTAATATTTCAACTAATATAGTTTCCACGCCATTGTGCATTTTTTTTATTTGATAAAATAGTGATAATCTAATACATTATAGAGATAAAATCAAGAAAATATATGTATAGAGAATAAATCATATGTATATAACCTTTATTATGTATCATGTTTAACAAATATGGGTAATTGAATTAAGAAAATCAACAGATGAGATTAAAAATAACTTCTAATTATTTGGTGGTATTGAACAATTATTCGTTAGAGTATAGTTGCCTCCGAAACCAAGACTGAACTTTGACCACATATCATTCTGCCACACTCGGATAACTAATCCATCATGGTCTCTTAGGATGAAGCCTATAGTTGCCTTACCATAAGGTAGTTTAGAATTTAGATCCATTAAAATTTATCTTGCAAGATCCCTTAGGTGGTCTATTTTATCTCATATTTTTTCTTGTCCTTTTTCCAACTTTTCTTGGTTTTTGTTTTTGAGAATCATCCTCAAAAACCAATTTTGATGCCTATCATTTTTTCAACTATTGGTTGGTGTAATATTCTATATTTTTAATTATTGTTCTGTTCTGATTGTCAAACTATAATTGATCTGAGTGTTTGATTTGAAGGCTGAAAGTGGGTTATTTTGGCTTTAATTGTTTAAAGTATCCGCATAACTAATACTCCCTCTCTGTTAATTAAAACTTGTGGTTTATTATTATGTACACTTTTTTAGAATGATAAAATTATATAAAATTTTTACATTTTTTTACATTTATTTTTATAAATTCATACTTAATTGTAATAAATATGAAATCAATAAAAAAAATATTAAAAAAGTTAATATTTTATGTAGATTTTAACACCTAAAAATACGTGCGTAAATAGTAAAACATCAAGTTTTAATTAACGAAGGGAGTATCATTCAATCAAAGTTTTTGCTTAAATTGTTTAAAATATCCTTATAACTATTATCCTTCTACCAAAGTTTTTGGCTAACTTCACCTGCCCTATTTACTCCCTCCCTTTCAAAATAAAAATCGTTTGTCTTCCTGTGCATGCTTTTTAATGAGATAAAACACTATAAATTATTTTTTTAATCAATTTTTTTTAATAATTTCATACTGGTTAGTCATAACTCATAAGTATGAACTTATAAAAACAAATTCATTAAAAAATAATATTTTATAGAGTTTTTATCTCATTAAAATTCGTAACGAAAAGTCAAATGACTTTTATTTTAGAATAGATTTATTTATTTATTATGATAACTCTATTTTTTTTGGATTGAGTGAAGGAGCAAAAGTAAGTTAGTCAACTACTAAAAACATGGTCACAATCAACAAAAACAACCTTTTACACATTTTTTTTAGAGGGAACGATATTGTACGTAATTCAATTAATTTTGAACAATATCTGCATAAGACATGAGATGGGCAATTTACATTAATATGTGTACAAAGAAAATTTGTTTTCTTAATTCTGGACATCATTTGCTTACACAACCTTCAATTTTGATGCAAAGTTAAATTGCTATGAATGACCTTATATAGTTATATTGGAGTAATTGCTTGATGTATAATATCTTTGACATGCCATTTAACTAAAATCAACATTTTTCTAGCTTGACCCAAACAAAATCACTTCCTTTTTCTCTCTCTTTTTTTCAGTTGACACCTAAATTTAACTTGTCTCATGTACTGTAGTCTGTATCATGTTAGGTTGAAGTCAAATTCAAACCAAAAACCTGATTTTGAGCACGTGAGTAAAACTCACCATCAATCTCGACTCATTTTCATCTTTTACCCGATCTTTGATCTTTTCTGCGGGATTCATTTGATTGCAATTACTACTGGGCCCTCTTCCAAGTACTTGATAATTTAAGATTTTTTTAGGGAGTACTTGGAAGAAAAAAAATACGGAGTATTGATTTTTTATAACAAGGATTCAATACCAAATATTATTATTGTTATGTATTTAAACAATCTCAAATCGAAATTGGAAGAAAAATGAAGCTGTATTCATTGAGGAAAAACAAAATCGTCTTCTTACACCATTAAGAGAGAGCAAAGTACAGATCTGTGTTCACACAGCAACTAGTTTGTTACAACAAACTTTGGCGCCAAAACCAGCTCTATTTGAGCTTGTGATCTCGGTTGTCAAACAGGCTGAAATGACAGAAATGCCCTTCTGTCACTTTAGATCATATGGACCATGGTTATTAGGATCGCGATCCGGATCGTACGATCCTAACGATCCTACGATCCTAGGAATAGTTTTGATCCGGATCGGTTGTACATACTCGTTTATACTAGAATCGGAGTGGGATCGGCTAGGATCGGTTAGGATCGTTAGGATCTTTGTTAGGATCTTACGATCCTAACGATCCTAACCAATCCTAGTAATTTCAGATTTTGATGAAATTAGGCCCATCCAAATTTTAGTCCACAAAGCCCATGTCGTTATTTTGATGAAATTATGCCCATTTCTATTATTTTTTTTAATTGTGTTTTAATTTTTGGGGGAAATTAAACCCTAAAATCCCTAAATCGATGAAGCGGTGAAGCCTGAACTCTCAAGCTTGAGAGGCAAATTTCAACAATTCGGCAACCACAGTGCACTCCGGCGGCGGTGACTCTTGGTGGCAGTCGACAGCGAGCATCCTCACAATGCGGCGGAAAGGATGCACAATATGAAATTAAAGAATAAGAAACAACATAAAACAAGGAAAACTGAGCCGTCATACAATTTGAACTTGGAGTTAGAGGACATATCCTCGGATGATGAGTAGATAACCGAAAGTGCTAGTGAAGATCTTGCACCCCTCACAAAAGAGTGGAAAGCTATCATTGGGAAAGCCTTATGCACCGAAGATGATGATACTTATTCATGTTATAGACTATAATCACTATCTTCCATATACTCTTTCTCATTTCTCCGATCCTTTATGTTTATTTAAACTTACAAATTTACAATATATAAGTATTTATGTATTTATGTTTTCCTTATTTGAATTTGCATATGTGATAATGTTGAAAGTACGTGGCACCCATGAATCAACCGATGGAAGTCGTGTGGGTGGTGGTAGTGGTGAACCTATAATAACTTGTAGTGAAGATAAAACTATAGAGATAATTGATGGTGAAGATGGTGTTGATGTTGATGATTTTCTTGAGAGGGATGCTGAAATTGTTTATGATGACATTACAAACTAGAGATGGGGAGAGGAATTTCTAATGTCTACTAAGTAGTGTTAACACTTAGCACCTATCACATATGGCATACCAGAAACAATAATGTGATGTGGGGTTTCATTTTTTGTTAATCTTGTTTCTTATACCATTTTTAGTTTGGTTTATGGATGTTAAGTGACTTATTTAAACATTTTAAGTATCATATTATACCTTTTTACATATTATGCATGCTAATGAGTTATTATTGTGATATGTTAGTTACTTAGTTTATTTAAAGGAGAAACTGACTAGTTTTGTTTAAAAATTAAGGTATTTGTTTGGTATGACTTATTTATATTTGATTTTTTAGTTGATTTTCACTTTTTGCTAGGATCTTACGATTCTACGATCCGATCCTAGACCCTTGCATCGATCCTACATTAGGATCTCGATCCTAAAACCCATGATATGGACTCATAGGCCCCCCTCAAGCTGGACTAGCCATAGGAGATACTAGACCAAGCTTGGCACGAAGGAAGGTGTGTTGATGTGCTCCAAGAGCCTTAGTCAGTATATCAGCAATTTGTAGAGAAGAGCCCACATGTTTGGTGCAAATGAAGCCTTGAGCAACCATTTCCCTAATGAAATGGGAATCAATCCGGACATGCTTTGTCCTTTCATGGAATACATGATTAAGAGCCAATTGTTGTGCACTCTTGTTGTCACAAAATAAGGAGATAGGAAGAGATAAAGTGATGCTAAGATCACTCAGTAACCCCTGTACCCAGACAAGCTCACTGGCAGCATTGGACATAGCTCTATATTCACTTTCTGTTGAAGATTTGGAGACCACCTTCTGTTTCTTAGCTTTCCATGAGATCAATGAGGAACCTAGGAACACACAGTAACCTGATAATGATCTCCCAGTATCAATGCAATTACCCCAATCAGCATCTGTGTAGGCATGAACTGCAACAGAAGAGGATGCAGGATAGGAGAGAGCTAGATTATAGGACCCCTTGAGGTATTTGAGTAGATAAACCATTGCACTCCAATGTGGTTGAAGGGGATTGAGGAGAAACTGGCTCAACTGCTGAACAGCAAAAGCAATATCAAGCCTTGTTAAGGTAAGATACAACAGTCTCCCAACTAATCTCCTGTAGTCTTCAGGCTTTGAAATAGGCTCTCCAACATGAAGGGAAAGCTTGGTGCTATGCTGCATTGGGAAGTCAGTGGGTTTGCAATTTTCCATGTTGGCATCTCTAAGGATGTCAAGAATGTATTTCCTTTGATTAAGGAGAATACCATGAGAGGATCTAGAAATCTCCATTCCCAAGAAGTATCTTGCAATTCCTAAGTCCTTGATGGTGAATGCTTTGTGGAGAGCAAGCTTTGTGGATGAAATCTCCTCTGTTGAATTGCCCAACAAGAGCATATCATCCACATAAACCAAGGCAATTGTCATGGAGGGGCCAACTGATTTGACAAATAAAGAGTAGTCATGAGAAGACTGAGCATATCCTAATTTGATCATGAACTTAGTAAGCTCAGAGTTCCACTGTCTGCTGGCTTGCTTGAGGCCATATAATGATCTGGTGAGCTTACAAACATGGCCATTTGGAACTGAATAACCAGGAGGAGGGTGCATGTATACCTCTTCATCTAGAAAGCCATGCAGGAAGGCATTATTCACATCAAGTTGATGGAGAGACCACCCTTTGCTGGCTGCAAGAGCAAGAATAATCCTGACAGTAGAGAGCTTGGCTACTGGTGAGAATGTCTGCTTGTAGTCCTTGTCCTTAACCTGATTATATCCCTTGGCCACCAATCTAGCTTTGTACCTTTCAATATTCCTATCAGGCTTGTATTTGATTTTGAAGACCCATTTGCATCCTATGGCTTTCTTGCCAATAGGAAGAGGCAGTACTTCCCATGTGTGATTGTTGGTGAGTGCATTGAGCTCTAAAGACATAGCCTGCTCCCATTCTGTGATACCCTTTGCTTGACTGTATGAATTGGGTTCAAAGGTGCCACACATGTTGACAAATGACTGGATGTAATGTGGAGAGAGGTGAGACAAATGACTGAGAGAGAACACTGCAAAGGAGTCAGAAGCAGAAGATGTGTCTAAGTGCCCTCTGGATGGGAGCTGTGTGCATATGAAATCCTGGAGCCTTGCAGGTCTCTGAACATGGCTTCTAAGACCATGGGTGATGATGGGTACAGGTGAGTTACTGACAGATGAAGAATCCTCAATGGGATTAACTGAGGCAGGAGAGTCTGAGATATGACTGGGCATTAGAACTGAATCAACAGATGGGACAATGGATGGGGAGTATTAGAAGGATTGGGAGATGGTGTGAGGTGAGTGTCATAAAAGCTGAGACAGTCATCCTCAATGTTCACCAGTGGAGCCTGATCATGCCTGCAGGATGCCTTAGTAGTGACAGAATCCTTGAAAGGAAAAATATGCTCCACAAATCTCACATGACGACTGATGATTATGGTATGTCTAGCAAGGTCATATAATTTGAAAGCCTTTTGACCAACTGGATAGCCAAGGAAGATGCATTTCCTGGCTACTGCACTCATTTTGTCTTTATGATCATTTGGTTGCACTGCATAGCACAGGCAACCAATTACCCTGAGATGACCATATCTTGGAGAAAATCTATAAAGTGCTTCAAAAGGAGATTTCCATCTAAGAACAACTGAAGGCATTTTATTGATAATGTGTGTTGCACTCAACACACACTCCCCCCGGAATTTGATTGGCAATCCAGCATGAATCCTAATTGCTCTAGCAGTTTCAATTAGGTGTCTATGTTTTCTCTCCACACGGCCATTCTGCTCATGAACTCCTGGAGCTGTTCTTTGATGAATAATACCCCTGGAGTTGAAGAGATCTGCACATCCTCTCTGAGTGAACTCAGTCCCATTGTCAGATCTAACAAACTTAACTGAAGTCTGGAAGTGATTGTCAACCATGTTAAGGAAACTAGTGATGTTCCTTAACACCTGCAATTTATCTTGTATCAAGTAGACCTAGGTGGATCTAGTGTGATCATCAACTATAGTTAAGAAGTATCTAGCTCCACATAGGGCAGGAGTCCTGTATGGACCCCAGACATCCATATGTACCAATTTAAAAGGAAATTCAGCTAATGACTCACTCCTATCAAAGCTTAGTCTGTGAGCCTTAGTCAAAGAACAAGTATCACAATGAACATCCCTGATATCACAATTCTGAATCTCTGGCAAGTGATGTAAATTGGCAAATGACATGTGGCCAAGTCTGGCATGAATCAAATGTGCTTTATCAAGCTTATTACATCCAGAAACAACATGGCTAAGAGAGTGAGAGAAATCCTTACAACCATCCTGGCAAGCAGCAGCCCTCAACATGTATAGGCCTTTCTTCTCAACCCCTCTAGCCATCACCTTCTCAGTTATAGGGTCCTGTAACCAGCATGATGTGTCATCAAATGTTACTCTCAACCTCTGATCAGAAGCAATTTTAGAAACTGAAAGCAAATTGTGCCTGAACTGAGGCACCAGCAAAACATTTTTCAAAACAAAACTGGCATTCAAAGATACTGTGCCACTCTTGGTGACAGCAATGCTACTTCCATCAGGTAATCCAAGATTTACAGTTGTGTGTAAATCATGAATCTCTATGAAAATGCTTGTGTCAAAGGCAATGTGGTCTGTTGCACCAGAATCCACAATCCATGTATCACTGTTGCCTTTGTTAATACCAATAAGGAAAGAAACACTTAAGGTACCTGCAAAGTGAGTCATAGCTTGGTTAACTAAGCTATCACCTGACTCCAATGGAGTCTTTCCCTTCATCATCTTCAATATTTCATTGAATACAGCATTGACCATGGCTTGGTCTGGCTTTCCTGCACTCTGACTTGTTTCAAAATGTTGATCAAAAGGGCTGTCTTGCTGGCTACTGTCAAATTGAGCAGCAAACCTTCCACCATACTTAGGCTTATCTTCTTCCTTTGGGCCCCTAAACCATTCTGGATACCCAATCAACTTAAAATAGTAATCCTTAGTATGCCCACGCTCACCACAATGATCACATTTCCTATCAAGTTTAGCTCTCTTATAATCCCTTCTTGCCTGTTCAAACTGCTTCCCTTGATCACCAAATCTGCTTTGATCTGAAAACCTTTGCTTTGACAAAGCATTAGCCTCACTATCAAAATAATCATCTCTATTTGCCAGAAGCACATTCCCTTCTCCCTGGACAGGAGAGGTTACACCCTTAGATCTCTCTATTTGAATGGCCATCTGATAAACTTTGTGTAGACCAGGAGCTGGATCCTTTGATAACACATTCCCTCTCAAATGCTTAAAAACATCATTCAATCCTAACAGAAACTGCATAACCTTTGCCTTCTCATCTCTCTCAAAAATTCTTTTCAGTAGAGTGCAAGAACACTGATCAATTCCACCACAGCTACATGTGGGAATGGGATCCAGCATCTGCAATTCATCCCAAATCTTCTTAGATTTCATAAAATACGCCCCAACAGACATGTTTTCCTGCTTCATATTGCTCAATTCTCTTTTCAATTGATACACCAGGGTATCATTTGACTCATAATACCTATCCTTGATCTCATCCCATAGTTCTTTCGATGACTTCACATATGTGAGACTCTCCCCAATCTCGCTATTCATTGAATTCACTAACCAACATCTAACCATGTAATCAGCCCTTAACCATTTCTCATAATCCTCTCCATCCTCACTAGGAGGCACACAGCTTCCAGTAATGAAGCCTAAGTTGGCTTTGGCACCCAAAGCCATTCGAACATTTCTACTCCAACTTACGAAATTTGTACCATTGAACAAGGCAGATACCAGATTCATTCCTGGATGATCTGAATTGGATAGAAAATAGGGATTTATGTGTGCATTGTTCATACCTGACACAACATCTCCGAACTGCAGATTTTGATTTCCAAAATTCCAGCCACGACCAAGTCCTGCGCTCCCAGGTGCAGGAGGAGTGACAGACACAAAGCCTCTGCCACGTCCTTGCTCAAATCCTCTACCAGCTCCTGATCCTTCACCAGAACCTCTTCCCGACATTGCAGACGAAAGAAAGAAGGGATTAACAAGCTCACAAATTCATGATTTACTCTCTGAAACAACTGAATGGATCCACACATGCGACGCAACCAGATCACTTAGATTCCTGGCACTCTGATACCATTTAAACAATCTCAAATCGAAATTGGAAGAAAAATGAAGCTGTATTCATTGAGGAAAAACAAAATCGTCTTCTTACACCATTAAGAGAGAGCAAAGTACAGATCTGTGTTCACACAGCAACTAGTTTGTTACAACAAACTTTGGCGCCAAAACCAGCTCTATTTGAGCTTGTGATCTCGGTTGTCAAACAGGCTGAAATGATAGAAATGCCCTTCTGTCACTTTAGACCATATGGACTCATAATGTAAATTGAGAGGTTGAAAGAATCGACAGATAGATTGACCATTATGATACGAGTAAAAGAAAATGAATAAACAAAAAAGGCAAAGTTTTGAACCCTAATTAAGCACAACAATGAAAATTCCAACACATGAGAAAGACAATGAAGAACACATCGATTAAAAAACCATTAGATAATCTAACATGTGTGTGCTAGGTGCCAGTTCAGTGAGGTTTCATCATAAAAACAATTAGCAATAGAATAAGTAGTTCATCAGTTTATATACCAAGCTTGTATCGATTACACTTTCGATATGAGACTCTTTTGATCTTTTCACATTTCAACATTCCCCGCTAGGATTACCTTATCTAATTGGCGTCCACAACTTTATGATCAAGTAATAATTAATCAGATTTCCTAGAATTTAACCTGGTATTAGAGTTGGTCTAGTTCAAGTCTGTTTCGCTAGTTTTGGGATAGCTATTGAGAAAGTGAATGTTAGACCCGTCTTTGACCAAATTATGAGAAAATGAGATGATTGACCTGCCTTTGAGCAATGATTAACTCGTTTCAAGTATCAAATAAGCCAAATTGGTTGTACTAAGGAGGCATGTTGGGATTCCATATTGGCTATGGAGTAAAAAACCTCTACTGAAGATGCCCGTTTTTCGTACAATCCGCCCTTTATCGAACACCAGTTCGTAATTATTTAGCGCACGTAAATCGATTCAAATCCCGAGAAGGTTGCGACAAAAGGTTCACTGTAATCATTTTTTCAAATTTTGCATTTTCCCTTTTTTCAACACTTTATTTTAAAACTAATTCCATTTTAATAAAAATATCCACTATATGTATTTCCATACATCATTCCTCACAATTCCCAGTTAAGTATTAATCGAGGAGTGATCACGGAGTCTTTTGTATAAAATCTTTGCAGTATCAACTCTCATTCACTTACATTGGATATTATGTGTTGTAACGAGAATGATAATAGCAAAGAAAGACACAAAGATTTATGTGGTTCGGCAACAATGCATTACCTACGTCTACGGATAGAGAACCAGTTTTGTATCAACGGAAGCGGAAAACATATTAGGGTTACAAGGAGTCGGAATTTCATAAGTATATGTAAAGACTCATGAAACCCTAAATAGACAATGAACTGAAAGCCCAAAATAGACAGACGATAGGCTTGTTTACAATACACAGCGCATACCGTAAAGTCACATTAACAATATGTGCTCTTTAAAGAATTGCTAATATATATGAATTTGAACCTGTTCAGAGAGGATTACGGTCAACAACATTTTCCTAAGAGAGAAGGAGATCTTCCCCTTGGTAACAACACTACCCCCAACCCTCTTGGAACAACATGGAGTCTGCGATCCCCAACTCGTATGGTGGATGGAGCTATTATCCTACTAGTTACCCTGTGCCATACTACCTAACTCTCTTTCCTTAATTACTACCCTCAAGCGATCCTTGTGATGGCTCCCCATACCCTAGAGTTAGGGCGTGTTTGGCAACGGGGTGGGAGTAGGTGGATGGGGATGGATTTTTGGGGGTGGAAGGGATAGGGATGGAATCTCATGGTGGATGGGGTGGAGTTTTGAATCTCATTTAATCTCGTTCGGGTTTGGTTGTATTTTAAAGTTTTGGTGGATGGAGTCACTCAAAAAGACTCAATCGCCCCCACTAATCCACATGAAAGGACGATTATGCCCCTGCCAAATGCCCCTTACCCCCAACCCATCTTCTTCCTTCGTCGTCGAAGGAACCGAGCTCCATTCAAAGAACCGCTTTTAAGGAAGATCCAGAGGAGGATGAAGACGACGAGGATCCAATCACCATTGGATTTCTCTCTTCCTCTCACCCGGAGCTTACAAGCACCGACAATGGAGTTGGAGTAGTTTACATCGATCCGTTCAAAATCAAATCTCAATTCAAATTCGCCCAAAAATCTCAGTTCAAATCTAGTCACTCAAAAATCTCATTTCAAAATCAAATTTGCCCAGTTATTCCCCTTCGAAAATCAAAGGCGGATTCGGAGGAGCTCCAAGGCTAGGAGTTGTAGGCGACGGTCCGACGGTGGCGCAAGTGGGTGGCGGCGGTGGTGGGTCACGACAGTGCTGCAGTGGTGAGTCACGGCGGTCTGTTAGGAGACCGAAAACTTGCCTGTGGAGACTGAGAGATGGGGGCGACAGTGGGAGGCGGCGTCAACAGACCCTTGTGGTGTTGCAGTGGTAGACAGGACGAGGTGGTGTGAGTTTGAGGGCTGGCCTGATACGCTCGGCGGCAAGCCAGAGAGCAAGGGGCAATTCGGGGCCAAACCCATCCCCACCCCCTTCCACCTCCCTCGGACGAGGTGGAGAAATCTCCCAGTCCACCCCGTCCCACCCCCTATTTCGCACCCATTCCACCCCGTCCCACCCCCTTGCCAAACACCGAGGCGCGAAATTCGAAATCACATCCCCACCCTAGTGAACCCCATCCACCCCGTCTCACCCCGTTGCCAAACACGGCCTTACTCGGTGTCAGCGGCTAAGAAAGGACTGGCACGTACATGGCAAATTATTGGTCGAACGCATAGTGGGAAGAAACCTCGTGAAGACAAAGCCGGTGATATTTCGTCTCCCTCCTTCTCAGAATCAAACAATTCCGGAAGGATGATTGAGGAAGAAAGTATTCCTGAATGGAAATTAGAATGATGTTAAACTTTAATCTAATAGATATAAATTTTATATTTATTTAATTTTAATATAAACTGGTGCATATTCGGCTCATCCTCAACCATGACTCTCTCATGTCTCACCCAAAAATTCAGATTCTCGTCCTAAAGGACGCTCTTGAGTGGTGGGTCAGCAGGGTCTGATCGACACCACCCAAAGTCCCAAACTCTTACCTTGTATCAAAAAAAAACAAAAATGATTCATCTTCTTATATTAGGATGATAGTGAATGTTTTAAAAAAAGTTTGACGGATACTTGATAGTGAGGTATCATCAAGCGTCAAAATGGTTTACAGTTTTATTGACGAATAAAGTGAATTTTTTTTATTATATTTAACCCTTGACCATATAAAAAAACTTAGATAAAGAAATAAATTATGCATTTTCAAAGTCATTAACATGTTTAAATCAATAAAACATCATACAAAACAAATAAACATCATAATCATTTTAGCCATTATTAGATTCAAACATAAAATTATATAAAAATGTTTAAATAAACATTACAATTCATAATTTTCACATTAATAAAATAAAACAATAAAAATCAATCTCGAATCTTACACAAACCGCGAAAATATCAAATACGAAGTACTAATTAATTAGGTGGTTTGACTATTAGCCAAAGCTAAATATCTCTCGTTAGTGCATGTCAAACAGACATTAAGGACATTTTTTTAAACACCGTGACCATAGTTTATTAGACTCTATATATTCTGAAAAGCAAGATCGCCGAGTTTTGATTTCGAAGAAAAACGAGGATAAAAATAGTAGAGGAGAAGGGAGAAGAACGTGAGGTTTGGATACACGATTCTACGTCTTCGGGGCCTTAAGAGTTAGTCTTAAGCCACTAATGAAAGAGA
This sequence comes from Persicaria maculosa, assembly GCA_963922045.1. NCBI lineage: Eukaryota > Viridiplantae > Streptophyta > Magnoliopsida > Caryophyllales > Polygonaceae > Persicaria > Persicaria maculosa. Next base: position 42,636,283 of record OY998258.1, read on the forward strand.
AAATACAGATCAGAGCAAAACTGATAGTACAAGTACAAATCTAAGTGAAACCCAAAAGCATACCACGAAAACAATTAAGCAAGAAATAAGAACTTTTTTTGAAGTCTCAGATCTGAAGACACAATTTCAAATCTGAGAAGAAAAAAAAAGCATCAAGCAGTTGCTGGTTGCCGGAGGAGCCTTCAACTTTTAAACACCACGAAGTCTCGCCGGAGAAGAAGATCTTCAATGGCTAGAAGTGAAAAGGACTTGAAGCAAACTCTACCCCTAATTGTCCTTTCAGCCCCCCGCCTGTTTTGGAGCTCGAGGAATAGGGGGAAATCAGACGACGTGTGCAAGCTGAGAAATGCATCCTTATATAGAGCAACCCTAGTCGAAACGCCGCATTTCAAAGCGTTGCTTCAATCCAGCTTCCAAGCAACCAGCTCAAAGGATTGGGCCATGTGATGAATGGGCTATGGACCTAAAACCCAATCTTGGCAGTTGTATCCGGTTAAGAGATCAAGCTTAATTGGCCAGCTCAATTCAATCCAATCCGAAAGTAGCTAACACCCAAGATTAGCTTATTACCTTAAGCCACATTACACCAATAGATTTCTTGTTACACATATTACATACATACAATATATACATATGAAAAATGAAACTTAGAACAAATATACAAGTTCTCAACAATTCATCTTATACTGCCTCACCCAATTGGTGAGATTGCCCCACCTAATGAGTAGCATGCATGGTATATCCAGAGTCAAGTATCCAACATACTCATTCATATTTAAATAACAAAACCCATACGAAACAAAAAATAAGTTCATTCAAACTCGAGTAAATTACGCCACTAGTATATTACTAGTGTTTTATACATTTTTTTCTTATTGGTCTTTAACTTTTCGTTCATTCCATTCAAACCTTTAACCAGTGGCGGCTGCATGACGCTCGAAAAGGTGGGGCAAAATTACAGACGAAATTGCAGACTTTAAATTTGCAGGGTCGTTCAATCAATTTTGGAGGCCCTGTACAATTATGAAAATAAGGCCTATAATAATATAGTCATTCTTACAAATAAATATTATTATGTACAAAAGGGCACTTGAATTCTTATACAAATTAATATCATTATGTATGTAAGGGTATTTGAATTCATACATCACTAAATTAGTTCCCATAGCTTTAAAATATTTCAGGCTATAAAGTTCATTGTAGAGATTTTTTTTACATTAAAAAGTTTATATTTATACCATACGATCATATAGTACAAATATTATAGATCATTATACCATATGAATTATCTTTTTCTACAAAGGTTTCAATGAATTATAAGTCTCTTTTCATTATAATTCTTTTAATTCACCTATTTTATGGGTTCTAATTAATTTTAAGTAAATTTAATTTGTTTAATAGGATGTTGAAATTTTGAATGTTTTATTTTTTTTAAAGTATAAAATATTTATGAAATCTTATAGTATATTACTAAAGTTGAGAAAAATAATTCGAAATGCCATCATCCTATAATTGTGTCTTTTAGGAGAAAAACATCAAAGATATGCTAAATAAAAAGATATAATTAATTATTTTAATATTAATAAATTATTTAGCATCATCATTATTAATAATATAGAAGAGGTAATATGTCTACATTCACTATAATTGTTTAAGAAAGGAAAAGTGAAGATAAGAAAAAAAAATTGAAATAAAGAAAAGGATAACAAAAGCAAAAAGTGGGAGAGGGGAATCGAACCAGGAATTGTGACTCTTAGGAGAAAAACATCAAAGATATGCTAAATAAAAAGATATAATTAATTATTTTAGTATAAATAAATTATTTAGCATCATCATAATTAATAATATAGAAGAGTTAATATGTCTAAATTCACTATAATTATTTAAGAAAGACAAAGTGAAGATAAGAAAAAAAAAACAAATTGAAATAAAGAAACGGATAACAAAAGCAAAAATTGGGAGGGGGGAATCAAACTAGGAACCTTTTGTATCTCTTAATTTCCTCTCCATCTTATTTGCCAACTGAGCTAAATGGATTAATTGACCATGTCATTTTTAATTTTACTTATTACAACAATCCCATAGATATAAATAAATTATTTTTTGCTCTAAACTATGGGACTCGTGGGTCGAAGGGTGAGATGGTCGTCTACGCGCGCCCTACCCTGGGACCGCCCCTGTCTTTTAACTTTTTACACCTATTTTATATTGGTCTTTAACTTTCGTTCATTCCATTAAAGTCCATAATCTATTGAATTTACTTGTCTCATTACTCGTTTTTCACGGTTTTTTTAATAAATTGTATTTCACCATAAAATATTGAATTATGTAGGGGAGTTTCTTTTAATTTATTACAGTATTAGTCTAAATTATTTATAAATTTCAAAAATAAAATATTTTATTTTAAAAATAATTTAGGCTAAATTGACATTTATATACAATTTCAATTAAATAATATTTCATAAACATCTATATATAATAATGAGAATGAGAATCATAATAAAAATATAAATTTCAATTTCAATTTTAAATTAAATAAGCTCATTAATAATTGATTTTTAGTGTTATAATTTATAATTTTTAGTAAAAATAAACCCTTTTATCCTAAAAACCACACATTGTTCCCAAAATATTGTGGTTTAATTTATTTAATAAAAATATACATAAAATAAAGTTGGAAATTTTTAGTGTTTATACATTTTCACTTTTTAAATTAAAATCCTCTTATTTGTGCTTTTATTTTTTGGTGAAAAATTAAAAAAAAAAAAATTTTGACTAAAAATAATTTAGATCAAGATTACTGGAGTATTTCTTAAAAATAGATTAAAAGTAATTTAAAATCTAAGCCGTTTGTCCTTTTTAATAATGAGATATTTTAATTAAAATTTTATTGTTATCATATAGTATGATATTTACAAGTTTATGAAATATTATTTTAAAAAAATAATTTATTCTAATTTACTACCAAGGTTACTTTTTTTTATAACCAATCTTAAATATTCACCTAAAAATTTCCAATAAGAGAAAAATAACTCAATAAGAGAATTTTGATTTTAAAAAGTACAAATAAGAGAATTTTGATTTTAAAAAGTACAAGAGCTCGTTTGGTTGGCAACCTAAAAACCCAGGAAGTAGAACTTCCCAGGAAGTAGGAGAAATTCCTGTGTTTGGTTGGTATTTTTGCAATTAAAAAACGCAGGAATTCAACTTCCCGGGAAGTTGAATTCCCCCAAAATGAAGGAAGTTCACTTACCTAGTTCCCCCTAGGTAAGTTCAACTTCCCCCATTTTTAACTTAGAAATTTCTATTTCCTTCGTTTAATCTCCTAGAATAAAAAATCAACCAAACATATTTTTAGAATTCCCGTCAATTGGATTTCCCGGAGATTCAATTCCCGTGAAGTAACTTCCCGGGAATTTCAATTCCCACATTGAACCAAACGAACCCCAAATAGAGGAGATTTCAAATACTAAAGTAGCGTTAATAAATTTATATTTTGATTAAATAAATTTCTACCATTAATTTATCTACATTAAAATAAAAACACAAATAATAGGATTTTGATTTTTTTCAATTATCTACATTTTTTAGGATGATAAAAAAAACTATATAAAATGCTGATTTTTAATTAATTTTATAAAATACTTATATGAGTATAAAATTATTTTTAAAAATTAATAATAAAAAATTTAACATTTATTTTACAATCTTAAAAAAATGTATAAATAGTAAATGATACGGAGTATATTATTGATATTTTTTCCAAAGAAGCTAATGTTGGATCAGCAATCCAAACAGAAGCCTCTGCCATGATGGGAAATTCTACATCAGATTGAAGAAATCCAAAGGCTTACAGTTGAATTCTTATCAGTGGAGATCCGACATATATTTAGAGAAGCAAACCATACTGCGGACTATATAGCCAAATCAGGTGTAATTTGTAACTTACCCTCTATTCCCTACCATAGGGATCTCTGTAAAATCATCCTCCAGGATGATCCGGGAGTTAGGTTGCTTTGTTAGCAACGGCTCCCAATGTTTGCCTACTGTAAAAAAAAAAATGAGTTGGCTTTGTTTTATAGTATTGGATAGCTTGCACATTTATTTTATTTTTGTATTTTTCTTTCCGTCATTTGCTTTGTGTTGTTTTCTTTTTGTCATTTACTTTCGTTATTAGATTTGATTGTACATGATAATTAGTTTATCTACCAACTTATCCGGTATCTTTATTTCTCTAAACTTTTCTAAATAATTGAATTCTTATCTTGGTTTAAAAAAAAGGGAAATTCCGTTTGGTACCCCCGAGTTTTTGACAATTCCGGATGGTGTCCCACACTTTTTTTTTGTCCGGATGGTACCCCTGAGTTTTGTCAAAAGTCCGGCTCATGCCCAAAACTCATAGTTTCTTCTTTTTAATGAATAAAACCATCCATTATTTTTATTTTTTCATAAATATGCCCATTTACTTTTAACATTAAACAAAACTACTTATCATTTAACTAAATTCAAAACAAAATTGACAAAATCACCTTTATTTTTTAAAATTAATAAGATCACACATTATTGCCAAAGTTGTAGCAAAAAATACCCATTCTTTCCAAAAAAATTTTTTGAAGAAAATCAACTATTATTTTTGACATTACACAAAAGATCCGTTACATATTTTTCATATTTTATACTCATTATTTGTCAAATATTGCATGTACATAATCACCCATTATTTACAAAATTTTGCACAAATCCACTATCTTATTATGTGAACAAAAATAGTTAACCTATACATTATAAAAAAATACTTTGTAAAACCATACTTTGTGTAAAACCACCCTTTATGCTTTAAAAAATGCACAAAATCATTTCTTGTGTAATAAAAGAAGGTGTTATTCATTTCTTTTGTTTGGAATACATAAAACCTAATAAAATAAGAATGATTAATCTCTTATTATATTTTTCTTTTACAAGAAGAAAAATAAATAAATAAAATTTACTTTTCTTTTTCAAAAAAACTATAATCAAGCATTTGGTTAAATTGATCAATCACATTTACAAATGTTTAAAGTTAATGAGATATAAGTTAAATATTGTTTTGAAAAATAATATGTGTTAAAAATATTGCAATAAAAAATTTTGGAAATATTGCAATAAAAATTTTGGAAATATTGATCAATCACATTTACAAATATTGCAATAAAAATTTTGGAAATAATATGTGATTTTGTAAAATTTTAAAAAATAAAGTTGGTTTTGTCACTTTTGTGTTGAATTTTGTTAATTAATATGTAGTTTTGTTCAATGTTAAAGGTAAATGGGCATATTTATGAAAAAATAAAAATAATGGGGGGTTTATTCATTAAAAAGAAGAAACTATGAGTTTTGGGCATGGGCCGGACTTTTGACAAAACTCAGGGGTACCATCCGGATAAAAAAAAAGTATAGGACATCATCCGAAATTGTTAAAAACTTGAGGGTACTAAACGGAATTTCCCTAAAAAAAATAACGGAGAGGCAGGCCCCGCGTTATGTCCCGCCATTAATCTCGGGCGCCATTGCAAAGGGAGGTGCGTTGTATCTGTCCTAAATTCTGATCATACAAATATTTGTTTTTTTCCTCCAAATCATAATAAAGTATAAAATAAAATAAATCCTCAAGTTAATCCCCATTCCCCACCCATGCGAAAATGACACGTAGCAATTTCATTTCTAAAATATGTTACTTGTTTTGTCCTATTCCAAAACGGGATTTTTAGAGAAATAAAATAGTACTGTTTGTCTATCCTATGTAAAAAATATAGATTAAGAAACCAAATTGAAAAACTATTTTTCTAAATAATAGAAAACTCTATAATTGTTTTTAAAAAAATGGCTAAATTGAGTGTATATAGGAGAATATTTCTCAAATCAGAATGCTAGCAAATCCGAATAAAATAAGCTTAAAATGTTGAAAATATTGTTAAACTCCTAATTGTTTTGGGGTTTACTTATATTTTCAAGAAAAACGGTCACAGCTATTTTGAAAGTTTAAAGGTAAAAACTATTTTAATTCACTTTTGCAACTTCAGCTGGATTATATACTCGTTCCATACACACCATCAGGGTCGTTTGATTAACAAATGGAAAAAAAAAAAGTGAAACTAATTAAAATAACTCAACCTTTGGAGGGGTGTTAAAAAAATATCCTCACCTTTCAACTGTAAGAAAAATAACCCAACATTTAGGGGAGATTGTAATAAAATATCCCGAGTCATTTTTCCGACCATAAATTGGATCAAAACATTGATATACAATTGGTTAAATGATCTCATTCTAATTGAAATAAGTCAATATTATCAAAAATTCACCAAAATCCTAATTTCGTCAATTATATGTCATCATTTTTGCTCATATTTATAGTCGTAAAAACAATTGGGATACTTTGTTACCCCATCTCCCAATTATTGGGTTATTTTTCTTACTGTTGAAAAGTGGGGTTATTTTTTTAACCACCCCTCCAAAGGTTAGGTTATTTTAATTAGTTTTGAAAAAAAAAAATCTAAAATCACATACAGCAAGATAAATACATTCATTTGATTGCATTTTTTATACATAAAAATATTCGAGAGATCATATAACAGAGTACTTGATTTCTTAAAAACCCAATAAATTAACAGACAAACTAACCGTCCTTACAAATAGACACGCCTAACATAAATAAAAGTGAAGCTACATGCTGAAAGTGTTCTACATAAAGTGAAGCCCAGACTCAAGTGTCATACATTTGATTGCTTTTCTAAAGTTGGAAAGAACTCAAGAATTCAACTTTTTGTTAATTTAATTAATTGACAATAATACAGTACAATTTTTTTTTTTTTTTTGATAAGGTAAAGATTTTGATGAGGTCAGGTCCTACTGGACCACCACCCAAGGACATCCTTACGGATGAGTACGCGCAGAGCAGGATCAACGAGGAGGTCCCGCGTGGGCGTTGTGTGGATTAGACGCATGATCCTGTCGGCGATCGAGTTGATCTCCCGGAAGACATGGCCGAATTGCACCATAGCAAAGTGTTGGAGTAGAAGCAGGGTGTCAGAAATCAGTATCTCAATCTCTCACGGGCAGCACCACAGGCCTCGCAAACAATTGATGACGGTCAGGTTGTCGCCTTCAATCATGATGTTCGGAAGTCGGAGCTCCTTTGCCTTGGCGATGCCTCCTCTGATCGCCAGAGCCTCCGCAACTAATGTTGAGATGTGTCCACATTTGAAGCCGCCACACTCGATGACTGCCTCATTGTGGTCCCTAATAATGAAACCTGCAGAAGCTTCACCCGAAGATAGTTTGAATCCATCAAAATTAATTTTGAAAGATCCCTCATCTGGTTTGCTCTATCTCAAATTTCTTCTTCTCCGTGGTTGAGTTGCCCGAGTTTTCTGGTGGTGGCATGTGGCCTCCTCTTCAAAGGTCAATTTAGAGGCAGCTCAGTTCTGTATTTGTTGTTTGGTATAGTTCTCCATAGTATGGATGGATGTTGTATTGAGGTTTTCAAATACTTGTCGATTTCTGCTTGTCCATAGGCTCCACCATGTCGTCGCAAGTCTTCCTTTTTGCTCGTTATTGAGTTTAGTGAAAATTTCACATACAATGTTTTTTATTGATTTGTTTCTAGTGTCAATTCCTCGAATCACTTTTTCAATGTTTGGGTCAATTTTGTGAATCAGTTGTAGGGTGTTGTTGCATTCGGTAAAGAGATGGATTGGACTTTCATCCGTCCGGTCACATAAAGCGCAAGATAATGGAACATGAATGCCTTTGTTTGCTAGTCTGGTTTTCGTCAGGATTCCATCTAGTGTAAGTTTCCTGGTGAAGTTTTTGACTTTCGAGAATGTGTCTAGGTTCCATATCCATGCCGTGTCACAAGTTTCTTCTGTGTTTTGCTTTGTGATGTGTGCTAGGGCACTTGTCGTGCTGAACCAACCATTTTTACTTGGTTTCCAGTACATTCTGTCTTCTATTTCGTGTTCTGGTATGTAGATGGCATTGATCTTGTTGACCACCTCCATTGGAAGGATGTTGGATAGTTCATCAATATTCCATTTCTTGTTGATGTCAATGTATTTTTCCGCTTTTTCATTTTTGTTGATTGTGATGTTTGGGTGTTGTCGACCTTATAGTGGTTTTCCGTCTAGCCTGATGTCTTTCTAAAAATTTATCGTCTTTCCATTTCCTATTTGACATATTAGTCCTTTGTAGAATTCTTCTTTTAGTTCTATTAGTTTGGCCCATTGTCAAGCTGAATTTCCTTTTCGCTGGTATTCAAGGACGGGTGTTTCTTTCAAATATTTTTCTTTAATCACTTGGACCCATGGGTTACATGGCTCTGCTAAGATTTTCCAAAGCAATTTCATTTGTAGTGCTTGGTTCATATCTTTTGTTTTATGTATTCATGCACCTCCCAATTGTTTCTGCTTGCACACCTTGTCCCAACCAATCGGGGGGGGAAAGGATTGATCTTTGTTCCAGAAGAAGCATCTATTTATTTGGTCAAGTTCTTTATGGATTGTTGTGGGGAGCATAAAATTTTGCATAATATAATTTGGCTTAGTTGCCAGATTTGATCTTATTAGGGTCACCCTTCCTTCTTGTGAGAGAGAGTTGGCTTTCCATTTCGCGAGTTGCTGTCTAGTTTTGGTTACTGTTTCTTCAAATGTGGTTCGGTTGACTCGACCATTGATAATGGCACAACCGAGGTATTTATCAACTGCTATCTGGTTTATGATATGGATTGTACGTACTTTGGATCAGTTGTTTTGTACTGTTGGGGATTTTTGGGGTAGTTTGAAAGGCCGATTTGTGGAAATTGACCTTTTGTCCCGATATGGCACGATAGTTGTCAATCATATTCTTCACCACTCGACACGAGTCTTGGTTTGCCTTTGCGAATATCATCATATCACCCGTGAAGGATAGGAAGGGGATTTTCATGCATGATCTAGATATTTTGAATTCGATGGATTTGTCTGACTGGTTTGAAGCGGCTTGTAATTTCCTAGCAAGAATTTCTGCTCCTATGATGAATAGATAATGTGAGAGTGGATCTCCTTGTCTGATCACTCTCCCTGGTATGAAGGGGTCTGTGGGGCTATCATTAACCAAGATTGAGAAGGAGATGGTCTGGACACATTGCTCTATCCATGTTCGGAATTTTTGGCAAAAGTCGATTTTTTCTAGAACTTTGAATAGGAAGTCTCATTCTACTCTATCATATGCCTTTTTCATATCTATTTTGATGGCAATCCATTCTTCTTTACAGCGTCTACTTTTAAATAAGGGGAAGATTTCATTTTTACTCTTCTTATATAAAATTTTATTTCTCCTATATTTTTTTAATTTCAAAACATGAAAATTCATCTATACATTTTTTAATAGAAAGACGTGAATGAACAATTGTAATTCTGATGTTAAACCAAACAAACCTGAACATAATTTTTATGTCAATGATGATAATATGCTAGTGCTATTATTTTTTCCCATTAAACACATGCAAGATCTAAAATTGTATTTCCTAGGTTAAACCAAATAAACCCTACATAATTTTTACCCTTTTCAAATTTCACCTATTACCACATCATGATCATTTGCTATAGGTGCAAGCCAGAACATAAATGGCATATAATGTGAACACACGAATAAATACACAATGTGTTAAATAAGGCATTTTGCATAGTACACCAACAAGGCTTTAATGGCACAATCTTTAGTGGCAGACTATCTTGCTCGTAGTGTTCATGCATCTCTTGTCGACGTCAGCTGTGAGGATGATCTAGAACTGCATGTTCTTGTCCGGAAAGATGCACTAGGAAGGGCCTCTGTTGCGGCCGACCCGGCCTAATCTTTATCTAGCGTAAAAAAAAATGGCACAATCTTTGCTTGGTTTTTCTATCTCTAAGGATATAGAGAATAAGAAGATTTATTAGGAAAGATTTTTCATAATTGTATTGTTTTAGCTTTTTTTAATAATGTTTTCCTAATCGATGTTAGGTTAGGTAGAGAATCTTAGTAAAGTTTCTTATCTTATGTTCCAAAGGCATAGGATCTTATATTTTTTCTGACATGAAACAAAATTTATACTTTTTCTTACATGAAACAATTTTTTTAAAATTGTAAAGAAACAAAAGTTTATCCTTGTTGATATAGTAGGACTCGTTTGATTAAACATATGTGATATTTTAATCCATGAAACGTGTGTTATTGATTGTGTTACTTTATGTGAACTAGCTAGACTCTACATGTTTGGTTCAAAATGGAATTAATAGGTGATTGGATTTAGTCTGTGTAAATAAAAGATTTAATGGATAGACAAAGTGGAATAAGAAAATCTCACACGGTCCATTCTAAGTCACTATATATGTGATTGTGAATTCATGGATCTTGCAGGGTTTAGATACATTATTAAGAAGATAAGTTTGTATGTTTATTTTTCAAAAATATCAACCAAATACATCTACGGCCGGTACTCCATCCGTTCGTTAAAATATGTCATTTTAATTTCATATAAAAAATTTAAGGAATTTAACAAATATACTCCGTACTATTTTTCTCTCATTTATTATACTATCTTGTTACTTTATATATATATATATATATATATATATATATATATATATATATATATATATATATAAACTACATCTAATAATCATGACAAATGCCATTTTCTTTAAGAAAATATTAAAATACCTATAAAGACATATTTTTATGAACAAAATTAACACTTTAGAATGAAATATTTTATCATTTAAAGAAAAAACAAAATTAATTAAAATTAAAAGGATAAATCTATATCTATATAAAATAACAAAGTAGAAGTATTCTAGAGTTGAGTTTGAATGCGTTCATTTTATTGAGATTCACCAATGACCTAAAACGCTAACTTTAGGAGTTGCCCTGCCGCCACCAAGCGGACTTCTCTTTGGTGAGGGCTTGCCTCCTCCGCAACCACCCACCAAACGCCTTTTCCCACTCGTAAAGACTGCTCCCTTCCCGAGAATGACAATATTCCCTTGAGCGGGACGATGGCAGTATTCCCTTGGGTGCAGTGATATCCGTGTTTGCAAGGTATTTTCAATTGAAGTGCAGGTCTTTTGGGTTCTAGAAATAGGCGTCTTATAACAGGTCTTTGGGGCTCTAGAATTTCTAATTAGTAAAGCAATATCTTTTTGTTCCCTCAATATGCTTTTCACGGGGGAAAATTGATGTTCCCATGAAAATGGTTAATGTGTGTTTGAAGCAATTGTTCATGAATGAAAAACAGTTCGTGGGTGGAAATGGTTATTATTTTTGAAGCTGGATCTGTTGATATCTCATTGCAATGGTTAATATGTGTTTGAAGAAACTGTTATCATTTTATTTATGCACAACACAATATTTTATTCTTGCACTTTATCATTTTATTATGTATTTTATAATCTTAATTGAGCACTTCATAATCTTATTCATGCCCTTCATCATTTTATTCTTGCATTTTATTATTTTATTTGCACAACATAAAGTTATATTTGCACAACATAATGTTATATGTGCACAACAAAAAGTGTTGACAAAAAAATTTAAAAAGTGTTGGTGTGAAAAAAAAAAAATTTGCACAACATAAAGTTATATTTACACAAAATAATGTTATATGTGCATAACATAAAATTATATTTGCATGAAAAAAGTGGTGGCACGAAAAAAAATGTTGGCGTGGAAAAAGAAAAAAAACTGACACGGGTAGGGGGCACAGTGGGGGCGCAGGTGACACGCAGGGGCAGAAGGCACATGGGGGTGGATATTTTGTTAATTAAACCGGGATTGACATTTTTCTAATTAAATCAGGAGGGTGGGCGGAATGCAAATTAAACCACAAAATATGGACATTTTGCAAACTATCTCAACCAAATTTGGGAACGAAGGCCTACAATGAAGATGAGATGTTTGCAGCGTTTTGTTAAAAAAAAGAAAGTAGGAAAGCATCCCGACTCAACCGGATCGACCCAAACTTGAACCCGGTTAAACCGGGAAATTATGAGGTAGTTCGGGTTTGGGTAAAAAAAAAAACAGGTCTTGACCTTTAATTTACCAGGCATACGAGTTGGGTTTTCAGGTCAGGTTGTATTTTAACAGGTCTAACATAACTTCATATTTTCCTAATATTTCAACTCACAAATTCTAAGATTTTGAAGGCAACACATATTAACGTTTCTTTATCGTTATTCTTGTGACTGGTAAAGTAGCTCGTTCTAACTACTTTTCCCAATTTGCATATGGAGGGATCATTCAGTTCGAATTTTATTTTTTAATTGTTCATTCAATTCCTATTGCATAATGTTAATTAACTACGTTTATTTATTTGTTGTTCTCGTGTCTCTCCCATCCAAACTAAGTTCTAAATGACGGCTCCCGTTGATGTCATCGGTGATTTGCATGCTTCTAGGCATGATTGAAAAATATTGCTCAAGATTATTCTCCTTTTGGACGACATCATTTCCATCTTATAGAGTTGTGTACAGAATTAACTTTGAAATATATATATATATATATATATATATATATATATATATATTATTAAATACTTAAAGCAAAAGTAATCCTTATAGAAAAGTTTGCGGCATGTGTCGGACTTTAGATTTCTTTTGTTTGATTTTCTTCTATTTTGCACATCCGCAGTGCACAATTGCACCCGTACATTTAGCGATATAAAACTCGTGTAAAGGCTTATTTGGTTGAACATAGGAAATATGTTTCCTAAGAAGTTACTTCCTATAAGTCAATTCTCATGAATTATAATTCCCGCTAATTTTAAAAAGTTGTTTGGTTAAGTTACTTCCTAAGAATTTGTTTGGTTAAATTATAATTCCCATAAATTATAAATCATGGGAATTGGGAAAATGTGCTTGGTTTGATTTTGGAATATAAAAATTAAAATGATGAAAATATAAATTTTCAATTAAAAAGGGTGGAAGGGAAATTTACCTAGAGAAAACTAGGTAAGTAATTAAACATCCTCCAAAATAAGGGAATTTAAATTCATAGGAATTCAACTTCCTGTATTTTTTCATGACAAAAAATCAACCAAACACATATAAACTCTAATTCCTAAGATTTTCTGCTTCCTGAGTTTTTTACTTGCCAACCAAACGAGCCCTAAATGAAATTCCCCCATTTTATAAGAATTTGAATTTCTTGGAAGTCAAATTTTTAGATTTTTTCATATTAAAAAAACAACCAGACATTAGGGATGACAATTTCACCCGCACCCAATGGATATCCGTCTCACTCGACCCGAAAAAGTGGGTGAAAATCCGATATAAAACGGATATTAAATGGGTGATGGGTCGGGTCGGATTCGAGTGAAGGTATTTTCCACCTGTCACCCGACCCATTACCCGACTTATATTTATAATAACATTATATATACAAAATTACCTATATACCCCAACCCATAATTAAACAAAGCTATCAAACATGCTTTTAGCTTGAAGTGTTGATAGTTGTGTGGATCTTTAGACCGTATTTGACTATATTTGGTAAATGTTTATTCATCAAAGTGTTCGACGTATGTTTTTCTATAAAAAAAATTGTTGAATTTGATGAAGTATGTTTCACCCGAATTATCATCCGATCCATCCGATCAACCGGGTGAGTAATGAGTGGATGAGACGGGTGAAAGATTTGATGGTTGATGGGTCGGGTAGGGTGAAGAGTTTTAAGAGGTGGGTCGGATGACAGAAGTAGATCATCCACCTACCACCCGACACATTGTCAGATTTGTCACCCCTACAAAACATCTATATAGGCTGTATTTATCATATTTCCTTTTTTTTTGTGAGCAGTATTTATCATATTTCCTGAACTTTAGACTTGCTGGTTTTTAAATGGTTAAGTAAACGGGCTCTAAATAGTGGTCCTGGTCCCTTTTTTAATCCATTATCGATTTATTGGACCTCTCCATCCCCGGGAGTGACTTGTGTTTCGTAGTGAGAGAACTGTTTAACCGTGCAAGTTGCAATTCAAGGTTTGAGCGCCAGCCAGCCAGAGCCAAGCCGTTCAGACAGGACAGAAACCGAAAAGGACGACTCACACGGCTTAACTGGGGCCCACTGCCGGCTTAACCATGGTTAGTTCACAGGATTTCTGCACAAAAGCCCATAAATCCTATTTCTCTCTCTTCCTCCCTCCTCTTTCGTTCGCTATCTTCCTCCCACGCCGCTCTCTCTCTCTCTCTCTCTCTCTCTCTCTCTCCCCCCCTCTCTCCAATTACTACACACAAGTGACAAAGCACCATCAGATTCGCAATCACTTTGTCTCTGAATGTACGCCTGAGCTCTCTTTCTCTCTCTCTCTGCACAGAAACCTGTGTCTCCTTCTCTCTGCACCAAGTATCTATGGTGGATGGCGGTGGAGGAGCTGTTTGTGGTCAAATAGAGGTATTTTTGCTCTTTTTATTCAAAACGCAATTTCTTCACCTGGAATCGGATTGATTTTCGTTTTGCTTGCTGCTCCGTCTTTCACTCCTCGTGAAATTACTGTTTGTGAAGCTTTTTTTTTTCCCTTCTTCCTCCTCTCCTTTTCTACTTGTCGGATAGGTTTTGCTGAATCAGCTTGTGCCTTGTTGGATGATCTAGTTATGATTGAATTCTATCTGGTTATATCACAAAAAAGGCCTTTATTGAAAAAAATTCAATGATTTTGCACAATTTGTTCCCTCTTTTTTTTGGTGTTTGTTCTTCAGAATTTGATTATCCGGATTTCAAAATCAAGCTAATTTGCTGGACTATATTGCTCTTACAAATTGCCACAGATGACTTAATTGTTCCTTTCTTTCGTTATTTGTATGTTTTTGGGGGCTGAAGGAAAGAAAAATGGTTTCTATGACGGCTATGTTTCTTCTGTTGTACCTAAGCAAAGCTGGAATTTCTTAAATTACTAGTCAAACTGATTAAAAGCTAGATCTGGAAAACCCTAATCCTCATCGGCCACTTCAAACCTACGTTTACGTTTCCCTGAATGCTTGTATTGTGTTTTTTATATTGTGTGAAAAGATGAGCAATTATTTCTGGATGTGATCTCATTCTTTGATAGAGATCGTTTCATCTTTTGGCGTTTCTTCATCTTGGGGATGCCTTTATTTATGAGGAAACTGTTGGGATGTGTTATTTGATGGTGGTTGCTGTTTTCACATTGGAGGGGGGTTTTCTCTGCTTCTCTGGCTGAAGATTTGGCATTTATAAATACGCGTTTGTGAATCTGTTTCTTCTTAATTGAACTTCATGTGCTTTGAACACTGTAATCTTTGTCTTTAATTTGTATTTATGATACAGGTTTTGCACCTTCTTTACATTAAAATCCTGATCAACTCATTCTTGTATAAAATGTTCTCTGCAGAGACGGAGAGGATGAATTGATAACTGTGTTCGTGTATTCCTTAAGTTAGACAAGCTGACAAGGCTCTCTTTCCCGAGTATTCAGTTGTTTCGATTCAACTTTTTCTGCTTTTCTTTGTGGCTCGTTGGTTGTTGCAATGTCAGGGATGGGTTTTTTCGATGAGATGGGTTTTGGAGACATTGACTTTCTCCAGGAGACGACTGTGGAGGGAGGGGCATGTCAAGAAGCCGAGCCAGAGGCGACCATGGAGGACGACTATTCAGATGAAGATGTGGATGTTGATGAGCTTGAGAGGAGGATGTGGAGGGACCGGATGCTCTATAAGCGGCTCAGGGAACGGAGACAGAATAAAGCTAAAGAAGGTGTAGATGCAACCAAGCCGCGCCAGCCCCTCGAGCAAGCTAGGAGAAAGAAGATGTCTAGGGCATTGGATGGGGTTCTCAAGCACATGTTGAAGATGATGGAGGTGTGCAAGGCTCAGGGTTTTGTCTATGGGATCGTCTCTGACAAGGGGAAGCCAGTTAGCGGTGCATCTGACAATCTTCGGGCCTGGTGGAAAGAGAAGGTCAGATTCGATAGAAATGGTCCAGCTGCAATAGCAAAGTACGAGGTGGATAACTCTATTCCTGGTAGTAATGAGGATTGCAGCATAACAGGATCAACTTCTCATACCCTGCAAGAGCTCCAAGATACCACCCTTGGTTCGCTTCTCTCGGCTTTGATGCAGCACTGTGACCCACCCCAGAGGCGTTTCCCTCTGGAAAAGGGTGTTCCCCCGCCTTGGTGGCCCACTGGCAAGGAGGAGTGGTGGCCACAACTTGATCTGCCCAATGATCAGGGCTCACCACCCTACAAGAAGCCGCATGATCTCAAGAAAGCATGGAAGGTCAGTGTCCTGACTGCTGTGATCAAGCACATGTCACCGGATATCGCCAAGATTCGCAAGCTTGTTCGTCAGTCTAAGTGCTTACAAGACAAGATGACAGCTAAAGAAAGCGCCACATGGTTGGCAATCATTAATCAGGAAGAATCCTTGGCTCGGAAGATGTATCCTGATATGTGCCCTCCTATATCTTCCGCTGCAAGCGGGTCTCTGATAATTAGTGAATCCGGTGATTATGATGTTGAAGGGGTGGAGACGGAGCTTGGTCCGGAAGCACATGAATACAAGCCACGAAATATCACTGTGATTGATTATGGAACTGGGAACAACGAGCAGTTTCTTTCACCACCTGTGACGGCTCCAGTGATCAAGGGAGAGATTGTTGATCTGACCATGGATCACACCGAGAAGAGGAAGCAGCCACCCTCTGGGTCAAACCAGATTATGAATCATAAGCTTTATGTATGTGAGCACCCTCAGTGTCCTTACAATGACCACCGCCTTGGGTTTCTTGACAGGAAGTCGAGGAACAATCATCAAATGAACTGTCTGTACAGGCTCAATTCTGGCCAAGGCTTCGGAGGACCAAACTTCCACACCAACGAAAGCTACCGTCACCTTGACGAGTCTAGAAACTTCCTAGTATCCCTCAATCAATCCAAACTGTCTATGCCATCTGTGAACCATACTCCATCCTATGCTGAAGTCAAGGAGCAAACTTCCAAGTTGCCTCCACCATCCATGACCCACTCTTCCTTTGCGGAATCCAAGCTGTCTCCACCATCATCTATATCCCATTCTTCTTCGTTCAATCAACCAATGCAGCCTCCAAAGCATGTGATCCATTCCTCATCCTTCATTGAAAACAAGATGACAACCACTTGTCTGACCCAAGCACCGTCCTTCAACCAACCGAACATGTTTGATCCTTCTCTAAGCCAGGGTCTGGCATCAGGGCAACCAAGATTACCTGGTCCTAGCCCGACCCATTCTTCATATTTCACTCAACCAAAACCGGCTACACCATCTATAAGCCAGAGTTCGGCTGTCACTGAATCCAAGCTGATTCCTTCATCTGTGATCCAACCTTCAGCTTCTTTCAATGCTTCAGCGCTTGAGCTCCCTGATAATGGGCAGAAGATTTCAGACCTCTTGTCGTTCTACGACACCAACTTTCAACAGAGCAAGAAGCTGAACTGCAATGCTGTCAATACAACTGAAGATAATAGTAATCAGCCGCAACAGACATATCAGCTCCAGATGAACAATGGTTCTTCTAACCAAGGAGGCATTTTAGGGGGCTTTACTGGCTCCGGAGAAATCAACTACCAATCCACAAATATGCAGCTTGATCAGTCCAGGGCCTTTGATTCCCCCTTCAGCAGCTATAACCCTGTTGACAGCATCACTGACATCAGCTTCAACTCTCCTTACAACTTCCCATCCACTGAATTTTCCGTAGACCAAATCCCTAAGCAGGATGCTTCTCTCTGGTTCCTGTAACTAGGAAAGGTTGAAGATTGTTGGTGTTACTTCCCTAAACTTCGGCTCCTGACAGGTGAGAGCTTCACTTGTTGAATTTAGCTGGACAGTTCTGCTAAACATCTGAAGGCATTAATCTATATGTTCCATTATACTCTATCTTCATTATTTAGGCATAACTATAAGCATGCTAGATTTGTTGGGCTCAAAGCTTCAAATAAGTTGACATTTCATTTGCTCCCAAGCATATATGCGATTTCACAAGCTATGATAAATGTATGAATTTATGTGTACAATGTTATATAATATAAACTCTAGTTTGGTTATTTCGGAGCTGTCTTTGTTGCTTAAATCATCCTTCTCATTTAGACTTGAAGCATCTTGTTTTGTTTGGAGTTGATGGCTTTATCTGTTTTGTTCTGTGATCTGCATTGGATGCTGAGATCTTGCTTGGCAATTGGCATTTTATCCGTGTCATGTCGCCTTCTTTGGTGGGCAGCTTGGACCCATCTGAAGTGACTAAAGTCGCAACGCGACAATTTCGCAAAGTTTAGGTCTTGTTAAGAAATTTGAAGTAGATCCCCCAAAGCTACTACTGGCATAAGGTTTCTTGAACTTGGGCAGTTTGAGGCACATATATAGGTGTTGTTAAATTGGAGAAAGTAGGTGTTGAGGCAAATAGGTTTCTTGAATTTCATCTCTGATTCTTACCTTTTCCTGTGATGGGTTGAACTTATAAAGCCTATAAATCAAAGTGTTTTAAGAAACATACCCATGCTATATATGTGTGTGTGATGTTGGAAAGAGGAAAGAGTCGTGTCAAATTTGAGTTATGTCCCATTCACATGAAATAAGGAGATAAAGATAAGTGCCTACCTATATTTTTTTTTTTTTTAAAAAAAACCTATTATTCAGTCTTGTCAAATCAAGTTAGAAACTGAAATTTACTATTCACTCTTCTTGACTAAGGAATGCACAACTTTTTGTGTCAAAAATCAAAATAAATATACAATTGAACAAGGAGCAATCCAAACTAATTCAATGAAAAACTCTTGGAAGAATATAAAATGACATTGATATGATATGGTTAGTGTTTTTTTTCACTAGATCTATCCAAATTTATCATATTGGCTATAAGGTGGGTAAAAATATAAAATGAGATTGATATGATTTTGTTAGTGTTTTTAATCTAAGACCCACATCAATCCTTACCTTGAAACAACTTGCCTTTCACCACCCACATCAATCAATCCTTACCTTGTTTTCATGTTTGATTCTTGAAAAGCAATTTTGAGCTATTTATATGCTATCAATATATTGCGTCAAATAAATTAGCAAATAATATAATAAGATCAATATGTTTTGAGCTATTGAGCTTCTTGTTATTTTTTAGCCTTTGAGAGTTTCTGTTCATTATTATTCGTTTTTTCTTACCTGTTTTGAGTCATTCGAAAACACATTTTCAATGTAGTCAGAAAAAAGGTGTGTATATCTCAACCCCTCAAATTCTATTTTGTGCGAGATATTATACTAAAATTGCTTTTATTGTTGTTGTAACAAGGTACATTAAGAAGTTTTAGGATTTTACCTAGTTGAACAAGCAATAGTATTTTATTTAATAGTTGCAACTAGACATGAGCACGGGTCGAACCCGTCGGGTCAAGGGTCGGGATATCTCTGACCCTAACCCTGACCCTTCCAAGCCACGGGTCAACGGGTTGTGGTGACCCGCCGGGTCAAGGGTCGACCCTTTGACCCGTCGGGTCATGACATGTCATTTTTTTAAAAGTTTTTTAAGTTTAAATAAATAAAAATAACAAGGAAGAAGGGTATGGACTGGTTTTCTAGCTGTGTACCTATCTCTCGGGGAAGAGGAATGAAAGCTCACGTAGTTCTTTACATTCGTTCTGGTCCCTATTTACCTTATCTCATGCTAAGACTCTTCTCCTTGCTTTGCATCTGAGCTCCTGACCATTGTGTCATCGTCGAGTTCTTTATCCGATTCTGACTCGATTAAGTTGTCATTATTTTGAATTCGCATCTCCACCCTCTTCCAATCGTTTAGGCAAACTTGACCTTCCAGAGTCTCGGGCAAGAGTCTTGATCTCTTCTCGCTTAATATTTGACCACATTGGCTAAAACGTTGCTCCACCGCTGGAGTTGAGCATGGAGTGGCGAATATTTGACGAGTGATTGCCTACGTAGTAGGAAATTGGGAGCTCTCTAGATTGCTACGTCATTCTATAATGTTGAATTCCTCTTCCTCTTTACCTTGATTTTTTGGTAAAAAATAGATGACCCGGCGGGTTGACACTAAGGGTCGACCCTTCGGGTTCGACCCGCCGGGTCCGCGGGTCAAAATCAGCATGACCCTAACACTAACCCTTGACCCGCCTCGACCCTGACCCTTGTTGACCCTAACCCGCCGGGTCGTCGACCCTTCGGGTTCCCGCCGGGTCAAAACCCGTCGGGTCCGGGTCGACCCTTGACCCTTGCTCATGTCTAGTTGCAACCCCTCCTAACTTTGTGGATTTGGATAAATATAACTATTTTTGTCTTGTCTTTAATTGAAGATGGAGAGCACTATCCCCTCACAATTTTTGTGGAACCAAAAAAATAGCCAAAATTATCAAATGAAATAAACTCACAAAAATCTTGATGGATAATATGTATTTTTTCACATCTATATATGCTTTACTATATTGATAAGTATGCAAGTTGTATAACCTTATGGCTAAGAAATGTCTCACTTACCCAACTTGTAAAAGATCATTGATCAAGAAATATGTGGTGGATGTTGTTTGGTTAATTGATGAAGGGCAACTTTTGTTATAATGCCAAAACTTTGGTGTCAAACAACTTGATGAGCTTGAGCTCCCTCCATTTCTTGTCAACTTGATCAATTGGGTCCTCTCAAACCCTAGATTGATTATTTTGAAAAGTCTTCAAAACGAAGATGGTTTGTTTAACTGTTCCCTCGTGTTGATGATGGGAGATGGCCACATAAATGGACAAAATGTTACACACACAATGCACGGTTGTCACAAGCATCATACCATAATAGTTACGTATTCATGTTTCGTGGTGCATATATAGAAATAAAAAAGAATGAGATTTTTAAATGTACTAAAAAAATATGATTTACACAAGATACATGCTAAAGAAAAAAAAAAGAAAAGGAAAAAAAGAAGAAGTTATACTCGCATTGTGCAAGTGTTTCTGTATAATTGTAGATGTCTTTTGGAAAAGTTATCGAACAATAATATATTTTTACAAGATTTAGTATTTCATGAACAAATTTGCATTTGCACAACAAAACCTAGTATGAGGTATTGATTCCCATCTTTTTTCAAAATAGAAATTGGACTTTCATTCCATACCTTTAGAACATGATTCCTTGCCCCCAAAAAATGAGAATAAGTTCCCCATCTAGACGAGGAGATAGATCATAGATTAAATTCACAATAGATTAAATTCACAGAAAGACTGAACAAGAAAGGAAAACCAAATCATCAAAACCCTATGATTCGAATCCGATTATCAGGTTAAAGGAGTAGGTGATTATGCCATATTAGGTTTGAAATGTGTGATATATTCATAGACTCATAATGAAAACACCTAATTAAATAAAATAGTACTTACAAGGAAAATATCTCTTCGAAATGTTATAAATAACAAACAAATAATCCCATAATATTCTTTAGTCCCTCTATTTATTTTATTTGACTCTTTATACAAAATCAACTGATATAAAAAGTATAAAGTGTCAAATAAAAAATCAATGGATACAATATTTCACATTTATAATGGAGTAGCAATTAATTGGACATGGCTAAATGAAGGGTGTTTTTGTGGGCACCAAATAAATTATTAGTCAGATTCTGGATTCTTGAGAGACAAATTTTTCAAAAAGAAAAATTGGGAAGCTGCAAACAAATATATTATTTCGACAGACTTGTAATTTGGGCGCCCAAATTAAATTTTGGGAAATTTCACGAGGTACCCCTGAGGTATTGCTATTTTCGCGAGGTATACAACTCTTTTGCATATTTCGCGTGGTACCCCTGAGGTTTTGATTTTTTTCGCCCAATGCCCTTTCCGGTTAATTCTAACGGAACTAGTGGATGCCCCGTTAGTTTTCAATTTTAAAATTAAAAAAGAAAAAAGAAAAAAAAAGAACAGAGTGAAAGAGAGAAGCGAAGAGACGAGATCTGGGAAAGCGAGGATGACGATGAGGCTGGGAGAGGAAGGCGAGCCGGAAAGGGGAGGGCTGGTGGTGGAAGGGAAGCCGGTGAGGGTGGCTGCTGGTCGTTTGAGGGTGAGGACGGAGATCGGAAGGGAAGCCGGTGAGGGTGTGACGCTTTGAGGGTGAGGACAGAAATCGGAAGGGAAGCCGGTGAGGGTTGGGTGAGGGACGGAAGTGGTCCGGCGATGGTGGACGGAGGTAGACGACGGCGATGGAAGGCGCCGGAGCTGCTGAGCTTCGATTGGGGAGGACGGCGGAGCGGCGCCAGCGAAGAGGAAGGGGTGGAGGCGGAGGCGGAGGCGGAGGCGGAGGAAGCCCTAAATTGTTCTTCATCTCCACAACCGCGACCTTCCTCGACCGGCTTGATTTCTGAATCTCTTGAACCCAAATTTCGAAACATTTTTTCAATAAAAAATAGAGATTATGCAAAGAAGATGATTTAGGGATTTGAGGGACCAAGTGAACCTCGTCGGCGGTGGTGGGCGGATCTGAAGATTGGTTCCATAGTTGAGCAGATCTAAGCCAATCCAGTTTCCGCGAAGAGGAAGGGATATAGGTGGGGGAGGAGGAAGTCGTGCAGTTGCTTCAATCGGCCCGGTGCCAGCGAAGAGGAAGGGATGGAGGCGGAGGATGAGCGGAGGAGGAGGAAGCCCTAGCGAAGGCGCCGGAGGAGGAGGAAACCAGTGCTTCAATCTGCCCCAATTCTTTCTTTCTTCTCACTCCGTTCCTTCTTTCTTTCTATTAATTGAAAACTAACGGAAATGTTAAAGTTAACCGGAAAGGGCATTGGGCGAAAAAAATCAAAACCTCAGGGGTACTACGCGAAATATGCAAAAGAGTTGTATACCTCGCGAAAATTGCAATACCTCAGGGGTACCTCGCGAAATTTCCGTTAAATTTTTTTTGGTGGGATAAGGCCTCCATAAATGAATACAGAATACCTATATACCTTAAATGAATACCTATATAGTATATACCTTAGACAAATTGATCTCTCATGTTGCCATGTTGGTGATGGGAAATGAGCATGACAATGCACAGTGCCACACACCATACAACACACCATACACGGTGTTCACAAGCCGAAGCCATTACCACAAGTCTACAAGTCCAATTTGTGCGGTTCATATAGGGGGGAAAATCAGTGTGTTAGAGATTTGTAATTCATTATCCGGTTTACTATTCACACAGGGAATTTCTGGTCAAATGTACGGTCGTGACACTAACTTCTCTAGCTAGTGAGTTTCACCCTATCACCTTTGTTGTTCTCGGCGAATTTCACCATGTTGGAGGATGACTCCAGTTTGGGTTGTTACATTTGTAACAGATTTAGTTGTAACAAGTATGGGTCTTAATTGTTAGTTTCATTGTAGCCCAATATTAGGCCCAGTATAAATTTATAGAACTCCATCCAATCCAAGTTGATCATTTTCATCATTTCCCTCTGTCTTCAATCTCTCGCTCTCTCCAAATTCGTTTTCTGTTCAATTATCCATAAGAAATTCTATCATGGTATCAGAGCTATAACTACTTTCCTTCTCCATCTCAGTCTCATATTGAAATCTGCTCTTCGATTTCACTCCAAATCAAGCAAATCGGAGATCAGCTTCCATGGCGACTGATATAGCAGACAAATTGGTAATTGAGCCAACAGATCGTTTGTTTCTGCACTCTAGCGATCATCCAAAACTTGCTATAGTTGCCACTACCTTCGATGGCAAGAATTTTGGCAAATGGAGGAGATCTGCCAAAATTGTGTTGAACAAGTATCGCTTCGTCACCGAAAAACTTCCACGACCGGCAGAAGAAGATCCACGAGCTGAGATTTGGGACAGATGCAACGACATGGTGGTGTTGTAGCTCCTGAACAGCTTGGATCCAGAAATCTGAAGCAACATCATGTATGTTGATACGACTAAGGAGATATGGGAGGATCTAGAATCCAGGTTTGGCCAGGTGAACGGAGCTCAGATGTTCACACTCCACCGAGATCTGACGTTCACTCAAGGTACGTCCACGATCTTTGCTTATTTCAACAAGTTGAAGTCACTTTGGGAAGAATTTGACAATATACGAAAGATTCCACCATGCCCGTGTGGACCTGCTAAAGAAACGATGAAGATTCTTAAAGAACAGAAGTTGATGCAATTTCTCTTGGGTTTAAACGAGAATTATAAAGTTGCTAGAGGTTCTGTGCTAATGATGCAACCTCTGCCAAGCATTGGTGTTGCTTATTCCTTGTTGTCACAGGAAGAAGCACAACAGGAGTACAAGAGTCAAGCGACTCTGAATGTAGATGTTGCTTCCTCCTTCAACGTTGAGGCAAAGAAAGGAGAGGTGCAATCTCAGAACAAGAAGTCAGGACTCTACTGTACTCACTGCAAGAAAACCAATTACAAGATCGAGAAGTGCTATTTCATCCACGGTTTTCCAAAGAAGAACAATCGTGGGAAGAAAATTACTGCACAAGTCACAGATGATGCTAGCAGTAGTGGCGTCCCTGAGATCACTCCTGCTCAATATGCTCAACTCCTTGATTTACTGAACATCAAAGATAAGAGGAGCAGAGATATGATGTCTGGTTCTGGAAAAGAATTCGCAGGTTTTGCATGTATGGGTTCAGATGTTTGTCAATCGCAAAACTGGATATTGGACACAGGTGCCAATAGTCATATGTGCACAGATATGTCATTGTTTGTTGATCAGGCTTCCATCCGAAAGCCATTCTCTGTCACACTTCCCACATGCTCTTCTTTGATGGTAGACGCCATGGGGAGTGTGAGGTTGTCTGATGAATTGTGTTTGAAGGAAGTCCTTTATGTTCCTTACTTCAAATGCAATTTGTTGTCGGTTGGGAACTCATCAGAGATACAGGTCAAGTTGTTCTCTTCACACCTCATTTCTGTTTGATATAGAATGTTCAAGGAAAGAGACCTCTCAGGCTTGGAAGATGTATGAATGGCCTTTACTTCTTGGACAAAGGTGTTGCTGAAGTTCAGTTTGATGCAAGCCAAGGTAGAGTGGATGTAGCTGCAATAAGTGCTCAAACTTGGCACTATAGACTTGGGCATTTGCCTTCCTCTAAACTGCATATGATGTTTCCTAGTATTGTTGATTTGGATTCTGTTTTACCTTGTGATGTTTGTGCTAGAGCAAGACAACATAGGTTGTCCTTTCCTAAAAGTGGCATTACAACTACTAGACCATTTCATCTTCTTCATGTTGATGTTTGGGGACCTTTTCAAGTGCAAACCTACAATGCCAATAGGTATTTTGTGACCATTGTGGATGATTTTAGTCGTACTACATGGGTGCATCTGATTAACTGTAAAGGGCATGCTTTTGTTGTCATGAAAGCTTTCATAGAAATGGTGGAGAATCAGTTTAAATGTCGTGTCCTTACTGTCAGAACAGATAATGCTCAAGAATCGGGGCTAAGTCATGCTTCATCTGAGTATTTTCAGAGCAAAGGGGTAGTCCATCATACCTCTTGTGTGGCCACACCCCAACAAAATGGTGTTGTGGAAAGGAAACACAAACACATTTTGGAAGTGACCATGGCTTTGCTTTTTCAATCAAAGCTACCCCTAAAGTATTTGGGAGAAGCTGTTCTTACAGCAGTGCACATCATCAAACGACTGCCTAGTAAAGTGTTGAAGGGCAAGCGTCAATTTGAGGTGTTGTGTGCTAGACAACCCAAGTATGAAGAACTTAGAAGCTTTGGTTGTTTATGTTATTGCTCTACTCTTATACAATGGAGACACAAGTTTCAACCACGTGCTAGTTCTTGCATTTTCCTTGGGTATCCAGTTGGGACCAAAGGTTTCTCGTGATGTTGTGTTTTATGAATCTCACTTTCCTTACAAGGACGTGGAAGGCTTCAATCAACTTTTTCCTTCTAATCCTTCTCATGGTGATGGTGATGATGCCCCAATTGAGATTTCCTTACCTTCCTCTTCAGTTTCTTCACCTGAAGCACCTTCACCTCAGTTTGTCCCTCTCAGTGTTGAGCCTAGACGCTCCCCTCGTGTCTCAGTTCCTCCTAGACATCTCCATGATTATGTTTGTAATCATGTTTCAAGCCTTGATGAAGATCATGCCAAGCTCTGTTGTCATACCATCACCACTACCTTACAGCTTGGCATTACCAATTTGTCTTCTATCAGACCTTCTATTGAGCCTAGGAGTTACCATGAAGCTTGCAAATTCGAGGTGTGGGATACAACTATGCATGATGAGTTTAGAGCCCTTGATCAGAATGACACTTGGGAGATAGTTCCACTGCCTAGGTGTGCTCGTCCCATTGGATGTAGATGGGTCTACAAAGTCAAGCACAAGGCTGACAGCTCCATTGAGACATACAAAGCTCGTCTAGTTGTTCATGGCTTCACCTAGAGGGAGGGAGTAGATTATACTGAAACCTTCTCGCTCGTGGTGAAGATGATGACAGTAAGAGCTTTAGTTGCAGTAGCAGCAAAGAATAGGTGGACTTTGATGTAGTTAGACGTCAACAACACCTTCTTGCACGGGGATCTACATGAAACTGTGTTCATGAACATTCCTCTTGGTCTCACTGCACCCTCAGGTCATGTGTGTCGTCTTAAGAAGTCCCTTTATGGACTCAAGCAGGCGTCCTGGCAATGGTATGTCAAACTGTCACATGCTCTGCAATTCAAAGGGTATGTGCAATCTCTAAACGACTACTCTTTATTCACTAAGCACATTAATTGGAGATATGGTCACATGCATAGTTGTATACGTTGATGATATTCTCATGACTGGAAATGGTCTCTCTGAGATGTCGAGCATTAAGGCATTCTTAGATGCTGAATTCCGAATCAAGGATCTTGGGCAATTGAGTTTGTTTTTGGGGATGGAGTTTGTTCACAGTGAAGAGGGGATTTATGTGAGTCGGAAAAAGTTTATTCAAGACACTCCAGAAGAATTTGATTGTGTCAGTGCCCCTTCTGCAAGCAGTCCCCTGATAACAGACACCAAAATGATTGTGGATGGTGGAGAGCTCATTCGAAATCCTACATATTACAGGAAATTGGTGAAAAAATTGAACTTTATGACGCATACCAGGCCAGACATATGCTTTGCAGTGCATTTTCTTAGTCAATTCATGAAGAATCCCCGAGTTTGTCATTTTGAAGCAGCTCTTCGAACATTGAGATATCTCAAAGGGACAGAACACAGGTCATTGTTCTTATCTAGATCAGAATCGTTTGAATTAAAAGCATATTGTGATGCCGATTGGGCTTCATGTCCTCTCACCCGGCGATCAGTAAGTGGTTACATTGTGCTACTGGGTGGAAGTCTACTCTCATGGAAATCGAAGAAGCAGACAACAATTTCCTTGTCATCAGCAGAAGCAGAATATCGATCAATTAGACGAGTATGTACTGAGCTTGCATGGTTGACACGATTGTTGAGTGAATTGGGAGTCTCTATAGTGACTCCAATACCAGTGAAATGTGACAACCAAGTATCCATACACTTCGCTAGGAATCCCGTCTTTCACTACGTCCGGGAAAAGGTGCTCGATGGTCTAATTGCATTGCATCATGTGCCTACAAAGGACCAGCTATCAAACGTGCTTACAAAGCCTCTGCCAGGACCGTCTTTCCTTCCAATTTTGAACAAGCTCGGAGTTGTAGATCTCCCTCCGGCTTGAAGAGGGGTGTTGGAGGAAGGCGATGACTCCAGTTTGGGTTGTTATATTTGTAACATATTTGGTTGTAACAAGTTGATCATTTTCATAATTTCTCTCCGTCTTCAATCTCTCGCTCTCTCCAAATTCGTTTTCTGTTCAATTCTCCATAACAAATTATATCACACCATCTTATACCTCATCAGTCCTGACTTCCCAAGCCAACAAAGTCTAAAGTCCAAAGTCCCCTTATAATATACATCAGCTTAAAAGGTCAGTGTTAATAGGTTAATATCATATAGGCTCAAAGTGACGATATTTTGACCGTGCGTATAGTTACCCCTTTGTTATTTACGACACATTTAGCCTCAAATTTCCATACATGAGATTACAAATGAGGTTTTTAAATGCCCTAGCTCATTTTACATTCTAAACTTTACACAAACATCGCAAAGGTCAAGTATGTTATGAATTTCTTTTGGCCTTTGGGGGAGTTGCCCAAGCATTATCATACTTCTTTCGTTTCAAAATAAATGTCATTTTAGCATCTTTGATCTTGTTCCAATATATGTCATTCAGAATAATTTAATCACATTTGTCCAATTTTACCCTCAAATTGATCTAGAATTACAAAATTCATTCACACCTCCATTTTCACTTTTCTATTTTATTAGGGATATTTCAGTCTATTTGTTTTGTTTCCTAAAAAGTGTGCACAAATTTGCATAACAAAACCTAGTACCAAGTATTGATTCTCACCCTCTGAAAATGGAGTTTGTGAAATGGTCTTGAGCAACCTAAGTTTGGGCAAAACTAATTAAAATAACCTAACTTTGAAGGGGTATTAAAAAAATATCTTCACCTTTCAAACTTAAGAAAAATAACTCAATTTTTGGTAACAAAGTATTCCAATTCTTTTTTTTTCCAACAATAAATTCAAGCAAAAATGATGATATATAATTGGAGAAATTAAATTATATCATTTGACAAATTTCAAGGTCCGGTTATTTTAATTAGATTCGCTCATAAGTTTGTGATAATTTAGCTTAAAATAAATAGCATACGTCATTTTCTTTAAAAACTACTGTATAGTATTATAAGGTATAGTCGTTTGCAGTTTGTGGTGACCGATCCATCTACCAATTTATCCGATCTCTCAATATACGGATAAAAACAAGTTTCATTCCATTCCATAATCTTACTCGTTACCTTTTTACGAAGTGTCCATGTTGTGATTTGAACATATTACAAAAAACTGCTTTAAACCTTTGACATAATACCGAATTTTCATCTAATTACTACTGACATAACAATCTACATTATAACACAGAGAACAAAGGAGAACAAGTGGCACCCTCACAAAGAAGCATTCCCCCGGAATCTATCCTGTTCTTGAAAGTTGCTCTATCAAACAAGAACTTCTCAGTTGGGACAGAGAAAACATACTCATCTGCATCACGGCGGTGTCGGTTTACAGTCCGCGAGCTGCTGCTGCTTTCCTTCCCCCTTGCGTCCTTCGTAAAGGTCTTGACGTAACTCCTTAGCTCCTGTTCGAGGGCAGAGCTAGAGCCAGAGCCGTCTTTTCGCTTATCCGCGAAAGAGAATTGCCGCTTCCAGCTGCTCTTTGAACTGCTGGTGGATGGAGACTCGAGGAGAGTGTTGTTGTTTGAGGTAGAATGAGAAGTGGTGTTTTTCGGTAGCATTGGGCTGCTACTCCTGATAGGATCCTGCAAACAACACTGTTGAGTGTTGATAACTAATGTTCAAAGAGGGGGAGAAAATCATCGAAAAGGCCAGAGTTTGGATCCCTGATTGGCACCAGAGAAATGGGCAAAATAACAAATTAATCAAGAACTCTTTAAGCTTCACTGTAGAACGACTGTTGACCGCAATTTGCTTACAGTTTTCAAATATGGCAACTTACATCAGTGGTATAACAATTCTGCAAATGAGCATTCCAATACAGAGAGATGTAAATGGTTTGAAAGAAGCAAGCCTATTAAACAGATGTCAAAGAGCGCAAAAGTAGCATTTACCCTTGTGTTTCCCTACTCTTTCCCTTTCTTATTATCCGGGGTGGAGTGTCAGCAAGAAATTTACTAATGGACATATATACATCAGTGAAAGGTGATGAATACATACCGAGGTTTGAACAAGACAGGGGTTCATTGAAATGGATGCAATTCTGCCAGGTAAATTTACTCTGTTGCCATGTTCAGCATTACCAAGACTATTGGATAGTGGGTCTTCTAGTGAGGAAAAATCAGACTCGTCAAATGTTGAAATTGATACGCATTCATCGAAATATGCCAAGGCTTCGTCTTCTAGCTTCTTGGACATCTTCCTTCTTTCCCTGCTAGCCTGCTAAAGATGGCCATTACCAGATATTACTAGATTGGATCAACATAAGAATCGGTAAGGATGCTTTCCTTCTTCATGGTAAGGCTCTCGAAATCCCCAAGACAATTAAAGTGATCACATAGGGACAACGGTAGGCATCTTTGTTATATGCATAAAGAGCAGCCCGTGAAAAGAGAATTTTGGTGATAAAGGACTTACTTTTCTGACTGCACGAGGTTTCTTCACTTCGGGTGTTTCTGGGTTTTGAATCATCTCCTCAATAATTTGATTTAGTTCAACCTCACGATGCTCTTCGACAGCAAGCTCAGCTCGAAGTTTTCTAGCACGTTCTTGTGACTGCAAATAAAAGTTTACAAAAATAACATAATGCACGGGAATCTACTGAAAAGTTCTTTACTTCCGCATTAGCAATCACCACATCTTAAAACACACAAACGGCTAAAAGCCTACCCAGAAACCTGCTCAGGCATTGGATGGAGGAAGAAACAAGATTGGCATTCTATAAAGTCATATAATACCTTATCAAAATCCCTACACTGAACGTAAATTGTAAAGAGGGAACACTTTAGGCAAACATTGTCAAATGTTCCAGTCTGGGTTATGATTTTGATGTGGAAAAGGATCCTTAAAATTGAATCTAATCACCCTACAATACAACCTTTCGTCTTGTGAAGGAATGCCTCTACTTCTTCTTTTAAGGCTTTTTCCAGAACATATTAACCGTTTCCAGTTATTGGGATTAAAGGACTTGCAAAATCAACAAATTACGCACATTCAACTGCTAACACAAAACAACTATTTGATTTCACTAGTAAAGCAAGTCAAACATTGTGCAGTCATTTGACATTGAACGTTGTTGAATGACACCCAGGCACTTAAGAGAACAAAACTAGGTACCTCCTCAAGCTTCCTAGCATACTCTCCTCTAACTTCGAAGACCAATTCAGCTTCAGCTGGAATCACCAGCTCAAGGGGCATATCAGCAATGTCAGTACTCAGGGTGCTGGAAGAGCTACTCCTTCGCATAACCTGAACTCAGAGTAACAAATGATTCAGGGAAGACGGTATAAAACAAATAAGTGCACTTATCAAAAGATTGAAGAAAAGATACAACTACACCTAATAGAAGAGTGCAAAGCAGGTAAACTGAAATTGGACATGACACTCCTACAAATAGGGGCAGAAACACAAACTCACAAACTAAGAGCTTATCCAGTGCACTGGTCTATTTTGGAGTCAGTCTTTTGGGATAAAGAATAAATTTTCAATCAACTTGTATTTTTTGTTAAGAAATGCCTCATCTAGTCATCTAGTGTTTGTTGAATGACAACTGAAATACATAAACACAAAAATGAACTTCATCTATGGTCCTAGAGTACCACTAGAACCATGAACAGGCAGTCAAAAAGCAAACCACTTACATTCACATGTCCTGAAACAAGTTTGCTAAATCTCTCTTCAGCATCTGAAAAAGAACTCATTGATCCTCCATCTTCCCATTGTGGAAGGAACGAAGAAGACTAATTTTGCGGCCAACAAAAGAACCATTTAGAGGCTTTAACTTAATCACAAAACACTTTTCCGATCTAATACACAAACAATACATTAATCTGCACCTGATTAACAGCAGAAGCATCTGAGGTCTCAAATGCAGGATTCTGACCAGAGCACGTCTCCCAAAGCTTTAACACCTCTGATAAATCCGAATCACTTCTCGTCATTCCTGATTTATCCTTAACATCAACACGACCGGAATTTGAAATTGTCTTGCTTCTGTTTCTGAGGGTGTTAGAATCTTGTTCCCTTTCACTCTAGTCGAATGAACATAAAAGGAAAGCGTATCAATGCATAAAACCAAACAAAGTTGGTGAATCAGTCAGATACTAATCCTTCAATAGCAGAGATCCTATTATAACAATATCATTTCAATTTAGCAGCTGCAATTCCTGCAAATGCCACATTCTCTTCAGATTGGTTTTCTCCGAACATCAACCCACCTTTGATTATTCTCTAATCATTCTTCCCAAAATCACTAACTTCTAGATCCACATTTTAGTAATGAACAGAAAAGCAATATCTAACAATCAGCTTCACTACTGTATATATTTGCACATTGAAAGCCGGATCTAGGTCAAAATTATCAATCAAAAGAAGCGATGTCTTGTATATGCAAATGTCGAACCTCGGAGTTGCCGTAGTGCCCTCTGGACATCGACCGCCTCCTCCGCCCAGCATCAACCCTCGACAAGCTCCGTCCCATACCCCTCCCACCGCCGCCTCCAGCTGCAGCACTAGATTTCCCCCCAACAACATCTGAATACCTCGTGACGGACCTCCCCCTCCGATTTTCTCCGCCGACACTACTACTCGCACCACCGTCACCGGACACCTTCGACCTACCAGTACCACCACCCAATCTAGAAACAGCCCCGTCAAATTTCGCGACCTTCACCGCACCTTCCCCATCCAAGCGCGGAGAATCTACATCAACTGACCAGTACAAGGGATTATCCCTCTTATTAGCGAAATCCGAATCGACGCTCAAATGCGTAGACCTCGGGAACGCGCTCACGCTCCTCGATCTCCGAGGCGGCGGGGCCACCTTCTTCGCCGCGTCTCCGCCGCTCCGGTGCCTCGGAGGCTGCGCCGCCTTGCCAGCGCCTCCGGATGAGGAAGGTGCCGGGGCGGAAGCTGGCTGTGGCGGTGTAGATGAAGTTCCTCTCCTGGAAGCCGATTTGAACGCCGCGACCGCCATTTTGATCGGCTGACTGTGCTGAATTTGATTCTTGGGAGGAGGACAGTGGAAATTGGGAGCGGGGGAAACCTAGAACTAGAAGGAAGAGTGAAGAGATTCGATCATGGCGGGTTTGAGGGGAATGGGTAGCGAAAGCGATTGCGACGCTTCGGTGGTGTCGCCTTGTCTTGTAACAGGCAGGTGCGCCACTACCCTCTCCCTCGTTCGGCGCCTGACCAAACGTTGACTCGTTGGCACGTTCTTTCGATCTGCCGCCAAGTTGGCATTTTCTGAGTTGCTTGTGTCCAAACGGTGCCGTTTTGTGAATTTTGTTTTTTAAAATTTAAAATTACCACCCGGGAAATTTAAAAACTATGGCAAATTTATTAATATTATAATATTATTACGTGGATTTACAAAGATATACACTTTACATATATATAGTTTTACTTCTTTAGATAGATTTATCTATACTTGGAGCTCAAGGATATGACTCCTATATATATTGGTGGATACTCCACAAGAGGAATCAATTGAATACAAATCTCATATTCTCCCCTCTTTTCTTTGCCCTAGTGTTATAACACGTTATCAGCACGATAGTTTTTAAAAAAAAGCTAAAACCCTAATTGTTCTCCTCTCCCGCATACGCCGCCTAACTTATCACCAACCGCCCATGTTCCCTGCAGACACCATCATGACGCGTATGCAGGTGCTCGGCTCCTACCCTATCAAATCCGTCGGTGTTCGGAGCGCCCTCCGATCAAGGTAGTCTGCACCGTAATTTTTCCTTATGCAATCAAAGAAACGTCAATTGATTTATCAATTGAACCTCGGCCTTGTCCGACAGCCGCCGCTCGCATAATCAGAGGTCTCACCGCAGCCGAGTTGAAGGCCAGGCGGCGGCTTCAGCGGCCTGATTTTGCCACCGTCGAAGAGATCTTCCGCCGGGAGCGAGAAGTTCTCATGATACAGGGCAATTTGCTAGGTGTTTTAGGGGTGAATGAACCCGGTTCACTTACATTGTATTTTCTAGCAGCTAAACCGATTTACCTTTCATATATAAGCTTGTATTTTCCAATTGCTAAATCAACTAATGAAATATCTTCTTCTTCCTTCCAATCTCTCTACTCTCAAATCTTGAACTGAGATCTCAGATCTCGTTCCAAACCGACGGTCTCTTGCTCGATTGGGAATTTCTACCTCACATCTTCCAATCCTCAAGGATTGTATGCCTCTTTCGGACTCTCTTCAGTCCCTGATTGGCTCTATCAATTCCCGGACCGCATCGTTGGTATCAGAGCCTTCGACCTCTCGCCGCTTCCATGGCTGACGAAACTTGCTACAATATCGCACTTGAAGAGGTGAACAACTGCATGGACGAAATTCAGGAGGGGCTACGGTCGTTTCAGTCTAAGAACGAGCGTGATTTAGTGGAGATTAAGGAGATGCTTCAGTCGATGATAGACCACCTGAGCAATTCGGCTCACCAGGAGCAGTCCCTTTCACCTACAGGACAGAAATCAGTTGAGGAGATGACGAACGTGGAACAAGGAATTCAGATCGACGAGATGCCAGCATGTGACGTCGTTGTGAATCCGGGCACAGAGGTTGAACATATTGAGATGACAGTGGATCCAATCCTTGCAAAGAAACTCGTGAATTCTGCTGCTCACCAACTGTTCGACGAAATGTCAAGTCAATGAACGACGAGGAAATGGATCTCTCGAATGAAGACGGAGACGCAAGTAGTGATGGACTCACACTTCAGGTAGAGGATGAGCCTATATCTGCATTAGAAAATACCGAACCGATTGTATATCAAGTGTTTGATGAAATGTCAAGGCAATTTGATGAGTTCATTCTTGTCACCGAGAAAGGGAGCATCCGACTGAAGACAGTTTGGGAAGGTAACTCTCTTATTGATCCAGCTAAGTTTCTTAATCTAGAAAATGTTCGAGTGGTTACATTTGATTGTATTGAGCTGCTGTGGTTTGATCCGGGAGGACTGCATTTGATGACTGAGAGTTATGGTGTATTGGAGGTGCTGCCTAAGTCTAGAGACCATGGTCCTATGGTTGCAAAGGAATCCCTCAGTGAGGTCGCTCACCAAGTGCTCGACAAAATGTCTGCACCAATGGAGAGAACGAATAAGGGGGAAGAATATCCTCAGGTTGAAAATAGGAATGAAGTGACTCCTATAAGGGATGGGTTGTTTGATTTGTTTGAATTGCAGCGTGTTTTTGATCCTGAAATAGCAGAAAAATGGATCAAAATTGTTGTTTCTACACCTAAGGAGCTGATCGTTGTTCTAATGAAGAAAGTGCTGCTAATGAGCAGAGCAACTTACCTCGATGATCTTGGTAGTCCTCTATATGTTGTTATCATCGGGTGGCTTACCTCAACTGAAGCCAATAACTCAGCTCAACTTAGTTTTGATCATGGAGGGGTGATGGTGGCTTCAGAAAATCCAAGTGTGGTGCAAACCACAGCTGTGTTTCTTATGATCCTTGAAGACAAGAATCCTCCAAGGAGGGAGTATTGTGAGAGGGCTGCTGGTTCAGAAAATGTATCTGAGATGGCATTCACTGAAGTCTTGGGAATTA
This sequence comes from Persicaria maculosa, assembly GCA_963922045.1. Lineage (NCBI taxonomy): Eukaryota > Viridiplantae > Streptophyta > Magnoliopsida > Caryophyllales > Polygonaceae > Persicaria > Persicaria maculosa. The sequence goes on from OY998258.1 coordinate 42,671,644, forward strand.
ATATTGTGAAGCTAGAGCTATCAGTTGCAAAGTTAGAGACACATGAACCTTTTTGTGTGCTAGTTTATAATATGGAGGAGAAGGTTTTTGGGGTTGTTAAGTGTTCTCCCTTTGGTTTGAAGGGGATGATATCTGATCCTGGTGGAAAGGAGTCTCTGTTGGTGGATATGAGTGATAGTCCTAAGGATAGCATATGTGCTCCTCAAATATGGAGTTGTTTGTGTTGTACTAGCAAACCCATTGGGAGCTGCTTCAGATTTCATGGCTTATTTGTGTTTAACACTGTCTATGCAGTTCCGGATTCAAAATTTTGTTTTTGAGAGGGTATGTACTAGAGCGTTGGGAGTGAATACTGCAAGAGGTTGCCCTGTTATTGACTTGTTAATAGTTTAATGCTTCTGCTCAATTCTTCTGGAGAACAGCAGGATGAAGTTTGAGCTCAAGAGGGCAATGACTTATTTAGCTAACTATATTGAAAGAGTGGCTACTGATGGCGATAAGCTGCTGATTTTTGACCCGGGAGGTAAAGGATTTATGCTTCATGTTCATGATGTCTACTTGAAAAATAAGAGCTGGGAGGCTTTTTATGCTTATACACGTGAGAGAGCTCTAACACTTAGTTTGCCTACGATTAGAGCCAACTCAAGGGTGCAAGGAAATGAGGGTAAGATACAGCTCATGGGAAAGATGTTTTGGGTTCAGCAATTGGATCGGTTTAGGCCCTCGGCTCAGCTCTATATTGATCACAGGATGATCAAGGAGACTCTTGATATAATATTTTGCAGAGGTGGTAGGGGAACACAGAATATTGAGATCGAGGATAATGCTAAGAGATTAGCCAGCAACCATGTATTTGAGGTGGTCACAGTTACAATTTCGAGCACAAGCTGGAGGTTTCATTACGGTGGACCTTGCCTATTTTTTATCTTGCTGAAATTTGCTAGTGCCAACGTTGGGGGAGCATGTGATCTTTACATGTCTATGAGTTGTCATTATTACATGAAACATCCTATTATATTTGATCATACAAACCTCATACATAGGTCAGGTGATCATGATTTGCTGAGTTGGAATGATCTATTGATTCTCTTTACAACTCATCATGTGGAACCTTTTTCTGGACATACTTGTGAACTGGCATCAAGGAGCTTAGAGAGTTACTTTCATCTTGATGGGAATCACATGACGTGCCCAACATGGTTTTCTACCATGGGAATCACATGTCTGCAGTACTTGGTTCATCTTTGTTTGAAAGGTATGGAGGTTCGGATACAAGAAGAGTTGAGAAGAAGTTTGCAACATATGACAACACACTTTATGAAGATTAAATTCCTAGTTGTTGCTCCTGGATTTTTTGATTTACTGAGTGAGGGTACTGAGGTATATGTCTTCGATCCTAGAGTCCAACCTATAGGTTGCTGGTGTTACATGGAGTTTTGCTACCGAAGTACTGATCATTGAGGACAATGATCTTCGAGGAGCGGAGTACTGATACAGGGCAATTTGCTAGGTGTTTTAGGGGTGAAGGAACCCGGTTCACTTATATTGTATTTTTTAGCAGCTAAACCGATTTACCTTTCATATATAAGCTTGTATTTTCCATTTACTAAATCAACTAATGAAATATCTTCTTCTTCCTTCCAATCTCTCTACTCTCAAATCCTGAACTGAGATCTCAGATCTCGTTCCAAACCGACAGTCTCTTGCTCGATTGGGGATTTCTACCTCACATCCTCCAATCCTCAAGGATTGTATGCCTCTTTCGGACTCTCTTCAGTCCCTGATTGGCTCTATCAATTCCCGGACCGCATCATCTCACCACACCGATCGATGCAGAACGTCGAACGAGATCTTCCACCGGGAGCGAGAAGTTCTCATCACACCGATCGACGCAGAACGTCGAACGGGATCTTCCGCCGGGAGAGAGAAGTTCTCATCACGTCGATCGACGCTGAACGTCAAACAAGATCTTCCGCCGGGAGCGAGAAGTTCTCATCACGTCGATCGACGCAGAACGTCGAACGAGATCTTCCGCCGGGAGCGAGAAGTTCTCATCATGCCGATCGAGGCTCAGAAACTATCCCGCAGCGGTTCTAACTCCATGGGCGACCTGCACGCGAGCCCAGGAACAACCGATGTCATACTGTTGCCGCCTCTGAAAATCCAAAACGAAGAAGACGAAGGATTTTTGGTGCAGTTTTGTGTTAATTACAAAACCAGCCCTGAGATTATCAAAATTTCGAATTGGCATATCTTTTTGATAAATAACAGAAAAGACCCAAACTTTTAGGGTTGTTCCTGGTGAAGGATCCGATGAGTGGAAAATCTCTTCCTAGACGCGATGAGATTTAGCGAGTGGTGTAGATAAATACATCCCCCGAAGAGGATGTATACATAAATTATATCAATTCCAAAGTGGTGCGCCTATTCAATAGGCAAGAATTACAAACTAACTTATTAGCCCTAGAGTCCTGCGCCGTCGTAAAGGTAAGTGGAGGTAAGTACAATTTAATTTTTCTAATTTATTATTTTATTTATAAATAATTTAATTGGTCTCCCGAAGTAGAAAATATTAAATCCCTCGAAGTGGATAAAAGCAAAGAAATTGATATTATGAATCACTTGATGTGATTGATAAATTTCATCCCCGTAGTGATGAAGCAATAAGTATCTTTCATGTAGCGATGAGTAATGATTATTGTTTTGTTTTATTTGTATATTATATTTCTCGAAGTAGAGAGTGAATAAAAATAGATTGTCGCCAATTGGAAAGATAATCAAAATAAGGCATTATGATAATATTGTAAATCTGTTTTGGAGTGTGATCATGTACGCGTTGCTCACATAAGAGGTACGTTGACTTTCCTTGCTTGATTAATTAGAATTTCAAAAGGTTTAAGGCCTTATACATAAGGATGGATATAATTATGTTATATGATATGTGTTTTAAATAAACCAAGATTATAATTTATTAATATTTTGATTTGGTGATGGATGGTGTCATGTGAGTGGTTTGTCCACGGATCCATACTAGGATATCATGGTAAAAGGAGGCGAATCCTAGAAGATTGAACTCTACTTGGTAGTGGGTCTATATGGGTTAGGCTAGACTTTAAGGCTCGTGATGGAGTTGGACTGATTTTCAGTATTGGTATATGCGATTGAGCTTGATGTCAGGTAAGCCTAAACATCATATATTTGAATTATGATTTTTGTGCCTCTTGATCATGAGTGATTATATATGTGTGTTATGAGTTCATCTCGTACATTAAATATGGATTACCATTTAGTTCTGAACTGGTAAATATATAGATGGTAATTGCAATATGACGTTATTGATTGCACATGTAGATTTAATATCATAAATCATCCCATAGTGCTAATATACTTTGATATATAAGAATTTAGAGCATTGATAAATTATGTGCGATTTGGGGTTGACGATGCATATATGATATAGATATGGTTATTGGATAAATTGACCATATATTGGACAGATATATGATAAATGATATCCATATGAATTGATAAATTGATAAGTTGATGAATAAATAACGTCATCATGCATCGATTAAATATTAGCCTCATCTTTGTAGTGATGAGCTAAGATGATATTGTTGATTCCATCTTGTACTTGTAACTATTTGTTTCATATATGATTTGTTTCATAGAATGTGAAATATAAACTCCTGAAGTGGTTAAACTTGTTTGATTCCTGGTCACCAGAAGTTGACATTATTTATGTGTCATGAAGTTGATTTGTATATAACTTAAATTGGAGATAGTTATTGAACCTATCACTTTAAGTTGACATATTAATCTATATGTGAATGTGAATTGTATTGTTTATTGAAACAAATGATGAATATCTGAATCAATATCCACCTGAAGTGGTCAAATTAATAAATTTTAATTATGTTTCTAGTGTATTTATTTTTATTGAGATTACTTTTGTTATTCACTTGTGAGGTGTATATATCTCAATTTACTTTTTGTAATTCAAAACTCAAACTGTTTCCAGAAGAAACAACTTGTTAAGAGTTTGTATGTCATAAACATATGTGGTTTTATATTATATATATTGTTTGTGTTAATAAAAGTTATCTCTTGAAGTAGATAAACTTATCTCTACATATGAAAGATTATCAACGAAAGAGCCTAGATGATCTAATACCATTGATTCTGCAAACTTGGTCGTATTTGGTTTGTTATTAGTATAATTTGGCTATTTGAAGCCACATGGAATCTATGTTTTATTTATCTATTTGATTTGATTTGCATTTTATGTATATGTATATGTATTGGAAATGTTTCTTGAAGAAACCATTATGGGTAGATGATGCCAATTTTATTCAACCAATGATGATTTGGGAGAAGAGTTTGAAGCAAATCCTTGTTAAATTGTGTGAAATCGATAAATTTATTCTTGAAAGCCCGAAGACTCTTTATTTTGGGATCTTGTTCTTAATCTACTTGGGTATGGTAGAACTCAAATAAATAGCTAGCTAAATGACCTATGGTTCGTAACAACCTCTTTTATTGTCAGATGCAATATATATTGTTACCTCTAGGAGAGGACATAAAGAGGATACGGTGCGCGCAACCATTGTTAGGATGATGGTCATAATTTTGAGAATGATTATAGATAATCATGTATGAGTCGACTCCCACATCAAGGAGAATGTGGAAGAACAAGTCAAAGATGATGGTTTACCTATTGGATTTATAATCTCCCAAACTGTGAATGAATCATCGCATGAAAATGTTAGAATGGTTTAGAGCTTGGTACTTGATGATATGGAAAACCTGAAGTTTTCAGGATGAAATAACTAATGAGTATTTGTATAAAGTCTATACTTGGCATAATTAAACCTTATACATATCTCCAGAAGAGCGTCAAAATTAGTCCTCGGATGACTGTTGATATAATCGAGCAATAAATTCATATGAGAAAATGGCTCTAGAAGAGCGTCAAAACACTCTAAAAGGAATGAGTGATGACATATAAATTAGGATCGTAAAAGCCTGTAATTGCTAGAAGTAGTGGTTTTTCCTCTAGTCGAGGATGTCAAAAGAAGATCCGACATATAATAAATTGATTACCCATATTGGCAATATGGATGTAATATGGAAATGCTATCAATGAAATTGATATGTTGGATAAATGAGCATTAAGAAGCTGACTATTAAATTGACCAAGTGAAATCGTTACTTATGAGATTATCATTTAGGATAATGCTAATGCATGGACTGACCCAGTAGAGTCGTCAATAATAGCTAACAAGAAGGCGTGGATATCAAGAGATTGATTCGATTTTGGTCAACAACAGAATAAATTCTCCTTCTTGTAATTTATCTCCAGTAGAGAGCTTGGTATTTACATGTTCAGTATAGGCACCGAAATCTCCCCAGATTACACTAAGTTGTTGTAAATCAAGAAAGTTGATGTATATGGAGGATTAAGTGCCCATAGATGATCAAATAACTAGAGTTTATGATAAAATACTCGGTATTTAGGGGGAGAAGAAAAGGAGATCAAGAAGCAATATATTGCATGGAAGAGAATTGAACTAATGCACTAGCATGATTTATAGATCGAGGTTCTAGTAACAATGGTGATATGTCCACAAGTATAAAACTCCTGAAGAGATTTCATGAACGTTGACAGTGTTAGAATTGATTATGAGTTGTCTTGAAATGACCAGATCATTGATTATCGTTGATGGCACATATCTAAGTTTGCACTTCAAGTGCTTGATAAAAATAATTAGAGCTTCTAAACAGAAGTATATCTACATATATTAAAATGATTAATTCAATAAGTTAAACATTAATATTTTGGACCCGTAGCTCCAATATTAAAGATGTGAAATCATTTGATTAGAAATGAAAATCCTTACAAAACGCTAAGAGCGTAATGCGATTGGATTATTGAACAATTCATAAGATATCCAATAAGCAGAGGATTAGTTGGAAATTAGTTGAAAGCTCTGAAAATATCTCGACCTGTAGTTCGAGTGTACAAAGAAAGGATATTAAGGGTTCAGAAGTACCATGTCTTTAGAAAATTGGTGATTTATATGTTAAATTGAGGAGGAGAAAAGTTGTACTATTTTCCTTAACTTTGGTTTTTGTCCCATTTGGGTTTTTCCAAAGTAGGGTTTTTAACAAGGCAACTCCCCTCATAAGGATACATGGTATATCCCAAAGTCTAGAAATAAATAATTCATGCAAAGATGGATTATTTAACATGAAGTTTTTGGACATGTAGCTCCAACATTGAAAAGTGTAGTATTAATTGGTTTTAAGTGGGTATTCGTACAAAGGAAACTATAAAGCCAAATTGATTGCACAAAAGGCTATTAAATGTTACATAAGAATGTATTCACCAAGAGTGAGTATAATTTTTGGCTCCAAATGTAAATGACAGACATTGTAGGTGCATACCCATATAAATGGAAAGAATCGATTGAAAATGCCCGAAGCATTATTATCAAAGTCCTGTCATGTCTTTAGAAAATTGGTGATTTATATGCTAAATTGAGGAGGAGAAAAGTTATACTATTTTCCTTAACTTTGGTTTTTGTCCCATTTGGGTTTTTCCAAAGCAGGGTTTTTAACAAGGCAACTCCCCTCATAAGGATACATGGTATATCCCAAAGTCTAGAAATAAATAATTCATGCAAAGATGGATTATTTAACATGAAGTTTTTGGACATGTAGCTCCAACATTTAAAAGTGTAGTATTAATTGGTTTTAAGTGGATATTCGTACAAAGGAAACTATAAAGCCAAATTGATTGCACAAAAGGCTATTAAATGTTACATAAGAATGTATTCACCAAGAGTGAGTATAATTTTTGGCTCCAAATGTAAATGACAGACATTGTAGGTGCATACCCATATAAATGGAAGGAATCGTTTGAAAATGCCCGAAGCATTATTATCAAAGTCCTGTCATGTGCAGTTGGTTAAAGATTCTTATTAGAGTACCTAAATTACCTATAATTGTGAAAGTGATGACATTTTATTAGGTCTCGAAGTACCATACAGAGTTGTACCCTTTTTTTTACTTAATCTTGGTTTTTATCCCACTGGGTTTTTCCAAGGTAAGGTTTTTAATGAGGCAACTTAAGCACCATTTAATACATCAGATCCCCAGATCAACAATTAAAGGCACACTAGGTCTTGAAGTACCTTATATTTGTGCATCCAAAGCATCTCAACACCAATACATGCAAGTCAGGCACGTCAAAGTTAATCAAGAAGACATATTATCTTATACACATCAAAGACAATGTTGAGATTCGACCATAAGCTCATGAAGACGGCGACATTAAGAAGATTGAGAAGACTTCAAGAAGGATGTTGAATTCAGGAGGAGTATATACGCACTGCACTCTTTTTCCCTTCGATTAGGTTTTATCCCACTGGGTTTTCCTGACAAGGTTTTTAATGAGGCAGAACAATAAGAGCGTACATAGAAGGCTGCACTCTTTTTCCCTAAGCTATGGTTTTGTCCCATTGGGTTTTCCTAGCTAGGTTTTTAACGAGGCAGTTGGTGGAACACATATTGTACATCCAAGGGGGAGTGTTATAATATTATTATGTGGATGTACAAAGATATACACTTTACATAGATAGAGTTTTACTTCTTTAGATAGATTTATCTTATACTTGGAGCTCAAGAATATAACTCCTATATATTGTATTGGTGGATACTCCACAAGAGGAATCAATTGAATACAAATCTCATATTCTCCCCTCTTTTCTTTGCCCTAGTGTTATAACAATTAAGTAAGGGTGTGTAGTTTATCATGCAAAACGATAAGGCGGCGTTTGGTTATCACAATTTTTAAGGTGTTTAAATTATGGTGTTTTTGGATTTCACAATTATTAATTATGATATAATTTTTTTTATGTGATTATTTGGTTAAATTACGGTTTTACCTCGGTTTTTATAATTACATTACAATTAAAATGCCATGGAATCGAAACACACCCTTAAGCCCAGTTTTTTTTTTATAGTAGGCAAGAAATAGATCGACAAAGCAATCTTGAAGCCATCAAAAGATTGCTTGAGAAACCATACACAGAGGGTCATCGCACCAAGCCCAGTTTAATTGACCAGTTCTCTTTCATCTGTTTCATTTGAATTTTTTTTGTCAAAAGGAGAGCTCCGGCTCTCCGCATCTAGCCACGCTTTTATTAATGAAAAAATAAAAAGCTAAGTAGTCAGCAAGCGAGGGATAGCCCGACCCCTAATATCATGGAGCAAAAATGATAAAACACCCTTAGGCGGGTCAAGCAATACATAGAAACCAATGCCATAAAAGAAAGCTAAGCTAGCTAAGTGATCTGCTACACCATTGGCTTCGTAGAACACATGTCGAAACTGGATATTCCAATATCTTTTATCTAAGACTTGACACTTAGTGACAAGGTTGGCCAGCGGATGGCCCCGAGGGATTCGATGGTTATTGAGGAGAGTAGTTGCAACATATGAGTTCGTTTCCAAAATCAAAGGTCTATAGTCGCACTCCTAGGCCAACTTAAGACCTTGGTACATTCCCCATAGCTCAGCTTTGGGAACCGTACAAACTTCGAGGCTCATAGTAAACCCCCCGGAGCCACTCTCCATTTGGCTACGAATTGCTGGAATAATGATTTTTATTTGTTTTGGTGTTTTCGTCTACTTATGTATCGACCTCTTGATAACTCGGGTCTGTATAATCCCGATTTATTTCCTTGTCAAACAAAAAAAGTAAACTAAGCTCGTGCTTTAGGCACAGATGTTTAAATAAAATTTGGCGTTGATTATTTTAATTTGAAAGTGTATATATAGTTGAATTTTTTTTCAAAATATTCACAAAAAAATATTTAATTACTAAAATATTCACGACTTTAAAATATTTATAAAAATATTCATTGTTGTCAGTATTTGCAGAAAAACGCGGTCTAAAACCGCGTTTGTCGTTAAAATTATCAATTTAAACCGGCTGTTGGAGGGAAATAATATTTTGCTATAAAAACGCGGTTTTAAACCGCGTTTTATTCCTAATTTAAGGTAAAACGCGATTTTAACCCGCGTTTATTTAATAAAAAACAAAAAAAAAAGTAAAACGCGGTACTAAACCGCGTTTTACCTGTAAAAGTTGCAGCAAAGGTGGAGGCCGGTGGAGAAGATGAACAGAGGTGGAGGCCGGAGGAGCAGGCGGCAAGCACCAGCGGCGCCAGTGCCCCTCTTGTGCGCCACTGGGAGAGGGAGAGGGAGGGTTCGCCGGGAGCAGAGCACGGGCCGGGGCCGGGGCCGGAGGAGGGAGGTGGTCTTTTATTTTGAATCTGCGAAAGACGAGTGCAAAGGGGGTTGTCGGGGACTGTTTGTGGCCGGAGGGGACTGCAGGGTGGCGGATCTGGTCAGGGGAAAGGTCGGCGGTGGGAGCAGGTGGTGAAGGTGGCCGGATCTGGGAAAACTGAGGGGTGGCGGCGATTGTCAGTGGGTGTGGGTTCGAGGAGAGGCGCGGGCTGCTGTGCGCTCAGGAGCGACAGATCCGGGCTCCGGGGTGCTGACGATGGTCTGGCGATGATGTTGCAGGGAGGAGGGTGGCCGGATCTTGGTCGGGGGGTAGAGGAAGGAGGCGGTGGGGGCTGCAGCGAACCCACTCGTCTGTTCATCTTCTCCACCGCGTTTTACTCTTTTTTTTTTTAAACGCGGTTTTAACCCGCGTTTTACCCTAAATTAGGAATAAAGCGCGGTTTTAAATCGCGTTTTTATAACAAAATATTATTTTCCTCCAGCGGGCGGTTTAAATTGATAATTTTGACGAAAAACGCGGTTTTAGACCGCGTTTTTCTGCAAATACTGACAACAATGAATATTTTTGTAAATATTTTAAAGTCGTGAATATTTTAGTAATTAAATATTATTTTGTGAATATTTTGAAAAAAAATTCTATATAGTTATAGTTAATTATTTCATAAGTTTGATAATATATCATATATGGTTATTTATAAGCAAGAAAATTACATCGATAATATAGTAATGATCAATCGTTTGTTATGTAAAAAAAATTAAAAATATATATTTATTTGAAATTATTTACAAATAAAAAAAATTATAATATAATCTAATTAAGGAGATTTTTTTATAAAATGTAAAGGTTTAAAAAATAATTTGATAAATGTTAGTATGGTTAAATCAAAATTTGGGGATTGTAGTTTAAACGTAGAAATCACAATGACAGTAAATCAGGGATCGAAAAAATAGATCAATTGTCACATGATAGCAAAATACTTTGAAAACCAATTGGAAAATAACTTATAAAATAAATTTAAAAAATAAAAATGATTTTTGAAGAATTGAATTAAACACAAACTCCATATAATTTAAAAGTTATCCAACTTTCCATGGAAATCAAATTTAAGTTGCTTATAATAAATAAATTACTTTACAAAATACATGACATCACCTGAGTTCGCTAAATTGAGAGGTTGACATATTGGTTGACGAACAAGCCTAGTATTAATAAAAACATAATATGGACAAACTTATGATTACCACTTTGTAAATATATTTTATTATATGAAAGTAATATTTAGATTTTAGGATAAGATGCAAAATGTATAGTCTGACTAACAAGAGAAGCTTCAAGCTCTGTAAGCATGTAAGAAAATATAGATTCTTCATCTTTAAGCTTACCTTGTACAAGTTGTATCAGCACAAACAAAATAATATTCATGATTTAGGTTGGCTACTAGAATATTAGAGGCTCCAAACGGCCTCTTATGTGGTATGAACTCAACCACCTTAGATTTGTAAACAATTTGGATATTCTCGTCTTAGCTGAAACCAAAACTTCTGAGCCCCCAACTGAAGAACAAATTCGCCCTGTTGGCTTTCAAAAAGCTCATTGTATTAGCGCCCTTGGCTATAGTGGTAGTCTTTGGCTTTTATACAAATCAAAAACCTTATATAACTGTAAAATAATTGATCAAAGCAGCAGATCTATTATGTTGCAGACTATAATTGATAACCTTGATTTTGCCATCGTCCTTGTTTATGCTCCATCTATTGAATATGAGAAAGATCTTTTTTGGCATGAAATATATGATTTAGCAACTACACATCGTCTTCCTCTCATGATTATTGGTGACCTGAATGATATTGAGAATACCTCAGAAAAGCAAGGAGGTAACAACCCTAATTATGCTAAGTTTAGAAGGCTAAGCAAAATCAAGGAAGATCTTAATCTTCTTACAATCCCTTATAGTGGTTCAGCCTTCAATTGGAGGGAAATTATAAGAAGCACCAACAACACTTATGAAAGATTAGACCGAGTTTTGGCTCACCACAATATAACCTCCCATTTTCCTAATCTAATCACAAAACATCACTCATTTTCCTTCTCGGACCACTGTCCTATAACAATTGAGATTGGAAGAACGAAGAAAAAATTGGGCACCCCCTTTAGATTCGAAATGGCCTAGACTACTAATAAAATCTATGAAGATCTAGTAAAGAAAGTTTGGAGCAACAAATTTTCTAGCTCTTTCGCTTTTAAACAAATTCAAAAACAAAAGCTTCTAAAGAAAAATACTAAGAACTGGTGCAAAAAACAATCAAATAACCTTACAAAACAACTTATAAAGGTGGAACAACAGATCAAAAATTTTCAAAGTAAATTACCTTGGGATAAGATCTCAACCTCGCATGAGGCTAAACTTGCGAGATTAGAACACAAAAAAATCAGAATCCTTGAGTTTAGTCATAAATATTGGAAGCAAAGAGCGAAAATCAAGTATTTGCATCTCTCGGATCGTAATACAAAATATTTCCAAACGTCTGTGAAAGTTAAGAATTTTAGGAAAATTTTACTCTCCTTTGAATCAATGCAAGGACATATATTAACCGATCAAGAAGAAATCTCGGATCAAATCACCCTTGAGATGTCTGAAAGGTTCATCACTAACAATCCAAGGACAGTTCAGCCACATGAAGTTTGGAATATTCAGCCCCAAATCTCAACAGCAGAAAACATAAGTCTGATAGCTCAACCAACTGATTATGAAATTAAGACTACCTTCTGGGAAATGGTAGAAGATAAAACTCCGGGTCCAGATGGATATTGATAGCATGCATTTAGATGGTCATAATACGTTGCATTTAGCTTAGTTAAGATGCATATCATGCATGGTTTAAGTACAATTTGCATATTTGCTCTTTATGTTGGTGGAGTCGGAATCTACACATTTTTATTGATTATTTCAGGTAACTGTGGATCCGAGGATGAGACATGGGTTGATGACGCATTAGATGAGAATGTCTAGTTGATCGAAGAAGCTTACATGAAGATCTAAAGAGGTCATGAGAAGAAGAAGCGAGCATAAACGAAGAACAAGTTTGCAGAAGTTATCGCTAGACATGCTGAACTTGTTTTGCACTTTCTAGAAGCCTCGATTGTCCGATCGACTATTATGACCATGCGTTGGAAAGCTCTTTCAGAGAACTACAACTTTCCTGTTGACGTCGAGAGCTGATTCAAAGTAGTTTTTTCGTAAAAGACCATTGTAGAAGGCGCATCACATATGCCGCGGCCGCAACACATCAATGAAGCAGCAGCCGCAACTTCCATGCTGCGGCCGCCGCATTTGCCCAGAGCGACACATTTCGGCGTTCGGCTACAGTTTTGTTCTATCTAAACCCTATTTATCTATCTTGTTTTTGGAGGCCGACTTGGACACGAAAGAGCACGAAATTGAGAGAAGGCTTAGCCCTAGGTTTTCATTCATTCATTAGATTAGGATTCAAGACGATTTTAGTTGGAGATTGAGAGCGATGTTCGACATGGGCGGCTAAACTCTCTTCGTTCTATCTACAATTTCAAGCTTTGTTTGGATTGAGTTGTGAGTTTCTAAATCTTGTTTCTTATTTCCTATATTGAATGTTTCGACTTCTTTGTGCTTGATTGTTTATTGTTTTGTTCTATCTTGTCTGGCCAACTTGTTAGATCAATTCAATTGCTAGGGTTTTGTAGATTCCTGATTGCGAACCTTAACCCAAGTAGCAAACTTGTCCCTTTAGGGCTGATTGAATTAATTGGTGGGTAGGAAGTTGGATGTGTTGTTAAATCCTTCTTTAGGGACTGCAAATACCTTGGTTAATCTCTGAACTTAAAACTATCAATTGGGTTAAATCCTTCTTTAGAGACTGTTCGATTGATAAGAGTTTCTAGGACTGATTGGACTAGTAACTATATTAGGTTGGGACAAGGGAATTCATAGAAAACCTAAAAGGACAAGAGGAAGTTACAATATCAATTCAACCAAATAAAGTGGATAGTTGTAGGTAGAGCGATCTTCTCTAAATTATTTTACATCAACTTGTTTATAGTTTAGTTTGTTTTCTTTCTTATTTCAATCAATCAAAACCCCCATTTCTACTAATTGGTAAATACACATTGCTGAGAAATACTTGATTCTCTGTGGGATCGACCTCTTACTTGCTTGCTATACTAGTTTGTAGGTTTGAGTTTTATTTTGATACGGTTTACGCGACTAAAAACCGTCCATCAGATATCCTCCAGAATTTTATAAGAAATATTGGCATATTGTTGGAAAATCTTGTTGTAAAGCTATTAAATCCTTTTTTCATTTCGGTCGTATTCTCTATGAAATCAATCAAACGTTTATAGCCCTTATTCCAAAAACAGATAATCCGACAAATATCAATCACTATCGGCCTATTAGCCTCTGTAACACAGTTTATAAAATGATATCTAAGATTCTGACAAATAGACTTAAACCAATTCTACCTAAACTCATTAACCCCTATCAAGGTGCCTTCGTAGAAGGGAGATCTATTCAAGATAATACTCTTATAGCTCACGAAATTTTTCATAGTTTCAAAAGAAAGAAAGGTAGAAATGGGTGGATGGCTCTAAAACTTGACATGGAAAAAGCTTATGATAAAATAAACTGGAGCTATATTGAAGCTGTTCTCACTAACTTTGACTTCCATAACACTTGGATTAATTGGATTATGCAATGTATAACAACGACTTCTTGCTCTGTCTTGATAAACAATACCCCAGGAAAACAATTCAAACCCAATAGAGAAATTAGACAAGGTGATCCGCTAGCTCCTTATATTTTTATTCTTGTTATGGAAGGTCTCTCTAGAGGTCTTCATAAGGAAGCCTTACGAGATGACGCCCTGATAGGAATTAAACTTACTAAACATGGCACATCAATACCTTTCCTAACCTTTGCCGATGATACCTTGATTTTTGCAAATACAGCCCATACTAGCATCAACACTATCCAAAACATGCTAAATAATTTCTCCAATCTATCAGGATTAACTATTAACTACTCGAAAAGCTCCCTCCAGTGTTCGAATAATGTCTCCCAAAACTTATCCAGAGATCTAGCTCAACGCATGGGAGTGCCCATTACTAGGACTCTTGAAAAATATCTAGGTACCCCCCTCATAAATGGTCGAATAAAGAATTGTGCCTTCGAGGACGCTATTCAAAATCTCAAGAAACAACTTTCAAAATGGAAGGTTTCTACCCTCTCACAAGCAGGACGAGCTGTACTCATCTAGTCAAATCTTAGCTCTAAAACGAATTACTTAATGCAAAACTTTCTACTTCCAAAAGGAATCTTGCAGCAGATAGATCAAGTTAATAAAAACTTTTTCTGGAATAAACTCAACTCTGAAAGATATATCCCTCTGATCATCTAGGATAACATCTATACTGGCAAAACCCTTGGGGGAATGGATATCAGGAAAGCAGAAGATCTCAATATAAGTCTATAAATGAAACTCCTTTGGAAACTCTATACAAACGAAAATAATATTTGGGTTCAAATAGTGAAGGAAAAATATCTTCAAAAAGAAAATATTAAATCTGTCTCAAATCATCTTACCTCGTGGCAATTTGGGCGACTACTGTCTCTAAGGAAAAAATTTGAACAAGGCCTCCATTGGATAATAGGAAATAGTGATAATATAAATATTTGGTCGGATCTTTGGGTTCCTCATATAAGTCTAGCACAATATCAAGGAAATCATAGCCTGGACATGAAAGTTAATCAACTTTTTACTTTGGAAAAACGATGGAACACTTCTTTGATTAATCAAATCTTCCTTCCAGATATCTCCTCAAAGATTTTAGAATTACGAATCCCTAATTCCCGGATAAACTAATTTGGCGCTTTGATCCAAGTGGAATCTTCTCCACCAAATCAACCAAGGGCATGACATACAACCCAACTCATCCTACTACAAATTATAGATGGATATGGCATCTGGACCTACCCCCTAGATTTAAGACTTTTTTTTATGGAAATTAGTAGTGGATGGTCTTCCTACTCCTCAAAGGCTCAATAAATACATTAATCGAGTACCAAGCCAATGCTGTCTTTGCTCTCAAGCGGAAGAAGATTCTGAACATCTCATGACGACCTGCCTCTTCACTAGAAATATAATTAGTCAATTTGAATCTTACACAGGGAAAGGTTTCCAAATCCTATATGAAACAAACACTTTTGATGTTGAAGAAATCAAAATGGGAAATAAGAACTTTGAAAATCTGGTTTTTATATGGAGCACGGTTTGGGAAGTTAGAAATGATCTTATCTTCAGGAAAAAAACCCCAAACACAACGGAAAGTATAATCAGAAGAATTATTTCTAATATTTATGACTGGTCCCAAAGTAAAATATTGGAAAAAAACCCCAATAAATCTATAACTAGGAGACTTAAAGTTAAATGGAACAGACCACCTGAAGCTATCTACAAAATTAATGTGGATGGTTCTGTCAAACCCACGGGTTTATGCTCGGTGAGTGGGATTACTCGGGACTCCTGAGGCCATGTCATTGATATGTTCCATCAGGAAACCAGTAAGTGCTCAGTCATCCAAACTGAAGCCTTAGCTATACAGACAAGTTGGAGCAAGCATTCAGAAAAGGACTTCGAAGAGTAATCATAGAGGGGGACAATTTACAGCTCTTCAAGGCCCTCACCAGCATCAGTAAAGCTAGATGGGAAGTTACACATCACATTGAGAGAATCAAGCAATTAGAAGCTGGTTTTGATCTTATCTAATATAGGCACTGTTATCGTGAAGCAAACCAAGTTGCAGACTTTATAGTCAGGAAAGGTATCATCTGTAACAATGCTACTATCCCCTACAACAGGGAGCTTTGTACCATCATCCTTAAGGATGATCAAGGAGCTAGATTACAACTTGTGTAATCACTCCTACTTTTCGCCTACTATAAAAAAAATAAAAAAAATAAGAGGTACAAGTAAATTAAAAAACATAACCTAGTATTAGTATTTAATATTTGGGCAATTTGCACAACTATACAACTTTTTTTGTGGGTTTGCAAAAATACCACTTTTTTGGAAAATTTGCACAACTACCATTGGTGGTATTTTTGCAAATAAAACTAGGGAAGGGCTAAGCCGGTTGCAGGTTCCCACAAGGAGAGAGAGTTTTGGTGGGGGATTTTCAAAACCCTAATTTCTTCCTCCTCTTCTTCATCCTCTTCGTCCCCTTCACCTTCAGAGTCGGATCCCCTAGCACGAATAGCTGAATCGAAGCCGCCATTACTTCGAGCTTCTTCTCTCTCTTCCGGCCGCCGTCCTTTGCGTCGGTATTGTCATCCTCGTCGAACTCGAACTCATCATCGTCGTCATCTAAGTAGTCTTCGTCGTCGTAGTCGATGAGGTCGTACCTGACAAAACTCCGTCGCCGGAGGCTCCAGCCGCCGCCCTAGCTGCCAGATCTATCTTCACGGCCTGCCTTTCTTCTTCCTCACGATTTGACCCATCTTCTCTCTCTCAGCTACTCTCTTTTCTCTGTGTATTTTGTCCTCACCGTTTGTTTCCTGCAATTTCCATCAGACGAACAAAGTCAGTTTACAAATTATATTCATCTCCCCCTGTCACCTAACAGACTAACCCATGTCACTGTACCCCTGTCACTCAACGTGAAACCCATGTCACCCCTTATGAATCGGAAGCCTATAACCAATACCTCAAACCTCCTTCAATCGGCCACCTAGCTACGACATCCACATATCCCAATTTCCACACCTCGTCATTTCCCCTATTCCGCCCACCAAAACAAAGTCAGTTTACCAATTATATTCATCTCCCTCTGTCACCTAACAGACTAACCCATGTCACTGTACCCCTGTCACTCAACGTGAAACCCATGTCACCCCTTATGAATCGGAAGCCTATAATCAATACCTCAAACCTCCTTCAATCGGCCACCTACGACATCCACATATCCCAATTTCCACACCTCGTCGCCCAATTTCATAATGGAAACCCCTGTCACCCAATTTCAAACCCCTGTCACCCAATTTCGGAACCCTTCTCTCCAAAATGGAAACCCCTGTCACCCAATGTCAAACCCCTGTCACCCCATTTCGGAACCCTTCTCTACAAAGTGGAAACCCCTGTCACCCAATTTCGGAACCCTTCTCTCCAAAATGGAAACCCCTGTCACCCAATGTCAAACCCCTGTCACCCAATTTCGAAACCCTTATCTCCAAAATGGAAACCCCTGTCACCCAATGTCAAACCCCTGTCACCCCATTTCGGAACCCTTCTCTACAAAATGGAAACCCCTGTCACCCAATTTCAAACCCTTGTCACCCAATTTCGGAACCCTTCTCTCCAAAATGGAAACCCTTGTCACCCAATGTCAAACCCCTGTCACCCCATTTCGGAACCATTCTCTACAAAATGGAAACCCCTGTCACCCAATGTCAAACCCCTGTCACCCAATTCGAACCTCAAACCACCAATTTCTCCTATCCATAGTTCCCCGACCGTTGCCCTAACCCATTTCGAAAACCACTGTCACCCAATTGGAAACCCTAACCACCGATTTCCCCTTTCCATACCCGAAAACCACCCATGCCACCACCACCCACCATTCTCCAAACACGAAAACCACCACCCCGACCCACCATTCAGGCCACCATTGCCCTAACCCCTTCACCCACCGCTTCCCCGACCCACACCCGCGTACAGTACCACCAAAGGGAGAAGAGTAGTAGGGCGTACCTCTTCTCTATTTCGTCGGCGGTCGTGGCTGGTGTGTCCTTTCCGGCGACGCTGGACTTGCCCGCTCTCTCTCCTTTGCTGTCTGCAACTATCGAGGAAGAAACCGCAACCGCCCTCTCTCTCTCTCTCTATCTCCTAGCGTCTCTGCAACTGCCGATGAAGGGGTTTCCCTCTCTCTCTCTCTCTCTCTCTCTCTCTCTCTCTCTGCTAACCCCCTACTAGGTAGGCAATGATGCCTCCATTTTATTTTTCTTTTTTTTGGGCCAAAAAAACAAGGGATAGCCGGTTTTTGGGGGGGGGGGGGTTAACCTGGACATTTTTGCAAATTTGGGGGAAAATGACATTTTTGCCAATTTTTCCAAAACGATAGCATTTTTGCAAAGATTTTTGAAAAAATGGTATTTAGTACCATTTCCTCTTAATATTTTTATAATATGCAATTAATATTTAATATAGTCAATAATCATTAATATGGATGTGTATTTGAGTGAAGGAATGTAATTGTATAATATGGGATATATAGAAATGGGGAAAATAGTATTTGTATTTAGTATAACATTAAATAAAACCAGTGGAATTCCCGCGCCATGGCGTATTTGTGAGGGGAAAAAATAGAATATAAAATATTAAGAAATAACCAAATAACAATTTACACAAATGTTTGAAAAGTTGTCTACAATATTATTGTTCAAGGGACATATCACATGTGTGTTCACAAAAGACACAAAGGTGATGTTCGAGGGTTCGTCCATGCAAATCTTGGAGACAAAATTTTTTGATTTATACCAAGGGAAGAATTTTTTTGATGGATATCATTTATAGGTTAAAAATAAATGATATACATATTAAATCGTAAATATAAAAAATTGAATAATGAACCAAAGTGTGCAACTTAGATAAGGAAGACAACAAAAGATTGCTTAATTAAATGACAACATGTTACCCCAACTAAAAGTGAAGATCCTCGACTTGAGAAATGAAAGTAATGAGACCAACATTAGTATAAGATTTATAAAAATGTGCATGAGAAAGGAAATAATCATAGATTTGAGATAAATTTTACATACAGATAAAAGACCTTGATATTCAGTCAATTCCTCCATTAGAGGCAAACTGTACTTGCATCGATATAGGAGAAAGCTAAATGAATTACACAAACCAAATGGTAAAATAAAATAACTGATATGAATTTTATAAATGAAAATATAGCAAATTAATTGTAGAAGAACTGAATTTTTAGACTTAGCTGCAAAATTTCAGAAATAAAAAGATAGAACATAAAAATTACTCCCTTCGTCCAAGAATACATGGCCTTTTAGGCTCTTGCATGCTAATTAAGAAACCTATTTATACTTAAATCTCATCATTATTATTAAAGGTTAAAACTTAAAACTTTTGGTTATCCATTTAGAGATGGGAAAATGAACAGTTTTATTTAATTTTAATAAGTAAAAAAAGGTAATATTTTAGCGGTAATAATTACTTATACACCTAAAATCCCATGTATTTTCGACAAAGTTTCAAAGCCTAAAAGATCATTTATTCTTGGACGGAGGGAATAGGATTTTTGGATCATTACAAAGAATGTATTATTGAAAAGAATAAAGGAAATTGAATTGGCTAAGCTGAATGTCAGAACTAAATTAAAGCAAAAAATCATACACACATTTGAAGAACATAATTACAAATTCTAATGAAAAAAGCTGAAATACAGGAGTGGTTTGTTAAAAAAAAACTACAAAACTGGATGGGATCAACATGTAGGTTACAAGTTAATCATAGCAAGAAGGCAATTAGGTAAAGGAATGTTGCTACATATCCAAAGTATTTCACGAATAAGCAGTAATAGCAAAAATTCAGGGAGCATCAACATCAGTTTAACTCTTCCATTTCTGCGCTTAGAACACACATGCATGTAGCATAGCTTTCTTCATAGCTAGATTACCCCTTTGTCGATCTACTGATTGCAATGATCCTTCTACAGACGCCACGATATAAGATATGTACTCAACAACAATATTTTCCTTAGAATCATGAAGATCTGAATGCAACAACCAGACTAAACCTGAAACTTGTTCTGCAACAGCAAGCAAAAGTTTGCACATGCATAAGCTAAACATGTATACAACTATTTACAAAGAGCAAATAGGCCAGGATCTTCATGAAGCATAGAGAGAGAGAAAAAAAACAGTAAAATCTAAAAACGAAGAATCGATAATTGCAAGGATTGCAATATATATATCAGGGGTCCATATAAAAGAACACCCTAAATCAAACAAAGTTCTACCAAATCAATCAAGAATTTTGTATCCCCACAAAAAAGAACAATTAGCATTTGTGTATTTCTGAAATTTTGTGCAACATTTCTTCGAAGCAAATAAAATTGTACAATATGAAAATGCTTACTCTTCCTCTCCTGACGAATCAATTGATTCCATAAATAGAGTCTTTCTTGTCTACAGATATCAACCAGGGATGTCAATTTTTTATAAGAAAATATGTAAAAACAGAAAACAGAAGTGAACAAATTTAAACACCCTTGCTCAATCAAGTTAAACCTTAATTCGAAAAGCCAAATTTTCATTAATAAAATGGTTGGTGCGAGACAAATATCAGCTAAATTCTACCACCCTTGCTCAATCCAAAGGTTTTCTTCGTGATAGGCAATTGCAATTTTTTAGCAGTTGATACATCACCATGAGGATCTCAGACCTTACTAATAAACATTTCCATGATTGAAAACTAAGCTTAACTTCACATTTTCGCCATATAGAGCATATGAATGAAAGTGCTACTACTTTATCTCAAATCTCTATGCTACTATAACTGGCAACTTAGATTTTAATTCAATTTTATAGCCTCAGAGTTTATTAGTAAAACAGGCTGAACATCTACACTTGCTACATGAATCTAAATTAAAGAAAACTTTCTATACCTTGCCCTTGAATGTTCTTGACGCCTCTACAAATGCAGGAATATACTTAGATCTAGTTGGCTATGGCAAAAAGCATTACATGTGAAGCAAAAGGTACTTCCAAGTTCCAACGATCAAAAGCACCAAAATTAGAGACAACTAATGTTGAATCATAAGCCCCAACCATATATGTACCTGCTTCTTAATAGGATGCTAAAAATAATGGGACCAATCTCCCTATAAAAAATAAAAAATAATTCCAAGCTATAACACATATAAAAAAAATAAAAACAACTGAACCAACCATGTGAAGTCACTTTCTCACCCTTCTGGCCTTCTCCTTCAATAGAACCAAAGCAGGAGTGTTTGGCATTAAGATCAACTTGGAAAATCTTGGCAACATCACGGCTAGTAGCATCTTAATAAATAAGATGCTGAATTTTAGAAACCTTATCAAGGAAACTGAATTGCATAAACTGAATATTGAATGTCGTAATAAAATAACATGATGAATTTTATAAACTGAATATATATAGATGAATTTTAGAAATTGAGTTAAAGAAATGAATTTTAGACAGATTTACAACTGCCGAATTTCAGAAATAGAATGACATAATTGGATTACAGATTTATAGATGCTGAATGATAAAGAATGTATTTTAGAAAAGAATCAAGAATCAAGAATAAAACATCTATGAAGAGAGCTAAGTCACTTGAGTAACCAACCACCAAGTCTAAAAGCAAACTTGAGCAAGAATCGGGAAACTAATTTCGGCCAACCATGAAGTCTAAAAGAAAACGTCTATGAATCACATATTTATAGGTGCTGAATGATAAAGAATGTATTTTAGAAAAGAATCAAGAATCAAACGTCTATGAAGAGAGTAAATCACTTGAGTCACCAACCATGAAGTCTAAAAGCAAACCTGAGCATTAACCAAGAAACTAATTTCGGCCAGCAAATCAAACCCGGAGTCTTAGGAGATGTATCACTGAGCGGATGAAAGCTAGAATTTAAGAGAAAAAAAATACCTTGTAATAGATATGCATGAAGCAGTAAGGTTAATTAGGCACACATTGGATCATGTCCTTGACCAATTCATCTACTATTTAGAGCTCAATCTATACCAGATAAACCATTTCATATTATAAAGTAATTAATGTAAAAATCTCAAGTTATGTTCCCATAGCTTTATTGAACCACAATCAATCGAATCCAATTGTAAGAAAGAAATACAAGAAACCAGACGACATTAAAATCCCTAATTCACACAATTGAGAAAAGTCATACCGAGGTAAGAATATTATCAAGATAATGATTGAAGAAGAAAACTCTCAACACAGTTGTTCAACTTCTCCCTTGAAGCATTACTGGTAGCAATCAAAACCTAAACACGTCACAAATTCTAATTTTAACCACAAAACCTCTAGAAATTGAAACTTAAAATCCATAATACGGAAAAGCCAAGGGAAAATTTGGGATCCACAAATCGATTGATTTACCTCTTTAAAGGCAAGAAGTTGGACTCGAGATTCATCCCCATGTGTACACGGGCGAAAGCACCAGAACCGATCAAATCGCTCGTCCGCCATCTAATCGGCGTATGGGAAGCGTCTCTGGAAGCCGGGGGCGGTGATTGTTGGAGAATTAGGCCGTTTTTCTCTTCGCAAAAGAGTAATTACAAAGAGGAGGAGAAAGAATGGGAGAACGCATGAGGAGAAACAAGTGTCTCTGGAGGAGGAAAAATAACATGAAGTCAGCGAGAGGCACTAAATCGGTGGAGGAGGCATCTGAATAGCAAGAATGGGTGAAATGAGGAGAGCGCGCCAGGTGAGGCCAGACAAACTTGGACCTCGATGGCCGACAAGTCGGCAGACGTAAAATCGTCAAAAATAAATCAACAAGACAAAAAAGGTGCAAAATACAGGCAAAACGCTCTACAAAGCGAAACAAAACACAACGATCCCGAACAAGACGAGGACGTAGACGAAGGACATGTAGATAGATATAGATGGGTATGTATTTGAGTGTAATGTAATTTATTATTTATTATTTTTGATATGAAAAAATGATAAGTCATGGGGATAAGTAGTGGGATGAATAGTTGGGATGCGGGGTGAATATAATTCGATGATGTGGCAAACCCTAATGAAGTGGATGGTTTTTATTGATTTACATGGAGATGGGAAAGTCGGTGGATGACGTTGCATGCTTCATACGACACCATGTGGAACAAGCACTTTCGTGAAGCCACCTAGGACGGTTTTGCTTCTAGTTTTATTGTAGTATAGATATCACAAGATTGTTATCCTGTGATATTGGAAATACTCTGATTCTACAATTGTAATGATTCTGTGATTCAAAAATAGAAAAACGATCCTAATCTTATGTATATCTTTATTTAAGATAAGATTTTATGATGCAAAAATAATTTAGAAATATAAAAACTTGTAAGATCTTATGTACAATACCGATCTTACCTTAATTTTTATGATTTTATAAGATGCTTCTACTGTATTTAGTTTTTTCATGTTTGTTTAGACGATTTCCGTCTGCCGACTTGTCGGCCTTCGATGTTTAGGTATGTCTGACCTCGAATTCTTTCCTAATAAAAAAACACTCCTCGTTAACTTAAAATTAAAAAAAAATCATTACGACTCCATGATTCGTTTACAATCCGTGAACACTCTTTCGATTTTATCCAAAATCTGAATCCTAACAATATTGGTTGGGACTAGTATCGTAAAGCTTTGCTATCAACAAATAGATTTCGATAACCTTCTGATAGAGCATGTTTAGTATTGCATTATAGATTACATTTAGCATAGTTTAGTTGTGAATAATGCATATTTTAGTTACAATTACATGTTTACCGGTGGTGTTGGAAGAGTCGGAATCTATGCAATTTTATGGTTAATTTCAGGTAAATGTTGATCCGACGAGGAATGAGGAGACTCTTTGATGAAGGAAGATTCAAGTTGAGGAAGAAAAGTTAAGAGCACGGGAGCGGAGTCGAATTTCGAGAGCCTAAGTGAATAACAAGTCAGCAAAAGTTGTCGCCAGACATGCTGAACTTGTTTCGCACTTTCTGGAAGTCTCGGTGGTCCGATTGACTATTATAACCATGCGTTGGAAAGCTCTCTTCGAGATCTACAACTTTCATGTTGACATCGAGACCAAATTCGGAGAGGACAAATCGCTGTGAACAGTAAGGCCGCCCCGCGGCCAAGCTAGCCGCCCCGCGTCTCGAAGCTCTGACGAAGGATTTCGCTGATCGCCGGCCGCCCCGCTGCATGGGTTGGCTGCCCCGCGGCGCTCGCAGAAACGCACCGTTCAAACTTGGACTTTAGTTAGGGTTTTATGTTATTTTCTTGGCCGACTTTCTAAGGACTTTTAAGAGACTTTTTAGGTTATTTTTTGACAGACCTTATGCACTTTATTCAATTATTAAGAGCGCCGTTGAGCATGAGCAACTAAACTCTCAAGGTTTCGCCTACAGTTTGGATCTTTGATTGTTGAATTGTGAGTTTCTTAATCTAGTTCTTATTCCTATTCCAATGCTTTGACTTCTTTGTGCTTAATTGCTTGAATGTGCTTTATTCTCTCTGGCTTGATCAACTAGTTAGAGTAGATTCATTCAATTTCTAGGGTTTTGCAGATTCCTCGTAGCGTACCTTAACCCAAGTGGCAATCATATCCCTTTAGGACTCGTAGGACTAATTGGATGTGTAGGAAGTTGAATAAATGTTAAATATCGACTCGTAGCTTAATATTGCATGTACCTTGGTTAATTCATATTCTTAATGCTATTTCTAGGTTAAATATTAACCGTGTTAGGGTTATTTAGAGATAAGGGTTGCTAGGACTCGTAGGACTAGTAATTTACCTAAGATCTGGACAAGGACATTGATAGGAAAAGACGAGAACTAGAGGCTGAAACAAGGATCGAATTCATCAATCAAAGTGATAAGTTGTAGGTGAACCTATTTCTCTCCATTGCATTCTACTATCAATTTACTTTGTTTGCTTGCTTCCGCTTTGATAAAAGGCGGATCTTTTTCACACAAAAAATCCCCATATTCTTACTAGCGATTAGAATTGACACTCGAATTGAATAGATTTCCCTGTGGATCGATCTCTTGCTTACACACTATACTAGTTGTGAGTTTGAGTATTCTTTGGCAAGAACAACGACAGGTTTTCCTCTTGTCACCTCCCTCGTGTCATCTCAGACTAAATTACGAGATCTACTCATTGATAGCGAGATATTCATAACAACTTACCGTAAAAAAGAAGAAATTAATCTAAAGTTGGAGAGCCAAGGCGTTAACCATAAGCTAAATAATCTAACATTGCATACAAGCTAACCATGATCCTTCGAATCGACATGACAAAGAGCATGGAGTTTCATTTCCTCAAATATCTAAAACCACAATCCTCAAATACTATAAAACACATGGCTTCATGCTTTTTTTTTACTTGATTTTTTTATTAGGTAAAAATTCGAGACCAGACATACCTGGACTTCGATGGCCGACAAGTCGGCAGACAAAAAACCGTCAAAAATAAACCAAAAATACAAAGATGGTGCAATATACAGGCAAATGCGCTCTATTTTTTTTTACTTGATAATTATTATTTTTTTGAACCGGAAAAAATTTGGTGTTGAGGGGAATCCTCAACAACCAAAAGCATCACGAAGGATGAGAGGCCGTACAGAAGAATCATCAATGATATCAGTGCCAGAAAAGTCAAAGTCGAGATGTGAGAGGTGATTCGCAACTCTATTTGCTTCTCTGTAAACATGACGAATCTAAATGTTATGAAAGGAATGCAAGGAGAGCACAGTGTCTCAGACAATCATTTCGGCATCTTCAGGGGGCAGGCATGATCCTTTCATGCAGTTTATTATGGTGAGGTTGTCACCTTCTATTACGAGGTTCGGAATAAGAAGCTCGGTTGCGGAGTTAATTCCTTTCCAGAGTACAAACTCCTCAGATCCCGTGACAGAAGAGAAAAGGGAGAGGCCTGAACTCAAGAAGACAGGGGTCCCATGATGGTTCCGGATTATGAATCCGAAGGAGTCGCGCCCATCAAAGGAGAGGGCTCCGTCGAAGTTTAATTTATGGTATCCTACAGGCGGGTGCTCCCATTTTGTTTTGTTTTTTCGAACGCGTGGTTGTGATGACTCCTTAGGTGTTATATTTTTATTGTTGGCAGTGATTGAGGTTTCCCATAGCCAATTCTGTTCTTTTGCAAACGATAATATACTATTTGGTACAGGTTTGAGGTTTTCAAAAAGCGCCTTGTTGCCGAAGAACCAAATGCTCCCCTAAACACAGGCAAGCTTACTAAACCTAGGGAGTACAATCCTATTTTTTAATTCTTGCAGGATTGTGTTTAGATCTTGGCCTTGGTTTACCCAGTTGTCCGGTATTGGTGTCAGGGTTGGGTCTAGTTTATGTAATGTCTCACGGGAAGTGCGACATCCCCATAGAAGATAGACTGTATCTTCATAACCGCAGTCGCACACTGGGCAGTTTGTAGGTATACCTAATCTCCTAGATGCTAGGTTAACTGAGGTCGGAATACCGTTCTTGGTGATTTTCCATATGAAAGTTTTGATTTTTAACTGTGTCTCAAGTTTCCATATCCATCTCAAGTCTGATTTCTCTTGATTTCTCATTGTGTTAATCATGTCAATTGTCGATGCTTTAGTGAACCACCTATTTTTACTCCATTTCCAGTATAGCCTGTCTTAGTGTATATTCTTTGGTATTGGCGTTGCTAGGATCTTGTTTATTATTTGCGTAGATAAATTCTGATTGATTTCATTTTGCAGTTTGTCATTGTTCCATTTTTTATCGTTGATGAAGTCTTTAACTTTGAGGTTATGGTTGATTTGATGAGGGTTTGAAGTGGATTTGATAAGGGGGCCATCCCCTACCAAGTGATCCTCCCAGAAGTTTATGTGTGCTTCATTCCCAATGGACCATTTGATTCCTTGTAAAAATATTGGTATTAGTTGAGTGAGCTTTGACCATTGCCATGAAGTGTTACCTTTACATGTATATTGGAGGATGTTCTGTTACTTGATAAGTTTAAGTAGTGTGACTAAAGTTGGGTAAGCAATTT
This sequence comes from Persicaria maculosa, assembly GCA_963922045.1. Taxonomy (NCBI): domain Eukaryota; kingdom Viridiplantae; phylum Streptophyta; class Magnoliopsida; order Caryophyllales; family Polygonaceae; genus Persicaria; species Persicaria maculosa. The sequence continues at coordinate 42,698,787 of OY998258.1, forward strand.
TCCTTTTTAATATTCCAAGACAGTATTTTATTTGATCATGGTCTTCATCTGTCGAGAATATAACATCTTTATTGGATCGGAGAGAACACTTATGTTACTTAGACCATGTGCAACCATGTGTTTTTACTTACCTTAAGGCCTTATAAGATAAACCTATGGTTGCAAGCAAAACCTCAAGGTAAGAGGTTGGAAGGGGTTACTTCTCTCTACCAAGGTAACCTATTCCACCACAAGTGGTCCCCATCCTTTTATTACTATATTTATCTGATGTATTAATTATGCAAATGTATTTATAATATATATTATTATTATTATTTTCAAATAATAACTATACCATTAATTTTATTTTATTTTTCTCTATAATTTGAGTATAATTTTTTCATATTAATATCAAGTACTTTTTAATTTTATTTATAAATAAAACTAATGAGATAAAAAACAACCTCCGAAAACCTCCTTTAGGAGCCCGAGAACGCGCCTCGCCACGCGCCCCCAAATTTTTTATCAACCCTAGCTTCCGCTTCCCTTGTTCTTGAGCAAATTATCTCCAAATCTCCTTCCGTGTGATTCTTCCGGCTCGATTCTCCTTGTCTCCTGCCGGTTGTGGTATAATCTCTCCCATTCCCCTTGAATCGGTCTTCAATTTGGGGTTAAGCTTGCCGTTCTGGCCTTTCTCGACTGTGGGGGAGTCCTCGCCTGTCGCCCTTCCCTTCTCAGTCCTGCAATTCTCCTTGTTCTGCCTTGGTTATATTGGGTTCGTGCTTCGATTTCCTCTTCTTGGCCGAATCGATGCTCCTGATTAACCGTCGGAACCTTAAAAATCCAAATACTCATACAAATTGCTCTGTGCTATGTGGGTTTTCCATGGTCTGGCGACCTGGCCTTGGTCTCATGAAGGTTGAGAAAAACTTTCGGAAGAGAAAGAAAAGGTTTTGTTGTCGGGGGCGACAGGGTGGCTTCTGGGGGCAGTGTGTTTGGTGGCGTCTATCTCATAGTGGCTCCGATGATGAGTGTGTGGAGCTTTCTTGTCACAACTTTTATGAAATCCAATTATCTGATGCTTGGTTTGGCTTATTTGCTGCTTGATGTACATCTTGTCACCATCTATTGGTGCCTAAAAACCCAGGTGATAGAGGCCCCCTCTTCACCACGTACCCCCCGAGTTTCAGGCCCTAAACAAATTGTGGTTATTGGGGATTTCATTGTCCCTTTCCCCAGTTTTGTTGAAATATTGTTTTCTTTAAATTCTGATATTGGAAAAATATGTCCTACTTTGAGTGTCTTAGTGATCTGTTGTAACTGTCGCTGTCTCTCACTTGAGCAATCTGAGCTGCCTTATGCAACTGGTGTCGTATCTTGGCTTTTCTTTTGTCTTCTCATGAGGTTGCTTACGAAGGTTTTCAATAAACATTGGTCTAATTGTCTATCTCTTGTCGTGGGGTTGATCCCTCACTTTGCTATGAATTATTATTCATGTTTAATCTGGATTTACAAACTGGTGCACAAAAGTCCCTATATTCATGATAGGTCCAACTCTGCTCGGATCTGGCTTAGGGAGCCTTATGTCCCTGGTCTTCGGTTGTGCAGGGCTTGGCCCATGAAGTCTGGCACTTCGTGTGCTACTTTTTCTCTTGAATCTCATCTCTCTGCACGCAGATGTGTCAACTCTCCTTTCAAGATTTACTTTGACATGTTGTTAAGGTGGTTGATTCTCGCTTCTGATGCCTCTTTATCTCTTGTTAAGGTGGTTGATTTACTTTGACATGTGAATATGGGTCTATATGTCTCGGTTTTGCCTAAATACTCCTTGTATACAACTACTGTTGATGCTTGTTTCGGTGTTGAACATGTGCTCAGTGTGACTTTGTTTTGGTTGATTGGTCTTGTTAGGCTTGACCTTCATGTGTACGTTGTCTACTGGCCCCTTTCTATCATATGCTATGTTGTTGCTCAGTTGTGGCACCATTGTTGTTTTCACTATTCACTAGTAGAAAAATGGCCTTTGGCCACACTTAATTTACCACGGTTCCGTGTCTTGATGTGGTAAATTTTCAAGGTTTACACGTTTACCACGGTTCATAGGAGAACCGAAGTAAATTAACATCAAATTTACCACGGTTCCGTGTAATTTTGCGGTAAATTTTAAAAGTCGACAAGTTTACCACGGTTTTTTTGGAGAACCGAAGTAAATTAATGTCATATTTACCACGGTTCCCTTTTTTTTCGTGGTAAATCTTCAATATTAGCAATAAAACCCTAACCGTCCATTCTCCCGTTCCCAGACCTTCTTCTCCATTGCTCGCCTCCCAAATCTCCTCCCGAGCTCTGTCCATGGATCCTCCTCTCTCCTTCCGGCACTTCCTCCTCTCCTCCAGAGCTCCGTCGGTGATTCACCCCCGACCGGCGACTCGCTTCTCTTGTTCGGTTGCTCAACCTACTCGGCCTTCTCCTCCTCTTCTTCTCCTCCTGCACGGCTTTATCCCGACTAGGTATTCTTCTCTTAAACTCTCATCTCTCTCTTTGCCGCTCTGAACTTTGAAATCGGTACTCTTGAGGGATGTATAGCTGCTGCAATTGTGTTGTACACTTGCCCACTGGGCAAGTGCCGACTGTTGACTAATTTTTTGCCCAAAATTAATTTTATTTGTCTTCTATTGTAGTATTGTTGCTGGTACTCTTTAGATAGTGTTTGTATAGTTGTTGCAATCGGTATAGCTGCTGCAAAATTCTTTTTTTTTTTGCCCAAAATTCATGTATAGCTGCTGCAATCGGTACTCTTTAGATGATGTTTGTATTCCTATATTCAGTGGCTTTAAATGTATGAGAACCTTACCTTCTTATTTTGAGATGTAATGCCGATGCAGGAAAACTGACTGCTGAATCTTACCTTCTTAGAATTTTTGCAATGAGAAGTTAGCAATTTGTTTATATTGGGGATCATTGGAATTTTGATGTGTTATTAGTGTTATCTTGAGCAGTATGAAGCATAAGCCCAAAACTGATTGTTGAATCTTTTATTGTTTTTGTTAATTCCTAGTCGTTTTGATGTTCAAAAGAGTCCAATTAGCAATGTTTGTAGGTTTTGACATCTAGTCGTTTGTATTCATATCAGCTCAATGGGTTCAGAAGAGTCCAATTAGCAATGTCTGGTTCATCAAGTATACAAATGTATGAGAGAAGAATGCAACACTCGGTGTGGAGTTTGTGGACAATGTGCTGGTTTTTATAGGCTTATGATTACAAAATTCATACAAGTTTATCTTGACTTTCTGATTACAAAATTGATGTGACATTGGCTAGTCTTAGATAAATTCATACTAGTTTTAATGCTGATTTTTCCTTTTCCAATAAAAGAAGCTATCAAATTGATGGCTCATATTGCTCCTGGTTCTGAATCACCTCACCAAAAACCAGTTCTTTTGAAGGACCAAGTTCAGCTCGTGAAAAGGAAAGATTCGAAATGCCATGAGATTATATATGTATTATAAGGTACTTGATTCTTTTCCTGAACCAAAAAGGCCTTTGATGAATATATATTAGTATTATGAGGTATGAACTATGAAGAATGAAGTGTAGTCTTCTAGGGACTGGCATACTGCAATATACAAGAAAGAGAATAATATAATATTGAACCATTCTTCTACATCTTTGTCTTTATTTATTTATTGTTGTTGTTCTTTTGACAGTTTAATCACTTCCCTAGTACCACTGGATATGTAGCTAGTGGGATCGATCCGTGCATTTTTTTTTTGCTTGCTGTTTATGTTGATCGTGTCCAGAATTTATATAAAGAATAAAAACACCACATTTCAAAGATCTAAATATGTAATGGCATTACTATTCGAGAAACCATGTCTTATACCAAGGAATATGGTGTGCATTAATTCTCAAATTATGTGAATTTGTTATCTTGTCAGGACCCTTGAAGCCCCAAGTTCTCTTATTGTGATTGTTGAGGGAATATATACTAAGAGTTTAAGTGAACAACTAAAAGACCTGGATATTGCTCTTTTGTTCATTAGGCAAATATCAGAAATGTTTTGCTCATTCTGATCTTGATATTGCTCTTGTGGATCATTTATGGAATTTTGTTTACATAGAGATCATATCAACACTTTGGGTGCAGGTCTCCAATGTACAAGGCTTTTTTGAGCCTGGTCTCAAAACTGCTCAGATAAAGATAATCAATAAATTCAATCCATTTACTGGATTCCAAAACCCTACTCATATCTTGAAGGTAATTTTCCCACCACTAGAAAAACACATTTTATCACATAACTCAAATATTCCGGACCTTCCTCCTTTTAATTTTATTTTCTTTCATATGCAGGTAGCTGATGGGATGCGCAGGCCCTAGTAGAAAGATACTGAAATCAAATAAGGGGTAATAATAAGAATTTTGCTACTGATTTTTCAAACTTATATCCTGCAACTTTATGCTTCAGTGACCTATTTCGGGGTTTATGCTTGTGTGCTTGACTGATTGCTCAGAGCTTAAAGTCGCTAGGATAAGGGTTTCTTCATGTTTGCCATGTTTTGTGGCGTAATGTGAGTTTTGAGCTTGTCCTTGGATAGCCATTAGGTTACTTTGATACTTTAGGACATTATTTGTGGTTTCTGCAGGTTTGTAATATTTAAGTTTGTTTATAGTTCTTGACCTGCAAAAGGATACTAGTCTATATTGATCTAATCACAATGAACCAAAAGACAAAAAATGTCTTAATTACATTGCTTATGATTTCTGTAATTCAGTTGAGTTACTTTTGCTGCCTATGTTAGCAGTTAATGCTTGTTTAATTAATAATGTATATATACTTTATGTATGACAATCCTTATCTTCATTAGAGTTGATGCTCCTAGTCTCTAAATATGTCTGTCTTAAGCTACTTAAGATATAATTCTGTTCTTATTAGTTTTAAATTTGATTTTTTTTCCTTCATGTAATTGTTTTGATTGCCTTTCTGGGGAATCTTTATGCTTTTTACAGATGCTCAAAAAACCTGTAACGTTAGCTCCTCAAGGACTTAGATTTTTGATCAATTAATATGCCTGGGTTAACTCAATTAATCTGCTTGGATTAACCTGCAGTATTCTGTAAACTTAGCACCCATCAATTTATATGTTATTTTCCTTTGCAATATAGAAAATTATACTATTATTTTATTTAAGCCTATTAGCTCAAATGGTAGAGCGATGTGTTTATACACAAAGATGTGGGTTCAAATCTCACCTAGGCTATTATAATTATCAATTACACAATACATATTTACTTCGGTTCAACAATTTACCACGATTCAAAACACTTGCCAATATATGCATCTTTACTTCGGTTCACAAATTTACCACGGTTCAAAGCAATTACCACATGACCTATTTACCACGGTTGACACATTTACCACGGTTCACAAGGCCAACAACTACGGACAGATTTACGACGGGTGGACAGTTTTACCACGGTTCTGTTCACGTGGTAAACAAATTTACCATAGCCACTTTTACCTCGGTTCAGAACCGTGGTAAAGCTTGCACACAGAACCGAGGTAAAACCGGCTTTCTCTACTAGTGATTCTGTCTCCCGCTTCCTTTGTTGCTCCTAGTGTTTCACTATCGGGTGTTCGCCAGTTTGAGTAGCAAGAGGTTGGGATGTCACCGAAACCTGAAGCATGTCTGCGTACAGGTAAATTAGGCAAAATCGTCTTGACATCGCCGATGATGAAGGGAATGGAAAACAAACTACCGTGGTGGAGTCTTCTTGTGGTTTATGACAAATCAGTATGTACATCATATATTATTTGTAGACGGAAAGTGGACAATTTAATCTTGTATTGCTCTCTTGTAGTCTGTTATGACAACTATATTATCCCGTCAAACTGGTTTGAAAGATTTGATCTCTATGTCATCCACATTTGGCACCATCTGAGTTACATATTACGTTCGAATTTAGGTTCGGTGCTCGTGCTGTTGTAGGCAAACTTTCCATCTCTCACCTTTGGTCATTCGGGAACGTACTACTTCAGACCATATATGGATTTACAGCGGTGTCGTTTGTGTAGGTGCGTCTTATATGGTCTTCAATCTCCATATTTTCCCCCGGTTAGGCACATTTCAATCGGATATATGACTCCCATTGTGGTCGAATATGTGTTGAGCAGTCTCCTCTCTACCAATTTTGGGTTGTTTATGTGCTTTGTATTGCTCACCCATTCTGCTATCTGGCTTCTCTCAACACGCTTGTCTATACTAAAACAAAGTCACGAATATAATCGTTTACAAACCCAAAACAAACAACTAGTTGGTATGAGGAATTTTACTGGGTCTCTTCATACCTTATTTAGTGATTCATGAAAATAAGCTATTGGAATTGCAGAGGGATTGGGAAAAAAAACTTTATGGACTGAAATCAATGCGATGTGTACAAATGAACATATACAACTATTGGCCTTGGCAGAAAGTCAGAAACTAAGATGGAAGTCTTGCCGGCCGAAAATCTATGGAAACATATTGGTTTTGATTTCGCTATATGGTCTCCGAGCACTGGGCGGTCTAGTGGCCTCGGTGTATTATGGAAATCCTACCAACTGACAAAAGAAACCCTTTTGATTATGATACATCTTCCGATAATCATAGGATTACGATATGAAAACCAAAGTGACAATCTTATTACGATCCTTCTTATGTTTGTTTATGCCCCGTCTGATCCTCGGGATAAGGATCTGTTCTAGGTCGAGTTAACAAGAATCATAATAGAGTCGTCATTCCCATGCATTATTATGGGAGACCTGAACGGAATCATGTGTAGAGAAGATAAGCTTGGCGGCGCTATCACTTTGTTGTTGAGGTTCACTCATCTTATTGATTTTAAGAACAATTGCTCTTTTTTGGATTTGCCTACTTTTGGGAATTCGTTTACATGGAGGAAATCTCCCAAGGCTTCGGATAACATCCTCGAAAAACTGGACTGGGTGCTCGTCCATCACCAAATTATTGACCACTTGCCAAATCTCATCACAAAAAATGGTACGTTCTCTTCCTCTGACCACTGCCCCATACAAATAATCCTTGATTGTAGCGCCACCTTTAAAGCACCACCTTTTAAATTCGAAAATACATGGCTTCAGCGCAAGGACTTTTGCAATATAGTTAAACAATCCTGGCGTGCTTCTTGCCCAGGATCCGCTATGTTTCAACTTGTTTTTAAACAGAAGATACTAAAACAAAAAGCTAAAGAATGGAAGAAGCGGTCTTTTGGCAACATATTCCGTCAATTATTAGAGGTAGAGAACGATTTATTATAAATACAATCGGCTAGTGCTAGCACACAATTTCAAAGCCAAAATAGTAAAGAAGGTCGCATGTTAAGGAAATGAGAAAAACTCCTGCTTTTTCAAAAAACATTTTGGAATGAAAGAGCTAAAACAAAACATCTTAAGCTTACAGATCCTAACACATCTTATTTCCATCGCGTCGCTTCTGGCCGAAGACACAGGAAACAAATACGTAACATTACTACTACAAAAGGTACCCTGATAATTAGAGAATAAAATGTTAGGCAAGAAATCAAAAACGATTTTAAAAAACGATTTACTAAGGAAACGATTGATGAGAGACTTCTTGATGAAATGACTAACATAATTCACCCCTCAATCACCCCGGCTGAAAATGAATTCCTTACACGAGCCCCAACAAATGGTGAAATTAAGTCCGCTGTTTTCAGCCTTGGGAAAAATAAATCTCCAGATCCTGATGGGATGACGACCGAATTTTACAAGCATTATTGGGATATTCTGGGGAAGTCGATTATCAAAGCCATTAAGGACTTTTTCAATTCCGGGAAAATCCTTAAACAAATAAATCATACATTTATTTTCCTACTACCAAAGCAAGATAACCCCTCGACTACTAACCATTATCGGCCTATAAGCTTGTGTTCCAACCTATATAAAATCATTTCAAAAACCCTAACAGAAAGACTTAAAGTAGTAATCGGCAAGCTCATTCACCCATTACAGGGAGCGTTTGTATCAGATAGGTCAATTCAAGATAATGTCCTTATAGCACATGAAATCTTCCATTCCTTTCGATTGCGTTTGGGTCGTGAAGGGTGGATGGCAATCGAACTGGACATGGAAAAGGCATATGACGGGGTTGATTGGAACTTCACCAAAAAGATTCTTGACAAATTCGGGTTCCACCCTACCTTCATGTTAGGAGGAAAATCAAGTATGGAATATTAATCTCAAATTCGACTCCCTGATCTCCGCAAATTAATTACAAGACTTCCTCTCGATGTAGCAGAAGGTAGTCAGGATCGATCCACGAGGAAGCGTGCCAGCGCCCACCTTTTCAGTTTCAAATCTCAGCAGAAATAGTAAAACACAGAAGAAACCAGAAAATAACACAAAGACAGCAACTTTGGTCGATATCGACCTCCAGTAACTCAATATCGAGTATAAAAATCGACTGCAGACAACTCAATATCGACTGACAGAAACCTTAAAATCCGAAACTTTGTGAAATAAATTAGTAAAATAAAATACTTCCAAGATCAGAGTTTCAACACCACAACGATAAACATGCAAAGTAACACATAAAGGCATAAAAGATCATGTTTTTCATCAAATAACTTTCGTTATAAACAAATAGGGAGATAGAGGCTTTCGCATAGACCCTAATTGTTACTAATCCTTTTTTCACATAATTAATCCAAGTTGCATTAAGATCACTTTCGCTTCAATAACACAAACAAGGATCACCTTCAACTTTCGCAAAAGAATCATGCTTGTAGGGATAGAAGACGAATTGCATCCAAAGATTGTACATTTACCGCATCATCTCACATGGCTACCGTCGGGCTCACCCCGACCCTAGAAGTTAGGTGACTACTCGCTCTTCATCATAAAGAAAGACATTAATAATAAAAGGCAATTAAATTGCATTAAATAAACTAAAAGAAAGCTTACAACCGAATAAAGACAACTCCGCTCTCGCAAGACAAACTCCACTTGGCTCCACTTTCTCTCTCCTACTCGACTTCTCTCTCTCTCTCTCTCTCTCTCTCTCTCTCTATTCTCTCTTGTGGCTTGGCTTGGATTGATTGAATGGTTAAAATCCATCCCCTAATGCCTTATTTATAGTGTTCATTCCCTAGGAAATTAGGAAAGAAAACTATATCTATATCTAAATTTATCTATCTATTACTTGAAGATAAAAATATGGAAATAAAGAAATAAATCTAAAAGGAACTATATCTAAAGTAGATAAATATCTCTTCCATCTTGATAGAACTTGATAGCATCTCCTCTTGTGGATATCTCCATTGGACTTTGGATAGAACTTTGATTAGAACTCGGACTAGCTCGAAATCGGCCACTTTTGGTCAAGTCGATATCGACTTGGGTCACTCGATATCGACATGCAATTTCTTCACTTCACTTCATGACTCGATTTCGGCCTCCAGGGTGAATGTCGACTTGATTCAACTCGATATCGATTTGATTAACTCGATATCGACCTGCACTTTTCCTTTGCTCCAGCTTTGGTCGATTCCACGATCTTGACTCGATATGGGCCAACTCGATATCGACTAGCAGTAATCGATATCGACCTGTGTTTTTCGACTCGATTTTCTTGCTTCCAGCTTGATTTGTCCTGGTTCCGCTACTCCTTGACCTTGGACTTTCTGTAGTTGACTTCGAGTTTTTCCTCCTTTCTCTAAATTGCAGTAAATTGCCTCAATTTCTGCGAAATTAAACAGAAACTCGTGTAGACTCCATAATTTGGCAAATAAGCATAAACTACATAGATTCTGTACTATTCTAGCCCAAATGTATGAAATGCATGCAGAAAATGATATAACAGTAAGTATAAAACACGGCGAATTAGGCTCACGTCACTTCATTTCCTAGGTTATGGAATGTGTACAAACAGTCCCATATTCTATACTTGTTAATAACGACCATACAGATATGTTCTTCCCCTCTAGGGGTCTTCTTCAAGGGGATCCCCTTTTACCATTTCTATTTATCCTAGGCGCTTAAATATTGGCACGCCACCTGTCTACTGAGGCAAATAGTGAAAGAAGCCCAATCAGTTTCGCTTTTGGGCGGAATGGACCAAGAGTTCCCTTTCTGTCATTTGCAGATGATATTATCATCTTCTCGAAATGCAGCGTAGATGCCTATAGAAGAGTCAAATCAATTGTTGACTCTTATTGTAAAGTCTCGGGCCAAAAGGTAAACTACCAAAAATCATGTTTCCAAGCTACTAAAGGAATCACTCATCCCAGACTCTAGGAAATCAACAGCTGGGCCTAACTATCTCCAACGTCAACTCCCTGGAAAAATATCTTGGATGTCCAATTATCAATGACAGAGTAACCAAAGAAACCTTCGATGATATTATTTGTAAATCTAGAGAACAGCTGAGTAAATGGCGTGCTAACTCTCTATCTCAACAAGGTCGAGCTATTCTTATAAACTCAAATATATTAACCAAACCCCTATATACGATGCAGAGTTTCTTACTGTCATCTTCAATTCATAAGGAACTTCATCAGATTAATACAACTTTTTTCTGGAATAAGGATCTGCAACACCGCCCGTTGATTAGCTGGGATAGAATTTGTAGAACAAAGAAATGCGGGCTTGGGGATTAGAAAATCTAAAGAAATGAATGAAGCACTATAAATGAAACTGCTATTGAAAATGCTGGTCGAGCCTGATAATGTTTGGGTGCAAATAATTAAATATAAATATCTTCGAGCGGATGATATTCTCCATTATAAGAAAAGTGGTGCCGCCTCCTAGCAATGGGTGAAACTTACAACTCTAATTGATAAATTCAAAAAGGGGCTTATTTGGTCGGTCGACACCAGGACCGCTATCAAATTTTAGGTCTAATAACTATATCACAACATCTTCTATTCAGTCTCGTGATAATTGCCCAAGAATCGATAACATTAATGATAAAGTCAGTGACTATATCCTAGGGGGTAAATGGTGGGAGAAGAAACTTTTTGTCGTTCTCCCACACAACATTGTGGAGGAAATCCTTGACATTCCACTCCTACTCTCAAATTTTGTGGATAGATTATATTGGTGGCCGGACTGAGAGGGCTGATTCACTATGTCAAGCGCATATAAATTGGTTTCTGGTATCTCAACATCCCACCTAAGATAAAAAATTTCCTGTGGAAAGTCTGCCAAAACGGCATTTCCACACCTGCTAGGCTAGCTCAACGAGGGGTCCCTATCCCCCCTACATGCAACCTTTGTAATTGTCCTGTGGAAGATGATGTACATCTACTTTTTGAATTTCAATACTCGAAGTCTCTCGCTCTTTTCCCTGGCCACATAAACTCAACAATAGTCAGCCAAATCACACTATCAAGAGATATAAACCCAATCATGTCATTCTTTGGTAATAACCTACCAAAGACTGCTCTTGGTAAACTTGCTTTCACTTGGTGGACGACGTGGTATATTTGAAACCAACATGTGTTTAGGCAGGCACCAATCCCTCCGCGGGACGCCGCATTGAAGCTTATTACTACACATGAGAAAAATTGGAGTAACACTCACCAATATGGCAGTACACTAGATGATAGCACCAACACCACCCCTCAATCACGAAGCGACAAGCAACCCGTAAGGAGAAACAAAACCCTCCATATCAAGTGGTGCAAACCACCAAAAGGCACATTCAAACTCAACTTTGACGGTTCATCTCTGGTTGATAACCGTAGTACCGCTGGGGTGGTTATCAGGGAATGGCAGGGACACCCAATACACATAGGCTATAAGCAATTGGGTATTAAAAGCGCGCTTCAAGCTGAAGCACTAGCACTCAAACTCGGGGTATAAATGGTCTTACAACTATATATTGATAAAATTCATATTGAAGGAGATTCCAGCATAATTATTAACCATCTAAAAAACAAGTCGAGATGCCCATGGGAGATCGAACTCATCTCGTCAGATGTACAATCTCTTCTATCAACTATGAAAGAAATTTCTTTCACTTATGTACCCCGTCTTGGCAATAGAATGGCTGATAAGGTTGCACACCTTAGCACTCTGTCAAGGGTACTGATATTTGCAACAACTCCGGTCTTAAAGACCTCATCCGTAAGGATGCTTTCGGGTAGAGCGTGCTCACCCGAATTTTTTACTAATAAAAAAAAACTAATGAGATGGAAAAAGTGATGGAATAAGGTTATCTCATGGTTGTAAGGTAAACCTTTTAGGAAGAGGTAGAAAAAGTACAAAATTATCTATAGTTTATGATGATCAAGATCGATATGAAAGTGGAAAAAAAAAAACTTTTCTCTCTAGCTAAGAGCAAAAATCCCTTTCTCTCTAAGAGCAAAAACCTAGCCGCCACCCGTTCATCCACAACTTCCTCCGGGCAGCCTACGCGGCTGCCTCTCGGCCGCCCTTGCTCACCTCACCAGCGATGGCGAGGGTTCTTCGATGTCACTGTGCGTCTGCCCCTCCGCCTCCAACCTTCCTCCTTTGATGACACTGAGATCTCTCTCTCTCTCTCTCTCTCTTTGATGTGAAAGTCATCATCGCCGCCTCCAACCTTTAGATCTGCTCCCAATACCTTAAATCCTCAAAAATCAAAGATGAATTCCTGAGGGATATGAAATTAAGCCAAAAACCCAACCCTAAATAACCAACCCTTCTTCAACCCTGATCTCTGTTGTTGCAGGAGGAGGTGTCTAGTATGAAAATAATATAAAATATAAAATCAAACTGACTCCCTGTCTCAGCAAATAAATACAAGACTTCCTCCCATTGTAGTAGAAGGTAGTCAGGATCGATCCACGAGGAAGCGTGTCAGCGCCCGCCTTTTCAGTTCCAAATCTTAGCACGATCTCGATCAGAAGCGTACTCGACTTCGAGTAAGGTACTCGACTTCGACCACACTGTCGACTAAAACAATAAACAGAAAGAAACAGAATACGAAAACGAAGCAAAAGTAGTCGATCTCGAGGAGTTGTACTCGACGTCGACCAAACTTACTCGACGTCGACCAAGTGTTGTCGATCTCGAGTGCGCAGAACCAAAAATCTTACCTTTTCGAACGAAAACGAATGCAAACACAAAATTGTTGGGAATAAAATCAATGAACTAAAATACTTCCAAGATTAGGGTATCAACACCACAACGATAACCATGTAAAATAATGCATAAAGGTATAAAAGATCATGTCTTTTCATCAAATAACTGTCGTTATTAACAAATAGGAATATAGAGGCTTTCGCATAAACCCTAATTGTTACTAACCCTTTTTTCACATAAATAATCCAAGTTGTATTAAGATCACTTTTGCTTCAATAACACAAACAAGGATCACCTTCAACTTTCGCAAAAGAATCATGCTCATAGGGATAGAAGACGAAATTGCATCAAAAGATTGTACCTTTATCGCATCACCTTACATGGCTACCGTTGGGCTTACCCCGACCCTAGAAGTTGGGTGACTACTCGCTCTTCATCATAAATAAACACATTAAAAATTTAAAGGAACTAAATTGCATTAATGAACTAAGATAAAACTTACAACCGAATAATGTCAAAACGTCTCTCGACAATCTCCACCTTACTCGGCCACAAGCTTCTCTCTCTACTCGCTATAACTTGAATTGGAACTAAATTGGAATGCCTAGAAAACATCACCTAAGGCTTTATTTATAGTTTTCATTCCCTAGCTAATCTAGGAAAGAACAATCTATCTATATCTAAACTTTCTATCTAAAACATTAAGATAAAACTTGGAAATAAAATAATTAAATCTATAAGGAAATAAAGCTATTTGTGGATAAATCCTTCTTGACTTGACAGATCTTCATGTGGATGGATAGAATTCCACATCTCTTGGCTTGCAAGTAACTGTATCTTCTTGGACACAACTCGATCTTGGACTCGGACTCGTCTGGATTGTCCTCGACATCGAGTAGAAGTGCTCGACGTCGACTAGGATTTTTCCTCCGGGGTGGCACTCGAGCTCGGGTAGGATTCGGACTCGATGAGTGTACTCGACGTCGACCAAACTCCTCGACGTCGAGTAGAGTATTTCTGCTCGAGTGATCTTGCTCGACTTTGTGTACTACTAGGCTCGGGAGTTACTCGATATCGAGTAAAAGTGGTCGATATCGACCAGCCTTGTCGAGTTGCTCTTTCCTTGTTTCTGCTCGAATTGTCCTGGTTCCGCTTCTTCTTGACCTTGGACTTTCTGTAATTAACTTCGAGTTTTCCGTCCTTTTTCTGAATTGCTGTTAAATGCCTCGATTTCTGCGAAATTAAACAGAAACTAGTGTAGACTCCATAATTTGGCAAATAAGCATAAACTACATAGATTCTGTACTATTCTAGCCCAAATGCATGAAATGTTTGCTGAAATCGGTATAAAAGTAAGTATAAAACATGGCAGATTAGGCTCACAATAATCTCGTATCAAATCCGCCGCCACTGCTGCTGTGTTCCTCCATCGGCCCCGAGTGGCCCCCCTGTGCCCCCACTATCTTCATCTGCTTCAGCCTAGAATGGTTCCCCCTCCAAGCTCGCATCACCGCCGTTGTTTCCTCCTCCGATGGCCTAAGCGGCCCCTCCGACCACCCCTCCCGCATGCAACCTTATATTTGCTCAGATCTGTTGCCCTAATGTATGGATCTCTCTCCCTCTCTCCTTCTCGGCGAGCTCCTGGCCTTCCGGTCATTGCTTGATGGTGGCGTTGTACCCTTGCGGTGGTGCCGCCTCCGCCGGTTGAAGACCCCACAACTCCACCTATGCCTCCTCCCTCCTATACCTCTCACTAACGGGACTTCTCTCTCCCTTCTTCCCTTTTGCTCAGATCAAACCCAACCAAAAAACCCAAAAACAAACTTAACTCGGGGACCCTCTAGATGCTTCGTCGATCACTGTATCCGGAACAAGTTATCAAGAATTCCTTGCCTGCATGCAACCAGTTATCAAGACTCAAGACTTTTAATTTTTTATGTTTTTTAAATATTAATTTCATCTTTGTTTTTTAAATATTAATTTCATATTATTGTAATCTTAGGCTTACGTTAGTTTTTTTCTTCTTTTGATTGGCGACCCTTTGTGTAGGGTTCATCAAGCCGTCTTTTGGATGGCTTCAAGATCGTGTTGTCGATCTATTTTTTTGCCTACAGTAAAAAAAAAGTACAAAATTATTTAAAGAAAAAAATGAATGAAGTGTCAAATGATGATAAGTGGATAAAAATTTGAAAGGGGAAGAGATTACCTCATGGTTGTTCATGCTCTTAACCCCTTCCAACCTCTTCCCTTAAGGTTTGGCTTGCAACCATGGGTTTATCTTTTAAGACCTATAAGTGAATAAAAACTCATAGTTGCACATGGTCTTAATGACAATGATTCTCAATCTCATCTTTTCGATTCCTTGTCCCACATGTGTTCTGTTTATTTGCAAATGTGTTTTTTTTTCCACATTTGGTCATGTTTAGGAGCAGCTCTAATATCTTTCTTATTTTGAAGATTTTATAGTTTTTGAATAATTTTAAGCATTTTTTTTGTTAGTAGATTCGATCTTTATCTTATTATCCATACAGAGAAGTAGTAGAAAAAACAGAAAAACTTTTCTAAAATTACAGCAATATTTAAAACTAAATAATTCTCAAAAAATTTGAAATGGAAAAGTTGTTAAAGTTTGAGCAAAACAATTTAGAGAAGGACAATGCGTGTGACCGATTCATGTAAATACCGACTCTAATTGAGGTGCAAAGGCAAGTCTCCAATGAGGTTAGATGGTTAGCTAGATTAACACGGTCTACTAGTGTTATAGAGTAGATAACCTGACCTTATAACTAGACTGGGATGAAGTGAGGATGAGATAGAGTTAGAGAGAATCGGAGAGTACGTCCTTTTGGGATATACGCACCACTTAGTAGTTGTGTGGGCGCACAACTATTGCCATTTTGCGACAAGTTTCATGACTTGTCGTTTTGTAATTAGATACTCCGTATTACTTATCTATAGATTTACCTTTAAAAAAATAGAGAAAATGTATATATTTTTTCAATTTTAAACAAATTTTAGCCCTTTTTTTTAACAAAAAGGATTTGGTAAGGGTCATACACGATTGTTACGTCAACCAATAGCATCCCTAAGGACGAGAGCTTGGAGCTCTGGATGAAGAGACTATAACACACCCGTCACACATCGGATATCATAATGATGTTGGGAGTGATTTATAAGTGATTCATAAGTGATACAAATGCTACCCATATCACAAGAGCTCTTCCATTTCAGGCTCTAAGTGATGACAACGAGCCTGACAGGGTTGAGTGGCATGGACTGACCCAGACAAGTACACTCGGGTACGCTCATCCCGAGTCTTACAAATGGTACCTTGCAATGGCATTACTTAGCGGGATTTTCAACTCGTCCACTTGTGGTGGTTTAGTTTCTTAAATATCACCTGCCCTCGCATTATTTTTTTTTACTAAAGTTGATTGATTTTGGCATTTTGGTAGGGGATCGATGGAAGGACAGGGTGATGCGAGTTGAGCGAGTGAATGACTATCAAGTTAGTGTTGGAAAACTCCGTTTTGCATGTGATTAGTGCCTACGCTCCTCAAGTAGGCAGTGGTGTTGAGAAGAAGAGGAATTTTTGGGAGGCTTTGGATGCTCTAGTCGGGAGTATCCTAGCGTCTGAACAGTATGTGATTGGAGACGATTTCAATGCACACATTAGCAAGGATAGAGACGGGTTTGATTGTTTGAAGAGGCTCATGGTGGTTTTGGCTTCGGAGATAGAAATTATGGTGGGATTGCACTATTGGAGTTTTCGAAAGAACTGCTTTGGAGATGCTTGGCTGAGAAGAGAGTGCTGGAGACGTATATCAGAGTTATCGGAGATATGTACGATGGTTCACTGACTAGTGTTAGAACACCATGTGGCGATTTAGAGTACTTTCAGGTTTGAGTGGGGCTTCATCAGGGTTCAACTCTAAGTCCGTTATTGTTCATTTCTAGTTATGGATACACTTACCATCCCACTTCAAAAAGAGGTTCCCTGGAGATAACACTGTGCTAGTGGACAACTCAAGATCAGGTTTGGCGCACATGCTTGAAAGCCGGAGAAGGGTGCTGGAGCCAGAGGGTTTCAGATTGAGTAGGACCAAGAGGAGTATGTTCAGTTTAGGAGGGCATGGATACAGATGCTTCTGTTTTATTGGGGGAAGATCTAGTCCTTAGAAAAGAGTTTTTCAAGCACATTGGCTCGTATGTTCAAGGCAACAAGGGTATTGATAGGGATATTGATCATCGAGTCCAGGCGGGGTGGCTAAGATGGAGAAGATCGTCGGGAATGTTATGTGACAGGAAAGTTCCGACAAAACTGAAAGGGAAATTCTACAAGATGGTGGTTAGACCTACTGTACTATATGGCTATGGGTGCTGGTCTACAACTAAAACTCAAGAACATAAGCTGACAGTGGCTGAGATGAGAATGTTGCACTGGATGAGTGGGCACACGAGACTTGAAAAATTCAGAAACGAAGACATTAGGAGCAAGGTTGGAGTTGCGAGTGTAGATTGCGTTGGTTTAGGCACGTGCGTAGGAGACCGTCTTCGAATCCGGTTCATAGGTGTGAGAGTTTGGATCTTGGAGATATCCGTAGGGGGAGAGGTAGACCGAAGAAGAGTTGGATGAAAGTCATTCGTCATGATCTCAATCTTTTGAACCTGTCGGAAAATATGACTTTGGATAGGAACCATTGGAGGAGGTGCATTCGGGCCGCTGATGTATAGAGTTTTGGACATGGCTGTTTTGTCCTTGCTTCCTTTCTGTCTTCTTCTCTGCGTCTTTTCTGGTTCCGTTTCTCTTGTGTGAGTTCTGCTTTCTTGTAGTTCTTGTATCCTACTGTTTTGAGTCTATTGGAAACACTCTCTCAACTCATTCGGGAAAAGAGTGCGTACACTCTGACTCCCAGACCTTGCTTTTGCGGGATATACCGGTTGTTGTTGATTGATTTTGGGCATTTCATGGGACATCCTCCGTTGATTGGTTACCCAAAACAAAAAAGTGTGGAACTGTGATGCCTATTGCGAGCCATTGCCGTAATTTGGAACTCTCAAAAGTGTAGTACTCCGTATTTCATAAAATGTAAAAAAAAAAAAAATCCCTTTGGCGCGAAGTCAGTCACAAATCACACTACTAGGGTTTAAGCCCATCCACCTCCACCGCCCTCTCTCCCATGGAGGCGTAACCCCACCCCCACCCCCCAATCCCTTCCCGGCTTCCCCTCCACCCATAATCCATGGCCCTCTCCGCCGGAGTCCGCCTCTGCCGCACCTACTACACTCGCCTCTCCTATCCCCTCCTCCGCCCCGACCCCCGCTTCGCCGACCTCCGCTTCCTCTCCGCCACCTCTCGTCGCCGTTCCCCCTCCCTGCGTCTCGTCAAAGCGAAGGCGGCAGAGGAGAGAGTCGGAGATGGCCTGGACAACAATGGCAACGTTGTCGTCAAGGACAGTGCTACTAATGGTAGTGACAGCGATGGCCAGAGGATCGTCCCCACCGAGCTTCACAAGGAGGCCACTGACGCCTACATGGCCTACGCCATGTCTGTTTTGCTCGGCCGCGCTCTTCCTGATGTTCGCGACGGCTTGAAGCCCGTTCACCGCCGGATCCTGTAAGTGGATTTTGCTCAATCTTGCAATGAGCTTTGTTAGAATTGGTATCTATTTTGCCTAGGGTTTCCTGTTCTTACCTTCTGGAAAATTTCGGTATCATATGGGACTGGTAATGTTGTTTACTGAGCTCGTGTGATGCATTGTGAGTATATTAAAAGCAATATAACGACTGAAGAGTGATTCAGGCATTAATGTGCCACGATTCGTCCAATTCTTAGTAGTACCACAATCGGCTATCATCTTCATTAGTACTATAATGCTTGCTGTCTTCTTTAGCAGGTTCCTCTGATTATTAATTTCGTCTTTAGGAGCCATTTTCTTTTGATTCAGGCATGAATAATGCTATAGTAAGGGCAAATGGACTGGCATTTTCAGTCCTCAATTGCAATTGAGTTTCAAATTGGATGGACAAAGTGTCCACGAACAACTTACCTTTGTTTTTTAGTTAATTTTAGGGGTTGTTTTGCTTGTTGTGCTGATTGTTTATAAGAACTTATTTAAGGTGCTTATTTTTGCAATTGAGGAGTTCATAATGTATAATACTTGTAATATATAATGGGTAGTTGCCAAACAAAGCATTAGATGCTTCTCCGTGCCTTTACTAGCAAAGAAATTCCACCCTTGGTTCACATTATTTTGTATTCATGGACTTACTTCCATTTTTCTGATCATGTGTATCTTTCATTGCTTATCAACCTGCTATTTTTCTGATCATGTCTGCACTTCACATTTACATGTAGACTGCTCTTGTCAATTACTTAAACAACTCCCAATTTTTTCGTTGAGCATAGGATCTCGGGGGTCGAGATGTATGTATTATGAAAGACCCAAAGTTTACAAGAGAAGAGGACAATAACAAACCTAAAAGAACATAAACACGGAAGACCGAAAAATAAATAAATAAATAAGCGGGAACTAAGATGGAAGTAGAAATGGTGAAAACACCCTAGGTTGAAAACTAGAAATGCCCCATCCAACCTAGTCTTCCTCCACACAGATAACACTGCCCCTCTATCTCCTGATTCTAGCCATATCCTAGGTAAGGTCCAAATAGGCAAGGTCCTATCTAATCACCTCCCTCCATCTCTTTTTGGGTCTCCCCTTGGCATGTCGTACACTGCCAATCGCAAGATTGTCGCACGTACGTACTGGCTCACTTGGATCCCTCCTTTGAACCTGCCCAAACCAACGAAGCCTAGACTTACGCATCTTATCTCTGATTCCGGTCACTCCTATCTTGTTGCAGATGGTCTCATTTCTAATCGTGTTGAATCTAGTATTCCCGCACATCCATTTGATCATCCTCATCTCTGCCACCATAGCCCTCTTATCTTGCGCCTTAGTAATTGCCCAACACTTCGCCCCATACAACTAAGCGGGCCTCACCACAACTCTATGGTTTTTTCACTGTAGTTTATTTTCGAGATATATTGACTGATGTGAAATTACTTTTTGAAAACCATTGACAGATTTGCAATGCATGAACTTGGCCTCTCATCAAGAAAACCCTACAAAAAATGTGCAAGGGTTGTTGGGGAGGTATGAATTCCTAAGTAGTTTTTAAAATATATTTATGAATATGTATACCTTTTCTTTTAGTTTACTTCTATTGAATTGTCATAGGTATACAACTTAACTTGGATATTTCTTTTTGTAGGTTTTGGGAAAATTTCATCCACATGGAGATTCCGCGGTATATGATTCGTTGGTGCGAATGGCCCAGGTAAAATTGATATGAAGTCTAAGTCAAATCTCTCAATTTGCAAGCAATTATGGCACTGTTGGCAATGGAAGAAATTTATATTATTTGCCTTTGATGCGAAGCATGATATTTACGCGTTTGTATCATGTATGGGTTCAAGCTTTTGTTTCTTTGAATCAATTAAGTCAAATGCCTGGAAAAGGACCATGATGTAGCAAAGAGGAATGCTTGGATTTCTCACTTGTATTTAAATGCCCAACTCAAGTGACTACCATGCCAGTCTTCATGCATTTATCTCAGTTTGCCTCAGTTGATTCAGAACAGTTTTTTATTTCTTCCAGGATTTTTCATTAAGGTACCCACTCATTCAAGGGCACGGGAATTTTGGTTCCATTGATGCTGATCCACCAGCTGCGATGCGGTACACAGAGTGCAGATTAGATGTAAGTATACGTGTTTTCCTTTACAGAGAACCGCTGTTTTCTGTTTAAGACTTCTTAAGCATGTGGTTTACATTCTATTACGAGGGGCCGATCTTTCATTTGATTTCTTCCATTCTAGGATTTATTGTTTGTTAAAATTACAGCTGAAGTTTGATTCTTTCTTCTCTGAAACCATGTTCACTAAATCACTGTTGCTGCTTGTTTTAAATGGTGGAAAATTGTTTTTGCAGGGTCTTACTGAAGCGATGCTGTTAGCAGATCTAGATCTGGACACAGTTAGTTCTTCTCTGGCTACATGATGTAAAATCTATTTAGGAAGGTTGAATGTTTTAATGGGACTGAACTTTCTGATTTGCTTGTTGTAGGTAGATTTTGTCCCAAATTTTGATAGCTCGCAACAAGAACCCTCTCTTCTTCCAGCCCGTCTGCCCAACTTATTGTTGAATGGATCCTCAGGAATTGCGGTAATATGTCCTTTTTTATTCACTAAGACCACTGGATTTTTGTTTGTGCTATTGGGTTCATAATTTTCCTATATTTTTGTGCGTTCAGGTAGGAATGGCAACTAACATACCTCCTCATAATCTTGGAGAGCTGGTAGATGCACTTTCTGTGTTGATTCACAATCCTGAAGCCACAGTAAGTTTGTTCTCTGAGTTTTGCATTTTATCCATGCTCTATTGTTTTTGTAGAATTGTTTTCTTTCCTTATGTAAATTATTCCACATTTTTGTCTCGGCAAACTACAATCAAATCTTGTTGTCGAACTGCATTTTTATTTTCTTCTTTATACAGATAAAACTGCAAGAAGTTGTAAAGGTTAAACAATAACACTGTGTCCGCTTTTTCCCCTCAATTGCCAATGCTGTATATTGAGGTTGCAGATCTGCCTAGCAGATTTTGTATTGTCTGCAGAAGTTGAAACTTGAAATCATTAATTCACTGTGATAAAAAAAAGAAGCTTTCAGGTTCATGTCCTTCAAAAGGATTTTTGCGGTTTTTATATCAGTTCTCTTTGGGGGATATTCAGTTCCGCTTTGGAGAGGGCAGTGACCCGGGGTTTGAAGTTTATTTGGGGGATATTCTGGTCCTAGGAAAGAGTATTTCAAATACTTAGGCTCGTACGTTCAAAGCGATGGGGGTATTGATAGGGATATTGAGCATCGGATCTAAGTTGGAGAAGAGCGCCGACGGTGTTATGTGACAAGAAAATCCTAGCTAAACTGAAAAGAAAGTTCTATAAGGTGGTTGTTATAACGACCCATCTATGTGTCTCTGAGTGCTGGCCTATTACGAAAGCTCAAGAACAGAAGTTAGCAGTGGATGAAATGAGAATGTTGCGATGGATGAGTGGGCATACGATACTTGACAGAATCAGAAATGTTGACATAAGGAGCAAGGTTAGTGTTGCGTGCATTGGGGACAAAATGAGGGAGTCGAGACTGCGTTGGTTTGGACACATTCGTAGGAGGCCTTCATCGGCTCCAGTTTGTAGATGCGAGAACTTAGATCTTGGAGTTAACCGCAGGGGAGAGGTAGACCTAAGAAGAGCCGGATGGAGGTCATCCGCAATGACCTTAATCTTCTGAACCTTAGAGAAGATGTGGCTTTAGATAGGGACTAGTGAAGGAGGTGTATACGGGCTGCCGATGTGTAGTATTTTAGACTTTGTTGTTATGTCCTAATGTCCTATTGTATGTGCCTTATTTTTAGCTTCTTTATTGTCCTTTTACCTTCTGTCTCCTTGTGGTCCTTGTTCCGTGTTGTTATGGGTCTTTCGGAAACACTCTCTCGACCTGGTCGGGGTAAGAGTGCGTAAATCCTCACCCTCTAGACCTCGCTTAATCGCGGGATTTACTGGGTCGTTGTTGTTGTTATATCAGTTCTCTTGTCATGTTTGAGGCATGGTAGTGCCTATTTGTCATAAGAAATAGTTCAAGATGGAATCATGGAATACTAGTATATCATATCCCCTTGGGCACATACATTTGAGGGATGCATTAGACCTTTTCAGGAGATATAGGTCCTAGATGACTTTATGGAATTTTGATATCTGGGTCTCAATCTATGTTTGTACCTTTTTCCTTAATTCTCCAAATACATTTCAAGTCCAAATAGATATCATAGCCTAAAGTAGGGACTAGGGAAGCGAGCTCTATCTGCAATGTCTCCCTGTCAATCCTCAACTGATCATCTCTCTCTCTGTGTATATGATTTGTGACTTTGTGAGAGTGTTTAATGACAATTATCTGGAAAATTAGTGGATCCGTTTTTATCAGGAAGAGGGAAGATTCTGCTCTTCCTGGTCTATCATTGTAATTTATTTGTTTGGTGCCCTTGATTATTTTTGTGTATTCCATTTAAGGTGTAGTTTTGATGCGTCTTAGAGATGCTGAATGAATAGAAAATCCTCTGTTTTATTGCTTCATGTTGACTATATTTTCTCATTTGAGTTTCAATTTGACGTGTATTATAGCTTCAAGAGCTGCTGGAATACATGCCTGGTCCTGATTTTCCAACCGGGGGTGTCATAATGGGTAATTTGGGGTATGTAAAGAAGTTTATATTTTGTTTTTCATAATAAATACTCTGTTAGTTAAAAGATGTCATTTTAGGCTCTTCCATCAGCAGAAGATCCTTCTTTGGTCTTTTGAGACAGACACAAGCTGTTCTCCAATTAGGAGAAAATGAATACTAGTACTTTGTTGCATTGAAATAGAAAGGTTTCCATGCAGAATTCTTCTGTTTGAGAAAAACAATTTACCCGGAGTTGATATTTTATGTATATAAATGTGGTTCAATAGGAACCTTGGTTCCCAACTACCTTTTGGGCTTTACCTAACAATTTTACTTCAGTATAATTGCTTGCCATGATCAATTGTTTGTTTAAAATGAAAGATCTGCCAATTTGGTAAATAAAGAGCGGCCATCCGGGGTTCGAACCGGGGACCTTTGGGTACTACCCTCTAGTCCTTTCCGGTTGAACCATTCCGGAAAGGTTTTTCTACTCCCTCCCTTTTGCAGTCTATTACATTTTTAGAGGACGATTTTTTTTATTGATCTTTTTATATAGAGTATTATTAGGTAACGTTTATCTGGATTATTGAACTATGTGGCATTTTCTGATATTTGCTTGTTGTATCAAGAATCTTAGATGCCTATCGAAGTGGGCGAGGGAGAGTTATTCTTAGGGGAAAGACTGATGTGGAGATTATTGATTCTCGAACAAAACGAGCTGCAATTATCATCAAAGAGGTTTGTATTTGACGATCCTTGTCTGCTGATCTTTTAAGCACTTTCTAGATCATGCTTTGTTTCACCAGAAAAGAATTAATCAGTCTATTTTCCCTTTTGTTTATTATTGAAACAGATCCCATACCAGACAAACAAAGCCTCACTAGTTGAGAAAATTGCTGAGCTTGTTGAAGCTAAGGTAATTTAGTTACAAACAGATTACTCTTTAGCGTGTTGGTTTTGCATTACAATATAAACTTGCTTATAGCTCCCTATTTAGTAGGATACCTTTAGCACTAATCTTTAATATTTCAGAGTTTAGAAGGCATCAGTGACATTCGTGATGAGAGTGATCGTTCTGGAATGCGGGTAGTCATTGAGGTATTGTGTAGAATTGAGCTTATTTTTGTTCTTTTTCACGCTGAGGGTTATTTTATCTCAATGTTTGGTTTTTTCTAAAATATGGCTTATTTCATTGAATGTGCCAGTTAAAGCGGGGATCAGAACCCTCTGTTGTTTTGAATAATTTGTACCGCCATACCGCTCTTCAGTCAAGCTTTAGCTGCAATATGGTTGGGTATGTAATATCTTCTCCAGTGTTGCACTGAATGTCAGATTAGGAAATCAAGTTGCTTTTCTTGGTTCTTTCTTACTAATTTTTTTGGATGATGATTGCATACTTTCTTCTTTTCCCTGAGAATGTTGTTGCTACTGAATGCTGATGCTATTTTTGTTGTTGTTGCTGCTTTTTGTTTAATTTCCTTTCCTCTGTAGATGAGTTATGAAATGAAAGTGGGCTCTGGTGGTTCAGAAATCATTAAGGAACAACTTGTGTTTCCACTCATGTTTCATGGCATTGTGATCATAGAACATAGGTCATGCCCTTAGATGTTAATAGGACCTATTCTAGACTCCTGAATTGAAAATTAAATGTCATTTGAGTTGATTTATGTATATCACAGGCATGAATGGTTAACTAGGTAGGCTCTGTTAACTACTTGTCCTGGATTTGGCCAAACTTTTTGATATCTCTTTTGTAAATTGGGATTTTTGTGTCTTAATGATTCAAAGTAATATTTCACTTTGTTGTTTTTTGAAAAATTAATATTGTACTTTGTTTTCTCTGGGATTTGGCCGAAACATCATGGAGTCTGTAATATCAGGCTTTGTTTTGCAAAAAATTCTCTATTCTATCCACTTTACTAGTTGTTTTGTTTCTTGCATGTAGATATTTGATTTGAAGAAGTAATTTTTTTTCTACATATTCACAGTATTCTCAATGGACAGCCTAAACAGATGGGACTGAGGGAAATACTTAAGGTAACATAGTCATTGCGTATGTGGGGCCATCCTCCATGGTATACTTGGTCATCGTTCAAGCATGTTATTTATTTTTACTTTTATGAAATTTGAGGGCAAAAAATGTTACCGCCTTTGGGAATACATAATACTCTCTGATTGAGGTTTACATCTTAGTCCTTTCAGTGAAGTGCTATGAGAATGCTAAATAGAATCCAGTCACAATTTGATATTGCTTTTCTCCTTGTTTCACTTAATCTGGTAGGCATTTCTGGACTTTAGATGCTCAGTTGTGGAAAGACGTGCTCAGTTTAAGTTATCACACGCACGTGACAGAAGACATATCGTGGAGGTATATTGACATTGATATACATTTCGTACATTCCTCAGTGATCATATCTATTTACCACAACTAATTTGGTTTCATGCTACTTCACATCCTTTATACAGAATTAAGACATAATTATGTAATTTATGATGAATTCCTTGGGATTTATTTTTGCTTTTGAGATCCTTGTTTGTTCTGTTTGAGATGTTCTTTTATTTGTTTCTTTGTTAAGGGTATTATAGTGGGACTCGATAACTTGGATGGAGTGATCCAAGTAGTCAAAAGTGCTTCCAACAATTCATCGGCAGTAGCAGACTTAATGAGGGGTAACCTGTTATTGTTTGAAGTTTTGTTATCCTTGGCCTTGTTTAGTTGTTTATGTAAAGGACTTGTAAAGTGGTTTACAGAGGGTGAACTTTTAAATGTTTATGGTTGACAATTTTTTTTGTCATTTGGGCTTTTGTTTTTAGACCCTCATATAAGATGGGAAGGTAATTATGAGAATAACAATACAATTTTTTTTGCTAGACATGAAGATATAGTTTGGTGAGCTCTAAAATGTAGGGAACAAAATTTTATTTCAGAGGGAAGAGAGGTCAGAATCTCAGAGATGAGAAGGATGGTATTTATGGGTCTTAGTAAAAAAAACATACTCCCTCCGTTCAACAATATAGGTCATTTTAGATTTTGCACGTGTTTTAAGAACCTAAAAAAGAGGGTAAAATATTAATTTTTTATCAATTTTTTTAATAACTTCATACTTCATAGTAATAAAATAAGTATCAAATTATTAAAAAAATATTATAAAAAATTAATATCTTACCATCTTTTTTAGGTTCTTAAAAAACGTGCAAAATATAAAATGACCTATATTGTTGAACGGAGGTAGTATATGAAATGAAGCTAATTATAAGTAGGAAATATGCTGCTACGCAAAGGACTACAATTTATGTTGTAATTCTCTGAACCACTTTTTAGGTGTCTTGATGAAGAAAAGCTTTGAAACTGAAAATAATATATGACCTCTGTATTTCAATAACTTAAATCAGATGGAAGGAAGGACTAATTTTTTCACCCAGTCCCTGCATTATCTAACATTTGATAAGTTCCATTTGTATTTTGCTTGTAGAGTACAATTTGTCACAGAAACAAGCTGAGGCTATATTGGATATCAGTTTGAGAAAACTTACTTCTCTTGAGGTGTGCTCCAGTTGAATCGTAGTATTCATTTGCTTCACTATTTGAAAGGCTTGGTCGAAAACTGCTGGAAATGGAACTTTTTGTTTTTTTTTTCACCAGAGAAACAAGTTCATTGAAGAGGGTAAATCCTTGATGGAACAAATTTCCAAGCTGGAGGAACTCCTATCTAGCAAGAAACAAATACTTCAGGTTGTTTGGCTGTTTTGAATTGTTTAAAATTTATTTTCCATACTTTGGTCTTTTTTTTCTTGTATGACTAATATTCCAGAAGCATACACATGCTTTCTCTTCAGTGTTCATCTTATCTGAGATATACATTGATGCTTGTCATGGTTCTGTTGATTTGCTGTGTCTCAGTTAATAGAGCAGGAAGCTATGGAACTGAAGAGCAAATTCTCATCCCCAAGGCGATCACTATTGGAGGACTCAGATAGTGGACAACTTGAAGACATAGATGTTATTCCAAATGAAGATATGATTTTGGTAATGATACTACTCGATCCCACATCCCTCTCCCCTTAAAATATTCATTTACCGACTCTTCCTATCAGTCTACATTTTCCATGCGATGGTCTGTTTTTTTCCTGAAACCTATAATTTTCAGGCTGTCAGTGAAAAAGGTTATGTTAAAAGGATGAAGCCTGACATATTTAACCTCCAAAACCGTGGAACTATTGGTAAGTCTGTTGGGAAGCTGAGAGTAAATGACACGATGTCAGATTTCATTGTCTGTCATGCCCATGACCATATTTTATATTTCAGGTATGTGTTATATGCTACATTTACTTCCGTTTTTTTAGAATTTGATTCATATCAGTCTCCTTTTGTTCTGAGAGTTCTGGGCAATGAACTCTTATGTTTTAAAATTGATGGTTCAGCCTCTGACCTTCTACCACTGATGGTTGTCTATTAACTTGTAAACTTATCCTTACCTCCTGCTCCTGGGACAATTTTTCCTAATCAAGTCTATGTGTGTTTGACCTGCAAAATTGATTGCAGTGACAAAGGGACAGTTTACTCAGCTAGGGCATTTAAAATTCCAGAATGCAGTAGGACTGCTGCTGGCACCCCATTGGTTCAGGTTATTATTATGATTTTCAATTATCTAAACCATAACATAATCTGTGCTGATTAACGCTTCTTTTTTCTGTCTCTTTTTTTCTGGTGTATATTTCAGATATTGTCCCTATCTGATGGGGAACGGATAACATCTATCATTCCTGTTAGTGACTTCAGTGATCAGCAATATCTGATGATGCTTACAGCTAATGGCTACATCAAGAAAGTACCTTTGAGCTTATTTGGATCTATTAGGTCAACTGGAATAATTGCAATCCAATTGGTTAGTCCAAAACCTAGTATTTGTATATATTGATTGTGATTAGCAGGATTGTTTTGGCCTCAACTGTATGTTATTGACAGGTTCCTGGTGATGAGCTTAAATGGGTACGGTGTTGCACTGACGATGACCTTGTTGCAATGGCTTCACACAATGGAATGGCGTTGCTCAGCTCATGTGGTAGTGTAAGTTCCCAATTCTATTTGTGTTGGCATTGAAAAGGGGGTTGATTGGGGAATGGAAGTTTTGCTTTCAAGAAATACGTTCCTGCATTAGGAACAGAATTGTTTACCTTTCATTTATGCTTACATGTTCTTCAATATGGCTTTAATTTGCGTTCAGATCCGATCACTAGGAAGGAACACAAGAGGTGGAGTCGCTATGAGACTCAGAGAGGGGGACAAAATGGCAAGCATGGATGTCATACCAGCTGCCATGCGGAAGAATTTGGAGTTAGGATCTGAAGCACAAAGTAGCCGGTATGCTTTCATATATGCTTTGTCTTCTATGTCACCATATTTCTGCAGTGACAGACTGAGAGCTCTGTGATTCTGTGAAAAGCAATATAACTTTGCAGTCATCCCCTATGATACACCCTACTGGGAGATTAAATATTTGTTTAGAGTAATCTTTTGCTCTAAAATACTGGTTCCAAACCACCTCCAAGGTGGTGGTGCTGCATATGCAATTAAGGTGCATGCATTGTGCTGGGCCCTACTGGCAAGATGGGGTTAGAGTGGGAATATAGATGATTTTGGGTGTTGTCATCTAGGTTCTTAGTCATTGTTACCTAAGAGGTAATTAGTCCTTGTTACCTAAAATAAGAGGCTACTCAATTTACGAATTTTACATTTTCTTTTCAGCATGAATTTGAATCCTCTTTTTTCCTGTCATGTAGACTCTTCATCTTCAATCAAAGGGGTTTAAAATTTACATGAGGAAGCCCTAAATCTGTATCAATTAAACAAGCTTGCCACTTTTCTGTTTAAATACTCTAGGGTATCTGTTTTACAATCACTCTGTTTTATAGAGTTGAACATCAGTCTCTAGTCTCCTAACTTACATATGGTACAGAGTTTCAGCTGTTTTGCAAATTGGACTGCTATTTTTGTTTAGTTATTGCATTGTTAGTGGTGGTGGCATCTTTGCCTAGATGAATTTATGTACGAAGACCAAAACAAATGGTATTTAAACCTCTATTTTCATTGACTATCCTTGCAGTGAAAAGGGGCTCAGTGGGCCGTGGTTGCTTTTTGTATCTGAGAGTGGGTATGGAAAACGAGTCCCACTTAGCAGATTCCGCTTATCAACTCGCAATAGAGTTGGGCTGATTGGCTACAAGGTGAGTCGATGATCCCTTGAGGTGCACAACACTGCAGTTGGGAATCATGTTTTATACTTTTGCTCGTTTTATGATTTCATCTCTGTATTTTCTAGTTTGCGGCGGAGGATAAGCTCGCTGCTGTTTTTGTCGTCGGATTTTCACAATCTGGTGAGTAAACTATTCTTTAAATTCCTTTTTACTACTGCCCTTTGCTTCAAATTTATATACTTTAATTTTAACAGATGATGGGGAGAGTGACGAACAAGTCGTCTTGGTCAGCCAAAGTGGCACTGTCAATAGGATCAAGGTCCGAGACATATCTATCCAATCACGCTATGCAAGGTAACTCAAGGACCTACACCGTGTTCTCTAAGAAGGATGGTGTGTCGAAAAAGCACACCAGTTGAAGATTGCAGTGCAAGTTCTAATCAAATGATCTTGATTTTTTGCAGGGGAGTTATCCTGATGAGGCTTGAGCATGCGGGGAAAATCCAATCAGCTTCCTTGATTGCTGCGTCTGAGCCAGACGTCGAGCTCATTGAAGATGCAGCTGCAGCCAAACAAGTGGAAGCCTCCGTACAGTGATTTCAAACTCTCACATCAAGACAGGTTTCATCCATACTTGGGTAACCCTTCTGGGTCCCTGGTAAAATTTTGATGTACGATAGCTCTACGCCTGTACAATCTTAGCTACTAGTTAATATTGTGATATATTCGCGTTTTAACGCGGATTTATTGTCATGTATTTTGCATCTCGTGTAGCACCGGTTTATTGTTGTCATGTATTTTGCAATTTGCATCTCGTGTAGCATCGGTTTATCAGACGTTAGCTTGTAAATGAAAAATTGCAAACTGTGCACACACCTTGCCGGGTTCATATGTAGGTTTTGATCAAAGGGTTTGTTATGCGATTTCATCATACATGGAATAAGTATATGGGTAGTACTTGTAGGTAGTACTCATAGGTCCCCGGTTTGAACTTCGGATGACCGCTCTTTATTTACCAATTCAAGGAATAAGCATATAAGCTCGTACATTAGATCCTTATTGGCACAAAAAACACCTTGTGAGTTATACGCATACACAATTTGCACATTGTGTCAAAACTAATGTTAAGAACTTGGTGAATGGGATTCACCCGTTTTTGGAATTGAATAATTGATCGTTGAGGGACCTTTGAATTGGATCATTACACCGTAAGATCTTAACTTAGATCATAAGATCGTATAATTTTACAAAACATCACCCCTCCAAAGTGTAGAAATCTAACTAGTTGAGTATATGTCAAGCTATATA
Source organism: Persicaria maculosa (assembly GCA_963922045.1). NCBI lineage: Eukaryota > Viridiplantae > Streptophyta > Magnoliopsida > Caryophyllales > Polygonaceae > Persicaria > Persicaria maculosa. Next base: position 42,729,633 of record OY998258.1, read on the forward strand.
CATCAGTCCACTGCTTACAGAAATTTGACAACAATTTCAACATTTATCCCAATAAGTATACTACAAAAGAAAAGAAAAGAAGCATTTGTTTCATTTGAGGCAAAATGTTTTAAAACCACAAAAAGAAGCTGCTGTCCCATAACATGAAAGATGAAGCAATACCATCAAATACTCAAGTTCATTTCCGTACCACTGGAGTGGCCTGCATACAGAGAACACTAATCTGCGGCATCTGGAGCCATTTGCAAACACCAGGAGCTGATAATACATGCCCCTCAGTGCAAAGAAATAGATTAGTCATTCAGCTTCCAGGCCGGCTATTTCGTACTTAATTTCTTCAAGGTGGTCATTTATTGTTGTGACGGCATCCTGCACGCCCTTAATAGCTTCCTTGAGAGCGTTGTCGTACTCTGCATTGGCTTCTGCTTCTTCGGTTCCAGCAGCCTCTGTTATCTCGTGTAGATGGACGCATTCGTGTTGCATTGGCTTATGAAATTTGCAGTTCTCGTGAGATACTGGGCGTTCGGAAGGCCGTCCTGCCTTCTTTAAAAATTGAATCGTGACTGTCTACAGGAAAAAGAATATGAAACGTTTCCAGCATCTGTATAGGCTTAATGATAAGCAGGTAAGAAATTCAACAGCACTTGAAATATTCAACTGACATTGTAGAGATGATTACCATAAGATTTTTTATTTTCCAATCATGGTGATTTTTGTAACCTATGCCAATGGTAGGAAGCATGTATCAGGGGGCAAATTCATTCATTTACTCCTAACCAGAAGCAAAATGGGAACCACACAGAATAACTATTGCTCTTGAAACACAAAAAATGCAGAAAGTATCGCATGTTTCAATAGTATGGCTGACCAACTAATTTGCAAGGAAGAACATAAGCAATCAAAGTTGGGACACGGGACGTCGGCATCTACATGGAGTTTCTACAGATCTTAACATCACAACCTAATGGGTATGAATAGGAAGAAACTTACACAGTAAAAGCAAATTTATTTTTCTGGACAAAAAATCCTTAACAACATTCATCTTCTTTTAGGCTAACATTTTAGAGGAAAGCATCTTAAAGTTGCCCTTAATGATATATTGAGTGCAACTTAAACAAGAAAGTTGTGAATATGAGGAACAATTTACAGCTAAAATATCAAAAAGATCGTTGTGTAAAGCAGTAAAAATCAGACAACTACTCTGGACTAGGTAGCAAAGTTTTTGGTGCACATACAATTTTTCATTGTTGTCGAGGAGCAAATACACACCAAACAGAAAAATGCCAAGTAATAAAACATACAGCTATCTGGACACAGATACTAGCAAATCAATGCATATACAAAACTTGCATATTCAATTAAAATGTTAAAAATAATCCCCAACAGCACTGAGCAGGTGGCCACAGAAACATACCAGTTGTAGTTTCTGCTTCTCTTGTTCTTGCACAGCTCGTAGTAGGCTAGCTAAATCCTCTCTAAAGCAGTCAGGCTTAAGAAACTGGGCCTCCAATTCACGGACCTGCATCAAGAAGATGAAGACTGAAGAACATAACCAACAAAATTTTAAACGAATCCGCCAATACAAAAAATAAAAAGGAAACTAAATGCATCTCACTTGTTTCGAGCAATCGTTAAACTCCATTGTGATCCCACTACAAAGTTGTTGATAAGTCAATTCACCTCCGGAGACCATGTATTCGGCAAATCCACTGCCAATTTGTTGAAATATGTTAAAATGGAGTACAGAAAATGGATCTCTAAAACAGAATTCTCTAAATAAAAGAAAAAGTCATCTCTTGTCCAACCATTATTCCAGTACTGAATCTAGATGAACATTTCTCAATATGTAGTTTTCACCAAGCATTTACAGTGAACCCAAGAGAGCTATCACTGGCACTGACACTATGATTCACAGGACTGAACTTCATTTTCACAGGTCTCATAAAAGCTAATGGCTTCATTAATCCGAAATCACAAGAAAAGGCACTCCGAGCAATTTGATAATTTCTGAATCATGAGTTACAAAAGGGGCTCAATCTGATACTGACACTATGATTCACATGGCTGAACTTCATTGTCACAAGTCTTATAAAAGCTAATGGCTTCCTTAATCCAAAATCACATGAAAAGCCGCTCCGAGCAATTTGATAATTTCCGAATCATGAGATACAAAAGGTGCTCAGGACATTGAAACCCTAATTATCAAACTACGCAACAGATGCTGTTTAAGGTTCTCAATTTTTTGTTTCTATGATCAACAATCTCCAGTGGAACACCATAAAAGACCTAATTCAGTAATTCACGAATTTCAATCAGTAAAAACAGTGAAAATCTCGAGGCCGAAAACAAAAAACAGCTTAATCGATCCAAGTAGCTAAAGGCAGCTTAGTATAAAAGGCATAAAACGATGAAAATAGAAAAACTGAAAAATGGAAGGTCGCGAAAAGCAAGGTACATACTCTCGCAATCTGGAATAAGCTTCGGCTCTACGCTGCTGAACTGCGAGGAATTGCCGAAGCAAATAGAGAGTTTTGGAGTTGGAAGTACCTTCGGAGGTGTGGTCGGGCGCCATTTCATCGGTTATCTTTACCTTCTTCTCAAAATCTTCCATGGGAACCGTTCAATCTTATTCTGCTTCCCTTTTCGTTGTTATTTTGGCTTGCGATGCAAGCCCGAAAACGAAAGAGGCCATTTTGCAAAATAAACTATTACTGAGTAGTAATATACTCCTCGAATTGGTAAATAAAGAGCGGTGATCCGGAGTTTGAATCGGGACTTTTGGGTACTTCTGCAAGTCCGTTGACACTCCGGAATGGTTTACCAGTAATATACTTCGTACTTACCATTGTACCTTATTTATTTATTTATTTATTTATTTTTCTATAAACAATTCCGGTTTATATTTGCGATTTTTTCAACTATTTTAACAGGTTTTAATAGGAAAAAAGGGGTGGTCTTTTGTAAACACAACCCCTTTAATGAGTGGGTTTTTCAATGAGAATCTTCATATTTAACGTTATAAAAATCAAAACACTCTTTTTGCATTATTTATTAATTTATCACAATTAAAATACCCTTGTGTCTCATCCAGAGATTATCTTATTATTTAAATTTTACTTTGTTTATAATTGTAGTTAGTTTATTAACCCCACCCCATACGACCATAATATCTATCAACTTTCTTACCCCTGGGGCCAAGGCGGAGCTTGCCTTTACTTGGTGGACGGTCTGGTACATCCGAAACCAACAAGTGTTCAGGCAGGTTCCCATCCCCCATAAAGACAGTTCATTACGTATTATTAAGACACATAAGGAGAATTGGAGTAAAGCTTCTCGCTATGAGTGTTGTCTTGACGAGGACTCTCTCGTACTCTTTCGAAACTCCAATCACCCAAGGAAGAAAATTAAACATAGTAAGATTGATTGGCATAAACCCCCTAGGGGAACCTTTAAGTTAAATTTCGACGGTTCCACAATGGCAAACAAAAAGAGCTCGGCTGGAGCAATAATCCGGGACTGGGAAGGACGTCCGATACACATATGCTATCAAAAACTTGGTAAGCAAAACCCTTTGAGAGCGGAAGCTCTTGCTCTTAAGATGGGAGTCCAACAAGCTCTTCAATTCCGAATTGATAAAATCCATATTGAAGGTGATTCCCTTATAATAATAAATCACCTAAACAAAACATCTAAATGCCATTGGAAGATTGAACTGATCTTATCAGATGTTACACTCCTACTATCGACTATGAAAGAAGTCACTTTCTTTCATGTTTCCTGATTAGGCAATAGAGTGGCGGATAAGGTTGCATACCTTTGCCACTCTGCCTGGGTTGTCGATATTTACAATGATTCAGGTCTTTTAGAGCTCATCCGTAAGGATGCCATTGAGTAGAGCTCTGCTCGCCCGAATTCTTTCCTAATAAAAAAAAATAACTTCTAGTGTTCAAACTCGTTCTAAACTTAAAGATCTTTGTGCTTTTCACGCGTTTGTTTCTCCTATTGAACCAAAGAAGGTAGATGAGGCACTTCAAGAGCCAGACTGGATCATTGCTATGCAAAGCGAGCTTAACGAATTTGAAAGAAACAAAGTCTGGACCTTGAAGCCAAGGCCAAAGCATCAATCAGTCATTGACACACGATGGGTATTTCGAAACAAGCTAGATGAGAATGGTAAGATCGTGAGGAACAAGGCAAGGCTTGTTGCTCAAGGCTACAATCAAGAGGAAGGTATTGACTACGAGGAGACCTTTGCTCCCGTAGCCAGGCTTGAAGCCATTCGCATTTTATTAGCATTTGCATCTTTTATGAGCATAAAGTTATATCAAATGGATGTCAAGTGTGCTTTTCTTAATTGTTTCTTAGAGGAAGAAGTATATGTGGCTCAACCCCCAGGATTTGAAAGTTTGGAATTTCCCAATCATGTTTATAAACTTGACAAAACGCTTTATGGTTTGAAACAAGCCCCAAGAGCTTGGTATTAGCGCTTGTCAAAATATCTTTTAGAAAATGATGTTAAAAGGGGGTTGATCGACAAGACTCTTTTTATCAAGACCAAAGGAAAGGACATTTTGGTTATTCAAATTTATGTTGATGATATATTATTTGGTGCTACTAACACATCTTTGTGCAAGGAATTTTCTGACATCATGTGCAGTGAATTCGAGATGAGCTTGATGGGTGAACTCAACTTCTTTTTGGGATTACAAGTTCACCAATCCAAGAAAGGGATCTTTGTCAACCAAAGCAAGTACACTAAGGATCTCTTGAAGAAGTTCAAGATGGATCAATCCAAAGCAGCCAAGACTCCCATGAGCTCAACATTATCTCTAGATCAAGACAAGACTGGGAAAAGTGTCAATCAAAAGGAGTATCGAGGAATGATTGGATCTTTATTATATCTCACGGCTAGTAGACCCGACATCATGTTTAGTGTTTGCATGTGTGCTAGGTTTCAAGCTGATCCTAAAGAATCTCACCTCGTGGCTGTAAAGAGGATCTTTCGGTATCTCAATGGCACTAAGGAGCTTGGACTATGGTACCCAAAGCAAAAGGATTTCACATTAATTGGATATTCTGATGCAGATTTTGCAGGCTATAAGGTGGATAGGAAGAGCACATCAGGATGTTGCCAATTCTTAGGAGCATCCTTGATCAGTTGGCACTCAAAGAAACAAAACTCAGTCGCTCTATCCACTGCAGAAGCCGAATACATTGCAGCTGGAGCCTGTTGCTCCCAAATCCTTTGGATAGCTCAACAAATGCGAGATCTTGGCATCAACCTCAAAGGCATTCCCATTAAGTGTGACAATACCAGTGCCATCTCCATCACTAAGAATCCTGTTCAGCATTCAAGGACCAAACATATTGATGTAAGGCATCATTTCATTAGAGACCATGTTGAAAAAGGTGATGTGTCCATTTCATTTATCTCAACTGATTATCAATGGGATGACATTTTTACTAAGCCTTTGGCAGAGGACAGGTTCACCTTCATAAGACGAGAGATTGGGATGCTTAACAAGGATGCACTTTCGTAGGGGGAGCTTTCCCTTTACGAAAGATAATATCTACTTAGTGTCAAGACCTTTGAGAATTATGTCAAGGTTTGTGAACTAAATGGTAGAGTACATACATCGGATCACATATTTTTGGTTAATATCTTTCTAGATATTTAATCAATTATATTTTTATCGGATTTCAAAATTGCGTATTTATGTTATATTTTCTTTCCGTTGAGATATCTTAATTTTGGAACTAAATATTTTGGTTATTCAGTCCTATTTTAATGGAATAATTTGAATTTTGAATTAGAAATTTTTCAAATTTGGCAATGATATCATTACCCTCCCTTGGAACTCTAAACCCGTCCCATCACTCCATCATCCTCTCTCTCTACTTAAACCCAATTCTGTACCCGATTCTCTCACAAACTCTAAACCTCTCCAAACCCTTTCACCTTCCTCTTCTTCAACCTCTCAACCTGTTCTAAGAAAACCCTAACTGATTTCCTCCATGGCTCCCAAATAAAAGAAAGCTTCCACACCCAAAGGACTTGGCGCCACCCCCAAGGGACGGCAGGTCACTACCACCTCTCCCACACCTGAACCCACTCCTCAAGCCATTATCCCAACTGTTGTCCAGAGCACCATCGCTGAGAGCACGGCCATTGTTACCAAGGGCTCTCAAAAACGCTCTGCTAAGAAGCCTCTCAGTGCGAAACAGAAAGGGAAAAAGAAAATCTTAGCTGAGGAGGTGGACGAGGAAGAGGAGGAAGATGATCTCGACGCTATTCTGGAAAGAGATGCTGCCAAGGAAGTCGAAGAGGAAGCCTTGAAGAAGAAAAAGGCCGAGGAGGAAGCCGAGCTTGCAAGGAAACTTGCCGAGGAAAAAGCTGAGAGGATTCGGAAGGAAGCCAAAGCCGAGGAGGTTCCATCTGAAGAGGAGCCTGAGGAAGAAGACGAAGAGCAAGACGAATCTGAAGAAGACGAGGAAGCTGAAGGAGATGAAGCGGGGCCCAGTGAGGACTCGGGGTCTGAGGAAGAGGAGGAAGAATCTCCCTCTCCTTCTCCTCCTCCCCCGTCTCCTAAGAAGCGGAAAGCCCCAATTGCAGTCAAGCGTCCATCCCCAAAGCGCACTAGGAAGGGCACTCTCAGAAGCCTTGAAGCGTCTGTCAAGAAAGCCGCTCCAACGATTGCTCGCAGGAAGAACGCCGATCCACCTGCCTACATCCAGGTAAACCAATCCTTGCCCTCCTCTTGGTTTGAAAATGCTGAGACTGCTGGTAAGTGGGTAGATGAGTTTCGAACTCGTAGGATTTGCTGTTATGATTTTTTGGATATTGAGTTCTTCGAAGCTTTGAAGCTACCCTGCATTGATCTTCTCAAAAGATCCCCAGCCTGGACCCTTCTCAATCTTGAAACCGTTTACTATCCCCAGTTTACCCGCCTGTTCTACATAAACCTAAAAGCCAAACACGACGCCAATGGTTGGTCTTTGGAATCTGTTGTCAAAGGGGTTAGAATCTCTTTCAACTCCAATGACTTTGCAGATTTCCTTCGCCTACCTAGCCCATGTCCACCCTCTGAAATACACCCCTCAAAAGAAAACCGCATCATCCTTGCCCGAGCCAAGTACCTCCTACCCGAAGCATCTAACAGCACCTCAAAACAACTCACCCACTCATCCCTTACCCTTGAGGCAAAAATCATATTTAACATCATTGTTCAATGCCTATTACCCCGTCTTAACTCTGGCTCGCTCCTTACTGACAATGCCATGGTCCTCCTTTACCGTATCCTCAATGGCCTTGATCTTGATCTGGCCAACACTATTTTAGGATCCATGGCTCACACAAGAAAAGCCAGGAAAGGAACCCCCCTCCCCTTTGCTACCCTTTTGACCCCACTCTTCAAAGCTTCTGGAATTGATTTAAAAAATGAAGAACAACAGCGTCATATGGGTAAGTTCGACTCCAAGAGCCTTGAAAAGATTGGCATCACTCAGTCTCCCCAAGGGACCTTGAGTCTTGCCACTCCTTCAAAAGCTCTTCCCACTGCTTCAGCCGTTGATGAACACATGGACAACCTGGAGTTGGGCTTGGAGGAAGTTCGCCTGGATATCAAGGAGCTGCACAAGTAGGTTATGACGGAGATGAGCGGGATAACCAAGATGCTGCAAGGTCTGTGGACGAGGCTCACTGATGATGCTCCGGACGACGAAGCTTAAACCCTACCCTACCCTATCCCATCCCTGAAATCTGATACATTGCTGGTTTTTGGAAACTTTTTCAAAACTTTTGGTGACTGGTACCTCCTCTCTTTGTTGAAAGACAAAAAGGGGGAGATGATCTGTGGTTGTTTAGACTTGAAAACCTTTCTGCTTGAAGGTCTTGGAAGACCTTGGTTTTTTATTTTTGGTTTTCGGTTGGATGGCTTTTTCATGCTTTAAAAATTTGATCCAACATTTGTCTAACCCATGCAGGTACTTAGTCCGATTTCACTTATATTATTTATGCTTGACTAAGTTGCAGGGATGCACAGGTTTTGTCTTTCATCAAGGGGGAGATTGATAATTCCCTCCCTTGATGAAAATCGGAATAAAGTTTCAAAGGCCTTGACAGTTTGTCAATGTCAAAGGTCTTGGAGCTTTAACAGTATTGATGAAATACAAAACCTGTTCTATATATTATTATATCCGGATATTATTTAATATTATATACTTCCATTATATTATATGCCTAACTAACCTTTCAGGAAGTATTATTCGAATTACTTCTTTCCTTATGGTGCATATTGAGGAGATCCAAATTGGAGAGATCATGTCTTCGAAGTGTCCAAAAATAGAAGATCCTTGGGCGCGCCATGATCCGAACTAGCCGTTGTTGAAGATTCTTAGGCGCCATGTTGCTTCTATATAAAGGAAAGGAAGAAGAAGACAGAAGATACCGGTGGAACAAAAGCTTTCATTCATTCAAGCGAGATCTGTCTTCCAAGTGTACTCTCTGCTAGCGCTCAAGAGTTTTTTATTTCATTTCAAAGCCTTTGAGAGTTAGCCGTGAGCTTATAGGATATATTCATTTATAGTGTTACTCAAGAGTTTGTAACTCGGGAAGTAAGCACTAGGCTATTGATTTGTGAGAGTAAGAGGATTGTACTAGATAGCTGAGAGAGGTGGGGCTCTTCTAGATTAGTCTAGGACTCCAAGGGAACGTGAGTTGACTAGATTGCAATTGTATAGGAGAGAGGCTTCTCGGTAAGCTATTAGGATCCTAAGCTTTGCGAATCAATAAAGCCTTTTGAATCCTAGGGTTGTGGAAGAACCCTAGGCGGGGACGTAGGCCAAATTCGTGTCGAACCTCGTAAACAATTACTCGTGTCCTTTATCTATTGCTTTACCTTATTTCCGCGCTTGGTTCGATTGTCTCACTTTGTGATTCAGGTTTAAACTCAAAGGGTTTTATACGAGCTCCAAAAGTCTTGAGACTTTCTGCGAAAAACGGGCATACTCTATTCAACCCCCCTTCTAGAGTATTTCTATATTACCTTGTTTTATATTATCGAACCTTCAATTGGTATCAGAGCTTTACTCACTGTTTTTGATCTAACAATCTTGTGAGTTTTCGATCATGTTTGGTGAAGCAAGCGGAGGATTTGTACAGGGAAGGTCCACGAGCAGACCACCACTCTTTGTAGGATACAACTTTGTCCACTGGAGATCCTTGATGAAAATGTTCATTATAGATCAAGATCTGGAACTTTGGAACATTATAGAGTGAAGGTTCGATAATGTAAAACAAAGTAATATAGAAATACTCTAGAAGGGGGGTTGAATAGAGTATGCCCGGTTTTCGCAGAAAGTCTCAAGACTTTTGGAGCTCGTATAAAACCCTTTGAGATTAAACCCGAATCACAAAGTTAGACAATTGAACCAAGTGCGGAAATAAGGTAAAGCAATAAAGTAAAGGACTCGATGAGTTGTTAACGAGGTTCGGCACGAACTTGGCCTACGTCCCCGCCTAGAGTTCTTCCACAACCCTAGGATTCAAAAGGCTTTATTGATTTGCTTAGATTAGGATCCTAATAGCTCACCGAGAAGCCTCTCTCCTATACAATTGCAATCTAGTCAACTCACGTTCCCTTGGAGTCCTAGACCAATCTAGAAGAGCCCCACCTCTCTCAGCTATCTAGTACAATCCTCTTACTCTCACAAATCAATAGCCTAGTACAACTTCCCGAGTTACAAACTCTCGAGTAACACTATAAATGAATATATCCTATAAGCTCACAGTGTAACTCTCAAAGGCTTTGAAATGAAATAACAAACTCTTGAGCGCTAGCAGAGAGTACACTTGGAAGACAGATCTTGCTTGAATGAATGAAAGCTTGTGTTCGACACTTGTATCTTCTGTCTTCATCTTCCTTCTCTATATATATTGAGACAAATCGGCGCCAGGAATCTTCTCCAACGGCTAGTCTAGATCATGGCCATCTTCGAGATCTTCTAAACTTGGAAACTTTTGAAGCCACGATCTTTCCAATTTGAATCTTCTCAACACGCATCACAAGGAAGGAAATAATTCGAAAATACTTCCTGAAAGATTAGCTACACATATATATAATATAAAGGAAGTATATAATAATATTAAATGATATTCGGACATATAAAACAGGTTTTGGATTTCATCAACTGTTAAAGCTCCAAGACCTTTGACACAGACATCCTGTCAAGGCCTTTGAAACTTTATTCCGATTTTCATCAAGGGGAGTGGAGTTATCATAGAGAATGGTCCGAAGATTCCAGAGAAAGACGGACCAAATGGAACCAAAGTCTCAAAGAAGGAGTCTGAATACATCCAAGCGGATCTTGAACTCGTCTCCAAAAACTACAGGGCTATTAACTTACTTTATTGTGGTCTTAGCACTGATGAGTTTAACCGTATTTCATCTTGTAGGTCAGCTAAAGAGATTTTGGACAAACTGGTCGTCACCTATGAAGGAACGAGCCAAGTGAAGGACACCAAGATCAGCATCTTCCTTCAAAAATATGAGCTCTTCAAAATGAAGTCTGATGAGTCAATCAAGGCCATGTTCACACGATTCACAGAAATCACCAACAACCTTAACTCTCTCGGCAAGAGCTTTACCAACGTTGAGAAAGTGAGGAAGATACTTAGGTGCCTCCCAAAAGAAAAATGGGCTCCAAAAGTAACAGCTATAGAGGAAGCACAGGACCTCACCACTCTACCCCTTGATGACCTTCTTGGGAAGCTGATCACGCATGAGATGATCCTTAATGAAGACGATGGAGAACTTTCAGCTAGCACTAAGAACTTGGCACTCAAGTCTAAGAAGGATAAGCCTAAAGATGGATCTGATTCCGAAGATGAGGATGACGATGAGGATGATCCTTTTGCTCTTATCACAAGAGGCCTTGCTCGAATTCTCAAAATGAAGAAGCAATTCAACAACAAGGATGGATCAGAGTCTTCAAAGTTTCGAGGTAAGCCTCAATACAACAAGTATGAAAAGAAGACTAAACCGTTTTCTATATATACTACTTTAATTGCTTTTTTTCAACCATCTATTACTTTTGCCCTACTATCTTATAAATAATACACTCGATACTGAATATTGTTAGTCATCACAACCGTTTTCTATTATCCTCATTTGCTAGGTTGAAATGACAAGAAGAGTTGCCTTGAATAGGAAGTTTTTAGGCGTTTACGAAATTATCCCAACCGTTTACAGACTTAGTATTATACACTTTACTTTATTATTTTCTAACCGCTAATATGTGTATTTTTATCGGTATATTTTTTATATTATTTTATATTCACAATTTTACTATTAAATTGCGCGCCATTGGCGCGGGTACAGAACTAGTCTATATTTAAACACTAAAGAAGGAGTACATTCGACACGTGTCGACTTCTCCTTTTCTTTAGTCCTATGTGGCGATGGTATATTCCACCATGTATGACGTGTCATTTTGTTAAATTTTCGGATTTTTTTATTATAATATGTGGCAATTGAGGTGGCCATCGATTATGAATGAGGATGGAATCTCGGTTAGTATTCATGTTCATACAAACAAATCGTGCTACACATCTAATCAGTCCATATGATTCTTCAATTAAGGATGCACTATCCATTTTTATACACTCAATACGTGGATCACTTCCTGCATAATCAATTCAATTCCAATCACTTCCAATCAAGATCCATTCAATTCCCCAATCAAGATAAATTCTCAGAATGTGGAAGATATTAGGCTATATAATATGTTTTATAAATGGAAATAAAAATAATTGTAACAATAATGGAAACTGTAAAACATATCCTCAAAGCTTTTATACCAACCCTCCTGGAGAGTCACTTCTTGTGTCTCCTTCTTGCGTCTTTTTTCTTCCATCAACAACCAGCAGGTATTATCCATTCAATTTCAATATCCGGAGCCTAAATACACCAATAACGTTTGAAATTAGTCAAAACATTTCAATACAAATGAATCTCCAACCATTTCATCTTACATTATATTTTATGTTTTACTTTTTATGCAGGATGTTCAAGAAGAACGATTTCCAATTACTTAATGATCTCAAGCCAAATGGTCGATACAAGATTAGAGTTCGCATTCTTCGGGTCTGGAAAACAAAAAACTTCAAAGATGAATCTAAAGATAAATCGCTAGACATTATTGTGATTGATGAAAAGGTTTGTGTGCTTCATGCCCATCCGTGTATATTGTTATGCAATGTCATATTTTACGACATTATGTAACCATCAACCACATTTCAGGGGACTAAGATGGTTGCTTCTGCAAGGATAGCTGATGCTGAAAATTTTGAAGGAATTATTGAAGGCTCTACATACGAGTTTCCAAGTTTCACTGTTTATGCTTATATTTCTGCTTGGAAATATTGCAAGTTATCTACCCGGATAATGATGTTCAATAACACTTCATTCAAAAGAATTGATCAACCCGATATTCCTCGATACGGATTTGAATTTGTTGATATTGAGTCAATAGTTGACAACAAACTTCAACACCAGTTTCGAGTTGGTAATAATTTGCTATTTATAATATTATTCTATATTTTTTATCAACACATCTTGATCGTTTCGATTTTAAATATAGATGTTATTGGGCAGGTGATTTATGTTGGTCCTATGACTAAATCCCCCGGACAAGGATATTGTCTGCATGATAGGAGAAGACTCTTGATCCAAAATCATAGGTAAGATAATAATTTTTATGCATATTTGTTCAAAATACTATATATTTTATTGTTCAAAATACTTAGCTAAAATCTTGAACTCCTTACACGTACTGCATATACAGCTACTAAATATTTTATTGTTGTCTAACTTAGCTACTATTTCGAACTACTTAAAATTTTCACAATATTCAAATTAATTTTTTCAGACAGCGTTAACAAACATTTTTAATAATTTGACTTAGCTAAAATTTGGGATTAAGTGTTTGACCCTTTCTTTAGTTCAATTTACCAAATCAGTATTAAGATAACTATTAAAAAAAAACATGATGGATTACCACTAGAGCAAGCAGATGGAAAAATATAAACACAAGCAATAGTTTTTTGAATGGAAGATAATCAACTTGCCTGCTCCATATATTTCCACGTAACATTTAAAGCAAGATAATTCCTTCCCATGAACTCCTGCAAAAATTAAAACATAAAAGAAACAAGGAGATGAATACAGTCCACATTTAAGAATACAATATTGCACAGAAGTACAGAATACATACAAAGCAGGAAGAGAGAGTACGCAAGTTTATTGAACAAAGAGAATATTAACAAGCTAATAAAATGGCAGTGTTAACAAACTTTTTTGAGAATTTGACTTAGCTAAAATTTGAATTAAGTGTTTTAAACTTTCTTTAGTTATGTACATTTTAAATCATTTTAGTTTACGTGTAACTTACCATTGTCTGTCAATATGTTCTAAATCTAAAAGTTATTAGCTAATTCATCCGGCTATAATTCACATTATATTCTATTTTATATTCCTTTTTGTACTCACTCCAATCATTGTTTTCAATTATAAAAACAATATATATATATTTTATATAATAATTGCAGTTCACGTTGAGATTTTTATGGTTGGTTGACATTGGAGTTTATCTTTAACTATATTCTTATAATTACTTTATAGTGTTTGACGAATGAACTACTTTTTTTTTTCATTTCTAATACGTATTTGACTAAGTTATATTTGTAGGAATGCTACAATCAGATGTAATGTGTGGGATTCATACGCTGAGGCGTTTAATGATTTTGAGAATGTCACTTATAATGACCATATGGTTGTCATTTTCCAGTTTTCTACCATTGCTAGCTTTGGATGTCCGAGTACTCTTATTATTATACATACCATGACATATTAGTGTTGTTTCTCTTCTAATATAGGTTCAGTAAGTTTGATGAGTATAAATTTCAGTACAAGAATTTTTGTGAATCCAGACATAAGTGAGCTCAATCATATCATATGGAGTGTAGTTAGTTGTTCGAGACATTATCATGAACATAGTATATATTTGTTACTTCATTTACCTAAAGTAATTCGCTATTATATATGTTTTGGGATTTCTGCCGATGATTACAAATGATAATGAAGATGGCATAGAAGAGTTTCACGATGGTGGTGAAGATAGTCAACAATTTGAAGAATTTCTTCCGTGATCCCCTCCTCATATTTTTTTCGAACTTTTGTTTAATATAATGCTTGCTATATGCTTTTCAATAAAAATTTCATAAATATACATTATTTATTAAGAATTTAACTTTTATGACTAGATTTGTTGATGATAATGAAATTACCTCCAACTTTTTATATAGCATAGGTACCGCACTCCTGAATCCTCGGTTTCAAACATCATTCTAACTCGCATATCCAATGAAACTTGTGTGTACATAACTTTGTTGTACTTGGCTAGGGGAATCACAAACTCAGCAGGGCTATCCCTGTCAAAATAAAGAATCAAGTTATCCTTATGTCTTTGAATGATCGGTGCTGAAGAATAGATCAAGACGGTAGTGTAATACCTAGGGTTGTAAAATATAGTAAATGGGTTGTGATGGGATGCATCAGCCATAATTCCGATGTGGGTGCTGTCACTGAATATGACTGAAGAAGCAAGGGCAGGCTGCTGCCTATTAGCATGTCTGGTTCTTTCATCCCTAAAATTCAAATACACTAAATTACATCATCTTCAAGAGGTCCAAAATGACTGCAAAGCCTTATATAATGCAAAATATTTAAAGTCATACCTAATGAAGAAACATGAATCCCCATAAAACAATCTTTTTGAGCTCAAAAATACACTCCAACCTGTAGTCAGCAATTGCCTTTTTGGTTGACCTGAATTAGAAATCAATAACAAATATATTTGAACACAAACGCTAAAAAATACACTACGAAATCAATAACAAATAAAATAAGAACACAAAAAGCACCATCTGGAAAGCAACAAAATTTGTGATTCAACATCCAGACCATAAACCACAATAATACACTTCTTTACTAGCATAAGTACCCATGTAACTGCGCACTCCTGAATCCTTGGTTTCAAACATCATTCTAAATCGCATACCCAGTGAAACTTGGGTGTACATAGCTTTGTTGTACTTGGCTAGGGGAATCACAAATTCAGCTGGGCTATCCCTGTCAAAATACAGAATCAAGTTATCCTTATGTCTTTGAATGATCGGTGATGAAGAATAGATCAAGACGGTAGTGTCATACCTAGGGTTGTAGAATATAGTAAATGTGCTGTGATGGGCTGCAGCAGCCAGAATTCCGTTGTGCATGATGTCACCGGATATGACTGAAGAAGCAAGCGCAGGCTGCTGCCTATTAGCATGTCTGGTTCCCAACAGAAGTTGTGATTTTTCATCCCTAAAATTCAAATAAATTAAACTACATCATCTCCAAGAGGTCCAAAATGACTGCAAAGCCTTATATAATGCAAAATATTTAATGTCATACCTAATGAAGAGACATGAATCCCCATAAAAAAAATCTTTTTGAGCTAACAAATACACTCCAACCTGTAGTCAGCAAGTCCCTTTTTGGTTGACCTGAATTAGAAAATACATACAAAACATTCATAAATAGCCATTTAAATTACAACACATTTCCTTCAAATATTAAGTCGATTGATGATGTAGTTTTGAGTGACTATATCGTAAATTTTAGGCATTGTGGTTGCACTTACCAAAGGTGAGGAGATCTTTATGCATATTAACTTGAAAATACTCATGCTAAGACAACAACCCCTATTGCAATGAGTTTTGTCCAAATTTAGTCCTAATTTTAGGGAGGAAAAAAAATACAGAATCGAAACTTATCTAGCAAGTGTTCTCCATGTCAGACATGTTTCTTTGTCATTCGTCTTGGCTCTCAGGCCGATCGTCTACATCGGAACTACGAAATCAATAACAAATAAAATAAGAACACAAAAAGCACAGTCTGGAAAGCAACAAAATATGTGATTCAACATCCGGACCATAACCGTCCTATGGCAATGCGTTTCGTCCCAAATTTAGCCCTAATTTTAGGGATAAACAAATCAATATACAACCCTACAAGTGTTCTCCATGAACCCCTAAACTATAAATCAACTAAGTATCTAAATCAAATCAATTGGGTAGAAGTTAATCACGAATCATAAACTAACTTAACATGCAGCCCTAATTATAAATCGTATACCTGATTTAGGAACCCAAAATTGGCTAAGAGTCACTCTAAACTTTCCGAGTAGTTGATTAGGACGAATTAGAGGAGATCGACAAGGTCAGTACTTGAGCCTATAGCGGCGAACCCTAGCTTGGGGCCTCTTCAATCCGGCTTTGATCCTGACCGATTCGACTTGGAGCCACGCCAGAACCAGCTCCAACGCAGCAGCCGACCCCAAAATTGGCTAAGGGTGGGGCTTATTTGAGAGCTAGGGCTTATATGAGAGCCAAATGCCGACAACGAGGGTAGGACGAGGTCACCGTTTGGGTTGAAATCGAATTTGAGTTTGCCGTTTGGGTGAGATATGGCGAGGTCACCGCCGCAGATTTGTACATCAATTGAAGCGGTGGTGGAGTTGTACAGATGATTGCAATTATTTATGTGGGAGGAGACTACTTATTTAAAATATTCTATAAATATAAATGCTATATTAGTGCCGGCTGATTTGCATGGATATACCATTTTATGGTACACTTTGCAAAAATAACCAACACCCAAAAAATTGGCAAAGGAATGACAAATTGTCATTCTTGCAAATTAATCCCAACAGGTTGCCGGTTACACTTTGCATAAACTAGGAAAGAGGGTGTGAAAATTTTGGACACGTGTCGAATGGAAAGAGGGTGGGATAGAGAGAGGGGGGGAGAGAAAGAGACCTATTTAATTGCTTTAAACTAAATTTCAGGCATTTTCTTTTGTTAAAATTAAAAAATAAATTTATTTTTGAACTTAATTTAATTTTATCTATCTATAGACACCCACTTTGTATATGTTTATGGAAAAAAATATTTTGAAGTAAAGTTTGGTCTATATCGCATCTTGATCTCAATTTGGAGTATGGCATGGATAACCATTTGGATGACAAATACAACAATTCAGCTGGCACAGAAATTCACACAACTGGCAAGACAAACCAGAAAATCTGGGCAGAACCGACAATCGTTGCTCCGAAGATGAAAGGTAAAGCTCCCGACGTGGAAACGATTAAACAATTAAGACCTAAACCAAAAACTACAAAGTACTAAAGTTCCTAACCAATACATAACAAGTTAAGTACAAAACAACATAATGGGTAGAACCGACAATCGTTGCTCCGGATATGAAAGGTAAAGCTCTCGACATGGACATGGAGGAGGGGGCAATGCTCATAGAGGAGAGCATGTCGTTTGGGTGCGTCAGGAGCAAGATAATGGAGACAAGCAGGTACCCGTCTTAGGGAGAGTTCCTTCGCCGAAAGCGTCGGAGGACATAAGCAAGCGTGGCGTGACAAGGTGAAGAAATTGATGTCTAGTTGGGTAACTCTTCTTTTGCGTAGTCGAATGTAGTATTTTGTTAGTTTGCTTGTAACTCAATGACACTTTGGGATTTTGGTGGTTTTGAATGTACATAACTGGCCGTTTAGTTTATCGACGATGCAAAAGACAAATGTATGCGATTTTTTGTTTGCTAGCCAGTATATGATTTTCCCTAGCCAATAAAATCAAAGTCTATGCCAATAAGATAATAACCCTTGACACATCTTATTTATCTCATAAACTTCTCATCCTAAGTATATCGACCATTAAACTCAAATGAAATACGTCATAACGCAAAATTCACAATAACCATCCATAACACATATAAACAAGTGACCACAAGACCACAACATACCTTATCAGTAATCAAACACAAGTCATCCAAAAGGTGGAAACGATTAAACAATTAAAACCTAAGTAAGTGTGGAATGATAAGGTCATCATATGCCGCTCGTCGTACGGACGCCTTTTCTTTTCAGTCGGCGAAGGATGGTTTTTGTTATTTTGCATGAACTCAAGGTAAAGTATGTGGTTGTCTATTTTGTTTGCCTAAGATGCGAAACCCGAATATTTGCGATGCAAATTACTAGCCAGTAGATACTATTATCTAGCCAGTGACAACGATGTCTTAGCCAATGTAGAAGTAACCCCTGCCGGATCTCGTCTTAGCCAATATAAGACTAATCCCTGTCAGATCTTGTATCAATCTCAGAAACTTCCCAGCAGTAGGATAGACAATATTAAGCACAAACTAAAGCAGTCAGAACAACATTCAGAACAACCAACCATAAAACCATCCATACATAAATCCAGAACATAAGGGATCATCCATAAAAAAGGGAGGAAACGTTTTAGACCTAAAACAAACACAACGAAGTACTAAAGCTAAGACCTAAACCAAACACTACGAAGTACTAAAGTTCTTAACCAATACAATCCTGTCAGATGCGAAGCCCGAATATTTGCGATCTATACTTACTAGCCAGCAAATACTATTATCTAGCCAGTGACAACAATGTGTTAGCCAATATAGGACCGCCCCATCTAAATCTACTCTATATTTGCGATGGCCGAAAGCGATCAACCAGGGCGATAGGTATCTTCATCCGATGATGAATCCCCCTTGGGTTGGTACTTCCAACTGGAGCAGCGCCTTCTCCATTCTCTACACTGTGACACTCACCATTGGATTGATTTTCCATCTCTGTTTGGATACCCATGGAAACAGTAGCAGCAGCAGACATGGGCTTAACACCATCCTGGGAGGTCAGAACCTTCATGACAGCAGCACCTCGGAGGGATATCGACCACCCGAGCCCAGACTGGAACCGATTGAAAGAACTCCCAATTCATGGCCGCTCCCACTACCCATGGTTTCAACAGCAAAGGAGAGGCGCCGATGGACCAGGGGCCATGCTTAAGGACCCATCCCAAGTCCGCTTCACATTCAAATTGAAGAAGCACCCGGAGACGAGGACGACGCACCCACCGGATTCGAGCAATTTGTGCCACCAACACCCAGATCTGGAAATCCGGAGGCCGATTGAGTGATTTCCGGGTGCACCGTGCCGGTCCCAGACCCCGGACAACCTCTCGACGACGTAGGAATGGAACCCCGACACTCCCCCGTTTGGAACAACGATTCTTGCAAATCCCTCTCAATCGATTTCTTTTTATCAAAATCCATCCCCAAAGTAGAGCCCTTCTTCTTCCCTTTTCCTTTTGCCATCCCCGGAGAACAGGACAGGCCGCCGGAAGGCCGGCACCGCCGCCCCAACCAGGAGCAAGTCCTGCCCTAGAAATCGAGCACGAGCAGAGGCGAGAGACTCAGAGACGCCAAAGATCGGAGAAGCCGAAGGGACGATCTCGCGCGGATCTGGGTGGCCGGCCGGTGGCGGCGAGAAGGAGGACCCCCACTCCTTGTGGGTGGCCGGCCGGTGGCGTTGTTGCTAGGTCGAACTCGCGTGGAAGAGTCTTCCGGTTTCCCAGTTTTTTTTTACATGTTATTTTTGCAAAATTTTAGACCCTTTTGACATATTTGCAAATTTGGGCAGGGGAGGGTCAGATTTGCAAAGGGTATATAATTTTGGTATATTGGATGCCATTTACTGATTAGTGCCTCCACAAATTATATGCATGACAAATGTTCTATACGTATCATTCATTCAATTTAATACCAATTTGATCTATATTTAAACATTTAATATATATGTATATATAAATTATTATTTTTTGGTAAGATTTAATATATTTTTTATATTATATGAACCATTTAATATAACGGAAAAATTTCATATCATTAATTGAAATAATAAATGATAATTCTAAATAAATACTCCCTTCGTTCGAAAATATATGTCCATTAACTTTTTATACGCTTTTTAAAGCGTTAAAAACTATATAAAATAACATTTATTTTATTAATTTTTTTACTTATTCTTATATATTAATAATAAGTATATAGTTATGCAAAAGAATTAATAAGAAAATATTATTTTATATAATTTTTAACTCCTTAAAAAGTGTACCAAAAATTCAATAGCCTTATATTTCCGAAAGATGAAGTATTATTTTTTTAGTATTATATTATAATCAATGCATTTTGTCATAAAATGTTTCATTATGCTCAATAGTAGGATTTTGAATATGTGCATTTATCAACGTTTTAGTTATCATTCTTTGAGTATTTTGGATTTTCTTAAAAAAAATTATGTAGCTTCAAAATATTTTTAATATGGATGATTGGAGTATGAGTGAATATGATCCCCGAAATGTTTATTCCATGTAGTCCAGACAAGTTGAACTAAATAGTTTCACCTGTTATATTATTATTATTATAGACTTTTAGGCCAATACTTGATCATGCAAACATTAATTTGGGTTTAAACAATTAATCTACAATTCTTTGATATACGGTTCTTACTTTATTTTATAATTAATAACCTTTTTAATTCACCATACAACCTCATTTAGTATTAGTGATAGCTTGATGATTTAAACTCAAATGGCTCATCAAGAAACTACTACTATTATTTTAATTTATTTCATTGTAAAAATATATTACGTAAGACCCGTGCCTTGGACACGGGCATTAAACTAGTTTTATTAGTAAAGGAGGAGTCAGTTAGGCGTTATTTAAGGAAGTTATCTCTAGGGGCAAATCAATCATCAAAAACCAAAAATGTACAATTACCAAAACAAAACTTCCATGGGTATAATTACCCATAAAAAAAATTGAAAATGGTATATTAACCTAATCATCCCATGTTTATTTGAATTGACGCCTCAAAGGTGTTTGTAGAAATACTTAAAAGAGCTTTTGAGACGGAGTTTGCGTTTGGATTACTTGAGGTCTACGACTCCTATATTTTTCAAAGTCACCACTTCCAGTTAACCTTCTTTAATTATCTCCTTAAATTGCAAGACAGATTAAATGTATCTTTCTCCCTAGCTTATTTTGTTAGAAGCCTCTCAATTTTTGTGGTTATTGAATTGTTTGATTAAGGTCTTGAGTCAGGACTTAAGGCAGTGATTGCCACAAGGCAACCAACTCTATTGTTAGTATAGTAGCTAATAAAGTTGGAGAATAATTTTTTTCCTTGGGTTAACCTACAACCTATTCACTTGGTATAAGGAAGAAATTCGAAGCCTTTAAGTAATGAGTTCTTTAGTGATTCCATTTAAATAGACCATTCATGCTATAAAATCAAATGGATATCAACTCCGCTGATGTATCTAATCTTTGAATCATAAGATTGTAAGAAATGAAGGAACAGAAGACACAAGATGATGAAACTGACTGAAATGAAAGAGTAGAAGAGAGATTATCAGATTGGGTGAGATTTAAGAATAGAAGACTTACATAAATTATTAAATTCCATCATCTAAAGCTTAAAACCATAGATTCAGCCCCTAAACAACTCTCAAAACATCTGGAAAACAGCCCCTAAACAGCAACCAGCCACCATAAAAACAGCCCCTAAACAGCCCTCAGAACATCAGGAAATCAGCCCTTGAAACCCATTAAAACAGCCCCTAAACAGCTCTCAAAACATCAGGAAAACAACCCCTAAATCACTGCAACATCACACCTAAATGTCGATCTAGACACCACCAAAAAACAGCCCTTGAAACCAAAATAAAAACAGCTCCAAATCTATAAATTTTCTGAGCAGAAAACAGCTCCCAACTGCCTCCAAATCACCTCTTGAAAAATCCAGCAAAACCCATCAATTAATTCCTAATTCTGATCTATCTCCCTTTTTTTTTAAATGTAACATAATCCTTGTTTTCAAATTAAGAACATTGATAACCCTTTGAAGATTATGATTATCATAATCCTTAGTTTGAAGATTAATGGAGTGGAATGCCATAATCCAGATTTTCAGGAGATAATCCTGGATTTATAGCAAGTTTTTTTTAAATAAAAGTACAAGATTATCTCCTGAAGAAAGGGAGATATTGATAACCCTTATTAGTTAATTCTGATCATCACAATCCTCAGTTTGAAGGTCATGAACATCAATTTTAAGTCTCCAATCCTCAATTTGAAGGCATCACCCTTCATTCCAAGACCCTAATCCTGGATTTAACTATTACATAAGGCCATAAAGGTCAATTTGATATCCTCAATCCTCAATTTGAAGACCAAAATCCTCAATGCAAACATCACAACCGTTAATCACAAGGTTGTTGCAAGCTAAGTTTTGCCTGCTGAACTCGAGGATTAATCGGAAAGATAACCTAAAACAAATCAGAGTAATAAACTCCGAAAACCTGAATTCAGGAATAAACAACCTGTAATTCAGGGGAAAATATTTCCCATATGTTTTGTATACACCAATACATGGTTCAATAAGATGTTGATTTCTGTATAACTGCATGTCTGTACAGCCCAAGCATTATCTGAATTTGTGCATTTATCTATACCATTGTGTAGCCACATGGTGAGGAAAGGTTTCCTTAATCATAACTCATTTTTGACCTTCCACAAGGCTTGTTTCCAGGACATAATTCCTCATAAGGCATTTATTTGATTCATGGACACTCTGCAAGAATAAATGAGTGCGTTGTAGAATTAAACTACATAAACAAGAACAAACACCAGGATAGAGCAAAATGACAACTTTTTTTCTAACCTTGATGGCCAGTCGCTGCAAGTTATCCCATTCAAAGTCACCTTTGCAATATGCAGATCTCACCTGAATCAAAAGTGTAGGATACAAGTATGCTAAATTAATGCTGTGATTGAAAGGAGGAATAATGAATATGACTTTTTTACTGACCTCCAGAATACGCAGGGCTTTCCATATATTGCCCATTGTTTGATGTGCAATTCATTGAGCATGTAGCACACCATGAACTTTGGCATTAGTCAGTTGTATACATTATTATGTGAAGCTGAAGAGTGATGCATATGCAGGATCAAGATTCATGCTTTGGCAAAAAAATTTGATTTTCCATAGTCGTGCATGATCAATGAGTTTCAGAAGAAAGAAGCATGGGTTAGCAAACATACCCAAGGTTTTGTGCCTTGATGATTCCCTCATCAGACTTGCACAGAACTCATCTCCATCCTCCAATGAGTGCCTATTGAGAAACTCCATTAACTCGGCATATGCCTCTTGGTTATAGCTCTGCTCTAGCAATTTGTAGTTGTGAATAATATTACCCAAAAATGTATTCCATCACTTCAAAAATTATAGTGCTTTATCTATTCATGTATTCTGTGGTCTGATGATGAAAAAGAATTCAAGGTATAAATCACCTGGAGTTGTGCAGTGACTATCTTTACAGCAATGTAGGTGAAGAAGTTGTGGAGGTGGCTAGCTGCTTTTGCTTCTGGGGATGCTTCTCCATATCCTTCAACAGAAACCATCACGGAATCATGAAATCACTCTTGCCAATATTATATCAGCATGTTTGGTGCTCAGGTATTTGTTAGTGTACTAGAGACCTCTGGGAATTGGGTTTACACCTGTGCATCTGGGATTCCTGGTACTGCTCAATGCTGTAATGAATCTAGTCATTTGACTCCTTTCCAACTCATTTCTCAGGGGATTCATTATTTAATTAAGTGGGAATTTATGCTCAGTACCGAACTTTATAGTTTATACTTATGAAGTTATGAGCTTTAAATAAATTCCATGTATAAACGATAAATCATTTGTAGTGAAAAGGAGGGAGGTAAGAAGAAAAGCAACCCACCAGGAACATACATCTTGTGACAGTGGAATTGATGTTTTGATGTTCTTTTCACTTGCAGCTGCTTACATGGCGCGTGATCATGATGGGTGAAGGAGCATGGAGCGTGCCTGTTGAGTTTTGGAGGGATCAGGGTTGGTTTTGAAGCAGCTGGTATAGCAGTCCATGACACAGCTGACATGGTGGTGAGCAGCAAAACCTCTGTGGTAGCTTGTTTCTTGTTGACTATCTTAGCAAATTTGCGGAGGAGTATGTGCTAATTTGGGGATATGGAAGAACAAAACTAAGGGCTTCTGTTTCCACGTCAAGTCTTGAAGAAATATCAAAGCTCCCTCCCGGTTTAGATAGAAATATCTTGTAAAGCGAAAACCAGAGATGAATTGATTGAATTCCACTTTCACAATCACGGGAGGCCCCAGCTTAGCTCCCACTTTATCTTTTCAACCATGGCACAAATTTTGCCACCTGGAGCCATATCTGTTGGCTATTCTTTCTATGATCAACAATCTCCAGTGGAACACCATAAAAGACCTAATTCAGTAATTCACGAATTTCAATCAGTAAAAACAGTGAAAATCTCCAGGCCGAAAACAAAAAACAGCTTAATCGATCCAAGTAGCTAAAGGCAGCGATATATTAGAAGTATAAAAGGCATAAAACGATGAAAATAGCAAAACTGAAAAATGGAAGGTCGCGAAGAGCAAGGTACATACTCTCGCAATCTGGAATAAGCTTCGGCTCTACGCTGCTGAACTGCGAGGAATTGCCGAAGCAAATGGAGAGTTTTGGAGTTGGAAGTACCTTCGGAGGTGTATTTAGGGTTTTACTTTCAAATTGGTTTTGGTTAAGTTTCGTTAGTTTGGAATTGGGGTATTTAGGGTTTTTTTTTTTTTTAAAAAAAAAAATAGGAATCGAAATGGATGAAATTGGTAGAGAAAATGGGATTATGTTTGATTGTTGTTTGTCTGTGTGGTGTGGCTATCGAATCATCAAAAATCAATTATTCGGACTGGATTTCAGTTGTTCATCTATCGGCGGAGGCGACGTAGGCAGCTGTTTGCCGAGGCTAATGCTTCCTGTGTAAAGGAGAAGTTGTTCACTGTGATTTATTTTTACTTGTGTTTTGTAGAGAGTGAAGGGTTAATGCCAATGGGTATTATCATATTATACATAGCTTAGCTTTATTGCAGCTTGTATATAGGTTAATAAAGCCCTACATTTGTTTATACTCCGTAGCTTAGAAACCACATTACATTGAAGTTAGTTAGCTATGGCTTAAGTGAACCACAACCTTTCATTTTGCTGTTATTAGTACTGTACTAGTAGCAGAGCATCATCTTCCTTGTCTAAATAAGGACTAAACTGTAATTCACATTCTGAAGAGGGAGGAGATGTGCATTTTTCTTGATCATTCTCCATCCCTAACACATATGACATATCCAAACTCAAATTCCTACATCTTCCTTTATTTCCACACCAAATCACATTGATCTTAATGCGTAAGCTCGATCATAGACTGCATACGAAATTGATCATCAGTCATAGATGAGGATATCCCTTACCCTCGGCCACAAACAACGAGGCTAATCCATCACCTCGACTGTTGGCGACGAGGTGAATGCATATGAGCTCGGTAATTGGAGCCGAGTTTAGTGCATCATAGCCTTGGCCATTTTGTAGACCTTCCACCCCCGACAGCAACAACCCAAATCAACTCAAATTTACGTCACTAGATATTAAAGCAATTTTGGACGAAGATCGCAGATGCGCTGGCTGATGTGGCGGAATTGGTCGATGAGTCGCTGGCAGATCGATCGAGGAGCCGATTTCGGAGAAAGGCGGTGTGCTTACAAGGTGAAGACCTCTTTCAGAGCGGAATTGAAAATGATTTGTTGTGCAATTATACAAAGATGATCTTGTCAATAGTCGTTTCGAGATCTTCTCCATTAACATTGACTTTCAAAACTGATAGAGAGTTGGTATCAGACAAAAATGACAAGCGGTTTAGAAAACTGGTATCA
The DNA here is from genome assembly GCA_963922045.1 of Persicaria maculosa. NCBI lineage: Eukaryota > Viridiplantae > Streptophyta > Magnoliopsida > Caryophyllales > Polygonaceae > Persicaria > Persicaria maculosa. Next base: position 42,755,415 of record OY998258.1, read on the forward strand.
GTGATACAAGGTAAAAATAATAATGACAAGCGGTTTCGAGATCTTTGCATTTTATTTGACGATACAAGGAAATGATGTGTTTCGTTGGCTCTAAAAAAATAATAATTCAGTGGCCATTAACCAGTACAAATCTTCAGAACATCCAAGGCACCAATTAGGTAGCCAGCCAAACAAAACTTTGCTAGAATTGGTATACCCATTTAGAAATTAGAATTATGAAATACCTAATTAGGAAATTTGTTGGCCAAATGTGTGAGGCTAAACAAATGATCACCAATAAGATCGTCTTATATAAACAGCCATAGCTATAAGATTGTCTCAGGCACTACAATACTGAAATAGCCGAGAAATGAAGTGGAAGACGAAGAAGAGGATCGAGAAGTACTACACGGGGCTTCGCAGGTGCGAGAATCATCAAGGAGGAGATCAATGCAAATGCAGCGTTGTGAATGATCTGCTTAGTATCGAACAGACTCGGGACATGAATGGCGCCATTTTGGAAGCGATGCAGAGGGCGATTTTCATGTTCACCCGTTCCAGTGTCGAGACAGCAGCTGCACCAGCAGAAAAATAGCAACCTTACCCTTCTGAGAGCGTTGTATTGTATCACTGCAATTTTATTATCATGTTTTTCATTCTTATAAAAGATCAATTCTTACATTACAACAACAAAACTTCATAACAGCTTCACTTGTGTTCATAGCCATTACAAAGAGTAATAACAAGTTCATAATTTGCAAATCGACGTTAGTTTAATGTTTTTATTAACTAGGACTACAAATCATGTGATTAACACAACTATTATCTGAACTCTCCATCCAGAGTACACAATCCAATCTCAGGAACTCAACTCATTATTTACAGCTGGCTATAAGAACAGTTCGACCACAGATACGAAAAAACCTGCCAAAGCGTCTGATCTGCCCAAAATACACGACTACATTGTTGATGAGTTCAACCTTAGCTATGAGCTTGCTTGGTAGCATCGGAGCCGCTTGTTGTCATGAATGATTCTCCACAACCACATTGCCCTTTTGAATTTGGATTAATGAATATGAACTCAGACCTGCAATGGACCACATCTAGGGTTCAAATACAAGCTTATATAGGCTGAGTAAAAACATTTTCAAGGGGAAAAAATCTAGATATGTACACACCTGAGCTTGTCATCAACAAAATCCATCTTCGTTCCTATTACGTGCATAAGGGCCTTTGGATCAATTAGTATCTTTACACCCTTGTCTTCTACCAACTCATCAAATTTTCCCTTGTCATCTGCATATATGAAAGTATTTAAATTACAATAGATATCCAAAGGTTTTGTTCAAAATAAGCACCGACAGATGTTCATGTCAGATTTTGAACGGCAAGCGTCAAGAAGTGATCATGGAAACAGACTAAATGCGTGAACAAGAACTGACCTGAAGGTAATAGTAAGTATTTGATTGAGTAAATGAATGCTGATAAGTAATCAAGGACGTTTCTTGTTTGTCTGGTAAAAGGTGAATGAAAAAGCTTCCTAAATTACTTCGAATAATACCAAAACTGCACTAAAATTATATCTTCAAAATGAAACCCCATCCCTAATCTCTTGACGATAGACTCTTGGTCGAAATCTCCCAAGAACTGTAGCTATAAGGCATCCATCCGGTTCAACACCTTGTCAACAAGCAGACGCTACATCATTTTCTATCCTAAGAAATCACATCATTTCCATCCAGAACTAAAGCATAGACACATTTTTTCCATTTTCACCTTGCAAAATTGTTTTTACCATGGAAAATTTGCAGAACCTCTTAGGCATTACCCCCTTTCTGATTAGTACCTGTGTTGCAATAACCTCTTGGACTGCATTATTCTGACTTTCGACCTTCTAAACTTCAATTTCAGGTTAAAACAACCTTAGTTTTAAAAGGCGTGCCCCAGGCGCGCCTAGGCTCCGGGCGCAGCAAGGCTCAGCCCTTGGGGCCTTTTGTACCCCAGGCGAAGCTCATTACGCCAGGCTCGCGCCTCTGGCGCCTTGGTGAGCTTTTTCCCAGGCGCAGGGCGCTGGGCTTTTAGCGCCTTCTGTTTTGCTTTGTTTTTTTTAACTCTTCGGGAGCCAATGAGCCTAGCTATTTGACTAGATCATCAACCGTAGGCCCAAGCATCATAAAGGAGAAAGGTTCAGGTTCCTCTAGAGTTGATAAAGGAAAGGCATAGCCACTAGCTCCGCTCCTAGATCATCTCCTAAAGTCGTAGTGGTTGATGAAGATGAGATGGAAGAGGATATTGATGGAGATGAAGATTATGTTGGAGATGATCAGGATGGAGGTTATGAGGATGTTGATGATTTAGATTACTAGGCTTTGATTGGGGTTGGGGCAGCTTCATTAGGAGATTCATAGTCTTGAAAAACTATGCCTTTTGCTTTATTTAGTTTCCACTTTGTTTTATTTGTTTCGTTGTCTCTTTATTTTATTTTGAAGTTTGAACTATGTTTATTTTTACATGTTGAAGTACTAAACTATGCTTTGTTTTGATATTTAACCATATATTATATGATTATCATTTGATTTTAAGTACAAATATAAGTTTTAAACTATTTTAAGTTAAAATTCAGCCTTCCCTACGCCGGGCGCGCGCCTGCGCCTTGCGCCCTGCGCCTAGGCTCCAGGGACCCTCTGCGCCTCAGTGCGCTTTGCGCCCTTTAAAACTAAGAAAACAACCATAGGAACTCAGGATAGGGAGCAAAAGAGAAGCTCATTTCACCAAGGATGGCAAATGGTGCAGTAAGCTAGGGAGGACTCAACACTTCCAATGGGAAACAACCAGATCCAAGTAGCGATAATATGATGGAGGATGGGACAAGGAAACATTCATATCAGAATAACCCCAATGACACTAATTCTTATTAACCTTGGCAAATTTGCGAGGACACGAGATAGATCAAGAAATTCAGGCATGTATAGAAAGACCAAAATCACACTTGTCAATCGGCCGCACGCGTAAAATAAATCTAACACCATTCTCTGAGCTGCGTGCAAGAAAGAAACAGTCTGCAGATCTATTGGGAACGATAATCAGGTTTCAAGCAATTGAGCAACAGCAACATATTCAGGTTCAGCAAGTAAAGGAATATCAGAAATTGGAACATAATTCATATCTTCCACAAATCCTTTTTCGTCGAAAAACATATATCGATGACTAATCAACTAATCGATCCAATCCGGTAAATCGCAAGCTGAACGAACGAATCGGGCTCGCACCTTTGACTAGTCAACCAATCGATCAAAATCGGCAAATCGCAATCCGAAAAATTCGAACACCATTCCAATTCCATTCTCTCCCATTAAAAGTGAAATCGAAAAACAAAAAAGGCGAAGGAGAAGAAACCCCGGCGAACTAGACGAAATCGAATTTGAGAGAGAGAGAGAGAGCGAACCTGCGTAATTGAGGGTATAGGAGAGGCCGTTGCAGCCGCGAGCCTTGACGCCGAGGCGGAGGAAGGGACGCTGGCGTTGGCGGAGGAGGAGCTTTATCCTATCGGCAGCGGCGTCGGTGAGGCTGAGAGCCTGGCGGCGGAGGCTGGGGCCCACCTTGGCCGCCGCGGCAAGGAAGGAAGATGCGGCCATGTTTGAGAGGTCTCTGGGTGGATGCGGATGTGGTTGGCACGAGAACACCAAACAAATTACAATCCCGTTATTATTGATTTGATTTTATTTATTTATTTTGGTAAAACTGATTAATTTTTTTTTTTTTTTTTTTTTTTTTTTTTACAGTAGGCAAAAATTAGGTGGATCTTACAGAAGCAAGATGCCACCATAATCATCCATACGGATGATGTTACAAAGATCCCTACAGGTAGGGAGATTTGAAAGCGTACAAATATTCCTAGACTTAGCTATAAAATCAGCTGTCTTGTTTGTTTCCCTGTAGCAGGGTCTGAATTCGATGCTGTCAAAGCTTGAGCTAAGTTTCCTGATTAGTTCCACTTCTCGGAGAATTTCCCATCTGACGTACTTGCTATCATTGATTGCCTTGGTGACTTCCAAGCAATCTCCTTCCACTATGACTCGTCGTAGACCTTTAGCTAGTGCTAAGTTTACACCTGCACAGAACGCAGTAGCTTCTGTTTGGATGGCAGAGGTTGCTTCCGTTTCAGATTGAAAGATATCAATCACAGAACCATTATGGTCCCTAATAATCCCCCCCCCCCCCCCCACTTGGCAATCGCCAGTGGGTTTCAGTGAGCCATCTACATTGATTTTGTAGATAGCCCTAGGCGGTTTGGTCCATTTAGAATTGCGCCTTCTCTTTACAATTGGCGTTGAGGGTACATTTTTAGTTTTGATTGCACCATACCATTCACTGAGATCCGTTATAATTCTCATGGCCATCTGGAAAGGGGTGTCTGGCTTTTTATTCCTAAAGATCATTTCATTCCTAGCTTCCCAAATTTTTTGCCAAATAAAGCAGAGTTCTTCGATAGATTTCTTGTTATAATCAAATGTCAAGACTTCACTCATTTTGGTGCAAGAATTGGGTATAAGTGGTGTGGTTTTCCTTAACCTTTGTTCGTAGGCAGCAATAGTAGTTCTAGTGAATGGACAAAGGATAAAGAGATGGTTGTTGTCTTCGTTACTATCATTACAGAAACAGCAGCAAGTTGGAACTCTATTGATATACCTATTTAATCTCTCCTTTGTAGCAAGACTGTCAGTTGTTATCTTCCAAAGGAGATTTTTTATTCTCGGGGGGAGGTTTAGTTTCCATATCCACTTGTAATCCTCGGTAGAAACGTTGCTACGGTTAACCATTTGTCTTACCGATCTAGTAGTAAATTGGCCATCCGAGGTAAATTTCCAAATTAATTTATCAGGAGTGTTCCAGTTAGGAATTCGAATTCTGATGATTTGTTGGACAATGTTATTGGGGAAAATCTCATAAAGGAGGGGAACATTCCACTCCTTGGTAGATGTGAACAGTTGATTAACTTTAAGGTTTGGATCTAGATGTTCTTGAAAACTAGTGAGATTATGATTGGAAACCCAAGGATCTTTCCAAACGTTTATGGACTCTCCGTTTCCTACTATCCATAGTAACCCTTGAAGGAATTTTTCTCTTAAATGAAGTAGCCTTCCAAATTGCCAAGATGTATTCTGCGATGTTCTTTCCATTAATCCTTCCTGTTGGAGATATTTCTCTTTTATAATTTTAACCCAAACGTTATTTGGCTCAGAGTAAATTTTCCAGAGTAATTTCAGTTGGAGGCCGATGTTCATGTCCTCCGCAAGTTTCAATCCTAATCCTCCTTGCTCTTTAGGTTTACAGATTTTATCCCAACTAATTAATGGGGTGTACCTTTCTGATTGAAGTTTGTTCCAAAAGAAAAACTGATTAATTCTTTATTTAGGCCATTTTGCATTTTAGCACAACTTAAATAAATTTGAAGAGCAAATTTAAAACACTTAAAAAAGTTATTATTCTAAATATCTTTATGATTCAAATATAGAGCGGTTTAACCTAATTAAACTAAACTAAGATAAAAAAAAAGAAAGTTTATAGTAACCAACGATAATATTTGACGCTTACCTACGACTCCTCAACTCAATATTTTGGGGTCCGCTGCGGCTATATACACCCCAAATCATGCACGTCTTTAAGGACGTGCATGATTAAAAGGGGTTATTTTTTTTTAATATTAATCAGACACAAGGCTTGCACGTCCTTAAGGACGTGCAATTTTAACCTTGTGATTTGTGGTGTATCTAGCAACACCCTTTGGGGTCATACAAAAGTTTTGTTTTATACTCCGTATTCTTTTATAAATTAACTTTATATATATAACTAGTGTATGCCCCGTCCCCTGCACGGGAATATTTTAACACAATATTATAAAATTACATTTATTATCTATAAAAAAATCATATTATAAATATGAAAATAAATAAATATGAATTACATTATGATAATTAAACTAATAACTGAAAAATATAAGATTAAAATTAATCTAGATCTAAATAACTCATTCTCTTGAAAAATAGTATATATATATAAATAAAATAACTATGAAATAATTAATTCTTTCCACCAAAAATAATCGATAACACCTATCAAATATTTACTACTATGTATCTATTAATATTTTTGGTAATTATGATCACTGTTCTAAAAAAACCCTTCAAAGCCCACCTAGACTCCCGCCTAAACCCCTTACCTCATCCCTCCACCAAGGCCTTCAAGGTCACCAAGACCCGCCTAGACCCCAAAGGCCCACCATAAAATTCGTCTATATGGCAATTGGGTGAACCTAATGTCTTTTTTAGGTCCCGTCCATATGGTGTAATTTATATATAAACCGTCCATTGGATAGATTATTTATAATCCAGATGGATACACTTATATGGCAATTTGTATATCAGTATATGCCAAATTCATTACTATTATTGCATTTAATTATATTGATATAGTTATTTCCTTATATAATATTTACTCTTTTATAAGATATTCCATATATTCAATTATATGAGTTAATGGTAAAATAAAATAATTATTTTTAATTATATAGATTAGAACTATCTTATTATCTAGGAATTTTTTTTCAAAATATTCACTAAAAAATAAATAATTACAAAATATTCACACTTTAAAACTATTTACAAAAATATTCATTTTTGTCAGATCGGGCAGAAAAACGCGGTTTGAAACCGCGTTTTATTCACAAGGTAAAAATTTTAAAATTGAAAGAAAATAGGACAAAAACTTAACAAAAGAAACGCGGTTTCAAACCGCGTTTCTATTGTTAATTTTATTTCCTGATTAAATACGCAATTTTTTAATTTTTTAACCTTATACACGCGGTTTGAAACCGCGTGTCTTGCTTTTTTTTTTTTTTTTTTGGAAAATTGAAAAGTGGACAGAGGAGGAAGGAGGGAGGAGGGAGGGACGCCGGAGAGGAAGGAGGAGAGGCTGCCAGAGGAGGCCGCCAGAGGAGGAAGGAGGGACGCCGGCGAGGAAGGAGGAGAGGCCAGACAGAGGTGGCGAGGCCTCTCCTTTCTTGCTCGGCCAATTGCTCAGATCTTAGCTCCATGGCCATGGCGGCGCCTCTCCTTTCTTGCTCGGCCTCTCGCGACGCCTTCGTCCTCGCCCCTTCGTCCTCGCTCTCCGCCGACAACCATGGGTGCTCTCACCGTCCTCGCTCTCCGACCCGCCAACAATTGCTCAGAGCCGAGATCCCGCCTTCTCGCCTCTCCCTTCTCACCCTCTCGCCTCTCCTTTCCCGCTCGTCTCCTACCGCCGACAACCATGGGCGCTCCTCCCTTCGTCATCGCTCTCCGCCTCCCACCGTCCTCGCTCTCGGTACCCGCCACCAATTGCAACCAATTGTAACCGCAGATCCGAGATCCCGCCTTCTTGCTCCTCCGGCGTCTCCCCTTCCACCGGATCCGGCGTCGCCCGAGCACCGCGTGTCGTTCTGCCTCCCAGCCTCCGGCGTCTCCCCTTCCACCGGATCCGGCCTCGCCACCTCTGTCCGGCCTCTCCTCCTTCCTCTCCGGCGTCCCTCCTTCCTCCTCTGGCGGCCTCTCCTCCTTCCTCTCCGGCGTCCCTCCTTCCTCCTCTGTCCACTTTTCAATTTTCCAAAAAAAAAAAAAGCAAGACACGCGGTTTGAAACCGCGTGTCTAGGGTTAAAAAATTAAAAAATTGCGTATTTAATCCGGAAATAAAATTAGCAATAGAAACGCGGTTTCAAACCGCGTTTTTCTATCCGATCTGACAAAAATGAATATTTTCGTAAATAGTTTTAAAGTGTGAATATTTTTGTAATTATTTATTTTTTAGTGAATATTTTGAAAAAAAATTCATTATCTAGTCTAAGCCCCGTCCCATGTACGGGGAATATATTAATACAATATTATAAATAATTTAGATAGATTTCAATAAAAAAAAATATAAATATAAATATATATCAAATTTTCACCAAAAATTAATATAAATATAAATAAAATTAGTTCGACATATTATAAAAATCCAAATATCTTTTATTTAGATTCTCTCAAAATATAAATAAAATTCACATTTATAAGGTAATTTTTTTTCTACTTTACAATTAATTGAATCTCATTTAATTTAATAGATACATGTTTTTTTAAAAAATATTTCAATATTGTTTTTTATTAAATATATATTACGTTAGTTTACTGAAATATCTCTACACGGATGGATTATAGCTACATATTATGGCTATATAATATCTTAATTATTTATTTTGGCCTCAAATATAATATAGATAGAAATAAAATAACAATTATTAAATGATTGGGTTTGATATAAATAATTATTTCCACCAAAAATAAAATAACAATTATGGCTATATAATATCTTAATTATATTGATTGTGCTATATTGATATAATTTTTTCCTTATAAGATATTTCATATCTATCCAATTATAAGAGTTAATGGTAAAATAAAATAATTATTTTTATTAGATTTCCTTTTTGACGGGAGAAGGTTTTGCGAGACGCACTCACGCGCCGCCACGTAGGTAGATTCACTCACACGCCGCCACGCAGGACGCTATGCATCGGTTTTAGTATATGTATATAGATGGGATATATATTATGGCTTATTATATCTTTTTATAAATTATGATAACATATTAGTTTAATAATTTTTTTGGGGGAATTTTTTTCCTATAATCAATTACAATGTTCCACTTAAAATATTATATATCGATTTTAGTATATGTATATAGATTAATAGATATACATAACTTCCAAATGCATTATTATTATAATGCAAAATGATAAGGTGGTGTTTGGTTAACAAAAATTGTAAGGTGTTTAAATTATGATATTTTTGGATTTCACGATATATTAATTAAAATGCAATTATTTTATCTTGATTTATGTGATTATTTGATTAATTTACGGTTTTACCTCGGTTTTTACGATATTTTTATTTTGGTTGAAATCAACGATGATCTACTTCACACTAAAAATGTATTTTCTTAAACGTAAACGTCTTGTTCAATTTATAATTCATTGCCTAAAGGGTTTCGTCTTTAACAAATACGGAGTATGTTTTTTGTTGAAATCGATGATGATCTACCTAGCAGTCTGGCACAAAAAATACTTTTGATTGAAATCGATAATGATCTACTTTATATACACTTGCTAACCAGGAAAAAATTTCGAATAAAAAGTTCAACTCCACTTCGACAAATCGATCTTCATATATTTTGGGTTATAGATGCAGTTAGTTTTTATTGTGTATACTGCTAATTTACGGAATAGGTTGTGAAATGTATTTCGTAATCTGTTGCAGAATACATTCAATATAAAACCAAACAGGACTGAAGGACGACAATAATTCTACAGCATGTAGCGGAATCGATTCTGCCCTATATATATATATATATATATATATATATATATATATATATATATATATATATATATATATAGCATAGATCATATGTACTCAGCCCTTAACATGTATCATGTGAACAAATCTGCGCCATTGAATTAAGAAGATCAACGGATGAGATTAAAAGTAACGTCTGATTATTCGATGGTATTGGGAGATTATTCTGTGGAATGAAACTATTCGGTGGTATTGGGCGATTATTCGGTAGAATAAAATTTACATTTTTTACACTCTTTTTACAGATGAATAATTATGTGAAAATAGACGAATAATCATGAACAAATAGACGAATAATTTTTGAGTACATGATACACGTTAAAGGTTGAGTACACCGGAACCAACCCCTATATATATATAGGGTTGGGTTCAGGTACACAGCTCTCCAAAAGTGAGAAGGAAAGAAGCGCGTTGATTGGTTCACGTATCCAAAATGTCAAATAAATTGAGACGCGTCTCTCCAAATTAATTAGTAACACTCATGTAAATTAATTAGCAACACTCACACTCTCAGTTGCACACACGCTAATTAACACACAAAACTAATTAATTGCACGCGCATGTCCACCCACCTTCCTAATTAATTAGAAAAAGTACGTACACATATAAAAATGCTTGACATGGACTTTTAAAAATTATTTTTTGGCATTTTCACTTATTAAAAAAATATAAAAAATATATTTTTCGGGTGTAATTTAATTTTATCTACCAATAGACACTCAGTTTGTATATGTTTTGTTGAAAAAAAAATTAACAATAAGTGGTTCATAAGGTTCACAAGTACTTAGTGGTTCAACCCACTTACTCTTAATGGTTCAACAATTTTATTCGCAGTGGTTTAGCAATTTTATTCACAGTGGTTCAACAATTTTTTCCACAGAGGTTCAACCATTTTATTCATAGTGGTTCAACAATTTTATTTACAGTGGTTCAGCAATTTTATTCACAGCGGTTCAACAATTTTATTCACAATGGTTCATCAATTTTATTCACAGTGATTCAGCTATTTTATTTGTAGTGATTCACAGAGTTCACAAGTTATAAAGAAGTGGTTCATGAAGCTATAAAGAAGTGGTTCATCAAGTTATCAAGAAGTGATTCATCAAGCTATAAAGAAGTGGTTCATCAAGCTATAAAGAAGTGGTTCATCAAGTTATCAAGAAGTATCTCATCAAGCTATAAAGAAGTTGTTAATGAACCTATAAAGAAGTGGTTCATCAAGTTATCAAGAAGTGGTTCATCAAGCTATAAAGAAGAGATTCATGGGCCTATAAGAAGTGGTTCATGAAGTTATCAAGAAGTGGTTCATCAAGCTATAAAGAAATTATGAAGAAGTAGTTCATCAAGCTATAAAGAAGTGGTTCATCAAGTTATCAAAAATGATTCATCAAGGTATATAGATATGGATCATGAAGCTATGAAGAAGTGGTTCATCAAGTTATCAAGAAGTGGTTCATGAGCCTCTAAGAAGTTGTTCATCAAGTTATCAAGAAGTGGTTTATGAAGCTATAAAGAAGGGGTTCATCAAGTTATCAAGAAGTGGTTCATCAAACTATAAAGAAGTGGTTCATGAGCATATAAGAAGTGATTTATCAAGCTATAAACAAGTGGTTCATTAAGTTATCAAGAAGTGGTTTATCAAGCTATAAAGAAGTGGTTAGTTTACCCCAAATAATACGAATATCCTTGATTAAAATTGGTTGAAGTCAACTGGAACACAACAATTACATTGGCGTATGAAACATTGGTTGAAATCAACTGGAAAGCAACAACCCTCTTAACATTTATTGAAATCCGGCCGTATGATTTGAGTTATGAATGCGAATTCAAAACTCTAAAAACAAACCATCAAATGGAAAGAATTCGCATGTATAAGTTACTGTAGTATATAATAAAGGCAAAGAGCTACCCCTTACCCTTACTAGATAAATAAAAATTGAAACACAATTGAAAAAAAAAAGAAAAAAGAAAAAGAATGACGACGACCATCTCTTCCAGAAGGGCTATTCTATTTGTAGCCGTTGTGATTATGGGTTGCTGCCTTGTTGGAGATGCTACTCTTGCGCCTATGCAGCCCCGCAGCGTTGACTGGAGACCGCGGTTACAGGAGGACATTGGACAACTTCAACACGGAGCAATCGCTACTGGAGGGCAAGGGAGGCGGATCTAGAACGCTAGCTAACCCTATGTTGGCGATGAATAGGCTAGGAGGGGAAGGAGAGAGGGCGGCGGCGCCGGTGAGCTTCGTCGGGAAGAAGCTCGGGAGAGGGGCCGCCAATGGTAGGAGAGGAGGGTACCTTTGGACTGTCGTGGAGGTCGAAAGAATTGTAGATGGAGGAGCGCCATTGCCCGAGTTTGTTTGGTCGGGGTTGTGAAGGAGTGTAGGAGAAAGAAGCGCGTGAGGATCTTTTTTTTAATTTTTAATTATAGTCCATTTCCACCAATCATATCCCTTCTTTCCTTCTCACCGGACCGGAATCTTCTCACTTGAACCCTCCCCTATATATATATATATATATATTTCACAAGACGGTGTGAAAATAGGAAACAAATAGGAATACAAAGTAAATAAACTCCTTTATAAATAGTTATATAGAGATAATTTTTTTTTTATACAAGGTAAGAATTTGGGCGGTGTCAGACCCTGCTGATCCACCACCCAAGAGCGTCCTTTCGGACGAGAACTTGAAACTCTGAATGATGCAAAGGCGAGTCAAGATCAATTTGATGCCGAAGGTTAGCCACCTTGTCCGCGACCCGGTTGATTTCTCTGAAGACATGCGAACATGAGGCGATTTGGAAATTTTGGAGAAATCGCCTGGAATCGGCAATCATCATTTCAATCTCCCAATGACATCTCCAGACGTCATTTATAGCACTGATTACCGCAAGAGAATCGTCTTCGATCTCAACCCTAGTAATACCCAGTTGATGAGCAGCAACAAGCCCAAAATGGAGGGCAAGAGCTTCGGCTTTTATTGTCGACATCTCACCACACAGGGAACCTCTACAGGATACAACAGAGCCATGGTGGTCTCGAATAACTACTCCTGTCGAAGCCTCACCAAATGGAAGCACAGAAGCATCAAAGTTTATCTTGAAACTTCCAACCGCAAGCTTTTGCCACCTCAAAATTTTCCTTCTCCTTTGTGTAGGGTTGTGTGACATTTTTCTTTTGCTCTGTATCTTCCTAGAATTTCCTTTTGGATTCTTCCCATTGTATTAATTGATGTTTCATATATTGCTCATGTTTTTGTCTATTTGCAAACCCCTGATCATCGAATACAATTTTATTTCTAATTGTCCATAAGCTCCACCAGATAATGGCAAGTTTTGTTTTTTGTGTTGCGGACAGACTAGCGAAGATCTCTGTTGTGATTTCTTTCATCGTTTTGTTCATTATTTGAGTGTTTTGGATTGTTCTTCCGATTTGTTGGCCTATTTTCCAAATGAGTTCTCTTGAGCATTGACAATTTATGAAGATGTGTTCAGAGTCTTCATCATTATGATTGCAAAGACTGCAGGAGAGGGGAACATCAACCCCTTTCCCAGCAAGTCTTAGTTTGGTGGGGGTTCCATCCATGACAAGCTTCCACAGAAATTTTTTTACCTTTGGAAAGCACTTAATATTCCAAATTCATTGTGTCTGTCGGTCTAATGTTGTTCGAGTTTTTGTATGCTTTCCAGTGCAGATTTTGTGTTGAACCAACCGTTTCTATTAGGTTTCCAGTATAATCGATCTTCTATTTCATTTATCGGGATTTTCGTGTTTTTTATTTTGTCAATAATATTATTGGGAAGAAAGGCACGCAATTCCTCTATCTTCCAATGTTTGTCTGGTCCAATAAACTTTTCAATCTTATCATTTGGGTCAATTGGATCTGTTGTTATTTTATAGTCCTTTAATTTGATACATGTTATCCATTCGTCTATCCAAAATCTGATTGTTTTCCCGTTCCCAACTTGCCAAATGAGTTCAACACAAAATTTATCTTTTAGTTCCATAAGTTTTCTCCATTGCCATGAAGATTCTCTTTTTTTCTTATAGTCCCATAGGGATTCGAGTTTGAGGTATTTTTCTTTTATAGTTTTAACCCAGAAGTTTTCCGGCTCAGCAAGTATTTTCCAGAGGAGTTTCATTTGCAATGCTTTATTGATGTCTTTTGATTTGTTTAGACCGATTCCTCCACACCATTTAGGTCTACATATTTTGTCCCATCCTATAAGCGGTTTATACGTGTGGTCCTTGTTCCAGAAAAATCCTCTATTAATTTGGTCTAACTCCTTGTGGATTCCTGAAGGGAGCATGAAGCTCTGCATGATAAAATTTGGTTTCGTGGCGAGACTTGATTTGATTAAAACAGATCGTCCTTGTTGGGATAATCCATTTGCCTTCCACTTTGTGAGTTGTACTTTACTTTTGACAATCGTTTCTTCGAAAGTATCTCTGTTCACCTTTCCATTTATAATTCGGCATCCAAGATATTTGTCAAGTGTCGTCAGATTCGTGATGTGAAGGATGCTTTGGATTGTTTGTTTTTGTTGGGCTGATACTCTTGGCGTTACTTGAAATGCTAATTTATTGTAGTTCACCTTTTGTCCTGATATTTGACAGTAGTAATCAATGATTCTTTTAATATGGTTACATGAGTCTGAGTTTGCTCTTGCAAAAATCTTTATATCATCGGCGAATGATAGAATGAAATTCTGGTTCCATGTCGAGTAATTTCAAAACCAATAGAATTTCCGGTTTCATTGCTTTGAGCTTGTAAAGCTCGTGCTAGGATTTCTGCACCTAGAATGAATAGGTGCGGGGAAATTGAATCTCCTTGTCGAAGACCTCTTTTCAGAAGGAATATCTCCGTTGGTCCATCATTGTCAAGGATTGAAAAAGAGACAGTTTTGACAAAAGTTTCGATCCAAGAGATGAATCGTGGATCAAAGCCAAATTTTGTTAACACTTGGAAGAGAAAGTTCCAATCCACCCTATCATAGGCTTTTTCCCTGTCGAGTTTCACGGCTATCCAATCTTATTTTCCTTTTCTATTTTTGAACGAATGAAATATTTCATGTGCAATTAGTACATTATCCTGAATTACCCTGTCGGTTACAAAAGCCCCTTGAAGGGGGTGGATGATTTTCCCTAGTACTCGTTTTAGTCTGTCTGCTATGATCTTCGCAATTATCCTATAGATTGTTGTGCATAAACTTATTGGTGATACGTTGTAATCCCCAACGACTCGAATTGTTTGGATCTTGCGACGTCTTAAGAAGAATCTTGACTCGTTTATGCGCGATATTGATTGAATCTCGATCAACCGCTTGAATCAGCCCTCTCGGCACCGGGATCGGCCAATTAATTAACAAAATGTTAATCAATGGTCAACAATGGCGGCTGGCTCAAGACGTAGGCTTCATGCAATGAATTCCGATACACTAACGTACGAATTGGATCCACAATTGAAGTCAACAACGATGGCTTGACTCAAATGCCAATCGAACTTAAATTTTATTGAAGGAGGGTGTGAATTGTAGAACGTAAGAGAGTGTAGAGCATATAAGGGTTGAACAAAGAAGAGAACGCTTAGCCAAGCGTTCTTCTATTCAATTCAATGTAAGAATACAAGATGACGAATACACCTTAAATAGGGTTTGATAGTAGATGAGAGTGGTTCCTTGCAAAGGAAACCCTAGTTCTCTCATTTATCTAATAAATTAAAATAAACATAGATAAATTTTAAAAATATCTCATCTACCTAAATATCCAAAAATAGCCATAAGTAAGGAAATATCAATTTCCCCACTTTTTATTCAACAACTAATAAATGAAAGTAAAGAAAGATATAATAAAAATATCCCAAGACAAAATCCAGCAAGACAAGGCCCAGTCGATATCGAGTGAGTGGCCCAGTCGATATCGAGTGACACTCACTCGATATCGAGTCAGGCTAGACAATTTCAAGGCGGAATGAAGTTGCACACCAAAAGCTTGAGTTCACGATTGATCTTTGAGCAATGCGAGCTTTCACCGTGAATCGTCTTGTCGTCGGAAATCATTGGATCTTGATCGCTATCAATCTCCTCCACTTGATCACGATTAGTCCTTGAATCATTGTCGGAAGGATCATCAGGAAGAAACAAGAAGAAATCAGTGATCTTTGGCCTGGGCGAATCCGGAGGCATCTTGAAGTGCAAAGACCGAATAGTGAGAGCCCTTTTTTCCAAGGATCCCTTAAGGCTAGACGACGAACGTGTCGAGAACGGAGATGGAAACTTCACTGCCGGAGAAGACGCAGCTAAAACAGGAGCTGGAGGGACCGTGGCCGCGGGTGCGATCTGCACAGTCGGGTCTTCCATTGTGCTGCAGTCGGTCTCCTTGGTGATAACCGCCTTTTCGGCTTGTTGTTGGCGCTTTCTGACCCGATCCTGCAAAATAGCTTGAGAAGAAAGGGGTAGAAGAGTAACTCTCCTCCCATCTTAGTTAAAGGAATAGGTATTCAAGCGACTGACGAAACCGACCGAAAAAAACATCTGAGAATACATAAGAAAAGTAATGATAAAAGGGAAGTAAAATGATAATGTTATCATGCGCGATCTAAAATAGCCTCGCATATTTTAGGATTACCCCATCCGCAGACGAGAGAAGGGGCCACGTGCCCTACATGCCCACATCCCACGAGTAAGACACGTGTCGATCAAGAAACAACACGTGGCGGAAGCCAGAGGGCTTCTCGTCGGCTATAAAAAGGAAAAAACATGACTATAGAAAGAACTTTTGGCCGAGAAAAGGAGGGAGGGAGTAGAGCGGACCAGAAAGCATGTTTTCTCCAAAAAGAAGACCCATAAAAAGAGAGACAATAGGAAGACGATAGAGAGACTATATCGAAGGAGAAAAACTGCTCCGCGGATGAAACTGGGCCACATCCGCGTATAATTGAAAAGGATCGGAATCATAAGCCAAGAGTCGGAAGTGAGGATCATGAAACCCGTGACTGTTTTCTCATATCGAACGAGGAACGACAGGTAAACGATCGGTCCGCATTTCGTTGACGAAGACTTGAAATAGAGATAGTCTTGTAGGGATTTAGACCCCCCTCGCGGCACAGGTTAAGCCGCGCCGAATTTCTCGGTGTGGGTCAGGTAAGACCGTCGGGAGCGCCAATAGGTCCCACGAGACCCACCTCCGGGTTTCACCGAAAGTAGGAACCTGAAAATCGAGTTTCGTCTCTAGCGCCATCTGTGGGAACCCCTTAGGGGGTTCCCTAATGAATTGAAATCTAAGAAGCAGAATTGACTCTCAACTCTAGAAGGAGAAAAGAAGTCCGCGTACGTAGAAGAAAAAGAGTTTTCTAAAAGAAATATAAACCAATGGATCATTGACTTGTCGAAACCAATGTGTAGAAGTGAAAGATGAGTGCTAATCAGGATGACACAACCCATGAGATGAGTCAAGACCTCCATCAGGATCAAGAGGCCTTAAGTATGTATGTTCCATTATCCTCTCAACCCGACCTACAAGGTGAAGCAGGGGAGCAACCCCAGGGCGCCCTCCTCTATCATTATTATGACCAGTACGGAGGGGGAAGGGGGTACATACCTCATAATTTTTGGCATTATGAGATCCCTCATGAACAACCTAATCCTCAGCAGCAAGAGCAGGCGCATTACTACTATTATGATTACGGAGGACCACAACCGCGTCAACAAGGAACGGCTTATCAAGGTGGACAACACGATACTTATGATCGGCGATACACCGCGTTCAATAACACTGGCAATGCTTTCGGCAACATGAATTACGATTTTCAAGGGCAAGGCTATACGATGCCACAACAATCATGGCCGAATGACGAAGGACAACACGCAAACAAACACCGACGCGGAGAGCAATCCACGGACGTTTCAACTTCCACCAAATCAGATTCGGCAAACATAAAAACAGAAGGTCCAGCGATCTTGCCTTCTGTTTTATCCAAAGAATTCTGTACCGCGTCTGTCCCAAAGAGATGGAGGGACATGGGCTTAATGAAGTATGATGGAACGACCGATTCTGAGGACCATCTGTGTCATTTTATAACAGCAATGGGGATAAATGAATACAATGATGCTATGATGTGCCGGACTTTCCCCTCAACATTGATAAAGATAGCCCTCACTTGGTTTACCAACCTGCCCAAGAACTACGTGGCCAATTTCGCCCAGTTAACTCACATTTTCAAATCTCATTTAGGAAGCGCACGCTCGCGAAAGAAAACAATGCTTGACTTAAACTCGATCAAATAAGGAGCCGGAGAGACTCTAGGGCATTTCTTTGCATGATTCACCAGTGTGGTGGTGCAGATCCCTAATTTCAATCATGAATCAGCAACTATCATCCTCATGGGAAATC
Source organism: Persicaria maculosa (assembly GCA_963922045.1). NCBI lineage: Eukaryota > Viridiplantae > Streptophyta > Magnoliopsida > Caryophyllales > Polygonaceae > Persicaria > Persicaria maculosa. The sequence goes on from OY998258.1 coordinate 42,773,212, forward strand.
TAGCAGAGGGAGACTTCAAAACTTACTTGTTTCGTAATAAGCCTTCCAGCTATGATGACCTAAGGAATTGCGTGTCAAAACAAATTGAAGCGGAGGAAGCAACCACGTTCAATTCAAGAGCAAACACAGGCAATCAAGGTTTCTTTGGAAAACTCGCTGGTAAGTTCAAGAAAGAAAAAGTTAAACCTCCCATGCATCAGTTAGCTGATGGGGCATTTCGTTCTCACCGCGACGAAGTACATATGAATTCCGAAAAAGGTCAAGGGTCCCGTCAAAGAGAGGATGCATGAAGATAAGAGATTGACCACCCGCGGTCTTATCATTCGCGAGAAAATGCTTACCGAAATCCTGAACAAAGGTATCCACCGCGACGGGAGGATCGATTCGATCGAGGACCAGATTGGGAAAATTACGATTCGCGACCGGATGGCCCTCCCCATTGATGAAATCGAAACCGAGGCCCTCATGATCAGCAGGGGGAGGCCCCTCTTTTCAATCGAGGAAGGGGCAGGGGGCGGAGGTGGCGTGGTGGTAGGCATAATCGGTTCCCCACTATGCAAGGATCCATCAACCAAGCACCGAGAAACCAAGAAGGAGCCAGAAGACCAGGAGAAGGTCAGATACCAGAGCCCGAGGGATTCATAAATACCCTTGCCGGAGGAGGATACTCCATGACGGGAGTAAGTAGACAAGAAAAGAAGAACTATGAATTTCAGATGATAGTGTCCATTTACCACTTCATTGGGAAATTCCCTCTACTGGGGGGAGGAGTGGGTGAAGTCCGTGGACAGCAGCTTGAAAGTCGAAGCTGTTATTTGACCTCCATTAAAAAGAAGAAAGAAGTGATGTGTATCAACGAGAAGTGTGACTTCATGGTAGGAGACAGCAACCCATCAGAACCATCGGAGGCTGAGCTCGAAGTTAGACCAATAGATGCAAGAATACCGACCGCGGATGAGAGGTCTGTCTACACACCATTTCCAAATCCAAAAGAAAAGATCTATATAGGTCAAGCACTAGATCTGAAGAAGAAAGAGCGGGTTTTGGAGATCATAGCAAGGTCAAGGGATGTTTTCCCATGGAATCCACGAGACCTCTTGGGAGTCCCACCCGCGACTGCATTACACACTTTAAGGATCCGCCCAGGCATGAAGCCCATTGTACAGAAAAAAGAAAAGAAAAATGGCCCCCGATAAAGCAGCCGCTGCAAAGGAAGAAACTGATAAGCTTTTAGAAGCAGGCTTTATTGAAGAAGTGGAGGATTCAGATTGGCTCTCAAATGTGGTCCTGGTAAAAAAGTCTAATGGAAAGTGGAGGATGTGTATTGATTTCTCCGATCTCAACAAATCCTGCCCCAAGGACAGTTATCCATTACCGTCCATAGATGAGCTTGTCGATGGGACCGCGGGAAACAAGGTCCTCAGCTTTCTAGACGCATACTCTGGGTATAATCAAATACGCCTTGATCCAAAAGATAAAAAGGCGACGCCTTTCATCACCAACCAGGGAATATTTTGCTATCGAGGCATGCCCTTCGGACTCAGAAACGCTGGAGCAACGTTTCAAAGAACAGTTGACCGAATCTTTCACGGACAGATTGGGAGAAATGTGTCTATATATGTGGATGATATTGTTGTTAGGAGCAAGAGAGTGGAAGATCACGCGGCAGACCTGCAAGAAACGTTTGATTCCCTCCGTCGTGGAGGTTTGAACCTCAACGCAGAAAAATGTGTCTTTGGGGTTGACTCTAGAAAATTCCTTGGTTTTATGGTCAGCCATCGAGGAATTGACGTAAACCCTGAGAAAATCACCGCGGTCCAGAATCTTCAACCACCGCGGACCATCAAGGAGGTGCAATCACTAAACGGAGCAGTAAACTATCTAAGCTGGTTTTGTTCTAGCTTCGCAGATAGATCACTACCTTTCTTTTCCTTACTCAAGAAAAAGGGGCCGATTCAGTGGACCCCGGAGCTACATGACGCTTTCAAAAGTTTGACGGTTTTCTTATCAACATTGCCCACTCTGCAACAACCAGAAAAACAAGAGACTTTACATCTCTACCTAGCGGTTAAGAGCATCACCATCAGCGCGGTCCTAACACGTGAAGAGAAATATCCTGTATATTACATCAGTCGAGTTCTACAAGACGCCGAAACACAATATGAACCAGTGGAAAAAATGATTCTATGCTTGGTATTCGCGGCACGAAGGCTGCGACCTTACTTTCAGGATCACATTGTCAGAGTGATGACAGATTTACCATTGAGATAAATCCTCCTCTCCCCGTGCTTGTCAGGAAGAATGATGAAGTGGGCAGTAGAGTTAACAGAATTCGAGATTGAGTATGTCCCGCGACGAGCAACATTGGCCCAAGCCCTAGCTGACTTCATCTGTGAAACAAGTTTCGAAGCAAGCGATCAAGCGGAGAAGAGCGAGTGGGTACTCAAAGTTGACGGAGCAGCTGAGAAAGACGGATTTGGAGCCGGAGTTACCCTCACTGCACCCGATGAATAACAATTTAACTATGCTTATAAATTGAACTTTTAGGCCACGAACAACGAGGCTGAATATGAGGCTCTGCTCGCGGGTTTGGAGATAGCTCTGATCAAAGTGCTAGGCAAGTGTCCATCTACATTGACTTAGAAGTCATGGCGCGACAAATAACAGAAGAGTACGAGGCCAAATCCGGATTGATGCCCGATTATCAAAGGAAAGTACAAGCACTGTCAAAAGCTTTCATGAGATTTGGTTTGACAGTAATCCCTAGAGATGACAATTAACAGGCGGATGCTCTGGCTCGAATGGGGGTTGTCATGCCTGTGGAAGTAGGAGAAGTAGTTTTTCTCGAAAGGAAGAACAGTCGCAAACTTATTCAAGAAGTTTATCATGTCCAAATAGATGAGGAAGGAGATTGGAGGACCTCACTCGTGGACTATCTAGGAAAGGGCATACTACCACCAGAAAAGGACGCGGCCAGAAAGGTTATCACAAAAGCAGCCCGCTTCACCATTAGAGAGGAAAAGCTCTATAAAAGAGGCTACTGCCTCCCAGACTTGTTGTGCATCTCGATAGGGGAAGGTGAGATCGTCGTGAAAGAACTGCACGCCGGCGTTTGTGCTCATCACCAGGGGTGGAGAGCGTTAGTGGCGAAAATTATGAGGCTTGGTTACTACTGGCCGACCATGAAACCGGATATCCAAGCTTTCATTAAAAAATGTGACGCGTGCCAAAGGTTTGGAAATTTGAAACATCAACCTGCTGAACCAATGAAAAGAATATTCGGAGCGTACCCTTTTTCAGTTTGGGGAATGGACATTCTAGGTCCATTTCCAACGGCCCCAGGGCAATTGAGGTATGTGCTTGTCTTGGTAGACTACTTCACAAAATGGGTAGAAGCGGAAGCCATGGGGCTCATCACTGCGGAAAAAGTGAGGAGGTTTTTATGGAAGAACGTAGTTTACCGATTTGGGGTGCCAGACTCAATAATCACGGATCACGGTCCACAGTTTGATTGCGAATCTATCCGGGACTTTTGCATAAGCCTTGACATCAACCTCAAATTCTCATCAGTGGTCCATCCCTAGACAAATGGACAAGCAGAAACAACCAACCGGCAGTTACTACATGGAATACAGAAAAAGCTAGGGAACACAGCAAAAGGACATTGGGCAGAGCTTTTACCGTTAGTTCTCTGGTCTTATAGGACCTCAGCAAAAACTCCAACCGGAGAAACCCCTTTTACTCTGGTTTATGGGTCGGACACGGTTATACCGGTGGAGAGATTGGTCCCTTCAGCACGAATCCTTGCATACAACCAGGAGACAAATGATGAAGCTCTGGAAATTGATATGCATCTCATAGAAGAACGCCGGATGGTAGCAGCATTGAAGGAACAAGAGTACAAGAGGCGTTTATCTAGATACCATGACAGGCGAGTCCATCCGCGAACAATTCCAAGAAGGTGACCTAGTACTCTGGCAAAAATCAACCGGAGGAAAACTTGATGCCAACTGGGAAGGGCCATACATTGTCATAAAGGTGATCCAGGAGGGAGCCTACAAACTTGGCACCCCAGAAGGCGCGGTTTTGAACAAAACATGGAATGTGGAAAACTTGAAGAAGTATTATATGTAATAGTTTAGGGTTATAAGAATGTAAGAAATCCTAGTCGCCCCCGCAACAACTATAAATAAGCGGTTAGTGGGCGCTTTCTTGAGACATTAACGCATCATTTTTATAAGTCCATTTGACGTTGGAGCTTGGCTCCGCGTCGGGCCTCCGATCGAAGCAATCCATCTCTCGGAGAAGAGTTTTTATAATTGATACCCTTTGACGCTGGAGCTTGGCTCTGCGTCGGGCCTCTGATCGAAGCAATCCGTCTCTCGGAGAAGAGTTTTTATAAGTCCCTTTGACGTTGGAGCTTGGCTCCGCGTCGGACCACCGATCGAAGCAATCCGTCTCTTAGGAAAGAATTTCTTATCAGTCTTTGAAACGCTGGAGTTTAACTCCGCGATAAAGCTTTGATCGTAACATTTGTTTAATAAAAGTTGAGTCATAAAATCAAAAAGACATGAGAGTTTTATTTACCACGGAAACTACTACCACAACCCGTGGTCACCGGAAATCAAATAGCAAACGACAAAGGATTACATCACCCGAAAAGAAAAACTGAAAATACCCTGCGAACATCCTCAATTCATCTCCGCCGAGGCCTAGCCGGAATAAGACGAGTCCTGCCCTGGCTTAAGCGGAATCCATTCGAAAGCGGACCCTCTGAGTGAGGAGGAGCCCACTCCGCATCCACTTCGTCCCCTACCGCATCTAGAATGCGAACCTCAAAATGAATACCTCCTCTATGAATGAAGGTGACAGAAGAACCAACATCAATACTATGAGTACAGGCAAAATCGTTCCACCCACCACATAAGTAAAGGACCCTGTAATCTCTGCGAATAACTTCCACAGAAAAATCCCTGCAAGATTCGGGACGACAGAAGAATATTTCTAGGAAAGTCCGGATGGAACTACTCTTCAAAACGCAACGGAAGAGACTGGGCAGACCCACAAAAACCAAATTTCCGAAATGATGAAAAACTTTTAGAAAAGTAAGGAGAAAACGGATTCAATATTAAAAACTAACCAAGCGATGCAATTGCTCCGGGAAGCGGATGGGCTCGAAAAATGTCCAACTCGCCTGATCTGACGCAGACATATTAAAGAAGAAAAATTAGGTGAATGAAATACTCCCCGTTATCTTCTCTTTATAAAAACCCATCCATATTAGTTGCACAGGATCGCACCAAATAACAAAGAAGACACCCGGCAGGCCGAGACAAAATCCTCGATAAAATCGAAGACACGGGAAGCAAAAGTCGGTACACGTGACCTTCTTTGCAGAAGAACGCAGCGCATAGGGATGCTCATAAATACTAACAAACGGCAAAATTCCCACTAGAAAAACAACAAGACCCATGAACAAAAGAATCTAAGGGGATTTGATAAAAGGACAAACTACTTTATCTATCTCCTAGCCTGGTTTGAGTTAAATTCGGTTTTAACCTTAATTACTCTCAAAGATGAACCCAAGAAGAAAATCATTAGAAAAACCACGAAAAAAGGGAAAGGACGGATCATCTTCATGTCCGCGGAAGAATTAGGAAAAGTTACTATAAGAAAGATTAATAATACAAAGTAACGAGGGCCAGCTGCCATCAAACAAAATCTCTGACCTTATTTAAAACTTTACAACAAAAACAGTATTAATAGAAAGGCCATGACCCCCTAGGGATGAAAACCATTTGCGGAAAGTTCCTGTGTGGATGATCTCGCGGGATCGATAACTCCATCTCCCTCGTCCAAGTCCATAACCTGAACTTCAAAACGGGCACGACCATTATGGATAAAAATCATGGATGATCCCATTTCAAAACCGTGGGACTCGGCAAAATCATTCCATCCGCGGCCCAGATAAAGAAGCCCAACAGCTCACCGCTCTATAAAAACTGGAAAGTCTAGTAACAGAAGGGAAGAAAGCAACACTTGCTCAGGAAGGGCATCCTCATATTCCTCTTCAAATCTAAGCAGCAAAAGCTACAAAAAGGAAATGAATGGAAATGAACGGAAATGAAAATTCAAAAGAATATAACCTTACCATCCGCACAAGTTGCTCCGAGTATTCAATCGCTTGAAAGAAAGCCCACCGGACTCCATGGGTAGGGGCCATATCAGCCATAAACGTTAGAGAAGGAACATGCGTAGAACCTCGCATCTCGAGGGGAGGGATCAGATCAACAGTCCGCTCTATTGTTTTATTATTCACATGGAAATAATAAAGGGGGTGCATGACCGACGCGTGCTGCTATACTAAAAAATAGAGAAACACATCCATTTCGAGCAGAGAGCTATTTTATCAAAAAACAACAAAAAGTCGTGTCAAAGCTCTGCAGAGGCCTAGGAAAGAATCTCTAAAATAACCAAAACAATTCAGGGTATCACACCAAGAAGAAAAGGGGCTAGATCACGACTATGGGCGATATAAACTAAGCAAGAAACATCCCTTGAAGGGTATAAAAACCCAAGAAGGTAAGAGTAAGAAAAAATATCTCTTAAAAGATGGAACCCGAAGCACCTCCCAGAGCTTTTTACCGAGTCATCATGAGAGAAGACCAACTCCAGACGCTTCGACTTCCCTTGGTGTATGTCCTTTTCGAAGAAGACGCGCACACTCTGGCTAGGCTCTGGTCTCGCTCCGACCAGGAATGCGAAGTCAAGGTGGAAAGGGACGAGGATGGCCTTTTTTGGTTAACTCAAGGATGGCTGGAGTTCACCCAAGAAAACCGAGTTCATGTGGGATCAGCTCTAATCTTCACCTATGTGGGAGATTCAATTTTCGAAGTTGACATCGTAAGCCCTGACAGCGATGAGAATGGAGAGGCGGGACATCCTTGATCTTTTTAAATCATGTAGCTGCGAAGTCGGCCCTAGTTTGATGTATTAGGTTTGAACGGATCTGTATTTTGCACATCAAATCCATTTTCGCTTATAATGATGAATAAAAGATCCCCCTTAAGCTCAACCAAGGGTATGAATCTAAAAGTGACATTCGAAGGAAAACAGATATGTGACATAAATTATGATTCTAATACAAGATTACATACGAAACAAAACTCATACAAGAAAAGTTACAAACATAGCTCTCCACTAGAAATCAACAAGACCCGCTAGATAACCACGCCATCTCCAATTTCACGACGCGGGCAAACTTTAAAGGAAACATTGCCCATATGAAAAAACATCATGGCACTACCCATCCCAAGGTCATGAAAAGTAAGAAAATCTTCCCATCCTCGTTCGAGTTGAAAAAAACCATTTTCACTTCAAGATACTGCCACTGGGAAATCACGAACTAAATACGAAGATAAGAAAGCCCATTCTGGTGGAAGTGGCCCATATTCTGCCTCAAATTGAGGTGGTAAAACCTGTTCGTAGACAAAAATAATAATATGAATCAAGAAATCGTTTAGGCTTTCTTGAGAAACCAAAAAAAAAAACTTACTAGTCGGGAAAGCTGGTCCGTGGTCTCTATTTTCTGAAAAAAGTCCCAAGGGTTAAAACCCCCCGAGGCCATAGATCCCAGAATGATACAAATAAGCAAATTTTTTTAAAGCAATAATTATTAGAAAGGAGATGGTCCTTAAAAAGGAAAACCACATCTCGCGAATAAGAGAAAAGTGGTAAGAAAATTTCATACACCTGGACTAAGTTTCTCCACACTTGGAAGACGCCAGAACATTAATAAGCAAAATTTACAAAGACAGAGTAGTGCGTCTGGGCTTCAAGCAAAACCTTAGAAAAGTAAATATTTCATGAAACACAAAAGGGCCTTAACGAGCGCTCGGGATAAAGAGTTAGTCATTTACACCGAGCCAGAATAAGACTTAAGAAATCAGTTAGTCGTGGTCAAAGTTTCCGTTTCCTCAACGGCGTTTTCATCACCTTCACCCTCAGTAACAGACTCCTCCGCGACCATTTCTTCCTTTGAAAGCCCCCAATCCTCGCTTCTCATGCTTGGCTCAAACTTTTTCAAAGGGACCCCAGGCTGAGATTCAGAACGCGACACACTTTGGTTGATACCAGCGATCATTCCCTTTCGAAAATAGCTAAAGCATCTGTCCTTTAGAATATCATCACCCTTTGGGGTCCGAAGACAAGCCTTTGCCACAGAAGACAAAAAAGAGGTGCGAATCTCTGTTTTGATCCATTCGGAAGACAAATATTTTAAACCTGCGGAGGTTTGAAGCCATTGAAGAGCCACATCTTGGTCCGAACGAGATCGAAAAGTTTCGAGTTCCTGTTTTGTGATAGACTGCACCTCGCGAAGAATCGAATAATCCTCCTCCAACTTATCGATGGCGGCCTGCTTCGTTTGAAGTTGGTTTTGAGAACGCTCATCCGCAGTTTTGAGCTCGTTGACTTGCAGGCGAGCAGCATAGAGCGCGGATTTTAATTCATCCCGCTCCTTGGTCAAGGCCTCTACCTTCCCCTTGGTCACCTGAAGCTCCTCATGAAGTTCTGCGGACCTCTTCTTAAACTTCTCAACTGAAACCGGATCCCCAACTGTATCCCCGATGATCCGCACTTGGTGAGCTAGTTTTTTAATCTCAGCGACCTTCTTCTCAATATCCGCCTCATTACAAACCAAACGCCTCTCGACATCAGTTTGTATCACCCTCAGCTGGAGCAAGAAGCAAATAAAGAACGCGATGAAAGACAATTCTTTGATCTCTGTTATATATAAAAAAAAGATATTCAGGATACAAAGATCATTTACCCATTGGTTAAGCCGGTCAAATTCCGTTGAAAGACTCGTAGCATCCATTTGTCTAACATAACCCTGCTCGTTAAATGCAAGTTTTTTCACATGGAATGCAAGGCTGGCAAGATCAGCCATCCCAAATACAGGAATAGGGAACTCAGGGAGATTCGCTTCACCCTCAATGAAAAGACCTTTTTCAACCACAACGGACGCCTCAACATTTTCACCAACTTTTCTTTTCTTCTTAGAGGTAGCGGGAACAGACGAACGAGCACGTTTCTCGCGAGGTTCAAGAATTGATGAAGTGCCTTTCACAAGAGCACCAGGTTCACTGACCGCGGCAAGATTAATAGCAGGAGATGCTTCAGAAGCTGGAGGAGGACCTTGGATGCCGGAGCTCTTTTTCCGGCTCCCAGCCTTCGCTTTATGACGCTTCAGGAGAGAATCCAAATCCATTGTATCTGAAAGCAAAAACACCAACGCATAAGTAACCGACTAACATGAATAAAACACAAAAAGGTCCCTAAAAGAAGTTGGTGGAAACAAGGAAGACACCTAGACGCGGATGAGAAAGGCTCAACCCAGCCATCTCAAGACGAAGAGCAGAAATCATCTCGGGCCAAGTAAACCTAGGCTTATGGGCAAATGACCCCTTGAAATTAGAAAGACCAGAATCCACCGGTTTCTTCACGGCACTAAACCTTCCCAGGATAGTCCGACAGTTCAAACCTTTCCCTATTTTGTCGCGGACAAGGAACCACGTGTGCTTCCAGTTGGGTTTGCTAGAAAGCCTCTCCACATATCTACAGCTAGAAGTACACTAGTAAAACCTTGAATCCTGAGACCCCTTTTTTAGAGAAAAGATGCTAAACATCAGCCTCGCAGAAGGATGAACCCCAATTTCCATGCACCTCATGATGAAACTGGTAAAGAACATCCAACCATTCGGAACAATCTGCGTATGACTCAAATTGTACTCTCCCAAAAACTCCACAAAAAAGGGATGTAACGGAAGTCGAAATCCCTGAGATAAACTGGTTGCGTAGACAACCAAACAATCTTCATATGTGTCTAGACAACCTCCTCCCTTTTCGGGGAGACAAAATTCCAACCCAGCAGGCCAAGGAAAGATTTGAGAAATAGCTTCAAGGTCAGCTAATTCGAGCAAGGTGGTACATCCCCTAATATCCTCAACGGGAGATCGTCGCGGACGAACTCTCTCAGCCACTATCAATGGACGAGTAGGAGGAGGAGGCCGAAGGGTGAAATTCCCACGGAAAAGAAAAGTGTCCAAGTCTTTAAGCTCATATAAGGGAGTATCCAGATCAGTTAAATTTTCCTTAGAACGAATCCTTGAAGGAACTTCCGCCACACCAATGGGAGAGGTCGCGTAGGGCATCCAGGACAGTTCAGGTTCTTGAGCAGCTGCTGTAGGATGAGAAGTAGAGGAAGGGCCCACGTCATCAGAAGAATAGAGTCCAGATTCACCCGCGTTTGTAGAAATATCATCTCCCGCGTTTTCCTTCGAAGAAGAAGAAACTGTGTAAGGAGAAGAATAGTAATCAGGGTCAGAACGCTTCCGTCGCCTTCTCACCTTAATGGGACTACCAGTAGGACCGACCCGAGCAGGGGTAGACGAAGAACGAGAAGAAGACGACTCTGATGACGACCCACTAGAGCCAGAAGAAGAACTCTCGGAAGAAGAGAAAGAAACCTCTAGGGTCTGACGCGGATGAGAAGTCGATGTGACGTCACCTCTCCACCCTTCCTCCCTTTCAAACTCATCCAGTGCATCTTGCTCTCCGCTAAGGTTAGCCATTCCCAAGGAAACTAAAGAAAATCGTGTGAAGAATTGCACACGCGGATTAAAAATCTCGATCAAAGGAAAAACAAGTGTGGAAAAAGAAGCCACCCCTACGTTTCGATCTGAAAATCATAAAACTTAGAAAAACTAAGAAAAAGGAAAAGGAAAAATTCTGGAAAAGCATGAACAAGAATAACTACCTTAAACTTGAAGAACTCTGCCGGAAACTTCAACCGGAAAGCGACCACCGACTGAAAACCACCACCGGAAAGCAAAAAGCAGAAGAGAACAAACTTTGGAGAGTAGAAAGAGACAAATGAAGTAAAAAGAAACGGAATGGGGTTATTTATAAGAAGTTACCGACCGTAGAGCTTCCCAACACGAATTGGGCCTAATGGGCCCTTAATGGGCTTTTTATGAAAATTCTAGGCCATCTTATCTGAATAAAATCAAGAATGAAACAGTTTAGATACTCAGACATTTTCCACAACAAGAATATCGACCCGCGTCGATCCCATCCGGAATCAACCCGGCCCGAGGAGCTGTGACGAAACCGACCGAAAAAAACATCTGAGAATACATAAGAAAAGTAATGATAAAAAGGAAGTAAAACGATAATTCTATCATCCGCGGTCTAAAATAGCCTCGCACATTTTAGGATTACCCCATCCGCGGACGAGAGAAGGGGCCACGTGCCCTACATGCCCACATCCCACGAGTAAGACACATGTCGATCAAGAAACAACACGTGGAGGAAGCCATAGGGCTTCTCGTCGGCTATAAAAGGGAAAAAACATGACTATAGAAAGCACTTTTGGCCGAGAAAAGGAGGGAGAGAGTAGAGCGGACCAGAAAGCATGTTTTCTCCAAAAAGAAGATCCATAAAAAGAGAGACAATAGGAAGACGATAGAGAGACTATATCGAAGGAGAAAAACCGCTCCGCGGATGAAACTGGGCCACATCCGCGTATAATTGAAAAGGATCGGAATCATAAGCCAAGAGTCGGAAGTGAGGATCATGAAACCCGTGACTGTTTTCTCATATCGAACGAGGAACGACATGTAAACGATCGGTCCGCATTTCGTTGACGAAAACTTGAAATAGAGATAGTCTTGTAGGGATTTAGAACCACCCGCGGAACAGGTTGGGCCGTGCCAAATTTCTCGGTGTGGGTCAGGTAAGCCCGTCGGGAGCGCCAATGGGTCCCACGAGACCCACCTTTGGGTTCCACCGAAAGTAGGAACCTGAAAATCAAGTTTCGTCAGCGACCATCATGAATGACTTGCCTATCAAATAACCAAGGGCGGCCTAATAACATATGACTACAATCCATTTTAACAACATCACACAATACTTGATCATAATAAGACCCAATATGAAAAGAAACAAAGCATTGTTTAGTAACAAGAGTATCGGAGTGACCGTCGGTGATGCCGTTAAGATCGTATGGTGTAGCTCGTGGTGTTGTAGCAAGGTGGAGGTAATCAACGACCTTCTCTTTGATCAAATTACAGCAGCTCCCTCCATCGATGATGACCAAGAGTGTGGCTTCCCTTACCACACACTTGGTATAAAAAAGGTTCTCCCGTTGATCGGTCGGCGGTGCTTCTTTAAGAGTGAGGACGCGCCAATTGACCAAGCAAAGTGCATCGGCGAAGGTGTTGGGGTCGATGACGATCTTGTCCTCCTGAGACACATGTGCCGACTCTTCCACTTTGACTGAGCTACAGGGATCCTCGAGTGCCTGTTCCTCATAGTAGTAATCTCCGATGTCATTGAGAAACACCTTCTTCTTTTGTGGGCAATTCCTAGTGATGCGCTCAGTGCTATCGCACGTGAAGCACCGCTGCTCACGGGAACGATCAAGCGGAGATGAGGCGGCAACCCTTCTTGTTTGAACTTCAAACCATGTGCTAGGTGAGTCAGAGACTCCATTGGGCTGCGAGGAAGAGTTAGGCAAAAACTTAGAAGCATTAGAAGAAGTAGGTGCAGGAACAAACCTTCGACCAAAAGATGATTGGCTTGACCTCTTCTCCTCCTGTTGTTGTTCATATAAGAGCTTCACTTTGTGACAAAGTGTGTTAATGTCTCTAAAACTATGAATAGCCAAAATATTGCGAATCGAAACATTTAAACCAGCAAGAAATTGTCTACAAAGAGCTCTTTCTGTATGAAAAATATTCGCCTGGTGGGAGATTATTTCAATCTCATCTCTAAACTCCATAGGAGTCCTAGTACCTTGACGAAGGGTGGCTAATTTCAGCCTCATAGATTTGACATATTCCTCGGGTACATGCCTTTTTTTCAAGAGGTAACGTAGTTGAGGCCATGTCTCTACTGGTTGCTTACCTTGCCTCCGACGGATGTCCCTTGTGCGAAACCACCAAGAGCGAGCAAGTCCTGTAAGGTGGAGAGTTACTACCTCAAGTTTTTCCGTCTCATCATAACGGAGGTGGTAAAGGACGTAGTCGGTGTGAGTCTCCCAAGCTAGGTACGCCTTAGGATCATTGGCGCCATCAAAGGTGTCAAGCTTTACCTTCGCGTCACGGCGTTGGGCGGCTTGATCATTGTTGCGATTCAAGTTCGGGCGACCAAAGTTGGGGCGATGAATATCATCAAAGGCGTCATCGGCCTCCTGGAATGGGTCCTCAAGGAGGGGCATGCCATCAGCATTCCTCTCAGCTCGCTGTCCTTCCCAATCGTCAAAGACCGGGTGGTCTCGAATGAGAATCCGATGTGGTTTCCGTGGGGGAGGAGCGGTGGTATGACCCTCCTAGCGAGTTGTCTTGGCTGCGAAAGAGTCTACATGGTTGTCCTCGGTCTCGCCGGGAAATGGGTTAACATTATGTTTAGGAATAAAAATTGAATTATTCTCTAAATGACCCTTACCATGTCTCTGACCAGTCGAAGAAGATGGCCCTTCTACATGAAATTCAGCAAGCTTCCTTTCCATCAATCCCATCAAAATGCCGGTAAGTTGGGCATTGTTGGCGGAGAGCATCGATTCCAACTGTCTCTCCACCGCTCCGCTAGCTGAATCAATGACAAAACGCATTTGCTCATCCGTAATAGCACCCGGTGGTGGTTGTGTTCCCGAGGTGGTAGACTTGTCGGACTTTTCACCCATGTTCCTATAAGCAAAGTAACAACACAAGTAATCCGAACAAATAGGCAAAGAAACAAGCAATGCATGTCTTTGATCCTATGAGTGATCGAAGTGCTAGAAAACAAGCAAGTGAGGCAAACAAGGGCACTAAATTGATAATCTACCCTGGACACATAACTTTGCAATGATGAAAGTAGCAAGATAACAATGCAAAATGCGAGAAATAGCCACAAAGAGTATGCAAGGAGATGCAATCGATGATATGCAGCTAAAAAGGAAATAGAAACTAAACAAGAGAATGCAATAAGTAATACAATGTGAAGCTAAAAAATTCAGCAACTAAGTAAAATAAAGCGAGCAACACAAGGGCTAAGAAGTGCACACACTACGTCGACTATTATCCGACGGTTGCAACACGGCTCGGAGAAAGATGGGTGTGATCACGGCCCCGATGTCGGCACGGCTCTAAATCGCACAAATAAGGGTTTTTAGCGGAGCTTAAAACCTAATAGATCATCAAAGATGTAAAATAAGCAAACTAACAAAGCACATGAGTTACTAATTAACTCACCAAAAAGCTCCCGACTTTTTCTGTTTTTTTTTCTTATGTAATTTTTTTTTGACTAGGCTACCGAACAGATCCTAATGATCAGAAAGTAATGCCGAACAGATGCTAATTTGTTTGACTAAAATGCCGAATGCAACCATCGAAGAAAACAAAATAAAAAATAAATAAAAACAATGTAAGTATGATGATCTAAAAGTAAGCCAAATTAACAATTAAGGGTAAAAGGCTAACAAATTGGAAAAAATTAGGGTTCTTTTGTGGTGCAACATTATCAATCACAATCAACCAAGAACTCAATCATAGGCATGATATAGCAAAATAAAGCAATGAAACTTGCAACTAAGAACTCAATTATCTTCCAAGTTATAGATCCAACAAGCAAATCACCAACTAGTGCCAATTTTATGGTTAATTGAATGCGAAATTTAAGAAATAAGAGCAAATAAAATCGGCAATAGGGCTGAGAAAATAGGACACGAAATTGAACACTCAAGTAAACGAATAAAGGCTTATGACTTGCATAACCTTGTCTCTGAATACCAGTTGATACGTTGTAATCCCCAACGACTCGAATTGTTCGGATCTTGCGACGTCTTAAGAAGAATCTTGACTCGTTTATGCGCGATATTGATTGAATCTCGATCAACCACTTGAATCAGCCCTCTCGGCCCCGGGATCGGCCAATTAATTAACAAAATGTTAATCAATGGTCAACAATGGCGGCTGGCTCAAGACGTAGGCTTCATGCAATGAATTCCAATACACTAACGTACGAATTGGATCCACAATTGGAGTCAACAACGACGGCTTGACTCAAATGCCAATCGAACTTAAATTTGATTGAAGGAGGGTGTGAACTGTAGAACGTAAGAGAGCGTAAAGCATATTAGGGTTGAACAAAGAAGAGAATGCTTAGCCAATCGCTCTTCTATTCAATTCAACGTAAGAATAAAAGATGGTGAATGCAACTTAAATAGGGTTTGATAGTAGATGAGAGTGGTTCCTTGCAAAGGAAACCCTATTTCTCTCATTTATCTAATAAATTAAAATAAACATAGATAAATATTAAAAATATCTCATCTACCTAAATATCCAAAAATAGCCATAAGTAAGGAAATATCAATTTCCCCACTTTTTATTCAACAACTAATAAATGAAAGTAAAGAAAGATATAATAAAAACATCCCAAGACAAAATCCAGCAAGACAAGGCCTAATCGATATCGAGTGACACTCACTCGATATCGAGTCAGGCTAGACGATGTCAAGGTGGAATGAAGTTGCACACCAAAAGCTTGAGTTCACGGTTGATCTTTGAGCAATGCGGGCTTTCACCGTGAATCGTCTTGTCGTCGGGAATCATCGGATCTTGATCGCTATCAATTGGTCTGTAGTGGTTTGTCGAGTTTGTTGTGCATAAACTTGTTGTGCATAAACTTATCTTATAGATTGTTGTGCATAAACTTATTGGTCTGCAGAGAACGGAGGGAGTATTATCTTTATAGAAACCTTTAATATATACATTTAGTATAATTTGGGACATTTTCTGTTATTTCACGATATTAGATGTGATGTCAAATGAATTATCTCTATAAAAAATATAGAGATAATTCATTTGACATCACATCTAATATCGTGAAATAACAGAAATTGTCCCAAAATATACTAAATGTATATATTAAAGGTTTCTATAAAGATAATACTCCCTCCGTTCTCTAATATTTGACGTTTTAAGGTTTTGTTAACTTTAGCAAAAACATATATCGTTCAGCTCTATCCAACCCCACCTCTGGGCCCATCTTCTTTACTTTTTAATTTTTTAATTAATTTTTTTTCAAAATGAAAGGAAGGGTTGTAGAAATAATTTGTCGATCGTCATATCAATATGGTATTGAAGAGTCATTGAGTATTATGAAGTAGACGTGGCCACGGGTCGGACCCGCCGAGTCATGGGTCATGGGTCAATGTGATGTGATCACACCTATGATCAATCAAGAAGTAAGGCCTACCGAAGCTCCAAATCACACATAAAATGAGCAGCCTCTCGGTTCCATCACTCGAACTCGGGCAAGACGTCTTCAAGCCGACCTTCTTCAACGACTCCTTAACCATTTCCATAAACTATAAAGATCAAGGCCAATCATTCACAAGTTTACAACAAATTGAAGATCGCAACCCGTAACCCAAGAAGCCCGAAAATATCCCGGTTCCCGCAGTTGATTATGGAGGCAAATCTGATCCAAATTCAAACTTCTCATGCATTTAAAGGCACATTGGGAAGAGAAGACATCAAGGCATACATACCCCATGCAGCTAATGCTTTTGTGCGAAGAACAACTTCCAATGTTGCATTTAATGACAACCACTTTTTTCCTAAGAAAGCATAAGTGGTCCACAAACTTCCTCTCTAGTATTCAGCCCTTGTAGCCATTAGAAGGCACAACATTTTTTTCATAAAAAAACCAGGTTTATATCCTTAGAGCATCTTCAACCCACACACCCACTTTGGGTGTCTTAATATTTTTTTTAAAAGAAAAGTCAGGTTTGAGTGTCCAATGTCAGATGAAAGTTTCTGACAGAAGAAACTTGGGAGAAAGAAAGACACCCATTTTCTTACTTTTTCAGTCTTTTCCCTTACATTTTTTTTAATTCAAAGACACTCACAAGACACCTACAATATATGCATTTTGGGTGCTCTTAGTTTGAAGCTTGAAAACTTCATCTCCTTCGTGAGTCATATCAAAGGCCCGATCTTGTATTTTCGATGCGTTATATCCGTTTGTACTTGATCTTTGTTCAAGAACTTGTGGTGAGTCATATCCACATGTTTTTGTTCACCTATCATTTATAAAATTCAGTTTGTTTTTCCCTAAATCTGAGTTTTATCATTATCACAAAATATAAAAAATATTCCACCGAAATCCATCTCTATCATCTATCTTCCACCGGCTAGTTCGAGGCTTGCTCTGACTTACTTTGTACTGAGATTTAAGGATCCTCAAGGGGAAACTCATCACAAGGTTAGCCGACCCGAACCCTAGTCCGAAAAAGCCATGAGTTGACGGGTTTGGGTTAACCCATTGACCTGTCGGCTCAGCGGCGGGTTACATTAATTTTATTTTTTTTTGGTTTTTTTTTTTTACTATTATATAAAAAAAAATATGATATGGGAAGATTTTATCTTCATACCACTTTCTATCATCCGCTTCATTTTGATATGAAGTGGAAGAAAATATGAGAAGATTTATATCTGCATACCACTTCTTTCATCCACTACAATTTCAATGTGTCAATGTGAGATGTAAGAGAGAAAAATATGAGAATATATTTTCTCAAACTTCATTCCCAATGTGGGAAATGTAAGAAATAAGTGAAGTGTGAGTCATGGGATAGTGGAATGCATATATATAGCTCCATGCCTTCTCATTCCAACTCTCAATTTTCAATGTGGTAGGAAGTCATTGTCCCACATTTTTTTGCACAGTAGGCAATAATAAGGAAGTCTTTACGTAGAAAGATCATCCTTGATCATCCTTGCGGATGATGATAGCTAGTTCCCTATTCAAAGGGAATGTACATAAGTTATATATAGAATCACATCTAGCAATAAAGTCAGCTGTTGAATTTGCCTCTCTAAAGCAATGGCTGAAGGTTGTTGGTGTGAATGATGTGCGAAGTCTTCTGATCTTCTCAATAACTCTAAGGATCTCCCATGGAATCTTGACACTGTCATTGATTGCATTGGCCACCATAAGACTGTCTCCTTCAATTATCACTTGCGTCCATCCTCTTCTGTGTCAAAACTATAAAAGAGAAGAATGAGGGTGCATTTGTCACATATCGCATATTAGTTTATGTATTATTATGAATTATGAATTATTCTAAAAATAATATACATAATAATAATAATAATAATAATAATAATAAATTTATTTTTAAAAAATTTAAATAAAATTTTCAAAAATAAATAAATTTGAAAAGCAGTTTAACCCAGTGGGTAGTGGGTCACGTGAGGCTTGACCCAAACCCGCTTACTTCCACCCGTGGTGACTTGGCGGGTCTGGGTCAACCCATGACCCGTGTCCATGCATATTGTGGAGTACACTATTTGAGTAAAATAATAAATGAAAATTGAGGACCCCTATAGATCATTAATGTATTTCAATTTGAATTCATTCTCTTCATTTGTGTGATAATTCTCCAACGAAAAATTAAAGAATGAAGAGAGTACATAAGTAAATCACAAATAAAAGAGGGTAGGTCCATCGCGAAGCCGATAATGACGATAAAGATCGACATTTCTTTTGAAGGGCTCATCCCATCAAATAACACTCGAATATCGGTGTTGGTACCACTCCAGATATATGGGCGGGAGAGGTGAATTCTCACATAGCCATACCTGTGAAAATGGAGATTTTTTTTTCAAATTAGCCAAAAACCCCAAATTATTTTTACAAAATAGCCAATATTCGAAACTAAATCCCAAAATAGCCAAAGTAGGGTAAATTCGCTATTTGAAACAACTACCTTACCCCAAATTAAAAAAATAAAGTCGTTGTTTCAAACAACGACTTTGTATTTTTTTTTAAATTTTTGGGTAAAATTCGTAATTATGAGAAAAAAGTGGAAAAAAAATATAAACAACGACTCTACCTAATTGTTAAAAAAAAATTGGATTTTTCGCGAGGTGACCCTGAGGTATAGCGTAATCCGGGTGGTAAACACAAATTTTCATACCACATACCAACCATAAGTCGCGGTTACCATCAATATATTACCATGGTTACCATGCTGTAATTCTGTTAGTATTTTTTTGAAACCCCTTGGCTACTGTCCGATAGCCATCAAAGTTATCGAACGAATAAATATGGTTACAAAAAATAATATGGTTACCACCGGTTAAAAATTCAAATAAAAAAATTCACAACCAAAAGTACAAACCAATTCAAACAAACTAATTTTAAAGTCTTCAAACAAACCAGTTCAAACATTCAAAATGGTCCTGCAAGTTCAAACAAAACAAGTTCAAAGTCTTCAAACATTCAAAATGTTCCTACTGATTCTACAGTAGAAATGACCAATTTAGATCAAAATCAAAACACAAAATATAAAGTAAAAACTTAAAATTAAAAACTTAAAACTTAAAGATAAAAATAATAAAACATTAAATAGTAAAAAATTTGGGAAAATGGCAGAAAACCACCCCTTAAATATGGGTTTTTGCAGAAAACCTCCCCTTAAAATTGAAATTGCAGAAAACCACCCTTTAAACCCATTTTGTAGGTAGATCGCCACCCACAAGCCTTTTAAACCCATTCCGGGTAACCTGGGTTTCGACCTGGTGACCCGATTGACCCGGTAATTTTGACCCGATTTACCCGGTTGATTTGTAATAATATATAATTAAAATTTTTTATATATAATTAAATTTATCACAAGATTATCAAATCTTGATTTTTGTAATTTAAAAAAGAAAAAATTGACAAACCCGAAATCGACCCGAAACCCGGTCAAACCCGGGTTCGAGTTAACCCGAAATACCCGAAACCCGTTTTACCCGGGACCCGTTTTACCCGAAACCCGATCCGAACTTGACCCGAAAGACCCGTTTGACAGGTCTAGTTACCACCACGATGGTTACCGCCATGTGGCCCATGTAGGTTACCACAAGTGTAGTTACCAGTATAGTTGGTTTATTGTTGGTATGGTAATTTCCGTACCATTTGTCAACCTTAAATTCAACAACCAGGCGCCAATTTTCTTTCATGCTCTATGAATAAAACGCGGTCCCATACTGCGTTTTTCTATTCCACGTAAAAAAAATCTTAAAATGTATAGATTCGCATCGTTCCTCTTATCGATCGCACATAGATTTACCTTCTTTTTCCTTTTGAACACACAGATTTATCATAAACCGGGTACGTCTGCCCTTATGGTTCGAGTACAAACAACTAATAATAATAATAATCTAACCATAATTTGAGTGATGGGAATCTCTATCCCTATTATAAATATATGAATCAATGCTTCACGAACCTAAAAACGTCAAAATGAGCACTCATAACAACGTATATATGCGCATATTTATAGGTGGACAACACAAACAAAGTTGACTTTACAATAAGATTTATAATCATATATATATGGTGAAAGTTGCGGCAACCATGCATATTGCAAGTCAAATCTCAAGAAAAACAACGTCTTCAATGGAGTTTCAAATTCAATCCCCCCTCTTCGTCTTCGCCCTTTTTCTTCTGGTAAGCTAGCTACTCTAACAATGCTTTCTTTCTCCTTCAATCTTCTCCTTACATCTCAATTTAACTTCAATCATTTAATTTGCAGGTCAATTCCCATGTTGCCCATGGCAGGCCAATCCAATTCGCTCCTCACCAGAAAGACGATCATGATCTGATCAACATGATCTTCTTCCATCAAAAGGACTTGAAACTAGGGAATTCAATCCCGCTCTTCTTCCCGATCCGAAACCCTAGCAAAACCCCCAAATTCCTCCCCAAATCGGTTTCCGATTCCCTCCCTTTCTCCCTCCCCCTCCTCCCTTCCCTCCTCCAAACCCTACGGATCGATCCGACCTCGCCGCAGGCCGGATCCATGGCGGAAACCCTCACTCACTGTCGGAAACCCCCTGTCAAGGGCGAATCCAAATTCTGCGCCACGTCTCTCGAGTCACTCCTCGACTCCCTCCGCGACGAATTCGGATCCGGATCCGTTTCCCGCCCCGAATTACTAACGACGTCGTCCCGGGTAATGTACCCCCGCCTCCAGAGCTTCAAAGTGGTGGAGGATCCGAAAGAGATCGGAGCCCCGAATTCGATGGCGTGCCACCTGATGCCGTACCCGTACGCGGTGTTTTACTGCCATGGCCAGAGGGGGAGCAACAGGTTGTATGAGTTGGAGATGGAGACGGAGAGAGATGTCGAGCGGATTCGGGTCCGGGTTATGGCGATTTGCCACACGGACACATCCGATTGGGATCCGAATCATATGTCCTTTAAGATGATGGGGATCCGACCCGGACAGGAACCCGTTTGCCATGCGTTTCCGCCAGATAACCTTGTTTGGGTTCCCAAACGGAACTCAACAACCACTCTTATCAAAACTATGGTTTGAGACTATTGTGTTTCTAAATAGTGTCCACGGCTAATATGTTGCTAACTATCAACAATTGTATAATCACACATTCCACTTATATATTTGTTGTGGTTTTTGTACCCTCTAAGTAATATGTAGAGTTTATAAGTCTAGTTTACTCACACATATATATCATGTACTAGTGTATGTCCCGTCCCCTGCACGAAAATATGTCAACACAATATTATAAAATTATATTTATTATCTATAAAAAAACATATTATAAATATCAAAATAAATAAATAAATATGAATTACATTATGATAATTAAACTAATAACTGGAAATATAAGATTAAAATTAATCTAGATCTAAATAACTCATTCTACTAAAAAAATAACATAGATATAACTAAAATAACTATGAAATAATTAATTTTGATATAAATAATTCTTTCCACCAAAAATAATCGATATAAATAAAATAACACCTATCAAATATTTGCTACTATGTATCTATTAATATTTTTGGTAATTATGATCACTGTTCTAAAAAAACCCTACAATGCCCACCTAGACCCCTCCCTAAACCCCTTACCTCGCCCCTCCGCCAAGGCCTTCAAGGTCACCAAGACCCACCATAAAATTCGTCCATATGGCAATTGGATGAACCTAATTTCTTTTTTAGGTCTCGTCCATATGGTGTAATCTATATACATATACTCCCTCCGTTTGAAAATATTTGTCGTTTGACTTTTCGGCACGCTTTTTAAGGAGTTAAAAACTCTATAAAATATAATTTTTTTAATTAAATTTTTTTCATAATCTTATACTTACTATTTATATGTATGAAATTATATAAAAAAATTTAATTAAAAAATATATTTTATAGAGTTTTTAGCTCATTAAAAAGCGGGCACTACAAGACAAACGACAAATATTTTCAAACGGAGGGAGTACTAATTATATAGATTAGAACTATCTAATTATTTTTATTAGATTTTCTTTTTGACGAGAGAAGGTTTTGCGAGACGCACTCTCGTGCCGCCACGCAGGCAGATTCACTCACGTGCCGCCACGCAGGCACCAATGCATCAGTTTTAGTATATGTACTAGCGTAGTACCCGTGCGTAACGCACGGGACTTGTAAAATGTATTATATTTTATAGAAGATATTACCATAATTTATTTACATTATATATTAGATATATTATACTATTGTAATAATATGAAAACAATATAGAAAAATAATATAAATTTGGATAAAAAAAATAATGCTTATATTATATCAATATATAATATATGTGGCAAAACGTCAATGTCTCACCTTTCTCGCCGGGTCGGGTTTGAGAAGAAGAAGAAGTGGAGGAAAAATCATTAAAGAAAATGGGGATTGGGAATTGAGCTCATAACTTATTGATAATGAAAATATTGAACTTGTATTCAAATTTTATATTTCAAAAAAGTATATTTATTTGCCTAACATCAACAATAACCATACAATATTTCATTTAAATATGAAATTTTAAATTTTAAATTATTTTATGTTAAAGGAAACATACATGCTCTAATCATACTAATAATATTCAATTTTCATTTTTCAAGCATACATACTCAAATCTTGTAGAGTATATATGTTAATTTTCTTTTTAGATCATTGTGGTTATGGAAATTAACCATTCACCTTCATCACCATTTTCCATTAAAAAAAACACGAAATCAATTTTATAATATAAATGGTAATATATGAGAAGAAAATATATACACGGATTAGGCCTGATACATGAGTCGAGTAGCTCGGGATCGACTCGGGCTCGGCTCGGTAAAAACTCGACTCGGGATCACTCAAAAGGTATATATGAGCCGAGTTTGAGCCTATTCCTGAGCTCGAATCGAGCTCGGGCTCGGCTCGAGCTCGAATCGAGTAGCTCGCGAGCTCGAAGACCCCTAAATCCCTAGGTATAAAACCTAATTACCCTAAACCCAACCCCGCCGCTCCCATCTTTTTTTTATTTTAGGAACGCTCCCACCCCTAATCTCTCTTACTCTCTCATCGTCCCTTGCTCGCTGCGGTTGCCTGCCGTCGCCCCTCGTCGCGCCTCGTCATCATCAGATCTGGATTGTGATATTGTAACCGAACAAACGTGCTTAAATCGAGCTAAAATCGAGTATTATTGGCTTTGTTGGACTGTGTTGTGTGTTATTGATTGTGAAATTAGGTATTATTAGCTAAGATTGAATCAAAACCGAGCTTAAATCGAGCTAAAATAACTCAAAAATTGTAAATGAGCTCACGAGCTCGAGCTCGGCTCGAGCATAAACGAGCTCACGAGCTCGAGCTCGAGTACTCTTCCCAGCTCGCGAGCCGAGTACGAGCACCTACTTAGGCTCGTTTTCATATGGAGCTCGAGCTCGAGCTCGGCTCGTTTATAAACGAGCCAAGCTTGAACACAAGGTACTCGAGCTCGTGAGCTCGTATATCACCCCTAACACAGATGAATCAAAACAAAGTCCATAACCATCAATTGAATTCAAATACACAATTTACAACAAACATAAAGTAGGAGTTTGAAATGTTATTGTGGATAATTGAAATTTTTATTAGTATGATGTGAACGAAAACTCAAGCCCTTGTATATAAAAAGAGAGAATAAAAATAAAAAGATTCTTCCCTTGCAAGATTGATAGAGATTAGATAAATAAATTGGTTTTATTTTACTCCATCGAAAAATTTAATATTTTGGGTGGTTAAAAAATTCATAGGATGAATAATAAAAAAATTGCAATATTATCTAAAAATCCAAAGAATCAGATTTTCTATTTGATTATTATTATTATTATTATTATTATACATGATTGTTGATTAAAAATAATAATTAATTAATTGAAACTTTTATTGGTAGATTATATATTTTTTTCATGGAATTAGTGTTGTAATTAAAAAGAGATTGAAATTGAAATTGAAAAGGTTTAAAAGTACAGCTATAGTTTGGATTAGAGAAAATCTCTAATAAAATCAAATATGAAATAAAGGTAATACAAATTAAAAGATTTCCTATTTTGTTAAGATTTTATGACAAAAAAGAAATGAAAATTTATGTCAAGTCATTAAATTCAGATAAAGTTTAAACAATTCATTATTAATTAAAAACAACTTAAGATAAATTTTAAGGAAAATTAATCGATTTCGTAAAGAAACTCTAAACAATTGAGTCAATATTTTCCTAATTACGGGTATGAGAGTGCATGGTAGTTAGCTTATAAATAAATTATTCTAAAAAAATATTCTAAAAAATTAATTATATTTATTAATTTAAAAATACATAAGATACAACTACTTTAATTTAATAAATAATTAAGGTGAAATAATTATTTAGAGTAGAGAATCTATAAAAAAAAAGAAAATCAAAGCATCTTAATTTTAGTAGTAATTAATTGTAACTAATTCAAATATTTTTAATAAAAGATTAAATATAAATATAAAAAAAGGTATCAAAATGAGATAAGTATATAATATATTTTAACAATAAATAAATAATTTGTTGATTGATTTAAACTAATTTTAAATACTCCCAAACAATAAAATATTGTTCGAGAGTGTTTTAAAAATTAGTTAAATATCGAATCAGTTGAAGATCGATATGGACTTTGTAATATGTCCAAAAATTATTCAGTTAAAATTTTTAAAAATGTGATGTAGTATAAAATTAAGATTGAAGTAAAGTATTATGTGATTAAGTTAAACAAAATGTATAAATAAATATTTGATAATGAATAAAGATTTGTATTAAACGTATTTAGTTAAATTAGTAAAATAGAAGATTTGGATAATTAATACATATTTGAATTACTTGATTACTTTTAAATTAGTTTGATTATTTAGTTAAATTAATAAATTAGTTTGATTATTAAAAGTTTAAATTGAGATAATTTTTTTAAATGAAAGGTGGGCCCATATTTAAGTAAAAAGTGACACGTAGGATGATTAAAGGAGAATCCGCCATGTGGCATCCTCCAACATGTGTTTTAGTATTATATTAGATGTATATAGATAGATAGATTATATTTGTGTGTTGGATACTGGGCTGGTAACCCATCAATTCGGACAGGCCTAGCTACGTAGCCCCTCTTCAGCATCTCCACAACCCATCTAGAGCTTCAGCCTACCTCTTCTTGGCTTGTTCAGCGACAAAGCAACACGGTAGCTCTAACTGATTCATTTATCTTAACGCAGTGTTTTGCTGTTGAAGAAGCATCATATAAAAGGCTTCTTCCTGGTTCAGCAAAGAAGGGGCTTAACACTGTAGCAAAAGAGAGAGCGAGGGTTAGGGTTTACTACGAGATGCCCTCTGCGCCACCGAGAGAGCTTGGGAGCTTCTCACATGGCTTCTCCGGTGATGAAAAGGAGCAAGGCTCTCCGGTGAGAGAAAAACAGAGAGAAGAAGAGAGCGGCGTATTATCTATAAGCTCCTGCAAGCGAAGAGTTGAGCGAGATCTAGCGAGAGTGAGATCGGTTGGGTTTGGTCAATCTCCGGGATGCTTTCTTGAGCGAGATCCCTCCAAAATCAGCCACGAGCATGATCTTCGGGAAGAAGACTCCAATGAAAGTGCAGATCCTATAGAAGAGGCAAATCCGAAGAACTGAGAGAAAGATGGCCTCGATCTACCACCAAAGCAAGACGAATCTACCAGAGTATTCAAAGGACGATGAAGTTGATGGACAACGACTCACAGCGGCATAGGTTGTGGATGTCGACTCGGCATCGGCTTCGATGAGTTCACGGCGACGCCTCTCCGAACAATCCACGCCAATGCCTTGGAGATCAGGGAGTCCATTCTCTTCCTAATCTGATTTCTCCTTTCGTTAACAACTTAGGTTACTTGTTTGATTTCG
Source organism: Persicaria maculosa (assembly GCA_963922045.1). NCBI lineage: Eukaryota > Viridiplantae > Streptophyta > Magnoliopsida > Caryophyllales > Polygonaceae > Persicaria > Persicaria maculosa. Next base: position 42,799,486 of record OY998258.1, read on the forward strand.
TGTTCCTTGTGTGTGGTTGTTTTCTTAGATTATATTGCCCTCTAGGATCTTGTACTCTTGCTTACTGTTTCGCCTTAGAGCACAGTGGAACGTACGCTCTCTTGAGCCGGGGACATAGGGAACTTTTCCCAAACCTCGTAAACAAACAATGTGTCCTGATCGTTTTCTGTTTGATCTAGATTCGGTTCAATCTAGAACCGAGTCTGCGATGATTGATATGATAAATGACTTGATTGATCTATTTGATACCTCGAACCAGGATTTTACATAATACAATGACGATATCTATAGAATTTGATAGTTTATGTGGTTAATATGATCTTGACGAAGGATATGTTTGACTAAGTTCACTTGATCAAAAATACAATAATGTTGTTTTAGGGGTTCATATCATAAGCCACCCAATTTAAGTTTTTCACCATTGATTTGGCCACCTTGGCTCCACTTTAACCGTCTCTCCATCCACCAAAACTCCGAGAATAGCATATCAATTCTCTTTCATGTTTCCATTTGAGGATAACTTTTTACCTATGAATAACTTATGGAAAAACCTAAATACACTGCTAATTTTTACTCGTCCACCACTAATCTTCACAATATGTTGAGAATTAAGTTTCGCAATATGTTGCGAAACAACTCCATAGTCATCTCAAACAAGCCCTTACGGGAAGGCAAAATGACACCACAATAAGTTGCGGGCTCTTAGTAGGTGTTGAAAGGACTCTCCAACCTGTTGCAAAATTCAGCAACAAGTTGCGGAGTACCAGGATTGTCTTCTTCAATCGCTCTACAACTCTTCGTGGAGCATTCAAGCTGTGTGCGACATCAGAGAGAATGAAGGCAAATGAGTGAGAGATCAAAGAAGCCTAAGATGAAAGAGTGAGAGATCGGAGAGGACGGCGCCAGCGATGGAGGAGAGGCAAGATCCCGTGGTGGAGGCAGAGGTTATGGTGGTTCTTTTGGCAATGGAGGTAATGATGGGGGAGGAGGAGGTGGTAGTGCTTGCGATGACGGTGGGTTCCGACAGGGATGGGGCCATGGGGGTTCCGATAGAGGAGGAGGTAGAACAAGTGACGATGAATCGGTGATGGGTTCCAATAGTAAGTTATCGTCTTTTAGCCCCCAAACCTTATCTAATTGACCAATAAATATTATCACCTATTGGTCTTAAATTATGAAATCAATTACATTAAGCACATTAGGATTGAATATAACAATTTCTCAAACAAATGAATATCAATACTAACTACCAAATAATCATTGGGATCACCTAAATCCTAGAACAAAGACATCAATAAAAAATAATATAATAAATGAATGAAATAGATTATAGATAGAAATAAATCAAAATTTAAGACAATACGCAAACTGAAATCTTCGTGCTCGATCCATTGTGTAATATCGAAAAGAATGAAGAACAAAATGCCTGAAAAGAATAAAAACCCGGTGTAGACTCTAAAAATGCAAAATAAAATTTTAAAAAAGCATAAAATATGATAAATATGCATGAAAATGCCATAAAATAATATGTAAATGCAACTCTAAAATTAGTCTAAAATACATGTTATCAGTGAGGAAGGTATAGGTGTGCAATTGAGCCCGAAACCACTCCAAGTAACCTACCTCTGTGGCCCACCATTGGTTTGGAGGGGTCGGTGGTATAGCATCAAGGTCCATAAAGTGCACATCTCCATTAACACAGTGGTTCACCTCAGGCGGCATTATGATCGCAACGACGTGATCGGGCATAAGGGGATGTGCTTTTTGCGGCCAGGCTATGGTGCTCTTCACCTTCCGCCCAGGCTATGGTGCCACAGTAGGTCGACACAATGAACTCCCTCGAGGTCCAACACATCATTATACGACAGGCAATACGTACACCTACAACAAAGTATATATAACTATTACACAATATTTTATTTTATAGTAAATATATTCCTAAACCATAATCACACTTACTACACTAGGTCCGCACTCGTCTAGGTCACATTGGAGGTCTTGCACCCGCTTGTATGACCTTCTCGGAGTCAACGACATCATGTAACGTGCTTCGAATCTCTGCTCCACTCTCTTCTCGGTGGTCTTCGCAAATAGGACATGGAAAGTAGGAAAGTACACGTACAACCACACATACATATGATTCGGAGCACTTTCCTACTCCCCATGCCGATGAGCGTCGATCTTCTTCGGGGGGTCATAAGGAGTTGCCCAAATAATCCGATCCGCGCGCTCTGTGTAGCTCGGCAACAATGTCGTGATTCGGGCCCCCTACAAAGCCATATTATCTTTCCCGACTCCTGCCCTTGTGTAGCCGCATGTCCTGCCCCTGCTCCCTTCGTCGTCATCCCCACCCTCGATGTAGATGGTCCTGCCTCACTCGACGTCCTCGCCACCATAAACATCATCGTTTGGACCGAGGTCCCATCCCCTCTTGGGTATATGGACCCACCAAACCAACCATCATCACATGCCCCAAATTCGATATTAATTAGTGGCGAACACATCCCATTTGACATGATCCCCACAACTGTCCCCTTCCTCAAACACCAAATCCCAAATATCTATCATCATTGAGTCGACCATGTTGCTCAAAAAATCATGTACATGAGAGCTTTGTAGGTACATCTTATCTCCACAGTCCATAAGTGGAAGGAGAGTGTCCATGATAATGTAATCATGGATTGTCATACCCTCCACAATAGCGTCATCCTTCAACATATGATAACTCTCCTCCAGCTCAGATGCATGCTCTAAGGGCGTGTACACCCATGTACATTTGGGGTGTACTTGACCCAAAAACACTTAAATAAAAAAGGAAATGCTCAAGTACACACAATAAATGTTCTCATTTGAGAACTTGTCGGAGTACAACAACACTATAGGTTTTATTTATTTTAAACCCACTTTTCAAATGTTTAAAAATATTAAAATAAATAAATAAATATATATTTGACTATATTTAAGTAAAAACAAAAAATGAGTATAATTACATCATTGCAATTCGAATATATATTTGAATATACATTTGGCTATTTTAATGTGATATGTTAAGTAAAAACAAAAAATGAGTATAACTACATCATTGCAATTTGAATATATATTCAAGTAAAAACAAAAAATGAGTATATTTGAATATACATTTGTGTTCCGAGAACGCCTTGCAACATTCCCAAAACACTCCCTTCACAGGCAAACCTGGAAACGCCTTCTTGAAGTTGGCCAAGAGGTGTGTGCAACAGTACCGTCGTCCTGCAGTTGGCCACACTTCTGCAAGGGCCGGTTCAACCCCCTACATTGGAAAAATCCAATTATTTCTTTGTATGTGAAACAAATACATGACAACAATTGAATAAAACACATAGCATTGTACAACACCTTTTGTCTATCCGATATGATACACTAGTTGGCCCTATCGCCAGGCCTGAAGACCTATCTCAAGTGGTAGAAAAAAGAGGACCAAGTTCTCTTACTTTCATTCTCATACACCCCATAAGCTAGTGGAAATATCTCATTCTCCCTGTCAATAGCAACTGCAGCCAGAACGACACCACCATACTTCCCCTTCAGATGACATCCATCAACACCAATCAACTCCCTACAACCGTGGATGACTCCCTCAATCATTGGCTTCATAGCTATGAACACATTCTTAAATTGCAATGGCCTTTCGGGATCATTTTCAGCGTTTCCCCATACAATATGCGCCCTAGAGCCCGGGTTAGATGATTTCACCACTTCACAATAACCCGACAAACTACCAAACGGCGCATCGGGCTGCCCGTTAATTATTGTCGAGGCAAGCGTCCTTGCTTTGTACAACGAAGTTGATTTCATGTTTATCCCAAACCTAGTCATCAAGAGGGATTGCATTGTTGGTCCTTTGATATCATCATCCGCTCTCACATGGTCAATCAACTTCTTTGCAGCCCATTCTGGAGTTGCCATTGAGTTGAATTTTGTGAGTTTAAGGCAACTATGAGTATCCGTTAGTGACTTAATTGCCCAAGTCATACCATCCACAAGTCTTGATGTATGAATTCTCCATCCACATTCTGATTGTCCATAGACGGCGGTGTAACGAATCTGATCTGCTTTGACTACCACAACAGAGAACCCCTCTTGGACACAATAATCTCGCAACACATTTGTAAATGCTTCCTTGTCCAAAAAAGCATCCACACCTTCAATTTTATATTCCCAATGCTAGTATCAGCATACAACTCCCCATTATCATAAATCCTATTGAAATAATTATCCGTCTCACTGTCTGATGAAGGGAAAACAAGTGGTGCTTATCAACAAGTTTGGATTCGTTCGGCAGATTTGATAGCTTTGCGACGTCTCAGTAAAATGGGTCGTTCGGAGTCCATATTGATCGGATTGGATCTTGCCATACCTTGTCGGAACGAGGACGAAGAGATCTACAGCTTTGCTGTTGAAGGTTTTTCCAGAATCCACCGAGAACATGGCCAAAATTCTACATCTTTGCAGTTGTTCACTGTTTGGACGAAAATACTTATCTTTTCATATTTAGTTTATCATCTTAAGCATTATATTTATTTAGGAATAATGTAAATTATAATAATATCTATTAGTTGACTTTTCAATTAATTGATATTATAACTAATTAGTTTTATCTTTATTAATTAGGATATTTTTATCTTGTTAGTATTAAGTTTGACAAGCAATCCTTAGTCTCTAAGGAAGCCAAACCAAACCCTAGTTATTTTTCTATTTAAGCGTTTCTTTCATTCAATAAAATTAGATAGAATTGAATTTTTGACAAAAAGTCAAATTTGGAGAGTTCTCCTAGGGAGGAACCGAGTTCCCTTGTGTGGGATAGGTTTCGATGTGTTGATTTTAGCTTGGTTTGCCTTGAGTTCATCAACTTCGCAAGACTTGGTGATCCTGGTATCCACGAGCCCCCTCCTTGTGCCTCCAAGTTGTCCGCTTGGTTGTGTAAGGTTGTAGAGGCGGGCTGTGTAGTCGTTGGTGCTTGGTTCCTACCCTCTACGGAGGCCCGGGGTCTTCATCTCGTTCTATATAGTTCGAATCAGTCCTTATCGGTCGTGTCTTTCAATTCTTGCTCTTAAATTTCGAGTCTTGTTGCATTCGTTAATCGAGTCCCTTTGTTTCTTGATGTATCACTGTCATTACCTCCAATATCAGCAGTACCACCACACTCATAAGTAGAGGCCGAAGCAAGTGCATTATTATCATTAGGAGTAGGCACATTGTCATCATTGGCCGTCAAAACAACATTATCTACGTCATCATTAACAAAATCAGCATCAACCAAATCAATCTCAAGGGATACGGCCTCAACTACAGCCTCCTTTGTCCTACTAGCTTCACCCAAAGTAGGTTCACTATGTGTGGACTGACTTCGAGATTTCGATACAAAAGTCCCCTTCCTTCTTGCGGTAGTAGCAGGAACCTTCTTACTATAAGCAGTTTGACTTCCATAACTCGACCTCTCTACCGGCTTTTTTGACTCAATCAATCCCCTTGCTAATTCTAGATTCCTACATGGAGAGTCACCGGATCCAATAGCTAGTTTAATCAATCTCTTCTCACTAAAAAGAGTCATCATCTTAACAACATCTTCATCACTCTCTAATCGAAAATTTTGACACTCATGCGCATACCATAAAGATGGGTTCTCAGGAAGAATCATTCCATTTTTTTTCAGCCCCCTCTAGCTTTTCAACAAACATATCTAACACACTACACTTATCGGGATCATCCGCCTCAAATTCAACATATTCTCGATGAATATAACGCATTTGTATCACTATCTTATCTCCCATCCTACATAGAATAATCAAAGCACAAACTTACCACTCAAATTGTAATAACAATTGTAGAAACAAATTCACAACTTACTGTATTAACATTAGTCATGAAATTCTGAAATTCTTGACACTCAAAGTGAAGTTTACTTACACGGTATTGTTTGTTTAAAGTGAAATTCAAAGTGAATTCTGAAAGCAAACACTAATCCTTTCACAATCTCACCATCGACCCACAAATTTCACAAAGAGGACAATTAAATCAAAGTTTCACACTCAAATCTGAAATCCCTAATATGTAGAGAATTGCTTCAATCCCTAATATGTATTGGTGGTGCTAAATGGAATGCACAAAATCGGTAGAAATTACCTTCAATCGGTAGAAATTAAGAGGCGTCGAAGCAAGGGCATCGGGTTCTGGAGCGAAATGGGCGAGGTCGATCTGGTGCAACAGGGCGAGCAGCGGTGGCGGTTGATGTGGCCGGCGCCGGTGGTTTGCACAGTCCGGTGGCCCGGCGGCGGCGGTTTAGTGTGGTGGTCGGCCTGGCTCCTCCCTCTCCGATGCCCTTCTCTCCTCTCTTCACTTTGGTTCCCCGTGCGCGTAAGAATATAAGAGCAAGTAGGGTTAACAGTGGTTTTTGAAATCTGTCAGATTTAACCCATTAGGGGCACGACGCGAAATTGTACAAACCTCAGGGATACCGTGCGAATTTGACAAAACCTTTGTACACCGTGCAAAATACGCAATACCACATGGGTACCAGCCGAAATTTCCGATTTTTGTTTGACGTTTCGGCTATATACACCGCAAATCCACACGTCCTTAAAGACGTGCATGCACGTCCTTAAGGACGTGCAGGTGGGTTTACAGCCACCCGAGCCCGGACGTGCAAGCACGTTTTTATTTTTTTAAAAAAAACGTGCTTGCACGTTCTTAAGCACGTGTTGCACGTCCTTAAGGACGTGCAAGCTCGTCTACTAAAGACGAAGCGGACGTGCTTCGTCTTCCACAAGTCCAAATCGATAGAGAGAAAGAGAGAGCGCCGACGACGACGATTGATCTAGAGAGAGAGATTGCCGGAGGGAGAGAGAGACTGAGAGAGAGAGAGAGAGAGAGAGAGAGAGAGAGAGAGAGAGAGAGAGAGAGAGAGAGAGAGAGAGAGAGAGAGAAACACAGAGAGCGATGGAACCGGAGAGAGAGATGGAGGCGGAGGCGTCGACGATGGAGGCAGAGGTGGTGGCGCCCATGGAGGTCGGTGGTGGTGGTGCGCAGCCGATGAGGGTGGAGGCGGCAGCGATGGAGGCGGAGGTTGTGGCGCCCATGGAGGCGGAGGTGGCGCCCATGGAGGATGAGGAGGGTGGTGGTGGTGACGGTGGTGGTGGTTCCAGTGGTGGCGGCGGAGTGGCGGAGGTGGAGGATCCCCTATTACCACCGCGGAAGCGGCGGACTATGGAGATGTCGTCGGTCCCGACCCCACCGGTATGTTCATTGAATTATTTATTTTGTTTGATTTATTTTTATAGTTTTATAATATAATTTGATAGATTATAATATAGTTTTATAATATAATTTGATAGATTATAATTGAGAATATATAGTATTTATGATTTGTTATATGTTTATAGTATATAGTTTGATAGAAAATAATATAGTTTTAATTTGATAGAATATAATAGATAGTATATAGTTTGTATGTTTTGATAGCATATAGTTTTCATGGTTTATAATATAATTTGATAGATTTAATTATAGTTTGTACATAAAGTACAAACTACATTAAAATAAAAAACATTAAAATATATTAAAATACATAGAAATAAATTAAAATTGGTACGGCAATAAAAAACATTAAAAGCGATTAATATATATTAAAAGACATTAAAACATATTAAAATATATTAAAATACATGAAAAGACATTAGAATAAATTAAAATAAAAATATTAAAATATATTAAAATACATAGAAATAAATTAAATTGAAAGATAATAAAAAACATTAAAAGCGATTAATATATTAAAATATATTAACACATCCCGCTACACAACTGGTTGGGGAGCTTGTCGCTAGTCGAGGACTTGACGGTGATGAAGGGTATGTTGGCCATCCCGCTACACAACTGGTTGGGGGATGAAGCTGCTCTCCTGATGAGCCTAAAGCAGGGCGAAACCAGTAGTGTCGGTCGCATAAGGCTGGCCCCTCGGGATAGGGGCGCCGCACGGGCTTCGTGTGTGCCGGCCCGTGACATATGGTATCAGAGCCGGTCCGACTCCGCTTCTGTCCGTGACCAAGCGCTTGTGCCCAAAGTTGAGTAGGCAGGGCGGAGCGTAAAATCCGTGGAGGGCACAGAGCCTGCGTGCGCCATGCGTAAGGGCTGGGACCAGGTTGCTCCTAGGCGCCGAGCGCTCGATGACTAAGACAAGTAGGCAGGGACACGGAAGCTTGTTGGACGATCTTGAGGACCTCCCATGACCACCCGATGCCTCCGGATGTGCTGGCGCGGGAGAGTGCGCGTCTTGCTGCCGAGGAAGGGGCAGTCGGACGTTGCATCCGGGTAGAGGCAGCGACGAGGGCGTCGCTGGAATGGGTGGGGGAGTTTGGCACGGTCTGCGACCTCGTGTACGAGCACTTGCTGGTTGATGCTTGATATAAAGGCAGGAGTCGCTTCAGCGGCGTTGTGTTGGGAGTTAAGGTGATGACCCTTCGGATGTCCAGGCAGGCCGATCCGGTTAAGTTTGGGGAGCTTGTCGCTAGTCGAGGACTTGACGGTGATGAAGGGTATGTTGGCCATCCCGCTACACAACTGGTTGGGGGCTGAAGCTGCTCTCCTGATGAGCCTAAAGCAGGGCGAAACCAGTAGTGTCGGTCGCATAAGGCTGGCCCCTCGGGGATAGGGGCGCCGCACGGGCTTCGTGTGTGCCGGCCCGTGACACATGCACGTCCTTAACCTTAATATGAATTTGCGGTGTATCTATCAACACCCTTGTTTAAACTATGTTTGGAAAGGAAATGAATGTGGACGACACCTATGTTCGCATCACCCGTGACTCGCCCCCTGACAAGTTCGAACCCCTCAAATCTCCTCTCGCTTTTATTTATTTTTAGGGTTTTTTTCCCTCTCTCTCCTGTCTCCTCATTCGCTCCTTTCGCTTTCTCTCTCCACCTAACCTCTTCTCTACTTGTTCTTTGCTACTTTCTGCAATTCTCGGTAACTTCTCTTACTCCGCCCTTCTCCTTCATCACCCATCATCATATTCTTGTTCAAATCCCTCTTTCGATTTCGACTTCTGCTAAAGCCTAAAGGTGAAACCTTTTCGTACGACGCTGTTTGTGATTGCACTGTTGTGATCTGCATTTTTGTCTTTCTTTAGGGTTTGAGTTCTTGCTTATGCTCTGTTGTTTTGTTCTGCTTACTTTTTAATCCTCGGGGATTCACGATGCTTCAAAAGATCGAGTCTTTTCCCCCCTCCCTTTGCACGCTGATGTGTTGTTCGTTTGCTAATAATTTGTATTGTTCATCAATGATCTCTTATTATGGAAGTAGCGACGAAATTTGCAGGGAGTATAAAGTATCAAAAGGTTAAATTAGCTTGATCAGCTGGGGATAAAGGGTCCCAAATCTCAATACTTTTCTTAAAGGCGTGAAAATTTATGCTTTATGTGTGATCAGTATGTTTGCTGTTAACATAGAGACATCTTTTCGAGTTTTGTGGTTATTTGCGATTAGATACCCATTAATGTTATACTTAGATGAAGTGCTAAACTGCATAGGGTTTTTAGATCTGAGTTGCAAGAAGATGACAGTTTGCAATGCTTGTGTTTCGGGATAGTTATTTAGGAATACTTTGCGTGTATGTTTGTTTGAGTTGCGTTTGTAATTGCAACTTTCATTATGTAACAATTAGCTCTTGAGATCAGGATGCACTATACTGCCATCCACTCTCATGCTTGCCTCGAAAAGTTGGGGAAAGTTCCATTTTCATGGAAATTCGTAATTAGAGTTTAAAACCAAAATTTTGAATTTTATTGTTTTTGAGTATATAATCTTATTAATGTTAAGCATTCAAACTTTTTGTTTTGAGTTATGATGGTACACTCATAGAGTTAAATCTTTGTTCCAAACATGGAAATGAATTTTGGAGATTCATTCATATGGTTGAGTATATTTATTTCCTCATTATCTTCTCTTGATGGTCATTCATTCATCCCCTAATTTTCTTCAATGAACTTTGGATATATTCATTCCCTTGATGGATTCCCTTTCTCTCCAAATGAAGTATATCTAACTCTTCCGGCCAATCAATACACTCCACACTACCTGGTGTATCTATCTCTTGGTTTACCACTCGTGCATTTTGGTTTAGAATAAATATTCTTTATTTTAATAAGAAATTGCTTTTCTTTGCAAATATTAATCCTTTGCAAATGTCAGGTGCAAAAATGGCATCAATGAGCTTGCCCACAACCTGCTCTATCAGAGCCATGACACCAACCCAACCATCTTCTTTTATCAAAGCTCCCACTTCTCTCCGTTCCATCAAGAGCATATCGAAATCATTTGGCATAAAGTCAACCTCCTTCAGAACAACTTGCATGGCAGTGCACAAGGTAAAGGTGATAGGACCAAACGGTGAAGAGAACGAATTTGAAGCTCCTGATGATACTTACATTTTGGACTCAGCTGAGGCTGCTGGCTTGGAGTTGCCTTACTCATGCCGTGCTGGAGCCTGCTCTACTTGTGCTGGGCAGCTCGCCTCCGGATCAGTTGATCAGTCCGATGGGTCCTTCCTTGATGACGACCAAATGGGGCAGGGCTACGTTTTGACCTGCATTTCTTACCCGAAGGAAGACTGCGTGATTCATACTCACAAGGAAGGCGACCTTTACTAAATTCGCAGAGTTTGATATTTGTGTGGAAATTTCTCTACTGAGATGTAGGTAGGGAAAATGTAGAACTATTTGCTGCAGTCAGGTCCTTAACTTGTCTTAGCTACTCTAGAATTTCTGTTTACTTGCTTTATTGGCAAAAGAATAAAGATCAGAGTTTGATAAATTGTCTGTTGAAAGGCTTTTTATTTAGTGCATCTCAAAATTCTATTATTTTATAAACAAACAATTTTTTGGTACATTTCCATTGTGATATGGAGATTTGATTTCATTACAAATAGATGCTGTAGTTTTTGGATGCCATACAAATTATAGTTCCTTTCATAATCCATAAAACTCAGTTAGCAGCATAAACAAAATGCAATGTAATGAATCAATATGAAGCTTTTGAAGTAGAAATATACATAAAACACCAAGGAAGTTTTGAAGTGACACACCAAACACCAACAAGTAAAATCTTCAATTTACACACTAATTACACAACAGTTGCAACTTTACAACAATGGTGTTAAGAACTGAGCGGCGAAAATGACAACAACCCAGGTGAGGAGCACACTGCCTTGCACTCTACTGCTGGCTCCACGGCGATGATGGTTCATATTCGCCGCACCAGCTCCATTCGGGTCCCTGGAGCCGCTGTTATTGCCTTGTGATCCTTCACCACTTGAGCCTCTACCTCCGCCACCTTCACCTCCACCTCCACTGCTACCGCCATGACCAGAATGGATGGCTGTAATATGCGATACTGAATACCGCTTTCCAGGTAACTTACCACCTTCTACTGCTTCCCCTAAGTTGGTTTCCTGCTGTTCTTCTACAAAGGCAAAAACAGGTTTACCAATATTGACAACCTTATCTTGATCAAAATCAATCCTTTGAATAGATATAAATTGCATATACAAATAGTGAACAATCTTTCCCCTTTCGGCATTAAGAACAAAGGAGTACCTGGATACGACATCGCAGTTGAAGATGATACAAGCACAAGAAAAAAGAAGATCATGAGGAGCAAATTTGATTGCTTGGTTGCCATTTTCACTTTGATTCCTGGCTCCATAGTAACTACCTTAGCTTGCCCACTTCAGCTTCTTATATTCTTACTAGCAGACTGAATTTACGCGCTTTTTCTGGACAATCATGTATCTTAAAGATCTGTAAAGCAGAGGGACAAGAACATATCCTTTGATCTTTCTTTCTTTTTTCCTGTTGTCTGATCTTTAAGCTCTCATAGGAAAGAAGATGCTACCTGAGCTTATTGCTGGTGGTTTTGGGTAGCTTTTTATACAGAAATAAAAAAGGATGTGTGGTTTTGGTTTTGGATAGTGTTGATTGGGCTGGAAATTAAAGCAATCCCACGTTCATCTATGGTCCATCAAATAGTACATATGTTCATGTTGTGTTTTACTTTATTTTCAATTTTCATGTTACAAAAAGATCTGTATTTATTTTTACTCTCCTTTCCCCTCTCACCTGTCCAACTGTGTAATTTAATACTTAGTAAATGGTTTATTTTAGGGTGTGTTTGGATTTCAGTTGTATTAAGCTTAGAGCAAGTCCAACAGCTTTGGTAGAAAATCTCTAAAATAGAGATTAAAATGTCAAAATCTCTAAAAAAAATTCACTCCAACTCCAACAGCTTCTCTATTTTACAGATTTTTACATTTATTAAAGACTATAATCAATAAATGTATTTATTAAAGATATTTAATTCTACATTTCTGAAAACTTAATTTAAATTTAAATCTAACGTTTAACCTCACATTTGTTGGTGAACTATTATATGTTACCCATCCTCTTGCATGACATATTAATTTATTATTATTATTATTATTATTATATTCTCATGTGATATTTTTTAAAAACAAAATCTAGTGATAAATTTGATATTTATTTTTTAAATGGTATTAATATTAAATTTATATTTTTACTATAAAAGTTATCATAAAATTGGATAAAATATAATTCAAACTTAATCTTATTATTTTCAAGTTAGTTGATATATATTTTATTATAAATTAGATTGGTGATTAGTCATATATGATTAATTAATTAAATTAATTAACTAATAAGGCTTAATTTATAATTTATAAAAATAAAATCATTCCAATATGAGTTATGAGTTCAAGTGAATATTTTTTGAAGTGAAAATTTTATAGACTAATTTTTTAATGTGAATTTTGTAGCATTAAATTGGATGAAATTAGTTATGCTATTTTATTTACAAAAGTTAACATAGAATTATGATGTTTTGTTCTATCTATATTGATTTAACATAATTAATTTATATATTATATCAAATTATATCAACATTTTAATTAATTTTTAAAAATAATTATATTTTTATTACTAGTAATTAAGTATGAAATTATATTTTTTTTCTATATTATGGGTGAAAATGTGGGGTTGCATCATTAAATTCTATATAGGGACAAGTGAACATTAAATTATAGAGATCAACTTCTCTTCCTCCAAATTTAGAGATTTTTTCCTTCTCTCTATCCATTTCTCTATTTTAGAGATATGTTTGGAGAAGCTGTTGGGGTGAAAAAATGCTCATTTTCTCTAAAATCTCTCTTTTTCTCTATTTTGGAGAAGTTGTTGGGCTTGCTCTTACAATGCAAATTATAAAGACGGTGTTTGGTTAGCACCATCTACAAATTAAAGTGAGTTTAAAATAACAATAGTGTACGTGCAAGCCAAACAACATATAAATGTACTCCCTCCGTCTCAAAATATTTGTAACTTTATTTTTTGGCACATTTTTTAAGAAGCTAAAAACTCTATATAAATATTAATTTTTTTAATAATTTTTTTTCATAATTTTATAGACAATTGTATCAAGTATGGAATTATTTTTTAAAATTAATAAAATCATTGATATTTTATATAGTTTTTACCGTTCTTAAAAAATGTGTCAAAAGTAAAATGACAGTATTGTGAGACGGATGGAGTATTAAGTTTACAACAATTGCATTAAAAACTTAATGAAATGAAATCCAAACACACCCTAATCATGATTTGGGAAGACCGACGAGTTCGGCCTTTGTAAAATTTCATACTGTCATTGTTCATGCTCGTATTAGCAGCCAAACAAAATGAAAGTATTATGTAATCGGAATAACCCAACTCAAAATTAAATGGAGCTTTAAATTATCAAATTTTAGAATTACAAATTTTACAACTCGACAACCTCATAAAGGGCATTTATAGATTAGATTATGAGCTCACGATACTCTCTACAATAATAATTGGAACTCAGCCGACCCAAAAAAAAAATCATTGGAACTCATTTCAGCAAAATATGCCATTGTAGAATATTAATTTTAATCAGAAAAATACAGAATTACTTGTAGTTTAGCCTTTAGTTTATATGAACGAAAATGTCTTTATAATGATTAATAGAAGGATAGTTGTAGTTTTCAAAAAAGTAAAACAAATACTATAATAAGGATATAATATAATATTTATTGATTTTCTTTAAAAACATAAAATAATTTAAAATAACATATTTTGTCGAAGAGAGATTATTTACTTTTTAAGAGTAAAAAGAGTCTTCAAAACTCTTGGAATATTTGGAAACTCGCCGAGTAGATGTTCAAATGAAATGAACAACTATCACAAACAATGCATGACCATCCATAAACCCTCTAGTTGCAACTTGCAAGTCATTTTTTTGTGGGAGAAAAATAAGTCTGCTTGCATTTACTAAAGAAATTATAGGCAGCTTTAGTTTGATAGGGAACAGGTTCACAATTTCATAGGATATAAACACAACCTGCGTTACATCATCAGATAATATATATCCACCATGCTTTGACACAGAATATCAATCTGTCTGTTTTTCCAACTTTGCACAGCAAACTGAAAAGAAAAGGAAAAAGAAGACGACATGGTTAAAGGCTTGAAAAAGCCCACCTGCTATCTTTTTCTTCATCAGCATTTGAAGCCTCCACAAGCTATCAGCCAGACAATAAGGATGAACCCGAGGAGAGAACCTCCAACTATGAGCTTCATCTGAACGTTCTGAAACCACATCCTGCGGCGCAGTTGCCTTCCCTGCCTCTGGAAACTATCAGCCTGTTGTTTCAAGAGGGAATTGTCCAAAAAGAACATGTATCAGCAAACCATGTTTCTCTAAGGTACTTGTTTGGATGATAAAATGGGCATTCAACTATTCAAGTACCTGGAACTGAAGGTTTTCTGTTTTATCCACAAGAAGTTCAATCTTCTCACCACGATCCAGTACCTGACAGCAAAGGGTAATTAGCATATGAAGCAAACACTGTAAATCCAAATCTGACAGACTCTCTCGTTTGCTTTTTTACAGAGGATAAATTAACAGTTATTCCACCCTTGAAAAGAGGTATCACAAAATCCATTACCTACGTTACATGCCAAAATATCAGCGTATTCCACATTTCAACCTACCCAGGTCTATTCAGATGGAAGCTATAAGACTCATCACCAAATTCAAACTTGTCTTCTACATCAGATTGAAAAATCTAATAGGAATTTACATTTTATCTTAGACCGTATTGTACTAAAAAGTTCAAACTTCAATCAACCATGGTATAATCACCTCCAACATTATCTCAATCATTGTGTGGCTTTTTACCAGCAAAATGCCAATGCATTACCTTTATATCACTACTGCTACAGTAATCACTGGAAACCAGAAGGCCAATGAGATTATGGGCTTGATTAGGGTCTACAAGAGCTTTCTTTTCAGTGAGTCATTCATTGGATTAAGTTTTAGGTTAGCAAACCAAAAGCTTAAATCACAAGCCTATCTAGCACAAACCAGTACGCCAGTACCACATCGGTAAACTAAAGTAGCTTGAACCCAACCCGGACAGAGTGGACTTACAGTAAAACAGTAAACACCAGCAACTTCCAAGTCCAATCAAGCCTCTCTAATAATGAAATTTATCTCTCATTAGAATTTGGAGGATCCAAAATGATAAAAGCTATTATGAAAAAACAGTGAATGTGGTAATTTGAAGACAAGCAGCTTCTCTGAAAACACTATTGTGGATTTTAGAAAACCCTATAAAGTCAATTTGCACAAAACACCCTTTACACACTAAAAAAGAGTTGGCTACTTAAAATAGTTAACAAAAATAAATGGTGGACGGTTATGTTATTTTTCAAATAAAGGGTATTTTTGTGCAAAATGACACATTAGAGGTAGTTTTGCGAGTTTATCCCAAAACCCTACGCAGAAGGTTATGATGTGTCCACATTGTTTCATAATAACATCACAAGCTGCAGTGCACCTATGTTACATCAATTTTTTATCACATATTTATCCCAATCTATTTATATAATACACTCACATCAACATATCATCTATTTATACGATAGTCTCGTATCAATTCATCATATGAAAAAAGAATATGATAAAAAAAAAAATTTCCCAAGTATCACCACTTCACATAATGAAGTATTTAAAAAAATCTAAGCAGCAAACAAAGATACATGAGAAGAATGTCTGTCCAGCTTTACGGCAATCTCTCTTATTGTATGCTCGGATAGCAATGACTTAATACTTGCACTCAACAAATACTCTGTACAATGCCATGTGCTGGATTCATAACCAATTCAACAGCTACGAATCCAATAAATATAATGGGACTTGCCGATAAAAAGGATGAAGAAGAAGGGTGAGTGTGACAAAACAAAGTTACACAACAAGTAAGAACTGCACGAAGGCAGGCGGCAGACATCATAGCTACGAGAAAATATTAGCTCTAAGTCTCTAACACAGAGAATGATTCATGCTATCAAAGATTAAAGCAGTTACTGAGATGAAATTGTCACAGAAGCTACAATCACAAAAGGCATAGAGAGTGATTATATGTATGTGAATATGTCTAAAAGTATGCATCCATTTCCATGCTTTGGATTGACTGGCCCATGCAGGACATATTGTATTGAGATATCAAAGGGTACAAGAAAAAAAAGAACAATTTGGAGATAGGAAGAACCAACCTTCTCAATGTTATCCATCATTATTCCCTTGACCTCGGAAATCTGAGCTTTCACCTTAGCAAGTTTGCTCATCTCCTCCGGATGGTTCATGCAATACTGCATATGCTCCTTAAGCCTAGGCCTAAAATCCAACAGAGAGCTTTCAGTTCAAATGACATCATACAAAAACTAGATTCAAGCCTCCATTGACTGTCTACATAAAAATAAGGAATCAAACAATTACTCAGTTGTAATCAATCAAGTAAACAAATATAATGCTTAGTTAAGCAATCATACTTACCCGAACTCCCTATCAAGGTTGTATGCAATACTAAATCGATCTTCAAACAAATCATCATCAGAATCGTCATCATCAGCAAGCGGGTGAGGGTCATCATCTTTAATACTTGAACCATACTTCTGTTTAAAATCATCCTTCACCCGCTCAAGAAAGACAAAAGGTAGTGATCTGCCTGAAGCTTCATCAGCAACGACAAGGAAAACTGCAAAGGCATTGATTTCAGCTATGTTTTGCACATGGTTAAACAAGTAGAAGGCCTACCAAGTGGGTAAAACCCTTACCAAATCCGCTATCCAGAAGGAAGTTAAAAGTGTGTCCATCGCATGAGTAGGTGTACTTGTTGCTGTTCCTGGGCAGTTTCTGTAAGCATTGGACAGCAATGGTGCTAAAGTTCCCAGAGTACGATGTGTGTTCTGCTAAAACAACGGTTTCTTTCGCGACAAAGCTATAAATTAGTCCTTTGTTATTCATCCTTCTTCAGATCTTCAGGACACAAACAAACTAATTAAAGGATCCCTCACTTAACCTATAAAGTGTGGAAAAAGACACAGTTAGCAAAATCTTTCCAAACCAGAGAAAAACAAAACCCTAAAAAATAACCCGATCAAACCAGACCTCAATTGGTTACTCCAAACCCCACCCCCGGCTACACAAAGTTGATTGATATTTGTTACTTTATGAATCTTAAAACCTGATCCCTCAATTAGCGAACTGAATGATTCATGCATCTACAGCATTGCCCTAGATGGACAAACTTCAAACGAATCCAACCAGCGCAAATTCCAATTGAGCGCATAAAGCACAATTAAAATCTCTCAAAGATGAACAAAATAAAGCCCTAAAATTAGCAGAAAAGGAATGTCGAAACAAAATCGAAAGACTACACGCGAACTGACAGGGCAAATAATCGACAATTAACTGGAACTCCATCGAAATCCAACTCGAGAATTAAAAGACGCGAAATTGGCAGAGATAAAAGGTTCGTCAATGGATCGCCGAAACGGATTTTACCTGAAGGAATTCGAGATCAAGCTGCCTGTATCATCTATGGAGAGAGAGAGAGAGAGAGAGAGAGAGAGAGACCTGGATAGAGAAACGTATAGTTTACTTCGTTTGCAAGATTTTTTAGGTGAGATTGAGAATTGAATTAAATCGGTTAAATGGTTTTAAATAGAGGTAAATATTTTAAATAATATTTAACCCAAAAAACATATACATTGAAATAATAATCTCATAAAATGATGGAGTGAATTACTGTATTAAAAACCTCATAAAATAGACAATCATAATCATAATCAGCATAAAATATATTATATTTTCATTTCGGCTATATACACCGCAAATCCCAACGTGTAAGGGGGTTTACAGCCACCCGAGCCCGGACGTGCAAACACGTTTTTATTTTTATTTTAAAAACGTGCTTGCACGTCTTAAGGGACGTGCTGCACGTCCTTAAGGACGTATGCATAAAATCGAAGCCGACGTGCTTCGTCGTTCCCAATTCCATCCAAACCCTAGAGAGAAAGAGAGAGCGGCCGAGAGAGCGATTGCCGGAGAAAGAGAGAGCGGCCGAGAGAGAGAGCGATTGCCGGAGAGAGAGGTTGCCGGAGAGAGAGAAAGAGAAAGAGATCGAGACATAGAGAGAGAGAGAGAGAAACACAGAGAGATAGAGCCGGAGAGAGAGTTGGTGGTGGAGCTGGCGGTGTTGATGGAGGAGACGGCGGAGGTGGTGGAGCCGGTGGCTGAGGAGGGTGGTGGTGGGGGTGGAGCATTGGGGGAGGAGGTGGCGGTGGAGCCGGTGGCTGAGGCGCCCATGGAGGTTGAGGAGGGTGGTGGCGGTGGTAGTGGCGGTGGAGCGGCGCCCATGGAGGTTGAGGAGGGTGGTGGTGGTGACGGTTCTTGTGGTGGAGCAGCAGAGGCGGCAGCGTCCGGTGGTGGTGGTGGTGATGGCGGCGGAGTGGCGGAGGTGGACCTATTACCGCCGCGGAAGCGGCGGACTATGGAGGTTTCGCCGGTCCCGACCCCACCGGTATGTTCTTTGATTTATTTATTTTGTTTGATTTATTTTTATAGTTTTATAATATAGTTTAGATTTTAATATAGTATTATAATATAATGTAATTAGTTTTAATATATTGTACATGTAACACATTTACACTTGCAGATATGGGATTCCATTGTGCGAGGTGGTCGGTTTCACACCCTCAGGCAATACTTACTACATCGCCTATGCCTTCATGTCGCAAGAGAACGAAGACACATACGTCTGGGTGTTGCGACAGCTTCAGATCTTGCTTGGGACGGTTCAGCCTCAAGCTTGTCTTCCCCGACGTCCAGCATCTCCTTTGCTGGTTACACGTGACGAGAAGATGCGAGGAAGCTGCTCTGAAGATCACAAAGAATTTAAACCACGCTGGCATCTTTAAGGGCAACTGTTGGGGGTTGTTCGAATCGAGGTCGGAGGAATCACTCAACCGACATCGTCGGAGGCTACACGCTGCATGGCACCCATTCCCAGGTGTGGTGGCGTATTTAGAGGTGTTGTGGCTTCCATACAGCAGGAGCATCGTACGATGCTTTTCATATATATGTCAATACTCTAACTTTAATTTTCCGTTCTCATAGATCTAGTTGCGTCCTAACGCTCCTATTCCGCCGCCTCCGACAGAATGGGTCGCACATCATCATCCGAGCGTCGAAGGATGGGATGGTCCGTTTCAAGCTCAGTTTGAGAGATTTCGAGCTTTGCGTGTCGAGTCCGACGCCCTTTACTATTTTCCTAGATTTTATTCCACCAGTTTATTAAAATTATGAATGTAAACCTTTTTTTCCGTTCCTTGTAACGTTATTCGCATATTATCCGAATGAAAACCTTAACAATTATTTTTTTCTATTTAATTTGATCCTAAATCCTTCAACTCCACTAGCTAAACACTTCAATTTTTTCAATTAACATTACAAAAACATCGGAAAACCTAAACCCTAAACCCTAAACCCTAACTAGGGTTTGCACGTCCTTAACAACGTGCAAGTATTGCACGTCCTTAAGGACGTGCAAGTGTTAGCTAGTGGACGTGCACAGTCCCAGACTTGCACGTCCTTAAGGACGTGCAAATCCTTAATCTTCATTTGCGGTGTATATATCAACATCCTATATTTTTCAGAAGATATTATCATAATTTATTTACATTATATATATAATAGCACTAAAACAGATATAGTCAAATAATATGCACTTAATAAAAACTTATAAATGTACACTTAATAAAAATTTAAAATGTACAGTTAATAAAAATACTAAAATAGCAAGCAGTTATTTTAGTATTATTATATATAGATAAAGGTTACTAATAAATTTAGAATTTTTTTTTTGAAATATTCATAAAATAATAAATATTTACGTAAATATTCAAAGGTTGAAACAAATTACAAAAATATTCATTTTTTGCAGGTTAATCAGAAAAATGCGATCCCAGTACGCGTTTTATTAACAAACCTGGAAAGAGATTTGGGCGCCGGGAGAGAAATTGAAAGTTACGAAAGAAACGCGGCCTGAGGCCGCGTTTCTATGTAGAAATAAAATAAATTTTATTTTCAGAGAGAGGATTGCCTATGTGGCAATAGAAACGCGGCCTCAGGCCGCGTCTCTAGTCTGAACTGTAACACCCCCTTCGGTAAATGAGGGAATGTTCCAGCGCCAGTAGTTACTCGGACTTTAAGGTCTTTGTAACCACCTTAGGCTTATAGGGACATGCTACCATGCTCCCATAAACAAGATGATAAATAAAGAAAATATAATTAGCGGGAGAGTTAAATATAATAAATCATGCTTTTATTAAACTCATGATTCAAATTACAATATTTGAAACATACATTACAGCGGAAGACTTTGTAAAAATAAACATTTACCAGTTATACAATATTTTCTTCAAATCTTGAAACTTAAAATGTCGTCTTGAACTTCTTCAACTTCTCTTCAAAGACTCGATCTAAACCTGCGAACTGGAGGCTGAGGTATTGTCCGGAGACAATGAACCCTTAGCCGTCCAAATTAACAAAGGACGGTTAGTTCGCGAGAACTAGCAATAGCAAGTGACGGCTCGAAAACTGGGACTACTTTGGATTCAAACTCAGTGACCATAATAAGGTATGAATTGAATCCAAATGAGATTATTACTAATGAGAATATTTTATGTAGGCTTTATATTTGATGACTCAACTTCTGTGACACGGATAACCTCGAAGGGTTGAATAAGAAAGTGATGTAGGTGACAAGCACCTTAGGAACCATACCCCGATTACGGATGGGATACGATATAGCTTTAGAAATGCGTTTGTGATCACCATGAAAATATTTTTATTAAGTTCGGACTCGATATCAGATTATGAGGTACTCCATGTGGCCCAAATCCGTCCCGCTAGTAGTTACCCAGACGTTAGGGAGAGCCTACTATTAGGAGTGGGAAAAGGGTTGACTTCGTGTCCCCCGATATCAAGTCTATAAACAAAAATTAACTTTAGCTAAATGAATAATATTATTCACTCACTATCTCACATTGCATAGCTTATATATAGATATATTTTAACACATCACACGGATATCATATTTGACCTGTTTACTTTTATTTTAACATTAACTATATTATACCGGCCGAGTCTGGATAGGACGTCCGACCTACCTACGATTTCGTAGTCAGATTTCATCTCGAATATTGTATCTCGAGAATGTTAGTTTCATGAAACTGTTTCGGCTTAAGACGCAACATGGTCTTAACCCATTTAATCCAAACTCAACTCAGTAGTTAACCCAAAGTTGAGACACGCCCAATTTCCATTGGGTTGGACCCCGTATCTTCATTGATACGCACACTATATTTTATTTTATCATGATTCAATTGAGTTTTACATCTCACACACATCATCACATATTAACTAGTGATTAATAGCAATTTATCAAACTAGGTGATCGCACAAAATAAAATAATCCATCTTAATAAAAGTAAAATGGATGTCAATACCATATACTATGCATGGATGCATCAACAGGATAATATGCTCCATACCTACTTATTTTGCATGAAAGAATGAATGATAAATCATGCATTTTATAAAATGGGTATCTACGTTATTATTTTATAATAAGATCAAATAATAACATTACCCAATTACATGCCAAGTCCAAAATAACGGTTGAATAAATTACACAAAACAAGTGATTTGTAATTTATTTTAATTGATTTGGCATGCATGTCAAGGCAAGAAAACAACAAGACACGAAGGCACGCAGATGAGCATAAAAGGCTCGGAATGTCACTTGCCTGGATTGAAATTGCAAGTGCGTGTTTGAATGCTTTTATCTCGAATCGAAATCTCCGTATGGGCGTATGATTAACCTATTCTCTGCGAATTAACGAAATTGAAAGCGATGTATGCCCCAAATAAAAGTACGGGTCAGAATCTGGAATTTCGAAAACTGAAAAGGGCATAAGTTGAAAAAAGTAAAAAGTAGAGGAGATTTGTGTAATTATTTCACCTTCTTCCTCCTCCCGTCACGCCTTCAACAGTGAGTTTCAATCAAGCTTTCGGCGACACTTCGGTGACTGCTCGAGGAGGCTATGGACCACGGCGGCGCACGAGGCTGGCGGGTACGGATATCTGGTGGCTGGGCGCTCCCCCTGGTGGCGGCTGGTGGCTCCGGCAGCGGCTCACGGTGGCCCGACAAGGCTCCGACGAGCTCGAATCCGAAATTGGGCGTTTTGTATTTAGAATGTTTTTCTAAAAACCTTTTGAAGGGAATGGTATATTGATGTGTTTAGAACACGATGAACTAGCTTGAGAGCTCAGATATTGGCTAAAAATGGTGGACGACACTAACGAAGGTCGAAAGGGGTTTTTATAGGTCGGGCTTGCAATGTGAACGGAATCACGAATTGAAGGCGTCATTGAATCGGAATGGATAAGAGGATTCAATTGATATAATCAATTTGGTCTTTCAAGCTTATCCACCACGTCAATTGGATGAGTTGTCAGAATTAGGGTTTGAGAATTTGGACGGAATTGGGGTTGTGTTCATCGATTAATTCAAGATCTGTCCACGTCTTTGATAAGGTCGAATTGATTAGCACTTACTGCAGACGTTACGAAGATTAAATGTCCAAAAATTTACAAACCACCATTGGAGCTCTCACCTCCCGTGTATAACGTGAAAGAGGAGGAAGAAGCGGTTCACTTGAACCGGCTTCCTTTGTTTTTTTTTTCGGTTCGGATGAACCGGTTCAACAAAAAGTTGGTTTGCTTATATATTTGTATATAAGGCTATTTATTTAATTTTGAAAAATAAATAAATACTATAAAAGATAAAATCCGACAAACATGTATATATCCTTTGTAAATAAATAAATAAATAATCAAATAAATAAATAACTTATGGTGAGTGTCTTTAAAATAATTATTTCCAATTATATTTTATAACATAAATATTTATTAAAATTAACTTTCAAAGTTTATAATCCATATTATCAGAGTTATAAATTAATTTTAACCTTTTCATTATCAAATAATTTAAATATCATAAGTCGGATCATAAATCATACTTATTTACGAAAAATAATATCATATTGGATATATATTGAAATAATTATAGTAACACACCATTCAAATAAAATACTGAATTCACTTCAAACATTATCTTTCTAAAATTAATTATTTGAAAATAATACTAATTCTAATAATGATAATAACGATGCTTTATTTTGTTGTTACAATAATAATGTCAACTGAATTTTAAGTTCAAATTACGAAGAACGGAATGATAAGGTATATACTCTGCAACAACTTCTAAAAATTCTTTTATTAAAAAAATTCACCCTATTTTTATTTACAGAAATACCCAAAAATACTTTGGGGTATTTCATGAACTTGGGACCCACAACAACATCAGTGCTGACTGGATGGGACGCAAAAGAAAAACGCGGACTGAGGCCGCGTTTTTCTGTGTTCTAGAAAAACAACGTCAAAGATTCTTATTCTTTGAGTGTGTTGCTTATAAAACGCGGCCTGAGGCCGTGTTTTATTCAAGCCTCCCCTGTTAAGATCCGCCCTAATCTGTTGAGGGAATATGAAGGTTGAGGGAATATGAAGGTGTGTATGAGTCCGAGTAGTTCACCATTACTCCTCTTTCCTTTCCATTTGCTTCTTCCTCATATGAAGCTCTCAAATTCCTAGTGCCGGTTAACTGCATCAACGCTTCAAATTACATATTGTCTCATAGTTGATCAAGGTTTGGCTAAGGTTAGTTTTATACTCTTATTTAAGTTTTTCACTTTTATTTGAATAATGAAGAGGTTGGGAATCCTTAATAATCTGCTATGTGTGCTTAAGATTATGTGTTTTGAATCTTTAATTATGAGGTTGTTACTATTATGATTATGATGTAGGATTATGTAGTTGTGTTATTGCTTTTCATTTTGTTGGTCGAGAATATAATTGTGTTATTGTTGAGGATATTTGTTGAATTATATGAACTTGTACTTATTATCATGAATAACTTGTTTCACTTGTAGGATTATTTAGTTAATATTTGTTGATGAAATAGATTGAAATATATGAGGGCGTTTGTACAATTACGCATTTTAATTTCATTGTACTTAATGACAAAATAGTTTAATATTTATGATAAACTAACATAATGTTAATTATATTATAGGATGAATGAGTATAACAACACATCTCAGCAAGGGTTCGAACAAGTGAATGAGATCTATGTTGATGCTCTTGGTGTTGATCACGAAGACGACCTGGATGATTCTGAAGAGGACGATGATGCCACTAGGGAGGTGGAGATTATGGAGGAGGCCTCTAATCCGAATTGGAATATTGTTGAAGCTGATCCTATGATAACAACTTCATGGCAAGGGCTAAATTCGCATGTACAAGTAGATGACGGAAGACAGTTTTTTCGTGGACAAATGTTCAACTCTCTGGAGGAGTTGAAATGTGAGTTGACCGAGTATTCTGTGCGTATGAATAAGCCGTACAAGACAAAGAAGGCAAGTCCGGAATGGTACACAGTTGTTTGTGACAGGAAGGACAACTGTGGATGCAGTTGGCCACTGTCTACTCATCGTATTGATCAAACTGTTGATATGTGGATGGTCGTCAATTACAGTGGGCCTTATGAATCCAACTGTGTTGGAGAGGTTTTGCAGTTAGATAATCGTAATGTCACCTCAAGTTTTATTAGAGGTGAGATTCTTGGGTTTCTTCGCAAGGATCAAGACACGAAACCAAGTACCATACTCGAGCATCTGACTAAAAGATATGGGATCTGTGTCTCATACATAAAAGCCTAGAGGGCCAAACAGAAAGCTATTGCAGAGATTTATGGTGATTGGGAGGAGTCGTACACGGAGTTTCCTAGGTTCATGGCTGTGCTATAAGCTACAAACCCGGGAACAGTGGTGGAATGGTGTAATCTGGATTCTCCAAATCCACATGAGAAGATATTTGGGCGTGTGTTCTGGGCTTTTGCACCGTCGATTGCCGGGTTTGTACATTGTCGGCCTCTGATATCGATCAATGGCACCCATTTGTATGGAAAGTACAAGCATGTTGTGTTAATGGCAATGGGAGTCGATGCAAATGATCAAATTTTCCCTCTGGCATTTGCAGTTGTGGAGAGTGAAAATGGAGATAGTTGGGCTTGGTTCATGGATTGTATAGGGCGCCACGTCACTCAGAAACTTGGATTATGTGTTATTTTAGACAGACATGATGGCATACTGAAAACCATTGAGGAGCTGCCCAGATGGAGTGCGCCGAGTGCACATCATAGGATATGCATTCGACACTTGAAATCCAATGTTAACTCCATGTTCCACGATCGTAAGGTGAAAGACATGGTAGGCTGGACAGCTTACCGGTTTACCACAAGCGGGTTTGAAAAGGGGTGTCGTGCCCTCCAGCAGATGAACAGTGATGCTTGGGAGTACTTATCTGCTATTGAGCCATAGAAGTGGGCGATGTGTAAGGATGGGGGAGGGGGGGGTGAGATGTGGTGTTATGACTACAAACTTATCTGAGGTTTTTAATGGTGTGTTGAAGGGTGGGAGGAGTCTTCCGATCACAACTCTTGTTCGCCAAACCTTTTATAAGGTCAACAGTTACTTCGTGAAGAGAAGAGGGGACGCTGGTACTCGCATCTCGCAAGGTTTCCCATTGACTCAGGCGACTGATGACAAGATATGATCACTTATTGAATCTACAAGAAGTGCACATGTCACATCATTCGATCTGCAGAATGGAATATTCGAGGTCATTTTGAACCCGCGGGGATCACAAGGTAGGGGAAGTGGGAGGGCATACACAGTGAACTTGCGTCGTCAGACATGTACATGTGCCAGTTGGAAGTTGCTCAAGATCCCTTGCGCACATGTCTTGGCTGTTTACAGATATCAGAGCATGTCCTTCGTGCCGTTAGTGGACAGGTACTTTACATCGGAGTTATATTGGTTGACATACCAAACAACATTTATGCCAGTGGGTGAGCCATTCAACTGGCCAGAAGTGGGAGGTCCTAGGTTGGTCGCTGATCAATCGCGTTTCCGAGATGTTGGGCAAACCCCATCACGAAGGATTAGGAATGAGATGGATGTAGGAGTCCCAGGTCAAGTGCGTTGTGGCAACTGTCGAGGGTATGGGCACAACAAACGATCTTGCCCGAGTCGGCCGGGTCCATCCGGTTCGTGATCGTTATGGTGCTCCAACTAGTGTTATTATCATGTTATTATCTGTCAAGAACTTATGCTATGTCTGTTTCTCTAATTCTCTGGTTGGTTGAATGATTAAACTATTTATCCTTCAACTATATTGTCTTTTTCTCTATTTTGCTTGTAGGTCAAGCACATAAAAAACTAATTCTAAATTAACCTACAACATCCCAATGGTCTCAATCATAGTAAACTACAACATCACAGTGAACTTACATTATCTGTTCAAGCACACAATCATAGCAAACTGCAACAAGTTAAACTAGAAAAGAGTCAAGAACAACATCACAAAATAAAAAACAGTCCATCTATTGATCATCCTCAACCTCCTCCGCCTCGGCTTGGCAGTACAAGTTGGGGTCTGGTATAGGACGAGCTGGAGCTGTGGCACCGTACCAGTTGGAGGGATCAGGATACACGATCCGCCCATGATGAAGAGGCGGGGTATTCAAGACAGTAGGAGCAGGACCATACTGTGTCGGAGTTGAGCAAGAGGCGACAAAGGTCAACTAGGGGAACATAAATCGTGGTTGGTTGTATGGATCCATCATGAATAGAGGTGTGCCACCAGGAGTACCGTATGATGGGTACGAAGGAAATACCATCGATGCTTGGGTCTGCATCTCAGGATGGGAGGACATTCCATACCCTGTGGATGGCGTCTGTGCTTGAGATGGTCGCTGCATTCTGCGTCTAATCGGAATGCGTGTTTGTGTGGGGTTGTAGGACACTTGACAGAGAAGCTGCGATCCATGTGATGTCATGTAGTTGCAATACTCATCCACTTGTCCCATCATTGAGTTGTACTGGTGTTGGTCATATAAATTATGCGATTGTTCCGCAGTTTGGTTTGCCCTTGCACTAGCATCCATCACGAAGTTTCCCTGGACAAAAAGGTAGAGTTATGATGAAACCTACATGACATTTGTCTTCATGACTTGAACAAGTGCAAAAAAGGAAGCATGTAATCACTAACCATCATGTGGTAATCAGGAGCCACAGGTTGATATACCCCCGTCGTTGCAGTAATTGGTGGGCTGATCAGGCGTCTGGTGATATGTGTGTACCAAGACATATACTGTGATGTAGCCTCATCCTCGTCTTCCACCTCAACAACATCATGAACTGAGCTTTCCCGATCGTTCCACAAATGTATCCATTGTGCATGAACCTCGGCCCAGTTGTGGTCGTGTTTCCCCCTGCGATCCATCTTGTGCAACGCCTCATCATATGCGCATGTTGGGGGGATCACTTGCACATCCCCAAACTGGCGAAATACCCGCCGAATGTGACTACGATAGTTCTTAATTCTACCATATATAAGGATGAGAAGTGACAATAAAACTGACTAATCTGATCTGAAGCTTGGCAATCGAATGCATCTCGATAGTACATCAATGTCTTCGGGGTAGTTACATAAGAGTATGAGCAATGCAACCATCTCATAGCCAACGAATCCTCCCTATCTACAAATCGAGCACTAAATGGGGGAGGTTCTGAACCATAACATGTCTTCTTCCTTTTCTCTTGTCTTCTAGCCCTCCGAATTGCATTATGGTCATCACCTTCACCGAGTGGGATAATGTTGTGTGGTCGTCCAATGGAGATGCGCTCCCAGGCAAACAACTAGTATTATTGTAAAGGTAATAAGTTCACGAGTTTATTGAATGCAGAAATGTAAAATGAAGTAATTATCGTACCTGTAGTAAGATGATTGGGCCTACGATCTCAACTTTCCCTCGTTCTGCAGCTCTACAAAGTTGCCGATAGAGGAAGGCCAATGTCGTA
Source organism: Persicaria maculosa (assembly GCA_963922045.1). Taxonomy (NCBI): domain Eukaryota; kingdom Viridiplantae; phylum Streptophyta; class Magnoliopsida; order Caryophyllales; family Polygonaceae; genus Persicaria; species Persicaria maculosa. Next base: position 42,827,991 of record OY998258.1, read on the forward strand.
CTACCCCAATTGAACTGGCTAGCAGTCTCCAAATTCGCTAGCAGTGGGAGGTACAACAATTGTACTTGACCGCCACTATTTTCCGCGAACATGACACTTCCCATTAGCAAGAGAATGTACGCCCTAGCCTGGCACTGCACAACATGCTCATCCACATCTTCTGGTAAGGGCACCATTAGTTGTCTTAGCCAGGCCACCTTCACCGACGAACCCCTTATCTGATTTGGCTAGGGTCTTTGCCCAAGGAGTGTTTCAGCAACGGCTGGCCAATCGTAGCATGTACTTCCAGTAACTGCAAGACCGTCAACACGTAGCCCCAATATAACTGAAACATCCGGAGTGTGATTGTGGTATCCCCTACGTTCAAGTGGAAGGTGTGGGTCTCGGGTCTCCATCTCTCTATCAACGTCGTGATTAACTCGTTGTCTAGCTCGAACCCAGACCCAAGCTTGTAGATGCATTCGAATCCTGCGGCCTTTATGTACTGCATGACTCTCTGGTCTGGAGCTAGATCTCGCCCAAACTTACGCAAGTGTAGTCTATGTTGGATGACACCATTCGTCTACAAATATAACACTGTCAAACATTAGTTTTTTTTATCTATTTGTACCGTTTTATGTAATTGTAAGGGTGATAACAACATGTACTTACATATTCTTCTCTATTCCAAACATCAGTTGACCTATGGAGATGCTGTCTATGGAGGACCTCATTCACCAGCGGACCGGGATTCACTTGCATTGCCATTTGTACCCTAACACAGAACATAATTTGTTCAGAATGACTGAATGAAATTCTGAATCTTAATTTTGTATTTATACAATTCAAAAGTAGTTATCCTACAACCCCTTAGCAATTAAAATCCCCCTATTTTTATTTTTACCCTAATTCAATTCTAAGCTTCTATAATTTTTTTTTCCTATACAGAATCTATTCTACTATTATTTTATGCAATCAATAATATTTTCTAAAGCTATTCTACTATTATATAATACCATCTTTCAAGTATATATACACAATCAAAATTTACTCTTCTATTATTTCATGACACCTAAAATAAATTCTCTTCTACTAATCATACAATCTTTGATATATGACAAACAGTACACAATTCTGGATCTATAATAATGTCTAATATATATTCGTTAGAAAAAAACATACAAATATCAAATTTTTGTATCAACTATCAAAACATACCACTATCAAATTTTTGTATCAACTATCAAAACATACAACTATCAAAATTTTGGATTAACACAATCACAATTTTAGATCGGATCTACAACTATCACACAATTTCGGCTTTGTAATAATCACTAATCAACAATCAAAAACATACAAATATCACACAATCAACAATCTACCCCTCATCCATATTCGAAAAAAAAAACGCACCTCTCGCCCAACGATTTGGAAGAAGAAGGATTTGGATGAAGAAGAAGGATGATTACACGAGGAGGGGAGAATGAAGGATAGGTAGTCGGCCTTCAAACAAAACCTCTCGCCCACCTCTCGCCCTTATGCTATGGCCGGACGAACGAAGAAGATGAAGTGGAAGGAGGCGGTTTGCCTAGGGTTATTTCAAGGAAAAACGCGGACTGGGCACGCGTTTTATGTGCAACCCACCTACCCCATTTATTATCCTTTGGCCACATTTTTTTTTTTTTCCGGAAAATTCAGAGAAACGCGGCCTGGGGCCGCGTTTCTCATTGTGTCCCTTCCAGTCAGCAACATTAGTTGCTGTGGGTCCCAAGTTCAGACTAGAGACGCGGCCTAAGGCCGCATTTCTATTACCACATAGGCAATCCTCTCTCTGAAATAAAATTAATTTTATTTCTAATTAGAAACACGGCCACATGTCGCGTTTCTTTCGTAACTTTCAATTTCCCTCCCGGCGCCCAAATCTCTTTTCGGGTTTGTTAATAAAACGCGTACTGGGACCGCGTTTTTCTGATTGACCTGCAAAAAATGAATATTTTTGTAATTTGTTTTAACCTTTGAATATTTAAGTAAATATTTATTATTTTATGAATATTTCGAAAAAAAATTCATAAATTTATACTCAATAAAAACTTATAAAATTAACATCATAGTATAACTCACGATTCCGGGTGTGTTTGGATTCCATTGCATTTTCATTATAATGCAATTATTTTACATCGTTTTATGTGTCCGTTTGTTTGTAAAAATAAAAATCTCGTAAAAACCGAGATAAAATCATAATTTAAACAAATAATCACATAAATCGAGATAAAATAATTGCATTTTAATTAATATATCGTGGAATCCAAAAACATAATAATTTAAACACCTTAAAATTTGTGTTAATCAAACACCGTCTTATGATTTTGCATTATAAACATAATGATTTATCGGATTGCACATGAATTCCCAAATCTCCATAATAGAACGTACTCAAAAGTCCAAAACATTACTTTTGTCTCCACGATAGAGTTCCTTCTAATTATGATGTGATCAAATATAAATTTTAGAATATTATTGTTATAACTTACTGTATTAAAATTAATTTTGTTTATGGAATTTTTTTTACGTATTATGCAAAGTATTTTTTGTTTTTGTATTTTTTTATATGTAATTATGTGGAGTTTTGTATTGTTACTAATGAGAATATGATTTTTTTTAATTTAGTAAGTTAGGAAATTTAAAGGATCTGATTAAGAAATTCTGATTTTTTTTAAAGTACGGAGCATATATTTTATGAGAATAAAAGGTTAAGGGACCCATAATAAATTAATTTATAAAAAATTGTTTGTTAAAAAAGTGAATTGATATTAAATAAATTTATTATTGAGTAGATGAAAGTGATTTGAATTCTTAACTTATTCCCTTAAGATATGGCATATGTTAGAGAAACATGAAAATAAATATGATTAAACAATCATAAATATTATAGATTCCAAAATCCACCAAATTTACAATATACTAATCAAGTTTTTATTGTAAATTTGATGGGTTCATGAATATTAAAATAGGAAAACATCAAATTGATTTCATGGTTTGATTTTGATATAGCAAGTGAGTTGGAAAGAATATTAAAAAAAAACATTTGGATAAATTAGTTTAATTGTTAAAATTTTAAATTGAGATAATTTTTTTAAATGAAATGTGGAGCCAGATTTAAGAAAAGAATGAAACGTAGGATGATTGAAGGAGAATTTACCATGTGTCATCTTCAACATCTGTTTTAGTATTATTATAGATAGATAGATATAGGTTTAGATTTAGATTTAGATAGTAAATATGTTAAGAATAAAATAATAAAAAATGCGATTGATTTAAAGAGATAAATGGAAGAATAAAAATATTAATTAAAGGAAATATATAATTAAAAAAGGGCAAAAAAACTTGATTGGTGGGAAGGAGAGGATTAAGGCCGGAGAAGCTGACACATAAGCCTTAAATATTCTAAATTAAGAGTATATATAGACGTAGATAATTAGCAAATATGTTAAGAATAAAAGAAAAAAATGTGATTGGTTTAAAGAGATAAAGAGAAGAATAAAAAAAATATTAATTAAAGGAAATAAATAATTAAAAAAAGAAAAAAAAAACTTGATTGGTGGAAAAGAGAGGATTAAGAAGAAGCTGATAGATACGTCTTAAGTATTCTAAATTAAGAGTATATATAGACAATAAATAAATTTGAGTTTTTTTTGAGCAAAAATCAAATGTGAATATCATTCATACACAACATCCTTAATTAAAATGGTACTAAAGCTTGTTCAGAAATGAAAACAGCATTGTTTGGTCTAATATTCACTACTAGAAATTTGTGATTTAACATCGGTTAATAGCCGATGTCTTTCAAAAAAAAACCGATGTCTATGTGGGTGATGTAAAAAGTCAAAAGTTTTTCACATCGGCTAATGACCGATGTCTATAATACTTATAACATCGTTTTTAAATATAAAACCGATATTTGTAATACTTTATAACATCAGTTATATTGTTTTTAACATTTTTTTGATAGACTTGGCTCTTGATAACCCTTGTTATTTTGTATTTTTAGGCCGATGAAGATGTGCATCATAACACAATTAAGCCAATGGACATCGATATTTTGAAATTAAACGATGTTTTAATATGAAATAGACATCACCTGTATAGAAATCCTACATAGGTATATTCATTTTCTCTCTATAATTTATAATATTATTTTTCCACTCAAAATTTGGCTATATGGAATATATACAAAACCGATGTTATTTGGATATATTGAAATCAGTTTTGGTTTTAAAACCGTTGTTTATATGTAGTAAAGACATCGTAAATTATTAATGAATCAGATGTGTTTTAGGTCGTAAAAATGACTCCATCAGCATTCAACAAACATTTTTGCCAACCTATGGATTTTTCGGAGTTGTTGTCCCTTCTCGCCCCTTGGAAATGTGTTGCATTGGAGCATAGTCATGACCGGCAAGCGGTCACTTTCAACCCAAATCTTCGGCAGTCCCTGTTGTAGACACAACTCCAAGGCCCACACTATACCCACTGCTTCCACCGGCTCTGCCTTGTCCGCGTCTTGCGTTCTCTTAGCAGCTGCAAACAACAGCTCCCCTGTGTGATTACGTGCGACACAACCGATGTTGTTCCCCTTGATGCACATCCTCCACTGCGGCGTCGCTATTAATTTTTGTGAACCCCGCCAGCGGCTTCTCCCAATCCAAGTAGATAGCTGCTACTCTCTCCTGTCGGCCATGCCCAAGATCTTTTCCCCTGTTATATTCGGACACCCATTGACCCACCATCCTCGCCAAATCTTTCGGTTCCAACTTATTGAGCCATATTAGCTAGTTGGGCTGTTAGGTTAGTTGGGCTCTACAGAGAGCTGTTGGAGGCTCGTCTGTAACCGGTCATGTATATATACGAGAGATATGTGTATTTGTAAATCACTTACTTCATTCTGGGTAATGCAATAGAAAATTCCCAATTCCTCACGTTTACTCTCACCTTCCTCACGAAGGTTATGAGTTGATCATTCCAGATCTGGTTCCTTCAAATCAATTTCTCGATTATATTTCGCTTATGCAAATCTCGGATCTCAATCAGCTCCTTGTCACGGTATCAGAGCGATGATCTAGTTGGAAGAGGTTAGAATCGTTCGATCCTTTCTTTTCTTCTGATTTCGCTGCTGGCTGTGAAGCATCTGAGATCTGCTTGCTGCGATCTCGTTTTTTCTATTTCTCTGTTGTTTCTATGTTCTGAGATCTGATTGTGTGCGATGGAGCAAACTGGTGAACGTGTTGATCAGGAAGTGGAGAATCAGAATGATTCTCAGATCAGTCGTCGGAATTTTAGCGTGAATCATGCTGATCCGCTATTTCTGTCGAACTCTGACCACCCTGGGATGCAACTCTTGGCATCTCAGTTTAATGGCTTGAATTTTCATAGCTGGAAGAGATGAGTGCGTATGGCACTAGGAGCTAAAATGAAACTAGGATTTATAAATGGAAGTTGTGCTAAACCTCTGGAAATAGATGATGATTATGATCAATGGCTAAGGTGTGACTATATGGTTATGAGCTGTCTCATAAATTCCATGAAACCTGAGATTGCTGAGACCTTCATTTACGTCACGTCCGCAAAGGAATTGTGGGACGAGATTCAGGAAAGATTCGCTGAATCGAATGCTCCGCTTGTCTACCAAATCAAGTGCCGCATCACTGAGATTAAGCAGGATAATTCTTCTGTCGCTGAGTACTATGGCAAATTGAAGAAAGCATGGGATGAACTTCTTGAACTCGAGAGCATTCCAATCTATCGTTGTGGAGGATTGAAGGCATGTTCATGTGGAATTCTCAAGCTGTTAGTTGAACGGGAGGCCATTAACCGTCTGATGCAGTTTCTAATGGGGTTGTCTGATGCATTCGATCATACTCGCCACAACATTCTTGCTATGGATACTCTGCCTACGGTCAATCGAGCTTTCCACATGACAGTTCAGGCTGAGCGCTAGAAAGGTATTATTAGTGGATCTCAAGCTCATGATGTGTTGGCTGCTGGTAGGTCTTTTCATAACTCTGGATCTGGCAAAGCTTTTGGAAATGTCAATGCTAATTCCGGATCTAATGTCGCTTCTGGATCTGGATCTGTCCAAAGTCGGGGTACTGATCAGAAACGGGACTCGAAGAAGGCTAAAACTGACAGGTTTTGCAATTATTGTAAGGAAAAAGGCCATTTCAAGGAAACTTGCTTTAAATTGGTCGGTTTTCCTGAATGGTATACTGGCCCTAAGCAGAAGCCTGATCAGAAATTTGCTGGAAATATTCAAGATATGAACATGGATTCAGCTTCTGGTTCTGACAAGCAGCCAACATCTGTTGGTGCTTCGACTTCAAGGGATGATTCTCACTTGGTTAATGCAGTGGTTGCCGAGGTTCTTCGTGTTATCAAAGGTAAGGGGATTGCCGATGGCAGCAGCGCAGAACCTGATCACCACAGCTATGTGAACTTCGCAGGTATGGTTGCTAGACCTATGAATTCTGGCTTAAGTTCAACTACTCGTGTTACCTGGATCATTGATTCCGGTGCTACGGACCACATCGTGTTTGACAAGAGCATGTTCCTTGAATTTCATGAACTTGCCAAACCAATTGTGGTCGGCTTTCCTGATGGGATCACTCGAGTTGTGAAACATTCAGGAAAGGTGCGATTGAATGACAAGGTTGTGTTGCACGATGTGCTGTTTATGCCTCAGTTCAAGCACAACCTCCTGTCAGTTTCTAAGTTGCTTGATGAAGATGGTTTTGTTTTCATCTTTTATAAACACAAGTGTGTTCTGCAGGCCATTTCAACTAGCAATGCTATAGCAGTGGGTCACCGATCAGCTGGTCTCTACAAGTTTACAGAGTTTTCTTGCTTTCCACATACTTCTTCTGGCATCAGACGCATTGGGGATCCATCTGCGTATGCATCCTCTTTTAGTTGCACTGTTTTTCCTACCAATTCAATAAGCCTAATTCATGCTAGATTCGGGCATGCCTTCTGGTCTAAGCTGAGACACTTTGGCCTTGGGAAAGTGGATGTTGCTTCCCTTGATTGTGAAACTTGTGCTTTGTCGAAAATGCATAGATTGCCGTTTGGTATAAGTACTTCTATAGGTGAGCATGTTTTCGATCTTGTCCACATGGACCTTTGGGGTCCTTACAAGGAAGCCTCCATATGTGGAGCTCGTTACTTCCTTACAGTACTCGACGATCATTCGAGGAGTATTTGGACATTTTTAATCCATAGCAAAGATCAGGTGTTTAGCCTGATTACTGGATTTTTGAAGTATGTGGTTACTCAGTTCAACACAAGGGTCAAGGTCCTTCGAACTGATAATGGTACTGAGTTTATAAACTCAAGGGTGGAAGATCTGTTGGCTTGCAATGGCATTGTTCATCAGAGGTCTGTCCCCGGAGTGCCTGCACAGAACGGGAGGGTGGAGAGAAAGCACCGTCACCTCATTGAAATGGCTCGGGCTCTTCGCCTATATTCTGGGCTTCCTTTTCGTTTCTGGGGTGAGTGTGTGTTGGCTGCCACTTTCATCATCAATATCCTTCCATCTTCTGTGCTTCATCACAAAACTCCATACGAGACACTTTTCCAGAAATCTCCTGATTACGGCTGTTTGAGGGTTATTGGGTGTCTCTGTTATGCCTTAGTGGATAAATCACAACGAACCAAGTTTGATCCGGCTAGCAGGAAGTGCATTTTAATAGGATATCCACCTGGGCAAAAGGGGTATAAGCTTTTTGACTTAGAATCACATAAGGTGATCACCTGTCGAGATGTGGTTTTCAAAGAACACATCTTTCCCTTCAAGTCTGATCAATCTCCATCTGCTATTCCTCCTGCTGATCCCTCTTTGCCGTTGGTTTCCTTCGGTGATGATGTTCCATTTCCTTCTTTATCTAGACCCTCCAATGCGACTTCTCAGCAATCCGCAACTGATAGGCTTGTTGCTGATCAACAAGAAGAACTTTCTATTGCTGCCAGCCCTGATGAATTCAGGTCGGGTTTCCCTTCTCTTGCACCAAGACGGGTTGTCCGACCTGCACACCTCCATGACTTTGTTGTGGGTACTTTGCCTACTCGACGTCCTAGTACTAGGGCTGGGCAAAAGTTGGATCGGACCGGAATCGGACCGGGACCAGACCGGAAATTACGGTCTTTGGATCGGACCGAAGTATTACGGTCTGGTCCACGGTCCAAGAAAATTTGGATTCCGGGTTCCCGTCCAAACCCGGGACCAGACCGGAATTTCCGGGTCGGACCGGAATTGGACCGGATTTGGTTGATTTAAAAAAAAAAAAAAAAAAAGAGGTGCTGCGCTTACCTTTTATGACCTAGCCCACCCAGCCGCTTCTTCAATTCTTCTCTACAGATTTCACCGTTCACCGTCTCTCTCTCTCTCTCTCTCTCTCTCTCTCTCTCTCTCTCTCTCTCTCTCTCTCTCTCTATTCAGACTTCTTTGTTCTCGCGGCTCCGACGCTCCGCTCCTCAGTCGGCCTCCTCCCTTCGTCCCTCGAGCTCGCCATTCCGCTCCTCCCTCCACCCTCCTCCTTCCGTCCCTCGTGCTCCAGCGCTCCGCTAGCTCCTCAATCGGCCCTCCTCCCTCCGTCCCTCGTGCTCTTCATTCGGTCGCTCTGCTCCTCAATCCGCCCTCCTCCCTCCGTCCCTTGTGCTCTGAGTCTCCGACGCTCCGCCCTCCTTGCTGTTCGCGGCTCTGTTCCACAGTACTAAAGTAGCAAGTGTTCATCTGCCCTCTTTTCACTTTTAGATCTAGGTTTGATTTATGTATATTTTCATAAATTAACGTTGATTTCAGACTTTCATCTTAGATTTTGATTTTGGGGAAATTATAAAAGATTGTTGTATTGCTGTCAATGGGCTTTCAATCTTAGATTTCAATTCCAGAATTTCAATCTACTTTCAATCTTAATCGAGGGTTAGAAAAATCAATGGATTGTTGTATACTTGTATTGCTGTCAAAATGTAACCCTCCCCAAAAAAGCAGAACAATGTGTAACAAGGATGAATCCGGTCCAAATGATCTTTTCGGTCTGCGGACCGGAAAACCCGGGACCATAATTTTCGGTCCTGGTCCGATCCGTGGTCCAAGTTTCCAAAAATTCCGATCCGGTCCAGACCGGATGCTCAGCCCTACGTCCTACTACTTCTACTGAATCTCTGTCTGCTGCCTTCACAATCGTCAAGCCTGCTGATTTGTAGCTATACTCTTCAGATTATATTCATTCATTGTACAATGTGCTTACAGTGGTTGAGCCCACATCTTATGCTCAGGCTCAAAAGGATCCAGCTTGGGTTGCAGCGATGCAAAAGGAACTCGATGCTTTAGAAACTAATCAGACATGGGTATTGTCTTCCTTGCCCGACTGGAAGAAAGCTATCGGGTGTAAGTGGGTTTATAAAATTAAATTCCGTTCCAATGGTGAGGTTGAGCAATTCAAGGCTCGATTGGTAGCGAAAGGGTTCAATCAGATCAAGGATAGAGATTATAAGGAGACATTCTCTCCGGTTGCCAAGTTAACCACGGTCAGATTCCTCTTGGCATTGTCTTCGATTAGGCGATGGGATCTTCATCAGCTCGACGTGAATAACGCCTTCCTTCACGGATATCTTGATGAAGAGATTTATATGACACCTCTCCCTGGCTATAATCGAGCTACGACAGGGCAAGTGTGCAAGCTTGTTTGTTCCTTATACGGGCTCAAACAAGCTAGTCGGCAGTGGAATATCGAAATTACCAAGCATCTTGTCAAAGCTGGGTTTGTGCAATCCTCTCACGATTACTCTCTGTTTGTCAAAGTTCGTAATGTTTTATACACAGTCATCCTCCTCTATGTCGATGACATGCTGATTACGGGAGATGATTGCTTCTCCATTGGTGACATTAAGCGCTCATTGGATGCTGCCTTCACCATTAAAGATTTGGGGTTGGCTCGGTATTTTTTAGGCATGGAGATCTCTCGATCCAAGTCTGGGATTCTGATTAATCAACGGAAATATGTGATGGACCTTCTATCTAATTCTGCTATGGTGAATTGCAAAGCTGCCAAATTTCCAATGCAACGAAACTCCCATCTAAGTCTTCATGAAGGTGAAGAGCTATCAGATCCTAAATCTTATCGTAGGCTCATTGGTCGCTTGTTATACCTTACCTTAACTCGACCAGATATCGCATTCACGGTTCAACAACTTACTCAGTTTATGGCTCTCCCTCGTGTTCCCCATCTGAAGGCTGCCTTGTTCCTTCTTCGATACTGAAAAGGGACTGTCAACTGCAGCTTGTTCTATCTGGCGTCATCTAGTCTCCAACTTCGGGCATATTGTGACGCCGATTGGGGTATTTGTCGGGATACTAGTCGAAGCATTACTGGTTACTGCGTGTTCTTGGGCGACTCTCTCATTTCGTGGAAGGCTAAAAAACAGAAAACCGTCTTCAAATCATCCACCGAAAGTGAGTATCGGGCTGTCCACCACTGGTGAGGAATTGATTTGGCTAACCGGCTTACTTAGTGATTTGCATATTCCTATCCAATCTTCCATACCTTTGTGCTGTGACAATAAGGCTGCTCAGCATCTTGCTCTCAATCCCTTGTTTCATGAGCGCACTAAACATCTCCGAATCGATTGCCATTTCATCCGGGAGCTTGTGCAGGAGGGTTTGGTGTATACAGTTCATGTTCAATCCGCACTCCAACTGGCTGATGTGTTGACGAAGCCCCTTGGTGCAGACCACCATTTCCGACTATGTTGCAAGCTAGGTCTCGTGTTCTCCCCTCGTCCACCTTGAAGGGGGGGTATTGGGCCATATTAGCTAGTTGGGCTGTTAGGTTAGTTGAGCTCAATTGGGCTCTACAGAGAGCTGTTGGAGGCTCGTCTGTAACCGGTTATGTATATATACGAGAGATATGTGTATTTGTAAATCACTTACTTCATTCTGGGTAATGCAACAGAAAATTCCCAATTCCTCATGTTTACTCTCACCTTCCTCTCGAAGGTTGTGAGTTGATCATTCCAGATCTGGTTCCTTCAAATCAATTTCTCGATTATATTTCGCTTCTGCAAATCTCGGATCTCAATCAGCTCCTTGTCACAACTCAACTGCTTCAAAAATCCTTTTGTTCCTTGCCATCCAAATGGCTTCAATGATGTGCACCCACTTTTGAATCATCTCCTTGTTACTTAATTTCAACACCAACCCAAATCTGTCCAACACCCCAAGAGCGCACTTTGCAAGCTTTTCAAGAGTCGGAAAACACTTTCACACTTCCTTAGCTTTAATGCACTGAAACAGCACATGAACTTCATCCTCCTGCACTCCACAATGGGAACATACGTCACACTGCATTATCCCTCTCTTTTTCAAATTATTCAGATAAGGTAAAACTCCCCTACAAGCTCTTCGCATTAAGTTTTGAACTCGCGGAGCCACCTGCACTTGCCACATTTTCTTCCACAGATGCCCCGACCTAGCTGGATCCAATGTAGAAGCCTCGTCTGTCAATCCGTTATTGGCCATGAGAAGGTGATAGCTCGATCGAAGAATAAATTTTCCATCCCTTGCGTAATGCCATATCAATTCATCCTAGACATCCGGTTCCGTCAGCCTCATTTTCAATACTAACTCAACGTCCATCGACAATAGCACCTCCCTTACAATGTCGTCATTCCAAGCCAATGCCTCCCAATTTATCAAATCGACGACCCTTAAGTCTTCCTCGAAGTTCTAAGGGTTTGCAATAGGTGTAAATCTAGACGGTATAGGGAGCCATGGGTCCCCAAACACATCTACCTTCATGCCATTCCCGACGTACCAACGCAGCCCCTGCACTAACGCTTCTCTCCCCTCGAGTAAGCTTCCTAAAGTGTGTGATGGTTGGAAATCAATTGGGCTTTTAAGAAGGACGTCCGCGGAAAATAACGTGCTTTCAACATCTTTGCTAGCAAAGAGTCCGCCTCTTGAAGTAATCTCCAACCTTGTCGTGCTAGCAAAGCATCGTTAAACATTTCCATGTCACGGAACCCCATCCCACCTCTCTCCTTCTAGATGCACATCCGCTTCCACTTCATCCAGTGGATTTTCTGCTTTTCAGAACCATCTCCCCACCATAATTGGCACATCAGCTGCTCGATATCCCTGCAAAGACCTATCGACAATTTGAAATAGGACATCATATATGTTGGTATCGTCCGTGCAATTGATTCGTTCCTTGAGTTGCCCGAAAATCACCTTCTTTGACCTTCCTACCATTGTAGGCAAACTAAGATATTTTTCGTGCTTCTCAACTTCTCGGACTTGTATTGTATGTTGCAGGACTCTTCGCAGACTCTCACTGACATTAGTGCTGAAAGATAGTTCTGACTTCGCAAGGTTCACTTGTTGACTCGACACCTCTTCGTATTTACGGAGTATATATATGTGTTATTTCCCTGCCCTGTTGACAAGTTGCTCTTGAGAATAAAACGCTATCATCGGCAAAAAAAAAAAAAAAGGTGAGATACTCTCGGGGCCCCTCGAGCTATCGCAATACCCTCTAGCCGACCTTTTTGCTCACTCATCCGGAGCATTCCTGAGAGACCTTCAGCGCACATTAGAAACAAATACGGAGAGAGGGGACCACCTTGTCTCAAACCCTTCTCCAGTCTAAACACATGTGATGGCATTCCATCTATCAATACTGAAAAATAAAAAAGTGATTGGGTTAAAGAAATAAAAGAAAGAATAAAAAATACCCCCTCCTTGAATAGGTAAATAAAGAGCGGTCATTCCGGAATGGTAACTATCCACAAGTCCTTTCCGGTGAGCCATTCCGGAATGGTTTAAAAAAAAATACCCCCTCCATTAATTAAAACTTGACGTTTTACTATTCATGTACGCATTTTTAGGTGTTAAAAACTATATAAAACTAATTTCGGGTTTTAGTCCAAGACTGAGGCCATACCATAAATTCTACTTCGGAACAAAAACATATTTTTTTTAAAAATAAAATAAAATAAAGTGGTCAAGTGGGAGATATGGAAATAAGCCAATATGAAGCCCAATGGAGTTTTTTCCATAGTGTATTAGTAAGATTAATTTGAATATTTTTTCAAAATATTCAAAAAAAAATAATTATTTACAATAATATTCACACTTTCAAAATATTTACGAAAATATTATTTTTTGAAGGGTTGACAGAGAAACGCGGGTTCAAACCGTGTTTCATTCATACTTTATAAAGTTTCAAACTGAAGAAAAAGTGGGGAAAAAAATCCGAATAAAACGCGGGTTGAAACTAGGGGTGGCCACTGGTTACGGGTCAACCCGTGACCCGACGGGTCGTACGGGTCAATGACCCGACGGGTCATTGACCCGGCGGGTCCGGGTCAACGGGTCACCGCGGTGGGGGCGGGTTGCGGGTTAGGGTTAGGGTCAGGGGTTTTGAACCCGATGACCCGGCGGATCATGACCCGACGGGTCAACCCACCATCCCAATTTTATTTTTTTTGAATTTTTTTTTTATGTTTATAATAATTATTATGTATATTATTCTTAGAATAATTCATAATATTCATAATATATAAACTTAAACTAGTTTGCAATGTGCAATGTGGGTCAAAAGCATTATCACCCTTCTCTTTTTATAGATTTGGAAGACTTCCCCTATTCTCACAACTTTCAATGTGGGACAAGACTCTTGTCCCACATTGAAAGTTGAGAGTTAGAATGAGAAGGGATAGATGTATATATATGTGTACCCCATCCTCTCTTAACCCACACTCTTCACTTTAAGCTTTATTTCTTATATTGAAATGAAGTAAAGTATGAGAAGTTTTATATCCCTACATTTATATTATAGTGGATGAATGAAGTTTTATAAAAATATAAAAAATATAAAATTTCTCATGTTTTTTTCCACTTCATATTAAAATGAAATGGATATAAGAAGACATATGTAGAAAAGTCTTTACATATCATTTTTTTTAATTTTTTTTTAGTTGAAAATATTATAAAAAAATAAATTTTTTTTTAATTCGGGAATCCGCCGAGTCAACGGGTCGACCCAGGTCGACCCGAACCCGCCAACCCGTGGAATTCCCGGGTTAGGGTCCGGGTCGCCCTTCCCCGACCCTTGACCCGGCGGGTCGAACCCGTCGACCCGCCGGGTCCGACCCGTGGCCACGCCTAGTTGAAACCGCGTTTTATTCTTTTATTTTTTTAAATGAAAAATAAAAAAGGTAAAAAAAAAAAGAAAAGGGATGAAACGCGGGATGAACCCGCGTTTCTCCTTCCTCCTGAATCCTCTTCTCTCTTCCTTCAAGAGGCGCTTCACAGCCTCCTCCTCCGGCCGTGGCTCTGCCGTCTCCGCGCCTCCCCCTCGTCGCCTTCCACCTTCGACCTTCGATCATCTGAGAGCCCCTCGTCGCCTTCGACCTTCGACCATCCGGGAGCTTCTCGTCGCCTTCGACCATCCAGGAGCCCCTCGTCGCCTTGACCATCCGGGCGCATAAATCGGCGATTTGAGATCGGTTTCGTTGCCTCGACCATCCGGGAGCAAGAAATCGGTGAACTCCGACCCCGTCTTTGTCAATCGGCGTCCAACTCCCCCTCACCTTCCTCCCTCCTTTTGCCCGACCTCAGATCTAGCGCCCGCCCGGAGAAGACGCTTGAAATTGAGGGGAGACAGAGGCCGCCAACGAAGCCGACCTCCACCACCGACCCCCCGGCATCGACGGTGCCACACCCCCGTCCTCCTCCCCCTCACCTTCCTCCCCGTTGCCTCCCTCCCTTTGGCTTAGGTCGAGCAGCTGTCCTGGATCTTCAGGAGGAAGGAGAAGGTCGAAGGGGCTCCCGGTTGATCGAAGTCGAAGGTGGAAGGCGACGAGGGGGAGGCACGGAGACGGCAGAGCCACGGCCAGAGGAGGAGGTTGTGAAGCGCCGCTTGAAGGGAGAGACAAGGGGGATTCTGGAGGAAGAAGAGACGCGGGTTCATCCCGCGTTTCATCCCTTTTCTTTTTTTTTTACCTTTTTTATTTTTCATTTAAAAAAATAAACGAATAAAACGCGGTTTCAACCCGCGTTTTATTCGGTTTTTTTCCCCACTTTTTCTCCAGTTTGAAACTTTATAACGTATGAATGAAACGCGGTTTGAAACCGCGTTTCTCTGTCAACCCTGTAAAAAATAAATATTTTCGTAAATATTTTGAAAGTGTGAATATTATTGTAAATAATTATTTTTTTGTGAATATTTTGAAAAAAAATTCGATTAATTTAATTAAGTCTATTTTTATATTAACCACTTAAAAAATTATAAATTATTTTTTAATCAATTTAAATTTTAAAACTTTTGTAAACAATGAAAACAAAAGGGAAGTGTTTCATAAATATGGTTTTATTTTTAAATCCATGTAATTTTTAAAACTTTGGTAAATAAGATATACAAATCGATCCAACTGGTATGTGGACCTAAAAAAACCAAGGGTGGTATATTACGAACCCGATCCGATCCACTATACGATGTTTTCAAAATTATGCTCCATTGGTTCTGGACCGAACCAGAATATCCGATCAAATCCAATCCGATTGAGCCAACCTAATTCAACCCATAAATAGCCTATTGATCAAATAAATCAAATCGTAATCCCATATGATTTGTTTTTTTATTAGGTAAGAATTTAAGAAATCAAACAACATACTGTCTCACAACTCAAGAGGCCGATGAAGAGGTAAACGGACTAAACGCCAACATACAACACATTAAATAACACAAAACGGCACATGAAATAAAAACCCAAACAACCCATCAGACAACGCAAGAGTCAACGAGCCACGAATGCCGAGATCACGAGAGAGTACGATAACTCACACGGTGTCTCAACGCCGAGAAGGCGGAGAATAGCAACACACCACTAGAAAGCGCAAAATACGTGAAAGTGCGGATCACCGACGTTGCCCCCACCTAAATGAGAAATCTTCAAAGACCACGAACACAACCATGATCCTCTCGATCATACAAGACGTCCAATGCCGCAACCCAACTCGGAATTAATTACACCCACACCAAAGCAACAACCCGACGCCAAAAGAGGAGACAAATATGGGCCAATACAGGGAAAATCAATCATCAAATGAAAATTTGTGTGAAAAATCCGGAACCAACCAGAAAAGTCCGAGAGGAAAACTATGATTTTAATGGGGTCTACCTCGCACCGAGTAGAATCATCGCTTCCTTGGGGCGCTTAAGGTCAAACACTTCATATTACCTAATCGGATATCCAATTCATATCATAATTTTTTTTTGGATATGATTGTAGTCTCATGAACAATCATATCCAAATTCAACAAGATTTTGCACAAATATATGAACAATCATAAAATTTTGTACTACTAAATTTGCAATTTCTCATCATCTTCAACAATATATTCCATTCCAAGGGAAATCGAAAAGGTCTACCAATATATGACAGCTTATAGCTGCACTTGCAATTGTTAGTTGTTACACAATGCAGCAGATTTTGCTGCTTTCAGTAACAAATGGGAGAGCTTAACACCAGCCAGCATCCACCCGAAATTTAAACTTCCAATGTCCCGTCCCAATTCTTCAAAACCGAATAGATTTGAAGATGAATGTCTGTAAAAATTAAACAACAATTATTCATCGCAACCCAGTTACCTGTTTGGGTCGTTGTTGTTGGACAAACTGGCCTTTCCGGCTCTAGTGAAAGCCGGGTATGGAGCTACTGTGTCTTCAAACCAGCAACAGTGGGAGCAGCCCCTCGGATTTTTGCCGCATAAGCGACATATTCACCGTAGTGCATGGTAAATAGCGTGCTCTGGTAACGAGTTAGCTTAATGCTTTTCCTTAGTGACTCAGTGATAACGCCGTTGTAGCCTGCCTTTCGTACTAAGGAGTCAATAGCCTCGATCTTTGTCCAACCTGAAAATTTGAACATTGGAAACCAAATTAGGGCACACCGTTCAGGACGAGAAGAACCTTTACACTCTGTGCAGCTAACTACGGCTGAGATAAGAACAAAACATTATCACCTCCGTGCAACACAATATGTCATTTTTAGCTTTTGACACATTTTTTAAGGACGTGATAAATTCAACTAAAATACTCTTACAGTCATCACAAGTTTTAGCGCATATTTATTGGAAATTTCATGTCGACCCAATGAAGAGAGGGAGTTGGCATGAAAAGACTCGATGTGTGCAATTTTTTATAACAACCCTCATTGCTCACCAGTAATTCATTGCATAAAAAATCTAAAACCAACACTGCTGTGCACGCAGTAATAAACATAAATTGACAGAATACAACTCTTTATGGTGCAACTCAGTGAGGGAACAATATATTCCCTTCTTTAGCAAATAGTGTAATGTTAACTCCTGATCACACTAATAATAAGCAAACTCATGCAGCATCTACCAGAAAAGCCATAGTAGTTGCCGTTTACAACAACAACAACAACAACAACAACCCAGTATATCCCGCGATAAGGCAGAGTCTGGGGGGTCAGGATGTACGCACTCTTTCCCCGAACTAGTCGAGAGAGTGTTTCCGATAGACCCAAAACAATAGGGTATAAATCAAACATGGACACCCTATTGTTTTGGGTCTATCGGAAACACTCTCTCGAGTAGTTGCCGTTTACATGATTGTCAAAATGCCAAACTACGAACTAGCATGAAGAAGAACATAAAGATGCAAAACTTAATCAGCAGATAAGGAAGATGGTGTTTATGAACTTGCAGAAACAACAGGAGGATAAATAACCTTCATGTGCAGCAACCTCAGGCAAGTATGTGGCACTCCGCCTGGTATTATAGTCAGGATCAGTGAATTCAATTATCATACCATGTTTTCCTACCTGCAATAAGAAATAAAAGATGCACAGTCTCATGCATTTTACATTCAAGACAAAGAAAACCAATTAAAAAACACTGAATTCTAGAATAGATATCATTATAAAATTATAGGGTCATGCAACTACTTTCCTCACTTGATGAGAGTGATGGATAATTTAACCAGACTACCAGAGAGATAAAGCAATGACTTGGCAACTTTGTTCTACACATAATAGCACCCACCTCAATGACAAGAAGTTGAGATAAACAAATGAGTAAAAAAATATATATATTATGGATCCAAAAGTGAATGCAAAAGTTACAAACATCCAACTTTAGAAGAAGATGGAAACTAACAGGAAAAGATGACATGACAAACAACAGGATACCATTAGGAACCAAATTAACCACTGAATATGCCAAAATGCTGCGTAAATCCTATATCCTAATCCAATAAGGTTTACACCAGAATGTCATCATATAAGATGGCATGATGAACAACATGATACCATTAGGAATTGAAATGTCATACAAGCTAAATTAATGACCACTCAGTCATAAATTAGAAAAAACAACAGTAAACCACACACGGACAAGAACTCTAACAGGACAAGCACAAACCTCCCAGTCCAGGTAATTAAGCGCAGTCTCGTAATTGACTAATATAGAGACTGTACATTCCAATTGTGGCAATTCTTTAGCCTGTATTGGGGGAAAGCGCCGGTCCCTAAGTGCACTGTATAAAATGCAGAACCAGGTTGATTGAGAAGTGTAGTAAGAAAACAGAGCACTTGCAAAAAAAATAACGACAAAAACGGAAAAAACCAAGAGAATAAAACGCAGTCATTTTCCAGTCAATGAGAGAAAAAAGGATAGAACTATCTTCAAATATGGTAATGACCTTGCATTAGTTAGATTTATAATCAAATTCAACAACATTACATACAGCTAAGGATTCATTGCGCTTCAAAGTAAAGGCAAGTATGTCAAGAGAGAACTCTACCATGAGTCTGGAGCAACACATTACCTCAACATTATCATGAATCAAGAGCCAATTCTTAAAGTGAGATTTAGGCCATGTTTGTTTCACTAATGATCCAATTAAACCTTAAAACAAAGCCTTCTAAGTCCACGAATGGTGGTTGCAACAATATTATCACCAAATTGGTATAGTCCATGTTAACGAATATCTATCAAAAAACTGCCATTCTTACATATTTCCAGAAGAAAAGAGATGGGGAAGGCATACTTACTAGCACAATAATAACATAAATATAATAGAATAATTTTAACCCAAAACAATAAAAGATGGTCGTTAACAAAGTGGAAAATTCATTAAATATATACTGGCAGGCAATGACAAAGGAGGATTAGCAAATGCAAGACAAATGACAGCTATTAGAGGATAAAACAATAAAAGACATCTGCCACTATGAGTCTATGACCCTTAACTAATAGGTTGGTCTCAAGACTCGATTTGAACTTTTACTTCCAAAATTTGTAAAAACATAAGGCAAACTCTGTGCATGACCTAGTGATCAACACTCAAAGCTGACAAAATACATTTGCATGTTGGGGCAAATTGGATTGAAACAACAAAAGGATCACCTGACAACTTAAACTTTCTGAGGAGATGGATTCATGACAATAATTGAACAATTATTCTCAAATTCCAAACACATGATTAGCTTAAATTACCTAGTCAGAGCATAGTCCCTAAAGCCATTTATCAAATGACGAGCCTCCAAAGTTCCAATGCAGCCACGCAAGCGAGGCTCCCCTCCATTAATTACTTTCTTCCAAGTAACAAATAATGGGCTGAATTCAACATCAGCAAGTTAGCTAAAAGATAAAGCAAAATATGTCACATAGAAAGAATCATCAATTATTAGTGGAAACTATGTTCATAGTGTGGTAACTGCAAGCTAAAATTGTAGTGATGACAGTAGAAATTAACTCTATCAATAAATAACGAAATCCAAGGTATCTTCAGCTCCTTAATCTCAATCCACAAGGATCACAAGTGCCAAGCACATAAATAATTGAGGTAATAAAAAAATCCACAACCGATACTGAGAATCTGAGATGGAATGGAATTGCTCTGCATCACTGTCACATGCTTCCTTATAGTTGATCGGCTCATGGAAATAGAAACCTCGGAACGCAATAGAAAGGTAAAATCCTCAATTGGACGAACAGTGAATATAGTCAAAATCAAAAGGAAACAAACACAGATAAATAGAATTGAACTATTGAAGCCATAAACAACAATCAGATACCAAATACGAATTGTACAGCAAGAAAAATTCAAAGCACTGAAGAAAAAAAAAATCGAAATTTTAACAAAGTGTCGAAATTTCAAAGCACTGAGAAAGCGATTACTGGTGACCGTCCTCGAAAGCAGGAGGAGGAGCTTGCTCATTGTTGTAGTGAGAAACGAGAGTGTCAAAGCAGTACACCGCCATCTCTCTATTTGCCGACGCCATCTTCGCGGTATTTCGATCAAATTAAATCACAAATCCGGGAAATTCCTTTCTACAAATTGCCTTCCTTTTCTTTGTGGGAGTAGAAATTAGGAAGATGTTAAGAGTTAGGGGTTGAAGAATCGGAATGAGAGGGATTTAGGAGACGAACAGGGGTCGAATTTTGAGCTTATTCGAGCGATTTCAATGGCGGCTCCTGCTCTCTCGTCTCGTTCGTCTCTCTCTCTCTCTCTCTCTCTCTCTCTCTCTCTGTCGAACACAAATAAAAATATGTCAGCGTAACGAATAATTGAGGGTTCAAAGAAAATAAAAGGGTCAAGGTCTGATACGAAATTTAGGGTAAATTGCGATAAATAGCATCAATTTTTGAAAAATAGTTTAAATACCACACAGTAAGTATTTTAATTAAATTTGGACCAGATTTTAAAACCATATTTTTTTTAACATGAGTATAGTTTATTAATTTTTATATAAATTAAATATTTGTAGAGTTCGTACTATACAAAATCATCTTCCCTTTATTTATTATAAATAATAACTTAAACAATGCGTTCTTCAACCATTAAAACTCTGAGAACGAGTTCTGTGCAGGACTAATTTGACAAATTGGGAATGGAAGAACTATAAGATTCTGGAAGGACAAATGGCTAAACAATGACATTAACTTGTATGATAACCGATTGCACGACCAATTAGAAGAACATGAAACTATTGACCAATACATAAAACCAAACAAAACATGGAACATAGAAAGATTAAAGGAAAACTTTCCTATGAATATTGCCTAGGAGATACTGGACACCCACATCCCTACTAATGAAATCGAGGATAGGTTATACTGGAAAACTAGCAGAAACGGATGGTTTTCTACGGCGAGTGCCTTGGACCATATCACCAGAGCAAGAAGGACTAACTCTGAACCTCTAGACTGGCTCTGGAGAATCGACTGCCCACCCAAAATAAATAAAAAATCTATGGAAAAACGTTCTCAATGGAACACCAACAAAAACTAGACTACGAAACAAAGGAGTTGATGTCCCACTAGATTGCCCTCTTTGTAGCCATGGAGAGGAAGACGCAACACACTTATTTACTGAATGCCAGATAACCTTAACCTTTATTGGTAAAATGGATACACGAATTGAAAGAATAATAAAAAGTACCGATAAATCTAAGAAGGCATAGAAGGATATTATCGCAGAAATATTTTCAAAACTCCCAGCTGATCAGAAATCGACACTAGCCTTTTCCATTTGGGGTGTTTGGACCATGAGGAACAAAATCCTCTTTGAAAATTATGATATAAGGAATATGGAAGAATGGTTAAAGCATACAAAACAATATAGGATAAACTGGAAGAAGGCACGAGTTGAGGAAACAGAAGAAGACAACATTACAATACGACCAAAATACCACCAAAACAGACCAGACACCAGAAAAAAGTAAGATGGGAAAAACCAAAGGATGAGTTCCTGAAACTTAATTTTGACGGAGCCAAGGTAGCCTCTGGACATGCTGCGTCGGGCTTCCTCATCCGTGATCGCCTCGGGAGCGTGGTGCCCTTTGGTGCACGGAGTCATGGCATGGTTTCCGCAATCCAAGCTGAGAGTTTTGGCCTTCATGATGGGCTTCTGGAAGCCGTAAAGATGGGGGTTTCTCGCCTTGAGGTGGAGGGTGATTGTTTGGTTGTTATCAACGCCCTCAAAGGGTCCCGATCGTGCCCGTGGGTTGTTGAGATGTTGATCTCTGATGCGCTCGGCTTATGCAAAGCGTTCGAGGAAGTCACTTGCTCTCATTCCTTCCGTGAAGGTAATCAGACGGCGGATAGGTTGGCGCATCTTGGGCTGATTTCGACCTTTGCTGGGGTGTGATGCCTTGCTGAGATTGATGACATCGTCCGAAAAGACGCTCTTGGTTAGTGGTTTAACCGCGGTTGACCACTCCCAAATTATTGCCTTGTATCAAAAAAAAAAAAAAAAAAAAAAACTCTAAGAGATATGATTAATAATGATTCGATAAATTGAAATGTTTGTGCTATTGGCATTTGGCAACACCAAATGCCACATGGGCATGGGCCGCATGGCCAAGATACAATGAAACACGTTACATATCTCATATGGAGTACAGTTTTTGCAATATTAAATTGTCTTCCTTTCTTAACTACTTATTAAATTGGGTCATTAACAAAATTACCTATTATTTAATTAAATTCAACATAAAGTAACAAAATCACAAATTATTGTTAAAAATGTAGTACAAAATCACTCATTGTTTCCAAAATTTCTAGAAGAACATCAACCATTTATTTTTTAACATTACACATAAGATCCGTTATATATATTTTTTATTTTGTAAAAAAATATCATTATTTATCAAACATTACACGTATATAACCACCCATTATTTACAAAACTTTGCACAAATCCACCATCTTATTATGTGAAAAAAATAGTTAACCTATAAATTACAATATATATAATATATATATATATATATATATATATATATATATATATATATATATATATATATTTATATATATTAGACCATACTTTGCATTAAACCACTCTTTATACTTTAAATTTTGCACAAAACCACTTTTTATAAAAGAAGGGATTATTCATTTTTATTGTTTAAAATACATACAACCTAATAAGACAAGAATGATTAATTTTTGAAAGGATGCTAAAGAGCTTGGTCTTTCAAATATCACCGTGGAAGGGGACAACTCTGCGGTGATCAATGCTTTAAAAGGATGCTGGTCATCAGGTCATGTCTGTGGGAGATTGAGATGTTCGTCACCGATGTTCTTCTCCTCCTCCAGCACTTCGAGGTGGTGTACTTCTCACAGGTCTTCCTTGAAGTCAACAAATGTGTGGATTGTATTCCTTGGTGGTTCCAGACCCTCCCCGCATCAGATCTCCAGACGGATAGAGAACTCAGCACCCTCATTCATCAGGATGCTATTGGTTGGTGGATGGTGGACTACCAGAGTATAGCCCCATCCAAATTATTGCCTGTATAAAAAAAATGATTAATCTTTTATTATATTTTTCTTTTACAATATAGGAAATGATATAAATAAATTTTACTTTTCTTTTTCAATAAAATTCTAAACAAGTATTTGGTTAAATTGATCAATCATAATTTAAAATGTTTCAAGTTAGTGAACTATAGGTTAAATATTGTGTTGGAAAATAACAGGTGCTAATTTTTTTTTTTTGGCAAATAATGAGTGTTTATGTAAAATTGTAAAAACAATAGTTATTTTGTTCTATTTTTTTTTTAAACAAAGGTGACTTTGTGATAAGAATTTTGGAAATAATATGTGATTTTGTTAAATTTAAAAAATAAAGGTGGTTTTGTTACTTTTGTGTTAAATTTAGTAAAATAATAGATAGTTTTGTTCAGTATTAAAAGTAAACTAGTGCAAATGTGCAATCCTCGTGTCATGACATGTTTACATAAAAAAAAACTTATAGTCCATTATAGACTATAGTACATACATTATAATTGTAGGAATTACCAAATGACAATAATTGTGGGGGAAAACTACTATTCATAGATTATTTACGAAAATTTCACCAGGCACAATCATTAACCGTACAAAAATTATTACTATAAAGTTAACTACCTCGTACAATCATTTAGTTTAGAGATAAATTTGAACTGAAATAAAATGAATGAAACTATTTCATTAACTGTACGTATTATTCGATAGTGGTTCTGCAAAAGAAACTGAGACATAAGATACAAAAATAAATGATATAAAATACCAAAATATATAACATAAGATAAACTTTCCTTGAATGTTTTCTTCGATTCGACATTCCAATAGTAGAGAAAAAAATGGAAGTAAATCAAATGAAATAAAACATAATGGAATTAGAAAAATTGAACTAAATAAAAAAAGTGCAATTAAATCAATTTGTCATAATGTGATATGAAAGAAGAGGAAAAAAGAATTAAAAAAATGAAAAGAAAAATAAGACTTAAAACAAAAAAAAAACAATTGAAAGGATAAACGCAATTGGTCAAAATCCCTAAAATGATGGTAAAAATGGCACATCAGTATAAAGTCTTCTATTTTAAAAGTTTATACAGTATATATATAGATGAGTTTTTTGTTAAAAAAAAACAAAAAAAACGTGATTTTATTCATTAAAAGGGAGAAAATATAAGTTTTGGACGTGAGCTGAATTTCTGACAAAATTTAGGAGCATCATTAAGGGAAAAAAAAGAGTATAGGACATTAACCTAAATTATCAAAAACTCAGGGATATCAAACTAAATTTCCCTTGCTTCAATTTGCTCACAAGTGATATACCCTAACAGAAGCGTACAAGCAAACGACGTGCTCTGTTGGGTAAAACGACACGCCATTAGGACTTGAAGAATTAACAAGTCGACTAATCACTTTAATTTTCAACCCTCCTTTTGCCTTAAATGATTAAATTAAATCCCTCTTTTTGGATAAAAATAGTGTTAACAATGACGGATCTAATGTTCCAAAGCTAGTTGAGCGAAAATATTCATGGTAAAGACAGAATTTTAGAAGCTAAGATTCAATTAAGAAAACCATGCCCCAAACATGTAACAAAGCATTTGAGATTTTTATAATTCTTAATTAATTAAACTAATCTAGCGCACTATAAGAAAGTATATCAATTTCCAGATTTTGAAAATAAAAAATTATAAATGCAGTTCACAAGAGTCGAAAGAACAACATGTGGAAAGAAAGCGCAACATCTATTCACTGATTTTGTAAAGACCGGGAAATTTCGGATCTATTATTTTATTTAAATATAATTATTCTTATTGATTTGATTTTGAAATTCGTGAAATTTTGAAAATTTCCATCCTCGGGCGATTGATTTTATTTAAAATATTTCAAAGCAAGTTCCGACATAATTTTGAATCGAATTTCCAAACGGATTTTACTTCCGCTTTTAAGTTTTGAGATTATAAATTGGATTTAATTATATATTTGGCTTCGAGAGCTCCATTTAAATTCTTATTTGAGTCGGGATTTAACCCTAACTTTGTACTTTACAGAGAGCCTAAAAGACTCTAAGGAGTTTGCACCGTGGTGGTTGGAGTAGCTGGGTAGGACCTAGAGACCGAGAGGTAGTTGTCCCCCCCGATCAGTCGTCCCTCGAAGGGCAGCTTCTAGATAGTTTATGTGACATTATTAAATTGGGTCCCAGGGCAACCCCCCTCGAAGGGGATCATATTAATTCTCGTTGATTGCTTATGTGTGAGTGTTAGGCTCACCCTATTTGTGCAATGATTATGGTCGGTACAAATAGTGGGCAGATCGGGCATGGGGGCCCAGTGCGTCGGGGCAGGGGACGACCCCCTCATAGAGTAGTCATCGACGAGACAATTGAGAGAGTTCCGCCACTGGTAGAAAAATAGGCTTTGGCAACGGTGAAATTACTACGGTTCCGTGTCTCCACGCGGTAAATTTACAAAAGTGCAAATTTACCACGGTTCTTAAAGGAACCGTAGTAATACTACACCAAAATTTACCACGGTTATGTCTTAAATCGTGGTAAATTTGCAATATTTGTAAAATTACCACGAGTTCTTAAAGAACCGTAGTAAATCAACATAAAAAATTCAACGGTAATTCATCCTAATTTAACCTAGTCAGCCTTGCTCCTCGCCTCCCTCATTCCATATTTCAGATCTGTGAGCACGACGTTCGTCTTGCTCATCTCCCTCTCTCGATTTTTTTTTGAGTTCTTGCTCAGTTGCTCTCGTTCTCGCTCTGTCTATTGCGCGCATCTGTCTCACCTATAACTATTTTGCTCCTTCTTCGATAGTCTCCCTCGTCTCTCGATTTGGATCGGTGTCTGATCGCTCGGTGCTAATGCCGGCTGCTCCTCTTTGCTGATGACATATCTATCATCTCTTTCTCGTACCTGGTGGCCGGTGTAGTCTGATTTCTCGATATCAACATCGATGGAAAACGGTTGAACAATTGTTTGGAGTCGCTGAACTTTGCGAAGCCGCCTAACCGGATCTGAAGCCAAATCCCTCATAAAGAGGACCTGTTGTCGAACGATTCCATAGAGAACCAGGACCGAGCACTGCCATCACCAAGTCTTCATTCACGAACCATGTTGAGTTCCTGGATTCGGATTTTAGCTGAATAGGTATTATTCCCGGTTTAATTTAGGTTTTTGATTTTGTTAATATTTTTAATTGTTAATTTAAATTAATTAATTTATGGAATGAAATTTGTTTGATTGGATTTATGAATTTTTTTATTGATGGAAATTGGATTGAGATTTGTGGATTGGAAATTGAGATTGAGATTTGAGTAAATTCATGCCTTCTAGGTGTTTGATAAAATGTCTAGAAGAAGAATCACCATTAGAGTTTGAATCCCAAGTTCATGCTTATTAGGTGTTTGATAAAACGTTTAGGAGATGATTTGAGTGGAACTTGACTTTATATTTTCCTGATTAGAATTGGTTAACTACAGATGTCATTTATATGAGGTTTTATTGTTGATCTAAGGTTTGAAGTGGAATTTGATTGGAGTTGGAAAAGGGTATTGGAATTGGGTTTACCATGCGAAATTTTGTTCACTGAATTACTATTACTGGTGCTTATATTCTCCATGGTGAATGGGTGTGAATGTTTCTTACAGGCTTTGAGATTTATGCATAACAGTTCTCATTTCCTCAATGGATACACACACACATAATCGTGGTACCATGTTTTGTAGCTGATCCTAAGAAAACTAAGCATTTGCTTGCACTTGATGGAGCTAATTAAGGAAAGACTCCACTTATTCAAGGCCAACCTTTTGGAAGAGGGTTCCTTTGATGCTAGCATTGCAGGGTGCGTGGGTTTTTTTCATACTGCTTTGCCCTTTTACCATGATGTCAAGGATCCACAGGTTACTGCTTATCTCTTAATTAAATAAAATTCTAGCTTCTCTTGAGATACTGTTAAGTTTTTTGGGTCTGATGTATAGTTTGAGATTCAAGAGTTCAGACAAAGACTTCTTGTTTCATGTTCTTGTTGGATGCTGAATAATACTGTTTCTGCACGGCTCTCGTTTCAGGTAGAATTAATTGATCCAGCAGTAAAGGGGACATGTTCTTGGTTCTGTTGCTGGAGCTTCATCTGTGAAAAGGGTAGTTATGACGTCTTCAGTAGCTGCTGTGGTATACAATGGTAAACCTCGAACACCTGAAGTTGTAATGGATGAAAGCTGGTTTTCAAATCCAGATTTCTGCAGGGAGACAAAGGTGAGAAATTATAATATTTTGCAATATTCTCGTTGAATTTGCATCGATCTCTAGAGGCCTTATTTTGTCTGCTAAAATAATATAGTTACATTACATGTATCCATGTTTCTGTCAATCAATTAAAAGCAAATTAACTCTAGCTAGAAATATAAAAATATTAAGAATGTAGAAATAGCTAGGTGTAGTGATTAGGTGAGGTTTACATTTACCGCTAGCAAATCCCTGACAACTAAACTATGGAAATAGTACAATTTGTTTTGCCTGCCTTGTTTGTACTCACAGCATGACTTGGTACATTGAACAAGTTGTATAACCATAGAAAATATATGGTGGCTTGGAAACATTCGCAATTAGTTATTTCTTACACTTTGTTGTTGGACTCCTTAATGGGGATGAGGGTGCAGTACTTAATGGCTTAAGATGCTCTTCCTTTCATTGACATCAATTCGATCAGGATTTAGACTTTAATAATTAAATGAAGGGCCATACTACAGAGTATCATACTAATGATACACGGTTGCAACTGTATATCTAATTATTAGCTTAATTAGATGGACCATTTTTATTAATCTTTTGATATATGATGCATATACACTTACTGATCTTGGCATCTTGGATTAATCTATATATATATAGGATCTCGATCATCTCTTCCTTGAAGGAAGTTAAGAGATGAAGTTCTTCTTCATGTTTTCTTGTTTTACCTTAAGCTGAATTCTATTATATATGAATGTGCCAATTGGCTGATGATACATGTGTGTTCTCTTCCTAGGTTGTACGTACATGTTGGTTTTACATTGATATAAATTGCATATATCATATATGTTGTCATATCTGTGTGGTCTCTTGAACTAGCTCAGCATGCAAGTTAGAAATCGGATGTTTATGGCTTACTGTTGTGTGGCATGTGAGGTAATTAGTATGATAGTTAAGATTATACTATTATTTTATTCAAGCCTATTAGCTCAAATGGTAGAGCGATGTGTTTATACACAAAGATGTGGGTTCAAATCCCGCATAGGCTACTATAATAACCAGGTAAAAATTACCACATTACATATTTGCTACGGTTCAAAACAAAATTACCACATGCATCTTTACTTCGGTTCACAAATTTACCACGGTTCAAAACAATTACCACACGACCTATTTACCACGGTTGACATATTTACCACGGTTCACAAAGCCTAGAACTACAGACAAATTTACCATGGGTGGGCGATTTTACCACGGTTCTGTTCACGTGGTAAACAAATTTACTATAGCCACTTTTACCTCGGTTCAGAACCGTGGTAAAACTTGCACACGGAACCGAGGTAAAACCGGCTTTCTGTACTAGTGCTCGCCAGAGGTTTCACCCGGGTAGATCAACCGAGCTACATTGCTAGAGATGGTGAGAGATGTTCTTGGAGGACCTCCACCAGTAGCACCTGAGGGTCATATTCGAGCTGAGCAGGCAGCTATACCCAATGCTGAGATTTCAGTAGAGCAGCCCGCTATGCCTGTTGTTGGCGCACGCCCCGAGAAGCGCATCGATTGGGTGAAGACATTAGGACATTGCCACCCACCACACTTTGCTGGAGACATTGGAGATGTGGTTCCGAGAGCTAGACGGTATCTTCGACTTTATCGGCACACCAGCTATTGAGCATGGAGGCTGTCCGTAGGTCTCCTGCAGAAGGATGCCTTCGACCGATGGTCCGTGCACAAGGCGGACCAGGCCAAGTGGAGCTATGAGGACTTCAAAGAATTGTTGCTGAGGGAGTACAGTCCCCTTGAGACTTAGACTGCTCGAGAGGTTGTGTTCTATTGTGGGACCTACGACCTGTCTATCTCTGTTGCTGAGGTGGTTTGCCAGTTCAAGAGAGAGCTGGTCTATTGTGAACACCTGTGTTCTACTGATGAGAGCTGGATTCGATTGCTATCTATGAGGTTATCGCCTGCCGTTCTTCTGCATGCTTCGAGTCTGAGAGCCATTTCCTTCAACTGATTCCTAGAGGTCATTCTTCTTTAGGACCAACAACACATTCTCTCTACAACCGCTTATGCTTCCTCTCGACCTGAGGTAAAGAGGTTGAGATCTACTGATACCAAAGGAGACATGAGAGTCAGAGGAGGATTTTAAGGAAATGCACTGAGAGTATCGTACGCACCACTTGCTCATAGTAGAGAGGTTAGGGTCCGAGCTATGAGCTGCTATGGATGTCATGAGGAGGGACATGTTCTGCAGCACTACCCTATGAAGACAACTATGTGTTATGCCTGTGGGACCCGAGGGCACATATCTTCCCATGGTCAGGGGAGAGGGACTACATCTACTAGAGATCGCGGAGGAGGCAGATGATATGGATGTGGAGGTAGCGGATCGTCTGGATCAGGGTTTGGTACAGGATCGTCTTCAGCAGGACCATTTGGGTCAGATCAGAGGGTAATCTTCTGTAGGTCGCGGTTCTGGCCTGCCCCCACCACCCCGCGTGTTCCAGATGAGGATAGATGATCATTCAGCTCCGAGTGCGGTAGGTACGTACTATATCTCTCTGTGATGCGTGCGTTGTGAGGCTGAGTCTGAGCTACATGGGTGGCCGAGAGATCTTAGGATGCCTCATCCGTATAGGAGAGTGTGAGTGACTTTCTGACTCGAGCCTAATGCCTCTGAAGACGGATGATCTGATTCTCGGTATGGACTTCATGGACCATTATGGAGCAATCATCATCCTTCAGACCCAAACCGTGACCATCTTAGCAACAGACGGGACAGAGCACCAGGTTTGGGGGAGTGACTCCAAGAGAAACGGGGCACTCATCAGTGCAGTTCGAGTAGCTAGGCTTTTGGTTTGGACTAGGGATACATGGGCTACTGGTGTTATGCTTTAGAGGTGAATCGCTAGAGGCCCAGTATGTCAAATGTGCATATAGTAATGTTTGAGACTTCATCGACGTCTTTCACGACGGGTTGCCAGGGCTTCCTCCACAAAGAGACATCGACTTTGCTATAGAGTTGGAGCCCGACACGAGACCGATCTCCCGATTCCTATATAGAATGGCGCCGACAGAGATGACATAGCTGAAGGCTCAGTTGGATGAGTTGACTGAGAAAGGTTGTATTAGACCGAGTGCATCTCTATGGGTAGCATCAGTCCTCTTCATTGCCTTTGTCTCTTGTAGTATACCTAGTCTTCAGGCTCCTGATGAGCATGATCGTTCTCCTCGTCCAACCATAGGCATTATACATGAGTCTGTTAGTCCTGGAGCGGATCAATTTCTTCAATCTTCTGTTTGCCATGATGCTAAATGATAGAGGGATTTTAGTCACCTCAATCCCTATCAAAATAAATCCAAACTAACTAAGTATAGCAAGTAAGTAAGAAATCGATGCCATAAAAAATTAAGTATTCCTAAGTAATATCTATCTACCAATCAAGAGAAAAGAAGTGGTTGAGTATTGAGATTAAATAGAACAAAATAAATTATAAACAAAATAGTAAAGGTAACCATTGAGAAAATAGTTTTTCTTGATTAATTAATATTCACTTTCAACTTTTATTCTGACCATTGATATTCCCCAACTTTATTATCCTTTAGCAACCTATTGTGGAAATTGATATTACTAGGGGTGATATTCGAGCCGAATGTGACTCGAATAAAAAACGAGTCGAGTTGAGCTAGAGCCTAAAAATTACATGAGCTTTTTTTTGGCGCTTAAGCTTCGCTCGCAAGCCCAAACTCCAGCTCGGCTTGATAAGCTCGGAAGCTTTTGAAGATCCACTGTCTTTGCTCTCGGAAGCTTCTGGAGATCAGAGCATGTGTTCGGCTGCCCTTGAAATCCATCGTCTTCGCTCTCGGATGATTCTTTATGTCCTAGTGTTTGTATTTGAAATCCGTTGATGAAAGGACTTCTGTGTTTTTCTATCGATTCTACTAATCTTCATTCAACCCCTTTTGAAAATGCAAATGTGAATATGGACATATGTCTTTTTACTTTATCCTATATAAAAAAAATTGATATTTATTCAACCAAAAACTTACGGATTATTTACATCAACTTATCAAAAATGAGAGAGAAGAGAGCAAAAGCCGCCTTTTCGCAAGAACCCGGAAACCCTATCCTCCTAGATCGATCAAATCGCTACTCGATTGCTCAGACTAATGAATTTCTGGAAACCTATTTGCCAAATCTCCACAAATCTATTGCTCCAAACACCCTCTTTGATCATGATTTTGGTCAAAACAAAACAAAATTTCAAGTCTCAAAGATCTCGATCACCCAGATCACTCAAGTAGCATTCAATCCTTTGTGTGCGGAGCAGATCGAGGATGAAAGATGGCGTACGACCTTCAGAGTGTGGTGGTGGTGGGAATTTCCTTGGCTTCTCCCACCCATAGTATCATATGATTCTAATCTTGATGGAGCCATAAATATTATTGAAAGATCGAAGCTGCAATCGATGGCGAAGTGTGATTACGGGTCTATGGAGGTTCGGGTCGCAGGTGGTTTGCTCTCCCTTTGGTTTGCCTGTTCAAGTACTCTTGTCGCCTATAATTTTCGGGTGGATTGGATTTACATTCTTCACACATCTCTCAAATCTAACTTTCATCACTTCTCTTTTACATATTCTATAAAAAAAATAGTGCTAATCAAACCTCCATCTTGTTGGTTGTGAGCATGAATATCCAGAAAGAAGACAAGAGCAAGCAAAAGATGGTGGAACCAAAAACAATACCGAAGAAGATAGCTAATAAAGAAATTGTGATCGACGAACCAACTGATCCTTCCGATGGGATACCATACCCAGAGGAAAAGGGTGAAACCCCTAAGAACAAACCCTCTAAAGGGTTGAAGAAACCCTCCCTTGATGTTGCTTGACTAGGGTCTCGGCTGTCTGGGGCTACGGAGGACACAATGAACCTTCAGAAAACCACCTTGTATGCAACCATTATTGGAGAACTTTTGGAGCTGAAAGAGATAAGGAAAAAGATCCGCTTTGGGTGGATATCTGTCGAAGGAGGATTCCAGGTAACCCCATCATCCCACAACTGGTTTGATGCATGTGTAAATAGCCTGAGTAGCTTATACCTCCTAGAGGTCCTCTTGTTTGGCCTCACCCTGATCAATTACTTTTGGCTGAAAAATTGTGTTAGATATGTGTGTAAATGTCTTTGCAATTACTCCAAGCCTATGAAGATTTTGCTATATATGAAATGGAACGACCTGGTGCAGGTTTTATTTTATTATGACTGGTTTGGTCTTGCCAACTACTAGATGTTGCATAACCAAGTAGACAAAAGCTATCTCATACTGAACTTAGAGCAAACTGATATAGGAATTGGAAGATGTTTTGAATTAACAAAGGATCTACAACACATGTGGGCGCAAAATAAAAAATGTAAAATGAAAGAAATGATTACAACCTGTTTGAAAAAAATAGGAGAAGGCATCAGGCGGGGTGAATATACTCACAAATCAAATTGGAATGTCAATGAACTCGGCTCCTACTGCAAAGCCAAATTTTGCTTTCGGTCTACAGCTAAAGTTTTCTGTTGTTTGAGGAACCTCGGAAAAATCGGTTCCCTGTTTCTCAAGCACCTATCTAGAACAAGAAACCATAATCAAATTAACAATTGTTTTTATTCAAGTCATCAAAATTTAAGAAAGGGGAAAAACAAACGACAACTCAAAAACAATGCAAGAAGATCTACTTATACTCAGTATAACAAACTAACACCCTTGATCTAAGCCTGCGGTGAGTTGTGAAAATCTGTCTCGCTCTCCCATAATTCGATTAATAATGAAGATTAGTTTCTGGAATTGTAGAGGACTCGGTCGGCCCACGTTCTGGATTGAAATTAGCACTTGGTGTAAATCAGAACACATACAACTACTTGCACTTGCTGAAACAAAAACGGAAAACATTCCTGAATCTTCTGTATGGAAGGGGGCGGGGTTTGATAAAGCTATTTGGTCGCCTGCATCGGGTAAATCTGGAGGCCTGGGTATTCTTTGGAAGGAAAACACCTTGATCAATGAAACCATTGAGGCCATTGTACAAATGCCCAGGGCAATTGCCATCAAATACACAAACATCATCGACAACTTCACATGCCTAATCTGGTTCATATACGCTCCACCCCAAGAACAACACAAAACAGGATTCTGGTCCACGGTGATAGATGAGATAAAACGAGCCACTATCCCATGTATCGTCATGGGCAATTTTAATGAAATTGGCTGCTTTGCTGACAAAGAGGGAGGTGCGGCGACTCATCCGCGTAGATTTGTCAGACTTGCTGAAATCAAGAATCAATGCTCCCTCGAGGATATTCCGACATGGGGAAATCCATTTGCATGGAGAAAGAAACAAGTAGAACAAGGAAACATAAAAGAAAAGATCGACAGAGTCCTAGTTCAACATGCCATAATACACCAATACCCCGCCATCTGCACTAAAAACGGTGCCTTCACATCCTCTGATCATTGCTCTATCACCGTTGAATTAAATACCAGTCAAACTTTCAAACCCCCACCATTCAAATTCGAGAATGTCAGGCTACGACGGAATGACTTCAAAAATATCGTCAAACAAGCATGGCGCTTAAAATGCCACGGTTCGGCGATGTACCAACTTGTCCGAAAAACGAAACTATTAAAAGAAAAAAGCAAAATGTTGGAATAAAAGCACATTCGGAAACATCTTTCGACAACTGCAAAAAGTTGAAGCACAACTACTCCAAATACAACAAGGCATGTCAACCAACACAAACAATAATATGCACATAAAGGAAGCAAACCTGGTAAAGAAGAAAGAGAAACTACTCACATTTCAGAAAATGTATTGGAACCAAAGAGCCAAATCCAAACACATTAAACTATCAGATTCAAATACTGGATATTTCTATAGAATCGCCTCTGGCAAAAGAAACAGAAAGTATATCAGAAGCATAACCACATCGAAAGGCACTCAGATAACAAGAGAAAACAACATAAACAATTAAATTAGAAAGGATTTCCAGAAAAGATTTACAAAACAACCAATCAATAGGGCTAAATTAAACGAGATCCTCAATCTGATCTCTCATGACATCACAAATGAGGAGAACATAATGCTAACAGCTATACCCTCAAACGGGGAAATAAAGAATGCAGTGTTCGGCCTAGGATGGAATAAAGCCCCTGGGCCTGACGGCATGTCGGCCGAATTCTACAAGGAATCATGGAATGTGGTTGGTCCCTCAGTTATAAAAGCAGTCAAGAGTTTCTTCTTGTCTGGTAGGATGCTTAGACAAATTAATCACACCTTCATTACGCTTCTACCAAAAACAGAAAATCCGACTACTACGGGCCACTTCAGACCCATTAGTCTATGCTCAACGATATATAAAATAATTTCAAAAATTTTAACGGAGCGCTTGAAGAGGGTTCTGGGAAAACTAATAAATCCACTCCAGGGTGCCTTTGTCTCGAATAGAGCCATTCAAGATAATGTATTGATAGCCCATGAAATCTTTCACTCTTTTAAAACCAGAAAAGGTAAGGTTGGCTGGCTTGCACTTAAATTAGATATGGAAAAGGCCTATGACCGTTTTGACTGGGACTTCACGGAAGCTATCATGAGAAAAGTTGGGTTTCACCCAAGGTTTGTAAATTGGATTAAAGAATGCATCACTTCAGTTTCGTTCTCTGTCCTTGTTAATAATGGACCTACAAAACTGTTTACTCCTACAAGAGGTCTACGATAAGGAGATCCCATTTCACCCTTTCTATTTATACTTGGGGCCGAAGCCTTGGCTCGACGGCTTGTTGTGGAGGCTTCGGCCCCTGACAAGTCTGTCGGGTTCAGTTTCGGGGCCTCATGCCCTCGTATTCCCTTCCTGGCCTTTGCAGACGATATTTTAATCTTCCTTAAAGGAACCAATACTGCATGCCACACTGTCAAGGAAATCTTAGATGACTACTGTCAAATATCCAGGCAAAAAGTTAACTATCACAAATCAGCCTTCCAAGCCACCAGCGGAATTGTCCGTACCAGAATTTCGGAGCTGGGTAGCGCACTCGGAATCACCCACTATAACTATATAGAAAAATACCTAGACTGCCCCATTATTAATGGTTGGGTTAACAACGACACGTTTAAGGAAGTCATTACGAAAACCAAAGATCAACTCAGTAAATGGAGGGCAGAATCACTATCTCAACAAGGACGGGCAACTCTCATTGGATCAAATCTAACAACAAAACCACTATATATAATGCAAAACTTCATGCTTCCAGCCACAATGCATAAGGAGTTGGATTCGATAAACAGAAGCTTCTTTTGGAATAAGAATGCCCAACACAGACCACTTATTAGATGGGATAAGATCTGTAAAACAAAGAAATCGGGTGGGTTGGGAATCCGAAAAGCAAAAGAAATGAATGAGGCCTTGCAATTAAAACTAGGATTGTGCAGAAAAACCCGACACGACTGACCCGACACGAAACCGGGGCGATACGACACGAAAAAACACGACACAAAAAGGACACGACACGATAATGACACGAACCGTGAAAACACGAAAATTAATGGTTCGTGTATGGTTCGGGCAAATCTCGCTACCGGATACCCGACACGAACCATCGAACCGTTTATTTTTATTTTTTATAAAAAAATATAGCGAGCTGTGTATATATATTAGATGTAGTTAATTAGAATCATTAAGTCATGATAGCTCAATTGGTTGGCCGTGGGCGGAGAGTTTCAAAAGGGACTTGCAACGTTAGATTCGAATCCCGTTACCTCCCTAATTTTTTATGTTCAGTATTTATTAAAAAACCACTAAACGGTTCGTGTCGGATAACACGGTATCCAACTAACAACACTTGGGTCTAGGTAATCACCCACAAATATCTCAAGGAGACACACATATTAAAATATGCAAAATCGGGAAACATGTCCTGGCAATGGGCCAAATTAACAAACCTGCTCCAGAAATTCAAAGAAGGCATCATTTGGGCTATTGGGAATGGTAAATCAGTTAAATTCAGGACCGATAACTGGGTATCCGCAATTGCCTTACGCTGCCGGCCGGAATGCCCAAATCAGTTTGACAAGGATGAACCAGTCAGCGAGTATATCATAAATGGGCAATGTTGGGTTGAAAAACTTAGTAGGGTCCTTCCCAGATAATTAGTAGATGAAATAATTTCGATTCCCTTACATGTGTCATCGTTTGAAGACAGGCTATTGACGGAGAGAAACCCTGTCGTTGATCCGTCAAAGTAAACTCAAACTTATAACTAGTATAGCCATAAGCAAGAGGTCGATCCCACAGGGAAATTCGCTATTCAAGTGTGATTTAGATGCCAATCAAGTAACCAAAAGGGGGTTTTTTTTGTGTGTAAAAGATCCGCCTTTTATCAAAGCGGATTGAAGCAAACAAAAGTAAATGATTTTGACTTAGACAATTATGAGAAGCAATTCTACCTACAATTTTCCACTTTATTTGGTTGAAGCGATCCTTGTAACTTCTTCTCGTCCTATTAAGTTTCCAATAAATGCCCTTGTCTCGACCTAATATAGTTACTAGTCCAACCAGTCCTAGCAACCCTTATCAATCGAACAGTCCCTAAAGAATGATTTAACCCAATTGATAGCCTTAAGTTCAGAGATTAGCCAAGGTATTTGCAGTCTCTAAAGAGGGATTTAACAACACATTCAACGTCCTACTCATTCAATTAGTTCAACCAGCCCTAAAGGAACAAGTTTGCCACTTAGGTTAAGGTTCACACCCAGGAATCTACAAAACCTTAGCAATTGAATTGATCTAACGAGTTAGCCAGACAAGATAGAATAAAACAATAAACAATCAAGCACGAAGAAGTTGAAGCATTCAAATATAGGAAGCAAGGAATGAGAATTAGAAACTCACAATCAATCCAAATAAAGCTTCAAATTGCAGGCAGAACAGATGAGTTTAGTTCCTCATGGAAGACATCGCTCAAATCTCTAAAAAGTCTGATGAACGTAAGAATAGAATAGAAGTCGTCTCAAAATAACATAAATTCGGCCTTAAAATAGATCTAAGTCGGCCACAAAACACACAACATAAAAACTAGGGTTTTTTAGACGAAACGACGTCGCGCTGGCAACCCGTGCTGCGGCCGCTGCCGCGGCCGCGGCTTCTCTTCCTTATCCCGCAGCGTCCGTACTGGCGGCGGCCGCGGCACATATGCTGCGGCCGCTGCATTGGTCCTTCACGGAAAATCAGTCTCGAATTTGCTCTTGTTGTCAACAGGAAAGTTGTAGATCTCTGAAAGAGCTTTCCAACACATGGTCATAATAGTCAATCGGACAATCGAGGCCTCCAGAAAGTGCAAAACAAGTTCAGCATGTCTACGACAACTTCTGCAGACTTGTTCTTCGTTTAGGTTCGCTTCTTCTTCTCAGGACCTCTTGAGATCTTCATGTAAGCTTCTTCGATCAACTAGACATTCTCATCTAATGCGTTATCGACCCATGTCTCCTCATTGGATCCACGATTACCTGAAATAATCAATAAAAGTGTGTAGATTCCGACTCCACCAACATAGAGAGCAAATATGCAAATTGCACTTAATCCATGCATGAAATGCATCTTAACTAAGCTAAATGGAACCTATTATGCCTACCTAAATGCATGCTATCAGCTATACTGGTGGCCAGACAAGAATGGTTGGTTTACGACCTCTTCCACCTACAAATTTATCATAAATGAAAAGGATGATGAATATCGAGATTATAAATGGATATGGAAACTTGATCTCCCACCTAAAATAAAGAACTTCCTATGGAAAATTGCTCGTTCTGGTTTACCAACCAAAGCCAAACTTGCTTCGCACGGGGTATCGGTTCCTACGAATTGTGATCGGTGCATAGACCGTGTTGAGGACGACATTCATATTCTTAGAGAATGCTATTCAGACTTGATCAGAAACCATCTAACCCCATTTGAACAACAAACACTTAAACAAACCACGGACAGATCCAGGGCAATAGGAGAGGTGCTGAATTGGCTGCGTACCCTATCAAAGGCAAAAATGCAAAACATCGTAACAAGATGGTGGGGGATATGGTAGTTCAGAAATGGATGTGTTTTCAGGAACCAGCAACCGCCAACAACCAACACTATTGAAATTTCCTCAAAAAGACAAACTGAAAATTGGACCCGGACTTGTCTTTTCAAAGAAAATGATCAGCAAGCCCGACCTCTGAACTTCTCAAAAGGAAATAAAACCAACGACCGAACAGAAAAACAAAAAAAAAAACAAGAAATGGAGAAAACCACCGTATGGAATGCACAAAATGAATTTCGACGGTTCGTCACTTTATAGCGGGGCGAGTACCGCCGACATCATTATCCGAGACTGGAATGGAGAACCCACTCAAATATCTAATATGTGCCTTGGGCGGTCATCACCTCTAATGGCTGAATCAGCGGCCCTGAGGTTGGGGGTGATGGAGGCCAAGAAAATGAACATTCAAAACTTAATCATTGAAGGTGACTCAAAAATCATCATCGACTACCTTCAAGGCACTACACGCTATCCTTGGGAGGTGGAAATGATCCTATCCGATATACATAATATCACTCGAGATATGAGAAAAGTCTCCTTTTCTCATATACCCCGCGATGGCAACAGAGTGGCTGACAAGGTTGCACACCTTTGTCACTCTGCCTATGGGGTACATATACCATCTAACAAAGATCTGCAAGATCTCATCCGTCTGGATGCGCTTGGATAGTCCTCTATCCAAATTTTTACCTGAAAAAAAAACTTACGGATTAAAAAAAAATCTTCATCATTTATATTCCTAATAATAATCTTTATCCCTTTTACCTAAAAATAATCTTCATTATTTAAAGAATAATCTCTTCGCAAACACACCGGTTAACAACTTAACATATCAGAGTCGAACAAAACTTGGAATATGGAAAAGATTCGGGAAGTCCTACCGATTGACCTAGTAGAAAAAATCATCAGCACCCCTCTCCCGTCGCATGAGTTTGAAGATAGGCTCTATTGGCAACCTAGTCCTAATGGATGGTTCTCTACTTCTAGTGCCTTAAAA
Source organism: Persicaria maculosa (assembly GCA_963922045.1). Taxonomy (NCBI): domain Eukaryota; kingdom Viridiplantae; phylum Streptophyta; class Magnoliopsida; order Caryophyllales; family Polygonaceae; genus Persicaria; species Persicaria maculosa. The sequence goes on from OY998258.1 coordinate 42,867,688, forward strand.
TTTATTACGAACTCCAACGACAATGAACTAGAATTCTTCTCTGGATTATGGAAAATTGATTGTCCACCAAAAGTTAGAAATTTTCTATGGAAGTTGGGACTAGATGGTCTACCAACTAAAGTAAGGCTACGAAACAAAGGAATTCATATGCCCTTGGATTGCGTATTATGTAATTCAAGGGAGGAAGACGCTTTCCACCTCCTTATGGAATGCTCGACAACCTTAAGAACCATTGGAGCTTTGGACGGAGCGATTGAACGACAAGTAAGAAATGCTGACAAAAGCAACCAAAGCACAAAGACCATAACGAATGAAATTTTTCGACAGCTAAACCCTGAACAAAAGGCTATCCTGGCATTCTCCTGGTGGTGCATTTGGACTAAAAGAAACAAAATTATTTTTGATAACCAAAACCTACGAACAATAGATGAGCTCATAGCGATAATAAAAAACCATATGAAAAATTGGAAAAAAACAAAACAAAACAAGATAAACCAGATGAAGACGAAGGAAAAACAATGGGAATTAAACCCAGAAACGAGCCTCGCAAAAGGAACGCCATTCATTGGCGTAAACCTGATCCCTGCACTCTCAAACTTAATTTTGACGGTGCTAAATCTCTTTCTGGCTTGGCCTATGCAGGGTTTGAAATCCGGGACGCTGAGGGGAGGATTTTTGCGTGTGGCGCCAAACGGTGCGAGAGGATGTCTGCGCTTCAGGCTGAGGCTGCCGGTCTGCAGCATGGGTTGCTGGAAGCTCGTCGGCTTGGGATCCGTAGTCTTGTTGTGGAAGGTGACTGCCTCGTGGTTGTTAACACAATCAACGGTGTCTGGTCAATTCCTTGGGAGATTGAGATTCTTCTCTCAGATTCTCTCCGCTTGCTTCGCTGTTTTGAGGTGGCTTCTGTCACTCTCGTCCGCAAGGACGCTCTTGAGTGGTGGTACAATCGCGGTTGACACCCCAAACTCTCGCCGGTAAAAAAAAAAAAAAAAAAAACAGAGTCGACTCTATGATCTCTAGCTAGTCTGAGTTGTGCTTCAGCTCGGCTGAACTGCCGAATTATATTTGAGAATTCAAAATGGGCTCGGCCCAACTGTATATAAAAAAGCCCAGCAACCAATCGAACCCGTCGCCGTTGTTTTTTTTTTTGTCGTCCCTTGACCCTTGTTTTCTGATTCAGTGGAAAGTGGAAACCACTAAACCAGAGAGGAAGGTCTGAGTTGCCACTTTGCAACAATGGCGACGAGATCCGCTGCATTTGCTGTCGTTCTGCGCTCATCGGTCCGTCGCTCTATGGACTTAGCGAGTGGATCGCCGTCCCTCCTCCCCCGCTACTTCAGCGATGGCAGCAAAGGTCGCGTACTCAGCGAAGAGGAGCGCGCCGCTGAGAACGTCTACATCAAGGTCTCCTCTCTCTCCAACAATCGATTGTGTGAATCTTCTGTTTGTTTTCTGCTCATCTGTAGAGAAATGCTTCGAATCAAGTTCGATTATCGCAGATTTATTCTTTGTTTCTGTTTTTTTTTTTTTTTTTTTTGTATCTGATTGTTGATTTTGACTCATCCGATCGCAGTTGTTAAGCGAGATTATAGTGATAGGGATGATAGTTAAGCATTCGTGGTTGTGTTAGGCATTTCATATTCTTCATTTAGGGTTAGGTAAAGATTTGACTCGAATTCAGAAATTATAATTGGATGTTAAGAGTGTGTTGATCCTAGTAGATCGTTTGTTTAACAATTTTTTTTCCAATGGATTTTTTTGTTGCGGTTTGCTTATAGTTGGAGGGTTTTTTTTTTTTGAGTTTCTGGTATTCCTTTTGTTCTTGACATATGGTTTATGAATTTCTGTTGTTGGTGGAATGAAGAAAATGGAGAGAGAGAAACAAGAGAAAGCTAAACAAAAGGCAGAAAGAGAGAAAGCTGAGAAAGAAGCTGCAAACCAGGTATGCTTGGTTCTAGTGTAATGGCAAATTGCTAAAGACTCAAACCTGGATTGGATTCATTGTTTTCATAACTTGGATGCTATTGTCAAAGAAGCTGCAAACCAGTTATAAGCAATTTCTCGAGCTATTGAGCCTCGAGCAATTGCTTATATATAGATTAGCAGCTCTGATATCTCCTCTAGGTTGTAGAGGATCTTTCTATCTGCTTCTATCGACATTATAATGATATTGAATGGATATTTACATTAAGCCAGCATGTTTCAAAGCTGTCAATAGTCTAATGCTTTGTGCTTCTGGATTCTCAAAGTTAAAATTCGTGTTAGACTGGCATCCTTGCGTGAGTTGCTTCAGTTCACTTTGTCCGGATCTTCCTGAGCTACCTCAACGTTTTATTGTTAATGGTGATGATGAAATGGAGCACCCTGAACCCATAGAATTTGCTTAGTATCAGATGACCTTTTGTTCTCATGATCCATCTCATCTAGCATGTAATAAAGTTCCTTTGCAAAATTGTGGTGTTTTGTTTGCGTATCTTGCAGTCGAGATGTTCCTTGATGAACTCTAAGGTTCCCCCCTGAGACTAACTTGTGTATTATTTTTCATTGCAGAAATCGGAAGGAAACAAGCCCTAATCTGCACATGTTGAAACTGCTACGGTGTTTTGGTCGCTTCACGGGTAATAAACATACATGCAAGGAACCGATGATGCATGGCCCTACTGAATCCTTTGCACAAACTGGCTTTAGTTTGATAATGTTCTAAGACTGCTGACTGTGTTATCGTTGTAAAGTTGCCTTGATTTTAAACTCCATGACAATCGTTTTGCCTGCTTGTTTGATGTATTATACCACTTCCACAGAACTATTTCAGAGTGCCAGCATCGTTTTTCAAGAACAAAACCAAAATGCATACACCGCCGCTAATTTTACTGTGTTTTTTACTACCCTATACGGCTACACCTTACAACAGATTTAGCACTATATCATTGTTTTTTTTGGTAGTAAGCACTATATCATTGTTACAAACAGTGTCCGCGCTACTTACTGTACCTGAAACTATTTACTCCTAGACCTGCAAATCGATGAGAAACTCGATCGCGACATGGTATTTACATGAGATTTTATGCCTAGCTTTTACATGGGGAAGTCAAGGTTTGAATACCCAAATGAGGATTCATGGTTCGGGTGAAGTTCCTGCAACGTGTGAGGCTGCTGAAACGGACCGCTGCTTGGAGGAGGAATCCAGCTCTGGTCAATGGGCCTCGCCATGGTGTCCTCGACAGTGGTGATGTCGTGGATGCTAGACCTCTTCCTCTCTTTCTTGCCTGATGTCTGACGGAGGTAGTACTTCTGAGCATGGCTAGCCACTTGGGTAGGTGTCCGGGATACCACTACATTTCTTGATATACTCCTCCAGTCACCCTTGCCGTATTTCTCCAATCCAATCAAGAAAAGCCTGTAGAACAAAGGACATTTACCAAATATAAGTTCTATGATCCCAAATAAACAAAGTTTGGAAATCCAAGAAACAATCAAATCGAGCTACGACAAATCATCCTTCCTGAGGCAAACACGCATTTCATAATGCAATGATCAAAATGGTTGGTGATTAGTCATAGAAAATTTATCCGGTCGATAGTTCCAAGTGCACATCCCTATGCTCCCTTCGGAATGAACGTTCATACAAAGAACCACAAGATATGATACCATATCTCACTATTTACTGCCTTCTGTTTGAAGGTGTTTTTCAGCAAGCTAATTATCGGAAGAGCTACTTCTGTTAAGAGGGGTTTAAACTTCACTTGAAATCCAACAAGCTCGCCGAAACAGATTCATAGCAACCCTTTTAAACTTCACCTTCAACACCCAGGATGATATCATGATCTGCTGTCTACCAAACTTACATCAGATACTTGTGCAATTGTGCATCTAATCTCGGAAAACCGAAAAACGAAGCAGAATTCGGGCATCATTAATCCATCACTCACTCATCTCTTCAATTTCTAATCCTTCCAAGAAGTTACTGAAATTCATCCATAAATCAGCAATTTTTAAAACCCCATTCCCTGAACTACCACATACAAAAATACTCATTATTGCAATTCCTACGCCAACTGGGTTCCCTAATTCCATACCAAAACCAAAATTCAACTTCAACAAAAATCCAGCAAAATTAACATTTTGGGGGGATTCAATAATCAAAATTGAACCTTAAAATACAAATTAAAGTGACACCATTGGTTTTTTTCATAAACCGAAATGAAAAAAATCCACAAACAAATTGGAGAATACAAAATACTAAATTAAATCAAATAAATTTTGATAAAAATTGATGAAGAATTTAAAGTACCTGTGCTCTTCTTCAGTCCAAGGAGTCCCCTTTTTCCTCTCACCGTCACTTTGCTTCACCTTGCTACCGTGACCCGACCCGAACGAAATCTGGCCGGAGCGGGGCGAATCGGGCTCAGGCAGCCAGCTAGACCCGTCGGCGTAATCAGGGAGCTCAACCCGACCCGAATCGATCTCTCCAACATCGTGAACGAGCGCCTCGTAGTGAACCCTAATTTCCTCCGGCGACTTCCCGGGAATCGCGCCGGCGATCTTCCTCCAGCGGTGTGGGTCCTCCTCGTCGCCGAACCTCACCAGAGCTTCCTCGAACAGCTTGTCCTCCGCCCTAGTCCAAGCTCCTTTCTTTCTCTCCCCTCCGCTTATCATCCACACCCAAAATTAAAACCCTAGCAAATTTAGACACGGAATTGAGCTTTCTGGGGGTTCCTATTCCCTTAGCCGGTGCTGGTGATGCCTCAATTGGTATGAATCTGTGGATTTCTGCTTCCAAGTGCGCTTTGCGAAACCTGTGTTCTTGTGATTTTTAGGGTGGATTTTTCGAGATGCTTCGATTAAAGATAGTCTTTTGTGTGCATTTATAGGAAGGGACCGAGAGAGGGAGGTTTGTATTTGGATTTTTGCAGCTTCTCTGCCAGTTTTCGGCCCCTTTCCTTCCAAGTGTTTTCCACACGTTTTGTTGCTTTTTCGCCCCATTTTTAAATGGAGTGTTTTATTTTTCAAATCTCTTATTGTACAATTTACACAAGAATGTTTTTTTTAAGTACTAGTATGTCTTTCTACCAAAATCGGGGAAAGAAATCAAATTTTAATAATCTAACCACTTTTAAAAATAATTTGACTAGGATTTATATACGAAAAATCTACTTATTGCAAGGTAAAATTTTCGTTAAGGGCGCAATTGGTCGCAGCAATCATGGTCGTAACGACCAAATTGGTTATTAATGGGAATGACCTTTTAAAAAAAATACCATTTTTAGTCCGGGTCATAACAAAACCGAGCTAAAAAGTTAGTCATAACGACTACTATAGCAACCGGTCGCTACGATAAAATATTTGTACTCTTCTTTTTAAAACAAGAGAGTTTTTTTTGAAAAAATCTTAACCTCTCATTCTTGATTCATGGGAGGTTAAGTTTGTAAATGCACATTACCCCTTTTGTTTTGAAAAAACGGGAGACACAGATATTACTACAACTTTATATATATATATATATATATATATATATATATATATATATATATATATATAAAGAAATTCGATTATTTAGACAAGCCTAGAGAAATCGAGAGTCAAAACAAGTTAGGAGAAGGGATAACTATCATGTACAACAAGAATCAAATAACATAAGCAAATAACTGAATGGAAATAACAAGAAGCAAATAACGGTAAAATTCGTCAACCAAAATCAGAGCAGAACGACAACTCAATCGATATCGACTAGGGTGGTCGATATCGAGTAACAGCGCAGATAGTAAAGTTCGTCGACAAGAGAGGCCGATATAAATAAGAGTGGGCCGAGGCGTGATGATCAAGAAAGTTCTTCGGGGGGTTGTTTGGTTCACAAAGCACAACGAAAACTCAGCTATTTAGGGTTTCAAATCAATAATAAAAGGATCTTTCAAGGCTAGGGTTTACCACGACAACAACCATATTAAGTGAATATAACAAATCATCAAAGAAGCATGCTTTATCAATCAAGGAAGAGATTCTCATCAATTCCAGCAAGTAGGTCAATTAATCTCATGATAAATTAACCTAATTGTTCTTCTACCTTTTCATAATTACAATTAATAAATTCTCGAATAAAACCCTAATTACTATCCATATTCTTCAACATGAATTTGTTAAACTTACATCCAAGGGTGAAGCACAAGGTAGAACATGATAAAAACAGTGATATAGCAATGATTTGTTCAACACACAAACATGGCTAATGTCGGGCTCACCCCGACCCTAAAAGAAAGGGTGACTACTCGCTCATGGTAGATAACCCAAGTCATAGATGGAAAAGACATACTTGAATTAAAACTATACATGGAAATCTTAACAATCTTCGTGCTCAAACTGTCGTATGAACACCAAAAACTGAAACTAAAACTAAAACTAAAACTATACTACTAATTGTTCTCTGTCTGTGGATGATCTAAAGTGTACCCCTAACGACTTTATTTATAATAAACTAATGACTTAATCCCCAAGGATAAATCAAATCTAAACTATAAAGTTATATTTATTGCTGGAAAGATAAACACACAAACTTGGGATATATATATATCTTCAAAAGATCCACACTTATCGAGACGCATCTTCGTACTCCTTAGGTAGGGTTGATATTCAAGCCCAGTAGCTCGAGCTCGTTCGAATTTCAAAACGAGTCGAGTTCGAGCTTGAATTCAAACTTGTGACGAGCTCGAGCTTGCTCATTTTAGATTGTAATGACATTTTTACCCCTAGGTTTTATTTTTACCCATATCCTCTTTTGTTCAACCCTTCCCTTGCTTGTTCAGTCCGACCGTAAGCCTCCAGCCTCCAACCTCCAATATCAATCTCCTCTCTGCTGCTCAACCTGCTCGGATTTGCTCTCTCTTGCTTGCTCAATCTCGCTCTGCTGCTCTCACACGGTTGCTCATCTCGCTCATGCTCTCCTGCTCTCGCTCAGTCTCGCTCTCTCTCTCGCTCTACTGCTCAATCTCGCTCTCGATCTTGCTCAGTGTTTTGGGGTAAATCCGCACAAGGATTCACATTGACCTTGCTCCCATTGGTTGATCTTCCTGCAAGGATGAAGAAGAAAAAGAGGCGGGGTTCGCTCCCCCAGAGGAGCCTCCGACGCTCAAGTCAGAGAGTGTGTCAGCTGAAAGAAGCCTCCTCAACCCTAGTAGAAAAACTGAATATATAGTGAGGATTAGGGTTTTTTTATTAGGGTTCACCTGGTAAAAGACGATTATGCCCTTGGACATCTTATGGAATTACTTTCGCTCTATCACTCAGTATCGCTCTTCCGCTCTTAGATCTGGGTTTAGATCTCCCTCTCACTCTCACTCAGTATCGCTCTCAGATATGGTTTCAGATCTCACTCTCGCTCAGTCTCGTTCTCCCAATCCCGATCTTGCTCTCTCTATCTCTCTCGTCCTCCGTTGTCTATTGAGTTCTTCTCCGATCTAGTCCACCGGCTCGCTACCCTCGCTCGCAGCCGCTTGCTCCTCACTCCTCGTGTCAGATCTGATCCAACAGATCGCTTCCTTGTAACCGAGAAAACGAGCTTGAGATCGGCTCGGCTCGAGTATAAGTGAGTCCACGAGCTCGAGCTCGAGCACAGTTTGGGCTCGTTTCAACATGAAGCTCCAGCTCGAGCTCGACTTGTTTGTATACGAGCCGAGCTTGAACACCTACTACTCGAGCTCGTAGGCTCGAATATCACCCCTATCCTGAGGGCGACATCGAGTAGACTGGTCGATATCGAGTAGATTGGTCGACATCAAAGACAAATATCGACCACCCTTCATTACAGTGGCTTTTTCGGTGTTTTGCTCTGGTCGATATCGACCACTCTCCTTGCTCTCTCCTTGATATCGACCATGATATTCTTCCGTTGTATCTCCGTTTTGACTCTGTTTCCTCGAACGCTTTCCAAGGCTCCTTGCTCCATATCAGCTCCAAAATCTGCAAAATCAAACCAAATTCATGTAAACCTTCGTATCTTGCAATTTCTAACCTTCAACACAATTTCCCGACCTTCCCGACTCAAAACATCAAGCAAGGATAAATTTTGGAGTGAAAATACATGTGATCTTACTACAACTATCATCTCTAGTGCAATTTTCATATCATATCTTCATATTTTGGACTGATTTTCATATCATATCTCTAGTGCAATTTAACAATGACAAAATTTTGAGTCGTTTACCAAAACATGGGAGACGATTTGAGTATGCTCAAACAAAAAGAAAGCGTAATGTCAAAAAAGAGTAATTCCAAAATAATTTGTTTGATTAAGTATCAGATATGCCTGAAATATGAGAGGTCAACAAATTGATAGACGGATGAACCGTCAAATATACTTAAAAAAACCGAAATACAGAAAAAGAAAAAAAAGATGCAAATACCGCGTAACAAACACTAAGAGAGGATAGAAAACCAACCAGAACTAAACCAAAATATTGAGGACGCCGACGAAAAACGAAGCTGAGTACCACCACATGAAAGCACCGCAGGTCAGCGGTACAAGAGGACTCTATCCCCTGTGGACATTGAAAAATACTCCCTCTGTTCCAAAAAAACACGGGCTTTGACTTCTAAACACACTTTTTAAAGGCGAAAAATTCTACATGGTATAAAATATAAGTATCAATTTATATTAAAAAAAATTAATTGAAAAAATAATAATCTGTACGTATTTTATAAGTTTTTCACCCTTTAAAAAGGGTGTGAAGAGAAGTAAAAGTCCGGAAGTAGACGTGGCTATGGGTCAGACCCGTCTGTTCAATAAGTTCGGCCCGCCGGATCAAGGGTCAGGATTGATCAACCCGAATCCTAACCCGAAAATTCATGGGTTGACGGGTTTGGATCGATCCGTACAACACACCGGATTACGGGTTGACCCGTAACCCAGAAGTACTCCGTAAATAAAAGCGGCGCTGTCAAACGTGTAACGTCGGCAGCCACAGCCTGTAAAACCTCAACACATGTGAAGTGAGTATTTAATTTGTTTGTTTTATTTTAGAATCATAAAATAGGTGTCACTTTCAACCCGCCGGCCGTCACTAAAAATCTGAATTTTGCTGACCTCTTCCCACGCCAGAACCTCACTAGAGGGTTCCTACTGTCCTACGTGGCTGATCTCCCGGATGACACGTGTATGCCACTTGAAGTACACTAGTCAAATACCGGTTTTGGATAAGGTTGCCACCTACTCCTAACTCACCAGGTGTGATCACCTTCTTTTGGTTGGGGAGTAGCTGTTGGCGTTCGGTGTACTATGGGGCCTAAACATTATAACGTCGCAATTGAATAGATCGAGCAAGTTTGAATTGACGCAATAAAAAATCGATCTGTTATCCAAAAGTGTCAGAAAGAGAAACATAAGTCCACGTACCTTGAATTTGGTAAATAAAGAGCGATTATTTGGGGTTCGAATCGAATACTTACATAAGTCCTTTATGATTGAGTCAAAATGGTTCATAAGTCCACTGTCCACATGCCACCTAATTGAAACTAACGGGTACAATTTGGTTGTGTTCTGAGACTCATTGTAACGACAAAGAGCAGTAGAAACCGATGCGATTCCTATTTTGCCTCAAATTATGAACGAAAAATTCGTAGCCCTAACGGGTAAAATGTGTGAACTGATATGTAGGGTTGAGTAGTTGAATACTTGAATATGTATAAATTTTTGGTCAAATTTAAAACATGTAAGAAGTGAAAAATTCCTTCATAGTTGTGAATAAGAGATTTCATAGAAAGGGGATTGAGAAGGCTTCATAGCCGATAGGCCAAATTGGGAATTCCTTTGGGCTTATGGACTACGAGGCCCAAATGTGCCATGGTCCAATAAGGTCATTGTCTTATTGAAAGCGAGTAAATCTGTAAATGCAGTGTGAAATATACTTGGCGCTACGAGCTATGAAGGTCTCTCTCTCTCTCTCTCTCTCTCTCTCTCAATGGTGGATTAAATCTCTCTCTCTCTCTCTCTCAATGGTGGATTAAATCCCTATATTGAAAACTATATATAATATACTAGGGTGGCAGACCCGTGCTACGCACGGGCCATTGTTTCTATGCAATTTGTAAAGTTTGACGGACTGAGTTCATAAATAAGTGAAGAAATAATATGCAAGATTTAAAGTATGTGTTTGTAATTATAGATCACGGAAAAATCCACTTGACAATAATTAAAGTAGTTACTAATGAAGTATATATGAAGACACACAACGTCTTACATTAGATGTTATAGTCATCATCAAGACAAAACAAATAAGTTAATCTCTTGGGTGTACTACAATGTCATGTAGTATCCTATTATAATTTAAAAATTATAATGGGGCAATTTCCATACAGGCCACCAAATTAGCCTATATTAGGAATCAGGATCCCCCCCTCTCCATATTTGGGATTTGTCCACCAAATTTTTCATCATGCTGAAATTTTTGTTTTCAGCAAAAAAAATTTTTTTCCATGAAATTTAGTTTTTTTTTTTTTTTTCCGCGTTTCCAGAGTTGCTGAAACCCCTGTGCCACCATCTGTTTCAGCAGTGTTTTTTTTCGCTTTTTTTTTTTGCGTTTCCAGAATTGCTGAAAACCATGTGTCACCCTCTGTTTCAGCAGTCTTTTTTTGGTTTTTTTTTTTCGCGTTTCCAGAGTTGTTGAAACCCCGATTTCAGCAACGTTGTTGATGCTGAAACCCCGATTTCAACAACGTTGTTGATGTTGAAGTGATTATTGTTGACACTGCTGAAAATGTTATACATACAAGCTACTGAAATGCTGAAATACTGAAAACAGAAAAGCTGAAATGTTGTCATATATGCTTGTAAGATATAGTAGCTCATAAATTTTATAAGAATCAATTTCAACAAAAAAAATCTAGAAAAAAGGCTCAATTTGATAACAAAGACTCAATATACACCAGACATTTGTATTCACAATCATTTATATATCTATAAATTAATCAATGAAAGAGAAAGAAATTGAAATGGTAAAGCATTTCAGCAATTGTTGAAATGCTGAAATTCATCAAACTACTAAAATGCACCTGGCGGACGATTGCTTCGTTTCTTTTTCTCCAAGAAGGGAATAACAAGGCAGTCACTCTCCAGCTCATGCTGAAACCGGGGTTCACCATGCTCTCTTTGTTCTTCCTCGTTCTACCGACGTTGCTGAAATGCTGAAACCGAAATTCTTTGTGCTCTCTGTCCTTCCTAGCTTCCTCGCTCTCCTCCTCCTTAATCTCAGCATATCGTCAAAAATCAAACAAGGTTGAACGGGAGGAATGTAAAAATCAGACAAGTGCAGGAGAGAGAATCTCATGGTAGTTAATGGTTTCGACAACAACAAATTAAGTTCTATCCTACAATTTCAGCAAGAAAGAGACTCACCAGACACTTATCAAAGGCTTAGATCGGAGAGTTTGCTGAAACCGAAGATGCTCAAACCGGAGAGGAAGGGGACAGCGCCAGTACACTTATCAAATTAAGTGCTGAAAATTGCTTATATTGTACTGTATTAAACACAACACCTGTTTGTTTTCCAAAATCACGATTCAGGATGATCAAAGCACAAATGAAGAAGAAAGAGATTATTATTATTAAATCCTTTTTAAAACTAGCTAAACGGATTCATACAACCATACAAGTTGTGATCTAACCAACATCATCTGTCTGAGTCAGTTGCAATTGCAAGAAGCTGCGGAAAATCACAAAGAAGGAAAAGTTGAAAACTTGGCAAACCATTATTGAAGTAAACATGGCATGACAGCAAAAGCACATATATGAAATATACAGTAAAGAGTAAGGGACCTAAGGGTGTGGAAGGCCATGTGGTGAGTCATGAAATGGAAGAACAGATGAGCTCCGTCAAGAAACACAACCATGCCGGTGCACCCCAACACCAACAGTCCCACCATCATCTTTCTTTATCTTCTCCCTCTCTTTGTGACTTCATATTGTATTAAACACAACACTTGTTTGTTTTCGAAGAGAGCAAGGTGCTGAAATTGCTTACCGGAGCAAGGTGCTGAAATCCGAAAAGAGGAAGGGGACAGCGCCAGTACAACACTGGTCGAAGAGGTTGAAGAGATCGGAGGGAGGCGGCGGTGTCGGAGGGAGGTGGCAGTAGCGGAGGGACCTGAGATCGGCCGGAGGGGGCAGCGAGGGTGCCGGAGTTGCTGGGCAAGAGCGTCAAACTTCCATGGCTTTCAGATCTGGAGGGATCTGGGCGATGAAGGAGGAAAACGACGCCGGATTTGGTGGATGGACAGCGACGCCGGCTCCCGGAGATCGAGCGGATCTGGTGGATGGACAGCGACTCTAGATGCGCCGGATTTGTTAGTAGGGAATCGAAAAGGAGAAGGGGAGGGTTTGGAACCGGAAGCGACTCTAGATGCGGCGGCGCGAACAGCGGATGATGAACGGAAGATCGATCTAGCGGCGGCGAGAGAGAGGTGAACTGGAGATTGGTAAGCGGCGGCGGCTAGGCGAGGGAGAGGTGATGGGGGAGAGTTCCGGATTCCGGCGGTGAGGGTACGAAGAGGCGAGTCTGGTGACCGGAGGAGGAGGAGAGAGAGGAAGAGCGAGGGAGGGGTCGACGAACGAGATATGAAACGGGAGGATCTGTGATGCTGAAACGGTAATGGATACATGAAATTAGAGGGGTAATTTTGTCCAGAAAATTTTTGGTGGACAAAACCCTAATTTTACAAGGGTGGGAGACACTCCCTCATTTAGGCCCAAAAAATAGGCCCGTTGGGCAAATTTTCTCAATTATAATTTGTAAGATGGTAGTTCTTTTTGCATCCTATTATAATTTGTAGAGTTTTATTTGTTATTATCAATTTGTTACTTGAAATCCAATAATCAATATTTCTTTTGAAAAAATCCTAAGATAATTGTCAATGAAAATAGTACTATTAATAAATTGTATATGAAAAATATTAAACCCTATGAGAGATACAAAATCAGTGACTCTACTTTATAATACAAAAAAATAAATTATGGGTCTATTTTAAAAAAAAATTAGTATATAAGATATATATTACAATACAATTGAATAATAAAACTCAATATGCAATACCTTTATTATAGTCAAGAACCGGCCAATAGTGTGATTAATTTTTATGTATTATAATATGATGAACAACGGAATAATTACTAAAACAAATTACATAAGCTCAAATGAACCATAAATTAAGAATTATCATAAAATGAACAACTAATAAAATATTAATATAGTGAATTAATGAAATAATATTTCATATATATAATGGTAGATGCATATTAACATATTATAATATACTCCGTAGTGTATTAAATAGGTGGTCGTATGCCATTATATTGGAAGAGAAGGATTGAATCCGTAACCTCGAAAGATGTCCTTTTCTCCGACTAAATTATGAAAAATCTTGTATACTCAATTATGGGATCGGAGTAAGCAACTTAATACGTTAAGTGTGAATACACCTACCGATACATAGAAAAATTGCACCAAAAGAAGGATTAATAAAATCGTGATCTTTAACAAACTCTCTTAACTTGACATATTGCGATTGAAAAAAATTCACACAAACAACGAATAAGAACTCAATGAAAATAGTGTTTTTTTATCCATCAAACTCCATATATCCATTGTAAATAAGGCTTTCACCTCCAAGAAAGCGTACGTAAAATTGGATCGAGCTACTTACCAGGCTCATCATGGCAACGCAAGTGAAGCTCGAAGCGATATGTCTCATTAATATTATTGCTAGCTTGTATCTCTCCTGATTTCCCTGCCACTTTTCACATTTTACACTGCAAAAAATGAGTATATAGGAGATTGGATTATTTTTTAACAATATGTGAAGAATTTTGAGAAATTGAAAGAAAACAAAGATGGATTAGTTTTTTTTTTCAACATGCAAACAACAAAAAATTAAAAAGGTGAATGGACTGCGGCAGGAAGATTCAAGAACTACAGGGAACTCTATCTTTTCAAATTTGTTTAGGTAGGTTAACTAAGCTTGATCAATTATCCACTTTCTCCTTTTCAAGCCTATTTATACACTTAAACTGAATGGAAAACGTTGGATGGAATATGAAAATATTTTTAACTGATTTTATCATTATTATTAGAATTTATTTACTTGAAAGTAACGGTCAATGGAATATATATCGATTTAGTAATTAATTAGTAATATGAGATATAGCCTATAGGACAATGAAGCAATGCCTACTATTTAGTAATTAAATCCTTACCGACTTTCAATTATAAAAAGTAATTAAATAATTTGCATAAACAAATTACCAAAAATAACCATAAATATATAAAAGTCGGTTTTATATAGATATTTAGATATAAATATAGATATAGAATATAGACCTATATAAATTTAATGGCAAAAAATAATAAAAGAGGTGTTACATAATTGTATTTTTTTGTTTCCGTTACATTTTTTTTAAAATAAGAGTATATTTCATAATTGTTAAACTATATATTAGAAGATAGATAGTTGAAAAATGTGGGCTGATTATATTAGTATATATTAATCAATTTTGATTGAGCCAATTAAATATCCACTAATAATTTTACTTATTTTTAATTTTGCAAAAAATAATATAAATTTTTATATTTTTCTTCTTTTTTTATGTTAAAATAATTTTATTTATGTTTAATTCTGAAAAAGGAACATAAAAACCATATATTTGTATTTTCGTTGGGTTTCCGTTACAATGTGTGAGATAAACTAAATTGTTTAAATACAAAGGGTGGAAAATATGAAGTTAGAAGATAAAATTTTTTACATTTGTTAATTAGGTATGTATTAATAAACTTTGATTGATACAATTAAATCTACACAATTCATTTTAATTATTTTTAAAATAGGTGAAAAGATTTTGCTCTAAAGTGTAAGTCTTTTCATTTACCCAAGGTAAACGCATTAAATATAATTAAATAGCTAATTTGTAACTCTTTTCATCACCTAATTAACTTATATTTTTACGGAAATATGTAAAAAGCATTTTAATATAATTTAAGCTTAGGTAAAAACTCAATATATTTTTTTCACAAAAAAAACACTCAATATATAAAAATGTTGATAAAAAACTTAATAAGAATTGAAAAGACAACGAAGTAGATAAAACATTTAAATAGATATGAACTTTTAATTACTCCGTAGCATTTAGTGACCAAAAAGTCAATCTTAGTATATAAATAAATAGATATATTATATACACTCTATGAAATGAACCAAAAAATAAAATAAAAGATGTAGTTGTTGTGGTTTGAACCTTGGATGATGGGGCTATCAATAACAACCACAACCATTAGGCTAAAGATGACATGTTGATACAAATTGAATAAATAAGAAAAAATAGTGTAAATTTTCATAGCCTTAATAAGAGCAATAAATTGCCCATGAACACAACTTTTAAGGTTAATAATAATAAAATAAGAGCAATAAATTGTCCATGAACACAACTTTTAAGGTTTATTATATATAGATTACATAGGTGCATTATAAAGAAATAGACCTAATGAGTCTACTTAAAAAAAAGACTTAATGAGTGCAATCTCTTATAAGGGCGTGTTTGCGAGGAAATTTTATAAGGGCGTGTTTGTGAGATGATTTTTTTTTAGAAGGTGGAGATATTTTTTTGGATTGAGAGAATGACGATACTTTTTGGGTGGATAGGATGAAGATTATTTATTTATTTGTAGAAAATAATCCTATGCAAATTTGGTTGAATGAAGATATGTTTTTTATGGATCTCCTTTCCCGTTATTATTCACCTTCTTCCTACTACTGCCCTAACAACAACATCAACCCGTCATCAAAAAAAACTTTTCGATTGGATAAATTAATTATTAATTATCTCCTACTTTATTTCTCTATGCAACTTAGGTGCTTTAGTTACAAATGATTTCGGCTGTTCATCTTCAAATTGGGGGTTTATAGAAACGAAATCGAATCCGGATCTAAGGAATTCGTCAACCTCATCGCCTGTGACGAACTCAATGAATTCCGGCATTAGCTTCCTCTTGCACACCAGAGTGTTGCCTAGGCTAGAGTGTTCGTCGACCTCGTCTCTCCTCCCAAATTCGGTGCTCCTCCAATCTCGACGTCAGGCACACCTCGACTTCGTCCTCTTCACCGACAAAGCAGTAGGCTGGTGAGAGGAGGAGGAGGATAACACCGACGCCGGAGGAGGGGGAGAACGGGAGGTTGAGGAGACAAGGAGGAGGATAACAGAGGAGGGTAAAATTGGGGAAGGGGTGCAAAAATCCCTTCCACTCCGCCCATCCCATAAATGAAGATACTAGAATCGGGCCAAATCCCATCCCCGCCACCCCGTCCACCCCCACCTCCACCACCTCCACCACCCCGTCCCAAACATGCCGGCCCGATTCTAAAAAAAAATCGCCCACCCTTCCCACCCCGTGTCAAACACACCTTAAGTCACTAACTTGTAAAAGGAAAGACGATGCTATAGGGATATCCAAAATATGTGCGCTGAGAGGAAGAGAAGTAGCATGATTTGCAGGGGAATCAACAAATTCATTACCTTCATGGTAGATGTGATGAAACCAATTGAACCAATTTCTACGTAGAAAGCTTTAGCAACAGTCTACTAGGCTATGTAATGGGCTTGCAATGGTAAAAGACACTTCTTATAAGATTCACCGCCAAGGTGCAATCAGCAACTGCATTGGCAAGGGCATGGTTCTAAAACACTTAACGTTATAGCTAGCACTCTACGATATGGTTATCAAGATCATACAATCTAGGATGGCATATGGTTTCGATGAAGTGTTTGAAGAGTATTGAGTTCAATCTAGGATCGTACAACTGCATCCTATCATTTTTTTTAGCTTGTAATGACATTTTTTCAACCCAAGTGTTGAGATTTGTAATTCTAGTTTACCAGGATTTGGGCTTTTTAGGCCCAAGCCCATGCCTTGCCAAACGTTCCAATTTCCGACAGTTAGTAGGCTTTATAAGCCTCTCAAGTAGCAAACCCTAACCTAGAGTCGAGCACTGTAGCGCCGCTCCAAAGGGAGCCTCGGAGCTCCTCTCCCATGGCTGAAATCAGGAAAGGAAAGGCTAGGGTTTCGGGCCCCGTTCGAAGAAGCTGATGCCGAGAGAAGAAGATAGAGAGAGGCTCGAGCTTGGGTTCATCAGTGAGAGAGGCTCATTGAGCAATCTCCATGTGAGCCAAACTCGAGCTGAGAGAGAGAGAGCAGGAGATCCGAGGAAGAAGAAGGCTCTGCTCTGTCAGCCTTCCTGCAGCAACACCGAAGAGACGAGGAAGAGAAGCCAGCAAGGAGGTCGAAGACGCCGATGCGCCAAAGCTGAGATTGCAGCCCTGTTGAGTTCATCTTCTTAGTTTAAGGGGGTTTTCGTTCCTTCCCTTCTTGCTTCTGATTTGTACTCATTACATGTCTTGTTTACGCTTCTCGGTTTCTTCATTTGATGTTGCTTAGTTGCCCTCTTAGGATCCTTGTACTGTTGTTCTCTTGTTTGGCCTTTAGAGCATATTGGATGACATCTAGAGCCGGGGACGTAGGGATTAGCCCGAACCTCGTAAACATATCGTGTGTGTCCATGTTATCTTCCTTTCGGTTTCTCTGCTTTGGATCGATCTAGATCCCTCGTGCTTAAACCGGACTAAAAGACCACTTCGACCCTAATCGGACCCTTGATGAGTGCAACCTTAATTTCTAACACCAAGTGTGTTTTTTATGGCGTAAGAATCAGAATGAATTTTCGTCGGAAACTAGGCCCAATTTACTGTAATGATTTTTTGATTGTGAATTTCACACCAAAAAAAAAAGACAGGGTTTAATCAGACTTCGCTCGTGCATAAGCTTGCATCTGTAAGCCTACTTTTCAAGTCTAGCCATTTTCGTACACCACATTATCGATTAAATTTTAATAACCGACGACCTCAAGGGCATGCCATATTGGCATATTTGCGTCGAATTCAACCAATGTGAGCTTCTCTCGCAATGGTTGTACATTTTTTTAAACCCTATCTAGATGGATCGAACCACCACAATTGGAGCAACAACATAGAAAAGGGTGAGATTGCAATTCAACCATTTGCTAATCCATCAAATTGGCCATAAACATGCAGAAATTAGGGATATTTGTCTCTTTGGTGCATCTTTCCAACAACTACAAGCAGGGGCGGAGGGAGAAAAAGTCCGGGGGGGGGGCTTGGGAAAAAGAATGAAAGAAGAAGGGTGGGATGGGGAGTCGAACCCTGCTCCTACTCACAGATATTCACAGCCTTGCACCACCTGAGCTACATGTTTTTCTTGTCTCTATCCCACCTCTTTATATATATGTACAGAATTTGTTTTCTCCAGGGGGGCTTGAGCCATCGCATGACCCCCCTGTCTCCGCCCCTGACTACAAGGGCCGTGATTAGAAATTGCACTCAACCCCTTTTTTGGTTGCCTTGTCATTGTGTTTATTAAATATTTGTAGTGCCTAACAATCTATTGGCCAAAAAAGGGCGAATCAAGTTTCAATTATTAGGCCTTAATTTGTTTAAACAACATGGATCAAAGCTTTTCAAAATGACATAATCAATTGCCTCTCTCTCACTCCCAAACAAACTTGATATCCCTAAATTGCAAGATTAGGGGTCTAAATACATTATTATATATTATTAATATTTTTTCTCTTAATCTTCATGAAAGCAAAATACGCACACACAAGCACGCACGAATGCATTTACAAATTTAAAATTCCAAGTGTTTTCTCCAAAGTTTGTTGGGGTAAGCGAGTGAGATCTTGGAAAAATTGTTAAGCGAGCAAGGCATGCATGGATGCACCCCACATGTCTTAAGATTGTAACCTTGTCGACCACGGCTAAAATCTTATCTATAACGTATTGTTTTGCAAGATGGTTTTGGAGAATTTGTCCAACTATTTTAATTCCGATGTTTAAAAACCTCTCTTCCTCTTCATTATTCACCTCAAATTTTATATTAATTAGTTTATTAGGATCCGCAAAAGTTCAAAAGGCAAAATTTATACTCCCTTCGTTTACTTTTATAAGTCGTTTTTTATTCATGCACATTTTCTTAAGATAATAAAAATATATAAAATATTTTTTAATTATTTTTTTTAAATAATCTCATATTTATTACTAAAAAGTATGAGATTATTTAAAAATTTTAATTAAAAAATTAATATATTTTATATTTTTATTATCCCGGAAAAATATGCGTAAATAGTAAACGATTTATAAAAGTAAACAAAGGAGTATAAATTTTCTACTAATTTATAATGCATAACAGCTATTTAAAAGGTAATTAAGGATCGTGTATGGGCTAATAACTAAACATTGAAAACTAAACATTGGTTATAATTTGATTTATCACTAAGAACGAAGTTTTTCATCGAAGTACGGTCAAAGACCATCGGGAGACATTGTTTATAGGTAAAATGTACTTCAATTATTATTTTTATATTATATACTTTTACCATGCTACTTCCGAAGGTAACCATGTGGCCACCATTTTTAATTTATAATCCAAAATAATTACCTTAACCTTTTCAATTTTATTTTCTTTAAAAAGGGATTTTAGTGTGTGATTAATTAGCACATCAATATTCAATAGTGTATAAATGGGTTCATACCCAAAAAAAAAAAGTGTATAAATGGAAGTATTTATTAAATGTATATGTTATTACAGAATATGCATTTTTTCAAAATTTCAAACGTAACATATTAATGCAAAATTAATTATAAAATCCTTTTTATAATAGATTTAGATTTAGATGCGATGTCAAAATTGACACTGGCAATTGTTATTAGTAAATATCATCGTCACGGTTGTCCAATATCGACATCCTACTCTCTCAAACGACAATCCCAAACACTTTTTTTTTAAATTCCAGGAAATACATTCGGAACTCCGGATCTAGAGTCCCAGAGACAAAACAAACCGATAGATGCACATATACACAGAAGTAAATGAAATAAAATAAAATAAAATACATCAATCAAATGACATAAAAGAAAATTCAAAAATAAAAATATAAGCCATCCTACATAGTTGTACTATGTAGAATGCACGACTCGACCAACCAAAAAGAAGACACACACAGAACTCTGGAATCATTAGTGGACAACCTAAGATAATCTCTAAGAGCCATCAGATGTTGATCACATTTTCACGACATCTCCAAATATGACGACTTAAACCATCATTCACATGAAATTTGCATCACAATATATAACAACAACAAAACACCAATTGCAAGCTCAAACCCTAGCCACACCATCGCCTATTCTAAACCTCAATCCAAAAACCCCAACAATCTCAAACACATTGAACTATATTGATCACTCATTTCTGTAAGTGCAAATGTAGGGCCGCCGATTGGAAAAATCAATTTGAAAACCGTCGAAAAACTAGTGAATAGAAAACCAGAAAGACTGTGGTGTGGTTTTTTGAACCAGGTGCATACTTAAATTGCATTTGTTTTTTCATTTGAATACTAATTAAATGAAAATTTCCATATAAAATTTTTACATTTCCACCCGTTGGCCTTTCAGTTTCCCAACTCAACTGAACTTAATTCATTGCTCCATTCGTTCCTCCCCAACGCCGCTATGAGCGTCACCGAGCGATCCTCCTTCTCCAGCTTACGGGCTTACCTCCACGCCCTATCACAAACCCCCCAGCGCCTCTCCCTCCGCGCCACCGCCGTCTCCTCCTCCTCCGATGAGACCACCCACTTTAGATCCCGATCCGGTGCTGCCTTCCGCCGCACTCTCCGCTGGTACGACCTCCTAGGGCTCGGTGTCGGCGGGATGGTCGGCGCCGGGGTCTTTGTCACCACTGGCCACGCCGCTCGCCTCTACGCCGGCCCCTCCGTCGTCCTCTCTGTTGGGAAAAATACGCTCAACTTTCCCGAAAATCAGAATATTGAGAATGACAATGATAGAAAACACACACACGAGATGTTTCTAATCTGCCGCAAAACTTTAATAGAATGATGAATGATAACCCAAATCTACACTATGGAATTTTACGCAGAAAATTCCCCAGAAAGCTTCTCTCTGTTTAATGCTTTAAACTAAGCTATTCTCTCTCTGTGTTTTTGGATTGGATAATTTACAAATGAAAACTTTCTCATTTATATAGGCTTGCAACAATCTAATATTGGAGGCTTGTAACAATCCCACCTCTCATTTTAATTTTCCTATAATAGGTGATTGTTTGTTTTCTTTCACTAATCTAATATTAGAGAATTACTATTTCTTTAACAATCTCCCACTTGAAGACTGATTTCAATCTGTCTTCACACACATGGTCTTGTTACTCCTGTAGGCCAACTGAAGTTGAACACAACTTCAATTTATCAAGCGTCACTGTCTTTGTTAACATGTCTGCTGGATTCTTGCTGCCTTGGATCTTCTCTAGTTTTAATACTTCATCTTCCAACAACGATCTGATGAAATGGTATCGAAGTCCAATGTGCTTGGTTCTAGAATGAAATGCCGAATTCTTTGCCAAGTGTATTGCACTCTGACTATCACTGTACAAGATGTTATTCTCTTGCACGAATCCTAGCTCTGTTAACAAGCCTTGAAGCCATATCATCTCTTTACTAGCTTCAGTCACTGCTACATACTCAGCCTCTGTAGTTGATAAAGCAACAATCTTCTGCAGTTGTGACATCCAACTAACAGCTATATTTCCGACAGTAAAATGTATCCGGTTGTGCTCTTCCGGTGATCGACTTTGCCTCCAAAGTCAGCATCTACATAACCTTGTACTTTTAATTCACCATTACCAAAGTACAAGCATTTTTCAATTGTTCCTTGTAGATACCTTAAAATCCACTTCACCGCTTCCGAGTGAACTTTTCCGGGATTTGACATAAACCTACTGACAGCTCCCACTGCTTGTCCAATATCTGGTCTTGTACAGACCATTGCATACATCAAACTCCCGATGGCAGAGGCATAAGGAATCTTAGCCATGAGAGCTCTTTCTTCTTCTGTTTTAGGAGATTGATCCTTGGAGAAGCGAAAATGGTTAGCCAAGGGTGTCCCAACTGGTTTTGCATTGCCCATGTTGAACCTTTGCAAGACACGTTTGATGTACTCTGACTGAGACAATTGTAATGTCCCTTTCTGCCTATCTCTTGTAATTTGCATTCCAAGAATCTTCTTTGCTGGACCCAAGTCCTTCATGTCAAACTCTTTTGATAACTGGTTCTTCAACCTTCTGATATCATTCATATCAGAACCCGCTACCAACATATCATCAACATATAAGAGTAAAATGAAATAACTGGACTGATATCTTTTGA
The DNA here is from genome assembly GCA_963922045.1 of Persicaria maculosa. NCBI lineage: Eukaryota > Viridiplantae > Streptophyta > Magnoliopsida > Caryophyllales > Polygonaceae > Persicaria > Persicaria maculosa. The sequence continues at coordinate 42,890,008 of OY998258.1, forward strand.
AGTAACAACAGTGGTCGGCGTTACACTTCTGGAAACCTTCCTTGTGCATGAAGCCATCAAACTTTTTGTACCACTGCCTCGGAGCTTGCTTTAGGCCATACAAGCTCTTCTTGACTCTGCACACCATCTTCTCTTTTCCCTTTTCTGAGAAACCTTCTGGTTGATGCATGTATATCTCCTCATCTAAGTCTCCGTGAAGAAATGCAGTCTTCACATCTAACTGTTCAAGATGGAGATCTTCAACGGCAACAATACTCAACACTGATCTAATAGTAGTGTGCTTCACAACGGGGGCAAAAATATCTGTGTAGTCAACACATTCTTTTTGCTGAAAGCCTTTGACTACTAGTCGAGCTTTGTACCTCTTAGAGCCATCATGCTCATCTTTCACCCGGTACAACCATCTATTGTGAAGTGCCTTCTTCCCTATGGGCAACTCAGCAAGTTCCCACGTTTGGTTAGAAATCAAAGACTGCATCTCATCTTTCATTGCAAGCTCCCACTGACTTGCTTCACCGCTCTGGCAAGCTTCATCATAACATTCAGGCTCCCCTCCATCAGTCAACAACAAATAATTCATATATCTCCTGTTAGGAACACGAGGCCGTGAAGACCTTCTCAATACAGGAGTTGGAGTAGAAGGTAGTGACGTGTCAGACTGTTGCGCACTGCTTTCTCCAACGGGCTCCTCTGGCTGAGGATTTATTGTGATCGGTTCTGTCATAGAACAATCTGGAATATAATCTGCATCAGCAAATACTGGTCCACTTTGCTTTGAATTAATGACGTCACTTTTTGTCAAGTCCTTATACATGACTGACTCATTGAAAATCACATCTCTGCTACGGATCACCTTCTTCTTTTCATCATCCCAGATGCGATATCCGAACTCACCCTCGCCATAGCCGATGAAAGTGCATTTCTTAGATTTCGGATCAAGCTTATTCCTGCCATGATCACTAATATGCACATATGCTACGCAACCAAAAACTTTCAAGTGCGAAAGTTTTATGTCTTTACCGCTCCATACCTCTTCTGGTATTTGGTAATCTAACGGAACCGAGGGACCTCGATTGATCAGGTAACATGCCGTATTGACTGCTTCTGCCCAGAACTGCTTCGGTAGACCTGATTGTATACGAATGCTTCTGGCTCTTTCTGTCAATGTTCGGTTCATACGCTCAGCTACACCGTTTTGCTGAGGTGTACCTGGAACCGTTCTCTCCATTCGGATCCCATGATCATAACAAAAGCTTTTGAACATGGTGTCTACATACTCACCACCATTGTCGGTTCTAAGCCTTTTAACTTTCACACCTGTCTCATTTTCAACCATAGCTTTCCATCTTTTGAAAGCCTCAAAAACTTCAGACTTATGTTTCAGAAAGTACACCCATACTTTCCGAGAGTAATCATCGATGAAAGTCACAAAATAGTGCTTTCCGCCAATGGATGCTGTAGTGGTTGGCCCCCAAACATCGGAGTGGACAAGCTCTAGCCGATTCTTCTTTGGAGATCTGCCATTTGTTTGAAAGCTTACCCTCTTCTGCTTTCCAAGTATGCAATCTTCACACATGCCCATTTCAACTGAGCGTAAACCTGGAAGCTTTCCCTTTGAATGCATGAGTTTCATCCCTTTCTCACTCATGTGGCCGAGTCTCTGGTGCAACATTTTGGAATCTTCGTTGCCTGATGCAACTGCGATTGAGCAACGTGCCCCTGCTGTCATGTAAAGAGTACCGCTCTTCTTTCCATGAACTATTGTCATTGCACCCTTTGAAATCTTCCATTTATCACCATTGAAGATTGTATCGTAGCCTTCATCTGCCAACTGCCCTACTGATATAAAGTTCTTTCTTAGATCAGGAATGTGTCGAACGTCTTTTAGCTCCCAGACAAAGCCATTCAACTTAATCTTCACTTGACCTTTACCGATAATTGCACAAGGTTGATCATCACCAAGATATACATTTCCAAAGTTCCCCGGGACATAGTTCTCAAAGAGCTCTTTCTTTGAGGTAGCATGAAATGATGCTCCAGAATCTAACACCCAAGATTCGTCCTTTCTCTCCAAGGAACATATCAATGCATCATCTCCTCTAGAATTAAAGCTAACATTTGCCTCCACCTTCGTCTCTTGTTTCTGTGGAGCGCTCTTGCATTGGTTTTTATAGTGTCCGATATTCCCACAATTCCAACACTCGATGGTCTTCGAGCTAGAGGAACTATTGGGATTCCTTGACCTCGACCTCTTGTCTTTTGGTCTGCCTTGATTGTTCGATCTTCCATGTCCATTTCCTCTGGTTGAATTTCTCCCTCTTGACTCTGTACGTAAAACTGAAGAGGTTGATGATTCACCCGACCCTCTCCGTCGGATCTCTTCACTGAGCACCAGATCACGAACATCATCAAACTTTAACTTATTGCTTCCCGTTGAGCTACTCACAGCCGTGACGGTAGCATTCCAACTATCTGGAAGAGAAGACAATAGTATCAAGGCTCGTACTTCCTTATCAAATTCAATCCCAACTGAACTCAACTGGGTTGTGACTGTGTTGAGTTCATTGAGATGTTGAGCTACCGATGCGCCTTCTGTCATCCGCAAATTGAATAATCGCCTCATCAAATGAACTTTGTTAGAGGCAGATGGCTTCTCGTACATATTAGAAAGGGATGACATAAGACCTGCCGTGGTAGTTTCCTTTGCTATGTTGAAGGCAACATTGCGTGATAACGTAAGTCGGATAACTCCAAGGGCTTGTCTATCCAGGAGATTCCAATCTTCATCCTTCATGCCCTCTGGCTTCTTTTCTGACAGAGGTTGATAAAGTTTTTTCTGGTACAAATAATCTTCGATTTGCATCTTCCAAAATCCGAAATCTGCACCATCGAACTTGTCTAGTTTCACCTTTCTATCTTCTGCGGCCATTGCTCCCACTCAAATCTGACTTTATGTGGATTGTTTATAATCTGGCTCTGATACCAATTGTTGGGAAAAATACACTCAACTTTCCCGAAAATCAGAATATTGAGAATGACAATGATAGAAAACACACACACGAGATGTTTCTAATCTGCCGCAAAACTTTAATAGAATGATAACCTGATTACAACTAAATTACTTGACACCCACACCCAAATCTACACTCTGGAATTTTACGCAGAAAATTCCCCAGAAAGCTTCTCTCTGTTTAATGCTTTAAACTAAGCTATTCTCTCTCTGTGTTTTTGGATTGGATAATTTACAAATGAAAACTTTCTCATTTATATAGGCTTGCAACAATCTAATATTGGAGGCTTGTAACAATCCCACCTCTCATTTTAATTTTCCTATAATAGGTGATTGTTTGTTTTCTTTCACTAATCTAATATTAGAGAATTACTATTTCTTTAACACTCTCCTACGCCATTGCCGGCCTCTGCGCCCTCCTCTTCGCCTTCTGCTACTCCGAGTTCGCCGCCGATGTTCCCGTCGCCGGCGGCGCCTTCTCCTACCTCCGAGCTTCCTTCGGTCAGTATATTATACACATTACTTTAATGACATGATGTAATAACAATTTGATTATCGATATTTGATATATCAATTTAACTCCACAAATTTTAAAATATTTATGTACATATTATTGGTAGAAAATTCGGATTTTAGCCCGGACGTTATATGCATATTGTATGGGAATGAGATGGAATCGATATTCATAAATCATAATCCACCTCATTTTAACATTTTTCCCAAAAAAAGTTTCATAAAATGTTATTTTATTTTATAATTTGAACTCGAACAATCCTAAAATCTTAGATATTTTGAACTAATTAGTAAATGAATGTAAATTGTATATATAATTTACATGTCCTTAGTTTTTTTTTTTAAATATAATTTTTTTATTACAAACTTTATTTTATTCTATTTTATAACTACTTGCAGAATTACTTTCCAATTTCCATAAAATGTATGTTACGAACTTGCTTAAGATACGTACGGAGCTATGGAAGCTCAGAGTTGGGGAAAGAAGAGATATAGGGCGTGTTTGGGTGTAGTGTTTAGGGGGTTTGGAAGATGGGTTTTTCGCCTCGGGTTTCCCGCCTTCATGTTTGGGTGTATGTGTTTAAGGGGTTTGGAGGGTGCGAAATCGGGGCTTTGCTGGATGGAATGGGATGGGTTTTTGCACCTCCTCCACCAAGGTTTGGTGGATGGGAAATCCGAAACCCCCGATTTCGCCCTTCGTCTTCCACGCCCTTTGTGAATACTGTCGTGCGATTCTGGAGAGAGAGAGAGAGGATAGGGGCGCCAGAGGGGGAGGTGGTTAGGGTTGTGAGGAAGAGGAGGAAGAGGCAGACAACGAACCTGATTGTGAGAGGAAAGATCCACCGCCTCTCCATGTCGGAATTGGGGTGCCGAAATCAACAACCGAAAAACAGCGCACAGAAATCGAGCCCCACCAACCATTGCTACCTTCAAGCTCAAAATTATAGAGTCATGGCTTCCTCTGCTTCAATCAGTCCCTGTAAACTCTCTTCTTTCAACCAATTGCTCAATTCTTCGTCTCCAACTTCGTTTAATCATCGGATTTCACTTAATTGCCCTAAAAATGGCAAAAAGACGCCGACTTTGATCACCTGTGCCCTTCAATCGCCTGCTCTGTCACTCCCCAAATCACACCTCCCGCCGGCCGCCGCTAACAGAACCGTCGCCGCTCCCAGGTGGAATCCCTTTCAGAAAGCGGCTGCCGCCGTCCTCGATGCCGCCGAATCAGCTCTAGTCTCCCACGAGCGCGACCACCATTCCCTCCCCAAAACGGCTGATCCTGAAATCCAAATCTCCGGCAACTTCGCTCCGGTGCCGGAACGCCCTGTTACTCACAACCTCCCCGTCGCTAGCAAAATCCCCGATTCGCCGACACCGTTATAAAGTTGAATCTCCAGAAGTTGGGGTTCGTTGCGGTGGCTTCGGCGCGTGACGGTGGCGCGTAGCTGTAGTAACCGGAGTCGTAGTCAAACTAAGGCCCGGCAGCGGCGGCTGTTGCAGTTCATGGTTGGGGGTTGGGGCCAAGACATACTCAAGAAGAGGGTATGAAGATGGGGGCAATTTGGTCATTTCATGTAGATAAGTAGGGGTAATTCGGACTTTGTCCGTCACTCCATCCACCAAAAAATCAAAATACAACCAAACACAAAACCCAAAAAATTGGGTGTTGAGTTTTCATCTTTTACATCCCAAAAATCCATCCCCATCTATCACATCTCCTCAAATCCACCAAATCCCCAAAAATCCATCTCGTTCCCAAACACGCCCTAAGAGAAAGAGGTAGGAGAAGGTTTGATTGAATTTCTTGAATGCCTTTTTTCGGTTTGTTACAAAGACTGGTATAGTCTGATTTTCAGGCCTATCATCTTGGGCCTCCACAATGCTCGGCCCAATCATAGCTTTCCCAGCCCATTCCTTACAATGTAGTAGTGGGGCAATTTAGGTAGTGAATAAGAAGGTTTCTACCAATTTTGTAAGTGTCAACACTATATAAAGATAATAAAAATAAATTAATTGCAAAAAACTATAAATAACCGACAGAGCAAACTAAGACTTAAAAATCTTGAAAATAATTCTACTAGGTTATAGAGTAATACTCCGCCAAACCTTGGCGGAGTATTTAGGGTCTGTTCATTTCATATATTATATATATATATTCATTGTTCTAAAAAAACACTCTTGACGGACACTGTCAAGGTGCTTGAAGTTTGACACTTTGATAGTTTGTTTAGAATTTGAGATTATTTTTGTCGTTTTTATTTTGTTAATATAGAAATTATGGATTGTGATGTTTATTTAAACATGTTTATGAGATTTTATATTTTATTTTATGTTTGAATCTAAAAACGATTAAAATAATCATGATGTTTATTTGATTTGTATTTTTTTTAATTTAAAGATGTTAATGACTTTGAAATGCATATTTGATTACATTATATGAGTTTTAAATAGTTCAAGAGTTAAATATAAGAAAATAACCAAAAATCATTTTATTCGCCAATAAAATCGCCACACCGACGCTTGATGGTATCTCACCGTCAAGCATATGCCAAGCGCCTTTTATAATATTGTATATATTTACTTATGTAGTAGCACCTCTTATCAAATGTTAAAAATTGCTTATAGTCTCATACTACAAATTACAAATTCTTTATTTATTTTTAAATAAAATCGAGAATTATAACGCTTGAAAAAATAATTATAAAACAATTCAGATGAAACGAGTCGTTTGGGGGTGGTTGCAGGTGAATTCGCTGCGTTTTTTACAGGGATGAATCTGTTAATGGACTATGTCCTTTCCAACGCCGCCGTGGCCAGGAGCTTCACCGCCTACCTATCCATGGCTGCCGGCCTCCCGCCGGAGAAATGCAGGCCCGAAATCTCCATCCTCCCTCCTGGATTCAACCAAATCGACATCGTTGCCGTCCTCGTCATCCTCACCATCACTCTCATCATCTGTCACAGGTCCGTTTCCCTCTCAATTTCCTCCGAATTAAAAAACCTAATTACTAATGAACTGATCCATGAACGGGAACAATCCGATTCTCCCAGCACGAGGGAGAGTTCCACGGTGAACCTGATCTTGACGGCGGCGCACCTCGCGTTCATTGCGTTCGTCATAACTGTAGGTTTCTGGAAAGGCGATTCCCGAAACTTCACGTTGCCGGCAGATCCGGTTCGGAGTCCAGCGGGGTTCTTCCCGTTCGGCGCGGCCGGGGTTTTTAACGGAGCCGCTGTGGTGTATTTAAGCTTCGTCGGATACGACACCGTTTCGACCATGGCTGAGGAGGTCAAGGACCCGGTCAACGATATCCCGATCGGCATTGCCGGCTCCGTCACCATCGTCACCGTCCTCTACTGCCTCATGGCCGCTTCCATGTCCATGCTCCTCCCCTACGACTTGGTATGAACAATAGGTTTTCGGTTAACTGGAACCAATTAACACACGGTTTGATAGGTTTTTTGGTTATTTATTAGTAACAAATATAAGGGCGTGTTTGGTTGATGAAATTTGTATCGAAATTTCGTAGATAGATCCAGAGGCGCCATTTTCGGGAGCGTTCAGAGGGAAGAAGGGGTGGGATTGGGTGTCGAATGTGATCAGTGTTGGGGCGAGCTTCGGAATATGGACGTCTCTAATGGTGGCGATGTTAGGGCAAGCGAGATACATGTGTGTAATCGGACGATCAAGTGTGGTTCCTGCATGGTTCGCGAGGATCCACCATAAGACATCTACACCTATCAATGCTTCTGCTTTCCTTGGTATGTTATTTTCCACAACTATTTCGGTATGGTTTAGTATTCTTTTATGTTATCTCTTTTGGATGTTTGGCTTTGATTTCGACTTCCTACCTTGAATTGGTAGGTTGTAATGTATTCATCTAAAATGATATATCAAGAGGAGTCGGACAATCATCAGTTTGTTCGATGTGTTTATCATGTTAGACACAATAAACCATCCACATTTGATTGATTCTTGGGCATATGTCTATATTGAGCAAGATTTGTCTTGTGTCTTTTATATTGTTTAATCATGTCTCAATTCATGTATGAAGATATCAACCCAGAACATTATTAGCATGCCAGTTGGTTGATTCTAACGCGATTTTGCGTCTTTTCTATTTCAGGAATCTTGACAGCGTCAATTGCTCTATTCACGAATTTTAACATCCTCCTTGACCTCGTATCGATAGGAACCCTGTTCGTATTCTACATGGTGGCCAACGCAGTCATCTACAAGCGCTATGTCATCATAGGCACAACCAACCCATTGCCCACACTATCCTTCCTATCCTCATTATCACTCACCTCCTTAATCTTCACGTTGATTTGGCACTTGGCGCCAGTTGGTAGACCTAAGGCAATTGTGCTTGCAATGTGTTTTGTCATAGCCATTTCCCTATTGCTCGTGTTCCATTGCCTGGTCCCTCAGGCACGCCAACCTGAGTTCTGGGGCGTCCCATTCATGCCATGGCTACCTTCCATATCTGTGTTCCTAAACGTATTCTTGCTCGGTTTCCTTAACAAGCCATCTTATCTTCGTTTTCTCTTCTTCTCGGGATTTGTGGTACTCGTCTACATTTTATATAGCGTCCATTCTAGCTTTGATGAAGAGGGAGATGGGTGCTCGAGCCATAAGGGTTTCGAGGTTGTAGGAAAAGGCCGAGAATTGGCTAATTGTTGATTTATTTATTTTTTATTTTCTTAAAAATTTGTTGTTTTTTTTGGGGGGGGGGGGGGGGGGGGGGGGGGGGATGCTATGTTAGAGGATAACCTCAACCAATGAAAGTCAGAAGATGGATTAATGGACGTGAAGAATTTATTTAACACGAATGAGTTTCGAACCCCAATCACAAGTATAGCTATAAAAATAAACAGTTGAGTTTGTCTAGTGTCTTTAGCAATGTGGTCTTGTTATCCACACGGTGACATCTCGCCAAATGCACGGTCGTGCCAGCCGTCACTAACGTCTCGAGTTGGCAGAGGGTTGCCGTGAGAGGAAAGGAGTGACTTCAGTGCTCGGCGGGCTGTCGTTGGGCTCAAGATACCTACACCAGGTGTCGGTGGGTGGGAGTTCTGTTGGGTTTTGTGTTGTGTGCGGTGTTTGTCGACTCTGACTCTTCGTGTCGGTGGAGAGGTCGTGCGTTTGGCGAAAAAATCACCGTGCCAATAACATGGCCCTTAGCAACAGTGGCAGAATTATTGTGGGGCCAGAGGTAGTTGTGGCCCCCACAACCAAAAAAAATACTAGTGGAAAATTATGCTATGCCTTTAGGGTTCTGAATTTTATCTTTCTTGTGGCCCCACAATCAAAAAAATTAATTGGGATGCCTTGGAAGTTCTGCCATTCTTCGTTTCTCCCGTCTCCGCCTCTTGCCCTCTTTCTTTGCACAAGCCCAGGCGGCATGATAAAAGTGTGAAGCGCATGTTCTCTATTGAACAATATCGAAGCTTGAAATCTTTAATCCATCGCTACAATGCTTCTCCGGGCAATCTAATTCGTTATTTTCTTCGGGGCAATCTAATTCAGTCCCTTTCTATTTCACTCTATATTCTATATGGCCCGTTTGGTATTGATATCTAGATATCATATCAGATATCAGCCCCTGATATCTAATATATAGTGTTTGGTATCCCTAAGATATCAAGTGATATCTGATATCTGTGTTTGGTATCATCGGATATCGATATCACTTGATATCTAGATATCAAAATTTGGGCTATTTTGATATACTGATTTTTAGGGAGGTATCACTTGATATTAGACCTGTCAAAACACAACCCGACCCGGTGACCCGACCCGACCGACCCGAAAAATTTCCGACCCGAACCCAAAAATTTTGACCCGAAATTTTTTTTCGACCCGAACCCGAAAAACCCGAAATTTTCCGGGTAATCTGGGTTTCGACCCGTTGACCCGATTGACCCGGTAATTTTGACCCGATTTACCCGGTTGATTTATAATTATATATGATTATTTTTTATATATATAATTAAAATTTATCACAAAATTATCAAATAATGATTTTTTTAATTTAAAAAAGAAAAAATTGACAAACCCGAAATTGACCCGAACCCGACCCGAAACCCGATCAAACCCGAGTTCGAGTCAACCCGAAAAACCTGAAACCCGTTTTACCCGAGACCCGTTTTACCCGAAACCCGAAGTGACCGGACCCGAACCCGACCCGAATGACCCGTTTGACAGGTCTACTTGATATCGATATAGGGTGATATCGATATCTTGATACCGATACTGATATCTTGATATCAAGATATCAACCGATATCAATACCGATATCTTAATATCTAGATACCGATATGCTTCAATACTTAATGCTTGTCTCAATTCTTTTGATTTTCTTATTCACATTTCAGAGAAAAACTTTTACAATCTTGCAAATAATCTAAAGTAGTATTGGTTTCTTGATTCAATTGATCATTTGATAGTGTTGGAAATTTCCACGGCTCTTTAGAGATGCGACAGAAGTCTTGTAGGATTTTAAAATATTTACAACTTTCTAATATATTCAATTGTGGTAAGACCATACTACTTGATTCAATTGATTTCTAATTCATTCTTATGCGATTTCTAATTCATTTTGTGTAATTTTGTTTCAATGTTGTAGTGTTGTGATTTCTAATTCTTTAACTCTTACTAATTGTAATTGTAGTGGAAAGCCTTTTGCTTGATTTCGAATTTCTAGTTTCACTGCATTGAACGTGTGATTTCTTTGTCTAGCATTCACTTCTGGATTCCTAATTTCTATAGCATAGTAGCATTCATTTATAAGTTTTTCTTGATTGATTTAACTTTTCTAAAAATAGGTTCGGTGATAAATCTTTGTTTTATTTATTTATTTTGATTTTGTAGAAGGGTGTTGGCTTAGTAATTGTCCCCGATTCCAATTGTAATTTACATTATACTAAAAAAAATTATAGTTATATTTTGCCCCTTCAATATGTGGATCCAGGTTTCGCCCTCGCTTAACAATGCCAATTGACTGTCGCTTGCGCAAAAAAAGCGAATCAATTAGAATGGAGACAAGGAAAAAGGGCAGTAGGAGGGCCTTCAGGACCGGGGCAGGGGGGGGGGGGGGAGGTGCAGCGGTCAAGCATTTACTCTCGAGATTCATATTGATCAATTGATTTGCGCAATCCCTCCTAGATAGAAAGTCGCAAGTAAACCTACCTGAAAAAAGAAATTCACTAGCATAAGCAAAAATGGTAGAAAAGTCTACTATTTGAAAGACAGTAAAATGATCCGAAATCTTTTTGTCTATCAATGAGCAAGGGCTAATGGTTGGAGCTAGCCAGCTTCCCTCGGAATGACCGTACAGGGTCTTTTTAACATATATTCTTATGACAAATGGCATGGGTTAAACAACTCGATTATGAAAGATTTTCTACCAAACATATAAGCGGTCTAAAAGCTAAAATATTTTTTTACCTAAGTTATAAAACTCCCCCACTTCATAAATTTTACTCTGAACAATTTTATTATTTTACTATTTTATTAATTGTTATTTATAAACAATTTTTTTTTATTTTTTTTACTAATTCTGTATTTAAATTGATAATTTTAATTGAGAAAATTTGCTGAAATATCACCCTTTCCTAATCTAATTAGGTTAATAGCATATTAACTTCATAAATTGGCCGTTGTAACACCAAATTAATTTTTTTTAGCCTTAGCAGCTTTATTCTCTCCTTTCTCTTCTCCCTAGAAGCCATCACCGTATTTCATCGTCCCTCCTCCTCCCACATATTGCTCTCCCATCACCGGATTTCATCGTCCCTCATATGTTCGTGGTTACCGTTTTAGATCCTCGGCTCACCGGACCCTAAACGGAGGCGTCGCTTGGTCGGTCACCCTCGTCGTTATCTTAGCTTCCAGATCCGGTGTGTTCTTCATCAGATCCGAGCCTCCTACCGTACCGCCATAGCAGATCTGGTTCTTGTCTTATTTCTTCTACCCAGATCTGAATCCCTCGCACCAGATCCAGTTGCTCCGGTCACCCTCCTCCTAAGATCCGGCGTCCATGGAGGTCATTTCACCCTTCCGGCGTCCATGAAGATGATGCTAAGCTCGGATGGGCCTCCTGATGCTGAGACGCTGCCGAAGATGACACGCTGATGCTGAGACGCTTCCCCTTCTGCCTACTCCCTCCTTCCAGTTGCCGAACTAGTAATCTCCCTCCTCCTTCCCCTTTTGCTGATTCCATTCGCCTTATATTCTAATTGATAGAGATGTAAACGTTGCTGGACTGATTTGTGCTTGCTTCATATTTAAGGCTTGGATTTAAATTTATCCAAGAACCTTCTACCGATCTCACTGAAGCTGCAAGCTTTCTTTAGGTTGTGATTTTGCCCTTTGCTACTACCTAGACTTGGCATGTTTAAACGTTCTCTTCATTGAGCTGATTTTTCCGTGAATCTTAAAATGATGATTCTGTCGTTGATGCCACTTTCTTACTTTATTTTTTCAGATCTCATGAAAGAGATGAGACATTTGTGAGCTATTTGCATTTTCAGCTGTGTGCAGGGTTCTAGAGATATTATTTAAAATAATATCTGCACATGATGATACATCTATCACGTGTGGTGCTAACTTGAAATATATAGCTAGTGCTCCCTGGATGTCCTCAGAAGGTGACCAATATTGCATTTCTACATTTTATACTGTATTTCTATTTTATTTTATTTTTTTGGCCATGTTCCTTCTGCGCTAGAGATGAAATGTGAAGCTTTGATGATTTTGTGTCACTATGGAACTTTAGTCATAAGCATGTTGGCATGCAACAAATCATCTCTGCAAAACAGATTAAAGTTCAGCATATTGTGTTCATCTATGACATTTATCCATCGGTGTAATTTGTATTTATTTGATGAAGTTCGTAACTTTAACCTATCCCTTTTATTTGGTCACACTAGAAGTATCTGGTAAACAACCTTTGTCCCATTTGGCATCTCTAGTGGATGGACACTCTTGGATGAAATAGTCACAAGCATTCCATATTAGCACTGTAGTAGGAGCTCCTCACAGTCAAGCTATTCAAGAAAGGGGAGGGTTGGGTTGCTTCACTTGATGCTCAGAATTAATTTCATACATGCAACTCATGCTTGAGCTTTTTACTATGAGTTATGAGAACATAGTGTATGGAATTATAATTACAGCAAGCCTTCTAAGTTTTAGTAGCTTTGAATATCTAGTTCATTTGCTTCTTTCTTCTCTGTAGCATTTCTGTTAATTGGTTTAGAAAAAATGCATCTTACTGAATCTAAAATCTGATCTAGTGCAAAGTAAGTAAAACAACATACTTTTTGGCATTGTCATCAAGGCTTCCACCCGAATTTTAGCTCGTCAACTAGTTCGTCTGCGTCAGCATATAGTCAATTTGCAAGGCAGTCGTGCTCAAATTAGGGGCGTTGCAACTCATACACAAGTCACTTTTCTTTTCTAAATTGCTTTTTTCAGTATATATGGTTTTGTCTTTAGTGAAACGGGTGGATTATGTTTCTTTGGACAGGCAATGTACGCTAGTACTTCGATTTCTACTGGTATGAAAGGCGCAACTAAAGCTATGACTGCCATGAACAAGGTTTGCATTCTTCCTTGTCTATTGATGAAAATGAAAGGAAATAAGAAAAGAAACTATGAAAAAACACTAAAAGCAAACAATAAACGGATGAATATGACAGTCAAATTTTATATCAATTGAAGCCCTCACATTCATTCTGAAAAACTACAAGTTGTAAAATGAAGCCAACTAAATGGCATTTATTAATGAATAATATGAAGATGGATCAAAGACTGCAACCTTAGTTTCAGTCCGTATGTGGACCTATGTCCTCTTCTGCTTGGATTCCTCCACTATTGGTCTAGTGATCTTAGTTCAGATTCCACTATATTACTGTCAAAGTGAAGAGGATGAGCTGAATATAGCATGGATCAACAACTTTAATAGATTAACCCCATCTTTTTCATTCCCTTTCTTCAGCAAATGGCTCCTGCTAAACAAGCTAAGCTGATCAGGGAGTTCCAAAAGCAATTAGCCCAGATGGACACCACGGTAAAATCTACTAGTTCTTATGCTTGTGGATGTGACTGAGGTAACATTATATTAGTGTTGTTCGTCCTTTCTGATTGTTTATGAAAAAAGACATGGTCATACATAAACTTGGCATTTCTTCCTTCCTCCTTGCTTTATGAATGATGTTAGCTTCTTGATATGTTGTTTTTTTGGATGTTACTTTAGCTTTGGCATCTTTGTTGCATATTTTAGATTCCAGATACCTAATGTATGCCTTTACCTAGCTACTTGGCGTATGCTTCAAGGTTTTGCATAAAGATATTCTGTGAATCTATGGGGTTCAGAAATATCTTGCATACCTTTCCCAGATTTTTTGAACAGATTACATCCACTCCCATGTTTTCCCTGCAGTTCGTCTTTCCTTGATATTGATTCCTCAAAGAACATCCTCATTTTTCTATCCCAATTCATATCATTCTTCATGACAGGCCTTGTGCCTTTGGCATCATCCTTCTTTCTCTCCATTGACTCCCTAGCACTTTCCAGTTTTAATTAAGCCCAGTCCATTGCCTCTTTCCAGGTTGTATTTTTATATCCTCTTGAAATCTGTGTTTGGTTTTTTTTTGTTTATCCTTTTTTATACTGCTGTTTTTGTTTCTGCCTGCAGCCATAAAATGCAGGTTGAATTGTTTATTGCTGTGCAGTGTGCATGCCTCCATTCATCTGTCATTGCACAAATTAGAAATGTGTATCTTGCCCTGCTAGATTCTTCGGGAAACAGCAGTGCACACCCTCCCATTGGTGTTGTGGGTCTTGATTGGAAAATTTCATTAGTTTAGTTTGTGATGCCAATTTCATGTATTCCATAGAGGAAACTTGTCTTTTACATGTATGCTTGCGTAACTATCAATTCATCGCATGTTCCAAATCCGGATTAATATCATCTCGATTAGCTTCATGTTTTTACAATGAATTGATTTTTCTTTTATTCAGGCCACAACTTTGTTTATTGCGGTTGATTAAGTTCAATTGAGACATGCTGATGTTGTTGCATTTTTTAGTTGCCTTTGGAGCTATTTTATTTGCCTTTGGAGCGACCGATTCCATGTTTTAAGATTCTCTGTCATCAATTATATAAAAATGTCACCAGAAACAATTACGATTGTCATCAAAAAGTTGTCAATAAAATATGTAAAAATAACATTTCATGCTCCTATATCATCAATTGTATAAAAAAATGTGATAAAAATGTCATCAACAAAACATGTCATCGTAAATGATTGAGATAAATGAAGTGTAATTACAAATATTATCAATGAATAAAAATGTAATAAACATGTCACTACAGGTGATTGCAAATGAAGTGGCATCAAATGATTTGATTAAAAAAAGTGAGATCAAATAATTACATTAGAAAAATGGTATCAAAACACTACTTTGAAAAACTTGCATCACATTAAAGAAAAAAATGTCATCAAAATACTACTTTGAAAAAATATGGCATCATGGTAAGAAAACATATCATCAAAACATTGACATAAAAAAGTGTCACCAGTAGTCAATAGTAAAAAAAAAAGCATCAATGGTCCACATGACATCACAGTAAATAAAAGTAGAATCGATGAAAATATATCGATATACAATTGATTAAATTAAAAAAAAGTGGCATCAAATAATTACATTAGAAAAATGGCATCAAAAAGTTGCATCACATTAAAGAAAAAATTGTCATCAAAACATTACCTTGAAAAAATATGGCATCACGAAAACATTACCTTGAAAAAATATGGCATCACGGTAAAAAAAAAATATCATCAAAAAATTGATATAAAAAAAGTGTCATCAGTAGTCAACGGTAAAAAAAATGGCATCAATGGTCAATGTGGCATCACAGTAAACAAAAAATATCAGCAATATTTGAAAAAAGTGGCATTAAAAAAGTGTCATCAATCCATTTTATTAGAAAAGTGACATCAAAGCGAAAATAAAATGTAAAAAAAAATTACATCAAAACGACCAAAAATGACATCATTGGTTAAAAAAAAAAAAGTCTGTTGACTGGCGTTGACCGGTCAATAGTCAAATTGGGAATGGTGCTAGGTTAGTTGATTAATTTTGTTTGGGTGCTAGTTAGCTAATTAGATATTTATAATGTGTTAGTTGCCAAAATAACCCATTTTAATTTGCTACATTATTGGATTTTTTTATAAATTGTGTCATGGTGCGTGTGCGATTATTATAGTATATTATTATATTTGACAGTGGCATGGTAGAGTACGTGGTTCCATAAGAATAAAATTACCTTACATCAGGGACGACTTCCATCCTTTCACGATATTGAAAGATTCATACAAACCCAAATTTCAAATTGGGAAGCCGCCAAGAAATTTCAAGAATATGAGGATGCCCCAACCAAACCTTCCACCACAAGACAAGGCCAAAAAAGGCCAAACATGACAAAATGGCGAAAAAACAAGAGTGGAATTTTGATGGATCCACCCTTTAAATAGACCAAAATACAATTGGTTTCATAATCAGAAACGAGCGAGGAAAAAAAATCATGATAGGTCATGAGAAAATCGGGACAAAGTCCTTAAAAGTAAAAGTGCTTGCAGCTCTAAAAGGAATAATTATAGCAAAAGAACAAGGATATATTAACATTATTATTGAAGGAGATAAATAGACAATCTTATGATCATTAACTCTCTAAAAAGAACCTAGACATGCAACATGCTCTTGAGAAATTGAAATGATAATCTCAGTCCTCTCGAATGATATGATCTTGCTCAATATCTTTCTTAATGTTTCATTGACACATATTCAACGCAACGACAATATAGTAGGAGATAAGGTCGCACATCTTAGTTAGGTGGACGATATTCAATCCCGAATCACCCAATTATAAAAAAAGATTCAAATGAGAAATTCATACAAAGTGGATGTTCTTAGTGAGCCTTAACAGATTGAATGATTAAGGCCCATTTAAGCCCAATCCATCTTTCACTGGCCTACGAACTGGTCGATTTTTTTTTAAAATTTTGTAGAAATTAGAATCTCTCGAATGTCTGGAATTCTCTCTCTGTGACTCATCTTCGTCGTCGTCATTCGTCAGGTACCTCTCTCCTCTTCGTCTCACTTTCTCATACATCAATCGGTTAATTCAAAGTTTAATTGATTTTATGGTTTTCGATTTTGATCTTCGCGTTTGAGTGATTTTCCCGTCTTTGAATTTCGTTGTCAGTGGTGTTATATTTTCCGTAGCGATGTTGTGGTCTTAAATCCTAATTTCTGTAGCGAAACCGCTCAATTTTTTGTTTCTGTGAATGGTGAGATTGAATTGGTTGTTATAAATGTTGGATCCATCTGTTAATTTGTTTGTTGCCTCACAATTTCGAGATGTTGTGTGGTAGGAGCTGCTACTGCTACATTTCAATGTAATTTCGCTGTTGCTAGCTGTAATTTATTCTTTGCTAAACCATTTCAAGATGTAATCTGTTCCTTGTCTTCTTTAGCCTATCTAGTTACTGCTTACAACCTAGGCTAAACCATTTCAAGATGTAATCTGTTCCTTGCTAAACCATTTTAGATTTAGACTTGATTGGTTGAACATTTTTCAGCCTTACTGATAAATGTTCAAAAAATGTATGGACATAACCTAAAATAAAATGAACCAGATTTAGATTTATAAGATAAACGAGATTTAGATTTGTAAATACCAATCCTCCTTGTCCCTATAATTCAACTTGTAGATGTACCTGTTTTACAGTCGATGACCTATGACCTGTAAGATGAAACTGTTTGCCCCATCCATAACTAGTAGTAGTACTACTCTCCTTGCCAGATTGATAAGCTATAGATACTGGGAAACTCTTCATGATTTTGTATATTGTGTGTGTATATTATATGTTTCCGTTGGCGAATTGGCCATTATTCCATCTCATAATATTACATGTATTGTGATTGAAAATATGCTTTTTGCATAAAGGTAGTGCCTTTCCTCGTAAACGTTCAACTTAGGTTACAAATATTATGATAGGATTATTATACTGCAAACTCTGAATGCTTGTAGCTCGTCGCTCCTGTTTTTATCTGAGCCCAAGAGGCGGAGGTCCAGGGTTTACGAAGGGGATCCTTATTTGTACAACAACCACTGGGTTGCAGTTGATTATGCATGATTAATATAACATTCATTTCTGAAGTTTTGATCAATCTACTGAACTTCTTAGCGCAACTAGTTTGAACTTTGAACATAGATTGCTGGTTTGTAATCTGCCTGTTGATGTAGTTAGCTTCTCAAATGTTTCATTATCATCTAAATAAAGCCTTGTAACCAAATATGCAGAATTAGGTTTTTGTGAAGACGAAAGTGAGAAATATGGGGAAAACACCCATAAAGATGAAGGCAGTGGTGTACGCTTTGTCACCATTCCAACAGAAGGTGATGCCTGGGCTGTGGAAAGACCTGCCTGGGAAGATCAGCCACAAGTTCACCGAGAATTGGCTTAATGCCACTCTCCTCATCAGCCCTCTTGTTGGTGTCTATAGCTATGTTCAGTACTACCAGGAGAAGGAGAAACTGGAACACCGTTACTGAGACATCTGTAAGGAGACATCTGTCGTCCTGACAAGTTTATACCTCCCCAGATATTTTCCACTTTACTCATGTTTGCTCTCAAAATGTCTGTAAGATGGATAAAATTTAGGTGTTTGTAATAATCATAAACAAATGATCCTGATACACGATACCGCTTTATGGCTTCCAAACTTTCTGTAGTTGAAAATGCTCTTGTTAATGACTCTGTTTGTGTCTCACATTGTCAGAATATAATTTGATTGTAGAGTGGAGTGATCTAAATTGAGCTCAATGAAGGCGCGTACATCTTGATTTTGTACCCTCACAAAGGTTGATAGAAGTTCTTATTGAGGTTACATTGTGAGATATCTGCCAAGCTCTTAAATCGGCGAACATCACGATAACTCATTCTGCTATTTTCATGTCTTATACTGCTGCTACTCCTTTCCTTACTGATGTTCAAGCAACACATGTTGGCTGAGTATAAGATGACAAACGAACGTGACTACTGACTAGTATTTCAAGGTTGAGTGGATGCAACCTGCTCAATCAGTTCAAGTCCAGCTTGCCCAGCTTGCTTGTCATTTGCCTCAGTTAAGTTTTTGGTTAATTTGGTTATAGTTGGATGTACGTTTTTATAATGTAGATAAAGGTGAAAAAACGATTTTATTAACAAATGAGTTAAAATTACCGTGAATATATATGACTTTTTTTTTTTTCTTGGGATTTATTATTTTATTGTTGTGTATATTAACTTCAAGGTTTTTGATGCTGATGAATTTTCGGGACACGCAATGGAAGGTTTGGCTAATAAACCTCGTCAATGGGAGACTGCCATTAATCTTACTAAGTTCAGATTGGGCCGTGATGAGCCATATATTGGGCCGGCCAATCCAAGGCCCATAAACAAACGGATGAGGGCAATTTTGTAATTTATCACACTCAGTCACTGACCTATTTATGCGAACTAGGGTTTCTCATCTCCCACCCTCTTTTATACCCTACCGTGCTTCATCCTCTCTACCGCACTCTCTTTGTTTCCTTGGAGGCGCTCTCGTTCTACGATCCTCCAGGTTCAATCCACGGTATGTTCCAGTTCTTATCTTCAATTGATTTAGAATTTGTGTTTCGCTCGCCTGCTTTTTGTTTCAATTAGAGAGAAGACGATTTCAGATCCGAAAACGGATCAAATTATTTTCTTTTGGTCGCTGCTTAACCAGTTCAGCGTCTATTGGTAGATTCTTTTGCTGTCCTCTCTGATTTAGTTTTTAGATTTAGTTTTTATACTTCTTTGAATGTATCTTATATTATGTTGTTCGGATTTTGTAGGTAGAAATATCGATTGAGTTAATGCCGCTATTTATTCAGGGCTGAGTATTTGCCTGATATTATCGGCCTCTTTATTGTGAACTCTATGAAAGTAATTGTCTTTATGGATTATCATTAGGAAATTAGCTGTTGTGGTTCATTATGAATTACATTTGGCTTTTGATTACTTGTTTTTGTTTGGGTTGGCGAACTTCTCGGTTAGTTTCTAATTAACTGCTTCAAGCGCTGAAAGTATGTTGATTTGGATGGAAGTGTGAAGGTTTCCTTTCTGTCAAAAAGGCTGAACATCACCAATTTATGGACTTATTGATTCTATATTACTTTTGTTGACTAATTCCTGGAGTTATTTGTCTCAATTCCATCCCAAGTGGTTTACTGTATTTTCTGTGATATTACCATTGTGCTAGTAGGTTTCTTTTAGTTATACTTTCTGGCATAAGATTTCTGTTTGTTTTCCTTTGGAACTGCCTTTAATTTGAAAAATAAATTGTGGTTTGCTTTGTGAAATTTGATGCAGCTTGTACCAACAGCAATCCTAAGCTCTCTGTTAGTGTCTAATTGAACTGCCTGACAGTGTGTTGTTTTGTCTTGAGTTATATGTTTCAGTTTCATCTACTGTGGTTGTGGGTGTGTTGGATTTTTAATGGAATACTAAAGTAATTTGTATAAATACCCAGGTAAGTTAGGGAATCAAGATGGGTCGCGTTCGTACCAAGCTTGTCAAGAAGTCTTCCCGCAATGTCATTGAGAAGTACTACTCTCGGATGACCATGGATTTCCACACCAACAAGAAGCTGTTGGAGGAGGTTGCCATCATCCCCACCAAGCGTCTCCGCAACAAGATTGCTGGGTTCTCCACCCATCTCATGAAGAGGATCCAGAAGGGCCCTGTTCGCGGCATCTCACTGAAGCTGCAAGAGGAGGAGCGTGAGCGCCGCATGGACTTTGTGCCCGCTGAGTCTGCCATCAAGACCGACTCCATTGCTGTGGACCCTGAAACCCTTGAGATGCTTTCAGCTCTTGGCATGTCTGAACTCCCTGGTGTCACTGAGGCCAAGCCAGAGTCCATGGCACCTCCCCCATTCGCCCAACGCGGACCAAGGAGGTACTAGGTTCTCATTGCTAAACTAGTTTTGTCGAGATTGTCGCAGAGTCTTGCATGCTCTGATATGATTTGAAGCTTGTTTCGAATTTATTAGCTTTTATTGTTGGATGTTCATCTCTAGGATTGAATTTTGTTCTTACTAAGACTTGCAGCAAACCTCATACTATCTTTCAAGTATCCATCCACTCTGTTCGGTTTGTGATTTCCATATTTTGTTGGTTTTCTCATCAGTTTTATTATTCTTATAAATAGGTAACTATTTAATTTTTGATTGCAGTTGAACGACTAGGATTTACGCCTCACCATTTCCTTTACTCCTTGGAATGAATATTTTGAAGTTTAATTTAAACCTAGGTGAACTTTGACTATGTTAAATACAAAATGATATCGATCCTTGTAACAAAAAAATGAGCTTATTTCATGAAAACCTAAATAATATGATCCAGATATTCATATTCCATATAAATTAACGTAATGTAATTATTTATTTATTAAATCTATTTTAAGCTTGTTTAAACTGATATTGTTTGGATTATTTCATTAATATATATGAGAGGAATAACTGAATAAGGCTTCCCAACTCATTTGATTTTCCTCGTTTAAATTCAGAAAATGTGAACAATATTCTAATTTCAACATAAAATTTGGATTTTTTATTTGATCAAATTATTGGGCTGACTAAACTCGTGCATAAAAATGTATTTAGATACTACAGATTTTATCATCAGTGTCAAGTGTCAACATGTCACAGCAAAAATTATTTAATCTACACATTCCCTCGATTTCTTTATTTATTTCTGAATCCCCGATAATTAACATGACTTGATGATATTTCTCGTGTTCTTGGTCCTCGACTTGATGAATTTTATGAGGTATTGAGTTTTTCTTTTATCTTTATTGATTTGTGCTTTTTATGTGTTGTATGTTGATAAAAAAAAATATTTTTGTCGATTTGTTGACCTCTTGAGTTATCAGACACCATGTTGTCTCCTATATCTAAATGATATCTCAGACTAAAAATATATAAACTGAAGAATGGTGACGACGATTTTTGTTATTGAATTTCACCAAGAGATTTACAATATACATAAGAGGCATAGAAACTTACCGTGCTAAGATACAATAAGGTAAGAATATATACTTTACAAAATTATAGGATTATTATCCTAATACCCTCCCACAAGCTGATGGTCGCGGAAATACCAGAAGCTTGGATCGTAAGTCAGAGAAGAGACCACCAGTAACAGGCTTTGTAAAGACACCAGCACATTGATCTTTGGTAGGGATATGTCACACATACAATTCTCCAGACTCTTACCTTCTCACGTACAAAGTAGAAATTAATCAAGACGAATGTATTTAGTACTTGTGTTGATGACAAGATTTATTGCAAGGAATGTCGCAGTCAGGTTATCACCTAGCACAATATGACATGTTTTGAGTGGTTCACACAACTCAAGCAACAACTTAACTGTTTGAACTAGACAACTTCAGTGGTGGCGAAAGCGATAACTCGATACTCCGCTTCCGTGCTTGATCTAGCAACTACTTTCTGCTTTCGTGAAGCCCAACTAACTAGATTACCACCGTAAAAAATGGAAAATCCATGTTGGGAACGAAGATTAGTGGGATCAGATCGACACCCTCCTTGAATCGGAATAGGCAACGAGATCGGAGTTGATAGACGACTTAATCTGCAACTCATGAGTGAAGGATCCTTTGAGATAGTGGAGAATACAATTTACATCTCGCCAATGGCTTTGCCGAGGTTGGTGCATGTGTTGACAAGCTCAATTAACAACATATCTAATATCCGGACGTGTAATGGTAGCATATTGCAAGCTTCCCACAACTTGTCGATAGGACCGTGGATCAGAGAGAAGTTCATCAGAGGGATTTGGCCTAGATATATATAAGGCCAGCCGGTTATGATATATGCTTGACTTCTAGCATGTTAAACCGATTTAGAAGATCATAAATATATTTAACTAGGATAGAGAGACCAAACCACCACTGTATGAAATTTCAATGCCCAGGAAGTAACTCAATTTTTCAAGATCTTTCTAGGAGAAAGCCTTGTTCAGTTGCTCAACAAACGCATTCACAACCGTGGGAATAGAGCATGTAACAATAATGTCATCAATGTAAATAAATGTCGGTCCAATTTTTAAAGAATGATGACGACAATTTTTGTTATTGAATTTCACCAAGAGGATTTACAGTATATAGAGGAGGCATAGAAACCTAACGTGTTAGGATACAATGTATAAGATAAGAATATGTGCTTTACAAAATTATAGGATTATTATCCTAATAAAATATTCTAATGTTTTAGGTGTCTAACCTCTCCTTAAGGAGGCTAAGTTAACAATTAAGTCATATTTTGATGTGACACATTTTACAAATGTAATAAAATCTTATAGTATTCCCAAAATAAATAGGCATTGGCTACTCCTATTCCCCCAAAGAGCTTTAGCTAGTTGTGAATTTACACTACAAAAGTTGTCATCCCATGTTTACAAAATTTATTTCCCACACAAAAAAATGATGGTAGAGGACTAATGCGTGTGACCTATAACGGTTGGTGCTTTTTAAATCTTTCACATGAAATTTTGCAACTTCACAAAGTCTTTCACAAAATGCTTGAACTCTATCCCCTTAGGGATTAGCCTCGCTCTATACATTCAACCCTTTTTTAGCCTAAACTGAAGCAAACTTTTATAATCGGGATACATAAGTTTTTTATTTTGAATTTGGTTGGTTTTTCAGCTTCTCGTTTAAAGATATATAATTTGAATTGTGTTATGTATTGTAGTTGTGGAATTTTGAGCTCTAAAAATTTCTGTTATAAAACTAGTTTAACGCGTGTTTGTTTGACAGGTCGAGGTTATGCCAAGCGAACTTGTTGAGATACATGTATTGAGATAATTTCAAATTAAAAATGGGAAGGAAAAACATTCTGAATTAATGTAGTTTTTGTAGTATAAAAATCGAATACTAAAGTTTCTGTTATATGCCCACTGGACTTATAACCCTTTGTTTCTTTGGGTATGTGGTGAAGAATGAAAGAGAATAGTGTAATCATTGGAGAAACTTATCTTCTTTGTTGAGAGGTGTATAAGCAAAGACAGCTTGTAACAATATATGGAGATGATAATATGTATGTTTATGCGAGACAAAAGGAATAATATTAGCTAGGACAGATAATAGTAACCTCTCAATTATTGATATGGATTAAGGCTACGTACACAAGCAAAGGTCAAACTAAATGTTCATAGTTTACTTCTTTATACACATGAATCTTTTGGCCCAAAAAGTTTTTTTTTTTTTTTTTTTTTTTTTTTTTTTTTTTTTTTTTTTAAATATCTTAATGAACTAACAATCTTAATTATTACAAGAAAGTGGTGAAATTGATGAACTATTATAGAATTGTGGAGGAGATAACTAAGAATATTTAGCTTTGAAATTTTGACCTATGTATTTATGCTAATATATATTTTTTATGGGTAAATTTTAAAAAATACCCTTAAATTAGGGCATTTGTACAAAATTGTCTATAAAATAGAAAATTTCACAAAACCATCCATAAAGAATATTTTCTTTCTAAAAATCACCCATAATCAATTTTTATGCTTAAACAACATAGTACATATTTAAAAATACTAAAGTAACACTTTATACACAAATATTTTCCTTTGCATATTTGTTGCGAAATCCTGACCCCGAACCCTGCTTTGTTGCATGATACTGGGTTGTTGGTGGTGTTACATCTATAAATAAAGTAATTTAATAGACTTTGTTTTTTTTATCATAAAAAGAGTTATGGTTCTTTTATTAAAAAAGAGCCTAATTTGTGGTCACGTTTGTAAATTTTCTTATATAGGTAATTTTGTAAAAACTACCTTATTTAAGGATGATTATGTGAGATTACTCTTATTTTATTGATGATGGTACATATTAGCCATTTTGCTTCAATGAACTGCAAATCTCTCACGAAATGAATTTTTGATCGATTGGCATATAAAAGGAAAATATTTGCAAATCAATCATACTTTTTTTTTTGGAGGAACAAATCAATCATACTAGAAGTTAACATATTTTAGAGTTTTAGGTTTCGAATCATGTAACAATCTACAAACTTGAGTATCTTTGATAGTACAATAATTTTTAAAGAATTTGATTGTTACCTTGACATTTGAGCTTATACATTATAAGCTCAATAAGCTCCAAATCGGTGTATATTTTTCAATATTTACTCCTTACAAATAATTAAAAAAATAAAATAAAAAGTCCAATTCAAATCCAATTATCCATTCTAACTTCAAACTAAATAAAATACTCCCTCACCTTAGCCACCATTTTCCCTCCATGAATCTTCTTCCAATAATATCAATGCAACCATCTTACCTTACTCCCTTCATTTAAATATATATATATCTTTTCTCCTCATCATATACCATAAACCAAACACACCCTAAAGAAATAAAGAGAGACCTCCTCAATCGATCATAAAGCAACATCAAACAATGGAGTTGAAATTGAAGTTAGCATCCATTCTCAAGCCAAAAGACTACTCATGGCGGCCCTCCTGCACCCACTCCCCCAAGACCCTCTCCTTCCGAGCCTCCGCCTTCGACTCCGACCACCTCTTTGCCGCCCTCAACTCCGCCCTAGCCGACACCCCATTCTCTCTATTCACAAATGAAACCGCCTCTTCATCCTCCGAAGCCTATAGCGAAGCCGATACCGATGAAGCCGCCATCCGTGGGGCCCAATCGGAGACGGCCCGCCTCTTCTTCGATCCCTCTGACGCCAAGAGCCTCTTGCCCCATGTCGAGGATAAGGAGAGAGGTTGTGCATTTGAGGAGAGATTGGTGGTGGTGACGACGATAGAGTCGGATGACCCTTACATGGATTTTAGGAGGTCCATAGAGGAGGTGGTGGTGGCCCACCAAGGGCTCCTCAATGACTGGGAAGCCCTTGAGGAGCTTTTAGCCTGGTATCTCAGTGCCAATAGCACCCACAACCATCACTACGTTGTGGGTGCTTTTGTCGATGTTCTTCTCAAGTTCTTTTCTTGCATAAGCCACGACGACATTGGTGGTCATGGTGGTGGTCGTGGTCGGGGACTATAGGGCATGGTTTCTGGTATGTAGGATGAGACAATATATATAAGACTTCCTTTGATCATCAAAGGTGAAATTGCAAGACTAATTCCGAATTAATGCGATTAATAAGTAAGTTATAGAAATTTCATTGTAGGCTTATGCCGATGAGATGTAGGATTGGGCGGGTCATAGGTTAATTAAGTCCATATATATATCCCTCACACAAAGATTTGTATATTTATATTTATATATTTTGTATGTAAGTTTTTTAATTCGAGTAGTTTAGATGCACTATTCGGATTTAGCTAACTCAAGCAAAACGTATTGTTTGTTGTTAATTGCAACTTGCAATATTGTAACGTTTCCAACGGATTAATGAGAACAATATAATACATTGTACCCATAGATGACCAAAATCTATCATGAGCTTGAGATTATACTTTCTCTTCTTTTGTTTTGCTTTTATTTATTTTTTCTTTCTTTCTACTTTTTTGGTATTAATTTTTTATTTATTACTATTCAGAAGGCAGATTAGAATGATGTTTGGTAAGAGAGTAACTGATGAAATAGATGAAGTTGATGTATTATTTATGTTAAATATAGATTAATAAGCTGATATGATATATATTTGATAATTATAGTAGTTAATGGAAACCTGTGAATAGAAAACCAAAAGCTTCAAAAAGTTTGGCTGAGTAGCCATTGAAAAACTCCGATTTCAACAACAAATTAAACTAAAATCTTATATTTATTTCATTTAAAATTATATAATATCAAAACAAAACTAAAATTGAAAACCAGGTGATGCCTGCCAAACATACTATGAATGAATCTATGATTAATGCGAAATGTGAATAGAGTGTACAGACTCAGAAAACATCCAAATACAATGTTTTGCATAAGAATTAACTAAAGACAAGAACTATATATCAGTAACTCTACAGATGGTACACATTTTTTCTCCCAGTAGAACAAATGCATGAATTGCAACAGAACAGATGACTACTCTAGCCAGTCCAAAAACTTGAAGAAAATTTATTATCACTGCCCCTGGAATTAACTCTTCAGATATCAGAGGGTAACTTTGCTACATTTTATGTGCAGTAAAACAAGTCATTGACCAACCACCATCCCATTTCAAAATCTTTATTGCCTTTTACCAACTACAGTAGCATTTTTTTTAATATAAATTCATGAGGATTTTTTACTAGTGCTACTGTATAGATAGGTATGGCCACATGTTCGACCCGGCGGATCATGGACTTGGGCCAACCTGTGGCCCATCCAATTATCCCATCAAGCCCAATGGAAATATAGTAAAGGCCTTATTGAGGCACTATCTATTTTAATGTAATTTTAATTCACAGTTGTTGATGTACGTGTTAATTACTACCGAGTATAAACATATTCATTCCAATTGGGATTGAATAGCAAATACAGGATGATACTATATTTGATTGGTCAATCTTTATAACTTGCAAAATTCCATCTTTGCAATCATCAAGGAACAATTTGAGATAAAGAAGATGCATCCACTTCACTTTATTTGCAACTTTCAAGAGATTTTTAGTTGACATTTTTTAGGAATACAAAAGGAGTTCTTTCATTGAATGTTTCCAAGTGACTAAATTTGAACTTCTAAACTCCAATTGCTTCTTTCTTTATTTCTCATTGAATTGAGCTGCTACTTCTTGTTCACATCCCCTGCTATCTTCAAACCTATCACCATAGAACAACAATGTCAACTTAGCCAAGAAAATCAATACATACTTGTGTCACATCATTTGGGAAATTGTAAGAGTGAATAAATTCACTTAACTTATTTTACGGTTACTTCTGACTGTAACGTTATTGATTGACACTATCTGAGCGTTACACTTCCATTATTGATTCGTGCGAGCAATTATGTGGATGTACTAAAAACGTCAGAGTTACTGATATCAGTTTTTCAGTAACTTATATTGATTTGGAGATTTTTCAGTTGAAAATATTCATCATTGTTTGATATTAACTAGATGTAGTCGAAGAGAAAAAAATAGATTTTTAAAATGTCACAAAAAGAGTAAAAATGTGGCATCGATTAATCTTATGGGTCAGGAACCCACATAAACCCTAACCATTCATGAAATTCGAAACTGATAACCTCAAAAGAACGACTTTATAATAAACTGTTCACATACCTTTCCCTTTGGATCTTGAGTTACTTGCTCGAGGAAGGAAAACCCCGGTGCCTTTGTGTTTCGTTGCAAATTCACCTATCTTCTTCTCTTGAGGTGCCTCAAGTATTCTTTGGTGGTCTCTCTTTGCCAAGCCTATTGTTGGTGGAACCTCATTTGGCTGAATTATGATATCATGAAGACATAAACATGAATTTGCATGTAGATAACACAATAGAAGAGATGTAACATGAAGGATCTATCCATTGAAAGAAGTACAATGCAAAATTGAAACATTTACTAAAATCATAGAAAATGAACATAATCAAGAGGTTATTGTTTATATGAGATGCAACTAACAAATGATGATTGATGTGAAATAACTACTTACTTCCATAAACACCGGACTTATAATATCAGACGGAAAATTGATGGTTGAGTCATCTTCACTTGAGGCATCTGAAGGGGTTTGAATCTCATAAAAGAGGTCGGAAGGAAGCCAAAACTCGCCGTCATCTAAATTGGGTGGGAAATCAAGCATGGCTTGTAGCAAGAAGAACAAGAAGGGGTTATATATTGCCATGGCAAATTGTGTAGTCAAGAATCTCAATTCCTTCCTATGGAGACCACCACTATTGGAGTTGTAGAGAGAAGGAGGTGAAAGAAGGTCCAATTAAATGTTACTTCTATGTTCTATGGTCTTATATAGAAAAAAAAAACTGGAAATTGGTGGCTCCAAATCTCATATCATCTAGTTTGCCCCCTCTATTTCAACCCCCTTTTCCTCGTAAACTTCAATTAAAAATAAAAATAAAGTAAAATAAAAAATTAGATTAAAAGAATAAAAAAAAGCATGTATATGAACAAAAAAAAAATCATCCTACTTAAGAAAAAAAAATGAAATACAAGGAGACGTCCTTTCCGCTATTGGGTTTCTGCCTCTGTCTTCCCGACGTCGAGACGTCGTGTCTGTCCTCCGGCTTTCCCATATTCTTGGCATTCGCAGTCTTCTTCCGGTGTCCTACGTCCGTCTCTCCGCTGGCCTTCTTCACTTAGATATTTTGTATTCGGGTTTTTTTTGTATTTTGCTTTTATTTGGTTGTATCATGACGGTTAGTCCGTCTGCCTTTTTTCGACCTCTCGATATCCCAGACTTCAGTTGATATCTGGGATTTCGAATTATTTCCTTTTCAAAAAAAAAATTAAAAAAAATACAAGAATCATTTCGAGGATTTTTACATAGACATGAGGATTTAATATTATTATTAACATTATATAACACCGTGAAATAATATTTCAAAACTCCTAATTAGATAAAATCGGGAAATCAATAACAAAATAAAATGTATATCTGAGTTCAAAAACTAGACATCAACGTTCTACAAAATTAAATGTGGTTTGTCTCATACTAATTTAAAGAGTTTTACCCGTTTTTTTTAATAACTTCATTGCCTTATAGAGATACTGGTTGGGTCAACATGCATTTAATCGAATATTTTCAAATACTTCTGTATTTCTCTACTCAAAAAGTTTTGCAATTATAGAATCTTGTGTTTCAATTATATTGTCAGCACTTTTATTGCAATAATTGACTAATTATTTAAGGGGTTGCCTCTCCCACTCACAAGCGACACCATGTTTTCAAGGAAATTCAAATTTTGAATCTCTTGGCATAAAGTGTAGCCCCCAAACCACTACACTTAGACCTGTCAAATGGGTCATTCGGGCCGGGTTTGGGTCGGGTCACTTCGGGTCCCGGGCAATACGGGTTTGACCGGGTTTCGGGTCATTTTGGGTTGGTCAATTTTTTCTTTTTTTTTTTTAAATTAAAAAAAAAAAATAATTTGATAATTTTGCGATAAATTTAATATTCTAAAATTAAAGACGTTGTTCATAAGTCCTGGGACTTGTAATTATATACTATGTCTGATCTAAAGTATTTAATTTTTATTATTTCTCGTAATTTTTAATAATATGTAATAATATATAAATATCAAGAGGTTGGGTCATGTGTTAACATCTCTTATGGTGTTAAATATTAACAGATCTGGGCCTTTGATTGATTAGAAATGGATGGGTGAGATTAATTAAGACTTTTTCTTTTTTTTTTTATTTAAATAAAAAAGAGTAGGCTCCACCACTTTTATAGCCAACTTGCTGTAGAGGAAGCGCGTGCGCTGAATTTTTTTTAGGTAGCGTTTTTTTTTTTTGTGGGGATGAGGAGATTTTGCTTCCACTGCGTGTTCGATGAAAATATTCGCTAGGATAATAGTAATTATTCGCTAAATTGATGGTTATTATTCGTCTATAAATATAGGAGTTATCATTTAGATAATAGTAAAAAGGTTGGTCAATTTTTCAACTATTCGCTAGGCTGATAGTAATTATTCGCCAAGTTGACAGTAATTATTCGCTAGGTTAAAAGAATATATAAATGTAATTCTTGATTTCCACATGTAATTAACCATGTACATATGAATAATTCCTTACTATTACCGAATAATTCCTTATTATTACCGAATAGAAACTATGAACTTGTCGAATATTGACTCTGAACATGAAATTAATAGAACAATCATATGAATTCCACCAAATAATTGCTTATTATCACCGAATAGAAACTATGAAGTTGTCGAATACAAAGACAAAAATGTTGATTCAACAAAAAAAAGGAAAAAAAAAAAAGAAAAGAAGAGAGAGATGACTTGAAGATAGAGAAAGATATCAGCCATTGCAGCGGAGCCGAAGACGGGGCGGGGCGGCGGAGCCATTGTAGCGGAGCCAAAGACGGATCCATTGCAGGGCGAACGAAGCTTGAAGAAAGAGGAGAACGGAGAAGGAGACGGGCACGACAAGGCAAGGAGAGGGATGCGAGGCAAGGCGAGACGGGGGTCCATTGCAGCGGAGGGACCGGCGAGGCAAGGAGCGGAGGGCGGCGACATCGACACCCCAAATTGAATTCCTAGGCCTCCGTATCCTTTTTGGTGGCGCAATCAGTCCCAGATCTCTCATGGGCGCTGAGTAAGGAAAATCGGTTTAGGGTTTGGTACTGCAATCAGCCCCAAATCTCTCATGGGCGCTGAGTAAGGAAAATCGGCATCCTCTTTGATGGTATTGCTTGAGAACAGAGAGAACTGAAGAAGAGAAAGAGCGGAGAGCGGCGAGGCAAGACAGAGGAGCAGTTAGAGTTCTAACGATTGAATGGAAGAGAGAGAGAGAGAGAGAGAGAGAACTTAATACACACGCATATGATTAGGGTTGGGTGGGTTTATTTTCCAATTAATTTTTAATTAATTTAATTAATATATTTGAATAATCTCGGCCATCCATTTTCCTCTAATCAATGATCTAGATTTGTTAACATTTAACACCGTAAGACTTGTTAACATTTGAACCACATTCTAAATATCAAAATTTAAATAATTTTTAAAAAATAATTTTATTAAAAATTTGATATTTTATATATTATTACATTTTATTTAAAAACATTTGATTTTCATTATTTCTCATAATTTTTAATAAAATGTAATAATATATAAAATTTCAAAATTTCAAATAATTTTTTTAAAATAATTTCATGCAATTAGTAATAATCATAGAATTGTTTTAATATTTTAATATAAAAGTTGATTTGAAAATGAAAGATCAAGTGATTGTAATTATAAGGCATTCTTTGGCTTGTAGGATAAGATGATCTGGAAACCGGATGCATCAAGAAACTTCACTACCAAGTCAGCCAGAAAGGTACTTACGCCTCCAACAAATGAACCTGATGCACACACTTGGATTTGGAAATTGAATTTGCCCCCGAGAACAAAAAATTTCCTATGGAAATTAAGGATTGATGGGCTTCCGACGACAGCTCGACTTAATAGATATGTCAACAGAGTCCCAAGCCAATGCTCGCTTTGCAATCGGCTGAGGAGGATGCATCCCATCTCTTCACAAAGTGTACTTTTTCAAGAGAAGTTATAGCCCTTTTCGAGCAACAAACTGGTACGTTTTTCCCTGACCTTAATAGTACGAACTCTCTCCACATTGATCTAGATCGTATTAAAAAGGCAAACCATAAATTTGAAGACCTTGTCTGTATTTAGCAAACTATAGAGAGACAAAAGACCTATGGAAATTAGGAATGAACTTATTTTCAGACATAAACAGCCTGATGATAATGCCTAGATTCTTCGGAGAATCAAGCAGATTCTCCAGGATTGGGGAGAAGGATTGGGTCGTCCAACAAAGGCCAATATAGCCAAAACCAAAAGGGCTACTGCTAAATGGAGTATGCCACCTAGAACTATCTACAAAATTAATATAGATGGTTCTATCAACCTTTTTGGCAAGAGCCAAATAGGTGGGATCATTAGGGATTCCGAGGGTCATATTATTGATATTTTTTACAAGGAAGTTAATGAAGGTTCAATCATCCAAACGGAGGCGGCAGCTATCCTGATGGGGCTACAAAGAGCGAAGGAGAAAGCGCTCATAAAGATCATTCTAGAAAGTGACAACCAAGTTCTGGTCAAATCTTTAAAGCATCAGCAAAATCCAAGGTGGGAAGTTATGAGACATATTGAAGACATATCTACTCTTCTTTTGGAATT
Source organism: Persicaria maculosa (assembly GCA_963922045.1). Classification (NCBI taxonomy): domain Eukaryota; kingdom Viridiplantae; phylum Streptophyta; class Magnoliopsida; order Caryophyllales; family Polygonaceae; genus Persicaria; species Persicaria maculosa. The sequence continues at coordinate 42,922,440 of OY998258.1, forward strand.
TGAAAGGGCAGAGATCCATCATATCTACAGAGAAGCCAACATGTCGGCAAAATATATTGCTAGAAAAGGAATCATCTGTAATTTACAGTCCATCCCCTACAATAGGGAGTTTTGTAACATCATCCTTTAGGATGATCCTGGAGTTACGCTACTTTTTCAGTAGCAGCTCCTAATGTTTGCCCACTGTAAAAAAAAAGTGATTGTAATAAATTGGAATCCCCATAAAAAATAATCATATATAATTATAAATCAATCGGGTCACCGGGTCAAATGGGTAAACCGGGTCAAAATTATCGATTCAATCGGGTCATCGGGTCGAAACCCAGATTACCCAGAAAATTTTCGGGTTTTCGGGTTCGGGTAAAAAAAAATTCGAGCGTTCGGGTCGGGTTGTGTTTTGACAGGTCTAACTACACTTGATAATAATTGACTAATTATAGGTGAAACTAATCAAAATAACTCAATCTTTAAAAGGGTGTTAAAAAAATATCCCCACCTTTCAACGGTAAGAAAAATAACCCGACCTTTGGGAGATGTGGTAACAAAGGATCCCGATTGTTTTTACAACTATAAATATGGGCAAAAACAATGAAATATAATTGATGAAATCAAAATTTTGGTGAATTTTAAATGATATTGACTTATTTTAATGAGAATGAAATCATTTAATCAATTTTATGCCATTGTTTTGGCCCAATTTATGGTCGGAAAAATTAGTCAAGATACTTTATTACCATCTTCCCCAAAGGTCGGGTTATTTTGCTTACCGTTAAAAGGTGATGATATTTTTTTAACACCCCTCTAAAGGTTGGATTATTTTAATTAGTTTCACCTTATAATAATAATAATAATAATAATAATAATAATAATAATAATAATAATAAAAGAAGAAGAAGAAGAAGAAAGTACATTTAACGTATAAAAGTTTCAGTCCATACTAAATTAGTTAGTGACTTTTTGTTGAGAGTCCAAACCTGGCCTCTAACCAGTCTAAATCGGGTCTGGCTAAACCAAACCGGGCGGCTCCAGCCTGTCCACCTCGGCCCCGGCCACTACAAATCACCCCCGACTGTATCAAACGGGTCTTCGCCCCTATCTATCCCCGAGCAACACTGTTTACCGCATTCCGCCTCCGTCCTGGGTGTGGGCGGCTCAATCGGCATCTCGTCGTTTGGTCTCACCTAACCTCATTCTCTTTCCTCTATCCCGGTCGTCGATTGAGGTTTTTTTCCTCTTGATTCGACCTATAACCCGATACCCCAAATTCGATTGGTTTATCTTTCGATGATCCCTTTGTCGATCCAATCTCCCTTGGGTCGGGGTGACTCTGCCTCGGCGTGGCCGAGTTTCTCCCTTCTAGGTTTGCATCCCTTTGGGCCTCTCAAATTTGTGGTATGTGTGGTGGCGTTCATCCACTCCGGTTTTGCTCGCCACCGCCTAAAGGCGAAATGTTTTGGGGGCCAGAGGTGGCCCTGACCCCCACAAAAAAAATTACAGAAGGAAATTTTCCAATTGGATGAGATGGCCCCCACACTTATCTCTCCGTGCTCTACCTTCTCATCTCTTCTAAAAATCATTTATCACATTTTAACTTTCCAGGGGAAGTAATTAGCTTCCACGCCCGCCACCACCTCGTTCGCCGCCCTACCGACGCCTCGAGTTGCCGATGTGCGTTGTAGTGCCAACGTTCCGTCATTACACCACCACCTCATTTACCCATGGCTTATATTCTCATAAATTGCGAATTGAGTCAATCGACACAACCACATAAGAACGCATGCGCTCCACTGCCTCCGCGCTCGGACTTTTCCGCCTATAGTCATCGCTGTACTAGGAATTTTCAGTTCAGCATACCTTCCCCCATCCACAAATTGGATTTTTGCAGGCAAACAAGAAACGATAATAAGTTCTATACAGTTCTTCAACTGCAGTAAATTAGGATTATTAGTAAATTGGATTTAGACTTTTAGTCCTTCAATTGCTATAAAATCTTCAATTGTAGTAACGGCACACATGATGAATGAAATTTCTTTCATTTTTATTTGGTTTTAGTGTTTAGACTTTTAGTCCTTCAATTGCAATAAGTTCTATACACTTTTATTTGCTTTTTATTTGAGAAAGTATATTGCACTGTGCAATTCAAGCAACATTTGCCCATAATCTTAAAGTTGGGTTTTTTTTAATAGATTTAGGTAAAGTGGTATGTTGAAATGAATATTCATGAAATGAATAACAATTGATGAAATGAATCTTCATCTTTGTAGGTTATGGATAAAGAGCGCAAGCTAATAACAATTGATTCATTCTTCAAAAGAAAAGAATCTGGAACATCCAAAGATGCTACAAATATCACAAGTCATGCTTCTGATGTCAATAATTCAGTCCAACCAGTTACGAATCATCCGGACCCGCCAACCAATGTAGGATCTCACTTAGAAACTACGAGGATGAATCTGAATGAGATTGATATTTCTAGTATTGAACGAGATCTAGGAAAGCGTCCAAAGATTTGGGACTATCCACCCAACAAGCGTGACGAGATAAGAAGAGCTTATTTGGAACTAGGCTCATATCAGATTTGTCTCACTGAATATCCCAGGTCTGAAAAGAAACATTTTCGTCGCTTTCAAGAATCCTGGTATGCACAATTCTCTTCTTGGCTTGAGTATTCTCCTTCTAAAGATGATGCATATTGTTTTCCATGTTATCTTTTTACTACAAAACCTATTGGTCGACCTGGTTGGGATGTGTTTAGTGTTAAGGGATTCAAAAATTGGAAGAAAGTTAACAATGGAAAGAAATCAATGCACATCCCAACCAGGTCAACCAATAGGTTTTGAGGACTTGTTGAATCAATCAAAGCACGTAGATAAAGTAATCAATGCACAAAGTCCTGAGGAAATTGTAAATAATCGATTAAGAGTCAAAACTTCTGTTGATGCAATTCGATTTCTTTCAACTCAAGGATGTGCTTTTAGGGGTGATGATAAATCTAATGAATAACAAAATCAAGGTAATTTTATTGGGTTGATTAAGCTGTTGGCTTCCTATAATGAAAATGTTGCTCAAACTGTATTGGATAATGCTCCTAGAGTTGCTAAGTATACATCACCTCTTATCCAAAAGGAGATTCTACAGGTATTTGCCGGCAAAGTACGGAGCAAGATTAGAGAGGATATATGCGATTCTAAGTTTTGTATTATTGTCGATGAGGCTTGAGATGAATCTAAAAGAGAGTAAATGGCTCTTGTATTGAGATTTGTTGATAAAGATGGTTTCATACAAAGCGTTTCTTTGGTGTGTCTCATGTTCCTAACACTTCTGCTAAAACTTTAAAGGATGAAATAGGTGCCATTCTCTCTCGTTATTTACTTGATGCGCAGAATATTCGTGGACAAGGGTATGATGGTGCTAATAATATGCGTGGTGAGTGGAAATGCCTACAAGCATTATTTATTAATGATTGTCCATATGCATACTATGTGCATTGCTTTGCACATAGGTTGCAATTGACTTTAGTTGCTACTTCAAGAGAGGTAATTCCAGTCCATCAATTTTTCACTAATCTAACTTTTGTTATAAATGTGGTTGGCTCTTCTACTAAACACCATGATTACTTGCAAGATGTCCAGTTAAAAGAAATTACATATTTGTTATCTATTGATGGTCTTTAAAGTCGCAAGGAAGCAAACCAAATAGGTACTTTGACAAGACCGGGAGATACTCGATGGAGTTCTCATTTTAGGTCTTTATGTAGCCTATTGAGGTTATATGGTCCAACAATTGTTGTGCTTGTGAAAATTGAGAAAGAAAATTCCAACTACGTACTCTCAACGAGTGGATGCTAATGCTGCTTGGGGAATGGTAAATTCGTTTGAGTTTGTCTTTATTCTACATTTGATGAAGGAGATTATGGGCATCACAAATGATCTTTGCTTAGCTTTGCAGAGGAAAGACTATGATATTTTAAATGCTATTCATTTAGTTTCAGATTTAGAGGCTCTGGTCCAAAAGTTTAGGGAAGATGGCTGGAAAAGTTTTCTTGAAAACGTCATTTCATTTTGTGGCAAATTTGAAATAGATGTACCTGACTTGACTGCCCCTTATTTTGAAGGTCGAAGTCATCGGCGCAAAAGAGATGTCACAGTAGAACATCATTTTCAAGTTGATATATTTCTTGCCGCTATTGATGTTCAATTGTAGGAGCTTAATTGCATGTTTGGTGAATCTGCTATGGAACTCTTAGCACTCAACAATGTTTTGGATCCTAAAAATGGATACAATTCATTCGATATTGATTCCATATGCATGTTAGTTGAGAAGTACTATCCATATGACTTTGATGATTAAGATAAAGTTAATCTGAGATTTCAATTGAGGTTATTTGAGATAGATGTGCGCAACCATTCAGAATTGCAATCACTGTCATCAATTCCAGAACTCTATCGAAGGTTAGTGGAGACTGGTAGGGCAAGTAGGCATTATCTTATTGATAGATTAATTCGCCTTATATTAACCCTTCCCGTGTCTACGTCGACTAGTGAAAGAGCATTTTCCGCGATGAAGATAATTAAAACAAGGTTTAGAGATAGAATGGAGGATGGCTTTTTAGCCGATAATATGACAGTCTACATTGAGAAGAAGATTGCGAGGAGCTTTGATTCTGATGGTATACTTGAGGTTAGTATTGGTTGTATTTTGATTTTGTAGAAGGGTTTTGGCTTCAAAATATCCCCCCTTCTAATTGTAATTCGCATATTTAAATAATAAAATAGGCGGGGGGATGAGCCTCCCAATTTACCCGGGTTCCAAACCCTACAAAAATTATTAGTTCTTATTCGACCCCCTCATTGTTAAGTTTGAGGTTCCGCCAATGCCACCGCCCCCGAACCCGGATCCTTTATGCGGGGTCTCTCGGTGTCACCAGGGATTTTCTGGGTGGTGGTTCCAATGAGTTCCCCCTCCTCGGATCCTCCCTTGCCTAATCTTCCATGGTTGCTCTGGTCCTTTTGTTTTCGGTCGGCAGATCTCCGTTGTCAACTTTGCATCCTCTGATCTTCCTTTTTCCCTTGGCCCTTTTTTCGGGCCTTCGTGCTCCCTTTGGGCCCAAGCTTAATCTTTCGGGTCATTCTTCTCCTTGGGCCCAAGTGAACAAAATAACTTTAACAATAATAACACACACACACACACACACACACACACACACACACACACACACACACACACACACACACACACACACACACACACACACACACACATATATCTCAAAACCTCTCCTCCGGGAGCCTATCTCTCCTTCGGGAGCTTTACCTCGGCTCTGGCCGCCCTTGGCTTCCCGTTCGGCATATGCCTGGTTCGGTAGCTGTTGTAGAAACCCCTATTCGGAGGTCAAAATCCGACTCGTTGGCCGCCTAGTCCGGGATCTTGCATCTCGCACCCCTCTCACTTCTCTTCCCTCTCCTCGGGTTGCGCCCTTGTGTTGGGGCCCTCTCTGTCGTGGTTTGGTGGCTGGGATTTCGTGGCTCGCTCTTGCCATCTCGACTCCCCTTTGCCTCGATTTCAGTTCTTGGGTTGGATTTTCCGGCCCTTTTCGAGCTCTCAGTCGCCGTCTTCTCTCCCCACTGGGTGGTTGTTTCGGTCGGTCTGGGGTTTCCTATCGGACGACCACCCGCCGTCCACCGTCTCCCTCCTCCCCCAACTCGTGTTGCCTCTCTTCTCAGGGTGTCGGGGTTGTCCTATCCGTGGTCTTCCCCTAAATTGAACTCGGTCTCCCGGCCTCCCTCCCTCGAATTTTCTCCCGTCGACTGTCGTTCACTTGAGTTAACTCGCCTACCTCTCTCTGGCCGGCCTCCTTCTCAGGGGCATCAGATTTAGGTTTTGGCGTGTTCTTTTGTGTGGATTGGGCGTGTCTATCTCCTTCCTTCCCGGGTCAGGCTTCTTTTGGCTCTGGGCTTGCCTTGGGCCCGAAGGTGGCCCGACCTTAGAAATCTCAGACTGCTTTTGTTTCTTTGGGCCCAAGGCTACTTTCTTGGGCCCAAAGAAGCCTGAACTCTTTTATACCTTTAAATAAATAAATATTTTCAGCATAATATATCTATATAATATATTATATTTTTATATTCATGATAAATCCCGTTTGGTTTGGATTATTTCCCGTTAGGGTTTCTGGTGCTTTTGGTTTCAAGCGATGTGGGACTTTACGTTTGACGTGTATGGACCATCTTCTCCGTTTGATGAGGTTCTGGCTGTTCGGAGTCGGGTCAGGCTGGGGTCGTGGCAGTGTGTATCGAGGCGTCTCCTTTTCCCGGAAGGCTGTTTCCTTGGAGGTTCATCTTCACTGCCCACAGGTGATTCCTAATGTACCGCTAGCCTGCGGTGCTGCTCCAAGGTAGTGCTTGACTTTGTTCGTCGTCTACGTCCTCATCTTGTTTGGTTTAGTTGTGTTTCGTGCGCTTTGTAGAGTGCTACTGCTTGTAATCTGCAACTTCTTTGTTTTTTGTTTGTTTATGACGGTTTTCCGTCTGCCGACTTGTCGGCCATCGAGGTCCAGGTCTGTCTGGCCTCGAATTTTTACCTAATCATATATATATCCCATATACATATATATATTTATTTATAAAATCCCGACAGGGTTTGACCTTAAATCCCGTTAGGGTTGGAAATAATCTTTTTTATGCTAATAACTTCTCCCCGGATGTTTCAGCTTGGTCCCGGTATTTGTGCACAAATATTCGCCCGATGATTGTTCTTCCCTTGGTGGCTCGTATTTGTTCCCTCTTTTGGTGTCAGATCGTTGCTTTGGCGTGGTGACGTTTAGTTCCGAGTTAGGTTGCAGTATCGGGCGTCCTGTATAATCGAGAGGATCGTGAATGTGTTCGTGGTCTTCGAAGATCTCTCATTTAGGTGGGAGCAACGTCGGTGGTCCATATTTTCTCAGGTTTCACCCTTTCCGGTGGTGGGTTAATGTTCTCCACCTTCTTGGCGTTGAGACTGGCGACGTCCCCCCTAAAAATCCTGTTTTAGTGGGATCCAGGTGGAACCCGCGAAGGACTCCACAACCAACATGGACTTACCTGACCCACATGGTCAATTACTCATGTGACCCGACCTGTGCCATACTGGCGTGAAAAAACGGGTCTCATGCAGTCCTCCTTAGAGCATGTACATTAGAGGGCCTTTGGACCTTTCCAATTACCAAATAAGCAAAATAAAAAAAAAAGGAAAATCAAAAGTAGGCAAGAGCCCCATTCGAAAGCCCTTATATGAGGATCGGTGTCTACCGCTAGTTTATTGTGATTTCAGGTACTTTTGAGCGGTTTTAGAGCCAATTCAAGAGCTAAAGGATAAGGAGTGATTATGGGCGCTTCCATGTGGAAATAAGTCATCAAAGACGAGCTAAAGGGGTCGAGAGATGAGCGAAAATATGAGACAAGAAGCAAGCATATCATGTGAATCACTCATAGGAGCTCAAGACGATCTAGCACGACTCACAGGCAAGGGAGTTTGTACAATTTTCGGCTACAACAAGCTGTCACAACTCGTGAGAGACCTTCACGAGTCGTGACGATTGAACCCGTGTGTTTTGTGACTTTTGCAGGCTGTCACGACCCGTGACAGACTCTTCACGAGTCGTGACAGTGCCAGATCCGGTCAGACCTTTCGGATTTCCGGCTGTTTCTTTGCTTTGTTTTTGATTAATTAAAAGTGAGGTAATTTCCAGATTCTAGAGGGGGGTTACGTTTTTGGGGGCAAAGGGCTGAAAAACACTCGGATTTTGGGAAAGAACCCTAGATTAGTTGGGTGATAAAGGATTGCAAATTGGATCCTTAAGACGACTTCCGCTATCGAAGATCAAGTATATTTCTCGTACTCTTCTTTGCTATGTCATCTTATTTTGCTTTTGATTTGTTCTCTTTCATCATGTTTAGCTAATTCAATCGTTCTAGAATTGGGGTGATCCCACCATGTTGAGATAGACCATTGCTTGCTATCGCTCGAATGTAATTTGGTTTTTGTTTGATTCAATCCTATTGAGCATAGCCTAATCGATGTGTGATTAGATCCTATTAGGGGTTGAGACCGAGAGGAGATAGCCCTAATAGGAAAATAGATGATTGCATGATACCGAGAGGTGATTGTTGTCATTGGAGCTATAGGATTGAACCTGAGATATTGATGTTTGCTTATGAGTGACATAATAGCATGATTCAAGATCTCTTGAGGAATTATAGGTTGTCATAGAAATTCGAAGTTTGTTTGTTCTAATTGAGACCGAGAGGAGGCATTTGAATGAACTTGCTTAGATTCTAAGAGCGTAATGGACCTAGCTTTGGTTTAACTTTGCACGAGAGTGATTGTTAACCGGTTAGGTACAATTTACAATGAGATCGAGAGGAGATTAGTAATGAACTTAGACAACCTACCTTCCAACAGAATCAAATTCATTCGAGCAAGAAAAATCTCTTAAGTCTATCGACGACACATGGTGGTTAATTCCCAATTCTAGAATGTTTTCTCCATATTAATTTGCCCAAAACTTCGATTGCTTGTTTTAATTTGTTTTATTAGTTATTTCATAAAACCTCAATTTCTCTACTATTTTGGCTTAGTCAATTGGTTGCAAAGATTCGATTAATACTCCTATAGTCCATGAGTTCGACACCTTGATATACTACAATCGATCCCATACACTTGTGGGAGTAGGTTTTTAGCCTATCAAGTTTCCCTGAGTTCGACAGTATCGAGGCGACTCCGCGATACGAAAATTTTCTTGGAGGTTCGTCTTCACTGCCCGGACTCCTGATGTACCGCTGACCAGCGATGTCATTGCTTGGTGGTGCTTGGCGACGGCTCTTAGTCTATGTTGTCTCTAACTTATTTGGTTAGGTTCGCTTGTTCGACTGTATTTGTGTGCTTTCCCCCGGTTGTACTGCAATTTGTTCTGTTTTTTTGTTGTAAGTTCGATTCGCCGACTGCCGACTTTGTCGATCTATCGAGATGTCGGGTATGTCCGACTCTCGAATTATTCCCTAATAAAAAAAAAAAATCTCTCTCTTATTTTACTCTCTCGGTCCATATATAGTCCGTTGAATTCTTCGACCAATCTCTAACTCCATTGCTTGCTCCTACTGCTTTAATCTTCATCGTGCAGGAATCGTGGGGATTTACAATTTACAATCATCCTAAAACCACACTGTCAAATTCAACATTGTGTTGTTCGAATCATCTCCAAATTGGAAAATCATTCCAGTTTCAGATATATAAGATAACAGCAGATCAACAAATCCGCGAAAAATGCAGAGGATCTTCGGCGCTAAGAAACAGAAAGACCCGCCTCCTTCCGTTCAAGATGCATCTGATCGAGTAATTCTCTCTCTTATCTTTATTCCGAAGCTTTTTGTTAATGAATTAGTTGACAAATTTTAGGGCTTTGAGATATTTGTGGAGGTTTCTTGACTAGGGTTTTGAGCTAATACAAAGAAAGAGTTTGGCGATTGGTTAGGGTTTTGGAATCGGGAATGAAGTATTAGTTAGATTTGCTGCTAATAAAGATAGATTGGATTGTTATTGATGGGGAAGCGACTGATTACTTGATTAGTGCGCATCTGATTGATTTGATGATCGAAAATTTCGGGTTTAGTTATATTTGATTTGTTTTACGCTGTTGTTTCTCTCAGATCAATAAAAGAGGGGAAAGTGTGGATGAGAAGATAAAAAGGCTTGATGCTGAGCTTGCGAGATACAAAGAACAGATTAAGAAAACACGCCCTGGCCCTGCTCAAGAGGCTGTGAAGGCGCGAGCAATGAGAGTCCTTAAGCAAAAACGAATGTAAGTTTTGTTCTATTAACATTTTCCTTTTGGATTTGAAAACTGAATATTCACTGGTGTTGATAGGGTGGTTAAGGCAAGTCCATGAAAATTGAACTATTAGGAACTTGTTACTTTTCCATATGTTAATTGATGTGGACTTGTTGATGTATTAGTTTAAATTCGTGTTCTTCATTTTTGGCTCTCGGTTTTCATTTTCTTGTGGATGGAGGAAAAAGGCATTCATCCGAGAGGCATTATCATTTTTTTTTTCACCCTTAACACCTCATTATGGAAGGGCCGTTTAATGATTGCTACTGCTTGGATACGCCACTGTGTGGACATACTGGAAAAGAACTTAGTGCAAGCATGTCATTTATCGTGATTTCTGTAAAGAATGATGATTGTTTCTAATTGATAAGGGGGTATATCTCCAATCATCATCATTCATGTCTTGCTTCTTGTAGGTATGAGGGGCAGAGGGATATGCTATACAACCAGACATTCAACCTTGATCAAGTTGCATTTGCTGCTGAGGGTATTAAGGATGCCCAGCAAACTGTATGTTATAAGAACTGAGTTATGATTAAGTCTTATAACTCTCATTTCGATTTCATGCCTTCATTTTGTTTCATGCACTTTTTTGTGGCATATCATGTATGAGGATTCACTATGTAGTATGGTAGTGTGATAGCTCTGCTGCCCCCATTTAATGTAGTCATTAATTGATATCTGAATATTCACTATGTAGTATGATAGTTCTTCCTCTTCCAATGTAGTTTTAAGTAATTATTTCATACGACTGCATGCTAGATTTTGCCCATTCAATGTAATTACAGTATTAAACTTGTTTTCACAATCCAAATGGCAGTTCTTATTCGAAAGCTTGTATGTTCATCTCCAGATTGCTTCTTTTTGCTAATATTCTTGCTTCAGAATGCAAGATGGGTGTCCATTTTATCAATTTGATATATTATGAAGTTGAAATGTATTTGGTTCTGAGGATCATAGAATACTGATGTAGCTGGCTGAAGTTTCATTTTGTTGTTTAGGAGTGTCCTGCCATCTTGGTGTTCTAGTCAAGGTAGATGCACTATATGGTCCAGTACTCCCGTTATCACATTGGAATTTTTTTCTTCCCTTTTTTAGCCTAATGCCATGGTTTGAGTTAGTGGAAATCAAGCATTTATATACCCCATTTGAAATGTTTTTCATTGTCATGACTCATGAGAGGTTGTCTATATCTTATTGTATGGGCCGTGTGATTTAATTTGGTGTTATATTATTGTTTTGATAGTGGTTGCATTTGGGGTAGCCAGTGTGTAGTTGCTTTTATTTTGTTGAGGAATGTGTTTGTTCATATTGATTCCTTTCTTCTTCTTGTTCAATTTTGTTTTCTTTCCTCCTTCCTTCCTCAGATGGCTGCAATGAAGGCTGCAAACAAGGACCTGAAAGGGATGATGAAGACCGTTAAGATTAATGACATAGATGTAAGTTGCTTGATGGTTTTGCATACACAGTTCCAAATCATCTTGGAAAATATTCCTGTATGCTATTTTGTTTTGTCATTATGTGATGTATGATCTCCAGAATTTGCAAGATGAAATGATGGACCTGATGGATACAAGCTCTGAAATTCAAGAGACCCTTGGTAGAAGCTATAATGTTCCCGATGATATTGATGAAGATGATCTCATGGGTGGTAAGCTAATCTTACATAAGATAACACGGATATCTGTTTTTTCAATTTCCCTTGAATTAGACATTTAAACTTGCAGCATTCCTAAAATGTCTTTTCAATAAGTCTTGACCTCACATTAAATCTTAAAATGTTGCATTGCAGAGCTTGATGCTTTGGAGTTAGATATGGAATCTGAAAGCCAGGGGGTTCCCTCTTATCTTCAACCTGACAAAGAATCTGATTTGGAATCAGAACTCAACTTGCCTGCAGCGCCTACAAGGCCTGCAGTTCCAGCTGGACGAAGCAATATCCAGGTAGATATTCTTTCCCCTGATTGTAATTTATTCTGTTCTCCTTCCTCTAATGGGGGTCTTAGACGATCTCGTCCGTGGTAGCTAAACTAGCGTTAATGCAACATGTGTCTTTTAATTGAATATCAGAATTGCCTGCCGAATTACCCTCGTAGCTCATTATCAAGGGCGGATTTGACTCGAGGCTTCGCTTTTATCTTTTTGGTCCTGTCATAGCGTTGATTGATGGCTGTCAGTTCAGACTGTTTTTAGTTTTCCTGCTACATGTATAAATGAACCTATTGCTCTGGTAGATGGGCTCTTAATATGGCTTTGGCTTAATTTGACAGGCTGAGGATGAATTCGGTCTACCTGCTGTACCTCATGCATCTCTTCGTGACTAGTTAAGAGGATGAATCTGGTATGCCTATTCGCAGCGTCTTTAAGCTTACTTGGTAACCATGCTAAAACTGCTGCGCAGATCTTCCAACATTGATGTTATTTTCTACATTATTTTGTTAATTTATGTACATTTTTAGATTCTACTAGCTGTGTACCATATAGGCACCATGATTATGTCAAATACGACTTGAAGCATATGGACAGAAAAACGATTTTTTTTTAAAAATATTTATTAAAAAATAGTTATTTACCAAAATATTCATGGGTTCAAAATATTTACAAAAATATTCATTTTTTTCCCAGCTTTATCAAAGAAACGCAACTTTAAACCGCGTTTCTTGCACAAATCAGCAATTTGAACTTCGCACCGAAGAGGAAATTACAATTTACTAAAAAAAAAAACGCGGTTTTAAACTGCGTGCTTTTCAAGATTTTGTGAAAAACGCTCTTTGAACCGGCGTTTATAGCATAAAAAACCAAAAATCAAATAAAATTGTAAAGCGCGGGTTTAAACCGCGTTTTATATGTAAAGACCGGGCAATTCAACCGAAGGAGGCGACCAAAGCCTGGGTTGCAAGGGAAGCTGGGAAGGGATGTGCGGATGTGCTATAGGGGACTGCAATTGGTAGGGGAAGACGGATGCCAGAGGGTGAGGCCGGAGCGCTGATGGGGATTGCGGAGGAGGAAGCCAGTCTCAACTCTAGTGTAAACGTTAACAAAATAATTGGAAAATGCAACTGGAATCACTGGATAATAAGAACATCCCCAATCGATTTCCTTTTTTTTTTTCTACAAAATGGGGAATCAAAATTTATTATCCTCAAAATAATATTGATAAAATTCTAACAGGTTCGCTATTTTGAAGAACTATAAAATATTTTATTTTTTTATTTATTTTGTAATTGAAAATTAATGATATTCTTTTCCTTTGAGCTAAAACCAATCAAAGAACTTGACCAAATAAACATATGCTTCTTCTGGAACAAAGATCAATCCTTCTCTCCCCTTATTGGTTGGGATAAGGTTTGCAAGCAGAAACGATTGGGAGGAGTAGGAATACAAAAAACAAAAGACATGAACCAAGCACTACAAATGAAATTGCTTTAGAAAATCTTAGTAGAGCCGTGTAACTCGTGGGTCCGATTGATGAAAGAAAAATATTTGAAAGAAACCCCCCTCCTTGAATACCAGCGAAAAGGTAATTCATCTTGGCAATGGACCAAACTAATGGAAATAAAAGAAGAATTCTGTAAAGGACTAATATGACAAAATAGGTAATGGAAACACGATAAATTTTTGGAAGGACATCTGGCTAGACCAAAAACCACTACAAGGTTGACAACATCTCAACATCACAATCAATGAAAATGAAAAAGCGGAAAAAATACATCGACATCAACAAGAAATGGAATATTGATGAACTATCCAACATCCTCCCGATGGATGTGGTCAACAAGATCGATAACATCTACATACCAGAACACGAAATAGAAGACAGACTATACTGAAAACCAAATAAAAATGGTTGGTTCAGCACAACAAGTGCCCTAGAACACATCACAAAGCAAAACACAAAAGAAACTATTGACACATGGATATGGAACCTAGACACATTCCCAAAAGTAAAAAACTTCATTTGGAAACTTGCACTAGATGGAATCTGACAAAAACCAGACTAGCAAACAAAGACATTCATGTTCCACGAAATTGCGCTTTGTGTGATCAGACGGATGAAAGCCCAATCCATCTCTTTACTGAATGCCACCACACCCTACAATTGATTTACAAAATTGACCCAAACATTGAAACAGTGTTCCGAGAAATTGACATTAGAAACAAATCAATCAAAAACATCGTATGTGAAATTTTTACTAAAATCAACCCCGAGCAAAAAGGAAGACTTGCGACGACATGGTGGAGCCTATGGATAAGCAGGAATTGAAAAGTATTTGAAAGCCTCAATACAACATCCATCCATACTATGGAGAATTATACTAAGCAACAAATATATAACTGAGCTGCCTCTAAATTGACCTTTATAGTGGAGGCCACATGTCACAACCAAAAAACCCGAACAACTCAACCACGGAGAAGAAGAAATTTGAGATGGAGCAAACCAGATGAGGGATCTTTCAACATAAAATTTGATGGATCCAAACTATCTTCGGGTGAAGCTTCTGCAGGTTTCATTATTAGGGACCACAACGGGGCAGTCATCAAGTGCGGTGGCTTCAAATGTGGACACATCTCAGTCTTTGGCTACGGAGGCTCTGACAATTAGAGGAGGCATCGCCAAGGCAAATGAGCTTCAACTTCCCATCATCATGATTAAAGGCGATAGCCTGACCGTCATCAATTGTTTGCGAGGATTTTTGGTGCTGCCCATGGGAGATCGAGATGTTGGTTTCCGACACCCTGCTCCTACTCCAACATTTTAAAAGGGTGCAATTCAACCATGTTTTTCTAGAGGTCAACTCGACCGCCGATAGGATCGCGCGACTAATCCACACAACGCCCATGCAGGACCTATTTGTTGATTCTGCTCTGCACGTATTCATTCGCAAGGATGCCCTTGAATGGTGGTCTAGTAAGGATGGTGGTCTAGCAGGGCCTGACCCCATCCAAATAATTACCTTATCAAAAAAAAAAACAAATTACCTTATAAAAAAAAACAACAACAACCAACCAAAGTAGTTGAGTAGGAGTGTATACTGGATTCCAGTAGCTCCTCTGAAATTCTCCTATTGATGGTAATTTTGTTTTATTTTAAATTTGATGGTCATTATTTCATTCATAGAGGAGCTAGTGGAGTCTATAATTTTGAATTGATATTGATTTAATTTTTTGTATGTATAATTTTCAATAGCTAGCTAAAAGGGTGGGTTGTTGCCTATTCCTACCGCTAATTTTCTTACTCTGACTAGGTTTTTATGGGCATTTTTAAACGACGGCATACTTATATACATACATTAAAGACCAATTCTCATCACTTTACTCATCAAATTATCATATTATTTGCTCAATTTCTTCTCCAGTTTCAAAACCTGTTTGATGGCTTCTCGTTCGTTGGGTAGTTGTTATCTAATTAATAAATTTATGGATGACAATGACGGTATTGATGATGAATATGAAGAAATGTTACTTGTTCATGACGAAGACAAAATCCGCGATGATCGGAGTTCAAGAAGAGCTCATCATGGTTCTATTATTGATTACCGTGATGTTTATCGTGATCTATGCGAGGGTGATGAATGACTTTTCCATGACTACTTTGATGATCCTCCGAAATATGGAAGTACTTTCTTTCGAAGGAGATTCGGAATGAAGCAATCTCTTTTCATGCGCATTCATGATGTCGTCGTTGTGCATGATGTGTATTTTCTTCAAAAGAAGAATGTCGCTGGACGTCTTGGCTTGTGATCACTTCATAAGATAACAAATGCTTTTAGACAACTAGCATACGGTGTTACAGACGATTATGTTGATGAGTATGTGCAGATTGGGGAAAACACTGCTATTGAAAATCTAAACAATTTTTCCTAGCAATTGTTGAAGTTTTTGGTGATGAGTACTAGCTTACGGGTACCAAATAGCAGCGACCTTAAGAGATTAGCAGCAATAAGGGAAAAAGGTGGATTCCCTGGGATGCTTGGAAGCACTAATTTTATGCATTGGACATGGAAAAATTGCCCCACCGCTTGACATGGTATGCTTACTAGCCATATTTTTGAACCTACTATTATTTTAGAAGTTGTAGTTTAATATGATTTGTGGGTATGTCATACTTTCTTTGGATTACCCGGGTCTCTTAATGACATCAATATGTTAGAGCAATCTTATGTATTTAGTGGATTGGATGAAGGTCGTGCCTTTCCTATTAGCTATAAGGTGAACGAGAGACCATATAAGATGAGATATTATCTTGTGGGTGATATTTATCCTTATATCATGGGCAACATTAGTGAAGACTATTTCAGCTCCATAGGGAAATAACATAAACATTTTGCTAAAGAGCAAGAAGGGGCAAGGAAAGATGTTGAACATGCATTTAGAATGCTGCAAGCACATTTTGCTATTGTTCGAAACCCGGCAGGACTTTAGGATAAGGATAATCTTAAAACTACTATGATGGCATGCATAATTATGCATAATATGATTGTTGAAGATGAACGTGATGAAAATGAGTTGAGTCTATGAATATTATTCATAATATTATGATGGCATTAATAATTATACATGGCATCATAATATTTTTAAGATTATTCTTATCCCAAAGTTGTTGCGAGGTTCGAATAATAGCAAAACGTGCTTGCAGCACTCCAAATGCATGTTCAACATCTTTCCTTGCCCCTTCTTGCTCTTTAGCGAAATGTTTATACTTATTTCCGTATGGAGCTGAAATAGTCTTCACTAATGTTGCCCATGCTATATAGATAAATACCATCGACAAGATAATATCCCATCTTATATGGTCTCATGTTCACCTTATAGCTAATAGGAGGGACACAACATTCATCCAGTCCACTAAATACATAAAATCGCTCTAACACGTTGATGTCATTAAGAGACTCGGGTAATCCAAAGAGAGCATGTCATATCCACAAAACATATGAAACTATAACTTCTAAAATAATAGTAGGTTAAAAAATATGGTCAGTAAACATACCATGCCAAGCGGTAGGGCAATTCTTCCATGTCCAATGCTTCCAAGCATCCCATGGAATCCACCCCTATTGCTAGTAATCTCTTAAGGTCACTGCTCTTTGGTGCCCGTAAGTACTCATCACCAAAAACTTCAACGATTGCTAGGACAAACTTTTTAGACTTTCAATAGCAGTGCTTTCCCCAATCTGTACATATTCATCAGCATAATCGTGTGTAACACAGTATGCTAGTTGTCTAAAAGCATTTGTTATCTTCTGAAGCGATGCCAAGACGTCCAGTGACGACAACATCATGAATGCGCATGAAAAGAGATTCCAAATCTCCTTCGAAAGAAAGTACTTCCACATTTCAAAAGATCATCAAAGCAGTCACGGAAAAGTCTTTTATGACCCTCGTGTAGATCACGATGAACAACAGGGTGACCAATAGTAGAACGACGACGAACTCTTCTTGAACTCCTATCAACGCGGATTTTGTCTTCGTCGTGAACAAGTAACATTTCTTCATATTCATCATCAAAACTATCATTGTCATCCATAAATTTATTAATTAAATAACGACTACCCAATGAACGAGAAGCCATCGGACAGGTTTTGAAACTGGAGAAGAAACTGAGCAAAGAAAATGATAATTTGATGAGTAAAGTGATGAGAATTGGTCTTTAATATATGTATATAAGTATGTCATCGTTTAAAAATACCCATAAAAACATAGTTAGAGTAAGAAAATTAGCAGTAGCCAATAGGAATAGTCAACAACCCACCCTTTTAGCTAGCTATTGGAAATTATACATACAAAAAAATAAATCAATATCAATTCATAATTATAGACTCCACTAGCTTCTGTATGAATGAAATGGTGACCATCAAATTTAATTTTTTCTTACCATCAATAGGAGAATTCTGGAAGAGCTTCTGGAATACAATATACACTCCTACTCTAGTACTTTTGTTGGTTGTACCTCAAAAGGAAAAGAATATCATTAATTTTCAATTACAAAATAAGTAAAAAATAAAAAATTATTTTATAGTTCTCAAAAATAGAGAACTTATTGAAACTTTATCAAAATTATTTTGAGGATAATAAATTTTGTAGAAAAATTGGGGAATCTCTTGGAGATGCTCTAAAATGCCCATATTATTTTCGGTTTTAATTCGAGCAATTGAAATTAGTTTTCACAATTATGAAAAATGAGATTTTTTTTCAAAATCTATAGGGAACAAGAACATTTTCACAACTTGATGTTAAAATAGAAACAACTAAAGGTTTCTAAGCTCTCCCTTTTGAAAGCATTAACATGATGATTGGGTTTTTTCACAACTTGCTGCACATCATCAATCTCAAATAAAAAGATGCATATTTGATCGTGTTTCATGGTTTTTGGATTCTTTTCTACAATCCAAGCGTTTTTAATTTGCATTTTAGTATAAGAAAAAAGGCGCTACTATAAGCAACCTAATGAAAGTACTAAAGGCAACTTCAAACAAAAACCATGAAACACATTAAAAAAGCGCTTTCAATTTTAAGATTTATAATTAAGCTAGTGTAATCCAAACAAATCCATACCTTCACATCTCTATCTAGCACCACTCACAAAAATTACATGGATTCTCTTTGTATGATCAAGTCGGCTTAGCTATAAAAATCAAAATAAAATAAAAATTGACCAGTCAACACTGACAATTAACCATCGTTGGTCAATCAATATTTTTTGTTTTAAAAAAATGTCATATATCAAATTTTGGTGTTTTTCTAGTTTCTTTTTTTTTTTGATTAGGAAAGAATTCGGGCGAGCGAGCTCTACCCGACAGCATCCTTTCAGATGAGGTCAGAGAGACCTGAGTTATTGTAGATATCGACACCCCTGGCGGAGTGGCAAATGTGTGCAACCTTATCAGCCACTCTATTGCCATTACGGGGAACATGAAAGAAGGTAACTTCTCTCAAGGTCGATAGAAGAGTTTTGATGTCAGATAATATATAAGTTCGATTTCCCAAGGGCATTTGATACGGTTGTTTAGATAATTTATGATGATGTTGGAGTCTCCCTCGATATAAAGTTTGTCTATCCGGAGTCTCAAGGCGTGTTGGACCCCTAATTTTGAGGCAAGCGCTTCAGCTTTGAGGGCGCTCTGCTTTCCTAACTTCTGATAGCATATGGTGATGGGTCTGCCTTCCCAATCACGTAAAATAGCTCCTGCCGAGCTATTCGAATTAGGAAGGGAAGACCCATCGAAATTTAATTTAAGGGTGCCAATTGGAGGTTTTCGCCATCGCACACTACGTGTGTTGTGTTTCTTTTTTATTTGCCTTGGTGTTGGTGCCTTCAACACGGGTTCCTCATCAAATTCACTCTCTGTCTGAAAAGTTCTACCCCACTTGCGTATGTGTGTTTTGATCAGTTGAATAGTAGCTTCCCTACTTGGGATGTGTACTTGTCTGAATATATATTGATTGCGGATGTACCAGGCGGACCACCAGGCAAAACCTAGGTCACACTTAGCCTTTGGGGTGAGGCTGTTTCCAAGATAAGCTAGGATCGGTTTAATTTCCCGAGATCGTTGTATCATACCTGTAATGGTTGCGCCCACTCGAGGAGACAGCTAGAAAAGTGAGCACACGTATCGACATTCGAACAAGAAGTGGGTGTCATCTTACCTGAACATTGGTTCTCACGGGAACCCTCCGTTTAAAAATGTAATTGAATTTTTTTCGAAATACTCATAAAAAATTAAATAATTACGGAAATATTCAAGGGTTGAAAATAATTACATAAATATTCATTTTTGCAGGTCAATCGGAAAAACACGGTCTCTGGATCCTCGTTTTATTCATACAGAAGGAAAGAGAATTGACGCCTAGTTGTCGGGTTTAATTTTATGAAAGAAACACGGTATGGGACCGGGTTTCTATTTTAAAATATAATGCAAAATAGAGAATTAAAACAACTGCTTACCTGACACTAGAAACGCGATCTAAATCGCGTTTCTAGTGTTCACGGGACCCACCAAAAGCAGTTGTTGAGTGGGATGGGACACAAAAGAGAAACGCGGGCCCATACCACGTTTCTCTGTTCAATTTCAGGAACAAAATGGGTCAAAGGGCAATAAATGAGGTTGTTGAAGTTTACCCATAAAACGCGGTACATATCCGCGTTTTTAGTGTATTAATCCTAAAGAAACTGCCCTGAAATCACACTAAGGGTTGTTGTTTGTTTAAATGGTATGATAGTTGTGTATTTGTGACAATAATTCGAGCTTAGTGTGATTTCTTTATTAAATTTTTTTGAATGATTATGGATTAGGAGATGAGATGTTAGGGTTAAATAATGGTTTGATAGTTGAATGTTTGTGGTTGTTGATTAGTGATTATTATAAATCCAAAATTTTGTGATAGTTATAGATCTAAAATTGTGGGATGGTTGCATGTTGAAACAATTAGATTGTATGAATATGGGAGGAGAATATATTTTAAGTGACATGAAATAATAAGGGAGAAGATTTTGATTGCGTATTATATACTTGAAAGATTAAGAAGCTTTGACCTGGGCCTATAACCTCGATAGTTGCCACAACACACTTGGACCTCCCAACATCTCACAGACCCGATTGATCGGCGGCCAACCTTGGACCTCCCAATTTCTGGCCAGTTGAATGACTCACCCACTGGCATAAATGTCGCTTGGTACGTCAACCAGTATAACTCCGTTGTAAAGTAACTGTCTACTAATGATATGAAGGAAATGCTCTGAGATGTGCAAACCTCTAAGACATGTGCGCAAGGTATCCTCAACAACTTCCAAATGGCATATGTACATGTCCTACGACGTAAGTTCACTGTGTACGACCGCCCACTTTGCCTACCTTGTGACCCCCGCGGGTTCAAAATCACCTCAAATATTCCATTTTGTAAATCAAATGATATTACTTGTGCATTTCTTCCAGCTTCAATTACTCCAATCTTGTTATCGATCTCCTCCGTAAGCGGGAAACCTTGTGAGATGCGAGTGCTTGCATCCTTTCTCCTCTGCACGAAGTAACTGTTCACCTTATAAAAGGTTTGTCGAACAGGAGCCGTGATCGGGAGACTCCTCCCACCCTTCAACACACCATTAAAAATCTCAGATAAGTTTGTTGTCATCACGCCATACCTCGCCCCCCATCCTTAGACATGGCTCACTTCTCTGGCTCAATCGCATTTAAGTACTCCCGAGCCTCACCGTTCATCTGCTAGAGGGCGCGACACGACACCCCTTCTCGAACCAACTTGTGGTGAGCTGGTAATCAGTTTAGCCTACCACGTCTTTCCCCTTATGATCGTGGAACATGGAGTTCACATTGGACTTCAAGTGTCGAATGCATATCCTATGAAGTAAACTCGACGCCCTCCATCTAGGCAGCTCCTCCATGGTCTTCAGGATGCCTGCATGTCTGTCTAAAATAACACATACTCCGAGTCTCTGTGTGACGTGTCTCCCTATACAACCCATGAACCAAGCCCAAATGTCTCTATTTTCACTCTCCACAACTGCAAATGCCAGAGGGAAAATCTGATCATTTGCATCCATACCCATTGCCATTAACACAACATGCTTGTACTTTACCTAGAAATGGGTGCCATCGATTGATATCAAAGGACGACAGTGTGCAAACCCAGCAATGGATAGTGCAAAAGCATAGAAAACACGACCAAATATCTTCTCATGTGGATTTGGGGAATCCAGATTGCACCATTCAACCACTGTTCCTGAATCTCACCTCTAATGAAAATGGACGTGACGTTACAATTATCCAACTGCAAAACCTCTCCAACACAATTGGCTGCATGAGGCCCATTGTAATTTATGACCATCCATATATCAACAGTACGATCAAGACTCCGAGCAAATAGTCGCCATGTACATCCACAACCGTCCTTCCTATCACAAACAACTACGTACCATTCCAAACTCTCATTCTTTGTCCTGTATGGCTTACTCAAATGCACGCCGCCTCGCTAGTAGCATTGGATTAGCTTGACATGAAGTTGTTATCATTGGATTAGCTTCAACAATATTCCAGTTGGGATTAGAGGCCTCGATCCTAATCGCCGCCTCCCTAGTAGCATCATCGTCCTCTTCAGAATTATCCAAGTCGTCTTCGTGATCAACACCAAGAGCGTCAACATAGATCTCATTCAGTTGTTCAAACCCTTGCTGAGATATGTTGTTATGCTCATTCATCCTATATTTTCATTAACATTAAGTTAGTTTATCATAAATATTAAACGCGAACATATATTTCAATATATTCATCCTATTTCATCAATAAATATTAACTACACTAAACAATCGTATAAGTTAAAATTTATTTCATCCTATTTCAATATATAAACGCGCTCATATATTTGAATATATTTCATCAACAAATATTAACTAAATAATCCTATAAGTTAAACAAGTTATTCATGATAACAAGGACAAGTTCATATAATTCAATATAATCCTCCAATCAATATAATCCTCCAACAACAATAAAACAACTATATTCTTGAGCATATAATCTTACATCTTACTCGTGATAAAGATTCAAAGCACATAATCTTACATCTTACTCGCGATAATAACTACGTAATCTTACAATTTTTATTAAGGATTCAAAACACATAATCTTAAGCACAAGTATAGGAGAATATTAAAGATTCTAAACGTCTTAATCATTCAAATAAGAGCAAAAAAGTCAAATAAGAGTGTGAAACTAACCTTAACCGAATCTTTAGGCAACAATGTGAGAATATATAGATTGGATAATTGATGGTTTTAACCGGCACTACTTTGAGAGCTTCATGCGAGAGAAGCAAAGGCAAAGGAATGATGAATAGGAAGCGATCAATTGTTCGTGATGTATATGCCTAAAAATGCGGACTAAGCCAGCGTTTTTATGTTCAGATTCTCACAACCTAGTAGGGGAGAATTGTTGGAGATGGCTATGGGACATAGAAACACGGCCTGATCCCACGTTGTTTTTATAATACCCAAAAAAGAATCTTTAAACCTTTTTTTTCCTTTTTGAAACTACACAGAGAAATGCGATCTGAGACCGCGTTTCTCTGTTTAATCCATGCCCAGTCAGCAGTTGCTGACCGGTGGGGCCCCACTCAGCAATAGAAACGCGGTCTCAGACCGCGTTTCTAGTGTCAGGTAACCATTTATGTAAATACATTAAATTCCAATTTTTTTAAAATAGAAACACGGTCTGAGACCGCTTTTCTTTACTAAAATTGAATCGTCCACCCGACGCCAATTCTCTTTCCTTCTATATGAATAAAACGCGGACCCAAACCGCGTTTTTCTGATCGACATGCAAAAAATGAATATTTGTGTAATTATTTTCAACCCTTGAATATTTCCGTGATTATTTAATTTTTTATGAATATTTCGGAAAAAATTCAATGTAATTCATTTGACAAGTTTTTTTTATAGAAGTTTAAATTTTTTTAAAATATTAATTTTTAAAATAATTTATTTAATATATCCAAACTTATTATTAATGAATATGAAATTATTTTTAAAAAATTGATATTTTAATAGACTTTATAATTTTTTAAAAGTGCCAAAAAATCAAACAATTGTTATAATACGAGGAAATCTTAAACTAGAAGAATAATTCATGGGAAGAACAATATGGAGTAGAGAGACTTCTTATTCATGTGTGTTTATCATTTTTTTTGGAGTACATGAATTTATAATCTTTTCAGATATTTTAGGATTCAACTTTTGGACTATTTTGAACTGTTTTGGATTGGTTTTTGTTGATTTGTTATATTTTTTAAATATTACATGCTTATTAAGTTTGGTATTGTCTTATTCATCATGGTTAAATAATCCAACAAATTGTGAGATTAGTCATCATTTCTCTAAGAGCCCGAAGACTATTGATGAATCTTTATAAACTCCAGAAGAGTATATGACCTTATTTTAAACATGTGTACTCTTGAAGAAGTACATGGAATATGAGTTATGAAATATTTAGAACTATTTTTTGTTTGGTCGGCACAACCAATATAATATATATAACCACAAAACATGATCTGGTTTACAATGCCACTTCTTGACAATCCTCTAAGCATGACTTGAAGCATGCCCCTCTTGCAGAGGGTGTAAAAGAGGTAATGGTTAAGCGCACAACCAAAGTTATTGTTGTGACTTATAACTAGGTCGTCTTTGTATGGTTAATCATAATATCATGAAGAACATTATGAATAAGGATAAATTGTATCTAATACATACACATAGTTGGTCATTAGTTCCATACATGTAGTATGACACCAACGAAAGTTCTGAAAATACCGATTTAATGACATCAAAATGAAATAAATGGATCACAATATAATTTTAATAGGGTAATTAGCATTATAAGTCTATTTAGTGTTACACAATTTAGAAAACCCGAAGTTTTCTCAAACAACCATGATTAATGGAAAAACTAGGATGAATACCATATAGCTTCAGAAGAGCATTGATCTTGTTACCTGAAGTAACAATGACACATATACATGAACAAGCATGGTACAAACTTCTCATATGACTAGCCAGAAGCAAGTCTTTCAGAAATGAGAATATATACATCTAGTTTATTTGACAGTCATCTGTCCCATTGAAACTTATCACAAACCAGAAGTTAGTTGATGATGAAACACTTTTCTCTGAGGCATTTGATGACCATGTATTGTGCCATGTTTTATATTTACTTTTATATCGTTTTATGCATTCATTTCATGCATTTGGGTTAGAAAAGTACAGATTCTATGTAGTTTATGCATATTTGCCAAATTATGGAGTCTACACTAGTTTCTGTTTAATTTCGCAGAAATCGGACGCACTTTGGAGTTTAAAGGAAAGTCATGAAGAAGCTAAGGATGGTGCAGCTGGAGGAAAGCCCACTTTTCGCCATTCATCATTCGGAATCAAGTTCTGATATCTTCATGAGAGTTGTAGCCCTCGAAAAGAGCTTTTCAATGCATGTTCATATGGGTCAATCCGACGAACGAGGACTCGGGAAAGTGCATTTCAAGAACAGAGCAGAATGCTGAGAACTGATTGAGGATAGGTCGAAATCGACCAAGCTACTCGATATCGACCTAATCTTGGTCGAAAATCCCAGAATCAACTCAAATCGACCAGCAGACAAGAGGGCAACTCGATATCGACCTATAGTGGACGATATTGACCAAATACTGCTCGATAATGCCACGAGAGCCGAGATCGAGTGGACTGAAGAGAAGCGGAAAAGATGAATCGATATCGACCAGACGTGGTTGATATCGACCAAGATGCAGTGACGAGTCCAACTCGATTCCGAGCTCTATTACAAGTTCTATCCAAAGTCCAATGGAGATATTACCAAGAGAACAGAGCAGTGACGAGTCCAATGCATGTTCATATGCGTCAATCCGACGAACGAGGACTCAAGAAAGTGCGTTTCAAGAACAGAGCAGAATGCTGAGAACCGAGGATAGGTCGAAATCGACCAAGCTACTCGATATCGACCTAATCTTGGTTGAAAATCCCAGAATCGACTCAAATCGACTAGCAGACAAGAGGGCAACTCGATATAGACCTATAGTGGTCGATATCGACCAAATACTGCTCGATAATTCCACCAGAGCCGAGATCGAGTGGACTGAAGAGAAGCGGAAAAGATGACTCGATATCGACCAAACGTGGTCGATATCGACGAACATGCAGTGACGAGTCCAACTCGATTCCGAGCTCTATTCCAAGTTTTATCCAAAGTCCATTGGAGATATTCCCAAGAGAAGATTCATGGCACATGAAGATTTTAGATATTTTATCTTTTTATCTATTTATTTATCCTAAGAGCGGAACAATTAATTACCCTATAGGATTTATCTTGTTTACCTAATTTAGATTTATTTATTTCCTAGTAGAATTATATCTTTAGATATAGGATAGATAGATTCCTTCCTTGGATAGCAAGGACTTGGGTCTATAAATAAAGCCCATGGGGCTAGTTTTTATTCATCGAATTCTGGAGAGGAAGAGAGGTAGCGAGTAGAGAGAGAGAGTAGAGGCCGAGTGGAGTTGTGAAGTGAGAGCGGAATTAGCTTCATTCGGTTGTAAGCTCTATTTAGTTTTATTAATGCAATTTAGTTTTCTTTTATTATTGATGTCTTTCCTTGCGATGAAGAGCGAGTAGTCCACCTACTTCTAGGGTCGGGGTGAGCCCAGCGATAGCCATGCGTGCTTGAGGTAAAAAATTGACCTTTATTGTGCTTTGATCATCCACTACCCTTTATATGTTTATTACCTATTCAATAGATATTCAGGTTAACAACTTGGATTATAAATATAAAATTGGTAGATACAATTAGGGTTTCTTGAGAGAGTTGTCTAATTGTTGGAAAGGCGAAGGCTTGATCCTTTGATGTGACTGCATGATTATTCCTCTTTATCTTGCCTCATGCATGTTTGGTTATCGTTGTTGCAAACCCTGATCTTGGAACTTTTCTTTTACATAGTTTATTCCGAAATTTGCAAGCTTTGTCTTTTATTTACGTTTCTGTATCTGCTCGATTTCGACCACCTATTGGTCGATATCGACTTCTGATTCTCGATCCCGAAAGATTGCTTCTCGTTTGTGTCTCTGCAGGTACAAGTCGATTTCGAGGAACTGGTCGATATCGAGCTACCTGGTCGATATCGAGTGCCTCTGGTCGATATTGCCTGACGTCTGCAGAATTGCCCAGAAATCGACTGAACTGGTCGATATCGACTACCCTTGGTCGATATCGAGTGGTCCCCTGAAGTCGAAATCGACTTGAGATTTGCCGCTGCCTAGGATCCGCTGACCAGCTTCCTCGAGGATTGATCCTGACTGCCTGTTGCTACATCGGGAGGAAGTCTTGTAATTATTTGCATGGGCAAGATCTGGTTTGATTTATATTCTTATATTTTGAACTCGATTTCCTCCTAAAACAAATTGGCGCCGTTGCCGGGAAAGCAATCATTCGCGCCTTAGGTAGTTAGATCTCACGTTTTCCTTTAAGTTTTGTTTTGCAGGTGCATGCGCCGTTCTGGTCAACCACCTGAGTTTGACGCCTTAGACGACCCGGAACGTCTTATAAACATCCACTCGAGACTGAAAAGGATCATGGCGACCGCCGAAACACAAGCCCAGGCGATCGAGAGGCTTCAAAGGGAGCTAGAAGCCTACAATGCTGCTCTCACCGCTGAGAGGGCACGCACTGAGCATGAAGCAGAACTGAGGAGGCAGGCGGAGGATGAGCTTCCCCAATACCCTACCACTGCTGAGGATTACATGCACCCGACTCTTATTATGCCTGAATCGGCTATTCTAATCCCTGATAATAACTTTGAAATTCGCACTGCCTTCCTTATTGAAATTAAAAATAATGCTTTTCAAGGAAGATTTAATGAATGCCATCTCGAACATATTACTACTTTTTCTGACATTTGTCATACTCTTGCTGAAGGTACTACTTTGGAATTTGTCAAAATGAAGGCTTTTCGTTGGTCCCTTGCCGGTCCAGCATTAAAGTGGCTTGAAGGTCTCCCTGCGCGATCCCTCACAACATGGGCAGAGGTTAGGAATACGTTCCTCAACAAGTTCTTTTCTCCCGCCAAGACAGCGCTCCTCAGACAAAAGATTACAGCTTTCAAACAAAAGCCCGGGGAACCGCTAGCACGAGCATGGGATCGATACAAAGACCTGTTGTGATCCTGCCCTACTCATGGGCATCCACCCTATGTCATTCAAGCGATCTTCTACAATTCTGTTGATCTGGCCGCCAAGGAAAGGATCAATCAGTTCACTCAATATGAGTACCTCACACAGACACCAGCAGAGGCATGGGCTACAATCGAAAGGCTAACCAACTTCGACAATACTTATGGGGCTCATGCGAATTACGATCAAGACAACAACAATTATGCAAGGCCAGCCCCATCCATGCCCCTCTTTGAGCCTTCTAAAGAGATTGATCCAGATGTCAAGGAGCAGTACTACAGAGATCAAAATTGCAAGCTCCTCAAGCAAGTCAAGTTTCTTTCTGTCAACCAACCCTGCGTTGAATGTGGCTCACAGCGGCACACCACTCCAGAGTGCCCACATACAGAACAAGTCAGGATGACATAAACTCATGAGGAGGTAGCTTACGCAGGGGGTCCCAATCGCTATATGGGGGACCAAAGGTTCCAACAACCACAGTGGAACCAAGGTGCCCCTAGGAACCCCCCACCATACAGAGCTCTAGGACATCCAGAAAGGGACCATCGGATGGATGATCTACAAATGATCCTCGATGAAATGAGGAGAAATCAGGCACAACAACAGCAATCTACAAGCGCCATCCAGACTCAACTCCATGGCCTTAATACACAACTTGGGGAGATGGATATCTGGAAGAAAAACATGGAGACCCAAATGGGTCAACTCGCGCAACAGATCCCAAGACCAGCCAGAAAGCTCCCTGGGCACACAGATCCCAATCCTAAGGGGCAATCTGGACATGTAGCCGCTGTAAAGCTCAAAAGCAGTCGCAAACTGCACAAACCAGAGGTCGGAGAAGCAAACGACGGAACTGGACAACAGGTCGAAATCCCCCAAGCCCTGGTCGATATTGACCCGTCTGCACCAGCAACCCCGAAATCGACCACAATAGTCAAAATCGACCATAACCAGGTCGATATTGACCAACACCTGTTCGATATCGAGCAGTCATATCTAGTCGATGTCGACCCGTCTACAGCACCTCTGACAGCTGATTCCGCTCCAAAACCAAAGAAGATACTTCCTTTCCCTTCCAAGGCGCTGAAAGATCCCACTGTAGGTAGGTTTAAACGCTTTGTTAAGATGCTTCAAGAACTAAATGTTTCAATTCCTTTTACAGAAACTCTTCAAGAGATGTCTGCTTATGTCAAGTTCCTCAAGGAAATCCATAGAAACAAGCGATCAATCACTGAAATCGTCGGGGACTGCAAAAGGATGGACTTCCCTGAGAAGAGACCTAACCCTGGTAAGTTTTCTATTACTGTGGGATTTGGAGAATTTAAATATGAGGCATTGTGTGATCTAGGTGCAAGCGTGAGCATCATGCCCTTATCAATCTGGCAAAAGGTGAAGATAGGATCAATAGAGCCGGTGGATGCCAAACTATACATGGCAAACAATATAGTGGTAATCCCTACAGGTATGGTTGATAATGTCCCTGTCCAGGTTTGTAAGTTCTATATTCCCGCTGATTTCCTTGTTATATATTGTGTGGAAGATCCTACTTGCCCTATTATTCTTGGTAGACCTTTGCTAGCTACTGCAGATGCCAAGATCAGCGTCAGAAAACGATTGCTCACCTTCACGATAGGCGATGAGGTCTTAGATTTCTCTTTTGGTCCTACAAAGGAGGAAATTTCATGGCTGGAGGTGAAGAGCATATGCGACCATGGGGGTGAGCTGCAGACTTGCCAAGAGCCTAAGTATGGGGTCCCTGTATTCGACATCGACCATTTCTACTCGATATTGACTGACCCTAAGCCCAAAGATTTCTGTTTTGGGCACGAAAAGGTAAGCTCAGGTACAATCCCTACATCTTCTCCATCCATCAATAAAAATAAGATTTTTAGAGGAGACAAGGCCACATGGAGAGCTAACCTGCACAGGACTGGGACTGGAAAGAGGAAGAAGGAAAGCAAAGGGCTCTATGAAAACAACCACCTATTAGCGGAGCTGGCATACTACAATCAGGACCTAGATGATCCAGGAGAAGGGCCAAGCACAAGCGGGCCCCACATCAAGAGTTCCTAAGCACAAGCGGAGAAGTCGGCCTAGCGACTCTAAAATCTAGAGCATGTACATAAAACTTTTGAATTTTAGGACTTTGAAACTTATGCTTTTGGTTTTGGTTTTGGTTTTTATTCTTGTCTTGAATACTTCATGTGGGAAATCTTGTCTTTGTGTGGAAACTAACAATTTTACAGGTCGAAAAACACGGGATCAAATGGAACTGTCGGAATAACCTGGTCGATATCGACCAATACTAGTCGATATCGACATCTGAGGTAGATTTTGACCAGGATCAGAAAAGACGAGGACAGTCGATTTCGACCACCTTTACTCGATATCGAGTGAGTTGGTCGATATCGACCAAAAGCCCTAATTTTGACCAAGCTGATCAGAAGCGGAATCCAACGAATTGCAGTTGATATCGAGCACCACCTGGTCGATATCGACTCCTGGCAATCTACTGCAGCCCTATTTTGACCCTACAACGCGTTATTCAGTGAGTTCCTTCATTTACCCCTGTTTTGTTTAATTTTCATACAGTGGGGACACTGTAAATTCTAAGTATGGGGTGGGGGAAAAGCTCGTTATCATTTATTTTATATTTTATTCTTGTTTTTGGTTTTACATGGTGAATTTTGAGTGAATTTTTAATTTTTGCGCTTAATTTCTAGACTCAAAGTTCGTTTTATGAGACATCTCCCAAAGCTTGTAAATTGTTCAAATATTAGTGTCATGGAAGCTTTAATTTGAACTCGACGATGCAAAATTGGATTCATTAGAGATATAGCATGAAATTGCCTAGTAAAGGGAAGACACAATGAAGTGCATTATTTTCATGAAAACCATGAAAGGAGGTAAAATTTGAAATTGTTTTTGACATGTTGCATGATAAGAGGATGGAGGACTTTATATTTCCATATAATGCTCATATTTTGATATTCCTAGCCATACCTATGCTTATGCATCACAAAAGCCATATTATGCCTTATTTTCATATTTTGCTCCACATGATCTAAATATTGCCCATTTTCTACCTTATTTCCTTATCCGGGGATTATGTTGAGAATTGAAGTTATATTATGGAGATTATTATATGGTGTTTGTGTTGTTATATATCATTATTGGAGTTTGGCAGGAATGTTTGAAATATATGAAAAATTTAATGAGTAAAAGAAAATCCGATCACCTCAGGAGATAAAGGTAGATCGACCCTGCTTGCTGAGATAATAGTTCAGTGAGATGGAACACACAGGTAAGGAGTCCAAAGCACTAAGTATCCGGGGCCATTCATGACACCCATGTTTGCGACTCGCGAGAAGGCAATGCTGAGGTTAGAGAGGTAAAAGCATAATATTGAAAAAAAAAAACATCCTGCGTAAGAGTGAAAGGTGATGAATCTTATGAAGAAGGAATGTGGAAATTCAGGTTGGAAAGTATTCCATTTCCCCGGATTATTAGCACCACATTGCCAAAAATTGTCCACCTTCAGCCGTTTACCAAATATACTCCTTATTGAGCTTAATTAAAGTCCTCTTGATTATTAATGCTTTGTCACATATGAATTGTTTTTGCATAACCCTCCTTTTGAGAGTAGATGTTGCTTTTTATTGCTCATGTATGGATTTGTGGCATTAGTACATTTTCAATGATGGTAATCGATTGCACGGACATATGAGAATGAATCTATGATGATGAGAGTTTTGAATTCTTCCCCTGAATGACCATCCAAGTTATTGCTTGGGGACAAGCAAGCTTAAGTATGGGGTGATTTGATGTCCATGTTTTGTGTCATGTTTTATATTTTACTTTTATATTGTTTTCTGCATTCATTTCATGCATTTGGGTTAGAAAAGTACAGATTCTATGTAGTTTATGCTTATTTGCCAAATTATGGAGTCTACACTAGTTTCTGTTTAATTTCGCAGAAATCGGGCGCACTTTGTAGCTTAAAGGAAAGTCAAGAAGAAGTTAAGGATGGTGCAGCTGGAGTAAATCCCACTTTTCCCCATTCATCATTCTGAATCAAGTTCTGATATCTTCATGAGAGTTGTAGCCCTCGAAAAGAGCTTTCCAACGCATGTTTGCGTCAATCCGACGAACGAGGACTCGGGAAAGTGCGTTTCAAGAACAGAGCAGAATGATGAGAACTGAGGATAGGTCGAAATCGACCAAGCTACTCGATATCAACCTAATCTTGGTCAAAATCCCAGAATCGACTCAAATCGACCAGCAGACAAGAGGGCAACTCGATATCGACCTATAGTGGTCGATATCGACCAAATACTGCTCGATAATTCCACCAGAGCCGAGATCGAGTGGACTGAAGAGAAGCAGAAAAGATGACTCGATATCGACCAGACGTGGTCGATATCGACCAACATGCAGTGATGAGTCCAACTCGATTCCGAACTCTATTCCAAGTTCTATCCAAAGTCCAATGGATATATTCTCAAGAGAAGATTCCTTGCACATGATGATTTTAGATATTTTATCTTTTTATCTTTTTATATATCCTAAGGGTGGAACAATTAATTACCCTATAGGATTTATCTTGTTTACCTAATTTAGATTTATTTATTTCCTAGTAGAATTATATCTTTAGATATAGGATAGATAGATTTCTTCCTTGGATAGCAAGGACATGGGTCTATAAATAAAGCCCGTGGGGCTAGTTTTTATTCATGGAATTCTAGAGAGGAAGAGACGTAGCGAGTAGAGAGAGAGAGAGAGTAGAGGCCGAGTGGAGTTGTGAAGCGAGAGCGGAATTAGCTTCGTTCGGTTGTAAGCTCTATTGAGTTTTATTAATGCAATTTAGTTTTCTTTTATTATTGATGTCTTTCCTTGCGATGAAGAGCGAGTAGTCCACCTACTTCTAGGTGGACTACTCGGGGTGAGCCCAGCGATAGCCATGCGTGCTTGAGGTAAAGAATTGACCTTTATTGTGCTTTGATCATCCACTACCCTTTATATGTTTATTACCTATTCAATAGAGATTCAGGTTAACAACTTGGATTATAAACATAAAATTGGTAGATACAATTAGGGTTTCTTGAGAGAGTTGTCTAATTGTTGGAAAAGGCGAAAGCTTGATCCTTTGATGTGATTGCATGATTATTCCTCCTTATCTTGCCTTATGCATGTTTGGTTATCGTTGTTGCAAACCCTGATCTTGGAAGTTTTCTTTTACATAGTTTATTTTGAAATTTGCAATGGGTAAACCCTGTACCTGCTCGATTTTGGCCACGTACTGGTCGATATCGACTTCTGATTCTCGATCCCGAAAGATTGCTGCTCGTTTGTGTCTCTGCAGGTACAGGTCAATTTCGAGGAACTGGTCGATATCGAGCTACTTGGTCGATATCGAGTGCCTCTGGTCGATATTGCATGACATTTGCAGAAGTGCCCAGAAATCGACTGAACTGGTCGATATCGACTACCCTTGGTCGATATTGAGTGGTCCCCTGAAGTCGAAATCGACGTGAGATTTGCCGCTGCCTAGGATCCGCTGACCAGGTTACTCGAGGATCGATCCTGACTTTTTGTTGCTACATCGGGAGGAAGTCTTGTAATTATTTGTGTGGGCAAGATCTGGTTTGATTTATATTCTTATAATTTGAACTCGATTTCCGCCTACAACAACATTCGGTCACTCATGTGAAATGATGATGGATGGGATAATTTAAATTCACATAATCACCCACTAAAAAGGAGCAGAAGATCCTAGGACCCAAAGATCCTCTATAAGGGTGACCGAACATATATGATCTATCATCTTGGCAAATCAACAACAAAACCATCTAAATTCAAAGTAAATGCAAAGTCTCTAATGTCTTTTGAATGGATTCAATGAGATAAGTACATAACACTATCATATAGACCAGTGTAATTCCAATATTATAGATGCCTCAGCACTTTGGGGACATGAAACATATAGGTAGAGAATGTTATCAAATACATTGTTGAGTATAAGGTAGCTCACGATGACCCATAAGAGTCGTTGGTCAAATGGGCACATGCATGTTTGCATTTCGAATTTGCCACAATAATATCTCCTAAATTATCTCTGGAAAAAAGCATGGCATTCAAAGGCTTTGAATAAGCAACATATATTCCGATACCTTCTCCAAATAAATTACAATGAGACCATAAAGAAGTTGGGTGGTGCATGGGGTTTGAGTCCCTATTGATATCAAATACCTAGAGCTTTATAATGGTGATCAAATGTTTGGTATTTAGGGGGAGATGAAATTAGACTATATATACTATTAAGAAAGAGATTGCATGGATGCAACTTCTCTATCATTTCAGATATGCAGATAAATACAAGTGAACCATAAGTTTAATAGATGAAATGATTAAAATCAAGTGGATGCATTTACCAAAGGCCAAGAAAGTGACAAAATTACATAAAATTATACTAGCTCAATTGGATGTTCCAGAAGTAACTCCAAACCAATTAATATCAAGTGGTTCTCAAATACACCAAAACTGTTGAAGATCACTAGGCTCTTTGTTTATGATTCTATGGAAAAGGAAAAAGTCCATGAGGATATGATGATCATCAAATAGATAATGGATGTCGACATCGAAATAATGATAAAGAGCTAGAAAGGAGCAAGCCATGCAAATATGGATTCTTAAAGCATGATGGTATTGAACCCGTAATTCCAAAACTGAAAGTGTAACATCAATTGGTTTTAAGTGGGTGTTCATACAAAAGAAAAATTAAAGTCAAGTTGATTGCACAAAAGCCTATTAAATGTTAATGAGAATGTATTCACCAAAAGAGTATATGAAGTACCTATAATTGTAAAAATGGTGACATTGTATTAGGTCCCGAAGTACCATACAAAGTTGTACTCCTTTCCTTATCTTGGTTTTTATCCCACTGGGTTTTTCCAAGGTAAGGTTTTTAACGAGGCAACTTAATTATGCACCATTTAATACAACAGATCGGCTTGATCAACAATGAAAAGCATACTAGGTCCTGAAGTACGTTATGTTTGTGCATTGAAAGCAGCTCATCACCAAAGATATATATATATATATATATATATATATATATATATATATATATATATATATATATATATATATATATATATATATAAAGTTAATTGCATCGAAGTCGAGTATGATACATGAAGACATTTTAACTTGCACACATCGAAGATGATATTCAACTCGACCATGTAGCTCCTGAAGTCAGCATTATCAAGAAGTTTGAAGAGCTTATCAGAGTGAGTAAGCTACGAGAAGGATGTTGAATTCAGTGAGAGAATATACACACTGCACTCTTTTTCCCTTCGACCGGGTTTTGTCCCACTGAGTTTTCCTGGCAAGGTTTTTAACGATGCAATATCACCAAAGCGTATTAAACGACATTTGTACTCTTTTTTCCTTAACCCTAGTTTTTGTCTCATTGGTTTTTTCTAGGCAAGGTTTTTAACGAGACAATTTATAATGTCAGGGGTGTACATCCAAGGGAGGGTGTTGTAAAATCATTAAGAGGTGGATGTTTCACCTCTTTTAACCTCCCCATTTATACCATCTTTCTTACCTTTGTCTATATAAATGCTTGTAAATCACATATGATGAAACACACATGAATAAGAAGTCACTCTACTCCTTGAATTGGTAAATAAAGAATGGTCATATCCGAGGTTCGAACTGGGGACCTTTTGGGTACTACCCACAAGTTCTTTCCAGTGAGTCATTCTGGAATGGTTGAAGTCACTCTGCTCCATATATATAAACACTTTAGTTGTCCAATAAATCCTTACTGAGCGAGTCGTGCTGATAACATGTTATAATACGAGGGACATCGTAAACTAGAAGAATAATTCATGGATATTGTTCTTCCCATGAATTCTTCTTCTAGTTTAAGATGCCCCTCATATTATAACAACAATTTATATTTTTAAACAAAAAGAGTATTTTTACGCCTCTTTTGGTAAGAAGAGGCAATGGTAAGTTCAAATCTAGTTTGAGGTGGGGAATGTTTGCCTCTTTTAAGTATATGGGTTTTCTTTAAATTGATTTACAATCAATGAATGGTAAAATTAGTCAAAATCTTAGGATAAGACAATAATATTATGAACTTTGCTAATTTGTCTCCTTGTGTCTCCACAAGCAACACAAAGTAGGTTTGATTTGTTATGAATATTGTAAAGTATAAATAGGTAAAAACTAGTTGTCAAGCTGTACAACTTTTCATATACAACTTGCTAATTCCTTACACATCATGATTGCAACAAACAAACACAAAAACAAACAAACAAAAAAGTCAATGCAACTTGTAATCAACATCCATTGAGCTAAGAATGGAGTTAATTAAAGATTTATTTCCATGGGTTATTTCCAACCCTACCTGAGATCATAACTAGTTGGTCACTCTTTGACATAGATTAAAGATTTATCATTTATACATTGTAAAATTAGAAGCATCCATGCTTCCTTTGTCTGAGGCTAGGGAATGATTGGAGAGGTATTTTTCTCGGTCCATCGTGTAAACGAAAAGGCACATTACATAAACATCTTATATGCGATCAACACATCACACCAAACCGACCCTTAAGGTTTTATTCAAGCACAAGACTTTAGAGGTTTTTCACAGAGGGGTGAAGTCTTGAGTCACTCAAAGCTCAAACTCAAGTAGAAATCAAATGAATCCATGTTCTAATTAAACAAGTACAACCCGGAACAAACTCGGTTTCCGATCAATTTTCGGATGCACAGTAAGTGCAAGCACAAGCTAGAACAACAATCTCTCATAGCAACTCGAAATATGAACATAATAACTATGATACATTTGGTCCCCGTTTCCGAGTCATCGCAAATGCCTTGCCCCGGAGCTAGTTACATATCTAGCGCTACAGGGTTAGCCAGCAAACAACATTAGCCGAAAAGAGGGACCAATAGCCAAGGATCACTTGCCGGTATGATTGAAATGTGTAGCCATTTCCTCATACCTTGTTTCGGGTTTCTCAAACCCGGGGTGTCAAACCTTGAGGAAGTCACAGCAGCCATGATCAGCTGCTGCTGCGACTTCCCAGGTTCCGGTGGTCATGTGCTGGTGGGGGTGTTTCGCCTGAAACCAATCGAATTGCCTCCCATAGAGAAGGCTGGTGACTTCCGAAGACCCAGATGGGTTCGGGTTCATGGCCTTCTCGCTCTGGAGGACTTCGGAGCTTGAGGATCGGGATGGGTTGGAGACCTGCTGGTGGTCAGGATGATCGTTGAGCAAGGTTTTGTTCTTCATCGTTGGCGTCATCTTGTTGTTGGAAGGTGCTTCTTTCAGGCTTTCGAGCTCCTTTGAGGTGAGGAATCGCCCGCCTACTCCCCTTGGCCTGCGCATTGCGTGCAGGTGCCTTGATTCGTGAATATACGGCTGCCATCAGAACACAAACCGATCAAGGAAACGTTCCATTGGTCCCAAGAGTTCAAGTTAAGGCATCAACTATATACATATATATACCTTGTTTCTTGGGGGCTTAACTTTCGATGCTGCTTTGGCCCGACTCTTTCTTCGGCGTAAGATCCCATGATACTGTTTTGGATTCACGTACACTGTCCCGTCATCTGTTGCCAGGCTCATAGGCATCATCATCGGCCCCTAAATTATCAACCGAAAAATCAATCTTACATATGCATTTATGCAGTTTTCTTGTATATATTGCTTGAAACTCTTGACAAATATATATAGATATATATATTGCTTGAAACTATTGTTCACTTTATTATATATTTATATGACCAACAAAACCGCAATCAGAAAGCCATGGAGTTGAGGTAGATTACTCAGTTGTGTCAAAGATGGAGAAATTTCTCATTTGCAGGAAAAAAAAAAGCCTAAAGGAAATTAACAAACCATGGGTTGATGTGGCCCATAAGCTGTGTATAAGCCATAGAGTTGAGGCGGGTGAAGTCCGTGAGGAGGGTGTGTTGAGATCTGAACATGCCAAGAAAATGAAAAACATGATATTGCATGAAGAACATGATCTGAACATGCCTGAAGAACAATAAATCTATGGATGGACGTATTACCATCGGTGGCGCAAGTGTAATCTCAAAATGTTCCTTTTGTTGAGCAACTGATGATGGCGCGATGTTTACTTCCTTTCCCTGCTCAGAATTCATTTTGTTACCTGTGATGTGCATACAGATGTTACATATTCAGCTATCAAGCAGATTAATCAAAACCCAACTTCTACAAAATTTGGCTTTGTGTCACTGCATACCTCAATTGACTTCCAAAAACTACTTTTCTTAGGACTATATATGGATGAGGATGTAGGGAAGACAACAGGCATGATTGAGTTGCGGAAAGCTAATCCGGGAAAAAAAACAAACTACATTTCTTGACCAAGCTCAAAAGCCTCAGTCTGAAGTATTCAACACTAGAAAGATCAGCTTTTTATATTGAGAAGACTAGATCATATGACCCAAGATTTAAAGAATCACGACGATAAGATTCCAATTGAATAAAGTTACAATGAATCTAGTATTTATTAATTGGTTGCTGCTGATGAACAACAAAATGAATATTCAGAGAATCAGATTGCTTTGTACATTACATATCCTCATAAGCTAGTTTTATAATCTGCTGAGTTTTTCAAGATTCTGCAAATGTCATTTTGACACATTCAGTAGCAGCTGCTATTTCAGAACCTCCAAAAGAACAGTTTTTGGCACTTTTTGACTTCCATGATGTTTTATTAATTTGATTTTAAATATATAATCACAAGTCAACCATTAGAAAAACAATTTCTTGATTTAAGCAATCCATGTCAACCATGATCAGAACATGATTTCTCCAATAATCATGGTCATCAATCAATGTAATCATTCTTTGATTCCAAATTAGAAAACAAATTTTAAAAAAGTATAACATAAGAAGAAACCCTAACAAGGTCAAATATGTTTATATATAATACTGTCAGCTAAGTCACTATTTTGCTGAGAGTTTTGATGGTGACATCGCAACATTGTTTCAAAATAGGGTGAAATGCTCAAAATTGCCCCTTATTTAGGCCATTTTGGAAAAACTATCCTTTATTTTGGAATTTGCATTTAAAGACCCATTATCATGTTTTACAATTCACCAACTGCATCTATTTTATCCTCCTTAACACATTAAGAAAAACGTGAAACATCCAAAGTACCTTTCATTTATACTTATTTAACGTTCATATTCTTGTTTGTAGTGAATATATTGGACATCTCACACGGTTTGTTACGCTACTAATAACAGTAAAATGGTTGCAGCCTTGTGGATAAACAAAACATGGATAAAAGGTGGTTAAATACAATTTTCAAAATAAAGGGTATTTTGTGCAAACTGGCCTAATAATGGTTTTGAGCAATTTACCCTTCATTTAAAAAAAAAAGTTGGTGTTAATATAAAAAATATTAAGTAGTGTGTCACTATCATCTTTTCATCATCAGTGACCTATGAAAGATATATGAGCTGATGGGGATCTTCCTTATTAAATTCCAAACTTCCAGTGTTCTCCAATAGCTGTATTTGCCACCCAGTGGTTTATGAAATTGAAAACCTCAAATAAATTACTCTCAATCTCCCATTAAATTAATCAAATTGGTGCCTACCGCTAAAGATATCAATGAAGTCAACTCCAATATATCTGAATTATGTTCTAAAAATTTTAGTAGTATGTTTGGTTTTGATTATGTATATGGAAACAAGAAGACAATAATGAACAATGTGGTGAATATAGATATACATGCATGAAGGATTAAAACCGGCTTTAGAATCTTATTTGATGTGGTAAACATATGCTGAGTTTATAGAACTTGAAAATCTCTTTTAACAACCAACAATTTCTAAAATGATGAAGATTTTTTTCCAATAAATTCACAAGAAGTTTAAGAATGACACCATGCATTTTTAAATAACACTTCGAAGTAAGATAACCTTGTAAGAAACATGGAAAAATGCTGCTGATTTATTATATCCAATATTCAAAAGCTTTTGAGGATCATGTTCCATTTTATTAATTGTTAATATTTTTAGGCTTAAACCATGAAATAATCATAGTTCAATAATGTTGGGTACTGAACTATGACTATTTCATGTTCCTTATTCTAGTCAGGCATATCCTGCAAATTACCTCGCCACTAGCCTCGTGAAATAGGTGATAAGGTCCCTTAGGGTGAGAGTTTCATCTTTTTTCCCCTCAAAGGATCAGTTAAACTTTTGTTGCCAATTGCTGTATGACTCAAAGGGACAAATTAAAGAAGAAAAGTAAGAGCTTTTTTAGTACTGTTTACACTGTTTAGCCCCAATTAATGGCTGAAGCCTAGCTACCATTTGTGGGGATCAATAGGGGATTCCAATAATGTTTTTAATGGTTAGTTGGGCCAGCATTTGATATTTTTCCCCAATCACACCACTTTCTGACTATCTCAACCTTATCTAATTTGCTTAATTCCTTCATTTGTGCTTATCCGGATAACTGTGAGGGCCACTGTTAAACTCCCTAGGAGGAATACAACCTGAAGCTACATATTGTATCTGTGATGTAAGCTTGTGATCTAATGGAATGAAACACAGTTGCTGTTTTTCGATTCAGGTACGGGAATATCGGAAACTAACACATGAAAGAATCAACCTTTCAAGAACTAATCCAGCAATCATTTCTGATTCACATGCCAGAAATCAAGCAAAAAACACAGCAACATGACAAACAACAGCTGTGCAGCCCATCTTTAATCTTCTTATCTGCACTACTTTTGGCCTTGACAAAATGATTAAAATTGAAGAACTAACACCTTTACCTGAATAGTTTTGCTGGTCTTCACCCAACTGATTGAAGGCAATTGGATGGGGATGCTGAAACCCAGCTGGGTTCCACCATGGCACAGGTGAATTCAGGACTGGAGAAATCTCAGCATCAGGAGTATGGACAAACCCAGCTTGATCTTTTGTGAGGATTTCACTCTTGTGCATCTTGTAAGAGCTTATTATAACATGTAGTCACCTGGAATTTTGAACCCAACACCCTTAATCCACTTTGCAAAATGCAAACTAATTTCAAGCTGAGGTATATATGGGTGTGTATATAATTAATAAATTAAAAGTGTCGGTGTGGATCATTAAACAAAACAAATTCTATCCTACCCATTAGACTTCATGATTTACAAGATCCAAAGATTCAATCTTTAGGCCCCAATTAGAGATGGGTAGCTCCAAGATTTCAAAAAAAGCATTGTATTTAAGGAACCCGAAACACAAATAAGGGAATTTTTAATGGGTAGTTGAAAAAAACACAAGAAAAAACCTCAACAAAAAAATTAAAAAAAAAAAACCCAATAGAAACACAGAAGAAAAGGGCAAAATTGGTGGATGCTAAACAAGCAAACCAATCAAGGGAACCAAGAAAGAGTGCGACAGAGAGAGAGAGATAGCTGCAATTAAGAAAAAGGGTCGTACTTTTTTTGCCTTGTTGGATGATAAAACTGAAAGAAATTGACTGATGGCTTTGCTTTGCTTGCTTGCTTGCTTGCTTGGATAGGTGAGTGAGTCTACCTGGTATTAGTCTACCAAGGCAGCAAACCCTTGTTTCAAGGAGGGAGACATGGAGAGAGATATAGATAATTAACTTATAACAAATGCAAAAACAAGAAAGCTTGGAGTGTGAGAAATGGAATCCCTGGTCTCTCTTTGGCTCCTTGGAACCCAAAAAAAAAAAAAGCAAAGGGGGGAGATGATAGGGAGAGATGGGAGAGGGAGAGGGCTCAAAAATGGGTGGCCAATAAAACTCAGCTTTCATGCCACTTATTGGTTGTATACTTTTGTCTTTTTGCTCACTTCAATTTGCAATTGCAACAGTGGATATGATATAAAATTGGAGAGCAGCTATTTCCAAAAACATGTTGTTTGATGTACACTCCTGTTTACTTTATATTCCAGCTAGGTTTTGGTTTGATCTTTTCCCGATTTAGTTCTACTTTTAGCTTAATTGGAGTCTAATCAAGTAACAAGTGTATCATCAATGTTATTAAAATCCGGATTCTATCGTAAGATTATAAGATCACACAGCATGAATGGATTTTTTAAAAATGAAGTTAATATGTTTTATATTAGATAAATATTATGAAATCTTAAAAAAAAATATCCATAAAAATTGCAAAATTTTAAAAATAAATTAAATATAATATAGGTTAAATAAATATATCAAAAATTTCTTAGATTTAAAGTGTAAATATTAGACATTTCTTATAGTAGATATTTTATATGATCGTTAAATCGTAAAAAAAGATCAGTATTGTTTTTCCATTTTTGGATCGTAGAATCATTTGTAGGATTGAAGTAACAACATTGCGTACAATATTGTAAAATGATTGATATTTATACGAAAAGTGAAGAATATATAAGTATGTATATATAGAGAAAGAGACTACTTACAAGTCTACAACAACATTAACAATTCGGTAAATCCTGCAATAAAACAGGGTTTAAGAGTTTAGAATGTACACATTTTTTATCTCGAATTAGTTGATAGAGTCAGAATATATACCAAGTATTTGGATAATGTTCAATTAATCATGATCACCCCACTTTGAACTCTTATTCTAGGACATATAAAGGAGATAAACCCTTAGTCTTATATCATGTGCCACGATGAAAGAGAAACTATATAGGTATTTTCAATCATACTAAAAAGAGTGATATTTAAAAGAGATTTATACGAGTTATCGTTGTAAGGTCTATAATAAGAGAATAGATTGCTTGTTTGGATGATAGGATGTCGTTGAGGAGTTAATGATTGTTAAAGTTTAAGATTCTTCACAAATAAGGTTTAAAGTTAACGATGAAAAGTCACTATAGATTATTTAAAATATCTAAATGTTTATATTCTTCACAAACAAGTTTTAAAGTTTAAGATTCTTGACGCCAAATTTATTCTCTCTCTTTTTTTGTGTAAGTTTAGGATTTATTCCAAAGAAAATGAACTCATGTACATGTTGTTGGTTAAAATCATCTATGAAAAAAATCAGAAAAAAAGGAGTTATTTTGGTGGACAAAAAGAAAAGTCAAGCCCAATGGGTGGTTGTGTTGTGTGTCCTTTGCTAGGTAGGAATCTTAAATCCACTCTCCTCCCAAAGCCCTAATTTGTTATATTTGTTTATTTATTTTGTGGAATCTAAGGTAGTATCTTGGTGGCAATTAAATACTCATATACTGTATAACCTAAGTTTGGTGAATTAACATGAGTAATATCTAACCATAGTTAGCTGCCCTTGCCCTTATCTTCAAAGTGGACCCTCACAACTCACAACCAAAGTTACCCTGTTTCTCTTTCCTCTGTGTTTGTACGGATTTATGTTGGGTTCTCCACATATTTATATGACTAAATCAAACCGGTTGACAAACCGGGTTCATTTGGCAATTGGTGGCAGCATAGCAATAAGGGGAAGTGAAAATTTCAAAGACTCGAAAGCAGAGGCGGATCCTCTTTAGGGTTAGGGGTGGCAGTCGCCCCCCAATCGAAAATAAAATTTAGAAAAAATTTGCGAAACAGACATTTTTTTGGACAAATTAGCAAAATGTCCACGTTTTTGGACAAATTAGCAAAATGTCCACTATATATATACTTATTCTCGGATTGTACGGACATTTTTTCTGTTTCGCAAATTTTTCCTTACCAACAAAAAGTTGGACCTTTCTCCTCTCGCCCTCTCGATCTGTTCTCTCTCTCGACGCCGGATCCGGCTCCGATGGCGGCGAGTCTCCTCCTTTTTGCCGGACCTCCATCTTTCTCCGCTCCTCCGGTTCGCCGCCGCCGCCATTCTCCATGTCTCAGATCTCTCTCGATGGCGATCAATTTGGCCTTCTCCCTGTAGTTCGCCCTCTCATTGTTCATCCTTTGATGGTTGCTCTCCGGTTCGACAAGGAGGCGAATCTGAAGTTGGTGGAGTAGGCGCCTATGAGGATGGGGTTGGAGAAGAGTTCGGACGGGATCTCCGTTTCCAGATTTCCATGGTTGCTCCCTTGCTCTCCGTTTTCCAAATTTCCATTAGATCCGTGGTGAGGCGGGATGGAGCATCTTCAATCGCTGGAATTGAAGGCCGAGGTAGGGCGAGGCGGGATGAGAAAATCGTCCATACATCGAGATCTGCTCGAGTTCGGCTTTCTTCGATCGATATATGCTCGAGTTCTCCAACTCCACATGTATTTTCTCCCTTTCTCTTGCTCTGGATTTATTTATTTTCTGTTAACCACTCCTTCCAAATTCATTCATTATTTAGAAATTGTAGAGTCGATCAATTATGCTTGATGATCATGCATTCATGATTTAGAAACTGTAGAATTGCAACTATATATTGTCCCTTTCAATAGGAGTTACCTTTGATATGAACATTGAACTTCTCTTTTATATCAGGATAAGTATAAAGAAGTTGTGGATTCACTTGCTGAAATTGAATCGCCG
This sequence comes from Persicaria maculosa, assembly GCA_963922045.1. NCBI lineage: Eukaryota > Viridiplantae > Streptophyta > Magnoliopsida > Caryophyllales > Polygonaceae > Persicaria > Persicaria maculosa. Next base: position 42,966,542 of record OY998258.1, read on the forward strand.
AAATTGAAGATGATCAGCGGCGAGGTGCAGATCCTGAGCACTGCCTTTGTGAGCTTTTTGTTTTATTGTCTGCTGAATTTTGTGAAGTAACTGTGTCTTGGTGAGTAGAAGAATGCATTCTGTTGGTTAGCTTTTTCTCTGGTGAAATTGATGACCTTTTCCACTTGTCAAATCCAGTTTTATAAATTTATTTCTGAGTTAAGTAGATCCTGTTAATTTCTTTTGAGTTTAGGTATCAAAGGCTGATTTTGTTCAGGATAACACAATGTCTTGACTCTTTGCCCTTGAAACAAATCTATCTGACATGCTGATGGGAAGTCCTTGTGGTTAAAATGTTGTTGTATACATCCGCAAATTCTTTGTATTTCATGTCTCCTGTTCATTTTATTTGCTAAGTTTTCATGTCTCCTATTCATTTTATTTGCTAAGTTGCATGTTCTTATTTGCACTTGTGGACAAACTTTTGTAATTTCTATTTCACATCTATGTATGTGCTCTTGTGCTTCTTCTAACTATTTGTTGTGAAACTGCTTGTTGTGGACATATGTTGTGAACCCTCTGTATGAGAAGCGTCCTAAGCAGTTTGGAATTGATGGGGCATTGCCTCCCAAGAGGGATTTGCGCCGGTTTGTGAAGTGGCCCAAGGTTGTTCAACTCCAGAGGAAGAAGAGGATCCTCAAGCAGCGCTTGAAGGTTCCACCAACCTTGAACCAGATTACCAAGACACTTGACAAGAATCTTGGTAAGGTTTCTTCTTATTTAAAGGAGGCAATTACTGAAAATTTTTGCACTTGTGATAACTGATGTTTCTAAATTGTGGAATTTTGTTGTTGATGACGAATAAGGTAGATGTAGGGAAAGATAGTTCCATAAGCATGAAATAAAAGTGTTTGCTCTTCTTTTTTTTTGGTGCATATTTGTTATTCATATCTTTGCAATTGCAGCAACAAGCCTATTCAAAATGCTCCTCAAGTACAGACCTGAGGATAAGGCAGCAAAGAAGAAACGCCTTTTGAACAAGGCACATGCTGAAGTTGCTGGAAAGGATGCTGCATCTGCTAAGAAGCCAATTGTGGTGAAGTACGGTCTCAAGCACGTGACATACCTCATTGAGAAGGTTGCTTATTTCTATAGTTATCATGGGTTGTAAATGTTTTGAGATCTCACAGTAGGAATTGGTTTCTATTCTTGTGGGCTGATTGGTTGTTTCTTATGTACAGAACAAAGCTCAGTTGGTGGTTATTGCTCATGACGTGGACCCAATTGAGTTGGTTGTATGGCTTCCAGCTCTTTGCAGGAAGATGGAGATTCCATACTGCATTGTGAAGGGAAAAGCACGTTTGGGATCGGTAATACTTTCTCCAGTAACTCTAATCCTGTTTCAACCCTGAAATAACTCATTTTGCTTATGAAAGTATTTTTTTTCTTTTGTTCTAAATAGATTGTGCACATGAAAATTGTTACATGTGTATATCCAGTAACTCTAGTCTTTTCTGTACGTCTCTGCTGGGATGGCCGTTGTCAGCTAGTTTACCCGACAAGTCTTTTCTTTGAGAATATGTTGCTTAAAGTCTCATGTGTATATCTTCGTCTGTACTTTGCAGTGGCATTGTTACTGCTAAGGTACTTCTTTCAGCTCATTCTGTACTTATTTGTGCATATAAAGTACATATAATGAGGCACCAATACTAATGTTATGCAGTTTCTTTAGAACAAGGTTGATGTGAAGCTTACTCGGGCTGAAATTGGTGAACTTGATAGTGTACTCATAAAGGCATTACATGTTGGCAAGAATTTTGTTTGCACTGAATGCCTTTGTTTGGAGCTATTCATTTGGTTGTGGAGTTATTGAGTTTCCTAGTTGAATGCTTTTAGCCTATTAGTTCAAATGGGAGAGCATTGTGCTCATGCACAAAGATGTGGGTTCGAATCCCATGTAGGCAAATTGAATTGTGATTAAAATGTGCAATTTTAGTTTGAATTTTACTTTTTAGTGTTTGAATTGTGAGTTTTTCTTGAATTGGTTTTGTACACTAGATGAATGTGTTTGGTGCTGACAAAAGGAGTTGGACTAGATGAATGGGTTTTGTGCTGACAGTTCATATAAGAGAGTTAAAATTGCCCTTTTCCTCCTTTCTATAGTTCTATGCAACTAATGATCTCTAAACTGGAAGTAATGCAACTTCTTACCATCATCCCACATTCAAGAAGTAATGCAGCTCTCAACAGCCTAAGCAGGAAACTGCACGAAACGCTCCCCTTTTCTCGAGGGAGGAGACGGACAATGGTCTCAACTAACAACCGGTTTTTCACAGGATCACCACCTTGTACCGCACCTTTGCTAAATCCGGGTAGCCTTCTCATAGCATATGCCTTCAAGGCCTCCCCAATGACGTCGCTGGAAACTTTGCCCTTTGTGTTGATAGTTGATATGACCTGCTTGTACAAATCGACGTCAAGGTCACACAAATCCTCCACCCACCAGTCCTTTGTACGCGTTTAGTGTCACTGTCATGCCATAGCAGAACTTTGCGCAAGTGTCAAGGGCAGCTGGCCCACCTGGAATATCTTGGATGTATACTTCCTTTTTCCCATCCTCATTTGCATCCGCGACTAGATTCTGTAACTGAGCACTCTTGGACAGCAGAGGAAACTGCACATTTTGGTTTAAGATAGGCAACTCTATAAGCACTGTGAGATAGTAATTTGGTTTGCTTAGTATATCAATTTTACTTGCTTTTTTTCCATTAGGTAATTAATTTAACCTCAGTAGCATTTTTTGTTACTTCCTTCACGAGCTCCGTTACTTTGGGAGGAATCTGATTCGTCTTTCTAACATAGCCCATGTTGTTAATTTGCTAACTTTAATTTGAATCCATCACATTACTCATGTATGGATCAATTTGATTCGTCTTTCTAATTTCTAAGTTATCTAAATAGAAAAGATGATGACACAAACCTTAATTTCTGAAATTTGAGTTGTTAATCATTCATGTGTGGATCAATTTGATTTCTTTACAACTCTATCAACACTAAAATTTTGAACACCGATGACACTCGTTGTTTTCTCGAAGTAACAAAATAGAAAAGATGCTGACAGCCTGACACAACCCTTAATTTATGAAATTTGAGCTAGTAATCAAATGCAACCCTATATTGTATGGAAAGTTTGATCAACATCATCTTATTTTTGCTCAACAATAGGTTATTTTTGCACAACAATCGAGACTTTGTGAAATTGTTTTCAACATGTTCTTATTTTCTCTCATTATAATTTCATACTTTCTCAATAAATTGTTGCACAACATGCTCTTATTTTTGCTCATCAATACTTTATTTTTGCATAACATTCGAGACTTGTGAAATTGTGTCTCAACATGATCTTAATTTTTGTAAATATAATTTTATACTTTTTTAATAGATTATTGCACAACATGGTTTTATTTTTGCTCATCAATAGACAATAATTGCACAACATGGGGGGATTGGTGAAATTTTGCTCAACATCATCTTATTTTTGCTCAACTATAGGTTATTTTTGCACAACCATCGAGACTTTGTTATTTTGTTTTCAACATGATCTTATTTTCTCTCAATATAATGTCATACTTTCTCAATAAATTATTGCACAACATGCTCTTATTTTTGCTCATCAATACTTTATTTTTGTACAACATTCGAGACTTGTGAAATTGTGTCTCAACATGATATTACTTTTTGTAAATATAATTTTATATTTTTTAATAGATTATTGCACAACATGATCTTATTTTTGCTCATCAATAGACAATAATTGCACAACATGGGAGATTGGTGAAATTTTGCTCAACATCATCTTATTTTTGCTCAACTATAGGTTATTTTTGCACAACAATCGAGACTTGTGAATTTGTTCTCAACATAATCTTATTTTCTCTCAATATAGTTTCATACTTTCTCAATAAATTATTGCACAACATGCTCTTATTTTTGTTCATCAATACTTTATTTTTGCACAACTAGTGGTGAAAATTAGTACTGACAGTGATATTAGTTACAATTAGTGCTGACACTAATATTAGTTACAATTAGTGGTGAAAATTCAGGATCAATCAAGTTGGTTTTTAACCCAAATCATGAATAACCCTTCAAGTCAAATTCTTCAGACAAACATGAATTTTACAAGAGGTTAAAGTTTGCTAATTTAATGTACAAATCTCAGCAAGTGAGATATAACACCTCAAATTCTCCGGACAGCTACTCTCATATTTACAGAGTAGCTGTCAAAAGAGAAATTGGGTAGCAACAACATGTACACTCATTCAAAACAAGGATAGAATCAAAGAAAAATGTTGTTCAGGGATGAATCTTCGAAGAACAACTATTCTGCAATGGTGGACAAGGATGGCCTCCATCTCGGGCTTCCTTGTCCTTTCTCCGCTAAGATATCTGCAAGCTGTACGCTGATTCCCATTGACTTGGGCGCCTCTGTGTTCTTCAGCATCTGTTTCAGCTGCTTCTTCGTCACAACCACCCTAACGCTTTTGCTTTTGGAAGCATAATCCTCATCCATAAGCTGATCCTGGTTATGTGGCGCTTCCTTGACAAACGTTGATGGGTTTACCAGGGGAGGATCCGGATGCACTTTTGCATACTTGCGATAGGGCTTTGCGGATAATTTCTCAAGCAATTTCAAGGCTACAGACTCTTGATTCTCATCAAGATGTACAACCTTTCGAGAACAATTAACACATAAGTAGTTCCTCATATTTCTACGTGCAAATTGAATGTAAATGGATTGCAGAGAGCAACACATTTATATAGGATTTGCTCTGAATTATTACCTCTGTATAAAATCTGGATGTCTGAGCAACCTCCTTGATTTGTTCATGCCCACTTTCTCCATGAGAGGTTGCACACTAATAGTTGATAATCATAAAGTAATACTTTACAAAAGTCAAATACCATTATATATCATTAGTATAAAACATGCAGCTTATTTCCGCTAATAAATAATAATACTTGCAAACCTGCAGCTTATATTAGGAGTATATAAAACTTTTCAACGTGCAGACCACAGGGAGGCAGAGAGTGCAGATCTTTCAATGAAAGGTCAAAAGAAAATGTAACAACACAATTGAAGGCAATTGACAAGGGATATGCAAAGAAAATAAGCACACAAAGGCACAAGCAGATGCTATATTTAAATCATGCCCAGTTCAAATAACTTGTACTAATACATAAACAAAGTTTTAATTCTTAAGAGAGCCAAAAAGGTCAAATCATTAGAAAAATAAGTGAACAATTAAGGGATATATATGAAATAATCCTTAGTTTACACTTGCAATTTTGATGTGTGCTTTAATTGATACTTCTTTATCAAGAGGAACACCTCAAAGTCTCAAACAGTAGGAAGCGAAGATCGATTGATAAGGAAACCTCGGCTCGTAAAAATACATCACTCGGCCTATTGGGACATTTCATCAAACAGGTTATGTGCAAAACATAAAACAACATATCAATCACAAACATAAAACAAAAAGGACAAGATTTCAGATTTCGTTCAGCAATTGCAGTCATCACAAACAAAATCGAGTTCCTTATCAATCGATCTTCGATCGATTGATAAGGAAAACAGTCAAAAGAAAAGATCGATTGATAAGTAAAACATAAAAGCTCATCCACAAACTAGCAATGGAAAATTGACCATACCACAAGGAAGGTAAATTAAAGCAACAATCAACCGATTGATTTTAGCATAAGATTGTCGATCTAATCTTAAAATTCAGATAAGAGAAATGAAAATCAGACGGACGCCAGGAGGGAAGCAATCGATCTTCGATCGATTGATAAGGAAATCAATCGATCGAAGATCGATTGATAAAGAAGCCAGAGGGAGCCAGAGGAAAATCTTCGATCGATGGATAAGGAAATCAATAAATCTTCGATCTTCGATCAATCGATCTTCGATCGATTGATAAGGAAGCCGGAGGGAAGCAGGTGGATTCAATCAATAAGAAGGGAGCAAGGAGAAGATTACCAAAATTAGGACGACACAAGGGGCAACGGAAGGATGCCGAGGGCGAGCCAGATCTGAGGAGGCGAGGGTTGCGAGCTGGTGGACATATCTGATCGAGACGGACGAGATAGTCTATGGAGGCAGACTAGATCTGAGCCGCGACGAGAACGAGGAGCTGCGACGGGAGAGTAGATCTGAGCAGCTTCGGGAGACCAGATCGGATGTTGCACGAGAAGCCACGACGGGAGACCAGATCTGAGCGAGGAGATCGCCGGTGAGTAGTACGAGAGAGAGAGCGTGCGGAGAGGGAGAGCGCGGAGGAGAGAGAAACGCGCGTGGGAGAAGGGAGGATGTTTATATTTAGGACATTTCACAAATTTGTCCCAAAACGTGGACATTTCACCAATTTGTCCCTATTTTATGGCTATTTTGCAAATTGCCCCTAAAATTTAACATACATATTCGTCTCGTCGATAGTTTCGATTTGATGTATTATAAGCTCAATTCCGATATCTGAGCAAAAAGTTATAAGCGTTTAAATTTTTATGATTGCATATATATAAATTAATTATTTCCTACATCATTTACCAAACTGATATACTTTTATCGTAATCATCATTTGTTAAACTTCATATCTTAATAATATAATTATATTCAAGAACTTCAAATTAGGAGGTTATATTGAAACATTTGAAAAGCATGAAATATAAAGCATGCAAGATTTATGTTTTTATTCTAGTTACACATTGTTAGAGATATATTAGGATGATATTTTAGTTAGGATTGTATTAGGATATAATCTTTGATATTGTTATATAGGTTATAAATATATATCTTTGGTAGATTTAGATTATCGATATTTTTATATTACTTATTCTCCAAGCATTATAATCTATATGCATATACTAAAACCGATGCATTGGTGCCTGCGTGGCGGCCTGTGAGTGAATCTGCATACGTGGCGGCACGTGGGTGCATCTCGCAAAGCTTTCTCCCGTCAAAAAGGAAATCTAATAAAAATAATTATTTTATTTTACCATTAACACATATAATTGGATAGATGGAAAATCTTATAAAAGAGTAAATATTATATAAGGAAAAAACAATATCAATATAATTAAACATAGTAGTAGTAATAATAAAACTAATTAATAAAACTAATTTTCGTAATCATACTTACCAAAAATATTAATATATAAATATGTAATACTTTTTTATAGGTGATATTTTATTTATATTTAGATTATTGTTTGGTGGAAAGAATTATTTATATCAAAATCAATCATTTAATAATTGTTATTTTATATCTTTCTATATTATTTTTTGAGGCCAAAAATAAATAATTAAAATATTATATAGCCATATATGTAGACACAATTTATCCGTACATAGATATTTTAGCAAACTAATGTAATAAATATATACTACATATTTAATTAAAAAGAATATTAACATATTTTTAAAAATCAACTATCTAATTAAATTACTTGAGATTTAATTAACCATAGATTAGAAAAAAAAAACTTTTACGCAGTACCTTATAAATGTGAATTTTATTTATATTTTGAGAGAATATAATTAAAAGATATTTAGATTATATATAACCTGTCGAACTAATTTTATTTATATTTAAATTATTTTTTAAATGAAAGATTAACGCATTCTCCGTACACGGGACGGGATCTACGCTAGTCTCTATATAAAGGGTTGAATAATAACATTATAAATGTGTGATTGCCTTCTCTAATACGAGGCTTCCACCACCAATCTATTAGGGTTTTATCCCTCTCTAAATTTTACACACATCCATAATATTGATGATTTTTCGGAAAAGAAAAATTAGGGTTTAATTTTACAGATAATTTTTTTATCGTAATTTTCCGCCCCCTTAATTAACCATTTCGGGATCCGCCAAAGGAGATAAAGTAAATTGTTATCTCAATGGGATTTTGGGTTGTCTTCCTACCCGAAGAAGTGTCTTTATTAAGCTTAGTCAATGTTACACAAAACGTAAACTGGTTCAAAATGAGGTAATTTGCTACCTCTACTGAATTGGGGTACAATGAGATCTTTTTCTTTTTTGAAAAAAAATAAATCTTGAAAATCAAATATGAATGAATGATGATTAAACACCTATATGCGAAGTTAAAAAATCAAATTAAACTAACTTTAATTGCATTCTTGATAAAAACGAAGTAATAAAGTTACGTAGAATTCATCTTTATAAGAACTCATGAATTTAATAAATTGGACAACAAAATCAGAGTATAAAAAACAGTAAAATAAAGTTAATAATAAATTGGAGTAAACTAAAGTTAACAAAATTAGAGTAATTAAACAAACTGGATTTAACTAAATTTAATAATTTTGAGTGAACTAAAGTTAATGAATCGGAAAAAAAAAACCAAAGCATTATCTTTTTTAGAATTTCAATTCTTATGAAATAAATAAAATTGAATTGACTATGGATTTAAAACAAGTGAGGAAATTGGAACCTACTTACCACAATCTAAAACAAATATGAGAAACTTGGAAGCCAGATACCGTAATAAAAAAAAAAACAAGTAGCCCAATAAGAAAAACGAGAATACTTTGATGATAAAAGTTTAAACTTACCCCGTTTTTTTTTTTTGATAAAGATAGGTAATGAATCTAGTTCACATTTAAATTAAGATTCATTAGTTATTATTTTAACCATTAACTTCATTTTCCTTTTTTCACATAAAATTTGTTACATTTCTCCACATTTTATACCCTAATTTTATGGAGGGTAACTATTTCTCATATGATGCTCTAATAATCCCCTCCATCTCCTCTTTTAGACTCCAAAAAAATGATAATCATATACATTTTTTATGTAAAATTTAATTCCTTTCCTTTCCATTCTCTCCTCTAGAAACAAACGACCCCAAATGTTTTCAAAATTAACTTTGATGACTATGTTTGGCAGATTGATTCTATAGAGTATATTGTGGATGGCAGTTCTGTAATATTATGTAATAGCAGGGGTTAGTTTCTTGGTTGTTATTCCGGGTTTGTTAGCTTAGTGCAATAGTATATATAGCAGTAGTTAGTTGATTGTATCCTATTCCACACACTTTCAGTTTTACAGAGAAAATGGTTTCTCCAATTCCTTGTGTGCTTGAGTGATTTCGTGAGGTTCATAATTAGATCTACACCAGTTTCTACTGTTGGTGTGAGATCGGTTGATTTCCTTTGCTTGTTATGGTATCAGAGCCAACATCTAACTACAGAGGTTAGATTTGGTGATTTTCGGTTTTGTTTTTTTGCGAGATCTCTTGGCTTATCGGAGATCTGGTGTTCGTGGTTTTCTGCTGCTCGGTTGCTTGGATATTGCTTGTTCGCTGCTGGATCTGACGATTGTCTGCCCTAATAGATCAAGGAGATGATGTTGTGTTCGTTGATACTGAGGATCAGATTTTTGAGCGCGGGAATCGATCATCGACTGGGGAAATCATGCAGATCCGCTGTTTCTCTCCAACTCTGACCATCTTGGTATGATACTTGTTACAAATCAGTTTAATGGTTCTAATTTCCATAGCTGGAGTCGATCAATTAGGATGGCTCTTGGAGCCAAATTGAAGCTTGGTTTTATTAATGGCCGCTGTGCTAAACCTGTGAAATTGATGAGGATTATGATCGTTGGCTTAGATGTGACTATATGGTTATGAGTTGGATTTTGAATTCAATGAAATCTGAAATTTCTGGGAGCTTTATGTACGTTAATTCCGCGAAAGAGCTTTAGGAGAAGATTCTTGAGCGATTTGCGGAGTCGAATGCACCATTGGTGTATCAGATTAGGGAAGAAATCAGTGATATACGCTAGGCTAACTTGTCTGTCACTGAGTATTACAGCAAACGCAAGAAGGCATGGGATGAACTCCAGGCGTTGGAAGGAATCCTTATGTGCAGGTGTGGGGTAATGAAAAATTGTTTATGTTTGATTCTGAAGAAGCTCTTGGAAAAAGAAGCCACAATTAAGCTCATGCAGTTTCTAATGGGGCTTTCAGATGCCTATGAGAATGTTAGGAATAGCGTTCTCGCGATGGATCCATTACCTTCTATGAATAGAGCCTTTCATATGACATTGCAAATTGAGAGACAGAAAGGGATAACTGGATCTCTGTCTCTCAATCACGAGGTTTTGCCCGTGAACAAGTCTTTGGGTACAAGATCTCTACTGAGATTGGGAGTTCATCTGGATATGGTCAGAATAGAGGTACTGGATATGGGAATTCAGGATCAAATCAGAACAAAGGGACTACAAGTTTTGATAAGAAAAGAGAGTCTAAGAAGGCAAAGTATGATAGGGTTTGCACCTATTGCAAGGAGCGTGGCCATGTGCGAGAGACTTGCTTTAAGCTAGTGGGGTACCCGGATTGGTACACTGGTCCCCGAGAGTCAGGCCAGGGCAAAATGGTTGCTAATGTGCAGGATGCTACACAGGAGGATACGCCTCTGGATGTCAAGACTGCTGACTTCGGTACTGATCCCCATCTTGTTAATGTCGTGCTTGTTGAGGTGCTCAGGGCTATCAAAGGGAAAGCACCTATCGATGACAGTGGTCCGAGCAATTACAGTTCTGTGAACTTTGCAAGTACTTATCGTGAGTCTTGTTTAACCAATGTTGAGACTAATCGATTAGTTTGGATATTCGATTCAGGTGCATCCGATCACATTGCCTTCGTCAAGGAAATGTTTATTGAGATGGACTTGCTTCGTTGTCTTGTGTTAATCGGTTTTCCTGATGGGGCTACTCACTTGGTGAAGTACTCGGGAAAGATTCGATTAACTGACAAAATTGTGCTTGAAGATGTGCTTTATGTGCCACACTTCTAACACAATCTCTTATCGGTTTCCAAGTTACTGGATACCAGTGATCATATGTTTATATTTTTTAAACGAAAGTGCGTCTTGCAGGACATTTCAACTAATGAAGTATATGCTACTGGTGAGAGGAGTGGAGGACTTTACAGATTTGGGGAGTTAAGTTGCTGTCCACAGATATCCAGTTTCATGAAACATGCTGTGTCAGTTGGTAAGTTTCATGTTAATTCTGTTCATCATGAAATAAGGTTGAGTCATGCTCGACTAGGCCATGCTTCCTTCTCAAAATTGAAACACTTTGATTGGTGTAAAGGCTTGGGAGAAAAGCCTTTTGATTGTGATATTTGTTTGCTTTCTAAACTGCACAAGTTGCCCTTTCCTAAGAGTAATTTGATTGCTTTGCGAATGTTTGATTTGGTGCACATGGATGTTTGGGGGCCGTATCGTGTCCCTTCTTTGTGTGGAGCTCAATATTTCTTGATTGTGTTAGACGATTACTCTAGGAGTACATGGACCTACTTGTTTCGAAGTAAGGAGCAAGTGTTTGGTCTAGTTGCTGGGTTTCTCTCGTTTGTGGAGAATCAATTTGATACCAAAGTCAAGGTCCTACGGACAGACAACGATACTGAATTTGTTCAGCAGAGGTTGTGTGATTTGTTAGTCTCCAAAGGCATTGTACACCATCGGTCTGCTCCATATGTCCCCGAGCAGAACGGTCGTGTGGAGCGAAAACATCACCATTTGTTGGAGACTACTAGAGCCTTGCGCTTTCATGGGAATTTGCCTGAGAATTTTTGGGGGGAGTGTGTTCTAGCTGCTACGTACCTAGTTAATCTTCTTCCATCTTCGGTTTTGCAATGGAAAACGCCCTATGAGGTATTGTTCAACAAACAACCTAGCTATGATCATTTGAGGGTCATTGGGTGTTTGTGTTTTGCATTAATTCCTAAGACTTCTCGTTCCAAATTTGATGCTACGAGCAGGAGATGTGTTTTCATTGGTTATCGATGATATTGTAATTTGTAACAATTTTTTCAACATTTTTTTTACACATAAAAAGGAAATATGTGGTTTTTTGGAAAGAAAATCAAGTTTTTTTGGTCATTGTTTGAAAAAATTTATTTGAAGAATGATTGTTTTTTTTTTTGAAAAGTGTTAACATATTTAAGGTTGATTCGTGTGGTGAAGTTAAAACGACGTCGTTTTATATGTGGGTTTTCGAAAAAGAAAATGCATTCTGACACAAACCCCCTTTATAATATCTAATATCGATATTCCAAGTATTGGTAAATAGTAACGGATAAAAGTGCTCTTATAAATCTCCTTTATCAAGGTATCTTCTCAACACATGCCCCGAATTTATCTCCAAATTAATAGTAGTCTTCGTGTTTTCTATTGTAATGGTCGCGTTTTCTAGTTCATGCCACCATAAACTACACTTTTAAAGGGGCAAAGGGTGTTTAAATTGTTTGTACGTTGTAATTGACATTCGGGGTTTATTTGTATATTTTGATATTTAAATTAGGCATTTGTTTTAATCTATATGCAATTCAAATTACGCGTTGTTGGTAGTTGCTGAGTTTTAATTTGTATTTTATTTGTATTTTTTTATTTGAATTTGATATTTGTTTCAAACTTTCAATAATGAGATTTATATTATGATATTTTTAAATGCTAGGTTAGTTTTTTTTTTCTTTTGTAATTTTGTTTCACAATTGGTTATGTTAAATATTTAAATTCTATACATGTGCAACGTACTACTAGTTCATTAAAAGAGGGAAAATAATATAAGTGCTAATTATGTGCACACTGCAAATCTCATCTCCTAAATGCATGTTCAAAGCGATGTGGCACCACGTTCAAAGCAACTTAGTAAAAATTTTAACTAATCATGATTTTAATCATCTTAGGAGGGATAATTAGTGCACATCAAAAGCAATGTGGTATCACATACAAAGCAATGTGATACCACGCCCAAAGTGATAGTGTAACATTTAGCTGCAAACCGGGTTCAAGATATGTATTATTAGAGAACCAGGTTTCTTTATATGTTTGTTAGAAAGACACATGCCTAGCACGTGATCTCACCGGCTATATAAGTCATCTCCTTCCTCCTACAGAGCACTTGTTCGATCAGTTTGTTACATTCAACCGAAAATCAAAAGCTTAATTTGTTGTTTTCATGGCTTCCTTCTTCTAGTTTGTTCTGTTTCTGCTAAACAAAGGAATTCAATCTCTGAATTCTGAAATGGTATCAGAGCGAGCGAAGAAGCTCGTTGCATAGATCTGTGTTTCCGTATATTTTGAGTTTGTTTTCGCGCGTATTTCGTTTCTCAGAGAAGTTCTTGATCCGCCATGGAAGGTCAAGATGTGAATCCAATTGATACTAGTGATGTCCTATTCTTGCATCACTTAGATCACCCCAGCTATAATTTATCAACGCAACTACTAAACGAAACCAGTTACAACCACTGGAGACGCGTTGTTGAGGTGTCTCTAGTTGCCAAGAACAAGATCGGTCTTGCTGATGGGAGTTTTCAGATTCCAATTGAGACGTTGTCGAGGTTTTCTCAATGAAGAAGACACAATGAGATGGTCATTGTGTGGCTTCTGCATTTTGTGGAAAAAGAAATCGTTCAAACCTTTCTGTAATTCCGGACTGCTAAAGAGGTATGGGATGAGTTGAAGATGCGATTTGGATCCCCGAATAGTATTCGTCTGTATCAGGTATAGAAGGAGATGTTCAATATCTCTCTAAATGGTTCTTCAATTACTTCCTATTTTTCAAAGTTCAAGAAACTTTGGGATGAATACATGGATCTTGTTGAAACTCCTGTTTGTACTTCTTGTGGATATGTGAATCCAGTTTCAAGATCTTTTACTAACCAGCAGGTTATTCGATTTATGGTTGGGTTGCCTGATTCGTATAATGGGGTTAGGACTAACATCTTATTGATGAAGCCAATTCCTAATATTGCTATGTCTACCGAATGCTTCTTGATGAGGAGAGTCAAAGGGGGTCAAGCAATTCTAGTTCAATCAATTATAGCACTGGTGCTTTCAATGCTTTCTAGAGGTTAGGGAATCAATCTTCAAATGGTTCTCAGTATGGCAAATTCAATGGTCAACGAGGTTCTAATCAAGCCGGTTCTCATAATGGCAATCAAAATGGCTCTCAGAATGGTCCTAAAGGAAAAAGAAATTACTATTGTGAGCATTGTAAGATTTTAGGTCATTCAATGAGTAAGTGTTTTAAGCTTCATGGTTATCCTCCTAACTTCAAGGGAGATAAATCAAAGAAGTTTGCATCAAATGTGACGGTTGAAGGGAATGATCAAGATTCTACTCATTCATTGACAAAAGGACAGTATGAGCAAATATTGGCATTCTTAAGTAAGCAAGCAAAGTGCTGGAGAGGATAATAACATGGTAGCAGGTACAAAATTTTGCTTTAGTACATTTGGCAATGATCACAGTTGGGTATTAGATAGTGGAGCAACTCATCATATTTGTCCTGTTTTGTCTATGTTTCATTCATATAAGCATTTTACATGACCTAGCTATATCATTGTGCCAAATGGACAACAAGCTAAGATATGTCATGTTGGTTCTATCATTCTACAAAATCAAATTGTGCTACATGATATATTGCATGGTCCTGAATTTGCATATAACTTGCTATATGTTAGGAAGTTTGTACCTGATCTAAATGCCTATATGTTGTTTACTCCTTCTCAATGTTTGATACAGGACCCTTCAATGAACAAGCCACAGGTTCTTAGTGAAGTACTTCACCAAGATGCTTCTGCTATATTGTCTTCTGCTATGAATATTGATAAATCTATGCATTGTAATAGTGCTTGTGTTGTATCTCTAGAACTATGGCATTGCAGACTTGGGTATGTGCCTTTTGATCAATTGTTTCATTTCAATTTCTTACAAAATCTTGTAAAGGCTAAGAAGCACCATGTTTGTAAGGTTTGTCCTAAGGCTAGACAACACAAGTGTGCCTTTTCTGATAGTTGAATAAAGACTTTGGCATGTTTTGAGCTACTTCATGTTGATATATGGGGACCTTATAAAGTTCATACTCATATTGGTTTTAAATGTTTCTTGACTATTGCGGATGATTTTTCTAGAGCTACATGGACTCATTTAATTGTTGCTAAGAGCAATGCTTTTATTGTTTTGAGATCTTTTATTGTGTTTGTCACTAACCAGTTTAATGCAAAGGTAAAGATCATTAGATCTGATAATGGTATGGAGTTTTGTAGCAATGAAGCTCAACAATTCTATCTTCAAAATGGTTTGCTACATCAGACCACTTGTGTTCATACTCCCTAACAGAATGGAGTCGTGGAGAGAAAACATAAACATTTATTATAGACTGCTCAGCTCTCCTATTTCAGTCTAATCTCCCAATTCAATATTGGGGAGAATGTATCTTAATTGCAACCTATTTGATAAACAAGTTTCCTTTATCATCTATTCAATTCAGAACTCCATATGAGATTTTATTTCATAAGAATCCTGATTATGATATGCTAAGATCATTTGGATGCTTGTGTTTTGTAAGTACTGATAAGAGCAATAGGTCTAAGTTTTATTCAAGGAGCTCCTCTTGCATTTTTGTGAGATACCCTCATGGTACAAAAGGTTATAAAGTCTTGGATCTGAAATCTCACATGATCTTTGTATCTAGAGATGTTCAGTTTCATGAGCTTCAATTTCCTTTGCATACAATTGGGTTTGATCAAGGCATTCCTCTTCCTAATGTTATGCCCGACAGTCCTGAATCTATATCCTTTCCTGATGGTGAGATTATTGAGGAAAATGTTGCTTATAAGAATTCTTCTGATAACATTGACAGCTTTGTGTCTAATGATTCTTCTGCTAGCAATGGTTCCTCATATAATTACTCCTCTAACAGCAATCACAGTTCTGACAATGTGGAGCATGTTCAACCCATGGTTAGAAGATCTTCCAAAGTTCTTAGACAACCAACTCACTTACAAGACTATATATGCAATTTTGGTTTAAATTTTGAACTATTTCCTTTATTATCTGGCTTCACAGATTCCTTCTTACCTGTTCATAGTTCTCAGTTTATATGTAATTCAGCTTCTGTTCAAAGTTCAACTGATTTGGTTGAACCTAAAACCTTTTCTAAAGCTTCTAAGAATCCAAAATGGATTGAAGCTATGGATAAAGAGATAAATTCTTTGAAATCTAATAACACTTGTGTCTTAGCTGATCTTCCTACAAGTAAGAAGGCCATAGGTTGTAAGTGGGTGCACAAAGTTAAGCTCAAGTCTAATGGATCCATTGAGAGATTCAAAGCAAGGCTAGCTAGTTACAAAGGGCTACCTATACTCAACAACATGGTATTGATTATGATGAGACATTCTCACATGTAGTCAAAATGTCCACTGTAAGAGTTATTCTTTCACTTGCTTTAAATAAAGGTTGGGATATCTTTCAATTAGATGTAATTAATGCTTTCTTACATGGTGATTTATACGAGGAATTGTATATGGCAATGCCTCAAAGAGTTCCAAATCCTGATAACAAGGTCTGTTTGTTGAAAAAGTCATTATATGGCTTAAAACAGGCTTCAAGGCAATGGTTCAACAAACTTTATACTACTTTGATTGAGTTTAATTTTAAACAGTTAAAGCATGATCCTTCTTTGTTTATTTCTCATAAAGATAATCATCTCACTATTGTTGAAGTGTATGTATATGATATCATTGTTACAGGCTCGGATTTATCTCAAGTGACAGGGCTTAAGCAGTATCTCCATGAGCTATTCAGTATTAAGGACTTGGGAAAGTTAAATTACTTCTTAGGCATAGAAGTAATTCATTCCAAATAGTCCTTAATACTTAGCCAAAAGAAGTTCTGCCAAGAGATCATCATAGAAGCAAACATTGATGATCAAAGATCATGTGTCACACATTTACCTCTAAATTTTAAACTTCATGCTTCTGATATGGACAATTTAATTGCTGATCCAACTAGTTGTAGAATTCTTGTTGGAAAATTGAGTTACTTGACAAATACTCGTCCAGATATCTCATTTTCAGTGCAGGTTTTAAGCCAATTTCTTTAGTCTCTTGATGTGACACACCAAGTTGCATTACAACATCTCTTGAGATATGTAAAGGGAACAATGCATTATGGAATACGCTTACAAAAAGGGTCTTCCATCAAGTTACAAGCATTCTTTGATTCTGACTAGGCTTCATGTACAATTTCAAGGAAATATGTGACAGGATATGTGGTCTTTTATGGTCAAAATTCTATCACATGGAAATAAAAGAAACAACCCACAGTATCCAGAAGTTCCTCTGAAGCTGAGTACATATCAATGAGTCAAGCTGCTGCAGAAGTTACATGGCTTCTCAATATTCTACAAGAGCTTGGAGAGATCAATTTGAAGCCAGTGAGACTTCACCGTGATAACAAATCGGCAATCTAGATTGTAAGAAATCCAGTTTTCCATGAGAGGACAAAGCATATAGAGATAGGCTGACACTTTACAAGAGAGAAAGTAATGGATGGTCTACTGTAGCTCACATACTTGCCTACACAAAACCAATTAGCTGATGTTTTGACAAAGATTTTGTCGGCTACTCATCACAAGGAACTACTTGGCAAACTGGGAATGCATCTAGCTGATCCATCTCTAGTTTAAGCGGGGATGATAGCTAGTGTAACGTTTAGCTATAATCCGGGTTCAAAATATGTATTATTAGAGAACCGGGTTTCTTTATATGTTTGTTAGAAAGACACGTGCCTAACACTTGATCTCACCGGCTATATAAGCCATCTCCTTCCTCCTATACACTTGTTCAGTTTGTTACATTCAACTGAAAATCAAAAGCTTAATTCATTGTTTTCATGGCTTCCTTCTTCTAGTTTGTTCTGTTTCTGCTAAACAAAGGAATTCAATCTTTGAATTATGAAACAAACGTGGTGATTTGCGATATATTTAGTTTTCGCGATATAGAAGAAATGTGATGGAAAGAATGATTAAAAGAGGATGAATGATTCTTCCTATCTCACCAAGGTTAATTAGAGGGTTTGACGAACAAATCGGAGATGGGTGCTAAATCACCTTAGACTTTCAAGCTAAACACTCATTAGTAGGAAATCCCATTTTTTTTCTTTTCACTAAAACAAATGATTAAAGCAATATAATTCTTCTTCTCACTAGAGCAAAGGATTATAAATGATACTGACATAAACCTAGATTTGCGATTTGAAAGAAATGGGAAACACAAAGAGAACGGAGAGAAAACCCCTAACCCTAAAGAACGCCGCCGCCGACTCCAAATCTAGCCAACCCATCCTCATCAGGAGCGATCCAAGATCCACAAACAAAGAATATGAAACCCCAATATCTTTTCTAGACAAACTCCACCAGAAGGGAACCCTAGATCTCAAACCACCGCCGCACTCGACCCCTCTCAACTACCCCGAACCAGAACCCCGGACTCTGACGCCGACCACCACAACTCCGCTACAAAATAGAAACGCAAAAATCCCAAAGATAAAGCCCGGATCGAGATATAGAAACACAAAAATCCCAAAGAAAAAACCCGGATCGAGATGTAGAAATCGCGGAATCATAACACAAAAAGCCCTCTCTTTCATCCAAGCCACCGGGATCCCAACATACAACAAAGAAACTGGGAGTAAAAGCCACTGCAAATGGCATAAAAGGAGGCAAGACCGAAGGTTAATGAAAAGGAGAAGTGAAGATGTTGAAGAAAGAAGATGGAATTTCAAGAAAAGGAAAAGGGCCCCGGATATCGGCTTGTCGTGGGTGGTCTGGGTCCGTGGGCTCCGGTGGGTGGTCTTGGGGGTCGGTTGGGTGTCGGCGGTGCCTGAGTCGCGATCCCTTGAGTCTGCCCCCTTCTCGTCTTCTTGTCCTTTTTTCCCTGTCCCCCTCCCACCTCTATGCTGCCCTGGTCTCCGTATATTTCGATGTTGAATAAGAGAAGACCTTTGAGCAGACGACGAACAAATCTATGAACCCAAGAACAGGTTTGATCCTCATTGCTTTCTATATCAGATTCCCATGACTTATACGGCTCCTCTCGATACTGATAACTCCCTCCCTTGATGAAAATCGGAATAAATGTTTCAAAGGCCTTGACAGGATATTTGTGTCAAAGGTCTTGGAGCATTAACAGTTGATGAAATACAAAACCTGTTTTATAAGTCCGAATATTATTTAATCTTATTATATACTTCCTTTATATTATATATATATATGTATGACTAATCTTTCAGGAAGTATTTCGAGTTTATATCTTTCCTTATGGTGCATATTGAGGAGATCCAATTCAAAGAAGATCATGTCTTCGAAGTGTCCAAAAATAGAAGATTCGGACGCGCCATGATCCATACTAGCCGTTGTTGAAGATCCGGTGTTGAAGAACCTCATGCTCCATATTACTTCTATAAAGGAAAGGAAGAAGAAGACAGAAAATACAAGTATTACACGAGCTTTCATTCATTCAAGCAAGATCTGTCTTCCAAAGTGTCTCTCTACTAGCGCTCAAGAGTTTGTTGTTTATTTCAAAGCCTTTGAGAGTCACTGTGAGCTTATAGGATATATTCATTTATAGTGTTACTCGAGAGTTTATAACTCGGGAAGTTGCACTAGACTATTGATTTGTGAGAGTAAGAGGATTGTACTAGATAGCTGAGAGAGGTGGGGCTCTTCTAGATTGGTCTAGGACTCCAAGGGAACGTGAATTGACTAGATTGCAATTGTATAGGAGAGAGGCTTCTCGGTGAGCTATTAGGATCCTAAGCTATGCGAATCAATAAAGCCTTTTGAATCCTAGGGTTGTGGAAGAACCCTAGGCGGGGACGTAAGCCAAGTTCGTGCTGAACCTCGTAAACAATTACTCGTGTCCTTTATTTATTGCTTTACCTTATTTCTGCACTTGGTTCGATTGTCTAACTTTGTGATTCAGGTTTAATCTCAAAGGGTTTTATACGAGCTCCAAAAGTCTTGAGACTTTCTACGAAAAACGGGCATACTCTATTCAACCCCCCTTCTAGAGTATTTCTATATACATTGTTTTACATTATCGAACCTTCAATTGGTATCAGAGCTTTACTCACTGTTTTTGATCTAACAATCTTGTGAGTTTTCGATCATGTCTGGTGAAGCAAGCGGAGGATTTGCACAGGGAAGGTCCACAAGCAGACCGCCACTCTTTATAGGAAACAACTTTGTCCATTGGAGATCTTTGATGAAGATGTTCATCATAGACCAAGATCTAGAGCTTTGGAACATTATAAAGAATGGTCCGAAGATTCCAGAGAAAGATGGACTAAATGATACCAAAGTTGCAAAGAAGGAGTCTGAATACAACCAAGCAGATCTTGAAACCATCTCCAAAAACTACAGGGCTATTAACTTACTTTATTGTGGTCTTAGCACTGATGAGTTTAAGCGTATTTCATCTTGTAGGTCAGCTAAAGAGATTTGGGACAAACTGGTCATCACCTATGAAGGAACGAGCCAAGTGAAAGACACCAAAATCAGCATCTTCCTTCGAAAGTATGAGCTCTTCAAGATGAAGTCTGATGAGTCAATCAAGGCCATGTTCACACGATTCACAGAAATCACCAACAACCTTGACTCTCTCGGCAAGAGCTTTACCAATGTTGAGAAAGTGAGGAAGATACTGAGGTGCCTTCCAAAGGAGAAATGGGGTCCAAAAGTAACAGCTATAGAGGAAGCACAGGACCTCACCACTCTACCCCTGGATGACCTTCTTGGAAAGCTGATCACGCATGAGATGATCCTTAATGAAGACGATGGAGAACTTCCAGCTACCACTAAGAACTTGGCACTCAAGTCTAAGAAGGATGAGCCCAAGGATGGATCTGATTCCGAAGATGAGGACGACGATGAGGATGATCCTTTTGCTCTTATCACAAGAGGCCTTGCTAGAATTCTCAAAATGAAGAAGCAATTCAACAACAAGGATGGATTAGAGTCTTCAAAATTTCGAGGTAAGCCTCAATACAACAAGTATGAAAAGAAGACTAAACCTTTGTCTTGTTTTGAATGTGGTGAAACAGATCATCTTGTGAAGGACTGCCCTCAAAAGACAAAAAGCCAGTCCAAGAAGGGTGACAAATGGAAGAAGAAAGCCATGGTGGAAACTTGGAGCGATTCCGACTCTGACTTCGATGATGAGAAGGCCAACATTTGCCTTATGGCCTCAGAAGATGAATCCCACGATGAAAAGCTTGAAGCTACTGTAAGAGAACTTATGGCAAGCCCAAAAGAGGTATTATCGGAATTCCTTTCAAATATGATTGCCAATGAAGAAAAGCTTATTGCCCAAACTAACATTCTTGTTAAGAGAACTGTGGACCAGGAAAGAACTATTGAGGATATGTCTATGAGAGTCAAAAGTCTTGAAGCTTCTTATTCAGGTCTTGACATTAAAGTCAAGACGCTTGACTCAGAGAAATCTGAACTCAGGCAAGATCTCTCCTCTCTAAGAAATGAGCATCATGACTTAGAGAACGAGAAGATCTCCCTGAATAATAAGATTCAAGACCAACAGACAGGCCTCATAAGTTTTACCAAATCCAAAGGTACTCTCGATAGGATGTTGGGTGAGCAACAAAGCTCTCTAAACAAAAGTGGTATTGGTTACAATCCAAAGTTTTTAAAGAAGCAACACATTACCACTTTTGTAAAGGCAAAAGGAAGCAGAACCTCTCCTATATGTCACCATTGTGGTAGAAAGGGACATGTAAAAGAGACCTGCCCCTATAGAAGAAAGGATCCATATATTATTCGCAATACATTTCCTGTTCATTTGAGAAAAGAACGGATAACACAAGTTTGGGTTCCAAAAGGCACTATCTTACCAAATATGGTTTACCCCAACAATGGATCCAAATTTTCTTATTGGTCTAGCCACAAAGGTTGATGTTTGTCTTGCAGGAGATCACCAAGGTGAAAGATCACAAATGGATTATTGATAGTGGATGTTCGAGGCATATGAGTGGGAAGAGTTCTCTCTTTCATGATCTAAAGGAGCAATCCACGGGAACAATCACTCTTGGTGACAAAGGAAAATGCGACATCGTTGGTATTGGTAGTGTTGGAAGCGATTCCAGCCATAGTATTAAAGATGTCTATCTTGTTAATGGTTTAAAGTATAATCTGCTTAGTGTCTCTCAATTATGTGATAGTGGTAACAATGTCAGATTTAACAAGAAAAGATGCATAGTGTGTAGAGAAGATACAGGTGAAGTTATATTGACTGCATATCGTTACAACAATATATACGCCGTAAATGCTGATCAAGTGGCACAAGGAAGTTTAACCTGTCTAAAGGCTTTGACGGACGATCCAAAGCTCTGGCACAGGAGACTCGGTCATGTGAATCCACATACACTACAGAAGCTTGTGTCCAAAGGGCTTGTAAGAGGGCTACCTGAGATGGACTTCAAAGATATTGATATGTGCAATGCATGCACACGAGGTAAACAAACACGTAGCTTTTTCAAACCCAAAAAGGTTGTAAGTTCTTCTAGACCCCTAAACTTTTACATATGGATTTATGTGGTCCTATGCGAGTCAAATCTCCCAATGGTAAAAAGTACATGCTAGTTAGTGTTGATGATTTTTCTAGATATACTTGGGTTGCTTTTTTAAAAGAAAAATCAGAGGCCTTATTTGAGTTTTTAAAACTTTGTAAGGAGTTGCAAACTTTAAGAAACGAGCCCATAGTGTCAATTCGGAGTGATCATGGTAGGGAGTTTGATCAACTTCAGTTTGATTTGTTTTGTGCTAAATATGGCATCTCCCATAACTTTTCTGCTCCTAGGACACCTCAACAAAACGGGGTTGTGGAACGCAAGAACTGCACCTTAGAGGATATGGCCAGGACTATGCTTTTAGAAAATGCATTACCTAAAACCTATTGGGCTGAAGCTGTTAACACACCTAACTACATTTTGAATCGTTGTCTTATTCGTTCCATCTTAAAGAAAACTCCTTATGAACTTTTCAAAGGCCGCAAACCACTTATATCTTATTTTAAACCTTTTGGCTGTACTTGTTTTGTTCATAACAATGGAAAAGATAACCTTGGGAAATTTGATGCGCGTAGTGATAAAGGTATATTTCTTGGCTACTCCACAAGTAGCAAAGCTTATAGAATCTCTAATAAAAGGACCCAGGTAGTTGAAGAAAGTATACATGTTATTTTTTATGAATGCAATGACGGTGCTTTGAGTGAAAGTGTTGCAAATATAGATCTTAACATCCATGAAGAGAACGAGGAAGGTGATGATGCTGCTACCAAGAACACAGAGAAGAGGAACATGCAGGAACCGATTCTTAACACTGAAGAATTGGCCCAAGGTGTTGAAGATTCGTCCAAAGCCCTTGGTGTC
Organism: Persicaria maculosa; assembly: GCA_963922045.1. Classification (NCBI taxonomy): domain Eukaryota; kingdom Viridiplantae; phylum Streptophyta; class Magnoliopsida; order Caryophyllales; family Polygonaceae; genus Persicaria; species Persicaria maculosa. The sequence goes on from OY998258.1 coordinate 42,989,841, forward strand.
CAATCCAACAGTGTTGAGATGTCAAAAACTGCTGTAACTGAACCTAACAGGACCACGATGTCAGATGTACCACAAGTCAATCCTACCAGTGTGACGAATCAAGGAGCTAAGACTAGCAAAAGGAAATTCAAATACTCCTCATCACACTCATTAAAGGATATCATTTCTGATCCTACTCCTAGTGTTCAAACTCGTTCTAAACTTAAAGATCTTTGTGCTTTTCACGCGTTTGTTTCTCTTATTGAGCCAAAGAAGGTAGATGAGGCACTTCAGGAGCCAGACTGGATCATTTCTATGCAAAGTGATCTTAACGAATTTGAAAGAAACAAAGTCTGGACTTTGAAGCCTAGGCCAAAGCCTCAATCAGTCATTGGCACACGATGGGTATTTCGAAACAAGCTAGATGAGAATGGTAAGATTGTGAGGAACAAGGCAAGGCTTGTTGCTCAAGGCTACAATCAAGAGGAAGGTATTGACTACGAGGAGACCTTTGCTCCCGTAGCCAGGCTTGAAGCTATTCGCATTTTATTAGCATTTGCATCCTTTATGAGCATAAAGTTATATCAAATGGATGTCAAGTGTGCTTTTCTTAATGGTTTCTTAGAGGAAGAAGTATATGTGGCTCAACCCCCAGGTTTTGAAAGTTCAGAATTTCCTAATCATGTTTATAAACTTGACAAAGCGCTTTATGGTTTGAAACAAGCCCCAAGAGCTTGGTATGAGCGCTTGTCAAAATATCTTTTAGAAAACGATTTTAAAAGGGGGTTGATCGACAAGACTCTTTTTATCAAAACCAAAGGAAAGGACATTTTGGTTATTCAAATTTATGTTGATGATATACTATTTGGTGCTACTAACACATCTTTGTGCAAGGAATTTTCTGACATCATGTGCAGTGAATTTGAGATGAGCTTGATGGGAGAACTCAACTTCTTTTTGGGATTCCAAGTTCATCAATCCAAGAAAGGGATCTTTGTCAACCAAAGCAAGTACACTAAGGATCTCTTGAAGAAGTTCAAGATGGATCAATCCAAAGCAGCCAAGACTCCCATGAGCTCAACATTGTCTCTAGATCAAGACAAGACTGGGAAAAGTGTCAATCAAAAGGAGTATCGAGGAATGATTTGATCTTTATTATATCTCACGGCTAGTAGACCTGACATCATGTTTAGTGTTTGCATGTGTGCTTGGTTTCAAGCTGATCCTAAAGAATCTCACCTCGTTGCTGTGAAGAGGATCTTTCGATATCTCAATGGCACTAAGGAGATTGGATTATGGTACCCAAAGCAAAAGGATTTCACATTAATTGGATATTTTGATGCAGATTTTGCAGGCTATAAGGTGGATAGGAAGAGCACATCAGGATGTTGCCAATTCTTAGGGGCATCTTTGATCAGTTGGCACTCAAAGAAGCAAAACTCAGTTGCTCTATCCACTGCAGAAGCCGAATACATTGCAGCTGGAGCCTGTTGCTCCCAAATCCTTTGGATAGCCCAACAAATGCGAGATCTTGGCATCAGCCTCAAAGGTATTCCAATTAAGTGTGGCAATACAAGTGCCATCTCCATCACTAAGAATCCTGTTCAGCATTCAAGGACCAAACATATTGATGTAAGGCATCATTTCATTAGAGACCATGTTGAAAAAGGTGATGTGTCCATTTCGTTTATTTCAACTGATTATCAATGGGCTGACATTTTTACTAAGCCTTTGGCAGAGGACAGGTTCACCTTCATAAGACGAGAGATTGGGATGCTTAACAAGGATGCACTTTCGTAGGGGGAGCATTCCCTTTACGAAAGATAAATTCTACTTAGTGTCAAGACCCTTGAAAACTATGTCAAGGTGTGTGAACTAAAGGGTGGATTACATTTATCGGATCATATATTTTTGGTTAATATCTTTTTAGATATTTGATCAATTATATTTTTTTTATCGGATTTCAAAATTGCCCTTTTATGTTATTTTCTTAACCGTTAAGATATTTTATTTTTGGAACTAAATCACTCTATTTTTCAGTCCGATTTTAATGGGAATATTTGAATTTTGAATTGGAAACTCTTCAAATCTTGCAATGATATCATTACCCTCCCTTGGAACTCTAAACCTGTCCCATCAATCCATCACTTCTCTCTACTTATACCCACCTCTGTACCCGAATTCTTCACACTCTCAAAACTGATCCAAACCCTTTCACTTTCTTCTTCTTCAACCTCTCAACCTTTTCTAAAGAAACCCTAGCCGACTCCCTCCATGGCACCCAAAACAAAGAAAGTTGTCACACCCAAAAGACTTGGCGCCACCCCTAAGGGACGTCAGGCCACTGCTACCTCTCCCACACCTGAACCCGCTCCTCAAGCCATCGTCCCAACTGTTGTCCAGAGCACCATCGCTGAGAGCACGGCCACTGTTCCCAAGGGCTCTCAAAAACGCTCTGCTAAGAAGCCTCTTAGTGCCAAACAGAAAGGGAAGAGAAAGATTTTGGCTGAGGAAGTGGATGAGAAAGAGGAGGAAGATGACCTCGATGCCATCCTGGAAAGAGATGCTGCCAAGGAAGCCGAGGAGAAAGCCCTGAAGAAGAAAAAGGCCGATGAGGAGGCCGAGCTTGCAAGGAAACTGGCAGAGGAAGAAGCTGAGAGGATTCGGAAGGAAGCCGAAGCCGAGGAGGTTCCATCCGAGGAGGAGCCTGAGGAAGAAGAAGAAGAGCAAGAGGGATCTGGAGATGACGAAGAAGCTGAAGGAGATGAAGCGGGGTCCGGTGAGGACTCGGGGTTTGAGGAAGAGGAGGAAGAATCTCCCTCTCCTTCTCCTCTTCCCCCGTCTCCAAAGAAGCGGAAAGCCCCTGCTGCTGTCAAGCCTCCATCTCCCAAGCGCACCAGGAAGGGCACCCTCAAGACTCTTGAAGCGCCTGTCAAGAGAGCTGCTCCGACGATTGCTCGCAGGAAGAATGCTGACCCCCCAGCATATATCCAGTTAAATCAATCATTGCCCTCCTCTTGGTTTCAAGATGCTGAGACTGCTGGTAAGTGGGTAGATGAGTTTCGAACTCGTAGGATTAGCTGTTCTGATTTTTTGGATTTTGAGTTCTTCGAAGCTTTGAAGTTACCCTGCATTGATCTTCTCAAAAAATCCCCAGCATGGACCCTTCTCAACCTTGAAACCGTCTACTACCCCCAGCTTACCCGTCTATTCTACATTAACCTAAAAGCCAAAAACGACACCAATGGGTGGTCTTTGGAGTCTGTTGTCAAGGGGGTTAGAATCTCTCTCAACTCCAATGACTTTGCAGATTTCTTTGGCTTACCTAGCCCAGTTCCACCCTCTGAAATACACCCCTCAAAAGAGAATTGCATCATCCTTGCCCGAGCCAAGTATCTCCTACCCGAAGCATCCAATAGCACCTCAAAGCAACTCACCCACTCATCCCTAACCCTTGAGGCAAAAATAATTTTCAACATCATTGTTCAATGCCTCTTACCCCGTCTTAACTCTGGCTCACTCCTTACCGACAATGCCATGGTCCTGCTTTACCGCATCCTAAATGGCCTTGACCTTAATCTGGCCAACACTATCCTTGGAACCATGGCTCATGCTAGAAAAGCTAGAAAAGGCTCTCCTCTCCCCTTTGCTACCCTTTTGACCCCTCTCTTCAAAGCTTTTGGAATTGATGTCAAAAATGAAGAACAGCAGTGTCATATGGGTAAGTTCGACTCTAAGGGCCTTGAAAAGATTGGCATCACTCGGTCTCCCCAAGGGACCTTGAGTCTTGCCACTCCTTCAAAAGCCCTTCCCACTGCTTCAGCTTTCAATGAACGCAGGGACAACCTAGAGTTCGGCTTGGAGGAAGTTCGCCTGGATATCAAGGAGCTGCAAAAGGAGTTTATGACGGAGATGAGCGGGATTTCCAAGATGCTACAAGGACTGTGGACGAGGCTCACTGATGATGCTCCGGATGACGAAGCTTAAACCCTACCCTACCCTATCCCACCCCTGAAACTTGATACATTGCTGGTTTTTGGAAACGTTTTCAAAACATTTGGTGACTATTTTTGGTGACTGTTTTACCTCCGCCCTTTGTTGAAAGACAAAAAGGGGGAGATGATCTGTGGTTGTTTAGACTTTGAAAACCTCTATCTGCTTGAAGGTCTTGGAAGACCTTGGTTTTTGATTTTTGGTTTTCGGTTGGATGACTTTTGCATGCTTTAAAATTTTGATCCAACATGTGTCTAACCCTTGCAGGTACTTAGTCCGATTTCTATTATATTATCTATGCTTGACTAAGTTGCAGGGATGCACAGGTTTTGTCTTTCATCAAGGGGGAGATTGATAACTCCCTCCCTTGATGAAAATCGGAATAAATGTTTCAAAGGCCTTGACAGGATATTTGTGTTAAAGGTCTTGGAGCATTAACAGTTGATGAAATACAAAACCTGTTTTTATAAGTCCGAATATTATTTGAGGTCTCATCAAGAAGACAGGAGTAAAAAATGGAAACTAAAAAACCCAATTTGGCAACAAAGAACGCGCTCGCGCGTGTCATTTATCTTCCCCCAAATTCCCAAACCAGAAACCCTAGACCTAAATCGATCGAAAAAAACCTGAAGAAAATCCTTGCCATCCCTCCTGCAAATCTATCCTCTAGAATCTCCAATCATCAAAACAAGCATGGTCTTCCTAAATCAAAGCCCTTTAAGTTCTGGATATGGCACAAAAAATGGAAATACAGAGGGGATGGAGTGTGGTGTGAGTTTCGGCCTTCATCTGGCTCTTCTCTCTCCCGATTGCATCCATGGTCAGCCTCTACTACAATCATCACGATTTCAGTTGCCCCCCCCTCTCTCGGCCCTCTCTGTCGACTGACGGGATTAGACGAGCCATCTAATCGGCATGGACTTCTTCGCCTTCGCAAGTCTGGCACCCCAAATCTGGATTTCGGCGCTTCTAGTTGCCATCATTGGTTGCTATGTGAGATGGCTCCCCAAGGCCCTTATTTCGCTCTTGGCAGGTATGACTCTTATCCCCTCAATCTTGGTTTCCAGTTACTTTCTGGATGTGCAGATTCACACAATCTTTGCCTTACTTGTGCCCTCTATTTAAGTCCTTGTGTTCTTACATTAAATGCTCACTCAACTACTTCTCTGTCTCTGTTCTTCACTGCTCTTGACCACTCTCTCTCCCGTTTCTCTGTGTTCTACTATTTGCACTTGCAAATTCCCTGTCTTGCTCCAATGGAGTCAAACAAAACCAACAAAGGGAAGGGGATCCTCTCTGAGGATCCACCGACACCCAAAATGAACCAAACCAAAGGGAAGGGTATCCTCTATGAGGATTCACCGACACCCAGAAAATCTCACAAGAAACCAAAAGCCCCTAAGCCACTGAAAAGTGACAAAGGGAAAGAAAAACTTGATCTCAATTCTTTCTTCACCCAACTCCAGCGATTTCAGCCACAATACCGATTTGAAACTGATTTTAGGCTCTATGGGAGGGCTTTTGGTGCTCCCATAGATTTCAAGAAACTACAATCCAAGCTCAGCTTTGACTGGAAGGGCCTAAATGGGGATCTCTAAATTGTTGAACTACCCAACCATTGGTTTGAGGTAAGGTTCACTGACCCAACTAATTTGCTTATAATCTGGGAATCTAGGCCCTTTCATGTCTATGGCCAACTCATTATCCTGAGGCAATGGTCTCTTGCTTTTGACCCTATCATTGAGAACACTTCAACCATTGACATGTGGGTTAGAATCACATCCATCCCTGATGCATACAAGAAACCTGGTGCTCTAGCTCTTATTATTGAAAAAAACAAGTTTGGAACCCTCATAAAGACTGATCCAACAGTGGATCCCAGTGCTAGGTATGCTAGAATATGCATCAACCTAGATCTTGCCCTCCCTATGTCAAACACCATCCTCATCCCTGTCAACCAGCTAGAAGTTTCTGCCCACATCATATGGTTTGAAGAGTTCCCTGAGAGTTGTGGGAACTGTGGGGGACAAGACCACTTCTTCAATAACTGCCCCAACTTCATTCCCAAACCAAAAAAATTCCAAGTCATTATTAAGAAACCAAGCAACATGATCCCTAAGCCTACTATGGGTGATGGCTGGGCTACCATTGGGAAAAAGGGGAAAACCATAAACCTTCCTAACCCAATCCATGCATTTGGCAACAAACCTTACTTATCTGGTAGAGGTGGGGTGGCTATTGCATTTGAGACTATCTCAAACTCTTCAAATTCTTCGATTGGATCCAAATCCCCAACTGATACTACTGCATTCCCTGACACACCAACTGCTCCCATTATTTCTGGTGTTGTGCCACCTTCTGCTGGGCTGGCTGGTCCAGGCACTCCTCCCCCCTTGGTTGGCCTCACTGGTTGCCCTGCAGGCTGGGTTCCTGCAGCTGGCATCAGTGCTGGCCCAGGTGGGGTGGCTTTGCCTGGCTCCTCTGCCTCTGGTGCTCTCTACACTGATCACCCACCCAGCTCTGAACCAATTGAGATTTCTGACTTTGAAAACAATAAAACCTCTGATGATGATTTGATGGAAGCTGCCTACCCTCTCCCCAATCCACAACACTTCAATGAGATTGGAGCCGAAGTTAATTCAGAGATCCTTCCTTGTCTCCTCTATGAACCTGATGAGGATGACCTGCTTGGTGGTGAGTATGATGATGGCCACTATTTGCTGGATGAACCTATGAATGATCACCATGATGATCTGATATCTGAACCATCTTTCCATTCTCTCTACTCCAACACATCCCTGATGAAAATGCTCACCACCTCTGATGCTACACCAAAGGATCCCTCTACTTCTGGCTCTCTCAAAAGGAAGGCTGTAGGTGGGGATGATGACACGGCCAGCTCCATCCTGAAGAGGGGCAAAAACATTGAGTAATCCATGGTGTACAAGCTTTTGCCACACAATGGGATAACTAGGCCTTACCCAAGGGCTTGCTTTGACGCTCTCATACCTTCATAACCTTTTGAAAATAAGCCTTTAACTTTTGCAAAAATTCCCAGTCCTATTTTCTGGAAAAAACTTGTTTTGTGTTGTGGCAAAACCAAATTCCTTTTGGATTTGATTAATTCTGACTGCAGAAACCATGTAAGCTGTTGGCACTGGCCCTCTTGGTTCCAGTTGAGCCTTATCTTTTCCCTATCTAATGCTTGTAATCTGATCTTGGTTATGAATCAAAATATATATTATGTACTACCAAACTGTCTGAACATGTTTGTATGGTATTTAGTAAACCAGAATGAAACTTTGTTTACTAAAAACCTTTCTCAAGAACATCACAAAGCAACCACTCTTTCCTATCTTCATTATATACCTAACTATATTCCTAACCACATGCTTTTTTTGTATAAATACCACTGCTTTTACTATAAAGAGTTCCCTCTAAATTCCATAACTGTTGACTATCAGAGATTGCATCACAGCTTTCCAAAACTTTATTCTCAGACCAACCTTATGCATTTAAGTCAAGATCCTCCTTTAGGTCTAATATCATACAACCTGGAACTCAATAAATGTCTTGACTCTTTAAACTCCACCTGCTGGCTGATTCTATACTGGAGGGAATACAATCAAATAACATTTGATATGCTTTGCATTATATTCTCTTGCTTTACCTGCTCCTGGCTTTGGGTTGCTTGGTCTAGCCATTTTTCTACTATACTAACTACTCCTATTATTTACATATCTCTTTCCATATATCAAAAGCCTTGTTATAATCCAGGGTTACACCTGAACATCAATTTATGGCCTCTGAAAAATCTCACCAACTTCTGGCGGCCAGCTAAATTATTAAACTCCCATAACCACAATATTAATACCTACATTCAGAACTTTAGAATTATAACAAGCCTCAATTTTATTTACCACATGATAATATGCTTGAACTTCGAATCTGATGCCCTCTCACCTCTTTTCTTTATGATTTGTTATCTGTTATTGGAAATGAGTATTGAATCGCTACATCATAACATTTATCTTCACCACTATACTATAATTATTATGATTAATATAACCTATTTAGCTAGCTGCACCTATGAATTTCCTCAATACTACCTAACTATATCTAAAGCCAATCAATTTACTCTAATTGGATCTAATCAAGAAGCAATAAAAAAAGCATCAGTGAAATACATAAGCAACCTGGTTGTAATTGGTAAAGGCTTAACTTTTACTTGCTGGCAAAACTGTGAATTGAATCATCCAGAATCCTTTTTGTCTAACGACCTGGTTGATCTTAAGGTCTTGTTCTCTAATTGCTATTGGATCTAGTCTTCTGAGACTTACCCTATTCATATTCAACTTGCTCATTCAAATACTTGTAAGATTGCTTATATCATATATCAAAATATTTGTCTTGATCTAGAGTTTCACCAGAACTGGTCTTCTTTGCTTACTCTAGAATTGAGCCATATCTTTTTACCAATAAGTAGGTCACATATCAACTACACTAATAGCCTCAAGCGCAGCTGTATAGCCACACACAGATTTAGTCTTAACCACCACTTGCTAATGTGCTTTGGTTTTGAACTTGATGGCCCCTCTTGGATCTTTCCAGTTGATTGGTATCTGACTCCATACCCCATCTGTCTAGAATTCCTCCCTCATTATAGTCACACCTGCCTTATGCTTGATATCTGCATTACCATACCACCTCACCACCCACACTCAAACCTGTGGCCTTTAACTGATAAAGGAAAGGAAGTGCCTTCTCCTGTCACTTTTTTTGACCTAATTGCACCCATTGCAAAATGTTTAACTACTACTTCTTGGGAAATTCTTAATTGGTACTGGCATTTGATTATCATCTTTTGGCTATTTACTCACTCTAGCTGTATCTACAGTGTGTGCTCAAAGTATTTTGGTATATCTGCATGTACCCTATTCTCTACAATTAATGAAGTTATAAATCATGAACTCATTATGAATTTTTGCCTCCAAACTGATTGCTTGGTTTCTGTCAAGATTTTCAATAGCATTTACTTATCCTCACTTGCAATCTGCCTTGATTCCTCTCTCAAAACCCATGATAAAGCACAACTGATCCCCCTTAACCGTTTCTACAGCACCCAATTTAAAGACATTAAATATTATGAGCTTCATTCGAGATTCTGTCTACAATTTGATTACTTGCCTAATGTCTATACTCTTAACTGTAACAAATTCACTATTGTTTTCTATCAAGCTTGCTCATATCCATCTATGATCTGTATGTATACCTCACATAGCATATTGAACCTATTCTCTGGAAGGAAAACAAGAATAGATTATGCCCTATCAATGGTTTCTCAAATTATATCTGACTGTTATCTTTCTTCTTTGTGCTGCTTGCTGGTGTGCTGGTTGATTAAGGGTGAGAACCATGCATACCTACCATCTACAAACTATAAACATACTCACCTTTTTCCCATTGTAATCTGGTTTGAAATATCTATAACTAATATATCTCAATACTCAACCCCTAGTTTACAACACAACTTAATAAGTTTAGCCATCTATTATGGTTTAAGGCTTAAAGATTCACCATCCTATCATTGTTTTATCTCAAGTACTGATAAGATGCTTTCTGCTTTACATAGAACAAAATATACTGCTATAAACTATTTTACTAACTATGCTCGAGGGAGTTTTTCTCTCGAGCAAATTATACTCTCCCAAATCTTGCAGCAACCAACCTTGGACAAATGGGCTCGAAGAAGCCACCTCTTGAGGAACTGTGATCACCAACAGCATGGAACTACCAAGCAATCGAAGCCTGCTACGGGTTGCACAACACCTGGACTGCAATGTGACAATCTGCGCATCACATCTTTCAACCACTGCTACAAACACCGCAAGGTAGAACTTACTATGATATTTCTACCAAGTATGAACTCGGTAAGGAAAAATCACTACAAAATAGCTCTCCCACACATATTAGCTACCCGTTTGCATTGGAATCCTCACAATTGGATTTTACATCAGGACATTTGGATACTCTTAAACATTTTTCACAGTTTTTTGTGTTTAAGATTACCTCCTCTATTCTTAAACTTATTCCATATAAATCTGGATTCTGCTGATACATTTGATTACTACCACGTCTCGGCTACCAGCTACCTGGCTCCCATTAAACTTAGGCCACAAAAACATCAGAAACAAGAACCCCAACGCACAACTGTTAAAAATATAGCTGCAACCATGAATTGGTTATATATAGGACTCCTCTTAGGCATCCGACTACCAACCGACCATATGACTAAATATTCAACCACAATAGAAACAAAACTCTACATAAAAATACGAATAAACCATATCAGACACACTGTCTGGATAATACACGTGCCCCTTTATCCCAAGTCTTTTACTATTGATAGCCCTCCTAGCTACTTAAGCTTGATCCTAAATCACCACTTGAAACACACAAGGATAAGCACTACTCCTATAAACAAGGTTCTCACCCAAGAAACTACCCTTTTTCCCTCAAAAGGTTTAAATGAAGTTTAGCTTTTGGAATATAAGAGGCCTTAGCAGAAAGAATGTTTGGACCCACATTGAAGCTACAACCAAAGCAGAACACATTAAAATCCTAATGCTAGCGGAAACAAAATTAACAAACCCTCCGTTAGACAAATGCTGGAGGAAACCGGGATTTGACAGAATGCACTTTATTCCATCCAATGGTCTAGCGGGGGGGCTTTGCCTTCTTTGGAAAGAATCCCAATTCCATAATGAAACATTCACAATTAGAAACTCGATGAACCGAATCATCCAGGCAGACTATATAAACACGGCACTCAAAATTGATGTCGAAATCTTATTTGTTTATGCAACCCCTTACGCGAAGGAAAAAAACAAATTCTGGGCCACACTCTCAGACTATATTCGCAATGCTAAGGACTCGCTGATTATCATAGGAGACCTTAATGAAATATTAGAACCTACCGACAAACCAGGGGGCAGGATCCCATCTGCAAATAGATTTGCAAAACTACAAGACACTATTAGAACTTTCAATCTGGTAGATTCCCCAACTTGCGGGAACGAGTACACTTGGAGGAAACGTGAACATGGCATAGACAACATATTTGAAAAGCTAGACCGTGCAATGATTAGCTGCCCTATCCTAAAGCAATTCCGGAACCTTAGTACAAAAAACCATGCTTTTCTTAAGTCGGACCACGCACAGATCACTTTGGACCTCATGGATAACCGCAAACCAAAGTTACAACCCTTCAAATTTGAAATGGCATGGACAACGAAACCAGACTATGAATCAGTTGTGCGATCAGCATGGAGGCTGGACACCCCTGGCTCGAAAATGTTCAAACTGACGAAAAAACTTCAAGAGGTTAAAAGAAAAAGCAAGATTTGGAGCAAAGTAACCTTTGGAAATGTTTTCCGCCAAATAAAGCAAGTAGAAACAGATCTACTAGAATCTCAAAAAACTCTCTGCAATGCGTTCAACCAAAACCTAGATAACAAAATTAAAAGGCTCACTTCAAAGCACACCTCCCTCCTCTCCTTTCAACAGAAATATTAGGGACAAAGGGCGAAAAGAATGCACATAAAATCCATAGACGTCAACACTAAATACTTCCATAAAATAGCAACGGGAAGACGAAATAGAAACATAATAAAGCACCTACAAACCACGGCGGGTATAACACTCAACAATGAAGAAGATATTAGAAATCTCATCAAACACGATTTTAGCCAAAGATTTACACAACATACGAGGCAACAAACACAAAACAATCTACTTAACCATGTAGGGAACGAAATCTCAAACGAGGATAACGAATGGCTTACTTGTCAAATAACGAACTCTGAAATTAAAAATGTTGTCTTTAGCCTGGCAAATGATAAATCCCCAGGTCCTGATGGTTTTCCAGCTGGTTTCTTCAAAAAGTACTGGCATATTGTAGAACCCTCAGTCATCAAAGCAGTCAAAAGCTTCTTTCTAAGTGGTAGGATCCTGAAACAAACAAACCATACATTTATAGCATTAATTCCAAAAATAGACAACCCAACCACAACATCTCACTATAGGCCTATTAGTCTCTGCACAACAACATATAAAATTATATCCAAAATTCTAGCCTCAAGACTCAAAAGGGTAATCCCTAAAGTAACTAATCCACTACAAAGCGCCTTCTCTTCAGGCAGATCAATACAAGATAACATCTTAATTGCAAATGAAGTTTTCCACTCCTTCTCAAAGAAAAATGGAAAATCAGGTTGGATGGCTGTAAAACTGGATATGGAAAAAGCATTCGATATGGTCGACTGGAATTTCTTACTCTCCATTATGTCTAAACTTGGGTTCTCACCCAAATTCACTCTTTGGATCAAAGAATGCATAACCACAGTCACTTACTCGGTGCTAGTAAACAATGAACCCACTGAAATCTTCTTTCCCGAAAGGGGAATACGCCAAGGATGCCCGCTATCGCCATATCTTTTCTTAATAATATCGGAAATTCTGGCCCGTGGGTTACAACATGAATCGGAAAAACCACAGAGCCACATAGGAATCAAACTCTCGCGAGGGGGAACAAAAATTCCTTTCTTAGCTTTCGCGGATGATATCGTTATCTTTGCATCAGCTACCAAAACCGGCTGCGACCAAATTAACAAAATTCTGAGTGATCACACAGCTATTTCAGGACAAAAGGTAAATAGGCACAAATCCCAATTCCAAGCATCCAAAAATGTCACAGCAACACAGAAAAATCCAATCAGAAACGAGCTAGAAATAGCGCACACACCTAAGATGGGTACATATTTGGGCTGCCCACTAATCGAAGGAAGAATGACAAAGGAGGAATTCACGGAACTTCTAACAAACACCAAATCACAACTTCACAGATGGAAAGCGAGTTGCCTCTCACAAGCTGACCGTTGCACCCTAATCAAAACAACACTGGCTGCCAAATCCTTACACATAATGCAATGCTTTATGCTACCGAAATCAGTCCATATGGAACTTGATAAGATAAACCAGAACTTCCTCTGGAACAAAGGACCCAACCATAAGCCCCTCATCGGTTGGTATGAGGTTTGCAAAACAAAGGAAAATGGGGGGCTAGGGCTGCGTAGCTCGGAGGATATGAATACTGCTCTACAAATGAAACTACTCTGGAAACTATTAGCGGAACCAACTAGCCCATGGGTTAAACTAATTAAAGAAAAATATCTTAAAAACCAAAATATTCTCACATACTAGAAACAAGGAGTCTCTTCCTGGCAATGGACTCAGTTAATAAAGCTAGTCCCGCTATTTAAACAAGGCCTTAATTGGTCTATTGGAGATGGTGCCTCTATCAAGTTTTGGCAGGACCAATGGTTAGGACAAACTCCGATAAATTCATCTATCTTAGGAACTCAACACATAGACGAAACAATCAACATACAACATTTTCTCAAAGATAACAAAACATGGAATCAAGATAAACTACACGCAGAACTACAAAACATAATTCCAAACAGCCTAATTGAAACTATCAAAACAATACCAATACCACAACACATCCAAGTTGACAGACTTTACTGGAAATGGAGCAAAAATGGCTGGTTCAGCACTAGGTCTGCAATGGATATGATATACAACCACAAGAAACATGAAAAATCGGATGCAAATTGGGTCTGGGGACTTGACATCCCCCCGAAAATAAAATCTTTCCTATGGAAGATCCTTAAGAACGGGGTGCCCACTTCTGTCAAACTAGCTTCTCGAAACCTTGGGATCCCGACAAACTGCCCCCACTGTGACTCTTGTTATGAAGACCTAAGCCATCTTTTATGGAATTGTCCTGTTACGAGAGAGACCCTAATTGCAAATAACCCGGGAACGTTTCGGAAAATGAATGGTTGCTTCAGCAAAGACGAGCACTTGAGCACCACACTATGGGAAATCAAAACTACAATAGGAACAAAATGCTTTGAAGATCTCGCCTTTGCTTTGTGGGGTATCTGGTACTTCAGAAACAAAACACTTTTTGAAAACATTAACCCGGATATAAGACGCATATTATCCTTTATAAAGGAACAAATATATGTCTGGAAGTCATCAAATTTGAACTGCCCGGACTACTGTGAAAAAAACAAACAAACACCCGCAAAAGAGTGCAAACAAAGATCAATATCAAAGAGAAAGAGAAGCAAATGGGAAACTCCACCAATCGGAACTCATAAGCTAAATTTTGACGGTTCTTTTTCCACGGTTGGTTTGGGAACTTACGGATTCATCATTCGTGATTTGGTAGGAACCCCGATTTTCTCTGGAAATGGGCCATCACCAATCAGTTCTGTCTGTGGCTGTGAAAGTTTGGGTCTCTGGATGGGGCTTCGGGCTGCGATAGAACTAAAAATAACAAATCTCATTATTGAAGGAGACAACTTAACAATAATAAAAAGTATGAAAGGTTTGGGGAAGCCTACTGGAGACTCTGAAATGATTGTCTCGGACAGTCTAATCTCGTTGGGCTTTTTTGGTTCTGTTGAGATTCGTCATGTCTTCCGTGAGGCAAATTTGGTAGCTGATCGCTTATCCCGTATCACTCCATTTTTCAGCGGTATCTGGACTCCTGATGACTCTCTGTTGCATTGTCTCATCCGCAAGGATGCTCTTGGCTGATAGAGCCTAGCTCTATGGTCAAATTTTTTCCGTTTCAAAAAAAAAAAGTCCGAATATTATTTAATCTTATTATATACTTCCTTTATATTATATATATATGTATGACTAATCTTTCAGGAAGTATTTCGAGTTTATATCTTTCCTTATGGTGCATATTGAGGAGATCCAATTCAAAGAAGATCATGTCTTCGAAGTGTCCAAAAATAGAAGATCCGGACGCGCCATGATCCATACTAGCCGTTGTTGAAGATCCGGTGTTGAAGAATCTCATGCTCCATATTACTTCTATAAAGGAAAGGAAGAAGAAGACAGAAAATACAAGTATTACACGAGCTTTCATTCATTCAAGCAAGATCTGTCTTCCAAAGTGTCTCTCTACTAGCGCTCAAGAGTTTGTTGTTTATTTCAAAGCCTTTGAGAGTCACTGTGAGCTTATAGGATATATTCATTTATAGTGTTACTCGAAAGTTTGTAACTCGGGAAGTTGCACTAGGCTATTGATTTGTGAGAGTAAAAGGATTGTACTAGATAGCTGAGAGAGGTGGGGCTCTTCTAGATTGGTCTAGGACTCCAAGGGAACGTCAGTTGACTAGATTGCAATTGTATAGGAGAGAGGCTTCTCGGTGAGCTATTAGGATCCTAAGCTAAGGGAATCCATAAAGCCTTTTGAATCCTAGGGTTGTGGAAGAACCCTAGGCGGGGACGTAAGCCAAGTTCGTGCTGAACCTCGTAAACAATTACTCGTGTCCTTTATTTATTGCTCACTACTAGAATACTGTCAATAGACAACACCACATTTAAGTCTGTCAAAAAACAACAGATGTGGAAAATAATCTTTTACATTAGTAATTTTGTTTGTGATGTATTAAAGAGTTTATACAACTGTCAAAGATTTCGATAGATGTGAAATAGTTGATTCTGAAAAAAAAATCAAGCGCGTTTAGAGGGTTAAAGGGCGGGATCGAAAATTCAAAATACTTAGAAAAAATTTGGGCGGTTTCCAAATTAAGAGGAACACTTTAAAAAATTTAAACAAACAAAATTTTCAAAATCCACCCAACCCAAATTATTAACACCTTCTCTGACTCTCTCTCTCTCTGTTTCAGATCATTGCAACCCACTTTCCCCTCTTTCTCTAAACTCTCACCTGCTCAGACTCTTTCGAACACAATCTTCTCCAGGCGCCGGAAATCGCCCCACAACTCATGTCGGAGACTTCCCACCTCCCCTACCTCCGATGCCAACCACCGTCACCCCCTCCTCGACATCTCCCCTGACTCCATTCCTAGGAAACCCCCTCCTCTCTCTGCTCTCCCTCTCCCCCACACAAACTTCGAGATCTACGCCTCCTTCCACACACAACTTCCCGATCTACGCCTTCCAGATCTCCTCTCTACCTTCTTCTAGATCTACGCCTTCTCCTCAACCCTCATCGATCTCTCTCGTAGATCACTCTCTCCGATTTGTGTCATAATCTTCGGCACCCATCCCGCCCACCGCCACTGTCACCTCTCCTGACCTCTCTCTTTGAAACCCTATCTCGCCCCCTTCTAAATTGCGCGGCTTCCACCACTACTTACTCTTTACTTCAGATCTGATCCCTCCTTCAAAATCCGACCTCCTCCTCGCAGATTCGGTAAGTGTTCTCGCCATTTTTCTTCTTTGTTTTGTTCTCGTTGAAGGTTAGGTTTCCGACTTGGACGCGACTTTCTCCCCTGAAGATCTGGTTAGGGTTTCTCTTGACTTTTTTTTTGTTTAGTAGTTGAATATGGAGTCTAGGAGGAGGTTTGGATTCGATTGATTAGGGTTATGGTCATTGTTTTCGCAGGGATTGTGGCGTGGAGGCCACTAGTGTTGCATTGAGAAGCCATTGATGGATGGGAGTTAGTTTGTGATAATATCAGTGTCCTTGGCTGTGTTTTTTTGCAGATAAGAAAAATGGCATCCGAGATGGGGTTGGACTTCACTGATCAAATTTCTTTGTTGGAAGACAAGTATCATTAGGTATACATTCCCCTGTTTAAAAGTATAAGCTGTCTGTTTTGAATAATTTTATGAGTGTGCTTACTATTTCCTCAAAGCAGATTCTCCTTTTGCTAAATGTAAATGTTATCTTTGTCATGTTCACATTTGTGTTTGGAATATCATTTGCATGGATTGAACTATATCCTGGATTAGAGGGTGTTTCAGTGGGATCACATTGTCATAGTTCTCTCTAATAGATCTAAAGGCTTCAACCAGGGTTAAATAAATGAGCGAATTCTAAGCACATTTCCTGTTATTATATGTCTACTTTAGTGTGATATGCTTTGCAATGCCAGATTTTTCACAATTTTCAAGAATGCACCAGAATTCACAGTTCGCTAATTGTTTGAAATAAATAATAAAATGGTGACTATGATGTAACCTTTTTTCCTTGGTGCTTACAATGATTTAAATAGGTTATACCGTTATAGGATCCCTATTGCTTCCAATATTGGCTCAAGGCCTGATTGTTAATTTTACTCTTATGGATTCAATGTCATTTGATCCATATCTGAATGCATACTCTACCGATATGTCTAGAATTTCCACTTGAGTGCATCTTCTTGTGCTTTGTTATTGTTGTGTTAAAGAGAGGGAGGAGGGCCATTTCTGGTGGTTTAATATTTCTGGGAAAATTGCACTCTAGTCCCATTGATTTTTTCATCATAGTTAATCATAGATCCAAGCGCCAAAACATGATAGTTTATAAATACTATTAGATGAGGGCGATAAATCCACCAAAACAGCAAGCACCAACAACATAGATGACATAGATGACCTGAAGTAATCCACTCTAGTCCCATTGATTTTTTCATCATAGTTAATCATAGATCCAAGTACCAAAACATGATAGTTTATAAATACTATTAGATGAGGGCGATAAATCCACCAAAACAGCAAGCACCAGCAACATAGATGACCTAGACCTGAAGTAATCCACTTCGAGAGGATAATTCTAAAATTTTATATAGGCCTCTCATCGATTATTAACTTGATGGACTCTTATATAGTTTTAAATGTTGTTATGCAATATACCTTTTTTGTTATTGTCATCCCTCAGCACTTTAGAATCTAGCTACTAGTATGGCCTTGGCTATAAGGTATTAGCTGATCACGTAGTGGGCACATATATGATATATCTACTGCTTGCTGTACAAAAAATCTGTACGGTCAATGTTATGTATATGTAGCTTTTGCTCTTATTTATCATGTCTTCTGTCTGTGTTTTTCTTTTGTGTCATGTTAAAGGTGAAGAATAATGGATTAATGCACATCTGAAATGTGAAAACTGTCATAAGAACAAATTGGGCTATTCTACACATCTTTTTTTTTTTGGTGGATTTAAATGTTACACTCTTTTGCATATAGGATAAGGTATGTACAATGTGCAATCTGTTTTGTAGAGTATATGACTATATGTAGCATGCGCGTGCAAAGCACGTGCGATGCAACTAGTAAGGTAATATGTTCCACAATTTCATCTATTTACTACTCAAGTGGTTTATGATGTACCTACTCTATTAGTTCCTTGCCTAAGTAGTCTTATTTTTGGCTTATGAACATATATATATTATTACCTCATGCTGTTTTAACCTCTATGTGTTTAATTTACTTTATAAATTCACATGAACTTAGACGTCTTTATTTGGACAGTTTTTTTTTATCTGCTTACGTTGAAGAACTTTATGTTGTGGATTTTCTAAATATGCTTACAAACTGTAACAGAAACATCAATACACGATGACCTCACTTCCGTTAGTGCTATGGTCTTGCTCAATTTTTTTTCTTCTCTCTATGTAGGGCAGGCGAAAAGACACCTTCTTACAACCAGTTGGAGCACATTTGTTAGCTCAAAGCGACTTCGCGTAGAATCCCATCAGGTAAAAGCACATATTAGTTCGGTTACCTTTGATTCATGGGCACATTGGATGCTCTATCTAAATTCGTATCATCTCTTTTCCTCTCCAGAGATGAGAATCGCAGTTAATGGTCAGAGTGAGACGAGCAAACCGTCAGCAAACAACAATGCCTTCATCAGTCCTCTCTACTCATAGTATGCACATTTGGGTTCTTCTGATCTCTTTTATTTTTCATCTCTTTTGAGTGACTGTCATTTTGCATCTCAAGAACCGAACATGGTTCTGGTTTGGACTTAGCTAGAAGTGGTCTGGTGTTAACCGCCTATAATGGTTTAAGTTATTTTGATTAGGACTTGGGAGTTCTAGTGAATAATAGTCCATTTTGACATTGTGAGTTCATGTGAATCACTCTTTTGGTTCTGAAAGTGGGAGTGCAGCAGCAGCTACGACACTAAACAAACATGGTTTCAATCCTCACCGCCGGTGTCGCCAGGATCTCAATTCCGGTGTTCGGCAAGAGCCGCAGAGGTGGGCTCCTCATCAACGACGACAACCTCTTCGTCCCTGCTAAGGCGTTCGCCGCAGGAGTGATACTCACCAATGAGTTCGTCCAACTGCTCTCAAATGGATCCTCCAACCTCACCAGCCCTTGCCTCCCCGAATTCTCCTGATCCAAGTTCCCATTTTCTTCGAGTAAATTTCATATGATTCTTTTTTTTGGTCGAAAATTTCCTATGATTCTTGTACTGCAGCTTCAAGACCTGCTCCTTGAAAGCTATAGAAATCAGTGATCAAAGATAGATCACCATTTGTAAAAGTGTATCTTTTAAATACCTATGCTTTGTAAAACATTTGTAAATGTCGATTTCGCGTTTACCTTAATATATATGTTCATTAAAGTATGTTGCCATTTACAAATGCTTATTATATGAACAAAGGGAGTTTTGTATCGAATGAAAAAAATTAGATTATAGATGTAAAGTGTTGTGATTGAATAGCTATGAAATCAAACCATTACATGAAAACGGATGCTAGTATCATTATAGACATCGTCTAAATAATCTAAATCAACGTGTCATGCATATTTTTACATCACAATATTAATATAAATTGATATATATTACTAAAAACAACATCTTTATAAAAATATAAAATGATGTCTAAATCATATTAATACATCAGTTATGTACATATTTTTATACGATATATTATTTTAAAACAATAAAAATCACAAATTATACATATGAAATTAATATACACAAAATCAATAAAATAAAAAAGATGTCTATTTTGTCTTAATACATTGATTATTCTAAAAATAGTGATGTAAATGTAAAATTTAGGCTTGGGGTGGACATCTTCAAAAGCTTATAAATGAAAAATAATGAGGAATTAACAACAAGTGAACGTGTCAAAAATAAATTGAGGGGATTAAAACCGAGAAAAGACATCAGCTTAAAACCGATGTGGAAAAGTTGATCTTTTACTACACGCACAAAGAGATCGGAATTTTTTTTGAAAGACATCTGTTCACAACAGATGTATAATTGCATTTTTCTAGTAGTGGCTTTACCTTATTTCCGCACTTGGTTCGATTGTCTAACTTTGTGATTCAGGTTTAATCTCAAAGGGTTTTATACGAGCTCCAAAAGTCTTGAGACTTTCTACGAAAAACGGGCATACTCTATTGAACCCCCCTTCTAGAGTATTTCTATATTACATTGTTTTACATTATCGAACCTTCAGATACCTCTGATCTGAAACTTGAAACCCAAAAATCCAAATTCTTTCACCAAACACTATGGTATCGGCGAAACCCCTGGTGGAAAGGAAAGGAGATGTTGATGATAAGATCGAATCCTTTCGAACAAGAACAAATGGAAACGAAGCACACGAATCCTCAATCAAAAATTGCAACCGGGTACTTTTTCATTTACTCTTTTGCATCCTTGCTCTTTGTATCTCTCTCATTTGAACTTATAGATCCGGGAATATATGAACAGAACTACACTGATTTGAGAATGAGATGGGTCCGAAATGAAATCAATATTATTCGTTTGAAAGGGGAAAATCCTAAACAAATTACACATGATGAATGCATGAAAGATGAAAGGCTTACAACCCGGTCTGAACAAGTAATGAACCTGAAACATCGTTTCCTCTACTTGAAAATAGTGACAGAAAACCGAACAAATCTCGAAACCAAATTGAAAATTAATCAACTGATTGATATGTGTTTGATGGCATAAGATGGAAATGAGAGAGATATAAGTGCCTCTCCTGTATGATTGGAAAATAAGTGCCTCTCCTGTGTCAGATCTTCGAAACAGAAGTTTCAGATCTAATTACTTATCCATGCTTAGCCTGTATGATTGGAAAATAAGTGCCTCTCGTGTGTCTTCCCTTGTAAGATGCTCAGATTGGCAAATCAGAGATTTGATTAGCTTTGATTGTAAATGGATGAATTGTTGCATTGATCATAGAAATGAACATGAAGCTTGGAGTGCTGACTTTATTTACGTAATTAAACTCTGCCATGCACTAAATACTTCTGAAGAACTATTGTTGAAATGTGTGATCTCTTCCCTTATTCTTTTGTATGACCTGATTCATGCTGGTGCCATAGCTGAGGTTGGGACCTATCCTCTCCTTGGCTAGAAAAAGAAAATGCGAAGAAACTCAATCTATTGGGATAACCCAATTTATTTGCCTCTGAATAAGCATTGTGATCTGACAGTGACTAGAAATGAAGCTTTGGAATATTGTTATCAACAGAAAAAAAAATTCTCAACAGAATGGATCATATGGATTATTAGTATGCTACCCACTTCTTGCTTGGACATTAAACTTACTTTTGAACGGATAATTACTGAAATGGCAATGACTTGGGAATGTAGAGGTAAGAAAGAAATCGGCAAAGAAGCCACAAGAAAAAAAAAGAAAAGGAAAAGATAATAAGAAACCAAATAGGACAACTGGCCATAGAAAGGATAGTAGTATATAAATTGTATCTCAGGGACTTTATATTTATCTGTCATTGGCTTGATCTGAATCCCGCTAGTCGGATCGACATGTGCAACTTCTCTTCCATCAATTGGGAAGACTTTAAATTCTTTCCTCATGGAAAAACCTTTGGTGCGAAGCCTTTTACTTGCATCACGAACAAAAATTTAGATTCACGAAAAGATTATGGAACAGAAACCCCCAAATTCAATAGGTTAATATGAGATTATGCACATGGAACATATGCGGGATAGGCCGCAAAAACCTATGGACGGAAATAGAATCATTCTGTAAAATTGAGAAAATTCAAGTAAATGCTCGACTAGAAACAAGAACTGAACGACAACCAAATGAGACGGTTTGGAAAAAGGCTGGATTTGATCATATGATTTAGGCCCCGATAACCGGAAGGGCAGGAGGATTATGTGTTTTATGGAAAAGTCACAGTCTTCGGAATGAATCACTAGAAATGGTACAAAGAGATCAAAGATTTATAGTAATCAGATATGAAAATAAGCTTAGAAACATTGCTATCAATATCGTTTTCGTTTACGGACCCCCTCATGAGAACGAAAAAATAAACTTCTGGAGCGGACTACAACAATACGTCCAAACCTTGGACTGCCCAGTCATGATCATGGATGATTTTAAAAAAATCCAAAATAGCTTAGAAAAAGAAGGAGGGGTGGAACCACATCCGAACAGATATAGAATCTTAACAGAATTCAAAGACAGTTGCCACCAACAGGAAGTGCCTGCGACGGGAAACAATTTCACATGGAGGAAAAATAGATCCAATATCAACAACATCATGGAAAAACTTGATAGAACCTTAATACAAGAACAAATGCTCACTTGGTTCCCCAACATTATGACGAAAAATCATGCTTTTAAATCATCAGATCACTGTCCTATTGTAACAGAATTAGATAACCAAGAGCAATACAAAGCTCAACCATTTAAATTTGAAAAAATGTGGACCACACAAAAAGATTACCGACACGTGGTCCAATAGGCTTGGAGATCAAACGCTACGGGATCGCACATGTACAATCTAGTGAAAAAAAACACACATACTTAAGCGATTGACTAAAGAATGGAATAAGAAAACATTTGGAAATATATTCCGTCAATTAAAAGAAATCGATGATTCACTCATCGAATTACAAAACACAAACGGAATATCTCAAAATGGAAATGATAACCAAAAGCATAACAGACTTATAAATAAACGAGAGGAAATCGTATCATACCATAAAATGTATTGGAGCCAACCAGCAAAAACAAAACACCTCAAACTGGTTGACACAAATTCAGGCTATTTCCACCGAATGGCATCAGGAAGGAGAAATGGAAAAATCATAAAAGAAATTCAAACAACAGATGACACACTAGTCACAAGAGAAGAAAATATTAGAAGAGAAATAAAAAACGACTTCGAAAAAAGGTTTAAGATGTAACCCATCAATCATAACATTTTAAATAAATACCTCTCACTCATCATCACGGAAATCACTGTTGATGATAATTCGAAGCTAACTGAAAAGATATCGAACCAGGAAATCAAAAATGTCGTTTTCTCGATTGGAAAAGATAAATCCCCAGGTCCTGATGGAATGACAACAGAATTCTACCAGACATACTGGGATATCGTAGGCCCATCAATCACAAAGGCAATCAAAGGGTTCTTCCACTCTGGTAGAATCCTAAGACAAATCAACCATACCTTTATCACATTGATCCCAAAATGTGACAACCCGACAACTACTAACCACTTTAGACCAATAAGCTTATGCTCAACGATCTACAAAGCTATAGCCAAGATCATTGCAGAAAGGATGAAACCAATTCTAAAAAAGATTATTCACCCCCTTCAAGGGGCATTCGTATCGGAAAGGGCTATACAAGACAATGTCCTAATAGCCCATGAGATTTTTCACTCGTTCAAAAGTAGACGCGGAAAGGAGGGATGGATTCCCGTCAAACTAGATATGGAAAAGGCATATGATAGAGTGGAATGAGAGTTTCTATTCAAAGTTTTGGAAAAATTTGGCTTCTGACAAAAATTTCGGAGATGGATTGAACAATGTGTTAAGACTGTCTCCTTCTCAGTCTTGGTTAATGATGGACCTACCGTCCCTTTCATACCAGGAAGAGGCATCAGACAAGGAGACCCACTCTCTCCTTATCTATTCATTATAGGAGCAGAAATTCTAGCAAGAAAACTCCAAGCTACTTGCAACCAAACAGACAAATCCATTGGATTCAAAATATCTAGATCGGGAATCAAAATCCCCCTTTTCTCCTTTGCGGAAGATATGATGATTTTCGCAAAGGCAAACCTAGACTCGTGCCGAGTGGTGAAAAATATCATTGGCGACTATTGTGCCATATCAGGCCAAAAGGTGAATTTCCATAAATCGACCTTTCAAACCACCCTGAAAGTCTTAAACAATCAAAAACAGTTGATACAAAGTACAATCCATATAATTAAACAACCAGACAACACTTGATAAATACCTTGGATGCCCTATTATTAATGGTCGGGTCAACAAAACCACATTTGAAGAGACAGTATGCAAAACCAGACAACAACTCACGAAATGGAAAGCTAACACTCTATCACAAGAGGAACGAGCAACCCCAATAAGATCAAACCTGGTGGCCAAGCCGAATTACATTATGCAAAACATCATGCTCCCTACCAAAATCCATAAAGAACTTGACCAAATAAATAGGTGTTTCTTTTGGAACAAAGAACAATCTTTTTCACCCCTTATTGGTTGGGATAAGGTCTGCAAGCATAAACGATTAGGAGGAACTGGAATACATAAAACAAAGGACATGAACCAGGCACTACAAATGAAATTGTTATGGAAAATCTTAGCTGAACCTTACAACCCCTGGGTCCAATTGGTTACCGAAAAATATTTGAAAGAAACCCCACCCTTTGAATACCAAAGAAAAGGTAATGCCTCCTGGCAATGGACAAAACTAATGGAACTGAAAGAAGAATTCTACAAAGGACTAATATGGCCAATAGGAAATGGAAAAACGATCAATTTTTGGAAAGACATCTGGCTAGACGACAAGCCAATAAAAGGGAGACAACACCCCAACTCTACAATCAATGAAAATGACAAAGCAGAAAAATACATCGACAACAACAAGAAATGGAATATTGATGAACTATCCAATATTCTTCCGATGGATATCGTTAACAAAATCAAGAACATCTACATACCAGAACATGACATAGAAGACAGACTCTATTGGAAACCAAGCAAAAACGGATGGTTTACTACGGCAAGTGCCTTAGAGCACATCACAAGGCAAAACGCAGAAGAAACTAGCAGTACGGCATGGATATGGAACCTAGACATGTTTTCAAAAGTTAAAAATTTCATGTGGAAGCTTGCAATAAACGGAATCCCAACTAAGACTAGACTAGCAAACAAAGGCATTTATGTTCCTCTAACGTGCTCATTGTGTGATCGGGCGGATAAAAGCCCATCCCATCTATTCTCAGAATGCAACCACACGCTACAACTGGTCCACAAAATTGACCCGAACATTGAAATAGTGATGCGAAGCATCGACACCAGAAACAAATCGATCAAAAACATCGTTTGTGAAATATTCAACAAACTCAATCATGAGAAAAAAAGGAAACTAGCGACGACAAGGTGGTGCTTATGGACAAGCAGGAATCGAAATATATTCGACAACCAAAACACAACATCCATCCATCACATGGAAAGTTATACCATTCAACAACTAAGGAACTGAGCCGCTTCTAAGTTAACCTTTGAAGATAAGCCTCAACATCATCAGAAACTAAGAACAAAGGAACCAAGGAAAAGAAGAAATCTGAGATGGAGCAAACCGGTTGATGGATCATTCAAAATCAATTTTGATGGATCCAAACTACCATCGGGTGAGACTTCTACAGGTTATATTATCAGGGATCACCACGGCTCAGTCATCGAATGTGGCGGATTCAAATGTGGGCACATTTCCACGTTAGCAGCTGAGGGTCTTGCCCTTAGAGGTGGCGTCGCCAAGGCGAAAGCACTTGGTCTGTCGAGTATCCTGACTGAGGGTGACAGTCTGACCATCATCAACTGCTTGCAAAAAAGGTGGAGCTGCCCATGGGAGATTGAGATGCTGATTGCTGACACCCTATCCCTTCTCCAACAATTTGAAAGGGTGCAATTCGGCCACGTCTTCTGGGAGATCAACTCGACTGCCGAAAGGATTGCGAGTCTCCTCCATACAACATCCACACAGGACCTCCTCGCCGACTCGGCTTTGCGTGTCCTTATCCGCAAGGATGCCCTTGGGTGGTGGTCCAACAGGGCCTGACCGCACTCAAATCTTTACCTTATCAAAAAAAAATAAAAAAAATAAATGATACTGACATAAGTGTTTGTGGCATCCGAAAATCTCTCATCTAGGTGGGGGGGACGTCATTGATCCACACTTCCTCAGGAGACGTCACTTTCTTGTGTTTCTGCTCTAGTCTCTCCGGCGGTGAGACGTCGTGGAAATTTTTGGGCTTTCCCGTGTTCTCGCTATTCACAGTCTCACCTCGGCATTTTTCTCGACTTTCTCATGCCAGGCTTGTCGTTGTTGTGTTCAATTAGGACTCCAAGACTTTTATTTTTGCTCGGTTATATCTTGATGGTTTGCCCGTTTTCCGATTGTTTCGGTCTCTCGATTTACCCGACATTAGTGGTGTCGGGTATTTCGAATCATTACTTTGATTAAAAAAAAAAAAAAAGAAGTGATACTCACATGCTACGAAATTACCTTAGACTTTCAAGTTAATTAGCGAAACACATATAGCCATATAGGAAATTCATTTGCTCTATTAGATAAGTTACTTTAACACATATTAGTAGGAAATCCATTTGTACGTTCTCTTAGGTCGATTACTTTATCACCCAACACAATTTGAATGCTATACAACTATGGACATAATTACAGTTTTAAGATTGTATGAAGTCAAAGTTTGTGAGTTATATACTTATATGCATAATTTTTTTTAATACAGTATGAAATTGAGAGAGGCATAATACTATCATATATATATATATAAAAAAAAACTCACAATCTTCGTTGTTTAAATTTTTTTATTGCTTATGGAATTAAGATGAAACATGTTATAGATAGAATCCTCTCTAAATTACCAGAGCTTGATTTTCCGCATTATGGTTAAATTTAAAATTGAAAAAATTGTAGTAGGGAGGCATGAAACAATTAATTAATCATCTCTTATAGTAGCTCGATCGGTGAAATAGGATGAGGGAGGAGCTTATTTGATTTGAGGGTGTAAGTGCAAATGTAGGATCTTCGATGCAAAAACCAAGTTTGAAAACTGTCGGAAAAGAGTTTAGAAAACCAGAAAGGTTGTGGCGTGGTATATGCAGAACCCACTGTCTTAGAAGCGAATTTTCCCCGACCGTAGGTGCAAGTCGACAACTGGCTTTGCTCCCCAAGGTTACACAACACACTCTCGTACTCGTGCACTCGAAACAAGGGTTTGGAATCACGAAAGACTTTGCTCAGAACTAAGGTGAAAGAGAGGGAGATGGTTTTCTACGAGTGAGAAACTAAAGAGGAGACGTCTGGTTTTAAAGGAGAAAGGAGACGCTCCTCAATCGATAGTGTAGGCGAGAATCTCGGAGCGTTTACAACTAAAGGATAGAGACGAGAAATAAATCGGAAAAACAAAAAGATAAGTCACGGAAATCTCAACAGTTATTTCGTGACTCATCTGGCCCAATTAATAAAACGTCACCTAAAAACAGACCCCACCCCACCGCGCACGTGTCACGGACCGGCGGCGGCGGTGGTGCGCGCGTGTGAGACTCCTAGCCTATTCCATCACTCAAACCATGGTTGGATAAGAAACCCTTTTAAAGCAATCCCTCATGTCCCTAGAAATCAATGTGGGACAAAACTTTTCACCTTCCCTCAAATTCAAGCATTTACTCCAACAGTCCCCCACAAATGCGAAGAACTGAGGTTTTTCATAACAAAACTTGAAAACAGTGTTATGAGCAAAGTTTAGGAAAAAGTACTTAAATGCTGGTGTCTTGCGATTGAACCAACACGTACATAGTGAAACTGAGCAGACTCTCAAATCAGATAGGTGAACGAGTCTTGAACCTTCTGATTCAAGAGCTGACATTAGCAGCACATACCTCTTCCATGTTCTTTAGTGATTCCACGATAATACTTGCAAAATTTGTAGTCATCTCTAACCTTGGGTGCTATAGAGTGCTCTAGAAAGACTACCCATGTCTTTCATAGAAGGAGACCAACCCTTCACACTCTTGTAGGTGGTTCCATCAAGTCTATCTCATATAGACCACCCTTGTAGGGCTATAGAACCATTAAGAGCATTTCGCTCAACCTCTACATATTTCGGTGAATCCATCAAGTCCTTCTCAATAGGACCACCCAACTCTGGGCTATGAACTCATTAAGAATACATGAATCAACCTTCCTTCGATACACCTGCCCTGGGGAATGAGATGTGGTGTATCTCTCATCGTATGAGCTTGAGTCCCATCCCCCTAGACGAATCGAGAACCAACCTCCTTGTCAGTCCTTTCATCAATGGATCAGCCAAATTTCTCTCAGACTTCACATACTCCAGACAGATCACACCAGTCACAATTAGTTGTCTCACATCTTCATGTCGAATCTGGATGTGTCTCTTCTTGCCATTGTATGTATTGCTGTTAGCTACATAGATAGCAGATTCTGAGTCACAATGTAGAGAAGTAGATGGAGATTTGCGCCCCCACAAAGGTAAATCAACCAGTAAGCTTCTTAACCACTCAGCCTCTTGACCAGCTAAATCTAAAGCTATGAACTCAGATTCCATAGTTGATCTAGCTATGCATGTTTGCTTTGATGATTTCCACGAAATAGCACCACCACATAATGTAAACACATAACCACTAGTGGAGCTAACCTCATCTTTATCAGTAACCCAGTTTGCATCGGAGTAACCCTTCAAAGCTTGAGGGTACCCTACATAATGTAACCCCCAATCCATTGTACCTTTCAGATATCTCAATAATCTGTGAAGTCTAGGGTTATGGGTATATCTATGGAGTCTACTTACAGCATAAGCAATATCGGCCCGAGTGTAGTCCATCAAAAACATTAACCTCCCTATTATTTTAGCATACTCATTTTGTGAAACACTATTCTCAAAATTTTTTCTGCAATTACATGTTAGCATCATAAGGAGTTTTTACTGGCACAACATCAAAGCTATCAAACCTTTTCAACATTTTCTCTACATAATGAGGTTGAGATAAAATGAAGTCATTTTCTTTTCTAGTTACTTTAACACCTAGAATCACATCAGCTTCACTCATATCTTTCATTTCAAAATGAGAGGACAAAAATTGTTTGGTTGAATTTATAGAATTTATGTTGGAACCAAAAGCCAACATATCATCCACATATAAGCATATAATCACACAATTAGCACCAAACAATGTTGAATAAACGCAAGCGTCAGATCCATTTACCTTAAATTGAAAGCTATGTATGGTTTGATGAAACTTTTCATACCATTGCTTCGGCGCTTGCTTTAGCCCATAAAATGACTTTTTCAGTTTGCACACCTTGTTCTCCTATCCTGGAACCACACATCCTAGCGGTTGTTCCATGTAGATTTCCTCGTTGAGATCACCATTCAAAAAAGTTGTTTTAACATCCATTTGATGTACAAGCAATTTATAGCTAGAAGCTAGAGCAAATAATGCACGAATGGTAGCAATCTTTGTAACAGGAGAATATGTGTCAAAAAAGTCAATGCCATATCTTTGAGTGAATCCTCTAATGACTAGTCTTGCCTTATATCTATCCACTGAGCCATCCACCTTAAGCTTCTTCTTAAAGATCCACTTACAACTAATGACTCTATTTCCTTTAGGCATATCAACTAGTTCCCAAGTGTGATTAGACATAATGGATTCTATCTCACTATTGATAGCATTTTTCCAGAAACTAGCATCTAATGAACTTATAGCCTCATCATAGGTCTTAGGATCATCTTCTATCATATTAAGACTAATGAACGTCTCATCTAGTTCATTTAAATCACTAAGTTCAACTAGAAAAGCAGTCACAAAATTAGGACCAAAACTAGTTTCCTTCCTACGCCTTTTACTCTTCCTAGGTTCATCATGAGCATTAGGCACAATAGTATTAGGCATGGATGAAGATGCATTATGAGATGAAGAATCATTAGGAGGCAATGCAGATTTCTTTAAAGGAAACACATGCTCAAAGAAAACAGCATCATGATATTCACACAAGGTATGATCACTAAAGCACATGAAATGATAAGCAGCATTATTTTCAGCATAACCAATCAGAATTGCATCAAAGGTCTTAGATCCGATTACATCAACTTTGAACGAAGGTAACCCCACTTTAGCTAGACACCCCCACACTTTCAAGAATTTCAGATTAGGCGGATGCCCTTTCCAAAGTTCATAAGGTGTTTTGTCAAGCTTCTTATGAGGTACCTTGTTCAAAATATGATTAGCGGACAAGATAGCTTCCCATCACATATTGTCAGGCAAACCATAACTAGAAAGCATAGCATTCATCATTTCCTTTAAAGTTATGTTTTTCCTTTCAGCAATACCATTTTGTTGTGGGCTATAGGGAGCTGTAATTTCATGAATAATGCCATTTTGTTCACAAAATTCTCTCAAAGAATTAGTGACATATTCGCCGCCTCTATCAGATCTAAGCCTTTTTATTTTGCGATTTAATTGGTTTTCTACTTCAACTTTATACACATAAAACATGCTTTCTGCTTCATCTTTAGACCCAAGCAAATACACCTTAATATATCTAGAATGGTCATCTACAAATGTGATGTAGTAGCGTTGCCACCTCTACTTTCCATGTTCTTAAAATCAGCCAAATCAGAATTGACTAACTCCAGTAATTCAGTTGTCATTTCATTCACCGTTTTAAAAGGTTGTTTATGAAATTTGGCCTCAACACATATTTCACATTTGCTATGGTCATGTTTGGATAGGCTAGGAATCAAACCCATATCATGCAATTAACATATAGATCTCGCATTCACATGTCCTAGTCTAGCATGCCATAAATCAACAGACTCAGCTATATGAGCAGAAGTAGATGTATTCTCATTATTCTCAATCATGGTCTCAAGCACATACAGAAAATCAGCCCTATAAGCCTTTCCTATAAATTCTCCATTTTTGATTAAAACCATTTTTCCAGCATCAGTCACTTGCTTAATTCCAGCTAACTCAAGCAAACCACATGAAATCAAGTTTCGGCGCAGAGAAGAAACATAAAGCACATTCACTAGGGTAAGAGACTTCCCTGAGGTGAGCTTGAGTGTAACCTTCCCCTTGTCAAGCACTCGAGAGATGCTCGAGTTGCCCATGTAGGCCTGGTCGATTTCTGAAGCATCCTTAAACTCAGCACACAGGTCCTTGTTGGCGCAGAAGTGTCGAGTAGCTCCGCTGTCCAGGAGCCAATCGACCTGGCCGCCCACATGGTTGACTTCGGTGATCATGGCTATCAGTCGGTTGTTGTCCTGGACAACATTGCCTTGCTACTGGGCTAGAGCTGCGGGCTTGTTCTGTTGCTGTCCTTGGTTTTGAAGATCAGTCTGATTGCGACACTGCCAAGCCTTGTGGCCTGGCTTGCCACAAACATAGCAGTCGATCCCAGTCCCTCCCTGTTTCAGCTACTTGTCTGGCTAATTACCAGACTTCTTGAACTTCTGACCCTTCCGTGGCTTCATGTTTGGCTTAGAGCCACCAGCTTTATTACCCGGCTTGGACCTATCAGTTTTCACAAAGAACTCAACCAGATTAGCTTTCACATATTCAACAGATTTAGGCTTAGGCTTGTCCTTGAGGCGATTTGCCTCATCTATCTTTGTTTGTCCGACAAGCTCCTCCAAAGTCAGATCCTTCTTCTTGTGCTTCCGATGGTTCCTGTAGCCATCCCACGATTCAGGTAACTTTTCGATGAGGAAATTTTCCTGCAGTACCTCACACATTTTCATACCCTCGGAGAGGATATCGGCCACCAGGTTCTCGTACTCGTGGACTTGCTCCATGATTGGCTTTTCATCCACCATTTTGAACTGCATAAATTTTCCACACACATATTTTTTCTTCCCTGCATCGTCAGCACCATACTTTTTCTCCAACAAATCCCATATCAATTTTGCAGATTTATGAATGGAAATTAAACCAAAGATAGGGTTTGAGACATGGCTGAGGATATGACCACGAACTGTTTTGTTGTCATGCTCATACTTCTTTAATAGTGTCGGGTATGTCTCCTTGGCCTCCTCATCGACCTTCTTCTTCCCCTTGTCGACGATAATAGAGGCATCAACAACTGCATCAGCAAGCGCCTTGGCCTCCGTCTTCTCCTCTGCAGCAGCGGCGGAACCAACAGGATCGGCTTCGAGAAGGATGTAGTCCACCTCTAATTGCTCAAAGAAGATGTGCATCTTTTGCGACCAACGTTTGTAGTTTGTCCCATCAAGCAGGTCCAACTTCGACAGATTCAACAGTGGCTTGAAGAACTGGAAAGCCATCGCACGAACAAACTGTAAATTCGCTTCTTAATTGTAAGTGCAAATGTAGGGCCTTCGATGGAAAAACCAAGTTGGAAAGCCGTCGGAAAAGTGTTTAGAAAACCAGAAAGGATGTGGCGTGGTATATGCAGAACCCACTGCCTTAGAAGCAAATTTTCCCCAACCGTAGGTGCAAGTCGGCAACTGGCTTCGCCCCCCAAGGTTACACAACACACCCTCGTACTCGTGCACTCGAAACAAGGGTTTGGAATCACGAAAGACTTTGCTCAGAACTAAGGTGAAAGAGCGGGAGATGATTTTCTGCAAGTGAGAAACTGAAGAGGAGACGTCTGGTTTTAAAGGAGAAAGGAGACGCTTCTCAATCGGTAGTGCAGGCGAGAATCTCTGAACGGTTACAAAGACGCTCCATATTCAAAACGTGACGGAAATCTCGGAGCGGTTACAACGGAGGGATAAAGACGAGAAATAAATCGGAAAAACAAAAAGATAAGTCACAGAAATCTCAACAGTTCTTTCGTGACTCATATGGCCCAATCAATAAAACGTCACCCTGACGAAACACCAAAATATAAATAATATTTATAATCATATGCATAAACGGGTTCCCGCTATATAAATTAACCCGTATCAGTTAAGTGGTGGATTTTCCCACCAACCCCCACCTAAATACACCAAGTGTGGATAAGCCCATGAAGTGTCACGTGGGGGACACTTGTTCCAAGCCATGCGACACTTGTCCCGAGCCATGCGACACTTGTCGTCGGTTTTACCACATGTGTCGGGCATGGCACTTAAAGCTTACACTATAAATAAAGCTTGATGGCCTCAAGACGCCAGGTCGGAAACTGGAATCTCATTAGGCTTAGGCCGGATTCCCTGGCCATGAGCCCCCCTTCTCAAACGGGATTAGTCTCGGCTAGACCGACACTTGATGGAGCCCTGCAGGGAGGACGGTTGTCCGCGAATGGCTTGAGCTCAGATCGGCACAGGTTTGGGTACGCCGACGGTAATCTCGTCTCGCGTCTCAGGTAAGCCCGATCGATTGAGCTCGCCCGCGTTCAACTTGATCCCGGAACGCGCCGACACGGGATTCTGAAAATCGGGTTTCGTCATTGGCGCCGTCTATAGGAAACACTCACACGCTGAGAGGTTTCCAAATAATCAATTTGAGGTAAATTTTCGGATTCATCATCGCTTCAATTTCTTCTGTATTCAATGATTTGAAAATGCCATGAGCAAATTTGTGAATATAGATGGCACATGGCAGACTAGAGAAGTAATTAAGTTGCGTACGACATTTGTTTAGCTTCATCCGGTTTACGGTTATTGAATTAATCAGGTGTTCAAGTGATTTTATATGAATCCGGTTGAGTTTAAATTATCTGAGGAAGAGTCTGACTGAAAAACCCAAGTACGATCACTCTGATCAGTCCAAATGATTTTTATGAGTAACTCGGAGGGTTTATACAGGATTGGTTGGGAGAAAATTAAGAATATAATTATAGACAAAAATCAACATAAAGAGATGATGCCCCTGCCCGCGGATACAAGTCGTCACGCCTCGTTGCTACTCCCCGGGCGCGGCCCCTGCCCGCGGACACAAGTTGTCGCGCCTCGCTGCTACTCCCCGGAAGTTGCCCCTGCCAGTGGACCATCGACTCACAACAGTGACGAGTCTCGATTCACATCTGCGTCTCGAATACGAAAATAGACCCTCGAATGTGGCCAAAGCTGAAAAGGTCTCCTTCCAGCGGGCGCCACCCTTGGATTAAATCCGAAGCTGCTGCAGTAAAACAACCAGCAAGACAGCAAACACCGTCTCAGTGGTTTCTTCTCCGATCTCCCTGCACTTGGGGGCTTGGTTTCGGTATACTAGTAGCGGTTTAAAATAGATTGCTTCGTCTTGCAAATAATCCTGGGGAGGGGCTCTTTCATATGTGAAGTTAAAAACAGAAGTGATTTGATTTCTACCCTCTACACGCGTCCGATTTCTCAAATAGATCGAAAGAATCAAGAACTGGATCCGTCGCGGCCGCAAAGATGGCGAATGGGTCAAAGAGAAATGTGGTAAGAGCAAATGAAAAGGGTGACATTAATCGGACACGAACTTTGACGTCTGTCCGCGCCTTATCTTTGAAAGCACCACGCGCTGTACTTTTACGTGGATGGGCTTACCGTTTTCTAGCAATCCTTTCTTGAGAATCACCCAATTCATTCATATCTTAATCTTCGCATTTGGGGCATCTCGATCAGGCCTTCGCGATTGATGGAGCCTCCACCATAGCTTTGTTCTCATAGGCCAAGCCTTCGCAGATACAAATCTATCTACAAGACCGATCGAGGTTGAATGCTTAAGGAAGAACATGCAATTTTGATTTGGTATGAAAACTGTGGATATACAAAACATGTCCTTATTACTTTCATAACTGACAGAATTAAGCAAGCTATACCACTTTCGAGCATCCGGTCGTAGCATGAGCCTCTCGGATCGAATATTTTATGAGTCCCAGGACGCTGGAACTTACTCCGCATCGGGCATTCGGTCGTAGAGCTTGCCTCCCGGATCGGAGATTATATTAAGACCCCGGACGCGTGATCCTGCTCCGCGTCGGGCATCCGGTCGTAGCATGAGCCTCCCGGATCGGATATTTTATTAAGTCACATGACGCGTGATCTTGCTCCGCGTCGGGCATCCGGTCTTAGCATGAGCCTCCCGGATCGAATATTTTATACGTCCCAGGACGCAGGAACTTACTCCGCGTCGGGCATTCGGTCGTAGAGCTTGCCTCCTGGATCGGATATTATATTAAGACCCAGGACGGGTGATCTTGCTCCGCGTCGGGCATCCGGTCGTAGCATGAGCCTCCCGGATCGAATATTTCATAAGTCCTAGGACGCTGGAGCTTGCTCCGCGTCGGGCATCCGGCCGTGGAGCTTTCCTCCCGGATCAAAGATTATATTATAACCCAGGATGCGTGATCCTGCTCCGCGTCGAGCATCCGGTCGTAGCATGAGCCTCCCGGATCGGATATTTTATTAAGTCTCATGACGCGTGATATTGCTCCGCGTCGGGCATCCGGTCGTAGCATGAGCCTTCCGGTTCGAATATTTTATCTGTCCCAGGACACTGGAGCTTACTCCGCGTCGGGCATCCGGTCGTCGAGCTTGCCTCCCGGATTAGATATTATATTAAGACCCAGGACACGTGATCTTGCTCCGCGTCGGGCATCCGGTCATAGCATGAGCCACCCAGGTCGAATATTTTATAAGTCCCATGACGCAAGAGCTTGCTCCGCGTCGGGCATCCGGTCGTAGAGCCTGCCTCCCGGATCGGAGATTATATTAAGTCCCAGGATGCGAGAGATGGCTCCGCGTCGGGCATCTGGTCGTAGAGTTGCCTCCCGAATTATAGATTATATTAAGACCCAGGACGCGTGATCTTGCTCCGCGTCGGGCATCCGGTCGCAGCATGAGCCTCCCGGGTCGAATATTTTATAAGTCCCAGGACGCTGGAGCTTGCTACGCGTCGGGCATCCGATCGTAGAGCTTGTCTCCCGGATCAGAGATTTTATTAAGTCCCAAGACGCGAGAGATGGCTCCGCGTCGGGCATCCGGTCGTAGAGCTTGCCTCTCGGATCAGAGATTATATTAAGACCCAGGACGCGTGATCTTGCTCCGCGTCGGGCATCCGGTCGTAGCATGAGCCTCCTGGATCGGATATTTTATTAAGTCCCATGACGGGTGATCTTGCTCTGCATCGGGCATCCATTCGTAGCATGAGCCTCCCGGATCGAATATTTTATACGTCCCAGGACGCTGGGGCTTACTCCGCGTCGGGCATCCGGTCGTAGAGCTTGCCTCCCGGATCAGAGATTTTATTAAGTCACATGACGCGTGATCTTGCTCCGCGTCGGGCATCCGGTCGTAGTATGAGCCTCTCGAATCGAATATTTTATCCGTCCTAGGACACTGGAACTTACTCCGCGTCGGGCACCCGGTCGTAGAGCTTGCCTCCCGGATCGGATATTATATTAAGACCCAGGACGCGTGATCTTGCTCCGCGTCGGGCATCCGGTCGTAGCATGAGCCTCTCGGATCAGATATTTTATTAAGTCCCATGACGGGTGATCTTGCTCTACATCGGGCATCCGTTCGTAGCATGAGCCTCCCGGATCGAATATTTTATACGTCCCAGGACGCGGGGGCTTACTCCGCGTCGGGCATCCGGTCGTAGAGCTTGCCTCCCGGATCAGAGATTATATTAAGACCCAGGACGCGTGATCTTGCTCCACGTCGGGCATCCGGTCGTAGCATGAGCCTCCCGGGTCTAATATTTTATGAGTCCCAGGACGCTGGAGCTTGCTCCGCGTCGGACATCCGGTCGTAGAGCTTGCCTCCCGGATCGGAGATTATATTAAGTCCCAGGACGCGAGAGATGGCTCCGCGTCGGGCATCCGGTCGTAGAGCTTGCCTCCCGGATCAGAGATTATATTAAGACCCAGGACGCGTGTTCTTGCTCCGCGTCGGGCATCCGGTCGTAGCATGAGCCTCCCGGATTGGATATTTTATTAAGTCCCATGACGCGTGATCTTGCTCCGCGTCGGGCATCCGGTCGTAGCATGAGCCTCCCGAATTGAATATTTTATCCGTCCTAAGACGCTGGAACTTACTCCGCATCGGGCACCCGGTCGTAGAGCTTGCCTCCCGGATCGGAGATTATATTAAGACCCAGGTCGCGTGATCTTGCTCCGCGTCGGGCATCTAGTCGTAGCATGAGCCTCCCAGATCGGATATTTTATTAAGTCCCATGACGCGTGATCTTTCTCCGCGTCGGGCATCCGGTCGTAGCATGATCCTCCCGGATCGAATATTTTATACGTCCCATGACGCTGGAACTTTCTCCGCGTCGGGCATCCGGTCGTAGCATGAGCCTCCGGGATTGAATATTTTATAAGTCCCAAGATGCTGGAGCTTTCTCCGCGTCGAGCATCCGGTCGTAGAACTTTCCTCCCAGATCGGAGATTATATTAAGACCCAGGACACGTGATCTCGCTCCGCGTCGGGCATCCGGTCGTAGCATGAGCGTCCCGGATCGAATATTATATTAAATCCCATGACGCTTGATCTTAATCCGCATTGGGCATCCGGTCGTAGCATGAGCCTCCCGGATCGAACATCTCATAAGTCCCAGGATGCGGGAGCCTACTCCGCGTCGGGCATCCTGTCGTAGATCTTGCCTCTCGGGTCGTTGATTTTATTAAGTCCCTCGACGTTGGATCTATCGCTCGCGGAGGGCCTCCGATCGTAGTTTAGGCCTCTCGGAGCACATTTGATAAAGTCCCTTGACGATCGAGCTATGCTCGCAGAGGATCTCCTGCTCGTAGCTGGTAAGCTCGCGGAGATAAACTCTTAACCAGTATAAACTAAGTCCCTCGACGATCGAGCTATACTCGCAGAGGGTCTCCTGCTCGTAGCTGGTAAGCTCGCAGAGATAAACTGTTAACGAGTATAAACTAAGTCCCTCGACGCTGGAGCTATCGCTCGCGGAGGGCCTCCAATTGTAGCTTAGGCCTCTCAGAACACATTTGATAAAGTCCCTCGACGCTCGAGCTATGCTCGCAGAGGGTCTCCTGCTCGTTGCGGGTAAGCTCGCGGAGATAAACTCTTAATGAGTATAAACTAAGTCCCTCGACGCTGGAGCTATCGCTCGCAGAGGGCCTCCGATCGTAGCTTAGGCCTCTTGGAGCACATTTGATAAGTCCCTCGACACTAGAGCTATACTCGTAAAGGGCCTCCTGCTCGTAGCTGGTAAGCTCGCAAAGTTAAACTCTTAACGAGTATGAACTAAGTCTCTCGACACTGGAGCAATGCTCGTAGAGGGCCTCCTGCTCATAGCCGATAATATTGCGGAGTTAAACTCTAAATGAATATAAATTAAAACCCTTCAACCCTGGAACTCTCATCCGCGGAGGAATTTCTGATTGAACTACGAAAGGCTTGATTCTCTTCCCAAGAGATACGTAGGCAACCCACTAATAAGTTGGGTACAACCCAGACCAAACAAACTTAGTTAAAACATTACACCAAAAGTCTGATATATGGAAGACAAAGTACAAATGCATATGTTGTCTCGTTTGAATCGAACCCTAGCTAAGACTCATCTTAACTAAGGTCCGAGGAGCTGTGACGAAACACCAAATTATAAATAATATTTATAATCATATGCATAAACGGGTTCCGGCTATATAAATTAACCCGTATCAGTTAAGTGGTGGATTTTCCCACCAACCCCCACCTAAATACACCAAGTGTGGATAAGCCCATGAAGTGCCATGTGGGGGACACTTGTTCCGAGCCATGCGACACTTGTCCCGAGCCATGCGACACTTGTCGTCGATTTTGCCACATTTGTCGGGCATGGCACTTAAAGCTTACACTATAAATAAGGCTTGATGGCCTCAAGGCACCAGGTTGGAAACTAGAATCTCATTACGCTTAGGCCGGATTCCCTGGCCATGAGCCCCCCTTCTCAAGCGGGATTAGTCTCGGCTAGACCGACACTTGATGGAGCCCTGCTGCGAGGACGGTTGTCCGTGAATGGCTTGAGCTCGGATCGGCACAGGTTTGGGTACGCCGACAGTAATCTCATCGCGCGTCTCAAGTAAGCCCGATCGACTGAGCTCGCCCACGTTCAACTTGATCCCGGAACCCGCCGACACGGGATTCAGAAAATCGGGTTTCGTCACACCCAAAAACAGACCCCACATCACTGCACACGTGTCACGAACACGGACCGACGACGGTGGTGGTGGTGCGCGCGTGTGAGGCTCTTATTCCATCCCACTCAAACCATGGTTGGATAAGAAACCCTTTTAAAACAACCCCTCATGTCCCTAGAAATCAATGTGGGACAAAATCTTTCAGCTTCCCTCAAATTCAAGCATTTACTCCAATAGAGGGAAGCTTTTGTGCTCGATAAAATGGGCTAAGCCTATGCATAACCCTAGCTCGATCCAGAAATTCAACATCCTCCCGACACATATCCTTCAATCGAAACCATATTAGAGTTTTCGAAAACCACCAAAATAAACCAAAAATGGAAGAAAAATACTATAACAATTTGTTCCTCGATGCATCTCAACAAGTTTAGCGTGGTCTCTGAATTTGAGTGTTCTTTGATAAAATTTTGCTGAACTTATTTGTGTCGTCTTTAGGTCTTAATCGGGATTGTAAATAATTTCTAAAGTATATTAAAAAAAAAGAAACTTGTATGCAATTTATTTATTTATATCTATAGATTTTAGATATACCTGGTATATCTTTTTTAATCATAGCAATAAATGTTTTGAGAATTATTTTTTAAAAAGCTCTCTCTTCTCTCTATAATATCTAGATAGAGGGAGCTTTAACCCCGGCTCCAACTGCCTCACTCCGGCTCCGGCCGCTTCAATCAGGCTTCGGCCTATTCCGACCAGTTGTGGCGCCATCAAACTTTTGTTTCGACATGATTCACTGGTCACTGATGAAGAACATGAAGTTTAAAAACCCCAATCCGAATATCCATCTTCGCAAGTTGATAAAAACCAAAATTAAGATGGGGCTTTCGTTAATTTTCGGTTCTTATCCCCAAATTCATCGTTCTCCATGTCTAATTCGATCATCTAGATCTCTTATCACAATCCTCATTCTCGCAAGAGCCCATGGGTCTTGATCCTTTATGCAATTGACCAATCTGCACCCAAATTCGGGGCTATAGGAAAGGGGCTTCTTTCTCCTCGTTTCTCCCGCCCACAACGCCGGCCCCTACAAGGGCTTGAATTTCGCTCAAAAGAGCTCGAATTAAACCCTGTTAGGGCT
Source organism: Persicaria maculosa (assembly GCA_963922045.1). Taxonomy (NCBI): domain Eukaryota; kingdom Viridiplantae; phylum Streptophyta; class Magnoliopsida; order Caryophyllales; family Polygonaceae; genus Persicaria; species Persicaria maculosa. Next base: position 43,029,867 of record OY998258.1, read on the forward strand.
TGACCTGTCCTTCAAGGTGTGATGTAATGAAGTGATGTGCGACTTTACTTTGGTGCAACTAGGCCTTCCTTCATCTTTGTTGGGGTTCTTACAGTCAGAGTGAGGACTGGCTGTGGTCGAGGTGGTGTACGGGGCGACTCCATGATCGGGAAAGAGCTCGTGGAGGTTCGTCTTCACTATCCATAAGGATTCCTAATGTATCGTCAGCCAACGGTGCTCTTTCAAGACGGTACTTGTTTTCGTCCGTAGTCTAGCTACCCAATGTGATTTAGGACGTCTAGTTTCGTCTTTTGTAAGGCGCGCTTCCACTTGTTATTGCACCTTTTTATGTATTCGGTTATATGTTTTTAACGGTTTTTTTTGTTTGCTGGCTATAGCTTTTTTTTTTGAAGCAAGATAATAATTCGGTTTTCTAAACAAGCCTAGAGAAACCGAGAGACCGAACAAGTCGGTAGATGGACTAACCATCATGTACAACTGAAAGCAAATAACGGAAGCAAATGACATAAAGGAAATTACAGAAGCAAATACATAAATAAAAATACAAGGAACGTACAAGCCATCTTACACTGTGAAAACACAAGCCAAAAGGCGAACGAAACGATCGGCCAAAGGGATAACGCACACAGAAAACTCTGGGGAACTTCAGCGGACACCTCAGATTATGGACTCAAAAGGCCATTAGATGTCGATTGCACATCCACGACGTCATCGAACATGACAAATCAACCACCGCTCACAATAAGCCTACAACACAACAAGAACAGCACAGTACACTAACCCGCAAATTCAACCCCAAACCACACCATTGCTCAATCAAACCCCTAAATACTCGTCTCAACCCTCAAGGACGATAACAAGATCGTGAGCAGGTTACCATAAGGATAAACTCAAATAGAGGCGATAAAAAACGAGACTAGGAAGCAAAAAAGAGCAAAAATGAACAAGAAAGTGGGTGAATGAATGAGCTAAAAAACAACCACCCCATTAAAAATTATTTTCCTCAAAAAAAGAAGCCAGCAGAAGCGGCTACCAACACCAGGTAGCAAAACTTGTAGGAGCAGAACGGCGGCGGGAGGGCGGAGCCTAGTGTGATCCCACGGTGACCGGAACCCTAGGGCGGAGCCAAAGAGGGACCGCAGGAGAACTAGCAAGGCGAGGAGGCAAACGACGGTAGGTGACGGAGGGCCAAAGTAATTGGCTTCGGAAGAAGGGCTCGGTCGGAGTTTACCGCGGCGACGGGCAAGGCGGTGGCGGCAGGAGTGGGAACATAAAGCCTACAAACTGCCGGAGAAGCAGCAGACCGAAGACGATGGGAGGAGGAGGGCCGAGGTGATCGGAGGCGGTTGCGGGCATCGGAGAATGATGAGCCATGTTGCTGCAGGGCAAAGGAAGGGTTGGAGCTAGAGGAGGGCGGCCGCGCCCAAAACCTCTCAAAAGAGAGCGTTTAAGTCTTTTGGATATACTCCGTACTTAGTATTTGCTGGCTATATAGCTTACCTCGTCGACAACGTATTTAAAAAAAAAGGCAATAGATAGATGTTCCCATTTATAACCTAGTTCTCTTCTGATCTTCTCTCCCAAGCAGTCAAGCGGAAGCCAGGAGAGACGGAGGAAACCCTAGTCGTTCTTCCATTCTTGGCTTGTTCGTTCTCTGTAAGTCGTTCTTCTCCCTCTCTCTTTAGATCTCTGTTCTTCTTCTGCTCTTTATTTTCTTCTCGCCCCGCCGATTGCATTCGACGCCATCATCGATCTGGTTCGACGTTTCCGTAACGGAAAACGATTCCAACTTCAGTGCTGCTGAAGGCGCCGAACCTATTTTATTAAGTGCCACTTTGAAGCTCATTGCTTTCTCACCAGCCCCTGATTTGATCAAATTACAACCCTAATCCCCATAAATTGTCTTCCTCTTCTGCTTGATCTTTTCAGTGTGTGATTGAAAAGCTCATGTCTGTATGTTGATTAGGGTTCAAAACATCTAACTGCAACATTTTGAAATTTATTTCAACCAGACGACGAAAATCAGTGATTGTGAGTAGGAGAGAACAAACAGTATCCATCAATTTGGTACTTAATCGTGTATACAAGTGATCTTAGTTTCAAATTATTTTACCTGAGAAACCATATTATGCATAATGTTAGATAGAACTTATGCAGTTAAGCCCATGGATTCAGAGTTTAATGGTCTCTTTGTTTCCTCCCGGCTTTTGTTTTTGTGCAGATCCTTGTTTCGTACTTTCGTGCCTCCAGTAAACTCAAGGATGGGTAGAGATAAGAAGTCTGCTACAATATTCATTAGGCTTGTATCTTCTGCAGGTACGGGATTCTTCTATGTAAAGAAGAAGAATCCCAAGAAAATGACTGAAAAGCTCGAGTTCAGGAAATATGATCCCCGGGTGAATCGCCATGTTCTGTTCACGGAAGCAAAGATGAAATGAGCGGAAAAAAAATGCTTATCCCAAATTGGAGGCCTCTTCAAATTGATCTGTCAACAGGTCTTTCTTTATGCACCTCATTTCCAGTTGCTACAAATGTAGATCGTTTCGAATTTTGACTAGTGGCCATAAATATATGCTTGGTTTTGCTGGACTAACGATTGTCTTAGAATTCTCAGTTTCGAATTCATGCCCTACTTATGTTGTCAGTGTGTATGACTTGTCATAGTTATGCTTTGAATTGGAATTTGTTCAGGAATCTGTATTATGGTTTGCCTCCGGCGTCCTGAATTCCACATGCCTCTGGATCCCAAAAACACCACTGGCAATGTCGAGGCAAGCAGTACAGAACCTTCTGATTGAGCTGATATGTGTTGGGTAATTTCCTGTTTTCTTGCTACAAAGGATAGTGATTAGTGAGATCATCTGCAACAAAGGATGGCGATTAATGATTAAGCTACAAAGCTTGAACAAGTTGCTTAATTTAAAGAGGATGGTTACCACATTAGTCTTCAAGCGCACTGTGAGACCGTGCAGACGCACATCAAAACTGGGCAGGCATTCAAGAGAAGCTGATAAAGGCAGATAATCTCTTGTAAAAATCCGCTGTGAAAAATATGGAGTATTGATCTTCCTAGTTTCTGAATAACAATCTGCTTGTACAGAGCAAAGTTACTGAGAATGGGAAGAATTTCTCCAAGCATGAGTTTCAGTGGTGTGTAGTATAGTTGTCCCAAACCTTTTTTCAAGAGAGGCACACAGAATTCAGTCTTCTTTGCCTTTCATAGATAGTATGACAAAGACGATTCACAGACCAGGATAGATATGTTGGATGATTCGAATCAAAGGCTAAATTTGGAGGGAACCCGTTTTAGTTGAATTAAGTTTTTAGATGTCTTTCTTAAGTTTAATGCATTGAAACTAGGGTATCTTTTTTTTTTTTATATGGGTGTCTAAGGTGTTATGGACGAGTACTCATATGCAAACAGACGAATAATCATGAGAAAACAAATGAATAATTTATGTGTACATGATAAAACATGTGTACACTATATAAGAGATGTGTACACCGAAATCAATCTCTCACTGTGTGTATATATAGTGAGAGATTGGTTCAGGGTTTTAACCAAGTGAATCTTTGATTGGAACCCTAACAATCACGAAGTTTTAACTGACTTACGATTCCGAGACTTCTGCGCCGACATCAGAGATCCGCGGGGGGGCGAATGCGCTAGGGTTTCCGGTGGCAGGCGACGGCGGGGGCTAGACGTAGTTGGCGATGGGCTTGGAAGAGCGGGAAGAAGAAGGAGGAGGTCGGTAGTAGTTGAGATCTTGCTCGGATTGCGCGACTTCTGTTATGTCAAACATTGACCAAATTCAGGAAATTATTGAATAATCTTGTAAAACAATTAATCAAAGGTTTGTTGTATTAGTACAGGATTTGATATTTTGTGTTAAAGGATACAGAATTGGGAATAAAGTGATTCAAATGTATGTGAGGTGTGGGAGCATGGGGAACGCCTGGAAGGTGTTCGATAAAATGTCTTAGAGGTGTTCGATGGAAAAATCTCACTTTGTGTAATGATGATTAGACAAATCACACTTGGATACAATGAGGTATGACAAATTCCATTTAGGTGACATGAGTGTTAAATCAAATGGTTTAGAGGTTTTATACCAAGTGGTTCAGGGTTTTTTTACCAAATGGTTCAAGGTTTTAAACCAAGTGGTTAAAGGTTTTATACCAAGTGGTTAAGGTTTTTATACCAAGTGGTTCAGAGTTTTAAACCAAGTGGTTCAGCACATATAAATAGAAGTGGTTCACGAAGTAAATAGTATTGGTTCGTAAACCATTTTATTTAAAAATAATAATTAAAAATTAAGCATTAAAAGAAAAAATAAAAGAAGAATGAAAACTTCATGAATCACTTCTTTATAACTTCATGAATCACTTCTTGTTAACTTCATGAACTACTTCTTTATAAATTCATAAACCACTTCTTTATAGGTTCATAAACCACTTCCTTATAGCTTCATGAACTACTTTCTTATAGATTCATGTACCACTTCTTTATAGCTTCATAAACCACTTCTTTATAGCTTCATGAACCACTTTCTTTATAGCTTCATGAACCACTTCTTTATAACTTCATGAACCACTTTCTTATAGGTTTATGAACCACCTCTTTATAGGTTCATGAACCACTTCTTTATAGCTTCATCGACCAATTTGACCAAACAATTAGAATTCCCGTTGAACTTACCAATTTGTGTTTTTACTTCTACACTAGGAGAAAGCAATGTTGAAGCAACAAACCCAGGTGGTGATTCATGAAAATTAATACAATCTTCAGGTGAGATGTGTCCATCCAGCACGAGCGTCCGAAGGAGTTTAACGACAAAGCTGTGGAACTTCAACATCTTAAACAAATCATCTCTCAGTATCAACACTGGCTCAGGCCACTAGGTGAGTAACATAGACTCATTGCTTGTGCTATTGTACATACCACTGCTTCAAACATAAATCACCACCTGAAGATGTTCTACTGTTTCACTAAACGAATCACAAACCCACAACCCATAGGGACGTAGATATGCTATTTCAACATGCGTTCTTTAGTGGGTAAGCCATATCTGGTAATTTTCCATAAGAACATTCTTACCTTATGAGGAACATTTAATTTTCAAATCCATTCGCACCCAAAATCAATGGCTGATGCTCCATTAGGAACCAATAAGACAACCGATTTTGTCGAGAACCACCCATTTGTATTGAGCCCCCAATTAATAAAGGCGTTTCAAGAAAGAATGAACAGGTAAGATTGTTTGTTGTATTTCTTGGATAACTTGTTGAGGTAAAATGCTCGATAGTTCAGACTGTAATTTGTTTTGTAAACTCAGATGCTGGCTAGAGCACATGCAATATTAGTAAACAAAAGGAAAAGAACACAGCAAGATTATTTACGCGGTTCGAGTGTAAACTCTACATCCACGGAGTCTCAAGAAGGAGAGACTCATGCCCAAATCCACTAGTTCTTTTTAGCGATTACAGATAAGGTTGCATGTACAAACTCTATAATACAGATTGAAGCATAACAAGCAGATACAAGGTTCATGCAAGAGAAAGAAACGATCTAGAAGGAAAGAAACGAAGAACTCCTTCAGACCTGGCAGTTGGAAGCCAGATCTATTGCCGAGAATCACTAGAAGAGCAAGGAACACGGAGCCTTGGTCTTCCTCGTCGTCTTCAACCTCAGATGTAGTGTCCTGGATGGAGGATACGCTCTAGATCGGAGAACTTCATCATTGATCGTCGTCGAAGAGCCTTCACAGAGAAATCCTAGCTTGCACCGATGGAACTCCTCTCTCCCTCTCTCTCTCTCTGGCTTGCCTCGAGCTCCAAACTGATGAAATGAGCAAACCCTAGAGGGCTTATGCTTATATAGACGAGCTCATAACTGAAACGTTGTGTTTCATCAAAGCAGCTCTCTCCAGTAAGAGCTCATTAGAGCTGGGACGAGCTTGTGGGCTTAAAAGGCCCAAAAGACAGAAACATACAAATATAACATAATACGAAGAATAAAATGCAACATATATATGTATATGATGTTATGCATAAGTTTAGCCCAAGTATTGATAAGTGTAACATGTAGGCATATATAGGATATATTATATACCGGTATATGACCCGGAACCTAAAGTTTTCGAATTAATACTTCAAGTCTATAATATACTCTATATTTCCCTTACTATGTTTCCTTATATTTACTTAGTCTATTTACCAAAGTTACTATATGCCATCCATTATCTATAGCAGGATAGTGTCGAGATTAAGAATGGACTTTACAATTTGCCCTCTTAATCTGAATACTCATCCCTAGTAATCAAAACATAGTGGATTGTAATCGGTCCTGAGTGAACATCTTGCCCGTCATCGACTCAATACTACATGTGTTACGGAGGAGGTTCTTCGATGTGAAGAAAATCCATGCAGAAGCAAAAATTGTTAGAAGGTACAACTTTAGTACCAAAGTCAGCTAGATCCTCTATCCTATTGAGGATGAAATGGAACCTAACATCTATATGCTTGGTTCTCTCGTGGTACATAGGATCCTTACAGATGTATAAAGCACTCTGACTGTCAGTGAAGATAATGGGCTTAAAGCTTTTCCTAAGTATCTCTCCAAGAATACCCTTTAACCAGATGGCTTCTTTTGTTGCCTCAGTGGCAGCCAAATACTTAGCCTTTGTTGAGGATAACACTACAACTTTTTGTTGTTGCGATTTCCAGGAGATACAGTTCCCATCCCATGTGAAGTAATAAGTTGTGGTGGACTTCCTATGGTCCTTGTTACTAGCAAAGTCGGCATCTACATAGCCATAAATCTGATCAGAGAAAGTGTAGGTTGTAAGCTAGATACAGGTTTCTAGTTCCAGAGATGTATCTAAGGAGATATTTCATAGCATTCCAGTGATCTATTCTGGGATTAGACATAAACCTGCTAAGGACACTTGTGGAGAAAGCAAGATCGGGACGGGTGCAGAGCATGGCATACATCACTGATCCTATGGCTACGTCATAAGGAATCTTAGCCATTAGCTGGATATCAGAAGACTTAGTGGGGCAGCCTTTCTTTGTAAGCTCAAGGTGCCCTCCTAAGGGTATGGTTGTAGGCTTGGAGTTGGTCATGTTGAACCTTTCTAAGACCTTAAGGACATAATCATCTTGAGATAGCCAAATGGCTTTCTTAGGGCGATCCCTAATGATATTGACGCCTAAGATTTTCTTAGCAAAGCCTAGGTCCTTCATGTCAAAATATTTTTATAGATCAGTCTTTACCCCACTAATTAAAGCGAGGAAACTACGGATTAGAAGTATGTCATCAACATATAAAAGGACATAGATTGCATTCTTAGTGGCAGGACGAATGTAATAAGGACAATTATCATAACTGCTTCTACGAAAACCTATACCTTTGATTACCTTATCAAACTTAAGGGTCCACTGCCTAGGGGATTGTTTAAGACCATAGATGGATTTCTTGAGGAGACAAACATGGTTGGGTTTGGTTTTATTTATAAAACCCTTAGGTTGACGTGTGTATATAGTCTAATCTAAGTCCCCGTGGAGGAAAGCAGTCTTAACGTCCATCTGCTCTAATTCCCAATCATACACAACAACCATGGACAGAAGGAGACGCATGGTTTTATACTTAACTACGGGTGCGAATATATCGTTATAGTTTAGACCTTCCCTTTGTGTGAAACCCTTAGCTACTAAGCGAGCTTTGAACCTAGGAGGGTCTTTAGGGCTTAAACCTTCTTTTAACTTGAAGATCCACGTAGAGTCTATGAGTCTAGTCTTAGGAGGTCTAGGAACTAAAACCCAAGTGCGATTATGGTTCATGGAGGCCATCTCATCTTTCATAGCCTTCCACCATTCAGAAGCATGAGAATTGGAATCAACAGACTCAAATGAACTAGGGGTTGTGGGGTGCCTAACTATGTCAGCAGTAAGAAAGGCATACTCAACAATATAGTTAGCATACTTCCTATTGGGAATACTAACCCTAGGCTCCCTATCCCTAGTCAACTGCCAATCATCCAAATAAATATCATGCAAATAAGAAGAAGGGAGGGAAGAGAAACCAAAGGAGTTAGTTAGCAGGCCATTTACATCACGAGAAAAGGAGGGAGATGCGTGTAAAGAATCAAAAAGTAAAGGCTCTGGTTCTGGTGGATCCCCGTCTTCTTGTCCATTTCCATCTTCTGCTTGTGATGACTGTGGTGTTGTTTCTTCAATATCCATATCCTCTGCAGTGGGTTCTCTTTCTTCTTCTTGTCCCCTTGTAATGTGGAGGGAATGGGAGTTGAAGGTGGTAGAACAATGTCAAACTATAGGCCTGCTACTTCATCCTCATTAGCTAAGTCATCACTGAAAGTCCTCTTGTTCTGTTGTTCAGTACCTGTGGCTTGGGAGGTGGTGGTTAGTGCACTTTTAAAGGGGAAATCATGTTCATTAAACATGACACTTCTAGCAACTATAACTTTGTATCCCCCAGTCTGCATAAGCAGCACTCTATAGCCTTTAACCCCTTCAAGGTAACCCAACAAGATCCCCTTTTTGGCTCTAGGTTCTAATTTTCCCTAGGAAACATATGCATACACAGAGCATCCAAAAGGCTTCAAGTAAGTCAGGTTAGGGGGTTTCTTAGTCCACGTCTCCCGAGGTGTCTTAACATTTATGACATTGAAGGGGGGTCTATGGATGAGGTATGCAGCTGTGTGAACAACTTCACCCCACAAACTTGGTTTTAGGCCAGCACTAAACAACATACACCTAGTCTTTTCCAATAGAGTTCTGTTCATACGCTTTACTGTGCCATTTTGTTGTGGTGTGCCCGGGACAGTCAGATGCCTTTTAATCCCATTTGTTTGACAAAAGGAATCAAAATCAATATTACAAAACTCAAGGCCATTATAAGTTTTTAGGCATTTCAATTTAAAATCAGATTGAGTTTCAGTCATGTTCTTCCAGGTTTTAAATGCATCAAAAGCATGGTTCTTAGACTTAAGCAAGGTGATCCAAACTTTCATAGAATAACGATCAATAAAGCTTATAAAATACTTCATGCCACTAAAAGTATCAAATTGGGCAGGGCCCCACAGATCAGAATGCATGTATTCAAGAAGAGTAGAAGCCACATAAGTTAATCTGGGAAAATTAAGTCTAGCAGATTTGCCAACAATTCTCAAAAAAATCAATATTTGCAGGTTTCTTAGGCAAAAGACCATGTTTATGTAGATGCAGCATGCTAGTGTTACCAATATGACCTAATCTTTCATGCCAGATCTTAGTATCAGATAAGCTCATGACATCTGAATGCACATAATTAATCTCAGCAGGTGAAGCATGAATATGAAGCAAACCTTTAACTCTTTTTGCTTTCATAATAGCCTTACCATTGCAATATACAGTTCTAATTCCATCTTTAGACTCAACATTGCAGCCAAGTAATTCAAGAGAAGATTCAGACATCAAGTTCCTTCTAAACTTAGGCACATATTTCACATTAGTAAAGACTCTTACCACACCATCATGCATAAGGGAACATATCCCTCACCCTTTATCTCTAAAGAAGTATCATCTCCTAACATGACACCACCAGAAATGTTTTCATTTAAGGTCCTAAACATGTTTTTATTAGAAGAAGCATGCATGGTACATCTAGAATCAAGAATCCATGTATCGGATAAAGCAGATTCAGCACACATAAACAATTCAGCAGGATAGTTATGCATAGATTTAAGCACAACAGCAAACAATTCAGTTTTAATTTGCTTAGCCAATTGTTCAGCCCTTTTTTTTTCCTGTCGTCCTTAACCTAGTGTCCAACATTACCACAGTAGTTACACTTAGAATTAGGATCAGATTTATCTAACTTACCAGGTTTAGGATTATCCTTCTTGTCCATTTTATTTTTCTTAGCCTTTTTACCTTTCTTTTCAAACTTGTTTTGCTGGGTAAACATAACTTCATATTTATCTTGTTTATCAATTTTGGTAGAGAGACCCTTAATCTTGAAAACCTTTATAATCTCGTTTTTCTCAATTAGAGCCTCAATGATTTTATCTTTAGATAACTCATTCCTACTGAACTGGATAATATCTTTGAAGTTCTCAAATTTGTCAAGTAAAGAGTTAAGCAAGAGGATAGCCTGATGAGTGTCTTTGATTTCATCTTTACATCGTTCTAGTTCTTGGGTCATTTTAAGGAACTTGTCAAGGTTGTCATCTAAAGTCAGATTCACATCCATTTTAAAAGTAAATAACCGGCACAACAAGGAAATTCTTGAGGGCAAAGATTTAGTAAGAAATAGCTCCTCCAGAGCGGACCAGAGAAGATAAACGGAAGAGAATTTTACCACCTGACGGGCTATGCCCTCAATTAACCTTAGCATGATTTCAGAGTGAGCTTTGAGGTCAAGCTCAAGATCAACTTCAGTAGGTTGAGCTCCCTCCAGATGCTTTGCCTTCTCTTCTGGTGTGAGACCAGATCCACCTTCAGGTTCATCAATCTTGATGCCTGGGTAGAGTTTCTTTGTGAGAGCCTTAGGGTACTTTATTGGATGAGTGATGGCCTTCCAGCAACCCTCCTTGATCAAGATAGCTCTCATCTTGACTTGCCCCATGGAAAAGTAGATGACTCCATCGAAGGGTTTGATCTTCAAGGAGTTATTCATCTTTTGGCGCCTGTAAGAACAACAAAAGATGTTAGCATGTACTAAGTAGCAGCGAAAATGACAAGATATGAGAAGTAGCCCACAAGATCCTAGAAACCGAAACTCTAGAACCTAAGAGACAACCCGTGATACATCAGACAAGGGAAGAATGGCACCAAGCGATGATGCTCTATCTAGGTCCACCCATAGCCCTACCCCCGAATCTTGTCCCTGAAGCCAAGAATGACTCAGGGGTTTTGAATCGCGACACTCAAGCTCTAATATCACAGAGCAGGCTCTGATACCACAATGGAAACTCAGATGCCGGCTAGAGCGCAAACAATATCAGTAAACGAAAGCAAAAGAACGCAAAAAGATTTTTTACGCGGTTCGAGTGTAAACTCTACATCCACGGAGTCTCATGAAAGAGAGACTCGGGCTCGAATCCACTTGTTCTTTTTAGCGATTACAAATAAGGTTGCATGTACAAACTCTAGAATACAGATCGAAGCATAACATAGATACAAGGTTCATGTAAGAGAAAGAAATGATCTAGAAGGAAAGAAACAAAGAACTCCCTCAGATCTGGCAGTTGGAAGCCAGATCTATCGCCGGGAATCACTGGAAGAACAAGGAACACAGAGCCTTGGTCTTCCTCGTCGTCTTCAACCTCAGATCTAGAGTCCTGGATGGAGGATACGCTCTAGATCGGAGAACTTCGTCGTTGATCGTCGTCGGAGAGCCTTCGCAGAGAAACCGTAGCTTGCGCCGATAGAACTCCTCTCTCTCTCTCTCTCTCTCTCTCTCTCTGGCTTACTTCGAGCTCCAAAATGATGAAGTGAGCAAACTCTAGAGGGCTTATGCTTATATAGACGAGCTCATAACTGAAACGCTGCGTATCATCAAAGCAGCTCTCTCCAGTAAGAGCTCATGAGAGCTGGGCCGAGCTTGTGGGCTTAAAAGGCCCAAAAGACCGAAACATACAAATATAACATAATTTCAAGAATAAAATGCAACATATGTACGTATGTATATGACGTTATGCATAAGTTTAGCCTAAGTATTATTAAGTGTAACATGTAGGCATATATAGGATATACTAGTGTAGCTCCCGTCCCGTGCACGGAGAATACATTAATAATATTGTAAATAATCTAGATAGATTCTAATAAATAAAAAATAATAATCTAATTATAATTAATTTTTGCCACCAAAAAAAATATATATAGGTATAAATAAAATTAGTTCGACATATTATATATAAATAATTTTTTTCTAATATATCGTTAATTAAATCTCGTGTAATATAATAGGTAGTTGATTTTTAAAAATATTTTAATATTCGTTTTTTTATTTAATATGTAATACATGTTTATTACGTTAGTTTACTAAAATATCTATGCATGAATAGATTGTGGCCACATAATTTTAATAATTTATTTTGGCCTCAAAAAATAATAGATATAAATAAAATAACAAAGATTAAATAATTAATTTTGATATAAATAATTCTCTCCAACAAAACATAATCTAGATATAAATAAAATAGAACCTATCAAATACTACATATTTATCTATTAATATTTTTGGTAAGTATGATTATGAAATATTTTTTATTTATGTTTTTGTCAACTAACTAAAAGATATATAGATAGATTGTGACTTATATAACTTTCTATAAACTATGACATCATATTATTTTATTAAATTTTCCCCTCGGATCAACCACAACGCGCCACATCGGAGTTTTTTTTTTCTCCAGGATTAACCACAATGCGCCACATAAGATGCTATGCATTGGTTTTAGTATATGTATATAGATAGACTAGTGTAAGCCCCGTCCCGTGTACGGAGAATACATTAATACAATATTATAAATAATTTAGATAGTTTTCAATAAATAAATAAATAATAATCTAAATATAAATGATTTTTCCACCAAAAAATAATATAAATATAAATAAAATTAGTTCGACGGATTATTAAAAATCTAAATATCTTTTATTTAGATTATCTTAAAATATAAATAAAATTCTCATTTTTAAGGTAATTTTTTTTTCTAACCTACCATTAATTGAATTTCATGTAATTTAATAGATAACTATTTTTAAAAAGATTTTAATATTGTTTTTTTTATTAAATATATAGTATAGATTTATTACATTAGTTTACTAAAATATCTATCCACAAATTAATTTTTTTCCACCAAAAAATAATCTATATATAAATAAAATAGCACTTATCAAATACTACATATTTATCTATTAATATTTTGGTAAGTATGACTATGAAGTATTTTTTATTTATATTTATGTCAATTAACTAAAATATAAATATATACTATATATATATAAATAGATTGTGGCTTATATAACTTTCTATAAACTATGATAGCATATTATTTTATTAAATTTTTTTCCTAGAATCAACTACAACGTGCCACGTATGCAGATGCACTCACACGCCGCCACGTAGGCAACAATGCATCGGTTTTAGTATATGTATATAGATAGATTATATATGAGTATATGACCCGAAACCCAAAGTTTTCGGATTAATACTTCAAGTCTATAATATACTCTATATTTTCCTTACTATGTTTCCTTATCTTTACTTAGTCTATATACCAAAGTTAGTATATGTCATCCATTATCTATAGCGGGATAGTGTAGAGATTAAGAATGCACTTTACATGTTTGTATCCCAACTCTTGGTAAGAAGGATGTAATGACTAACCTTAGTGTTCAGGTGGAGATATCTCATCGTCAAAAATAAAAGAAAGCAGATGGGTATTAACTACCCAGCTATCAAACCAAAACTTGATCGTACACCCGTCATAGATACTCCACTGGAGACCATAGGTGAACAAATGTTTGATATACATTAACTTAGCCCACTGCCAAGAAGAGGATTTTCCCCTATAATATTCCATTCCATGAGAGGGGATGTTTTTAGATATTTTTCGATAACAACCCGAACTCACACATAAGTAGGCTCTGCCAGAATCTTCCAAAGAAGTTTCATCTACAAAGTAGTACTTATAGTTTCTGCCTTATAGATACCCAAACACCATGTCTGAATATATATACAGGGGCGGCCCCAGAGACGAGCGCGCGTAGGCGGCCGTCCCACCTTTCGACCCACGAGCCCCCGGAGTTTAGAGAAAAAAATAGTTTATTTATATATATGGTATTTTTTGTAATAAGTAAACTTAGAATAAATATTAAATCAATTAATCCACTTAGCTCACTTGGTAAATGGGAAGGAGAAGAAATCAAATGATACTTAAAAAAGGCTTGGGTTCGATTCTCCACTGCTTCCCTTTTATTTCTTGTTTGAACTTTTTATCCCACTTAAACAAATCACCTGCTTTTGTTATCCTTTTCTTTCTTCTTTTGTTATACTTTTCTTTATTTCAATTTTTTTTTCTTAGCTTCATTTTGTCTTTCGTAAATAATTTCCTTTTCTTTCTTCTTTTGTTATACTTTTCTTTATTTCAATTTTTTTTTCTTAGCTTCATTTTGTCTTTCGTAAATAATTACAGTGAATTTAGACATATTACCTCTTTTATCTTATTAATTATGACGATGGTAAATAATTTATTTATATTAAATATAATTAATTATATCTTTTTATTTAGCATATCTTGGATGTTTTAGTTTTTCCTAAAAGACTCAATTATAGGATGATGACATTTCAAATTATTTTTCTCAATTTTAGTAATATAAGATTTCATAAATATTTTATACTTTTAAAAAAATAAAACATTCAAAATTTCAACATCCTATTAAACAAATTAAATTTACATAAAATTAATTAGAACCCATAAAATAGGCGAATTAAAAAAATTATAATGAAAAGAGACATATAATTCATTGAAACCTTTGTAGAAAAAAATCATTCATATTGTATAATGATCTCTAATATTTCATATGACGTAAATATAAACTTTTTACTGTAAAAAATCTCTACAATGAACTTTATAGCCGGAAATATTTTAAAGTCATGAGAATTAATTTAGTATTGTAAGATTTCGAATACCCTTACATATATAATAATATTAATTTGTATAAGAATTCAAGTGCTATTTTATACATAATATGTAAAATATCGAGTATAAATAGATATTTGGATCCTATTTGACCATAAATAATAAATGTATATAAATAAATATACACATGTTGATGTTAAGTTGGTAAAAGTTGAGGTGCTTGAATTGGAGAGAAAAAGAAAAAGAAAAAGCGAATTAAAGAAAAAAAATCTCAACCGTCCATTCTCCAACATAAATTCCAGATCGTGGGACAAACTCGAAACCCTCTTTCGCCGTCTCTCTCTCTCTCTCCCAGACTCCCACCACAAACGCATCTCGCAAGTAAGATCGCTCAGCTACGAATCTCTCTTATTGCACTCTTCCATGGCGGATCTCTAACCTAATCGATTTCCGTCCGTTGTCTTTGGTGTGAATTTCTGTTTTTGTTCGCAGAGCGGGAAGGAGAACCATGTTTGGGAGACCGCCGAAGAAGAGCGACAACACCAAGTACTATGAGACCCTCGGCGTCTCGAAGAACGCTTCCCAGGATGATCTCAAGAAGGCCTATAGGAAAGCTGCTATTAAGAATCATCCCGATAAGGGCGGTGATCCTGAAAAGGTCCGCTCTTTCTTTACTGCGATTTGATTTTTAGGGTTTGGTAATTTGTTGTGGTAATTCGTGTGTTCAATTGGCGGGATTCATACCTTAGGTTTGATTAATTGACCGATCTAGTCATGTGTATGTGAATTATGATTTTGATCCATAGCTAAGCATAATTGCGTTGAAATCATAACTGTGATTTTACATACGAAAGCTGATTGTACGAAATTGAGGTAGATAGTTGAAAGAACATGTGTTGCATACGGAAGCTGATTGTACGAAATTGAGTTAGATAGTTGCGCACTGCTGTTGAAAATAAAGTAATGTTTTGACCTTGGGATGGATGTGAGTATGAGTGTAGCATTGCTTGTTACATCCGTGTGTTTGAAATTGGATCTGTATATGTTTATCAAGCTATAAGACATGGTGTGTAAAATCGAATCTTTATTTATATGTTATTTTAAGTTGATGTGCTTTTACTTGTAGTTCAAAGAATTGGCACATGCATATGATGTTTTGAGCGATCCAGAGAAGCGTGAGATATATGATCAATACGGTGAGGATGCCCTTAAGGAAGGGATGGGAGGAGGTGGAGGTGGACATGATCCATTCGACATATTCCAATCGTTCTTTGGTGGTGGAAGTCCATTTGGTGGTGAGTTTGCTGTAATTGTTATTTGGTGTGCCATTGCTGATTTGGGGAGTAGTTCTGTTTCAGTGCAGCGGTTATGATATTGACACCCATTTTGTACTATTTTTCCTGCAGGTGGTGGTGGTGGTAGTAGCAGAGGCAGAAGGCAGAGAAGGGGAGAGGATGTTGTTCATCCTCTTAAGGTCTCTCTGGATGATCTCTACAATGGGACGAGTAAGAAGCTATCCCTCTCCCGTAATGTGCTTTGCTCAAAATGCAAGGGGTGAGCTTTTTCGACTACTTGAACTTTTTTTTTTTGCATTGTTCTTGTTATTTGGGTTAAATATGTTGGACTTTATTGCAGCAAGGGGTCAAAATCGGGGGCCTCAATGAAATGTTCTGGCTGCCAAGGTTCTGGGATGAAAATTTCTATCAGGCAGTTGGGTCCTTCCATGATTCAACAGATGCAGCATGCCTGCAATGAGTGCAAAGGTACTGGTGAGACCATCAGTGATAAAGATCGTTGTCCTCAATGTAAGGGTGATAAGGTTGCGCAAGAGAAGAAAGTTCTGGAGGTGGTTGTTGAGAAAGGAATGCAAAATGGACAGAAGATCACATTCCCTGGAGCAGCAGATGAGGCGGTATAGTTTTCCCATATTGAAACAAGATTTTAAAAACCACAAGATCAGTAATTTCATATAAATTCGCATGTAATCCATTTAGCTTATATTTTCTGTTGACCTACCTTCTTTTCATTTCTTAATGCAGCCTGACACAGTTACCGGTGATATAGTGTTCGTACTACAACAAAAGGAACACCCTAAGTTCAAACGAAAGGGCGATGACTTATTCTATGAGCACACTTTGACTCTGACAGAGGCACTTTGTGGTTTCCAATTTGTGTTGACCCACTTGGATAATAGACCCCTACTCATCAAGTCTCAGCCCGGAGAAGTCATTAAGCCAGGTACCTTTTCTATACCTTCGGCTGCAGTGTCATAAACTGATTTAGATGGGCGTGCTTGCAAATTTGATTTGGATAATAGTGAACGTTTTTGCACAAATGTTGCTTTAAGAACTCAAAAATTATATCAAGGTTCTCAAATTTTGTGGTTTTTGTATATTGATTTTTATCCCAAAACCTGAAAATTATCCTTTGTTGGGCTTTTATATAGATCAATTCAAGGGAATAAATGATGAAGGAATGCCCATGTATCAAAGACCCTTCATGAAGGGCAAGTTATACATCCACTTCACAGTTGAGTTCCCCGACTCATTGTCATTGGACCAGTGCAAATCACTGGAGGCAGTTCTGCCGCCCAGGACCTCAACCCAACTAACTGACATGGAATTGGACGAGTGTGAAGAGACCACTCTACAAGACGTTAATATTGAAGAAGAGATGCGTAGGAAGCAGGCACAAGCCCAACAGGAGGCATACGATGAAGACGACGACATGCACGGAGGTGCTCAAAGAGTCCAGTGTGCTCAGCAGTGATATTCCCTCACATCCATCCATGGTGAGATAATTTACAGGCGAACTACAGGACACGACTAAGATGCCGATAATCACCGTGTGGAAAATAAGATGTTTGAATTACATCTATGCAGGATCATAGAGGATTGTTACTAGTGTTTACAAGACATTTGTGTTATTAGCTGGGTGAACTTTCATCTGCTTGAAAACCTATCAGCATATTGTTTGTTTGAACAGATTTTAATTGCATTCAATTATGATTATTAATTGTTCAAGACATGAAATTTTCAGCTTTTTTTTTTGGTTCAGTTGAAGCTCATTCAAGTTGGTGGTTTGGCGTGTTGATTCATTCATTGGTATGGCATTTTTCAACAAAGGCCAGGGTCATTTTGTAAATGTTAATCTTTCTATCCATCCTAAGGGCATACAATAACAATCAAAATTGCTAAAATTTTTAATCTAAAATAGATTAGAATATAAGAATAATTTGGTTCACCATGAAGGAAAGGGTTACCAAACGATTATTTTTTAACAGTTAAATTTTTAGGAGATTTATAAAACAATCATAGAGGAATAACGATTACGGTCTGGATGGTCATGCAAACGAACCCATAGGACGAAGAAGGATGAGTTGAGTTGTTTTTGCTAGTTTTCTGTTTTTCCGACAGTGAGACGCTAAATGATCTCTCAATTTTTTCCATGTTCTCCGAAACTTCATCGATTTTCATGTGACATACCCGATTTAATTTCTTCTGCCGTTGTTTCAGTCTCTCGATTTATTAGATAAAGACAAAAAGTAAAAATAGAAGAGAAAATCCAAACCCATCTTCTTCAATTGCAACTTCTAAACACTTGGAATCTCAACTTGTTTCTTTTTTAATGGACTAAATGTCAAATTGTCTTAAGCAACTTGTGGTAAGGGTCATATAGCCTCCATTAAAAATGACATAAGCCTTTGACAACTAAATGACACCCAATAAACTTGAAGTCAGCTTCAACCCATTCAAAACCCCCCCAAATCCATCCCCCTTGCAAACCTCCTGGAGATCATCCCCAAAATCTTCAAACATCTAAATCTTGACATCCAAATCACCTTTTCTCCCCGAAAATCGGCCCCCGAAAATGAGCAATGCAACACAATCTATGAACCCAGAAGACATCCAGTCTAGCAATGACGGCCACTATGGAATCATCCTCTACATAGCCTTCCTCATCATCCTCGTCATCATATCCATCATCTCCATCATATGGAACCGAATGCACTTAGGTGCTCGCCTAGGCTGGTCATGGTGCGGAGGAGAAGGCAACCATGATTATGATCAGGATGGCTATATATCCTCCGATATCGAACAAGATTCAATCACTACAAGGGAGAATGGGGTAAATGAGGCCACCTTAAATGAGTACTACCCGAAGTTCCTTTGTTCAGAGGCTCACAAGGTTGTCTATGGCAATAAGATGGGTGTTTCGACAACCTCTTTGTGTTGCTCCATTTGCTTGGGGGAGTACAAAGATACCGAAATGCTAAGACTTTTGCCTGGATGTGGCCACTTGTTCCATCAAAAGTGCATTGACCCTTGGCTTACGGCGCATTCTACTTGCCCGGTTTGTAGGAGCTATTCAGTTCCAAATACTCCTCATCTGGCAAGCTCGCCAGGGAGCTGACTTCTGGCATTGGCTCTGATACCATATGTTATCAAACCAATTCCTGCTCAAGGCTTCGGGTGTGTAAGATTCGTGATATAGTTAGTTTGCATCCTTCATGCTTATATTGCGCGAGTGCAAATCCTTTGTTGTGGATCATCGTCCACTCAATGGATTTGATCAAGAAGAGTTCACACATTTTTGTTTGTATATGTAGGACAAAGTGTACAGTTTCAAGGGTTTATTGGACATGGACATAGGAGTTCTTTGTTGTTTAGATTCTTGCTTTTGTTCCTTCTTCCAATGATTTTAAATGAACTTCCTCAATTAAGTTTTGTTTCAAGTTCAAGTGATCATTATGGTAGTTACATAACCTACACATATATGGCTTATTTATTGCAATTCAGTCACACCCTTTAAACAAACCAAGTGTTGTTTGCACCATGTTTGTTACATTGCTTTACAATAATTAGAGTTAAAAAGTATATCTTATAGTTCATAACTAGGGAAGGCAAATAGGTAAGATACACATCAAACATCAGCACATATATATTTTATGCTTGTATAACACAATTTTCCAATGGGCAAATTGTTTAGTACCGCGGATTGATCATCGAGCAAAACTAAGTGGTCCGAAGGAGTTGACGAATAGTTCTCTATAAGAGAGGAATCCTGAAAACAAACTTTAAAGAATAAGAAGCTAAGAATCATTACAAAACATCTTTCCTCCAAAATCCCAATTGTCAACCTTCAAAAGATCAATGGTGAGGGCTAATGTAAGCTCAAGTACGTAGCAATGGCTCTGAGGACATGGACTACACTAGTTCATATCCGGCTCACTATGTAGTGTCGGTCTTCGTCTGTGTTGGCTTGATCGTGCTAGCGGTGACCTTCATTTTGATCATCTGCAGGCATATTCAGCACCATAGAAGCCGAGTCAGGGGGCCTATAACGACAAGTGTGGTTTTCGTACACCCGGGGCTAGATGAGGCCGCTCTTAGTAGGCTCCCTAAGCTGCCTTACTCTCAAGCAAAGGTAAATCTTAAGGGAGATAACAAGATTTCTTCTTCGAGTTCGTTTTATTCGTGTTCCATTTGCTTAGTAGACTACAAGGAGAGTGACTTGCTAAGGCTGTTGCCTGATTGTGGGCATGTGTTTCACTCCAAGTGTGTGGATCCATGGATTCGGTCGCACCCGACTTGTCCGATTTGTCGGAACATCCCTCTTGGTACTCAATTGGCAACAATATATCAGTCTCTTGATCAAGAAACAAGTGTTTAGGATTGGATTCAACAGAAGCTATTTGTACATGTTTTTGTAGGTGTAGATTGTTTGTAAATTGGTTGTGTGCTTGTTTCCCAAGTCCATTGCTTGATGTCTCAATGCCACGTGTCAGTTCATTCGTCGTCTTTCGCGAAAAATCCTCCTTTTCCCTTTCTACCCTTTTTTTTTTTTTAATTTTCAAAACTACACAAGAGTTATACTGTACTTCTTCGAAAAGCCCAACCTAAATCATCTTTACGGATAATCACTTGAAATCCCTAAAAATAAGCCAAGAAGTCTATTGTATGATTACATTTATCTTAACATCATTCCTTTACTATCTTTTTTAACAGCTCAATGTAAAACCATTTAAATAAACTAGATCAAAACTAGAGATGCAGGACCCTGGAAACCTTATAAATTTAAAATTAGGATTAAAAGCATATGAAATTGTAACTTGAAACTACTTGGATTTTAAATAACCTGAACAAATAAACTAACTCAAACCTAACCTAATCTAGTAGCATGTATAAGTATTATTAAGTAACCATGAGTGGTTGGCATTGAAAAGGGAAAAATCTGTGGTAAGGAATACAATTGGTAGTGGTTGACGGTGCATTTGATCTAATTGTCAGCAATAAACTATCTTCTACGTCTGAGCCAGCTCCCTTGGCAAGCTCGCCAGAAAGCTGACTTTTGGCATTGACTCTGATACCATGTTATCAACCGATTCTTGCTTTAGGCCAATCATATTCATGATATAGTTAGTTTGCTTCATTCATGCTACATTGTGCAAAACTGAATACATATCACTGCGCGAGTGCAAATCCTTTGTTTTGGATGTTATTGTTCATACACATTTTTGTTTGTATATGTAGGACAAAGTGTACAATTTCAAGGGTAGTTTATTGGACATGGACATATATATAGGAGTTCTTTGTTGTGTAGCTTCTTGTTTTAATTTTGTTCTCCCTTTCAATGATTTTTAATAAAATTTAATTATTAGGATGGTTGAGCTTATTTATGCATAGATTATAGTCTGAAACTTGCTAAATTAATCAAGTTGCTGATAACATACCTTTGCTTCAAGTTGAAGTGATCTTTAAAGTAGTTTTGGTAGTTTATTGCATTTTAAATAGAAAACTTTTTATCCACAGCAAGTAAATTGAAACCCTAGCCGCAAATACATAGTTAAACCTGTGTCTCTCTCAATTCAACATTGAAAAAAAATGGCCTGTCATGAACTTCAGGATCTCATTCCTAAAAATATCTATCCAAATTTCTTTTTTTAATCCTCAATAAAATAAAATAAAATGTCAAAGTCAAATTGTTACAGCTTTGATGTGTTGTAAATTTGCACCCTATTTCTCCCATTCCCTTGCTATAATCAGTTAAATACATCTTATAGTTCACAACTAGGGAAGGTCATTAGGTAAGATACTCATCAGTCATCAAACATCAGCAATTCATCATTTTTGTGCTTGTTTATATCTATATATAAACCAACCAAGTTTTATGTGTAGCATCGATTTCCAATGGGCAAATTGTTTAGTACTCAAATCGCCGAAACCCATGCTAGTCACTATGGAATACGGATTGTTGCTCGCGCAAAACCAAGTGATCAGAAGAAGCTAGCTAGACGACGAGTGGTTCTCTACATAAGACAACAATCAATCCTGAAAACAAACTTAAAAAAATAACCAAGTGATTGGCAGTTTGCTACCCTAGATAGCAGCTCAAGTTGTGCACCTGAAATGGCCTCCCCCAATCCACCCTTCCCCACTTGCCCCTTTCGGTATCATCTTCGAATCACTACAAGTTCAATTGACCAATCTTTGAAAGATCAATGGCCATATGGCTAACAATATGAGCTCAGCTAGCAATGACTCTCAGCCTCAGGTGTCGAAATACACAACAAGTTCATATTCATACCCGGCTCACTATGTAACGTCGGTCTTCATCAGTGTGTTCGTGATCATGCTAGGGATCGCCTTCATTTCGTACATCTGCAGGCGCATTCAGCTCCTCAGGGAGCCTATAACGTCGACAAGTGGTGTACGGGATTCGGTGTTGAGACACCCGGGGCTAAATGAGGCCGCTCTTAGTAGGCTCCCTAAGCTGCCTTACTCTCAAGCAAAGATGCATCTCAAGGGAGATAACAAGATCTCTTGTTCGGCATCGTTTGATTCGTGTTCCATTTGCTTAGGAGACTACAAGGAGAGTGACTTGCTTAGGCTGTTGCCTGATTGTGGGCATGTGTTTCACTCCAAGTGTGTGGATCCATGGATTCGGATGCACCCGACTTGTCCGATTTGTCGGAACTTCCCTCTTGCCCTCAATTGGCAACAATATATCAGTCTCTTGATCAAGAAACAAGTGTTGCAATTGTTTAGGATTGGATTGAACAGAAACTAGCTAGCTATATTTGTACATGTTATTTTTGTAGGTGTAGATTGTTTTGTAAATTGGTTGTGTGAGCTTGTTTCTTAATTCCATTTCTTGCCCCTTTTTTTTTCAATCCAAAAGACTTATATATGCGTTTTTTTAACAAAGGATCAACCTAAATCATCTTTACAGATAAAATTATAAATAGGTTATGGGGATCGATATCCCGACTTATTAAGAAGTCGATTGTATGATTATGTTCTCTATAGCAGTGAAAAATATGAGCATAAATCTTAACATCTTTCTTTTACTACTTTTCTTTTTATCCCCTTTCTAGGAGTAGAAGGGAAATGGCCAATGGGCATGTACAATCTTTAAAAAATTAAAAAACTTTTTTTTCATAGCTACTATATGATGTAAAAACATTTAAATGGTTCAAGTTAAAAGTATATGAAATTGTAACTTGAAACTATTTGGAGTTTAAATAACCTGGATTAATAAACTCACTCAAACCTAACCTAATCTAATGAGAAGACGTTGGCGTTGAAAAGAGAGAAATATATGGCAAAAAATACAATTGGTAGTGGTAATTATCACTGAGGTTCACATCACTTTTTATCATAAAAATTGATAGATTGTCGCAAGCACAAGTTTAAAATTTCCTCAAATACACAATGAATGCAGATTTTACAGATTGTGGAAAAAAACTTACAAAAGTGATACATTAGTTATCAAGATTCATCTCCCTTTTTTGTTAATGACATAACTTCTCAACCACTGAGCTAATTAAACTTTTACTATATTATCAAATAGGTAATAGTTTTAAAATATCCTTGCTTATTCACAAATTCTGCATTTTGAGCTTTTTTTTTTTTAATGATTGTGGAATCCACATTCACAATACACTGTATTTGTTGGAATGTGATTGCCACACATCGAAAATATTAAGATTGTTGAACAACATATCAGATTGGTGGGCTAATACTTTCCTCGCTAATTGATTTTGAGATAAAACTTATAGAATTTGTTTGGACGAAATTTTGATTGGGCTCACAATAATCCCCTTTCTAGATGCACTTTCATCTTTAACTAAACAGTTTCTCTGAGCCACACATGTTGAGTTGGGACTATTTTGGAATTATTATTTTTTCCCCTTCCTGCTACGGGAATGGCCAATTCCAAAAGGTTTCTCTAAAAGTAGAATATGAAATTGACTTAATTAAAAGTTGGCTTAATTGTGCCACATATTTTAAAGGAATTTGAATATCCCAAATTTGAAAACTTTAATTGCAAGGAGCAACAAGTGTGGCTAAATAGTTCCATTCCAATTTCAATTCATTTGTGTTTTGATTTCCTTTTCACCATGAAAATGACATCCACTAGTTCTTGAGCTTAAAAGGTAGCAACATTAGTGGATGGATGGGAGTCTTGTTTTGATTTTTTTCCCCTAGGGTGAACCAAGTCTACTTGAAAAGTAGTGATTAATCCAAAATCCGGTTTGATATTTGCACGGTTAAAATATCACCAAACACATCGATACGACATCGGTTTTCAGAGTTGGTAGGTATTTTTCTTAAAAACGGCTTGTTGACATCTGTTTTTAGAGTAGGTAGACATTCTACTGACTGACTTTGGAAATTGGACACCGATTTTCAGAGTTGGTAGGCATTTTCCTTAAAAAACAACTTGTTGATCTCGGCTTTTAGAGTAGGTAGACATTCTACTGGCTGACTCTGAAAATTGGTGTCGTAACGGTACCCTTGACGATGTTTTGGTTGTGCATAGTTTCCATCCAAAATACTAGAGTTGGCAAAATCTTACCCGTCCCGAAAACCCGATCCGACTCACCCGGACTGGACCGAAACCCGGAAATCTGGAGTTATCCGTAACCCAAACTTGAGACTGAACCCGACCCGACTCGAAATAGGCCCGAACACAGATAAACCCGACCCGACTTTGAACCCGGCCCGACTCTCAACCCGACTCGACTCTCAACCCGAACCGAACCGACTTTAAATGGTTATTTAACATCAATATTTTAATGCTTGAATGTTAAATGTTTTTTTTTATTTTAACACAAGTTTAGGATTATACTTTTAACATACAAAATACCAATTATTTTTGTTAATTGTTATCATATGAATAATAATCCAAATAAAATCAATAGATAAGCGGATAAGTCAATGTGTCAAGTAAGTCAACCGATGAGTCAATGACAATGAGTGTATTCAACCGAGTCAAAATTACATATTCAAGTATTCAACCGAGTCAAAATTACATATTCAAGTATTCAACCGAGTCAAAATCATTTATTTTAAGTAAATTACATATTTAAGTATTCAACCGAGTCAAAATCAACCTAATTATCCAAACGGGTCGAATATGATTCGACCGAAAACTCAAACAAACTATACCCACTTTGATTCGAAACTCAAATGAGACCGACCCACCTCTTGACCCGAAACCCCAACGAGCCCGGCCCGCTTTGACCCGAACCCGAATGGGCATGATCTGATTTAACCCGAAACTCGACCAATCTAAAATTCATTATGACCGAACCCGACCCGACTAGTACCCGACCATAAATTTTACCCGAACTGACCCGACCCGTCAGTGACCCAACCCAAGCAAGTTTGACCCGAACCCGACCCGAACGACCAAATTGCCAGCTCTACAAAATACTATATTGGTGGTGCTTTCAAGTAGTAAAAACACACGTACAGAAACAACCAAATTCATCTTTCAAGTTTCAATCTTTTTAACCTTGTACTCTCAAAAAAGAGGCGGCCAGGAAAGAGGAATATTTGCTTTTGTTAGTCCTCAAATTTTTACATTTACACATATCTACCCTCCATTTACTGGAGAGGATGATGAACAAGCATCAGACTTACCAGTACTTACCCATCTCACAGTCTCTCCAAAAACAGGCTTATTTGCCAACCCCATCTGGCCATCTACATTACACTATCCCGCCGAAAATGACAAACAAAAAGGTGAAAAATGCACATTCTAAGAGTGCATAAACCAGTTTAGAAGTAAGCATCATATCTATATAAGACTCTCTTAGCCGGTCTCGGCTTCTCTTGGCATAGAGGCTACATCAGCTTCAGGTTGTGCTTCTCGTGGAGCTAAGATCTCGGTGTGGTGGAACTCTATCTGAAGCCGGTGATGGAGAGGCGCCGATCCAATCCTGCCTTTCTTGATGTCGTCTTGCAGCTCCCTTATAGGAATCGCGGCCAAGAAACGCTTTATGTACTCCTTGCAAGCTTCCTTCCCTTTACACACAACCGTCTCTTCGTCCTCCTCCTTTTGGTTCTCGGATCCCTCCAAATCGCCTTTCACCA
Organism: Persicaria maculosa; assembly: GCA_963922045.1. Classification (NCBI taxonomy): domain Eukaryota; kingdom Viridiplantae; phylum Streptophyta; class Magnoliopsida; order Caryophyllales; family Polygonaceae; genus Persicaria; species Persicaria maculosa. Next base: position 43,055,899 of record OY998258.1, read on the forward strand.
ATCCTTCCTCGGCTGCTTTCAACTCAGGCTTGGGCGAGGACGATGATTTCTCTCTGCCCTCTTCTTCGGAAGGCTGGCTGGGAACTCTTCGGATTGTTGCGTCTTTGTCGAATTTTAGCACATAAGCTTGGCTGCAGCCTTCATACAGTCTCTCTCCCAGGGTGTCGATGACATAAAAAGCATCAGTGTCGACCTTGAGCACGAAGAAATGATCGTTCCAGCTGACGATAAAGATCAGTGGATCAGCATCTTTCATGGCGCGTTCAGATGCAGTACGAGTGATCTCGTCCCATATGTTGTCAAACGACATGGCGCCATGAAGGAATCCTAGACCCTCCTCGTCCTCCACTCCTTCCGGGTGGAAGAATCCGATGAAGGATGTTTCCGCAACCACAGAGATGGGCCGGCTTTCGGCCTTCAGAACAGTCTCGAGATCAAAGTGCTTGTCGGGGAATCGGGCCATGTAATCCTCAACCTCACAGAGGTTCCTCCACTGGAGAGAGCCTTCTCTAATGAGGCTGTCGAGCTCGGATTTGATGGGCATTTCTCCCCGGTTCGAATGGAGCCAATCAGTGATGACTGCAACCAGAGCAGTACACGCGCTCTCTCCAGCCGCCTTCCCGTTCCTTTGATCAATCGAAGCAAAGAAGACTTGAGTTTGAAGCTTCATGGATCCATCGCGGCTCACAACTTCTTTGCACTCCCAGCTGCCAACGGCAAAACTATCATCCCCGAATTCTGAGATTGAAAGGGCTTCTTCTTCTGTTTTACAATGCTGCAAAATATCAAGCAAGAATTTATAAACCGAGTGCCTCGACAGAAAAGACAGCGTAAAACGCAGAAAACATAGCAAGACGGATATGTACCCGAGATGACAGTTCATCGGAGGAGCTAAGCTGATACCGATCAAAATCAATGTCATCGCCGCCTCTTTCACCATATTCCTTCTTCAACAGTGGTTCTCCTTTTGAGGCTTTCACTTTCGGCGACCTAAAACTCAGCTTCCTCTTTTTCCATGTCAAGATTCCGAGCTTCGGACTAAGCTTCAAGGACTGTTCAGGGACCTCTGAAGGTAAGTTGTCAGGATATAATGAGCCCATCTCTGCCTGATAGTTGCTGTAGTAAACAAAATCATCGTCCTCGCAACCTCGTTTCAGATCAAATCCTCCACCAGCAAAGTTAGCGGAGACCAAAGTCCCGTAGCCAGACGAGTTACGAGGGACACTGTCAGAGTCTTCCTTGTTTTCCTCAGACAACTCATCACTGTAATCTAATGAGTCAGTGTCGAATGAATCATTGTACTCCGAATCCTCACTTCCGGTTGAGAATTTGCTATCGCTGTTGGCTTCCCCGGCATCTACCTTCTCCGATTTCTTTCTAGATGAAACGTACTCGGTCAGGCTTTTCATTTTCCTCAAACCCTTTCTTGGAGTAGAATGCTCTTCGTCATCAACAATCACAGGAGATCCAAAACACGGCGACAAAGGAGCAGTTAGCGGCATTGTCAGCGATCTCTGTACCACTTTCGCTGGTTCTTGGTTAGTTCTCAGTTCCATCAGATGGACAGTTAACTGCATCACACCATTAGACCTTAAACAGTCAAAAACCATTCGTAAATTGGAATTATCAACACAAGCGGATGAAAGGGAGCGAAATAAGAACGTACACAAAGCGTGGGGTTACACTCGACAGCACCACTGGAATGCGTCAAAGGGACACTGATCTCCAGCTCTTGCTTGTCAGCACTAGAAGCAAACTCGGCAAGGTTCAACGCTGCAGGTCCCGCAACCATGACCTTGTTTTTGGATCGCCGATCTGATCCCTGTGTTCAAGCCAGAAAAGTGAAATTCAGAAGGTAAAAAGATACGTTCACACTTCAAAGATTACACAAAACTAACCACTCCAGCCAATAATTTGGATGTAGTTATTGAGATTACAAAGTCAAAATACCTAATTCATAACTTTGACTATCCAACAGAGTAGCTGACAAAGCAATTTAAGACAAAACATATCCTAAATTGATAAATTCAAAGGTCCTCAGTAACATAATTTGTGATGAAAACTTTTGAAAAATCCATTTTTCTACAATCATAAATCACTATAACAGCTTGATTTTCAACACTATCAACTCAAAACTACAGACCATAAAAAGATCAAAACCTGTTTTTTACTTCTGTAAATCCATTTTCCAATTTCAACTGGTTTTTAAACCACACACCAAACACATGATAAATAAAGAAATTGATCATCATCATCATCATAATAATAACTGGTTTTAGAAACGTTTAACATACATGCCTGAAATTCGAAAGCAAAATTCGACAGATTCTATTCTGCTAAGCATATGGATATCTCCACTGCAAATCATGGATGAGCAAGCACACCAAAGAGCATCAATACCAGACCAAATGGGCGGTACCTCATTTAATTTATTTTACTTTTATTTTAGGAAGGGGAAAAAAAAGAATCAAAGGCTACAACCATGGCCACAAAAAAGTCAGACTAGTTGGTTGTCTTGCCTTTAATGGAAAATTTGACTATTCAATTTGAGAAAACCCCACAAAATTAATCCAAAAGCAAGCCATGATCAGGTCCTTTGAAGTTTGAATATCAATCAAGCAAGCAACTTTATGACAGATGAATTCAGAGAGACAACAGAAATCGTGAAAGAATGGATAAACTCACAATGAAGACGAAGAAAACGACTTCGTAAGGGCTCAAAGAGCCGTCGATGGAAGAAAAGCTACAAGCGGCGGTGAACTCCTCGTCCCACAGAACGACGCCGTTTGGGGCCAAAGGTTCCTCCTTTGTGCAATTCCTCTTCACCTTCCTACTCAGCGCGCCTCTCAATCGGTTCCCCTTCTTCGAGCCCTTCCACCGAATCTCTACCGTCAATCGACTCTGATCCCCATCCCCGCCCCCAATTTCCCCCAACCCTTTGAGGCCGCGGACCGTGATCACGGCCTCAAACTTACGGGACTTCGTCGGGAGCCATGGCCTCCACTTGATCACGTTCACAACCATCAAAATTCTCCGAATGGGGTCTGAATTTGTGTTCGAATGGGTTGAAATTGAGATTGAATGGTGGAGTTTGACACAGACAATGATCTTATAGTGGGTAGGAGTTGACTTTTACGGGGTAATTCGGTGTGTGGGTGACTCAAATGGCAGAGCGAAGGAGCAGTTGATTACTGTGGGGATCGTTTGGATTTTGTTTTGGAAACAGAGAGAGAAAGATTGGATTTTGTATGCAGGAAATGAAAGAGGAGAGAGAGGATGAATATCACAATTCACACACACCGATCGAGTCAGAAAGACAAAGGGGGGCCGGTGGGTGGGGGATAAAATATGGATAACATTTACTTATAGACTTATAGTCTCTAAATTTTTGAGAAATTTATACGGAGAATATGAGTTTCTAAATTTGATTTTCGTTTTTTGTAGTCATCAATTTTGGAAAAAGTTATGAGTGGATATTTAAATTTGTTTGTTTATTTTTTTTTTAGTAAAAATTGTTTTTTTTTTTTAAGTAAGATAAGAATTCGGTTCTCCAGGCAAGTCTAGAGAAACCAAGAGACCGGATAAGCCGGTAGATGGGTTAACCATCATGTACAACCGAAAAAAAAACTTACAGAAGCAAATAACTGAAGCAAATGACATAAAGAAATAACATGAAGCAAATGACAAAAATAAAAAGCAGAAATAAACGTACAAGTCATCTTACACCGAAACAACAAGCTAGCAGAACAAAAAAACCGATCGGCCAAAGGGAGGACGCACACAGAGAACTATGGAGAACCTAGCGGACATATCAGATTATATTATGGACTCCAACGGAGCCTTCAGATATCGATCGCACTTCCACGACGTCTACGAACATATATAGCAAATCGTCCACCGTTCACCTGAAGCCTGAAGGACAATAAGAACAACACTGCACACCAATCCGCAAGCCCAAATCCTAACCAAACCATTGCTTATTCAAACCCCACAAACCCATCTATCTTAACCCCTCAAGGACGATAACAAGATCGTAATAGGTTGCACAAGGCAAGCCAAATTAGAGACGGCAAGATGAGCAAAAGGAGAAAAAATAAAATAAAAATCAAAAGGAAAGGATAAAGGCTATCAAGAATTGAATTTGTATTTTTAACGAAGAAAGAAGCGTTAGAACAACGGAATCACCCAAGGCCGCAGCAACTGTAGACAGGAGGGCGGAGCCGATGGTGTCCCTTCGGAGGCCGGAAACAAGGGCAGAAGCGGAATAGAGAAGGACCGCCGAAGAACCAGCAAGGCGAGGGGAGGAGCATGTGACAGTTGGTGACAGAGGCCAAGGTGGTTGGCGTCGGAGGCAGGGCCCGGAGGGGGCTGACGGGGCGACGATGCTCTTAAGGAGGTCAAAGAGAGACGATGGAGATCGGTGTACAACGAATGAGCCGAGGGCAGCGGAAGCAAGGATGGTGGTGGCTGCAGCAACAACCAAGGCCGGCGGAGGCGGAAATCTGGGCTAATAGTGGTGGTGGCAGGAAAGGAGGGTGAGGACGAACCATGATGGTGGTGGCTTGCCGTCGAGAGCAAGATGAGGCCCGGGAGTGTGGTGGCGGGATGCCGGTGAAGGCAAAGGCCAAGGGTGGGAGGGCCATGGGTGGCGGCGGCTAGAGAAGCGCTCTCATTGAGAGCGTTTCAAACCTAGCGGGTCTTAAAGAATAAGATCAGCTAATTATGATATTTTTAAAATTTGTTTATTTATATTAAAGTATCAGAAACATTTGAAATGAAATCAAATAAGAAATAAATTCCTAAAAGCTAAAAGAATCCCTAAAATAATGTTTTTTAAAAAAAAATCTAAAAATACCTATCATAAATAATTTATTAAAGAGGAAATTAAAAATAGTCGGAAGAACGAATTTATGAGCACACCATCGTCTTCAATGTCGGGATCCATGGTGGCGCCTTCTTGTTAGCATTGAGGAGGGGATCTTGGAATCTTGAATGCATCAAAAGGGGCAGCAGATCCGGAGCAGCCGACGGAGAGCTAGGCATCACCGCTGACGACAGCCCGAACCGCGAAGAGCCCGAGGAAGAAGATGCCAGAATCGAGGCGAATTTGTTTGAATTGGGTGAGAGCGGACGAAGAATCGATCTCAACAACCAAAGATCTATCAAAGTCTCAAAACAATTGAGCAATTTGTTCGAACCCGAAGGGCTCGGAAAAAGAATAGTCGGACTCCATGACAGAGAATAGAGCGATGGGGAACAGATTCGAGGAGGGAGGCATGCGGGGAGGCCGGAGCAGTGGAGGGGAGTCAGACACGAGAAGACAGACCCGAGTGGGAACTACACCAGAGCGCAGAGGGAGGGAAAGAGGCGAAGCCGCGGATGGGGTGGGCAAGCCCGAAGCTTGACTGACGGGATAGAACATCGATGGTTTTAGGCCTCCGAAGAGGTGGTTTATGTGTTAGATGTAATATAGGCCCAATAGTCTTTAGGTCATGATGTACACTTCCTATATATATTATAATGATAGCAAAGGCATCCCCAACGGGGATTATTCACTCTGACATGGTATCTGAGCCTCTAGAATCATCTAAATTAACCCTAAAAAAATTTTCGATCCCTCCCCCCCCCCCCCCGAACTTACCTCTCTCCTCCCTATCTCTCTCGACCTCGTCTTCTCTCGACCTAAACCTCGCTCGCCGCCTCTACTTCCCCTCGTCTCTCCTCCCCCCTCCCCCCCCCCCCCTTCCCCCACATCCGGCCGCCGCCTCCTACACACCATCACCGGCGACCTCCTGCCCGGGTCCACCACCGCTTGTACGCCAAAGGTACCCACCCGCAGTCCCCATCCCCTCCTGCACATTCCTTGCTGAACTTGCAGCACCCTTGCCGCACCTTTGCCCTCCAGATCCAGCCGCCTCTGCCCACCGCCGACCATCACCGAGCCCAGATCCAGATTCCCCGAGCCCGCACCCATTCCGACCACCTACACCCCTCTCCTACCGACTACAGCCCTGGACGAACACAACAGTGCCTACAACGGTCCCCTTTGCATCTTGTTCCTTCAAGATTCGACAAGAAACTCACCCCTAAATATCTCTTTTTCTAATTTCATTCCCACTTTTGTTACTCTCTCTCTCTCTCGCCTCTCCATCCCATCGTTGCCCAGATCCGGCCTACACGGCGCCGCCGTTCATCCATAGACACCAGCCTCCCCACATACCCACACATACACGCCGGTCACACAAAAAAAAAAAACAAAAAACCAGCCTCTTACCATGACTGATGCCCCACCGAGTCGAGTACATATGGCCTTCTACGATCACCAACAACCTCTCGTCGGGATTATCGCTCCTCCAAGTCATTTACAGATGGGATATTCCCCCATTGGAGCCCATCATCAGGGCTACTCGGCCTCTCCAACGAGGCCATACCCGAGCCAACATGGACTCCTTGGGCTTTCTCCGCACCATCTGGATCAAGCCTTAGCAGCGGGATCATCGTCATCGTCCCGACACAGGCAGCCCACCATCATGACACCTACAAGCATGTCACATGCCGATCTGAACTAGTATATGGATAGCGGAGCCACTGAGCACATGTCACACAACCCAGGTATAATTTATGTCCCTGCTTCTAGGAGTCTTTCTACCTCCATTATTGTTGGCAATGGTGAACGCATTCCTACCTTGGGTCTTGGGCCAACTACATTACCAACTCCTACCACCGACCTAAGCCTTAACAACATCCTCGTCTCCCCTGGCTTAATAAAGAATCTTGTATCCATTTGTCGCCTCACCACAAACAATAATATCTCCATTGAGTTTGACCGCTTTGGGTTTGCTGTCAAAGATTTCACAACTGGAGCCCCGCTCATGAGATGTAATAGCGCTGGAGAACTTTATCCTGTCACCAAAAACATACATCCTGTCACCTCTCCTACAACAACCAATCTATCAGCAGTTGCTCGTTCGACATCTCTTTGGCATGCCCGTCTTGGTCACCCAGGTTCCCCTGATTTTCAGTGTCTTCGGTCTAGAGCTATTCAATGTGATCAAGGGCCGAAACCTACCAGTTGTCCTGCATGACGACTCGGCAAACACTCTAGGTTGCCGTTTAGTAATTTTGTCACTCATGTTTTTGCCCCTTTTGACATTCTTCACGGTGATCTATGGACATCTCCTGTTGCTAGTCATGATGGGTTTCGTTATGTGTTTGTGCTTCTTGATGCTTTCTCGCATCATTTGTGGATATTCCCCCTCAAGTACAAATCTGAAGTTGTCTCTCACTTCATTGCCTTTCATACATATGTTCGCACCCAATTTAACCTCTCAATCAAATCCTTTCAATGTGACATGGGTGGCAAATTTAACAACAATGCCCTCAAATCGTTCTTTTCCACTCATGGCATTCAGTTCGTATTCTCTTGTCCACACACTTCATCTCAAAATGGTAAGGCCAAACGAATAATCCGCTCCTTCACCAACTCTATGAGAACCCTTCTTATCCATGGCCATGTCCCCTTGATATATTGGACTTACGCAGCCGAGACGGCATGCTATCTTCTCAACACCACCCCTTCCACAACTATCCAAAATTGGTGCCCAGCTGAAGTCTTATATCGTGCCACTCCAAATTATGACAACATCCGTGTCTTTGGGTGCTTATGCTATCCTAATCAAGCTTTTGTCGCTCCTCATAAGCTCGCACCACGTTCCCTTACTTGTGTCTTCTTGGGCTACCCCTCTCATCATAGGGGGTATAGATGCTTTGACCCAATTTCTAAACGTGTCATCGTCTCTCGTCATGTCACGTTCGATGAGAATAGTTTCCCTTTTTCCAATATCCCCACATCCTCAAACACATCCTTCTCCTCTGATGACTATCCTACCGTACCTCTTCTCCACCAACTATATCCCTCTTCCTCTCCGAATGCTATTACATCTCCGGTCCAGGCACCCAACCCTCCCTCATCGCAACCTGCAGCACCTATCCTGTCACAGGCGGCCCATATCCTGCCGCATGCAGCACCTATCCTGCCACCTCCAACCCTCGTCCAGCCCCTTATAGCTCTCGTGCTGTCACCTCAAGCCTCTGCCTCGACAACTGTAGCCCCTGCCCTGTCACCTAACCCCACCCATCCGGTCAACTAGATCCAAACTCGAAGCATGAGTGGCATCTTCCGACCCAAACAGATTTTTGACCTCTCCGTTTCTCACATATCTCTCATCCCTACTTCCTACAAAACAACCGCCTTAGACCAAAACTGGAATGCTGCCATGCTTGATGAGTATAAGGCTCTTATTAGCAACAACACTTGGTTCTTGGTTCCTCGGCCTCCTGGCGCCAACATCGTGCGGTGCATGTGGCTCTTTCGGCACAAATTTCGCTCTGACGGATCTCTTGAGCGCTATATGGCGCGATTGGTTGCCAATGGGAACTCTCAGCAGGTGGGGGTCGATTGCGATGACACATTTAGTCCGGTTATCAAACCGGCTACCATCCGTACCATCTTGCATCTCGCTGCCATGCTGACATCTTCACTAAGGGTTTGCCTCGCCAACTATTTCTTGATTTTAGATCCAGTCTCACTATCTGCTGCCCTCCTGTTTCGACTGAGGGGGTATGTTAGATGTTATATAGGCCCATAGGCCCAATAGTGATTAGGTCATGATGTACACCTCCTATATATATTATAATGATAGCGAAGGCAATCCCAACGGGGATTATTCACTCTGACATTATGGACCTCCGAAGAGGATATTTTAAGCCTCTGAGGAGGTGGTTTGGTGGCCTCCGAAGAGGTAGGTTTACGCCTCCGAAGAGGTGGTTGGCGGAACTTAAGCACCGACTATAACCGCTTGCTCAGGGTTTTCATCCCCTCCCCAGAAGAGAGTTTTTAGCAATCTACACTTGGTTTCACAGTAGTTATGTTTAATTAACTTCTTCTTATATACTCCGTGTAAAGTTATGAAATATTGACGGATTTTACCTACAAAAAATAACAATTATAATAGTAGGGTTTTGAACAACCTTGTACATTTCTTTTTTATTAAATATGGATGCATACGAAGTATTTACTTACATGATTTTTTTTTATCGAATATTTACTTACATGATTTAGTACTAAAAATATATCCCAAAAAAAGACTTGGTGCGAAACTGACTACTCTCCCAAATTTGCAAAAATAGTCAATGGGCTCCAAATATTGTAAAAATGTTCGGTTGTCCTTAACTGGCTATGGAAGGTAAGGTAAGAAAAGAAAAGAAAAGAAAGACATATCTGCAGTGAGAGACGGGAGGCTTAAACCTGGTGAGAGAGAGCAATTTAAACCCGGTGAGAGAAAATCAACTGAAACAACAATGGTCGCCCTAGCCCGTGAGAACCATCTAGAGAGAGAGAAGAGGAGGCGAACTGAAAAGGCGTGTATTAAATCCCAGTAGGGTTGGCTAAAATCCCGATAGGGTTCCTGGTGCTATCTTCAGGCGGTGTGAGGCTTTGCGTTTGACGTGACTGGGTTTTCTTCTCTGATTGATGGGGTTGTGGCAGTTGGAGTCGGGACATATTAGGGTTGGGGTATTGTGTATCAAGGTGTCTCCTTATCTCGAGAAGACTAACTCCTGATGTATCGCTGGTCTGTGGTGCCGTTTCAGGGTAATGTTTGGCTTTATTTGTAGTCTACGTCCTCATCTTGTTTGGTTTAGTTGTGTTTTGTTCCGCTTTTGTAGAGTGCTCTTGCTTGTACTTTGCACCATCTATGTATTTGATGCTTGTTTCGATGGTTATCCGTCCGTCGACTTCTTTTCCATTGAGGTTCAGGTATGTCTAACCTCGAATTTTTACCTAATAAAAAAAGAGGGGCAAATCAGATCAATTATCGATATTCTTCAAAAATATGTATCAAATCAGATCCCTAGCCATAGATTTGGCAAAAGCCCCATACATAGGGAAGCATAGAACTCATTTACTCCTTTATCCAAACCCTAGATAATACCACTGCCTCAAATCCAAAGGGTTAAGCCAAATATGTCAGAATCGGCTATCAAATTGTTGCTATGTGGGTTCAAATCACAAGAATCCCCAAAAAATTATACGAATTGTTGTCGGGGGAGGCTGGTCATTATCTTCTTTCTCCGAGAGAGAAGGGGTGCGAGTGGCCTCTGGTTTCCTTGGAAATCATCCCGACTATAGTGGTGGGTGTCGTGGGGGTTGATGGGTTAGGTTCTCCCTGCTCTGAGACTACACAAACTCATGATGCTTGCTTTTGGTTTCTCGGTGGTTTCTCTTCACATCTCTATTGTTGGTGTTCCTCCTTGTACGAGAAAGGATGGTTTGTGAGGATGTGTTTGTGTTGCTACCTTAGTTGGTTTATTAAATTGACAGGAAATGGGGGAACACTCCTCCATATCTCTCTTTGTCTTTCCACCTGTACTCCTCTCGTGTCTCTCGAGTCTTTGCTTGTGGTAAGTCCAAGACAGCGGAAAACACAACCAACTTTGACACAATCGAAGAGGACGATAAACACTTGATAAGCAAAAACATTGAAAATAGAATAATCATCCTTGGTTTTGGTAAATATAGAGCAGTTATATCTCAGAATCGATATATGGTCGCTCTATATTTACCAAAATCAAAGATGACACCAATTCCAAAGGGATGGCAGTCCCTATAAAACTATAAGTTTTCCTCTATGTTACCTAGTTGGTATTTGATGGATAGAAGTGAATACACAAACAATTATATGACACCAAATCCAAAAAAAAAATTAAGGAAATTAACATATTAATGAGGCAGTGGGACTAAATTACTGTAAAACACAAATGAAGTTGTTTATGTGGACAATATGGCTAATAAATTATGTGTTGATTGGATAAATCTTCGTTTCTTTCAAGGCCAGATCTGAGGCGATGCTCAAAGGGCATCGTCTCATACCCAATTTGTATAGGGGTCTATAAAATTTATTTTAATTATATTAGTATTAGACAATCCCTATTAATCTATTATCACATGAAAGTATAGTAGCCCAGTTGGTTAGGGTAGGATGTAAAATTGGTTATTTTGACCATGAAGTCTAGGGATTGAAACTCCCCTTGTGTCCGATAATTTTAACTTTCGTTGATTTTTTTTAATTTAAATTCCCATGTTTATTTTTTGCGTTTGATTTTTTCAGTAATTTTAACTTCCGTTGATTTTTTTTAATTTAAAGTCTCGTGCTTTTTTTTGTGCGTTTGATTTTTTTATTTGACTTCCCCCCGGTTGGTTTGGTGAGGCCCAGTTGATTTTTTTTTTTTTTGAAATTTTAACTTTCGTTTAAATGGTTTTTGGTATGAGAAAATTATTTTAAAACCATTTATTCTACCATAACTTATGTATATACATATTATATAGCAGTGGAGGTCAATTTTAAATTTCGCCTCATGCCATCAAAAACTCAAGTCCGATCCTGGTCCCTTTCAAAATCATGAGATTAGATCCTGGTGTGGTTTGTTTGGGTTTTTCTGTGTTAAGGCTACGAGTGTTCTCGGTGATGCTTTGGACTAACGAAGGTGCAGTGATCTGAGTCGGGACTGGTCGGGATTGAGGTGGTGTGTTCATGACGGCTTTGTTTTTCGGAAGACACTTCCTTGGAGCTCCGTCTTCACTACCTACAGGAGATCGAGTCTTGATATACCGCTGGTCAGCGGTGCTACCGTAGTGGTACTTGGCTTGCTCCTCATCTGTTTCTTCAACTAGTTGGTGTTCTTTTGGCCTTGGATCCACTTGTAATGTAGCGGGTTTAGGTTGCTCAATGCGCTCTTTTCTATTTGTTAATTTTATGTTTAGTTTGCACCATAAATTACAGGAATATATTCTCTAAAAAAAAAAAGTGGACGAGCTTTTCAATATTTGGTGCTATTACTTTTATAATAAACTTGCATCATCATATATTCACATTTCACTTTTCACCTAGCTAATACGGAGTATATAACTTTTCGAATATTTTTTCATTTTTTGTACGAGGGTCTTAGGATAAATTACATAAATGATAAAAATAATATAAAATGTCAATTATTAATATTTTATATTCTTTTAACTATTTAACTATTTAAAAATTTAAAAATTAATATTTTATATTCTTTTAACTATTTAAAAAAACATGTTGAAAGTAAAGTAACATATTTTACTTAATGGAAGTAGTATTGTTCATGCAACTTGCCATAAATTACTTATTTATTTATTTATTTATTTTTACAGTAGGCAATAAATTGGATGTACTAACGACATCCATGATCATCTCGCAAGATGATGTTCTGGAACTCACAACAACAGGAACTCAAAATAAAAGTACAATTTAACTGAGATTTAGCAAGAAAATCAGTTGCACCATTTGCTTCTCTATAGCAATGTTGAAATGTGACGCTCTCAAAATCATTGTTTAACGAATGGATCTCTTGGATTATTTGAGCAACCGCCCATGGTATATTGTTCACTTGATTGATGGCATTGACGATGATTGCACAATCACTTTCAACTATTACTCTACGAATCCCCATCTCCACTGCCAGTCTTATACCTTTATAAACTGCAAAAGCTTCTGCTAGAATGACCGAACTCATCCTAACGTTACATTTATGAATCCGAAGAACTAGACCATCATTATTCCTAACAATACAACCAACCTGCGATTGAGTATCAATTTTCACTGAAGCATCTACATTGATCTTAATGACATTTATAGGAGGGCATTTCCAAATTAATTTATCAAGAGATTTAACACGTTTAGGTAACTTCGTTTTTACCTGTTGTTTATTCCAACATGATATTTTGTCTATAGTTTGAGTTAGAGCATAGATAATACCTGTATCCGAAGTATTGCGAAAAATAATTCTATTTCTGAGTTCCCAAACAGAATTCCATAAATGACATAAGTCTGTAAAATATATATTAAGAGCTCTAGTATTTAAAATATTTTCCGAAACATTACTTGTTAGAATTGGAATATTATAACATTACGATCATTCCGAAAGTTTTAAAGATATTGCGCATTTACCCAAATGTCAGACCATACATTTATGGTTTTCCCATTACCCACTAGCCAGAGCAGACCTTTAGAGAAAATATCTCTGACATTAAGAAGTCTGTCAAACTGCCAAGAAGTTTTGAAACTGCCTCTTTCCATTAGAGATTCTGTCGAGAGATATTTATCCGTAATAACCTCTGACCAAATATTATCAGGATTAGCCATAATTCTCCAAAGAAGTTTCATTTGCATACCAATATTAATTTGCTCAGCTGATTTAAAACCTAACCCACCATCTTTTTTATGAGTACACAGATGTTCCCAACTGATAAGAGGATGATAGTTATCCAATTGAATTTTATTCCAAAAGAAATTTTTAACTAAAACTGAGAAACTAGTTTTAGTTAGATATTCTCCCTAATAGTTCCATAACCAATACAAAAATATATGGAGGATCTCCTTGTCGAATTCCCCTGTAAGTATGAAAAGTACGGCCCGGCAAATTATTAACTAAAACTGAGAAACTAGTTTTAGTTAGACAGGTCATAACCCAATTAATCCATCTGGAATCAAAACCAAATTTAATTAGAATAATACGAATAAAACTCAAGTTAATTTTTCCATAAGCTTTCTCCATATCTAGCTTTAAAGTCATCCATCCAAGTTTACCTTTTTTGTTATGAAAAGAGTGGAAAACCTCATGAGCTATTAGTATATTATCCTGAATATTTCTACCTTGAACAAAAGCTCCTTGAAATGGATTAATAATACGTGGTAAGATAGGCTTCAAACGATTAGCCAAAAGTTTCGAGATAACCTTATAAATAGTATTACACAGACTAATCGGACAGTAGTGGTTAATGTTACTAGGTGTATCAATTTTTAGAATAAGTGGAATAAAAGTTGAATTTACTTCATTCAGTAGTACACGAGAATGAAAGAAAGATTGAACAGCTTTGCACACTAATTTACTGATGCGGATCAAGATGACCTTCTGTGGGTCCAACAATGATCTTGATCCAGGCGAGCTCTCAAGACCGATTCGAGGGCCATTGATGGCAAAGAGTCTTGTCCTCAAGAGGAAGAAGAAGGCGCCACCATGGAAGAAGATTCAAGATGCATGTCGAGTGGGTCTTGGCCCATGCCGAGTGCTCTTGAGGCCCATGTCGAGTAGTTTGGATGTGTGGGCTGATTCCCCCTATATTATTTAGATATATTTAATTTATTGAAGGTAGAAATAGTGTGGAAGATTATATCTCTTCTAGATAAGTCTTGTCCACCAAATTTTAAAATTATATCTTCTTAGGTTTACTTTATCAACCTAAATTCTATCTTGCACTATTAGAATTGGTTGTTAGTTTTCTATTTAAACAATGTAGTTCTTTGAATTAATCAGATTGAATTAGAATTAAGAAACCCCTTTATAGGATTAAAGGGTTCTCGATTATCAATCACAAAAGCCTTCTAAGCTCTTGTGTTCTACCCCCTTCGGCACCCATCACCATTACCGTCACTTTGATCATCCTTGATAAAAAAACAATTAACACCATCCTAGAAAATTAAATCCATCGCAAGAAGATCCTCGGCAATCCCTGTTGACACCGGCCTGCATCGCCGCCGCGCGCGCCAGCCCTGCACTCGCACGTCGTCGCTCTCGCTCTCGCGCGCTCGCACCCGCTCTCGCTCTCAGCGAGTGTGTTCCTGGCATCGCTTACGCACACCCTGAGGAGCCGTGCTCCTGTGTGCTCGGCATCCCCCGCCAGCAACCGTGACGAGCCGTCGCTGCTCCAGGCCGCGGGCACCTTTCTTTCCCTCGCGTTCCTTGTTTCCCTTTGCGTTGCTAATTCTTAGTTTAAATCTAGTTAACTAGTTTTCATCGTTATTAGTAGATTAATTTTCTTAAGTTATAAAACTTGTTGCTTTTAGTTAGTTATTACTTAGTTTAGTTTAATTTTGTTAAGTTAATTTCTATCGCTTTAACTAGTAAGCTAATTAGTTTAATTCAATTGTTAATTAGGAGATATCGGGAGAGCATTGCAAGATCAGGGAAATATACGGCGTGGTTCTTGATCTTGAGTCCATAGGCGAAGGATTGTGTATCCAAAACGTATCATTTACCGACAATATCCCAACAATATCCCAGTATTTTTTATAGAACTCTGGTGGAAACCCATGAGAACCCGGAGACTTGTCATCTGTCATTGAGAATAATAGGGTATTCTTAATTTCTTTATCTGAAAAGGATTGTTAAAATTCTGTTTTCAGATTCAATAATGGTATGATCAATTAAATTTAGGAAATATGGATTGTACGGTTAATCGATGCATTATTAGAAATGAATCTTTCAGACAATTCAGTCGTAATTTCATCTCTAATTTGATCCTCATCCTTAATCAATAAACCATGTTTATTTGTAAAATTACGAGTGACTTTTTTAGAATTTCTTATTTTAGATATTGATTGGTAGTATTTGGTATTCCTGTCTCCATAAATTACATATTTATTTGAGTATAGCTAAGTGTGGTAGTTGAACATGATATGGTTTATGAGTGTATTTATAGAACTATTTTAAATAAATTAAAATTTAGAGGCCAAAGTGAAATTTTTTATATAAAAAAATAGGGTTAAGAAAATAAATAAATAATAGTATACTTTGAAAATGGACATTTTTTTAAAACTCGTTTATTAAAATTTATGATTGTATGTAGTATATGACTCATATGACTATTTTAAAGGAGTACAACTTGACAAAACACCTATAAATATAAATATAAATATAAGGGGAAATGGCAGAAAACCACCCCTTAAATATGGGTCTTTGCAGAAAGTCACCCCTTAAAATTAAAATTGTAGAAAATCACCCCTTAAATCCATTTTGTAGGTAAATCGCCACCCACAACCTTTTTTCCGCTAGGTTTCCGTTTAAAACGGTGAAAAGTCATTTTTACCCCTCCCTTTTAATGTTATTTTAATGAGAGAAAAATGTATGAATTGAAATAAATTAATAAAATATATTTATCCATCATTTTTAATGTTATTTTCTCTCGTTAAAGGGGATGGGTAAATATATTTTATTAATTTATTTCAATTAATACATTTTTCTTTCATTAAAATAAAATTAAAAGGGATGGGTAAAAATGACTTTTCACCGTTTTAAACGGAAACCTAGCTGAAAAAAATTGTTGTGGGTGACGATTTACCTACAATTTCAATTTTAAAGGTTGGTTTTCTGCAAAAACCCATATTTAAGGGGTTGTTTTCTGTCATTTATCCTAAATATAAATATAAATATAAATATAAATAAATTAAGAGGTTTTAAAATGGGGTATTTGAATTGAAAAAAAATGGCATCCCAAGTCCAAACATATCATATGGGATTCATAACAACGACAGTTTACATCAAAACCAAAAATGACGGTGATTGTTTAATTAAGGGAAAACTAATTAAAATACCCCCACCTTTGGGAATATGGTAAAAATATATCCTCAACTTTCAAATGTAATTAAAATATCCCGACCTTTGAGGGTAGTGGTAACATATTACCACGAGTTTTTAATGGGTCAAAAATGCTAACAAGGAAGCCTATGTTGATTTTGTTTCTGACAAGGCATCCTGCGTGGAAGCCTTTTTACAAATTAGTACTAAAATCGGGTTTTCTTAGACGGTATCCTTAGGGAAAAAAAATGCACCGACAACAAAATTAAACCCGAAAAAATGAAATTGATTCAACCAAGCAACTAATCCGGTCAAAATTGCCTCAAATTAACACAACACGACTAATACTAACACCAAACCAACAACTACAAAACTAAACCGAAAACAACAGCAACAACAAAGAGGGGAAAAAACTTATTCAGCTAAGTCCGTGAACGAATCAAAGAGGAAGAAGATGTGAGAGACAACTCAAGATAGCCGACCACGAGGGAGGGAGACTGTCATTGAAGATGAATTATGAGTTGCCTGGAAGACAGCTCAAGCCTCAAGAGGCGATCTCGAAAGAAGATAGGAGAGAGGAAAATGCGTGGTGTATGAACCCGGTCCAACTCTTTATTTTTTTCCTAAGGAAACCATTCAAAAAAACCCTTGTAAAAAATCAACGAAGGATGTCTTGTTAATATTTTTTTACCAATGAGAAAAATCGTGGTAATATATTACCACTACTATCAAAGGTCGGGATATTTTTATTACTTTTAAAAGTTGAGGATATATTTTTACCATACCCCCAAAGATGGGGGTATTTTAATAAGTTTTCCCTTTAATTAACCCGTTACATTCTACAGTTTTATTTTATTTTTATTTTTTAAAAAGTGATAATTGTTTTGTTTTCGTGCAGAAAAAATAAAATAAAAAGAGAGTTTGGAGAGCCGACCATCCCCACGAGTTGACACGTGTCCCACTTCTCCTCCTTTTCCAGCCACTAAAATTTGCCTACTTTTCTTTATCATCTTTTTTTCTCATCATCATTTTCTATTTTTCATCTTTCAAAACAAAAGTTTGCACAAAAATAAAGTTTATTGATGTACATCATGAATTATTGGTCAATTTCACTAATATATCAAATACTCCCTCCGTTCAAAAATACATGGGCTTTTACTATTTATGCACGTTTTTTAGGAGTTAAAAATTATATAAAATATTAATTTTTTTATTATTATTTTTAATAATTATAAACTTATTATCAATAAGTTTGTGATTATTAAAAAACATTAATAAAAAAGTTAATATTTTATATAGTTTTTACCTCATTAAAAAAGCGTGCGTGAATAGTAAAGCCCATGTATTTTTGGACGGAGGTAGTATTAGTGAAACCTGTACCTTATCAAAAAAAAAAACTAATTTATCAAATATATACTCCCTTCAATAATAAATATAGGATGTTTTTAGATATGTTTTGATCAATAATGTATAATATTTTAGATTTTTCAGGCGATAAGTTGTAATGATCCATATATATTGATTTATGTTTTTTTAAATATGTTTTTAATTATGATGATTTTAAAAGAGTAACGTATTTCCTTAAAACACGTGTTATTTATTAAAAATCTTATATTTTTGTTCGGAAGGAATATATAACAGTTAAATTAATATACATATTTCTTTTTTTAAAAAAAAAACATATTAATTGGTGAAGAGAAATTTGCAACTCAAAATATTGGTCCAGAATCGAAGAATAATTTTTATCAGGTCTAATAATAAACAAATTATGGGTGTATTTAGCAACACAAGTATCGTTTTGGGGCCTTTTGGTTGAATATTATGTAGTTTTAAATGAAATAAAGCTAACATTATTTATTAATTAGTGTTTCGGAATTGGATTTCCACCAGCTACCACCCCAAGCTTTTCGGAGCTTTTCCTTTTATATACACAAATCTCCTCTTTTATCAGTTACTCATTTAGCTAAGATTATCAAACACATTACTAGCTTAATTTAACATATTTTACACAATAAATAATTCAGCTTTAGCTACTCATTCAACTTCAGATACTCATTCAGCTCCAACATACCCTATATATAAATTGGATCAATAGATCAAACTTTTGTAAATTTACACATTTATTTGTTCTATTCACTTATTTTCAAGGTCCGTATGAGAATGGATTGCTCAATAAAGTAATTGAAGAAAAAAGTTGTGAAGAAAAAAAAAAGCAAGAAGCTTGAAATTGTCCAAGAAAAGCAATTTGGTTAAACAGTGTGACCCACATTACATGATCGGTAGATTAAGTTATTGGGTGTCTGGCAAAATTGACTACATCGCATATTTTTATTTTTATTTTGTTAAGATCACTTTTTTAAAAAATGAAATTATTAAATAAGTGGAATTAAGTAGTAAGAATGACAGGTAAAGAAAGTGGCATGCTGAAATCCCACAATGTGAAGCTGTGACATCATTATTGATAGACAACAAACAGTTTCATGAAGATTAGGTTTTTGTATTTAAAAGAATACAAGTTCTAAACAACCGGCCCCCTCAATGTTTAATAAATTGAGAGGTCGAAAGTCGAAACAATTACAGACGGGCCAGTCGTCATGATGAGAACAATCAAACAAGCCGAAGAAAAAAATAACGGAGAAAAAAAATACTCCGTACTAAATAAATTAGATCCGAAGAAAAGACACTGATTCATGAAGATTAGTTTTTTTTTTTTTGAATAAGTAAGAATTCGAAATCTGGTAAATTGAAATGGTGCAAGGAACGCAAGACGGATAGGTTATTATGATACAACAACCCACAACCAATGAACCAATCAAACAAAACAAAATTGAAGAAAACAACCCTTAAAAAACTACGAACTAAGAAGATGCCCGACTTCAAGAATGATTTTTGCAAGCAAAGACATTCTAAAGGTTGACTATTGTAAAAAAAAAAGAAGAAGAAGAAGATCGGTTGTGCAAGAATGGAAGACTCGTCGGGAGAAGGTGGATAGTGAACGCATGAGAAAACTAATGCTGACATGATGTCTCATCGTCGGGGGCCCGGGGTGATGCGAAGCAAAATCCAACTTAGAGAAGTGTGAATTACACGATGTTCATGAAAATTAGTTGGTTGTAGCAAATGAAAACACCAAATAACATTAAAATGAAAAGGGATTTTTTTTTTTTATTAAGTAAAAATTCGAGTTCAGACAGGCCTGAAACTCGAGAGGCCGACAAGTCGGCAGACGGCAAACCTAAAGCTAGCAGGTCGGGGACGTAGACTACGGACGAAGCCAAGCACCATCGAGAAATGAAGCCATTTCGGAATATGAATTACAATTTTACTAAACCAACCATGAAAAAAAAGCCATTTCTGAATTTATGCTGAACCAAATTTTTTTTTTTTTTAATTTTAAAGGAGAGTAGATTCATAGCTTAAAACCTCACATTCTCCTCTAACCCAGAACACAGTGTTCTCATCTAAGAAAGAATGGTTCAACAGGTCTAATCCCATTCAAATTCTTAACTTATAAAAAAAATATGTATAAATAAATAAAATACAAAGTGTTTTTTTGCTCCTTGCTATACAATCTTGGTCTTTGGATTGGAGAAAGGACAAAACATATCTTAATAATGAAAAGAAGAAGCAAAGCTCAAAGGGTATGGTATGATCATTAAGAGTAGAACAATAAATCTAACCACTAAAAGATCTGGTTAGATCTTCAGGGCTTCCCTGAATCCAATGGCGACGCTGTTTTCTGCACCTTTCGTACCAAGAGGACCCATCACTGGGTTCCCTTTCTGCATCATGGCTACGAACTCGTTGTAATCTATCCGTCCATCCTGTGAAAAACGAAAGAATTTGCAATTGTAACTAACTACCAATGAATCACACTTCCTAGATTCAACCAAACGAGCACTTGAATGATGAAAGGAGACTTACATTGTCCTGATCAACTTCGCAGATCATTTCTTCCAAGCGCACATCCTCTATACCAAACTCCTCGCAGGCCTGCTGAAGCTCGTCTGCAGTTATATAGCCGCTTCCATCCTTGTCAAAGTAGGAGAATGCAGCAAACAGATGATCTTCCTTCTCCACCTTGTTTAAATGCAAGGTTGCAGCGATGAACTCCCCGTAATCAATTGTTCCACTATTATCAACATCAGCCTGTGCTTTCAAGCATTACAGATTACTAAAAACGAATAGAGCTTGCGACAATCAACAAGGATTGAAGAAAAATTGAATCTTACTGCTTGCATCAGATCATAGATTTCGGACTCCTGGAGATTTGCACCAACTTTCTGAAGTCCAGCCTTGAGTTCTTCGTATGTGATTTGACCGCTGTTGTCCGCGTCTATCATCTTGAACATTTCTTTGAGGCCAGCTATTTCTTCTTCTGATAAAGTCTCTGCAATGACCTACAGGAAAACGAATACAAAAGCGCATTAAGCTTCACGGTTGACACCAATACAACAACAACAACCCAGTATATCCCGCAAAAGCAGGGTCTGAGGAGTCAGGATGTACGCACTCTTTCCCCGAACAAGTCGAGAGAGTGTTTCACGGTTGACACCAATGAGTGTGTAAAATGGCGATGTGTTATGTTTGAAGACTTACTCTAAGAGCCATTTTCTTGAGTTTATTCATAGCTCTGAATTGTTTCATACGACTCAAGACCGCGGAATCAAGAGGCTTGTCAGGAGCTACGCCATCTACCTGAACCCAAGGGTGGCCTGCAGAGAATTTTTACCATTTCAATTTCACAAGGACCTTAACCCATATATGAGGTTATCAACATTTGACCAAAAAAAATATGAGGATATCAACATATGTATGGAGCTCCAAAGTATTGGAAATGTATCGATTATCTACTGAAGATAACATCTCACATAGAACTTCATGGGCAGTCAATCTCTTCCTAGGATCTCGAACAAGCATTTTGCGTACTAGATCTTTGGCATCGTCAGAGATATGGGGCCAAGGACCGGTCTCAAAGTCTAAGTCACCGTGCAGGACTTGCTCAAATATCTCTTGCTCGTTATCTACGTATGTCATCCAGGAAAAAAGATGAGGATGATTCGGATGACAATGAGGAAAATGTTGAGGAAAAATCCTAAGATTCAAGACAAACTACAAAGTTAGCACCCTTACCGCCCCAAAAAGGAGGCACCCCGCTAAGCAAAATGTATATTATAACTCCTGCACTCCAAACATCCGCTTCTGGACCATAACGCTTGCGCAACACTTCAGGCGCAACATAGTAGGGGCTACCGACCACATCTGTAAATTTTTCATCTGAAAAGAGATTTGTCTTATCAATATATGAATCATAACAAAAACAAGAGCAAAAGATGCAGCAAGAAAAGAGATTTTCTGCCATCAAACATATTGATTTATGTACTCGGCCAGTCAAAATGATCTGTAAAGATCAGGCCGAATCTAAAGTTTTTAATCTACCACACCGTCCACACGACTGAAATCAGTACACAAGCTTGTCATCATAGACAGCCAAAAGAATGAGATCAGTACACAAACTTGTCGCCGAATGCCAAAATGACTTTGCAGAAGACTTCACAAATCCAACCTTTTGATTAAACTCTTTGGTATAAATTCACCTCTATGATAAATAGGAAATGGCGCGATTTTTGGTCCTTCGTATATTCCTTGTCCTTTTGATTTTACAACTACTCTTGATTTAGCCATTTAGTCTAGTTACTTTTTCATAATCTCCAACATGATGAATGCGAACGTATACTATAGTAGTTACCAAATGATGAAGCTAAAAAGAATAACACAAGGTGAAAGATAAAAATGTACCTGGTTTGAAGAATATAGATAATCCAAAATCAATAGTCTTAAGAAGAGAGTCCTCCTCATGACCAACAAAGAGAAAGTTCTCAGGCTTGAGGTCGCGATGCATAACCCCAAGCGAATGGCAGGCTTCTACGACTCCAACAATCGTCCTAGTAAGCTCAGCCGCTTGTCTTTCAGAATAATGCCCGCGCTGAATGATCCTGTCAAAAAGCTCACCCCCTTTGCAAAGCTCCATCACAAGATGGATCGCGATTGCATCCTCATAAGCTGCCTTGATGGAGACAACACTGGGGTTCCCTGACAAGTGGTGCATTATCTGAATCTCCCTCCTCACATCCTCCACATCCTCATCCGTCAACAGCTTCCTCTTGGCAATCGACTTGCACGCGTACTCTTCCCCAGTCGCCTTATCAATGCAAAAGAATGTGGTTCCGAATTGCCCTTGTCCTAGTTTCCTCCCTAGAGTGTAAAACTCCTTGATGTTCCCTGTCCCCTTTTGGAGAACCGACTCCACACGAAGCCCTGCGCTCGCTACCCTCTTAAACTCGAGAGGCTTCTTTGGCTTTGCTTGCTCTAATGGCTCCACTTCCACCTTGGGTATTGTCATTTGCTCAGGGGGGTCATTTTGGGTGGGCAAAGGCAATTCTGTCTCCTTAGGTTGAGCAGGAGTTGGGGTTGGTTCATGGCTCCCATTCTCGCCACTAGGCGAAGATGCCCCATCTTCGACAGATCGAATTCGCCACATTGCAGCTGAAACAGACTGCAAAAACCCCTGCTTTGGAATGCTAGGACCTACACAGGTATTCCCCATCTTTTCTCCTTTCTCTCAACTATTGTCTCAAGCAGTTCGGATTCGATCCAATCACTAGTTACCCTAATAGAAATGGATGAACACTAGAAAGATAAGATCTAATACTATCAAAATCTCACTTAGTTGTTCCAAGTCCAGACAGAAATAAGATCTGATCTTATAAGTTCACAATCTGAATCTACAACTATCAATAAAGTCAACCCTACACATAGGTTAATGGAAATCGATCAAACTAAAGTGAATGTGGGTAGATATGATTCAACTAGAATAGAAATTGGGGCAACAACAAAACGGCCAACAGCGTGAATAAATGAAGCTCAGATTCACTTAAAATGGGTTGATAGCAGGAACCCAGATGGGGAAATTACCCAAGAACTATCAAATCAAAGGCAAACGGGAATGAAACCCATGAAATTGAATCCAGAAAGGAAGGGTCACATGCAAACTGTACTCCAACCCAATCAGCTTCTCACGGTTACGGTCTCAGGAGAAAAGAACAAATCAAAGTGGAATGCAAATTGGATCAATCTGGGATTCAAAGCAGTAAAAAAATTGTTGAAAGGAGCTAAAAGAAAGCAATTTAATTGAAAAGGGCATGAAGCCGAAAATTGAATTGAATTGAACTGATTGAGTAAACAAGTAGTAGGACCAGAGGGGGGAAAATGATGGCAAAACCGCAAAAGGAGGTGCAATGGAGGAGGGGAGAGCGGTATCCTGAAGATAGTATATATTTTTCCATTTAGGCTAAAATTACACATAACCACCCTTCCTCTTTAAAATTACATTTAACCACCCCTTTTCCATGTTTTAGAACTATATGATATGATGATTAGAGCTGGCAATTCGGGTCATCCGATTGGGTTTGGGTCGATCACATTCGGGTCGGCCCAATGATGAGTCGGGTCAACTCAGGTAAAAAATTTTGTCGGGCTCGGTCGGGTCAGGTCAGATTCGATCAAAATGAATCTTAGATTAGTCGGGTTTCGGTCTGAATCGGGTTGGACTCATTTGGGTTTTCGGTCAAATCGGGTTGGTCTCGTTCGGGTTTCGGGTCAGTATTTGGGTTGGTCTCATTGAGGTTTCAAGTAGAAGTGGGTCTATGTTTGTTTCAAACTTTCAATTGTTTGGGTTGAAATTGTTGAATCATGCTCGTTTGGGACTTTTGGGTAATCAATTTATTAAGTTAAATATGTAATTCATGTTATTTTTCAAAGCAAACAACCTAACGATGAGGATAAATATGGTAATATTGGAATTAAACATGTGAGGAGTTCTTTCAACATATTTTAATTAAAAAAAGTTGTTCAAGGATATTCGAATCGGGTTGGGAGTTGGATCAGGTCTAGTTCGGATGGGTCGGGTTTGATTCGGATCTGGGTTGAGTCGGATTTGTCTGTATTCGGGTCAATTCGGGTATCGGATCAATATCGGTCGAGCTCGGTTTCGGGTTCGGGCTATGTACAATGCTAAATTTTCGAGTTCGGTCGGATTTCGATTCGAGTGAGTCGATCGGGTTTCTCAGGTCGGGTGAAAACTTGCCAGCTAATATGATAATAGATATTATTTTTTACATTTTGTGTTTTTTTTTTCCGTAACGAATTAACAAGGATAAAATGGTCCTAGGTAAAGGGTGGATAAAGGGCACTGTAGTTTAATTTTTAAGGTAACGGAAGTAATTTGTAAAATGACCTCAATAAGAGGTGGTTTGTGCAATTTATTCCAGGTGTTTGTTTTTCTTTCTTTTTTCTTTGTCCAAAACTTTCCTTTGTCAAACACTCAACAAAAAAACAAAAACAAAAAAAAAAAGATCATATGATTGGCAATTTAGCATAGTGTAGATCTATCCAAGTAAATCCAAGAAAACGCGTTATCTTCTGGGTAAGCCTAATTGGGGGGTTTGGGGAAAAAAATTATTAGGTGAGATGTAGATCAACTGATCAAGGACACAACACCAAGGAGATGGGTTAGCTAGCGACGGGGGGGACTCTTCTCTCATGTGACGAACTAATTAGATGTATTCTCTCCGTCGATAATTTCGTTTTGATATATAATACGTCTTAATCCGACATCTGAGTAAAAAGTTATGAATATTTAAAAATTAAAAGGTATATTAATCACTTTAATTTTGGATCAATAGATTATAATGCTTTTATATTTTACTTAAATTAACATTTACATACTATAATTCATCTCAATAGCTTTGAAATGAGAGGTTATATTAATCATTTCGTCAATTAGATAAGAAGTTACACAAGTTAAAAAATTTTATATCTGGTTATACATTATTATAGGTTATGAGTGTAACAAGTTATATATATTAACTAGGGTTGTTATTTGAGCCAAACAAATCTAGTATTATTTGATTATATTTATCTCATTTAGAAACAAGTAAAGCTCGAGTCGAACTTATATTTGAATTTGAGCTCATACTCGACTTGTTTAATAAATGAACGAGTTTGAGCTGAGTTTTTTGCCTCAAATATTATGCAACTTTACTTACTCATGACATAGTAACTTAAAAGAAAATTTGTAAATTTCATAAAATTCATGCTATTTGAGTTTCAATTGAGTCGAGCCGATCTTTGAATCAAGGATAAAAATGTGCTCATAAGTCATAATCAACTCATTTTGTAAATTTGCTCAAAAAAAAACTCATTTTGTAAATGTTGCTCGAGTCGAGCTTTTACTGAGCAAAACTCGAGTCAAACTCTAGCTACTTAGCTCATATCACAACCATAATCTTAACTTAATGTTTATTATATTGCGTTTCCTATACTCATTTAATTAATTTTTTTTTATATTTCATTTATATATTTACATTTCTTTTGTTTAGGCACGAAAAAAATTATAGCATTTTTTTTATTAGATAAAAATTCGAGACCAGACATACCTGGACCTCGGTGACCGACAAGTCTGCATACGGAAAACCGTCAAAAACAAACCAAAAATACAAAGATGGTGCAACATACAGGCAAACGCGCTCTACAAAGCGAAACAAAACACAACTATTCCGAACAAGACGAGGAAGTAGTCGAAAGGCGAAGTCAAGCACTCCCCTGGAGTAGCACCGTAGGCCAGCGACACAATAGGAGTCACCTGAAAGCATTTTATCATAAACCGATGCTATTTTATCTTAAAATAACATCATTTATTATCGTATCTATCTATATTTTATACTTTAAATGAGAAGCAATTTTGCCATGTGTCGTCATTGTATGCCAAGTTATTTTAGGTAAGTGTATTTCCTTAATAATTTAATTCATTAGAGTAAATCAATTAACATATTTATTATTTATCCATATATCTCAATCTTTCCATATATCTATAATTTATTCTAGGTTATTCTATTTAATTTTAGACAATATACCCATTAAATTTTATTAATTTATCTATATACACATAAAAAAATTCAAATTTTGGTTTATATACATCAAAATATAATGATCTTATTAAATTATCCAAAATATGATCTTGGTTTAACAATTATAGATTAAAGTTTTTTTTTAACATATCATTTTAAGAAAATACATGAATTTTATTTTATTACCTTCCTTTCTATATCTACCCAACTTCTAACCTATTTAGTTTTTGAGAAAATAAAATAAAAATTAACATGTTAAATAAAATAATAGAAGTTGTGTGTTTTGCTTTAAATTAATAAAATTTAATCATTTCTACAAATTGAATTTTCTATCTATCTATTAATCAATCATCAATATCAATACATCAATATATATGTATATATAATCCTACACTAACACATGTCGCCTCCTTATGCAAAGATATTTTTGGTCATTTTTTTTTCAATTCATTATATACTCCATTTTCTCGCCAGTGGTCAAATGGAAAACATTGAATTAATATTAATATTAATGTTAATATATAATTTTAATGAAAAGTAAGTTTGAAGAGGTGACATTATCTCATTAATTGTAGTTTTTTCCTTAATACATTCTATATTTTCTAACCAATTGGTTCAGTTCAAAATATTGAATTAATAAATAATCGATTCCTATATGTAATTCTTTATATACTATATTAAATTAAAAGCATGAGAACATATCTTATAAATTCTCTCTTTCATCTAAGAGATTTTCGTAAAATTATCTTTAGTTAAATATTTTATATAATATTATAGTGATAGTATTTTTTTTTTCTTTCTAATAAGATTATTTTAAAATATCTATATCTATACACTTCTTTAAGTGAGAATCATTTTTAATGAGGTATTATCATTACATGTAATTATAGTTTTTGAATTTACATGGGTATCCGAGGCTACTAGCACCTGACTGATCCCTGGCCCCTAAAGTTAACAACTAACCTTCCAGTGGTCACCCGGTGCGAGATTTGAACCGGGGACCTTTTGGTACTTCCCGCTTCACCAACCCGAAATGGTTTACATTAATTGTAGTTTTTTCAACCAATAAAATGATACATTTTTAATTTTATAATAGCTTTTATTAAAATTTTACAATATTAAGATGTCATATGATTAATTATGATTTAAAAAATAAACCGCGCAATGGCGCGGGAATTGTACTAGTTATATATAATTCTTTATGTCAATTTAATCCAAAACTATATCGTACATGTATGATTATGCTGTGCCCCCTCCGAAATTTTTCTGGCTCCACCGTTAGCTAGGGTATATCTAAAATCCGAACAAGACGAGGAAGTAGACGAAAGGCGAAGTCAAGCACTCCTCTGGAGCAGCACCGTAGGCCAGCAGCACATCAGGAGTCACCTGATAGCATTTTATCATAAACCGATGACATTTTATCTTAAAATAACATCATTTATTGTCGTATCATATATAATTCTTTATGTCAATTTAATCCAAAATTATATGATACATGTATGATTGTGCTGTGCCCATGGTTTTTAGGATCGGGATCCTAGTGTGGTATCGAGACAAGGGCGTAGGATCGGATCGTAGAATCGGATCGTAGAATCGTAAGATCCTAGACAAAAATTAAAAATAAAATAAATAATAAAATAAAAACAAATCATCCTAAACAAATACCTTAATTTTAAAATGAAGCTAAGTTTTTCCTCCATTAAACAAATTAAGTAACTAAAATAGTCCAATAATAAGCATTTAACATTCATAATTTGTCAAGAATAATGTCTCAAAAGGCAATAAACAGACAAGGATAATGTCTTAAAATATGACAAACATACAATAAATAAATCACGCATCCAAATATTCAATGTTATCTATAGTTTCAAATTTCATCATCGCAATAAACACGTCATGAACAATTTCAGGCGCTCAGACGTGGATTTGTCGAGTTGAGTAACGAAACAAAAGGCTTAGGGTTTCAATTCAACGTCTTCACTCTTCTGCCTTCAATTTCTAAGGAGATGGGTTGGCAAAAAAATAAAAAATAAAAAGGTTCATCGTATCCAGAAGGCCCAATATCCAAGCAAAACAAACACAATGACACAAATATGATTTTTGCTAGGATCGGATATTTTTTCTAGGATCGGTAGATCCTAGATAGATCCTACAGATCCCACACGATCCCATATGATCCTAGCACGAAGGAGTCTATAATTTTGTGATGAAAGGAATGCCAACGAATTAAAATTTTATATGATTTTTAGATAATACTCCGTATATAATTTTGTGATGAAAGGAATGCCAACGAATTAAACTCTTTACATTTGTGGTTTTTGATGCAGGTGAAATGTCAATCTATGATCAACCAATCACTCCAACCATTGTGGATTTCAAAAAAAAAAAAAAAATCACTCCAACCATTGTAGTGTTGTAATCCATACGAAAGGACATTAAAAACGATTTAATTGCCACCAAATTTTTATTCAAAAACCGTCTTTAATTTTGTTTCAACCCCAACACCACCAGGTAAGGATCGAGTTGAATTCCATAGAATTGATAGGATTACAATTACATAGGATAGAAATTTATCAGCCCTAAAAAATAAATTAAAAAATAGGTAAATTAATTTAAATCTAAACAACATATCTATTATTTAGAATTGAGTGGTTAAGATTTAACAATGTAAACAACATATCTATTATTTAGAATTGAGTGGTTAAGATTTAACAACTTTACATGACCAACTACGTGAAATCTAAAGTGTTACCAACAAGGACTCACATAAACCATCAGATAAGCAAATCCACTGTTAATTTTTGCATTCTCAAACTTCAATCTTAAAACACCCCATCAAGCTTTCATCTTTCTCCTGTGGAAAAAGGAATCATACAAGTAAAACTACGCAAGTAAAACTAAACACAAGGCTGCGAATAAACAACCGGAAACTTTACTAGTTGAACTAGCTAATTGTCCTTTACAAGTCTTAAAAACAGTAAATTAACACAGAATTCGGCATCAACTTCCACAGAAGGAAAGAGCATATACATCCAAATACATAATCAAGGCTCCTTCTGTTTTGTCTCCTGTGTAAATATTGTCAAAAAATACAGTTTCCATGTTTTGTTGAGGGAACTACGGGGTATCTAACTTACCTTGACCACAAAACCAAGTTATCCGTGACAAGGGAGAAGGTGGATTCACAGATGACTTGCATTTTGTTCTTGGTGACTGGAAGGTCAGCTTCGTTAAGGAATCATGTCATTTGTCTGGTCAGAAGGTGGAGGTGGATTGTCCTGCTCCATTTTGACAGGTGGGTCTGCTAGATCAACGCCAGTGTTTGGAGCCTATCATCGGTGACAGAGAAAAGTAAAAACTTTAATACTATATAGAGCTGCATTCGGTGCAGAGCGACAAGTTATAAAGCTCAAAAGGCTCACCTTTACAGACGTACTTCCAGTGCCAAATGAAGTATCCATGTCTCTGGGATGCTCAGTCACGTCTTTCACAGTTTCCTGAAAGAGTGTTTCTTGCATAGTTACTAGGCAATTCAATAGTAAGTGTGAACTATGGCCAAAACAAACCCCGAAAAAAAAAAACTATATATTCCTACAAAAAACCACAAAAACACTAGAGAAACAAACTCCAACAAAACATATACACGGTATTGTTATAAAGATATGAGTAATGTCCAAAAGAGCATACTGGATCTTTAACATCAGGCTCCATAATCTCCCTTTTCACTCTGTTTGGCAAAGGCTTACTGTACAAAAGGATAAAACATAAAACAACGTCAATAAAAATTCAGAAACAAGGATGCATCATTCATGGAGTTCAAGGGAGAAGAAAGAATCATATAGCCAAGATAACAAACACATTTACCGATCATCGTCAACTTCCATATCAGAATCTGGATCCCATCTTGCATCTGCATCCTCTTGATCTTCATCCGCCTGCATATTTACAGCAAAGTAAAAGAAGATGGTCACATGTATGAGTGATGCCACAAAGTGAGATGCACTGCCAGAGAAATTTTCATTACTTCCTTTCAGTGACATACCACAAGCTACAAAGGAACATTGATGTGCTATTCAAGAACACTTATGAATGTATTCTTATAATCTTATGAATCATTTCCAAACACCCCTTAATATAATTATTACGTTTTAGATTTTTAGATTCCAGCTTCCTAGTTTTTAGGCCTTTCGCCACTTACCCCTCTTCTTCCATGTTGTTTCTCATTTCCAACATTTTAATTATTAAGACATTTAGTATTAGGAGTTATTGGGTTCAAAAGATTTCAAAAAAAAAAAGTATTAGGAGTTATTGTTTTGCTTTCTCTATTATAAAAGGAGGCCTAGCACCTTGTAAGGCACAGACCGGAATATGAATTGAATGACAGGTTGTAAGGATTCCTCAAAATGGGCTGTTAGCGAGATTCTCACCATCAGATTTGGGGTTCAATTTTTAGTTTTAGCAAGATGCAAAAATCGCACTTCCAAACTTGAGCAAAAGATGATGATGTTCCAAAGATTAAATAAATAAGATTACCTCAGGGAGCTCGGTTTCAGGTGGTCGCTCTTGGAATTGGACACTGGGTGCATGCTGAAGCTTTGAGAGATTGTCAAGAAGCTTGGACCGTATATCATCCAACATTTGGACAGTGTTTTTATTCTCCATGTTGCTAGGAGCGACATGGAGAGTGTAGTCTGGACCAAAGTATTCATAATACTCGTGCTGTGGCATCTTATCATCAACGTCAACGCCAAGTGCAACTCCAGTCTGCTTGAGAAAAGGTAGATTCATCAACCAGATCCAGCACATTTGGAAGAAGTAATATCATGTAGGATGAAGTAATATCATGTTTTTCAGAAGTCACGCTAATATCAATTGAAAGATATTATGCAATATTTGTTAACAAGGTGAATTTAAAACAGTTCGATTTTACTCTTCGTTCGGACAATGACTATTCCTTAGGAATGGGGGCTTTGATCATAGAGCTTCATATATTACGACCTTATCCTTGAGCCAAGACCGATGCCTCCTCAACACAACAAACTTTAGTGTTGAAACAACTTAAAACGCTTACAAGCGTTTCTCAGATAAGTAGAAATACCGGAAATACTCTTGATGCCTAAAAATATCTGCCCAGAAAGTATTTTCTTTGTATCAATGAGATGCACCATTTTCTAGTTCATGTCTGAAGACGCTCAGTATATACCACCCAGGAAATACTAACATGGGACTGAGTGTAAGTTGGACAACTGTGGTTTTAGTTATTCTCTAAGGAAGACCGGTTCTTGGATCCAAATATTGCTCTTTTTTTATTGATCCTTGCGTAAAACAGAGTTAATAAATGCTTCAAGGCAAATGAGTGAATACTTTCTTCAAAGTTATAATTTTGTCTACCAATGAATCATGACTCTCATCCATCATCTGATGTTTGAAGAAATAAACGAAAATTAAGGGTTTTTTAAGTGCAATCACTACTCATCCATAAAAGCAAAAGAGAAGCTTTAGTACAATTACTTCGATTGGAACTTGGAAGAAAAAGTGTAAAACAGTTCAGATAATGGTAGAAAGTAATGTCTGTTGTACCTCATAACACCAGCATCGAGCTACATTTCTTATTGTATAGCCGCCGCCACCGAGCAACAACAAAGGCACATTAAAAGATCTCATATATTTAACACACTCGGCATGGCCTCTGATTGAGAGATTAAAGCAACCCAACCTGTCTCCAGACAAAGAGTCAGCACCACATTGTAGGACAACAGCACCAGGTTTAAAAACTTCCATCACTTTGCCCATTATTGGCTTGAACAAGGACATGTAGCTCTCATCATCAATTCCATCATCCAGGGGAACATTAAGGGAGTAATATTTCCCCTTCCCATATCCAATGTCTCGAATGTCTCCTGTGCCAGGAAAGTAATCCCCGAACTTGTGAAATGAGACGGTCATGACCCTGTCAGTAGTGTAGAAAGCCTCCTCAACCCCATCCCCGTGATGGATATCAATGTCCACATACAAGACCCGCTGCAAAAGCAAAAAGATAATGACAGCATAAGCAAACACATAGGCAAGATAATGAGAACATAAACACATACTAGAAAGGCAATTTGAAACTGATACTGAATTTATTTGTTATCCACTGAAATTGAGAATTTTAGCACAAAAAGAATAATGAATAATGAATAATATTTGGCCACAATAAGAAAAGGAAAAGCAAAACCAGCTCATAATCTCACATACCTCGTGTACTTTAAGCAGTTCTAATATCGCCAGCACAATATCATTAACATAGCAAAAACCAGAAGCTTCACACTTCTTGGCATGATGCAGTCCACCTGCCCAATTGATTGCAATATCACAGAGCCCATGGTTCAACTTCACAGACCCACCAACTGAACCCCCAGCGTAAGTCTGACAAAATGAGTAAAGACCGTCAAATACAGGACAATCTTCACCAACATTAAACCTCTTCAACTGCCTCAACTGCTCCTGTTGTGTTTCTGGAGTAATGCTCCTAAGGAAGGCCACATAATCATCAGCATGAAACCTGCAAAGATCCCTGTCTCTAGCAGGAACAGGTTTCAAAACTTGCATATGCTGAAGCAGCCCATAGTGTGCTAGCAGAGCATGCGTCATGCGAATTCTATGTGGCTTCATGGGGTGACCTTGCCCATAATAATAGTTTCCAACTTCAGGATCATAGAAGTATGACACCTTTCTCTTAACGCCATCAGGCCCAGAAGGAAGTGAATTGCCTCCGTTTTCCATTATCTATTAATGCAAGCAAAGACATTATGTCAACAAAAACAAAATATTGCAATCACTTATGAATAATATAAAACCCAAGATCTAAAACAGGTACATAAATAATTGGACTCTAATGTATTAGGTTTGATCCGGTCTAGGTTTGGTCCAGTTAGTATATGCGACCTGTTAAGCTTCAGATGAGGGAAAAAAACTGCAATTGAAATTGTCAAGCAAATGTCAAATAAATACACTCTCCATCTCAGTAAAGATGTCCTAGATGGAATTGTCAACACTTCCTATTAAATTTCCCTTTCCTCCTACATCATCCAACCACGACCTACACCATCGGTTCATCATCCAGTAACCCTCCCATCTTCTAGAACTTGACGGGAAAATCTAAACAATCGACAGAATCACAAACTCTTGAACTCCATATCTTCTCAAATAAAAAGGACACAAAAGGATTAAAATTTTGTTCGTTTCAAAAATTCCTATTTGGGATCAACGAATCTCTACAAATTTGTGAAATCGAGATTTATATCCTTCTCATTCTCACAGACACAAGTCACAACCCATATCGAGTTCAGATCCAACATGGAGTTTGAGTTTGTACCGAGATTAGGAATATGAACAAATGTTTGATCCCAAAAAAAAAAAAAAAAAGGATTAAGGTGAAGAGAGCATACCTGTAGCGCGAAGAGAGACGGAAGAGGAATGGAGAGTCGCCGAAAGGAGACGACGGCCGGGGTTGGGAAATCGCCCGAGGAATCGTCGTCGACAGGAGACGAAGAGAATGGGGTTAGGGTTTGTCCAAAAGCTTTCTATAGAGTAAATACAGGGGGCTCTGAAAAGCCGGTTCAAAATTATTAAACCTGTTTTTCACAAGAGAATGGATATTCTAGTCACTTTATGCGATTTTTATAATATTAATTCGTTTATTAAAAACTAGTGTAGATCCCGTCCCGTGTACGGGTAATGCGTTAATCTAAATATAAATTATTTTTTCCTCCAAAAAATAATATAAATATAAATAAAATTAGTTCGATCGGTTATATATAATCTAAATATTTTTAATTAGATTCTCTCAAAATATAAATAAAATTCACATTTATAAGGTACTACGTAAAACTTTTTTTTTTTATAAACTATGGTTAATTAAACCTCATGTAATTTAATTAGATAGTTGATTTTTAAAAATATTTTAATATTTTTTTATTAAATATGTAATATATATTTATTACATTAGTTTACTAAAATATCTATGTACGGATGGATTGTGGCTACATATATGGCTATATAATGTTTTATTTATTTATTTTGGCCTCAAAAAATAATATAGATAGATATAAAATAACAATTATTAAATGAT
Organism: Persicaria maculosa; assembly: GCA_963922045.1. Taxonomy (NCBI): domain Eukaryota; kingdom Viridiplantae; phylum Streptophyta; class Magnoliopsida; order Caryophyllales; family Polygonaceae; genus Persicaria; species Persicaria maculosa. The sequence continues at coordinate 43,090,414 of OY998258.1, forward strand.
TGATTTTTATATAAATAATTCTTTCCACCAAAAAATAATCTAAATAAAAATAAAATAGCACCTATCAAATATTACATATTTATCTATTAATATTTTTGGTAAGTATGACTATAAAAATCAGTTTTATTAATTATTTTTATTATTACTACTACTATATTGATATAGTTCTTTCCTTATATAATATTTACTCTTTCATAAGATATTCTATCTATCCAATTTTATGTGTTAATGGTAAATTAAATAATTATTTTTATTAGATTTCCTTTTTGACGGGAGAAAGCTTTGCAAGATGCATTCACGCGCCGCCACGAATGCAGATGTACTCATGCGCCGCCACGTAGGCACCAATGCATCGGTTTTAGTATATGTATATAGATAGATGTATAAAGTAATCAGGAAATGCTACTAAATACCACAATTTGAGAAAAGTTTGCAAAAATGCCACCGTTTTGGAAAAATTGGCAAGAATGCCATTTTCTCCACAAATTTGCATAATTGTACAGGTTTTCACCCCCCCAAACCGGCTATCGGTTGTAATTAATGCCAAAAAAAATTAAAAAAGAAAATAGAGGCATCATTACCTACCTAGTAGGAGAGAGGCAAGGCGGGAAGGAGTAAAGACAATCCCATCACCATCTCTATTCTCCTTCCAAACCGATACAATAGCAAAGAGAGAGAGGCAGTTGCAGAGACGCCAGAACATAGAGAGAGAGAGAGGGCGGTTGCGGTTTCTTCTTGCATACACCAAAGGAGAGAGAGCGGGCAAGTCCATCGTCGCCGGAAAGGACACAGCAGCCACGACCCGACGACATACAGAACAGGTACGCCCTTTTACTCTTCTCCCTTTGGTGGTAGGGTGCGCGGGTGTGGGTCGGGGAAGCAGTGGGTGAAGGGGTTAGGGCAATGGCGGCCTGAATGGTGGGTCGGGGTGGTGGTTTTCTTGTTTGGATAATGGTGGGTGGTGGTGGCATGGGTGGTTTTCGGGTATGGAAAGGGGAAATCGGTGGTTAGGGTTTCCAATTGGGTGACAGTGGTTTTCGGAATGGGTTAGGGCAACGGTCGGGGAACTATGGATAGGGGAAATTGGTGGTTTGAGGTTCGAATTGGGTGACAGGGGTTTGACATTGGGTGACAGGGGTTTCCAATTTGGAGAGAAGGGTTTGTAAATGTATTGTGGTAGGCGGAATACGAGAATTGGCGAGCTGTGGAAATTGGGATATGTGGATGTCGTAGGTGTCCTATTGAAGGAGGTTTGAGGTATTGGTTATAATAGGCTTCCGATTCATAATGGGTGACATGGGTTTCACACTGAGTGACAAGGGTAGAGTGACATGGGTTAGTCTGTTAGGTGACAGAGGGAGACGAATATAAATGGCAGAAGCTGAGTTTGTTCGTGTGATGGAAATTGCAGGAGAGAAATGGCGAGGACGAAGAATGTGAGCGCGAAGAACAAAGAGCCTGACTACCTAGTCCCCGAAGCTAGGCACTTCCGGGCCCGGGTCAACCAGGGCTCAAGACTGTCAATGCTGAACAACATTGACGATTATGTTGACCCTAGGGACTGGCAGAAGCTGCTGGACTCCCAGCTTGGTGGGGTTGTGCAGCTGGCACACACTGAGAAATTTTCTTCACAAATTGTGCATTATGCACTCCAGCGACAGCTTACAAGCGAAAAGGAGTGGGAGACGTGGTACCGGATTAAGGGGAAGCTCAGGAGGTTCTCCCTCAAGGAGTTTGCCTTAGTAACCGGACTGCGGTGCAGTCAACCAGCAGCTAGTGACATGGAGGAGGACGAGAAAGCTATCAAGGAGTTTTTTGGAAACGAGAAGATGACGGTTGGTGACCTCGAGATCGAGCTGAAAAACTCACTAATGGTGTTGCGGAGCCCGCGAAGACGATTCAAGCTAGTGCTGCTGTACATTGTGGAGGGCGTTTTGTTAGGAGAGGACCAGAGGAAGGGGCTGAGGAGCTGGATCGCCCGATTGGTGGAAAATGTCGATAGGTTTTTGGCATTCCCATGGGGGAGGGTCATCTATGCTGCCACACACGTGTCGCTGAACGGCGCCGTAAAGCGCCGGGAGGCTGAGATAAAGGCAGAAGATCGAAAGAAGCGCAATGGTTATGGCCTGATGGGTTATCCGGTATCCTTTCAGGTAACCTTCTCGACCACACCCATGATCAATTTGTAAATCATATGCTGAAAATGTATTAATTTGAGTGGGGATACGGTGCAGATTTGGTTGCTGGAATCCATGCCGAAATGGGGGGGGGGGGTCCGGTTTGCGACGAAGGTGTCGACGACGGCATTCCCTCGTTGCATGAGATGGGCCCTCAAGGACGAGAACCTCGCTTATAAGGATATAGCCAGCCGCACCGAAGCTGAGGGAGAGGAGGCCATAGAGATTGATGATAACCCAGTACTCAGACCAAAGGAGGCTGAGCTGGAGCTGATGGATGGGTGTGTGTACGATGATGAGAAGTCCGACCCCTTTTTCGACGACCTAGTTGAACCGTTCCTGAGACATTTCGAAGCCCCTGGTGGGAGGTCCCCAAGGATGGGAAGAGGAGGCAATGAGAAGGATGGCGGGGTGGGGGACATGGCCAAGACTTTGGCACAAGTTATGGACAAGCTTCAGACAATGTCAATAGGGATGGAGAAGATGGATGAAAAGGTACGCAATAACTTCCCAATTATTTGTTCTGTGGAGACTGGGGATAACTGTGAACTAGGGTAAATGGACTCCTGACACGTGAAATTGGACAAGTGACAAGTAGTGTAGATAATGAACGAATGTGGTATGAAGGGTGAATTGTGTTGATTTTTCTCACCTTATGGTGATATGAAGTAATAATTTGATCACCTGCAGCTGAAATTATTGGAGGTGGCCGTGACTGAGCTGCGGGATGTTCAGTGTAAGGGGACGGCCTGGCAAGAAGCAACCGATAAAGAACAAGGTGGAGATGAGAAAAAATGGGATGAGTTTGTAAGTTTATTTTTGCGTGACATGCGTGTCGATGTTTAGTCCTGTTTGAAATTGGGGATTCAATATCAAATGTTAATATATATTTTACAGGCCGAACTTGACGAGTTGATAGAGTCAATTGCGGGTAAAGCCGGTGAGGGTGGACTAGGTGGTAAGGTTAGTTGTTGGTAAACATCACAAGATTTGTTATTTTCAGCGACACTGGAAGAATGTGACAGGAATATTGTAGCTGTGTGACATGATTTGTTATGTTAAGTGACACTGGAAAAATTGAGCCATAATTCAAATTTGAATTCATTTGCAGTTAGGAGGTGCTGTTGAGAAGGGTAGTGAAGTGGATGATGGCGGGGATAAGCACACAGAAATTGAAACTGTGAAGGCAAGGGATGAGATATCAGGAGAGAGCAAGCTAGCTGGTCATGATGTCGGGGACAAGAATGATGAAGCTGAATCTGTCAAGGCAAGGGATGGGGGGGAAGGAAAGACGACCGAGGTAAGGTTTATTTATGAAAAAAAGGTGATTTTATATGTGACATGATAGTATAGGTCAAGTGACATGAGTATATCTGTTATGTGACAAGGGAAAGTGTAAATGTTAGCTGAAGTTTGATATGTTTGCACTTTGCAGTTGGGAGAGGTTGGTTTAAAGGCGTCTGGTCATGAGGAAGGTGGAAAGAAAATTGAAGTTGAGGAGAGGTCGAAGCCCAGGGTAGCTCAGGTTTATGTATCTAAGGCGGCGAAGAAGACGAGGAAGGTTGTTGGAGAGGAGTTGGCTCCCCCGGCCAAGAAACCGCGACCCCAGAAGGCAGCCACTGTTCCCGCCGATGCTGTTCAGCTAGGAATGGTGTCAGCGACGGACAACGATGCCATGACAAGTTGGTTGGCAAGGTACGTAGGTTATGTGTCTTACACTGGAATAGACGACGAAGGTAGATAGTTGGACGTCCACAATACCTGACAGAAACTTAACGTGCAGTGGGGACGCGGAGGTGCGCACGTCACCCTGCGACGTGGATATGACGAAGGAGTTACTCAACCGTCTGAAGAAACCCCAGGATTGGTTTGGAACTGTGGTATGACGACTTGTCACCTCTAAAATTTCCCGTGTCAGGATTATGGATTGTAATTGCGGTTCACTTCATGCAGGAGATGGAGGAGTGCTGCTACCTTCTGCGCAAAGCGGTCGCAGACAGAACGGGTGACATGGCCAGTGGAGTCATCGTAGTCGATACGTGCTTAGCGGGAATTTATCTACCTTGGGAATGGAAGGTGTACAGCGCCACCCCTGAAGCGTACGAGCCTAGTGATGCATTGATGGTGTACTTAAACGGGGGGTCGCCGAAGCCGTTGGGACGAGCGTGGTCAGGTGCGGACCTCATCCTCCTCCCCTTCAACGTCAAGAACAAACATTGGGTTGCCCTTGCCATCGATCTTAAGGAGTGGGAGGTAAGGGTGTATGACTGCGACGTCCACATGGCGATGGAACGCCAACTCCAAACCCTGTTAATGCCTGTGACGAGCCTGATCCCTGTCGTCATGCGTGCACACCCAGATCTGAAGGTCAAGTATGCCGATAAGGTCCCCACGCCGTTTGCCATTCGCCGGGACAAGAGGCTTCCACAGAACAAGCTAAGGTAAGTAGGATGACATGGTTCAATTTCGTTTGATTGGATGGGGAATCGGTGTCCGCGTTCTGACCGATTGTTCCCCTTTGCAGCGGTGATTGTGGCCCGTACACCATTCGATTCATGCACCTCCTGCTGGAGACCGCCCCTAACTTCGATGGATTGGACGACACGTACATTAAGGCATACCGCCAGATGCTAGCTGTTGGGGTATTCCATGGTCGACTCGGATGCTAGACTTCGTAGTTGAACACTTGGTTCCAATCATAAACACCCTCCTGTAATAGTGGAAGTAAAACATTTGGATATTTTGCAAAACTTGGTAGTTGTCGAATGTGAACATTTTGTATATGCGGACATGTTAAACTTGGCAGTGTAGCTACATGTATCTATCCAATTTGGTGACAAGGTATTTGTCGTAAGGTGACACGAGGATTAAAAAAGGGTGGCATGGGTCATTTACACTATACGTAGGAATATGAGACAGTTAATAGTGACACGAAAAAACCTGTCAGGTGACACGTGCATGGAAAGACGGGACCCTATACTGGGACAACAAAACAAAACGACAAAGGAAAAGGAATCTTTCCCAGGGTGGCAGTGGTTGCACAGTTCCATTGACCTACTAAAAAAAAATTTAAAAGAAAACAAAATGTTGTGTTCCTCGAAATTAAAAAGGTAAACAAAACAACAGTAAAAGTAAGTAACTTGCATTCATTGCAGTTGGCGAAAAAAACCACCACCTACACAAGGGAAGGAGAGAGAGAGATAGAGACCGAATATTAGGAGTGAAGGGAGGCGGTTGTGAAGTGAAGGGAAAGGGGAGAGCCCGTACCGGAGAGGGAGGAAGACGCCGGAGAAGCCCGTACTGGAGAGGAAGGCGCAGGAAAACAGGTACAACTCAATTGGTTATTGAAATCCGTCCTCACCCATCTCTACTACTCTGAATCTTCACTTAATTTGCAATCTTCCCCACTTAATTTGCATTCTCCCATTGTTTCGTACCGGAGAGGGAGGTAGTCGCCGGATAAGGGACCAAGACGCCGGAGAAGGCAGTACCGGAGAGGAAGGCGCAGGAATACAGGTACAACTCAATTGATTATTGAAATCTGTCCTCACCCATCTCTACTAGTCTGAATGTTCACTTAATTTACAATCTTCCCCACTTAATTTGCATTCTCCCATTGTTTCGTACCCGAGAGGGAGGTAGTCGCCGGAAAAGGGACCAAGACGCCGGAGAGGAAGGCACAGGAATACAGGTACAACTCAATTGATTATTGAAATATGTCCCTACCCATCTCTACTATTCTGAATCTTCACTTAATTTTCAATCTTGCCCACTTCATTTGCATTATTCCACTGTTTCGTTGTAAGGCATGCAATTTGGGATCGAACAAAAAAAGGAAATTGGGGATTTGGAATTACTGTCATTTGGGGAATTGGGGAATTCCTGTCATTTGGGGAATTGGGGATACGGGGAAATACAGATCTAACCTAAAAGAGGTGTGGGGAACTGAGGAATTGACAGACAAGAGCGAGGGAGGTTGAAGAAGAGCGTGGGAGGCTTGCGGGTCCTTTTACCCAGATTGTGAGAGTGGAGAAAAAACCCCTGTCAGAAACGGGTACTGTAGGACAATTAGGAGAAGACAATTGACATTCATGACACGAGCTATTATGTTGGGTGACAAGGGTTACTTCAGTAGGTGACATGGGCCTTTTCTCGTGAAACAGTCGCAGACAGACTTATTCAGAAGGGGGTGAGTTTGTGTGGATATTGATAATGTTCATGTCCACTTAATTGCAGGAAGAACATGGTTCGGTCCCAGAATTTGAGGAGGAAAGGTGTCCGGGCACCTAAGAAGGTGGAGCCCCGACTCGCAGTGCCGGAAGAGAAGCATTTCCGAGGTCGGGTCAACCAGTGTTCCAAAGTGTCTCTGCTCGTCAACATGGACGACTGGGTTGACCCCGTCGATTGGGAGAAGCTGATACGAAGCCAATTTGGGGGTATTGTGCAAATGGCAAACCGAGTTCAATTCTCGTTGCAACTACTGCATTACGTGTTACAAAGGCAGCTTGTGACAGAAAAGAAGTGGGAGACTTGGTACATGCTTCAAGGCAAGCTGCGGCGATTCTCTATCAAGGAGTTTGCGCTCGTGACTGGGTTGCGGTGTGGTCGAGTTCGGGGGGAAGACACAGAGACGGAGGATGGCCAGAAGACAAAGGAGGCTCTCAAGGACTTATTCGGAACGGACAACATGAAGGTCGGTGAGCTGGAGAATGCCTTCAAGAACTCCATCTTGAAGGAGCCGAGTGCTCGAAAGCGTTTTAAGATCGCTCTCCTACTCATCGTCGAAGGAGTTCTGCTGGGGGAAGAACCCAGGAAATCCATACGAGGGTGGATTGTGAAGCTTGTGGAGAACGTTGATCGATTTCTGGATTACCCCTGGGGAAGGGTTGTGTACGAGGCCACCCACGAGTCCCTGTCGGGCGTCATAGAACGACGTGTCACTGACATGAAGCTGAAGGCGAACGACAAGGACGATCGATATGGATATGGACTTATGGGTTTTCCGTATGCGTTCCAGGTAAGCTACTTGACCGAAGTTATGCTTGAACTAGTACGCGCAATTGATGCACTCATTCGAGTGACATGTGTGGTTGTTTTAGATTTGGCTGTACGAAGCTATGCCGGGGATTGGGGATGCGTTCGCGAACCGGGTGTCGAACACGGCGTTGCCTCGCATGCTGAGGTGGACAGCCGATGACGACAATCTAATGTATGAGACGATCCAGTCCCGCATGGACCCTGAAAAATCTGATAGAATCAAGGTCGAAGACAACCCGATACTAGTACCGAAGGCCGGCGAGTATGAATTGATGCTCGGGTGCTTCTACCAGCATGAGGAGCCTGACCTCTACTTTGATGACATTGAGGCTGCGTTGGCACCGAGTTATTACGATGAAGGATCAGGCAAGTCCGGCCCGAGTTCGGAGCAACGAGATGGGACAAGTGAATCCTGGGAGGATAAGTTGGGGAAGTCAGTAGAACTGATATTGGAGAGGCTGGGAACCATGTCAAGTTAGATGCGGAGCATGGATGAGAAGGTACGTGTAACGTTTCTGGCATTTGTGACACCAGTATATTTTATATGTGACACGGATAATTGTCAAAGGTGACACGAGTTACTTATCTCCCAATGCTGAATAACATTCGCTAACCACCCCTCATTTATGTACTTTGTGTATCAGATGAAGGTGTTGGAAGGTTTTGTGAATGGGATGCGAGATGGGCAGTCGAATGCAGGAGGTGAGCAGAAACCAATGGGCGATGTCCGTGGAGAGGATGACGACCGAAAGAACGGGGGGACAGAAGGACAAACTAGGGTGGAAGACCAGCCACCAGAAGGAGAAAAGGAGGTAAATTGGTTGTTACTTGACATGGTATTTTCTGAATCCACGGTGAAGGGGTTATAGAATCAGCAATTTTTAATGTGTCAATATTTTGCACACAACGCACACGGTTGTTAAAGTGAATCGACACGTATTAATATGTAAAGTGACAAGGGAACAAATATATGATCTGAATCACAGTTGACATAACCGTAACCAATTGCCAGATCTCAGCGACGGTCAAAGACGATACCGTTGGAGAAACTGGGGGAGATGTCAGTGGCCAGAAGGTCGGGAACCATAGGGATGCTGAGGACACAAGCGGTAAAGCCGGTTCAACGGTTGTACCACCTACAGTGAATGACCAAGCGACGTCGGAAGGACGTACAGGATGAGAACAAGGTAAAATGCCTGTTACATTTCCTGTCATTTTAATCTATAGTAGTACGTAAGTGACAAGTGTATCACTGTTAGCCGACACGAGTACAGATCAGGGTGACACGGGGGTGAAAAAAAATTTTCCTTCACCGTTGAAACTGTTTAACCAATTGGCAGATCCCAGAGCCTGCAAGAGCGGAGCCCGTTCGAGGCAGGAAGAGTAAGAGAGGTCAAGGAGGTGAAGGAGAAGTGAAGCCCCCACCTGAGAAGAAAACGCGGGGCCGAAAAGGGAAGAATGTTGTCGAAGGCGCGGTCGCGATTAAGCTGGGTCTTGTTTCCGTGTCAGACAACGATGGGTTCCTCCGCTGGATGGATAGGTGACACTCATCAGCAGACGTACCCAAGTTATTGCATAGATGACTCCGATCCCCTAACATTGTGGTTGTGGTTGTGCAGCGGGGATGAGGACAGCTGCAAGACTGCATACGGCACGGCGCTGAGTAAGGAGTTCTTCACCGCACTAAAAACGCCCACAATTTAGCTAAACTCTGAGGTACGAAACCCGCCTAAGTGACTATCTTTGTCTTGTGAATGACACGGTATGGACTGTAAAAGGTAGTGGAATATTTTTGGATTTTGACTAGGGTTGTAATCGATGCAGCACATGGAACAAGCATGCTATCTTCTTCGGAAAGGGGTAACGGAGAGGGCCGGCGACATTGCCAGTCGAGTTGTCGTTGTGGACACATATTTCGGTCGCTATCTGCAGACCGAGTGGGGCAAATACAAGAGCGATGCGGATAGCTACCAAGCCGACGAGAAGCTGCTTGGCTACTTCGACGGGCGGTCCCCGGCGACGATAGGCCGGGTGTGGGAAGGGGCGGAACTCATCCTCCTACCTTTGAGCGTGGACAGTGTTCACTGGATCGCCGTAGCGATAGATCTGGTGGGGTGGCAGGTAAGGGTTTATGATTCGGACGTCTACATCGTCAGGGACCGCCATCTGCCAGCACACTTAAGCTGTATCACCCACCTTATCCCCGTACTGATGAATGCCCACCCCGCGTTGATGGCCACCTACAGCGACAAGTTGCCAAAGCCGTTCGCCCTTAGTCGCGAGAAAAGGATTCCGCAAAACAAGCAGATGTAATTTATGTCCAACACTTGAATATATCTTCGTCTCATAGTTGCATCCGCCTTTAATGAATATGACTCCGGCGATTCTCTATTGCAGTGGAGACTGCGGACCATACACGATCAGGTTCATGCAACTCCTCACGAAGGACGCCCCCACCTACGACGGTCTTGACGACGTATTCATCGGGGCGTACAGACACATGCTCGCTGTTCGCATCTTCAATGGTACATGGTTATGATCTCAGTTGTGATCACCATTGGCCATTGTTATGAAATTTGAAGTTATGGTCTATGCATGTTATGAACATCGTTTTTATTGTGTTGGATATTTATGAACATGGTTACTGGTTCTCACATTTAGTTGTGGACGGTAGTTCACTAGGTTGGTATTTGAACTATTTCGCATTGTTTGTCTTCGGTGAGTGGTTATGTGTTGCGGACTTTTACATTATTTGTATGATAATTTGTAAGCAGTTACTGACCATGTTGGCATGGTGCAAACATTGGTTATAATTAGTTCAGAATTACCCCTGGCACCATACTTGGATTCCCGTGTCAACTTACGTGATTATCCGTGTCACTGATGGTGAGTAGGGTGATTTTCTAACCTTGTTTATTAGTTGATAGGTTCATATACGAAATGTCACAACGCCGTGTCACAGGAACCGCATAATTTTTCATGTTCTCGTGGATGATTGAATGTCATGTGGCAACCAACTTAGTCGGTTGAAAGGCATAATATAAGTTGTAAGGAAATATCCCGTGTCACCGAACTTGCAATCCCGTGTCACCTGACGTGATTGTCCGTGTCACTGCTGGTGAGTAGGGTGATTTTCTAACCTTGTTTATGTGTTGATAGGTTCATATACGAATTGTCACAACGCCGTGTCACAGGAACCACATCATTTTTCTTTTTCTCGTGGATGATTGAATGTCATGTGGCAACCAACTTACTCGGTTGAAAGGCATAATAGAAGTTGTAAGGAAATATCCCGTGTCACCGAACTTGCAATCCCGTGTCACCTGCCGTGATTGTCCGTGTCACTGATGGTGAGTAGGGTGATTTTCTAACCTTGTTTATGTGTTGATAGGTTCATATACGAATTGTCCCAACGCCGTGTCACAGGAACCACATCATTTTTCTTTTTCTCGTGGATGATTGAATGTCACGTGGCAACCAACTTACTCGGTTGAAAGGCATAATAGAAGTTGTAAGGAAATATCCCGTGTCACCGAACTTGCAATCCCGTGTCACCTGCCGTGATTGTCCGTGTCACTGATGGTGAGTAGGGTGATTTTCTAACCTTGTTTATGTGTTTATAGGTTCATATACGAATTGTCACAACGCCGTGTCACAGGAACCACATCATTTTTCTTTTTCTCGTGGATGATTGAATGTCATGTGGCAACCAACTTACTCGGTTGAAAGGCATAATAGAAGTTGTAAGGAAATATCCCGTGTCACGGTACTTGAAATCCCGTGTCACCTGACGTGAATATCCGTGTCACAGATGGTCTCGTGGATGATTTTCTAACCTTGTTTATGTGTTCATAGGTTCATATACGAAATGTGACAAGGCCCTATCATAAGAACCACATAATTTGACATTTTGTCTCCTCATGGATGATTGAATGTAATACACATGCATAACACCAACAAGTGGAAATCTACTAGACATGCATAATATAGGAGGGACATTGCCCTATACATACCATATCCGATACTACAGGCACCATTCATAATGGTGCAACCACACTCGGCTTTCCAAAAAACGACAACTAACCGAGCGTGGGTGAGACATTGTTTGTAACTACCCTTACATAGGCCCCTAACTGCAACAAATGGGGGCCATCCACCACATACGGAGTCCTGGAGGAGTCCAAAACACCACAATTGTTTGGGATCACATCAGTATTTGGCAACTACTACAACAAAATCACAAGTTTTGGCAAAAAAAAAGAGAACTTGCTTCGAAGCTCCTAAGCCCGGGTGACCAGACGCACCATAACTCCCATCATGAGGACGAGAATCCACCCCATCAGCCTGTTCCATCGTGTGAGTTGTCTGGTGCGGAGCTGATCACTAGCGTGGCCGACCCACTTCCCACATAGGAAGGAGCCCAGCTGGACCAACCGCTGCGCCAGGTGCCTGTTGCAAGCCTCGCTCCTCACCAACTTGTTGGCGAGGACCAAGTTCTCATCAATTGTGGCCTACAGCGAGCTCTGGGTAAACTCCAACTCAATATTTGTGGCCTCCAGGGTGGACTGGGTGGCCTGCAGCTGAAGAGTGGTTGTCTGGACATGCGTGCGGGTGGCCTCAAGTTCAGTGCGCTGTGTGGCCATAACTCCCTCCCGGGCAGCATCCTGGTTGAGCAGGTTTTGGACTCGCTGGCGAAGGTCGGTGAGCTCTTCGACGGCCAAGTCAAATAGCGCGTTGTCCTCAGCAACCTGGTCGGGGGTCTGACTCATCATCATCCTCGTCCTCATCACGACAGTCACGGTGGCTCCTCCCGTAGTCGTAATCTGAACGGAGCCAGAAGAACCTACGGTCGTCGCCACTCTGATAGCTCCGATCACTGTCGGAGTCTGTCTCAATGTCGCTATCTGAGTGCGGCCACATTATTCCTACCAGTACCAGGGAAAATAAACGTCAGATGGCAGAAGAAAACCAAACACAAGAACATACGTACATATGACAAATATGTAAGCATGTTTTAGATTGGAGACAAGTACATATATGTGGAAAAGATGAATGGTGTTATGAAATGATATGTCACCAAACAAGTAAAGGAGAATGTCAAATATAAGGTAAAATAATGTCCGGACCTTAGAATGTTTAGAAGGACAGATCTATGTGCAAGCAAAGTTGGAAATGGTAAATACAAGTGTGAATATGAAACTCATATCAATGAATTAAAGTTATGACAAAGTTATGTTACAAATGGAAGAAATCACCCGTGTCACCAACTATGAAATCCCGTGTCACCAAAAGTTGAATCCTGTGTCACCAATTATAAATACTTGGCAGACATCCTACTAAGAACCTTCACAGACAAAGACAAAGGTTGCAACTTTCATAGGCTTAATCATATTTATGCTTTAGATTCACACAGAAAGGATGCTAAATGTGCTATTTCTTTTTCAATCCTAACAAGTTCCTATATATGAAGAAGATGAATGGGAGAGGGAGATGATATGTCACCAAAAAACTAAAGGACGATGTAATATATAAGCTAAATTACTGTAAACACCTTATAATGTTGATAAGGACGGAATTATTTGCAAGCAAAGACCAATTACAAAAAGGTGGTTAGAAATCACCCGTGTCACCAAAGTTGTAATCCCTTGCCACCAAGTACATATACTTGACTGGCTGCTTTCTCAGCCCCAATTCAGCAAATTCCACAAAATATTTGCATATATGAAGCGTAAACCAATAAACACATATACGAACTCCAAGTAACTACTCAACTTAAGTATGTACTAAGCACATGCAAGAAAAGAGACAAATGGACATTTTCACTGCACAAGGCACAAACCATAAAACAGTGAGCCATGGACAAATTCACCCAAAATATGCAGCATACACAGGCATAAATCGTAGCCCCTAATCAGAAAGCTTTGGATGTCGTCAATTAGTACTCTATGTCCAAAACCCTAGTAACAACACAGATTTCATTCAACACAAACTTCTAATCGACAAAAACCCTAAAATACAAACACTTAATTTTCAACACATATGGCAATCGGGGTTGTACTTACTTGGAATTGAAAGCTTTTGGATGAGGATGACCACCACTGGTGAACCAAAGACGATGGCGTCGCTTCTTCTTCCGGAAAATGTTTGTGGCTTGCAAGGGAAGAGTGGGAGTGAAATGACCGATGGAGTGGTGGTATTTATGAAGAGAGAGGGGCTCCATGGGGGGGGGGGGGGGGTGGGGGTTTGGTGAGGGTCACCAAATTTCGGATCCCGTGTCAAGTAACATAATAACCCCTTCAACCAATATGACAATGTCTAAAGTCGTAAATGTAGATTTTTATGTCTTAAAATCAAAATATATTGTGTAACTAACATTTTTTCCCTCATTATAGAACTTTAAATTAAGAAACTTTGTTATATATATTTTTAATTTATTATGTAATTATATTTCGAGGATCTTACGATCCCCTAATGGGATCTTACGATCCGATCCACGGACCCTATTGTGATTCGATCCTAGAATCCCGATCCTAATAACCTTGCCTTCAACATTAAATATAGGTCAATTAGCACTAATATACATTTGAATATGGTAACAAGGTTGGTATTTTTGTACGTTGCTATGAAGTACTACATCTGTTCCGGAAAACTTGTCAGTTGACTATTAACGCACGCATATTTTTAGAGAAATAAATATACAAAATATCTACTTTCATATTTATTTGTAAAAACAAATTCGTACCTATTATTATCAAGTACAAACTTGTTACAAAAAATGTTATGAACACCTATATGTTATATAGATTTTTTAATTACAATTACGGGTGCTTGAATAGTCAACGACAATTTTTTCCGAACGACAACTAAGTGTTTCGATTTCTTTATCCCTTTTTTTACTCTATGTATGGGGTAATTTTTAACTCTCTATATTGCACTAACATATATTGATTGTATGGTTGTAAAATATATTTATAAAAGTTATGAACTTTAATACACCATATTTTAACATTTTACAAACCCGAACTACTTTCCCATGCAATAAGCATGCAAAATACATATATATATATGGATTTAACTTTTGTGCTTAATTTCATGCGGTAATGTTTTACTCTCTATATGCGATATAAAAATTATTTCAAAGCGTTATAAAATGTTATCAAATAATATATTGATACAAAACCCTGAATAATTATTCCGTTAATTTTTAGAATAAAGGATTACATTTTACACTGTCATCCGTTATAACATTTTATCAAATAATTAATTCATACAAAACCCTGAAGACTTACTCCGTTATTTTGTTGAATAAAGGGTTAAATTAAATTTTAAACTTTAATCCGTTATTTTTTGAAAACAAGGGTTAGTAAGTGTTTTATAGGGTTATTCCGTTATACATATAATATATTTGTTAAGAATATCACATATCAAGATTCTAACCGACAATTAATTGAATAAATAGATAATATAAGAAAAATATTAATTAATAGAATGAGATTAAAATCACGGCAGTTATTTACAATTGAAAATCTCTTCCGCTTCCTCTTCCACTTCCGCATCCACATCCATTGCGTTTCAATTGTACATTGGACTTGCACACGTCTCTTCCTCTGAATTACATTGGACACGTCTCGGCTATTCCTCTTCCGGTGGCAGTTACGTTCTCCATTGCATTGTTATATATAGCCAACTCATTCTCCCTTGAATTGCATCATCCCATTCCCTTCAATTGCATCATCCTCCTTTACCAACTACAACCGAAATTAAGATAGTTGCAATGGATCAAGGAAAGAACGTAAGGGCAAGGACGACAGAGGCATTGACGTTTCTAACACTGCCATTCGACATCCTATTGGATATTGTCGGTCGATTAGCAATTCAATCTATAGAAGATGTCTTCAGATTACGGTTAAGGTATTGCCTCCACTTTTGATTTTTTAAATTTATGTGTTGGAAAAAAATTTGATTCACGTCAGTGTGATGCAGTTGCAAAACTTTTGATTTGGTTGGAAAAAACAATTACGTGCTTGCGAAGATGGAAATTGAGTACCAGGATGACTGGGGAATTTCCGTTGTAGTCGCATCGAGAAACGATAGTCACGCCAGAAGTTTTTTAAATCAATGCGTCAACGCGGGAAACCCGGAGGCAATATTTCAGCAAGGAATGGTAAGACGTTCATTCAGGATCATTGTTTCGATGTATGCTTTATCATAGTTCCTCATAGCTTCATTTCAAAATGCAGGTTAAATTCTTCACAAATTGCGATCACGAAGCAGGCATTCAAGATCTTCTAAAGGCATCGGAGTTGGGACACGACGTGGCAAGCTATGTTTGTGGCATAGCTATGTATTGTTGCGGATCTGAAGACCTCAAACCCAAAGGCTTTGCATTACTTAATAGTGTGAAACGTAAGTTGGGTTATAAAATAATATCGTGTCGCCGGAGAATTGCTGATCTATTTTATGATATTCTCATAATTGCTCGAAGACCTTCCTTCAAATGGAAGCGGAACACATGTAAAAATATCACCAATGGAACAGCGATTCGGAGTTGTCGAAGATCAAACCCCTGGAAAAATTTTCAGCTCCTTGCTGAAGATAAAGATGATGCTCTTTCTTGTGAGGAATGCACGTGCACAATTGAGTGTGGTTTAGTCGAGGGTATGCTTCAGTGGATTACATGAAATATGGTGGAATAAAAATTTGCACATGTGTTCGGTCTATTAAGTTTGGTTAATTTTTGTACTATATCTATTGTGTTATTATAACATATAATGATATTATTGTTACTGTATCCAAATATGATCAATTGGAGCTCATAAAAAAATTGATCAAATGAGATACTATTTCTTTTTTGGTAGAATTTGGAAACTATATCGTTTATGGTAGAATTGAGAAAATATATGTTTTTTGGTAGATTTGAACTCGAAATATAGGTCAATTTGCACAATTATACAATTCAATATGGTCACAAGGTTGGTATTAAAACCTGTAGGACATACACTCACAAGAATTAAACATGACCTGAAAGTAAGTGTCACCTCCGGAATGATACACATGAAATTAAAACCAGTGACATGATAACGTCTTCAACCAGACGCGGTAATACATAGAGGGTGATAGGGGTTTTGTACAGAATCCATCCACAAAAGTACATGCGATGTTCTTTACCACTTACCACTAAAGTTTAACCCGTTTCCAAAAGTAAATGTACCCAAACAACCAAATGACAAGACTGAAACCAACGTTGTTCACAAAAAATGACAACAAATCAGTTCCATAATGAAATATAAACCAGTGACATGAAAACCCCTTCCACCTGACACGGTAATACAAAGAGGGTGACAGGGGTTTTCTACACAATCCATCCACAAAAATACTGCGATGTTCTTTACCACTTACCACTAGAGTTTAACCCGTTTCCAAAATTAAATGTATCCAAACAACCAAAGGACAAGACTGAAACCAACGTTGTTCACAACAAAGGACAACTACTCAGTTCCATAATGAAATATAAACCAGTGACATGAAAACCCCTTCGACCTGACACGGTAATACAAAGAGGGTGACAGGGGTTTTCTACACAATCCATCCTCAAAAGTACTGCGATGTTCTTTACCACTTACCACTAGAGTTTAACCCGTTTCCAAAAGTAATGGTATCCAGACAACCAAAGGAGAAGACTGAAACCAACGTTGTTCACAACAAATGACAACAAATCAGTTCCATAATGAAATGTAAACCACTGACATGAAAACCCCTTCGACCTGACACGGTAATACAAAGAGGGTGACAGGGGTTTTCTACACAATCCATCCTCAAAAGTACTGCGATGTTCTTTACCACTTACCACTAGAGTTTAACCCGTTTCCAAAAGTAATGGTATCCAGACAACCAAAGGAGAAGACTGAAACCAACGTTGTTCACAACAAATGACAACAAATCAGTTCCATAATGAAATATAAATCACTGACATGAAAACACCTTCAACCTGACACGGTAATACAAAGAGGGTGACAGGGGTTTTTTACAGAATCCATCCACAAAAGCACTGCGATGTTCTTTACCACTTACCACTACAGTTTAACCCGTTTCCAAAAGTAAATGTATCCAAACAACCAAAGGACAAGACTAAAACCAACGTTGTTCACAACAAAAGACAACAAATCACTTCCAAACCTACACCCAAATGACGATCAGGTTATGCGTCCACCGAGCCGACCATTGAAGATGGCAGCTGCTAGCATTTGTCTGTACGGCCCAATAAACGTGTCGTCCAGCCCATCGAAGGGGGGATCGCTCTCCATGAGGAGCTCCATGAATATGATCGTGTAAGGGCCACAGTCACCACTGCAATGACGGAGATTTTGTCAAAACAGAGGCGGAGATATCATCAAGTAAAATGAAATACAGGGGTCGCACCAATCATACCTGAGCTTGTTTTGCGGAACGCGCTTGTCGCAGATTATGCGAAACGGGCCTGGCAGCTTCGATGCGTACTTCACCTTCAACTCAGCGTGTGCATCCATGATGATGGGGAGGAGGTGGGTAACGTGCATCAGCAGGGGTGGGAGTTCGGCGTCTCTCACGCAGTGCACATCGCAGTCGTACAGCTTCAACTGCCACTCATTGAGATCAAGAGCAACGGCAACCCAATGTCTTCCCCTCAGGTTGAGGGGTAGGAGGACGAGGTCCCCGCCTGCCCACGGCCGGGCCATGGGCGCCGGGGCCCGCCCATCGAAGTATGAGAGGAGTATGCCACTCGCCTCATACCCCCCGACGTCTGAGTTGTACTCCTTCCACTCCCTCTCCAGAAAGCTGGAGAAGTAGGAGTCCAACACAATGACTCGACGCCTATTTTCGTAACCCCTCTCCGCGCTTTGTTTTCGTAGCAGGTAGCATGACTGCTCGAAGTGCTGCGTCAAGTTTACCCCCATGACAACCCACAACATAGTCCAACAGCAACCCAAATGCGTATACAAGGGCAATCATAATAAAATGTGAGAAATACAATATACCTCTGAGTTGATGCAATAGCGGGGCGTCTGGAGGGTGGTAAAAAACTCCTTCGACAGGTCCTTGCCGCAAGCCGTTGACAGGTTCTCACCGTCGGCACTGGACCGTACAATGGAGTGGAATCAATGAAAGGGTTACTGTGCCGTATAATGAAGACTGAAATGAGACGATGGGTTACCTTGCGAGCCACCCCTGTAGGGCCTCATAGTCGGCCGCAGAAACTAGTCCCATGGCAACGGCTTCACCGGGAACGATGGCGTCCTTCCCTTTATAGGCCCGCGGTTTTGTAATCTTCCACGCCTTGCTCTCACATTCCTCGTCCACGAACAACCTCTGAATGCAAACAAACATTTCCCATGTCACATAACAAACCGACCCCCGTCGCCTATCTAACATCCCCATGCCACTATTGAAAACATAACGGATGAATGGCACGAGCCACAAGGAGCGTACCTTAGCAACTTGTTGGGGCTGCTCCACAGCTTCAGCACGAGCCCCCTCTGGTACATCAACATCAACAACCTGCAAAACCGATCTACAACTTAGATGGATTCCAACATGTACATACTCCTTTTCACTATCCCTTACTCTTTGTTCCTTGCCTCTTCCAATCAATTTTCCATCCCGCATTTCATGGACCTTCTCCTCCAACACTTTTATCTGCACATAAGAACTTGTTACAATAAGTCCACCATCTCCTCCAACAGTTTTATATCCCGTGTCACTGCCACATACTGTAAGTCCCATGTCATTATTCTATTTACCGTGGTCACTGAACTTAAGAACAATATGAGAGTGAATAATGCGAAAGACTGAAGTACCCTATCATCCATCTTCTCCAAGGTATCCAAAATCTTCTCGAGTGTCTTTCCCACGAGATCCCTAACGGCGTCCGTCTCCTCGACGTATTCGGCGATGTTGGCAAGCATCGCCACACTCGACCCTTCGTTTACCTGTGCGCGGAAGCGCTGATTCTGTGGATGTGTAAATTTTGTCCGAGCCATTTGTTTCCTGCAGTTTAAGAGCAACCATAAGTTATCGAGAAAGTTTATAGTCAATGTCACTACCTTTGTAAACCCATGTCACTCAATTTGGAAACCCATGTCACAAATGTCAGAACGTTCCTAAACCAATGACGACATACATTCCACATCAACTCCCCAAATCTGAATTTCAAAATAATGGAACCCCGAATCGTCCCCATTCCCAATCAAACCCCTAATCTACCCCATTCCCTATTTCGATCCCCACAGTAGGCATCCTCTTCGGGCTTACTAAACCCTAACCGCGGGTTTTCCAATCACCAAAACCCGACTCCTTGTCCTTCTTTCGCAACCACCTCCACCATCGACAAAATCGCCCTCGTTAACGTTCAATCCCTTACCACCATCGTAGGTTGTTCCATCCACCCACCCCGAACCCCATATTCGAAGATAACGGACAACAGAGACAGGGAGCGTACCTTCTGAGTTTCCTGACGACGTTCTTCTCTTATCCGACAGTCCCCGGTAGTATCTTCTTCGACCCGTTGTTCCTCGTCGCCGGCTTCTCTTCTTCCCCCCCCTTTCGAACGGTTTTGAGTTATGGAAATTTAGAGATGGAGTCCCGATGAATACAGAAATACAGTGTGGGGTGATATCCAGGACACGTGTCAACTTATTCTTTGTTGTTTTCTTTTTGTTTTGAGGTACGGGCAACCTTTTTGACCAAAATGGGAAAGGGTCAATTTATCCAAATTATCCCCCATTGTCCTATTTATGCAAGTTTGGGCAAAATTTGGTCTATATATGACCACTGGTTGACTAAGTTATTATTGTCGAAACTTTGGTTATAAGTTGTCAAGAAATCGCCCGTGTCACCCAACTTACAATCCAGTGTCACCTTACATAATAACCCCTTCAACATTGTCATGAAGGTGATTTCAATATGTTCACAAGGATCAATTCCTAACACCACTACCACAACCACTCAGGACTGTAAACATTTTGTCAAATAAGTGTCAATGCATTGTTGAATTCTTTGTCATAGCTTCAACCGACGAAATGTCTACCTTGAACGATTTTGAAAAAGGCTAACTTGGATTTTGAGAGACCGAACGCGATCGAAAATTTCTAGGATTTTTTAGGCCAATCTTTTTCAACTATGGAATCCCCTTTGATACTTTTCAAACCCGGGCAATTTTATGATACTTAACGAAGTGGATACAAGCATTTTATGGGGGCGCTTGTAGGGTGCTTGCTAAGACTTAGTGACGATATTGTAGAACTTTTAGAGTTGTGGTACTTCCGAAAAGTCGAAGTGAGGATGTGATAAGGGCGCTTATTGCATACTTGTCAAGGCCAATTGGAGATGTCACGACCGTGACTAGGATGTTGTGAGAATCCCGGAAGACGCAACCGAGATGATTACAAGATCCTTGGACATGGTCCTTGGACTAATCAATTTCAAACTTCATCCCCCTACTTTGAAATGGTTTTAGTCTCGGGGACGAGACTTATTTTTAGAGGTGGATGATGTAAAGGCCCGGATTTTCAAATATTAATTTTTGGAAAAAGAAAATTAAAAATGAATTTAATTCCGGATTTAAATATCCTCTTGATTTTGAAACGTTATTTGATGAAGTCGGGATAAGATCGGGCTTGGAAATTATTATTTTTTGGGGTATTTTAAAATATCCTTGGAGGATCACTTATTTGTCTTTTCTCCTCGCCCTTATCCGAAATTTCAGAACATGATCATACCCTCCTTGAACCGTGGTCTTCTTCCCCTCTGCTTTTGACTAGCTCAGATGCAATGCAGAGCACACCACTCCCAGCTCACACTTGCCTCTTTCCCAAACCAACCCAACACCCCTATTTGTTGATTCTAATTCTAGAGAGCTTATTCCCCCCTTTCCCTTGTCTAATTGTCAGCCTACAACACACCCCTCTCCCTAGCTTCTATTTCAAAACCCCCAGCAACCCTCTTCCACACACGCAATGCCCCTCCTCACCATCACTCTCTTCTTGTTCATCCCCCAAATAGACGTCATCCTCCCCTCTGATTTGTTCAACCACCAAGCTCTCCTCTTTGGCTCCTTTGCCACTAGCACACCTCTCCACCACCGCCCAGGAGAGCCGGAGCCAGCAACAGCACAGCCGGGCGCACCTCCCGAGCAGCCGCCGTCGAACCTTGTTCCTTTGATTTCATCATTCCCGCTCGGACCGAAAATCGCAGCCCCGAGCCACCGGCGACGCCGAATCGATCTCCGACGAAGTTCCGGCGAGTCGACGGCCCTCGGTGAGCCTTCGAACCTTCTCCATTTCCATGTTTTCATTTTGAACGTCCTTGGGGTTGGGGATGTCGGGAAATATCAGTGAGAGAGGTCCCCGGAGAGCGAGTTAGTCGGAGAGAGTGTCGACGAGAGAGCGTGAGAGGTTGCGAGCGGGAGAGCACGAGGGTGCCGGTGAAGTGTGAGGCGAGGCGACGAGGGCGGTAGCGAACGCCGGCGAGCCGAGACACCGTCGCAGCGGGAGAAGGAAGGCCGAAGGAGGAGGGACGGAGAACAAGCAGATCCGCCGATAACCTCCGGCCTGAGAAGGAGGAACGGGGTTGAAGACGATGTGGGGCCCGCTCTGTTTTCAGTTCTCACATGTGGGCCCCTCTCTTTCATTTTGTTCACAAATCCGAAAATCAAAAGGGAGAAAGCTTGATTGTGGGCCGGGTATCCTTTTTCCAGGTTGGATCTTCTATCCGGGTTGGGTTGGAATTTTGGGCTGGTTATGAGTGTAGTAGAGTTGGGCCTATTTTTTGGGTGATTTATGATAAAATGAATATTGTGTTTTAAAGGCCAACATATATTTTCGATATTTGTTAAAATATGTGAAATAATAAATTGATTATATGTTATCACCCTTTTATAATGATGGGATTTAAAATATACTATCTGGATATGAAAAAGAATTTAGAAAAGATTCTAAGGATTGGGAAATATCCTAACTTGTCGGATTTGTTTTGAAATAATAACAAAATAGGTTGATTTAAAAAGTAATGGTTGTAAATGGATTCTTTTCGGATGATTTGAGGAAGCGTTTTTTAGTGGTGGTCTGGTCTAACTTAAGGTTTTAATAGTGAATTTTTGGAAATCTTGGAAAAATGACTTACCTTGCCTAACTTGGTGAATAAGTTTGATGACTTGTGTGTGATATTATATGCTTTAAGTAACATTAGGAGTAGACTTATTTATACTACTTATATGTGTTAGGTGATCATTTGTGGCATGTTGTCTTTCTGTATACATAGTTGTTGCCTTTTGCTGTTCTATACTTCCAGATGAGTTCCTATATGAGCTCACTCAGATTCGAAAAGAGATCTCCCTGCTTGTAGCCATGTGCATACTAGGTGCTTGCATTCATAATAAAGCACGTCATGTAGTATCCTGCTAGGATTGCACTCATGATTGAGCATTCGTTTATTCATTGCTTTTGTAAACAGAACGGCCGTTAACTATGAAGTAACTAGAGTCATTGCTATGGTTATAGGACGACCTAGTCCCATCGGGTCCCGTCCTGAGTCAATCGAGTCATGAAACTTCCTTATATTATGAGATGCATGCGGGCTTTATTGTGGAGCGAGTTGGGCATGCGTGCCGCCCGATTATAATGGAATGCATTCACGAGCTGGCCAGTCTCCGCCCTATCGGAAGGGGGTGGAGGTAGGAGAGGGATATACCACTTGGTATTCGGTGCTAAGGCCTTATTATATTTACGCACTTGATCTTAGGAGCATGTTAGTGTGTTCATATTCCGCCTTGCATCTAGAAGCATCTTTATTAGGACTGGCGTGTGTATGTGTCTGCTTGTTTGGTATTATATTGCGTAGGGCTTCGATCTGACACCGCCTCGCATACATATTTTTTTTAGGTTTGTTTTGCAGCATGATTGTTCCTTGCTTTCGTGACGTGGGAACTCTCTTGGGCGAATCCGAAGAAATGGTCTAACCCCACTAATATTGCCTATTAGATTTTGATAAATACGCTTATTGATTTGGTTTTGACTCGGCTCTGCCGTGGCACCTTCTTGTATTATACATTGATTCTGCTAGTTGCATGACTACTGATTCTTTACGCTTAGACTTATGACAAGTACAGGGGACTTCCCCGGGGATTCCAACGATCCCTTCGAATTTTGGGTATGAAATCCCACTTGAAAACGTTAGAGTAGAATTTCAAACCTTCAACCTGTACTCGGGGCGCAAGATCCTAACGAGGGGTTTCATCCCTCGAAACGTAACCCGGGAATCATAATCTCGGGCCGTTACAAAGTTGGTATCATAGCGAGGTTTTGCAAACCGAGTATGATAGGTTGAAGTGGTTTTGAAAATGGCCCAAGGTTTTCAAATGGTTTTTCAAAATGTTTTAGAAAGGGCAAAATGAATTGTATATGACTAAATCAAATGGACTCAATATGAACTTGACTCAATAAATTCGGTAATCAAACAAAAGGGAAACGAATGGGTAGTAAATGCGCTAGACCATCCCTATTGGATGTAGTTGGGAACGTGTAGGCAAAAATATAGCCTGTTCTTTACAGATGGGCCTACAAGACTCCAAGGGATTGCGCCGTAATGGCTGTAGTGGCGAGTTAGGTAGAGACCGTAAGGTTTTGCCCCTTCGGTCAGTCGCCCCTCGAAGGGAGGCCTTAGGATAGCTTGATTGTTGATTGTTTTGTGCTGAGTGCTGTATGCTTAAATTGGATACCTGGTTGATATTCTTGATTATGAATCATGTGTTAAATGCCTTTGTGAATGGAATAGCGGGGGAGACCTTCTACCATTATAGAGTCGGGATTCCAGTCCTTGAGGGATTGCCTTTGACCTCTTAAGCTTGACTACTCCCTTCTTCGGTCTTCTTTTCTTGACCTCACTAAACTTCTTTATTGAGCTTTTCTTGCGATGTCGTTGGGATATACGGGTAACCACATTTGAGGTTGTATTGGAGTACGCTACTACCTGAGCCCTTTTCTACCCTACTCGAGAGTTACACGAATATTTCACGGGAAACAAGTCATGGGGTTCATGGAAGTGAGTCAGAGTCGCCCTTGTAGATCTGTGTCGGGTTATCTTAGTTGCTTCGTCCATGATTATATGATTCTATATGTACTACTCCTAGACTTGCGGATTGATCCTTCGTGTGAAATTATGCCCGTGTGTCTTGATGTCCATGTTTAGCCCTTGTTTAGATATGTGTTACATCTGTTATGCCCCCATATCATCCCAACCTGATCTACTTAGTATGTGCATTTTTATACTAATTCTTGAATTTATGTGTCATATGTTAGGGAGATACCTAATTCTATGTAAATAGGCTCATGATAGTGTGATCGTTCCATTTTGATATCCTGATAGAGTGAGTTATTACTTGATGGGTGTGTGTTACAACTTGATGTTCAACCTGATTCATATGACACCTAGTTTCCAACATGCTTACCTAACTGTCATGCCATGATGATCTCCATGTTTCTCTCATACTTTCATGAATATATGACTTGACATGCCGCACGAGCACACACAACTATAATTCTTGGTTTCGTATATGTATGACTCGACATGATGTGGTATTCCCAACATATATTATGATGATGATCCTTAATGTGGATTTGTGGTTGTATGCCGTTATATATCCATGCTTGGCCACCTTGTTTAGGTTTCATGTCATGCTTCGTTGCATTTCTGTCATACCCTTAGGCATGCCCAACCTGACTTCATTGGTTCCCCGCATCATCATACTAATGATGGACTAATGATAGATTGAATGCATATGTAGCAAGTTACGCTCTCTCATGGATTAGGATCATGATAATGTGACCCTTAGCATGTTAGTCTCACTCTTGCTACTCCTCGTGCCTTTATGACCACTAAACCATATCATGCTTGCCTTCCTGATTTTCGTGATGTTTTCTCCTCCTCAATGGTATCATTTTGTATTTCCCTGAATGTATGACTTGATATTCTGTGCATGTGCCATTTAGATATTTACATGGACTCGTAACTGTCTATTATCCTATCCATGCCTAGCTATCTTGCTTTAGACCCATGTTATACTCCGTCCGCTATATGCCTGTCATGCTTCTAGATCATTACGGTGTGGCTTATTTAGCTCTTTGCAAACTGTTGTGCTAATCTAATGAACGTATGTACAAATCATGAGTTAATATCATATTTTCGCATATAAATGATACCTGAATGCTAGGGTGAGTCTATATATTCGAAGTACCTTGATTGTATTCATGTTTGATATGTGTCGATAGTATCCTATAGGGCTTATGAATTCCAATATGACTCGCTGAGTGGTAACTTGTCATGCTTGCTTCACCACGTGAATATGATTGTCCCATGATGTGATAGTTGTTGTACCATTCCATGTACCCCTATGATGGTTCATTCCTAACATGATTATAATCTATCGTTTGTGATGTTCTCTTGTTCACTATGTAAAGATACCCATGTCTTACCATGTATCGCTAGCATCATGTAGGATCACAATGTGACTTGATATATCCTTGTGTTAAATGTGTACCCTGGTTGTATACTGTCAATCTATACCTGTGTACTTGCATGCTTTATATTCATGTGAAGTCGTGCTGCCTCAAGCTCATGTTGTCGTTTCCGCCATATTCCCCCTTTGTCCTCATATGGTCACGTTACGATTGGTTGACCCCTTAAATGCATTCGTGCTAGTTGTCAAATAAACATGTAACCTATACTGCATAGCCATGCATCTTATCGTGTTAAAATATATCTTATAGGACTCAAGAATTATGGCTTGTGTGTATTCATGCCCTACTTGCATTATGATATGCTCTTTCGTGGTATAGACTTCGCAAAGTCTTGAATTCTTCTCAACATCTCTGATGTGCGATCCATTAACTGTTTAGGAATTGATAGACCCAGTTGTAAAGTTAGTGCCTATTTTCAACGCATGTTAAGCATTAGGTGATTATCAATGTTTGCCTATCATCTCATCACTCGATGTTGCTTTTGCATGTCCCCTGACATTTTCAATGCTTCTGCAAATGAATAATCTGGCACATCGCATGTCCACGTACACATCACGATAGCTATAAGGCACTTGCATGATTACCTTTGCATACATAATGTAGCTTACCGTCCCCTTGAAACATGATACCTTAGTAGCGTTGTCCTGTTTCGCATTATGATATGTGCATGACTCTTTCATTCCAATTGCCTATATTCCTTTTATATGTGCTAATGATTGGGTGTGATAGTGGTCCTGCTTAAACTTCTATGACACGTCCCACTCTTATATGGAGTTGCTCGATGCATCTTATTCTTATACATCTGTGACTGTCTTGTAGTACCATGTAAAATCTATGCCTTCAGAGATATGGTTTGTACGATCGCATGCTCAAATTGCATCTCATGCAGCTGCTCTTGTCATAGGTTGTGATAGCCTTGCTATACCCTCTCTGTGTGATCTTGTGACTATCTAAGCATATTAAATATTGCTAGTCAGTTAGAATGCTATGCCTCCACATGGTTGTATCATGCTAAGTATGATTAGTGGCGTGCTTATGTGTGTTCTCATCCAAGTTGTTCTTTTCACATGATGTCCTTCCGATGCTTAACTGGACGAACTCATGCTTTTATGAAATGTGTGTCAATTAGCAGTTGAATACCACGTTGACTATTATACCCTACGATATGGTAGATGCATGTATACATGAACTGTGATTTTGGTGAAAAATCGTTCCTCAATGATTGATATGTATTTTGCTTGCTGCACTTGTAACCTCGTAGAGTTCCATAAGGGCACCTTACTCCTTCTTGGGTTGGGATCTTATTTTTTTTCGTCGTGTCAACGTCAATTGGTCTGTGTTCGGTTCCGTGGGGAGTCCGGGTTGTCCTCCTTGTCTCTCCCCTATCTCCACTAACTTAAAAGTTGCTTGCAATACTTTGACGAACGATGGCGTATAAAAGAGCATGTTTACCCAAATAGCACGGGAGCGGTGCAGCGGAAGCACGGTGGGCCCGTAAATCCTAGGTCCCAGAACTGACATATTGATTCTTTGAATGATGAACTGGTGGATGTTACCTGGTTAACTTCTACGTATGAGGATAGATTTCACTGCTTTGTGTTCCTATGTGTCTGGCCTTGTGATATGATTGGTGTTCTGTGTCGGTAGACCTTGCCTGATTTCTTTTACTCATGGAATGTGAATTATACTTGCTGAAATCCTGACTTTTGTTGGTAATAATGATATTATGTGCCCCGATAATATGTGACAGTATGATATTGCGATGTTGGCATGATATTACCTTTGCTCGAATTATTATTAGCATGAGGTTATGTGGTAACTTGTCTTGATATGTCGATACCTGATATTCTGCAATATTTGCTGAGCATGATAGTATCTTAGGATTTATGACATATGACCGTTTTGGAACAATGAGAGATAATGATGTATAAACTTAGTTTGAAATCATGTTATATCATACTGACGTGAAATACTTGAAAGCTAAGTGATAGTAGCATGTAGGGTCCATAGAATAAGGTGCAAGTTATCCTAATATAATAGTAAGTGATGTCTTGTGAAGTTAAATGTTGTCGTGATAATATTTTGTACTGCTATGTTGTTAGACTTTGTTATTGCTAAACCATGAGAGCATGACCGATTCTATGTTGATAACTTGAACTTGAATTGCTGAAACATGATTGTGTTGATATCTCTATGCATTGATATTTCAAAATTGATTTTCGACTAAATCCTTGGCTATGAAAATGGTGAATATCTTGGCTTGCCGAATCTTGTTGAAATGGAATTTTGTTGTGCTGACTTGTTGCCCTTCTATTAGATTGACACCCATTTGTGACAAATTCTGCTATGTGGTAATGGCAATAAGGAAACCATGCTGATGTGATTTGCTAAGGTTGAGGCTTAATGTGTTTGTGTGCTACCTTTTCAAAAATGACATTCCTGCTTGATGCATTCTTATTTGTTGACACCTAGAACATGAAATGCTAATGATGAGTGTGACGTTCCAATATATTGATGCGCGACAATGTTGATAATGCCTATTCATGTTACGGTTTTGGCATGGACAATCTCGATCGCTTGTTATTTATGAGGTGGCATGTCTTGGTTATGTTGTTTCTGATGATGGCTAGAAATTCATAGCTTGGAATTCCTCTTGAGATTGGAACCTAGGAAGAGAATATGAGATTAGCCCTTAGAGGTGGATGATTCCACCTCTTGAGTTCTGAAATTGCTTGACCAACATGGGATTTAAAAGGTTTTGAAAGAGTTTGGAAGCGACCAACTCGGATTTTGAAAAGCTTTGGAATTGTTTTGAAGTTGAGAGGTTTCTTGATTTGAAGGGTTTTGAACGATTTTGAAAAAGGCTAACTTGGATTTTGAGAGACCGTACGCGATCGAAAATTTCTACGATTTTTGAGGCCAATCTTTTTCAACTATGGAATCCCCTTTGATACTTTTCAAACCCGGGCAATTTTATGATACTTAACGAAGTGGCTACAAACATTTTATGGGGGCGCTTGTAGGGTGCTTGCTAAGACTTAGTGACGATATTGT
This sequence comes from Persicaria maculosa, assembly GCA_963922045.1. NCBI lineage: Eukaryota > Viridiplantae > Streptophyta > Magnoliopsida > Caryophyllales > Polygonaceae > Persicaria > Persicaria maculosa. The sequence continues at coordinate 43,119,230 of OY998258.1, forward strand.
AGAACTTTTAGAGTTGTGGTACTTCCGAAAAGTCGAAGTGAGGATGTGATAAGGGCGCTTATTGCATACTTGTCAAGGCCAATTGGAGATGTCACGACCGTGACTAGGATGTTGTGAGAATCCCGGAAGACGCAACCGAGATGATTACAAGATCCTTGGACATGGTCCTTGGACTAATCAATTTCAAACTTCATCCCCCTACTTTGAAATGGTTTTAGTCTCGGGGACGAGACTTATTTTTAGAGGTGGATGATGTAAAGGCCCGGATTTTCAAATATTAATTTTTGGAAAAAGAAAATTAAAAATGAATTTAATTCCGGATTTAAATATCCTCTTGATTTTGAAACGTTATTTGATGAAGTCGGGATAAGATCGGGCTTGGAAATTATTATTTTTTGGGGTATTTTAAAATATCCTTGGAGGATCACTTATTTGTCTTTTCTCCTTGCCCTTATCCAAAATTTCAGAACATGATCATACCCTCCTTGAACCGTGGTCTTCTTCCCCTCTGCTTTTGACTAGCTCAGATGCAATGCAGAGCACACCACTCCCAGCTCACACTTGTCTCTTTCCCAAATCAACCCAACACCCCTATTTGTTGATTCTAATTCTAGAGAGCCTATTCCCCCTTTTCCCTTGTCTAATTGTCAGCCTACAACACACCCCTCTCCCTAGCTTCTATTTCAAAACCCCCAGAAACCCTCTTCCACACACGCAATGCCCCTCCTCACCATCACTCTCTTCTTGTTCATCCCCCAAATAGAAGCCATCCCCCCCTCTGATTTGTTCAACAACCAAGCTCTCCTCTTTGGCTCCTTTGCCACCAGCACACCTCTCCACCACCGCCCAGGAGAGCCGGAGCCAGCAACAGCGCAGCCGGGAGCACCTCCCTAGCAGCCACCGTCGCACCTTGTTCCTCTGATTTCATCATTCCCGCTCGGACCGAAAATCGCAGCCCCGAGCCACCGGCGACGCCGAATCGATCTCCGACGAAGTTCCGGCGAGTCGACGCCCCTCGTTGAGCCTTCGAACCTTCTCCATTTCCCTGTTTTCGTTTTAAACGTCCTTGGGGTTGGGGATGTCGGGAAAGGTCAGTGAGAGAGGTCCCCGAAGAGCGAGTGATTCGGAGAGAGCGCCGACGAGAGAGCGTGAGAGGTTGCGAGCGGGCGAGCACGAGGGTGCTGGTGAAGTGTGAGGCGAGGCGACGAGGGAGGTAGCGAACGCCAGCGAGTCGAGACACCGTCGCAGCGGGAGAAGGAAGGCCAAAAGAGGAGCAACGGAGAACATGCAGATTCGCCGATAACCTCCGGCCTAAGGAGGAGGAACGGGGTTGAAGACGATGTGGGGCCCGCTCTGTTTTCAGTTCTCACATGTGGGCCCCTCTCTTTCATTTTATTCAAAAATCCGAAAATCAAAAGGGAGAAAGCTTGATTGTGGGTCGGGTATCCTTTTTCCGGGTTGGATCTTCTATCCGGGTTGGGTTGGAATTTTGGGCTGGTTATGAGTGTAGTAGAGTTGGGCCAATTTTTTGGGTGATTTATGATAAAATGAATATTGTGTTTTAAAGGCCAACATATATTTTCGATATTAGTTAAAATATGTGAAATAATAAATTGATTATATGTTATCACCCTTTTATAATGATTGGATTTAAAATATACTATTTGGATATGAAAAAGAATTTAGAAAAGGTTCTGAGGATTGGGAAATATCCTAACTTGTCGGATTTGTTTTGAAATAATAACAAAATAGGTTGATTTAAAAAGTAATGGTTGTAAATGGATTCTTTTTGGATGATTTGAGGAAGCGTTTTTGAGTGGTGGTCTGGTCTAACTTAAGGTTTTGAAAGTGAATTTTAGGAAATCTTGGAAAAATGACTTACCTTGCCTAACTTGGTGAATAAGTTTGATGACTTGTGTGTGATATTATATGCTTTAAGTAACATTAGGAGTAGACTTATTTATACTACTTATATGTGTTAGGTGATCATCTGTGGCATGTTGGCTTTCTGTATACTTAGTTGTTGCCTTTTGCTGTTCTATACTTCCAGGTGAGTTCCTATATGAGCTCACTCAGATTCGAAAAGAGATCTCCCTGCTTGTAGCCATGTGCATACTAGGTGCTTGTATTCATAATAAAGCATGTCATGTAGTATCTTGCTAGGATTGCACTCATGATTGAGCATTCGTTCACTCATTGCTTTTGTAAACAGAACGGCCGTTATCTATGAAGTAACTAGAGTCATTGCTATGGTTATAGGACGACCTACTCCCATCGGGTCCCGTCCTGAGTCAATCGAGTCATGAAACTTCCTTATATTATGAGATGCCTGCCGGCTTTATTGTGGAGCGGGTTGGGCATGCGTGCCGCCCGATTATAATGGAATGCATTCACGAGCTGGCCAGTCTCCGCCCTATCGGAAGGGGGTGGAGGTAGGAGAGGGATATACCATTTGGTATTCGGTGCTAAGGCCTTATTATATTTACGCACTTGATCTTAGGAGCATGTTAGTGTGTTCATATTCCGCCTTGCATCTAGAAGCATCTTTATTAGGACTAACGTGTGTATGTGTATGCTTGTTTGGGATTATATTGTGTAGGGCTTCGATCTGACACCGCCTCACATACATATTTTTTTCAGGTTTGTTTTGCAGCATGATTGTTCCTTGCTTTCGTGACGTGGGAACTCTCTTGGGCGATTCCGAAGAAATGGTCTAACCCCACTAACATTGCCTATTAGATTTTGATAAATACGCTTATTGATTTGGTTTTGACTCGGCTCTGCCGTGGCACCCTCTTGTATTATACATTGATTTTGCTAGTTGCATGACTACTGATTCTTCACGCTTAGACTTATGACAAGTACAGGGGACTTCCCCGGGGATTCCAACGATCCCTTCGAATTTTGGGTATGAAATCCCACTTGAAAACGTTAAAGTAGAATTTCAAACCTTCAACCTGTACTCGGGGCGCAAGATCCTAACGAGGGGTTTCATCCCTTGAAACGTAACCCGGGAATCATAATCTCGGGCCGTTACAAGTCCCAAAGAATTAACACATATTGGGATAATAGCTAGTCCCAAATAATTAAAATGAAGAGAGCACAGAAAGGAGATTGACACCACCTTAGTCTTGTTCAACCGGTTCTCTTAGGGGATCCAAATAAATCAATCAAACAAATTTGTTCAAGAATTTAAATGAAGAGAGCACGGAAAGGGGATTGACATCAAGTTGATTTTTAAGATTTAGCCGGTTAGGATCTTCTCTAAATTAGATTAGATAAGTTTCGATTTTAACGATAAATTAACAAACAATTAAAATAAATGAATTAAAAATTAACAAACAATTAAAATAAATCAATTAATCTTCAAAATACAAAAAATCTACCGATAGGAGGTTGAGGAGATCAAAATCAATCATATATTTGAAGATTTGGTTAGGATCTCTTCTAAATTAGATAAGTATAGATTTCAACAATAAATTAACAAACAATTAAAATAAATCAATTAAAAATTAAAAAACAATTAAAATTAATCAATTAATCTTCAAAAAAAAAAGCTACCGATAGCCCCATCCAAATCAATCCTATATATTTACATCACCTTGATTTTTTAAGATTTGGTTAGGATCTCCTCTAAATTAGATTAGATAAGTTTAGATTTTAACAATAAAATAACAAAAAATTAAAATAAATCAATTAAAAATTAACAAACCATTAAAATAAATCAATTAATCTTAAAAAAATGCTATATTAAAGGAGAAGCCGCCACATGTCGTAGGCGACTTCTCCTTTAGTATTATAACTAGCGTAGTACCCGTGCTTAACGCACGGGATTTGTAAAATATATTATATTTTATAAAAGATATTATCATAATGTATTTACATTATATATTAGATATATTATATTATTATAATAATATGAAAACGATATCACAAAATAATATAAATTGGACAACAAAATATAATGCTTATATGATATCAATATATAACATATGTGGCAACACGTCAATGTCTTACCTTCCCAGCAGGGTCGAGTTTGAGATTTGAAATGCCCGGGGCAGGATATAAAAATGTGGCCCTCTACAATTATTTTTTGTTGTGTTAATGGATTGGAAGGTAAGATCAAATAATTTGGTAGTTCAACAACATATTACACAAACTCTAGGTGAATGAAGTTTTAAGAACTTTTGGATAGAGAGCACGTAAAAATGTCAGAGAATAAATATTCTTGTAATAAACTTAAAAGTAAAAAAAATGCTTCATCCGTCTCAAAATATAGGTCGGTTTATTTTTTTTGCATGTTTTTTAAGAAGCTAAAAACTCAGTAAAATATTATATTTTTATTGGTTTTTAAAAATAATATTATGCTTACTAATAATAAGTACTCCCTCCATTCACTTTTATTTGTCTTTTTACTATTCATGCACGTTTTTTAAAGTGATAAAAAATGTATAAAATATTTTTTTAATAATACCATACTTATTACTAAAAAGTATGAGATTATTAAAAAAATTTAATTAAAAATTCAATATTTTATATAGTTTTTATCCTCCTAAGAAAACTTGCGTCAATAGTAAACGATAAATAAAAGTGAACAGAGAGAGTATAGTATTATTTTTCAAAACTAATAAAAAGTGAATATTTTATAGAGTTTTTAGCTCCTTAAAAAACATGCTAAAAAATAAAACGACCGATAATTTAAGACAGAGGTAGTACAAAAGTTTAGAGTCACCACTGCAGTTTGAGAATGAGTTTTTTTAGCCTTCTAAGTTTTTTAGTAAGCTTATTGATTTGATAGTTGGGCTACACATTCCACAAACGCTAGTGAATGGAATTTTCAGAACTTTAGGATGAAGAATACATTAAAAAAAGATATATTATATTAATAAACTTAAGTAAAAAAATCCTTTTCTCAAAATATAGACCATTTTATTTTTTTGACATGTTTTAAGAAGCTCAAAACTCTATCAAATATTATTTTTTTATTAGTTTTATTTGAGCATGTTATATGATTTGTAATGTCTAAATATAAGTTTTATTATTATATATTAGGCTAAAGCATGGATATTTAGCTTAGTGTCATAAAACATATGACAATAACCAAAACATGGATATTTATATATTAGGCTAAAGTATGGATATTTATTTGCCTAAAATCAACAATAACCATTTAATATTTCATTTAAATATGAAAATTTAAATTATTTTAGGTTGAACGAAACATACATGCTCTTATCATACTAATAGTCTTCAATTTTCTTTTTTGGAGCATACATGCTCTAATCTTGTAGAGTATATATGTTAATTTTCTTGTTAGAACATTGTCGGTTATGGAAATTAACCATTCTTCGACATCATCATCTTGCATTAAAAAATACACGAAATCAATTATTTCAGAATATAAATGGTAATATATGAGAAGAAAATATATACATGAATGAATCAAAACAAAGTACATAACCATCAATTGAATTCAAATATACACAATTTACAACAAACATAAAGTAGGAGTTTGTTTAAGTATATGAAAAGTTTAAGCATTTGATTTTATTTTAATGATTACATTTGAATGATTTAAGTATTTGGGGATATGGCCTAAGTATCTAATCGACACATGGCATTTTAAATGTGAGGGCGCCGCGTGGCAGCGGAAACAACTGCTTTACCCGTGCATAACACACAGGATTTGTAAAAAATATTATATATTTTATAAGATATTATCACAATTTATCTAAATTCTATATATATTATAATATTATGATAATATGAAAAGTCTATAACGAAATACTATTAAATCCAAATATCCAAATAATCATATAAATAAATCAAATCCAAACGATAAATCTAATAAACTGGTTCCGCTAACTCGATTCACATATTCGATCTATAATTAAAAGGTGTTATATAAATCGCAACAATTTTATCAATCCATATTGTTGGAGAATTCAAGGTGTCGTTACACAGTTTTGGTGTTGGAGGTACCAATGTCTAAGAAACCTATAAAATAAATATAGTTCATATTAATATAGGTACATTAAGTAATAATAGATACAACTAATAAGTGAAATAAGGAATGACCTTCTTCGATATGCGTTACTTTTGAAAAAAGTCGGATTTACATACAACTTTATCACATCGGCTAAAGCTGATAATATTATCTCATCTACACACAACAAAAGTTAAATACAAAAGTAAAGAATGCACGTTCACGAAGTAAAATAAAAAAATATATAATTATTGGCAATATTGAGAAATAAGGTGAATATGATAATGAATTGTCTTTTCAAATCCCGATCGATGGTATATAGTTGATCAAATAATTCCGGACCAACAGAGCACTCCAATATACGATTCAATTTTAAGAAAATATACAAATCAATGCAAAATAAATATACATAGTTTAATTATTATTATTATTTTTGGTTAAGATATTTTTTTTTGGGTAGGAGTTAAGATATCTACATACATATGTAAGCCCAATTGTTTTTTTAGGTGAAATTACTACTCCGTAATTGTTTATTTTGTTTAAATGAACCCGGTTTTGCAAATAAAATAAAAGAAATTAAGAAAAGAGAGAAGCAGGTCTATCGACTAAAACCCCGCCTTACCCGGATACCCCCGCCTCCTTTATCCCAATCTCTGCAATTCATTCATCTTCTTCTTGGGTTCAATTTCGATCGGAAAAGCTCAAAGAGATCTCCCTGAATTTCGAGCTGAAATCGATACTTCCAGTATGTCGATTTGAAGAGTCAAAGAGAGCCGGCTCCTTTCTCCCATGCCCCAATTCCAGACATCTTCTTCCTCTAAAAACCCTAAATTCGATGTCCATGGTCTGTCCCCCAAAGGTTACATACAATCCAGAGATTCGACCATATCTTTGCAATTAAACCTCGTCGATTTCGATTTGAAAAAGATCCTCCTAGATTTCGAGTTGAAACATGAAAGAGAGACGAAATCGAGCATTGACATTCTCAATCGGCGAGGTTTGGACGAAGGTAACGTTTGTTTTGTTTTGTTTATTGACCTTTTCGAAAGATTCATACCCTGTGTTGAACAATTCAAGTGTTCCTGCAATTAATTTAGTGGAACCTAACCCCTGTTATATCCGATTATGTTGAACTCTTCAGGTGTCGAAGGCAATTCTTGTTGAAGCTGATTCTCGGGTATTACACTAACACCTTATTCCGGAATTAAGGTAAAGCCACAAACTAAAACTATTGATTGCTTGATAGGGATTTGAACTGCATTGTGTTTGGAGGGCTTTATTTGCAATTGAAAGGGTTCATGAAAGTAAGAATGAATAAAAAAAATAGTTTGGGGAGCATAATAAAGAATAAATAGAATAAATTGAATTAAATTGAATACATATGCTAGGAGGATATAAAATGAAGAAATTATGAAGGACAAACACCTTTTCATCGACACATATTAGGTCCTTTGAAATCAACTCTTGTCGTTTGTGAAAATTGATGTTGTCGAACATGCACACAACTTGAACTCGGATATTGCCTTTGATGGTTGTTGGATTAAGCTCGTCGATGTATGTGACATTCTTTATTGTTGCCTATTTAAAACAGGAAAGAAGAATAGATGATCAAAAGCTTGCAATGTTTAAGGTTTAAACATTAGTAGTATTCGAAAAATAAAACATAAAAGAATGGCAGAGAGGGAGAAATAGATAGAATACGGTGGAAGAGGAAGGAGGATAAGTGAGTTATCTGTTATATTCGATTCTAATTGTATATAGAGTAGTGCTGCTAGTTAGGTTAGGGTGAATGAGAGTAAAAACAGTAACACACTCGTTTGTAATTGGTTAAAAAATCTCTACAGATCTGAAAATTTTAATTATTTTAACAAAAAGTAATAGAATTGTTGTAAAAATCTCTGCAGATCTGTAAAGTTTAATTATTTCAATTAAAATTGTTTAAACTAAATTTAAAAAATCTCTGCGGATCTGAAATTAGGATAAATGTGTAATCTTTTGGTTAAATAAAAGAGATAAAGATTGGTTAATTGGTTAATTGAATAATAACGGATGGAATTAAAAAAAAAAAGTTACAGCGAATGGTTTGTAACTGATTTAAAAATCTCTGCAGATCTGAAAATTATAATTATTTTAATTCAAATGGTTTTAGTTAGCTAGATATGCATTCCTTTAGTTAAGAAAGAGATAAGTGTTTCATAATTCAAATGGTTTAAACAAAATTTTAGAGGATAATCGATTCTGAATATGGGGATTTATATTAAATAAGAGAAATTCAGAGACCTCATCAGATATGAAATTGTGTAATCTTTTGGTTAAACAAAATCTCAGCATATCTTAAATAAGAGAAATTTTAGAGGATAAATGTGTAATATTTTGGTTAAACAAAATTATTTGAACTTTTATTTATTATTTATGGTTGCATATAGGAGATTCATCTTTGCAGATCCGAGTTTGCTTGGTTGTTTTGCTTTATTTTGGTGATTCATCTTATCAAGTTTAAATTTCTTATGAGTCAATTCAGAATGTTCGTGTGCAGAAGGAGAGGGACATTTGATTCCCCATTCAGATGAGTATTCACATACGGCAGTAACAAATTCTGAATTTGCAGAAGGAGATGGAGAAAGATCCGAGTTTGCTTTGTTGTTTTGCTTTATTTTGGTGATTCATCTTATCAAGTTTAAATTTCTTATGACTCAATTCAAATTGTTCGCGTGCAGAAGGAGAGGAAGATTTGATTCCCTATCCAGATGAGTAATTCACCTACAACAGTAGCAAAATATGAATTTGCAGAAGGAGATGGAGAAAGAGATTCAGAAGTTCCAGGATAAGGAGGAAAATATTAAGAAACATATTCAGGAGTTGCGGGTTAAGGACGAAAAGATTAAGAAAGAAATTCAGAAATCGCAGGATGAAGAGGAAAGGGTGAAACTAATAAGTTTGTCCAGGGTCATTTTTAGCTTGAACACAATCACTTTGTTGGTTTGAGCTTGGAGTGAAATTATCGGCAAACTTTTGATTAGCTATCGATAATTTTGTGTTTTAGATGCCGCATTCATTCACTTTTAGTATCCATCTTGATCAACTGCATTTCAGCATTGCAAAAAAAAAATGTAAACCTTATAAATAGGAGAAGATTTTTAAATCAAGCAATTGGGAATTTTTCTTAAATTTCTAACTTTAAATGTATGGCCGCCACGTGTCCCAAATTGCAAGTGTTTTAGTATTATATTATATATATATATATATATATAATTTTTTATATTTTACAGATTCCAATATATACATACATACATACATACACACACACACACACACACACACACACACACACACATATATATATATATAATATCAATGTATATATGTATGCATTACAATAATATATATACACTGATTTTCAAATGACTTGTACGCAAATATATACACACTTTGTACGCAAATACACACACTGATTTACTGTATGGGACACCATTTTGTTGATTGATTTCCCCTCCTTTTTTTTGATTTTAAAGGTTAATATATTGCATGAAAATAGAAGTATTTACATGGTGCAAAAGTGGGACTAAGTGGTGTGAAACACTACTCCAAATCTACCAAAATCATGGAACATTTAGGATGTTCCAATCGATGGGTGTGTTGAGAGCAAGTCTCGGGGTAACCCCATGTCTCCTCAAGCCAGAGCTATCAGAAGTCGGGCCTACCCCCTAATTTTGTGAGTGCATAAGTCCCCCTTCGGCTCGGCCATCAAGGGATTTATACATCCACAAAGTTAGCACACCAAAACCATAAACTATACCCAAACAGGGGTATGTTGCATATCCAGGCATACATCCAGGCATGTAAACCTTTGGTGATGTCGGGGCTATGGAGGGTTACATTAGCAAGACAAAAATTACATGGTAGAGCCCCCTCCTTCCTATAAGTCATTACCCCATCAAAAAAATTCAGTCGTGCCTTGCAGCTTCATTTGTGTGGATTAAACCTCCTTGCAAGCCTATGGAAGGTGAGAATTGGAGAGCAAAATCATGGTTAAGCATCTTGTACACGTGTAATTTGACAAGATGGACAATCTCCTCAGCACTTTTGATTGATTCCTCAAAGAGTTTTTCGTTCCTTGTCTTCCATATGAGGTAGACAGTGGCTGCCATTGCTGCTCGTTTTGCTTTTGATATCCATCCTTTTCCTTTTGCCTCCTTTTTGAGCCACTTTAATCCACTGCTGATGGTGTTCATTCCTCTCCATAATCCTAACCAAGCCTTCACCTGAGACTAGACATTCAAAGAGAAATTACATGAAAAAAATATGTGTTCATGGGATTCTAAGGCTTGATTGCATAGATGACAGTTTAGGTTTACTTCCCTATACTTGATCAGATCATTTGTAGCCAGCCTTCCTTTTGTTGTCATCCATAGGATGAAAGCATGTTTAGGAGCAATTGCATTGTCCCATACCACTGTCTTCCAAGGAGGTTCAGGTGCCCTTCTTCTAAAGTGGTTGTAGGCTGCTTCAATGCTGAACTTCCCTCCTAGGCACCAACTGTTGAGCTTTGCAGAGGCTTCTTGTGCACTTCCTGTGGATGTTAGCAAGGCATTTCTAATAGATAGAATCTTTTTGATTAGAGGAGAGTCATTTTTATCATAGACTTGCCAACTCCAAGCGTCTTCTTGCTGTAGATAATGATGGTGCACCCATCTGATCCAGAGGCTGTCCTTTTTTCTATCAGCATCCCATAACATTCTTGAAATAAAAGCAGTATTCCATGTTTTTAGATCTTTCAAACCTAATCCACCTTCATCTTTAGGTAAGCAAACATCTTTCCATGTAATTCTGTGAGATTTCCATAGAAATTTGGCACAAAGATTGTTTACCTTGTCAATAAGTGTAGAGGGAGAGGGGAGGATTGAAAACCAAAAAGCACTGATCCCTTGAAGGACAGTCCTAATCAGTTCCACTCTTCCTACATAAGATAAGGTTTTCGAGTTCCAATAGCTTATATTTGTTAAGATCTTATCCAGAAAGAGGGAGTATTGAGAGACTGTGAGCTTCCCTGAAGAGATTGGAATTCCTAGATATCTGAAGGGAAAGACTCCTTGGGATATCCTGAGTTAGCAGCAATGAAGCTTCTGTCATCAGTTTTTACTCCAGCTAGAAAGTAAGAGGACTTTAAAGGGCTGATCTCCAAACCTGAAACCTCGGAAAAATGTTTTAGAGAGTCCAATAAAATAGCCATAGAGCTCCTATCCCCTCTAGACATTAATATTATATCATCAGCATAATCAAGGTGGGATATTTACAGATTTTCACACTTTGGATGAAATTTGAAACCTGGAATCTAGTTTTGCATCTGCGAATTCTAGATAAGTAATCCACAGACAAGACAGATATGAGGGGAGATATTGGATCTCCTTGTCTTAAACCTCTTTTACCATGAAAATACCCTTGCAGGGATCCATTAATACTAATGGAAAAAGAGGGAGAGCAAACACATTCAATAATCCAGTGTATGAAAAGAGGAGGGAAGTTAAGGTGGAAAAGCATTTGTCTGATAAACCTCCAAGATATAGTGTCATATGCTTTTTTTAAACCTAGGTTCAGGATGCATCTTGGGCTAATTCTCTTCCTAGTGTATTTCCTGATCAATTCCTGGAGAAGGAGTATGTTTTTATTCAAGATTCTTCCTTCAATAAAGGCAATCTGAGAGGGAGAGATGATATATTTTAGGATAGGTGACAGTCTGGCTGCTAATATTTTAGTGATGATTTTGTAAGAGATGTTACAACAGGATATGGGTCTAAAATCACCAACATTCTTAGGATTAGCATTTTTTGCAATTAAGGCAATAGAGGTATGGTTGGTTTGTTTTGACAGGCTTCATGAACTGAAGAACTCCAATATTGCATTGGTTAGTTGGGTTCCAGTTGTGGGCCATGTATATTTAAAGAATTTGGAGGTGAAACCGTCTGGACCAGGAGACTTTTCATCACCAATACTCCAAAGTGCAGCTTTTATTTCCTCTGGTGTTACGACTCTAAGGAGCTCAGGATGTCTGTCATTACTCAGGATTGCTCCTCCATCTCTCACATATCTTACCTTAACATCTGCAGTTGGCTTTTCAGTACCAATTAACCCAGTGTAAAACTTAACAAATTCTTCAGCTACTTCATTTAGAGATAAGGTTTCAAGTCCATCGTCTTTGATCAGGGAGCTGACATGATTTCTTCTCATATTTTTCTTCATAACTCCATGGAAGTAAGCACTGCATCTGTCACCTTCAAAGGTGTGTTTGGTTTTAGCAAGCTGTGACAGGAATTTAAATTCTGCTTCCTTAAGACTGTTTGCCTTTTTCTTAGCCAACTCCATAGCTTGGATTAACTCAGAAGAGGTAGAGGCATTCCTAATATCCATGAAAGCTTTTTAATAGTCAATTTCTGCATTCTTGGCTCTATCACTTATCTTAGAGAACTGGGATTTATTCAGTCCTTGTAATGGCTTCTTCAGATTTTGTAGCTTCTTACAGAGGAGGAACTGTTGTGAGCCATTACCATTATGGTTCCAGTTATCAAAGACAAGTTGTTGGAAATTTTCACTTTGCCCCCACATGTTGAAGTATTTAAATGGGCCTCTTTTGGATCTCTATTGCTCCAGAACTTCCACTAGCACTTGGCTATGGTCACAGAAAGATTTGGGAAGTAGGAAGGTAGCTTTGCAGTATAGGTTAAGTGTATCCCAGCAACCATTCACCATTACTCGGTCGATTTTTGTTGATTTGGAACCTTTAAACCAAGTGTGATCTAGCCCTTCACTGACTGTATCATGCAAGTCCAGTTCTGCACACAATTCCCACAGATCAGAAGTCTCATAGGCTGTGACTGAGGCACCATTCTTCCTTTCACAAGATCTCATTATAGCATTGAAGTCACCCTGTACTAACCAAGGAGAACTTGTGTTTCCAATTTCTTCTACCAAATTTCTCCAAAGACCCCTTCTCTTGACTATAGTATGAAGTCCATACACTTGAGCAATTTCAAAGCATTTCCCAGTTGTCTTGCACTGTAGTTGCCCACATATGAGCTGGTCAGTGATCCTTCTAGGTCTGAACTCAACTCTCTGAGGGTCCCAGATGATGATTATTCTTCCAGCAGCACTATAATCAAAATTATGTATGAAGCTTCACTGTCTAAAGCTCGTTCTCATTATGGATTAGAGCTTGGGTATGTTCAGCTTTGTCTCCAGTACACCTAAGAAACTTATATTCTTTTCTCTCAAGAACTTTGTAACAACCTTGTGCTTGGGGGTGCTGTTAAAACCCCTAACATTCCAGAAGGCTATTATCATTTATTCATTCTTAGGAGGGTGCTAGGCCCTTTTTCTTTTGCTTGTCCACCATCAGAGCTGTGTACTGGCCAGTACGTCAAACCTAAGACCAAATCCTTCTTCTCTCTGTCTTCTTGTACCATATCTTCATCCTCTTCACTATCATCTGTGGTCAACTCCTGAGTACTACTTTTTAAAGTAGTTGTCTGTCCTTGCTTGTTCAACCTTCTACTCCTTCTCACATCAATGCAGCTCTGTTCCTTTTCAGTAATTTTCATTCCAGCCTTTTCTTTGGATGTACTAACTTTTATGTCCTTGTCTTTACCAGTTTTCCCATCAGTCAATAGCAGAATTTCAGGCCCTTGAACCACAGTAGTCAGCTCCTCATTCACCTTTTCTAATACTTGGAAAGAGTTATCATCAGCAAAAGACACTTTTTTTCTTCTTACTTCTTTCCTTTTCTTTCAGTGTGTCATCCTTTCTCATATCTTCTTCAACTCTTCTAGAGGATTCAATGTATGTCTGTTGTATATCTTCCAAATCCTCAGCTCTTGCAGGGGGAGGAGAGTTTTACCTTCTTTGGTAGACTAGGTTTATTTTTTCAATGGAGGAAAACAGGGATGATTTGACATTTGTCATGGTGGACTTGAATCCAGATGGGGGAGTTCTCTAGAGATGTTTGTGTGGTGGTCCACAGTTAGGCTTGGGTGAAATGGTGTGTTCAGGACCTGGTGTAGGAATGAGGGGAGGGGGAGGGGAGGGGAGAATAGGATCATTGGGGAGGTTATGACCATCCTGACTAGGTGTGAGATCAGGAGAGGAGGGATGTGAGGGGTACCTGAAGAGGTGGTGGTGTTTTGAGAGGTAACATGAGGATTAGTTGAGGTAGGAGGGGGAACGGGGGGAGCCTGGGAAGGAGGAGGTGGGGGAGGAGGGGGGGTCAACTTGAATAGAAGAGGTAGAAGGATGGGAGGGGGGTACCCCTGCAGCTGAGGAGTTATCTTTTTCTTTGTAAACCCTCTGAGGTGCAACATGAGCCTTTGATCTGTTGTCTATTGCAGCAGGACACTTGTTTGTTTCATGACCATATGTGGTACATCTATTACATCTTGGAGGCAGATTCTCATACTCTATAAAACAAGTATGGTCTGGAGCATCTTCAAATTCTATATTCACCATTCTCTTAAGTTCTTTAGAGCAATCCATGTCAACCAAAACTCTAGCATAGAGCTGTTTGGACCTATCTTCAGTGTACCCATCAGTCATTATTGGATCACCTATCTTGGAAGCAATTTTCTCTAACATAATAGGAGTCCAAAATTCTGTTGGCAGCTTGTGTATCCTTATCCAGACAGGAAGACTTGAGAAGAGGGCCTTATCAAAGGTAAATCTTTCACGAACACATTTGAGAAGTAAGGTGTATCCTGGCCCTATAAAAGGACCTTTCATCAGTACTGCATCTCTATCATCCTCATTGGAGAATTTAAACATTAACCAACCCCCTTGAGCATTGTAATCAAACCCTGGGAACCTACCAACCACATAACCAACCAATGCAAATCCCCATGCTTCTTCTAAGCTCAGACAGTCTTTCTTAGTAGCCTTAACAATATCTCCATCACCAGAATTCTGATAAGATAACCTGAAGCCCCTGGATCTTCTGTTTGACTCAATCATGGGAGATCTGTTTGCCCACGCACCTTGTAAATGGTTGGGGGGTTGAGAACTAGGCATGTTAGTTTGAGCAGGGTTTGGAGATGGAGGGGGTCTGTAGGCTTCAGCAGGGGTGGGTTCTTGGGGAGGGATGAGGGATTCAGTTTATAAGGTATGTGAAGGGGGAGGAGTAGAGGTGCTTTGTTGTATTTCTGCATGTGTTGAACTCACTGAATTTCCATCCACAGTCGACACCAATCCATTACTCAGGTTGACTTCACTTGAACCAGAAGGAGTGCTAGCAGTTTTGGTTTGTTGGGGATTTTTAGAATCATGTAGCTTTTGGTTTAGGTTTTGATCAATAGATTTCAACAATTCAAATACATCTTGGTGTCCCTCCATAGGGATCTTTTGTGCATTAACAACCACATCAGTTGAAACATGAGAAACAATAGGAATAATAGAGCATTGTCCCTCCTTTGGGATCTTCTTTACCATAGAACATGTAGTATGTCCCTCCATAGGGATCTTTTGCATGTCAAGTTCTAGCCTAGAGGACCCGGCTAGCTCCGGGGGAAGGGAGGAAGAGTGATTTACCTCACCGTATTGAAACGGTTCAAGAAGAGGAGGATTAGAGGAACCTGTCTGAGTCGAATGCATCTCCATGGTCGTCTGGGCAGGCTTGAGCTTGGTATTTGCAGAGCTTTTAGGTAGAGTCCCTAAAATCGTCATCTTTGAGGGGGTGTTGTCACCCGTTGCACCAAGTATTGGGGTGGGAGTGAGTTGAATCGCTCGTCGCCCGCTTCCTGGGGACTTCTCCTTCTCCATGGGAGTTTGTCAAAAAATCGCCGTCGTCAGAGACCTTAGGAATTGGGGATTCGCTGTAGTCGTCTTCCTTTTCAAAAATGGTAAGTCTTCGAGTAGGTACCAGGGTATTGAGTAGTTGTGTGTGCTCAATTTCTTTTGAGATAGCTGAGAAGAAGCCTTCTGAGAGAAGATCAGAACTAGGTAATCTTCGCAACTGGAACCCTAACCCAGATTGGGGCTTTCCTCCAGGGTGGATGGAAACCCAAATTGGTAAGGTTTAGTGTTCATGAGGCTGTTTAGAGATAGGGTATGGCAGCAATTTCTTCAGGGGTGCTTATATGAGAACCCCTGGAAGAATTTCCGTTAGGCGTCACAGAGCGCGTGGTCTTCGTAGTTGAAACCCTAACCCAAATTGGGGCTTTCCTCCAATGTGGATGAAACCACAAATTGGTAAGGCTCAGTGTTCTTGAGGGAGGAAAGAGACAGAAACCAGGCTCAATTTCTTCAGGTATAGCTAAATAAGGATCCCCCAAGGAATTTCGTTTAGTCCGATCGTTCTCACAGAATCCTAGCTTGATTTGGGGCTTTTGAGCACAATGATTCCCAGGACAAATTCGTAAGGCTGTGGAAAGAGTAGGTGGCTAGGAGTAGAAGGGCAAGGTCAATTTTCCGGTGTAGGATGAGAGGCCGACCCCCCGATGGTTTTTCTGGAGAGAGCACTGTTCACGGGAGTGCGGATTCAGTAATGGAGAAAGAGGACGACGTAAAACTAGAGTTGTGGGAGAGAGAGGGGGAACGGAAGGTTAGGGAAAGGTCCGGCGCGCTTTCCGGCGTCGGGGTGCCGGTGTGGGTATCACAGAGGTGAACGATGAAGGTGGGTCAACACTTTGGTCAAACCTGATTTTTGAAAAAAAGAAGACCATTAGACTGAGTAACGGCTAGTTGGGTAGCCAGGAGCGTCTAGTGACAGAGGGGTAACGGCTAGTTCCAGGTGAGTAACGGCTAGATTTTCAAAACTGGGGGTTGTCTGAAAATGCAGGGAGAGCAGTTCCGGCCCGGCGCTGGCAAAGGCGCCGCCGCCAGAGGCGGAGGAAATCTCTTGGAGCTTCAGATCATTGTAAAAATAGGACGAATTTGCTGGAAGGGGGGGGTGTCGAGGAGTAATTGGCGAGGACGAGGTAGGTGGGAGGACAATGAATACAATATCCGGTGGTTGGCTGGCAATAATGTCGAAGAAGCGAACTTCTTTCAACACAGTAGAGAGGCGTCGATGAGAACAATCAGAGAGGGGGGGAGCTGGGGAGAAGGCGATTGCTTTCCGGTGAGTATGGACAACCGGTAGGCCGAGGAGGAGGAAGAGCTCGCCGGAGCAAGGGGGAAGGCAAGAAGGAAGAATCCTTCTTTGAGAGTTTCTCTCTCTAACCACCCGCTTGCTCTTTTCCTAATCAAGGCAACATTGCCATTTCCCCTCCTTTGCATTACAGTAGATATACACTCCATATACTATATATACACAGTAATGTATATATATATACACACTAAAAAATACATATTGTATAACATTATTTTATACACATGCGGGATGGGACGGGATTTGCGGGATTGATACGGGTCATCCCGCGTCCCGTCCCGCATCGTTTTTACGGGACGGGACCGGTACGGGACCGGGATTTGTGGGATTTATGCCCATCCCTACAATTTCTCATAATAACCAATTTTGTGTTAGGTAGATACTTTATATACAAACATGATGTGCATTGATCCTTCGGGGGGAGGGGGGAATAAACTTCCAATTCTATGATAATTCTGCCCATAGCTTCGAAACACAGGCGGTCCTGGACCATCCGTAATAGTTTCGGTTCGTCCCCTGAGCGAAGTGAAGGCGAACATCATGTTTGTATGCATGTATATGCTGCCAAAAGTGCTTACCACGGGAATCCTCCCTACGCAACAAATTTTGTAAAAGTTGTGGTGGAGGGTGTAGTAGAGGCAATTCTACCTTTCCGTTCATACAACATAAAGAAAAAGGTTGGAGCAACTGCACTTCTGCTCTTGATAGCTCGTTCCTCACACCACGTTAAGGCATCACACGACACACAAGTGTATGTTGGGTCACTTAAATCTTCGTAGCCACCACCTACCAAATTAAATCATCACGTTAAACTTAATTTAGAACCGATGAATAACTTTACATACTATCACTTCCTATGACACTTACCATATGCTAGTGTTCGATCTAGCACATAGATCACAGACTGTTTAGAAATATTCTTAAAGTAAAGATCTGAATCATAACTGCTTCTTATGAAACCTAGTTTTCTAATCACAACATCAAATTTAAGATTCAATTGCCTAGGGGACTGCTTGAGTTCGTAGATGGATCTTTTAAGATGGCAGACATGATCAGGATACTTAGGGTTGACAAAACCCTTAGGTTGTCTCATATAGATGGTTTCATCCAGAGACTCATGCAAAAATGCAGTTTTAACATCCATTTGCTCAAGCTTCCAATCAAACACAACACATATAGCAAGCATTAATCTCATAGTGTTGTTTGTACTTAACTACATGAGAGAAAATGTCAATATAATCTATGCCTTCTCTTTGGGAGAACCATTTGGCTACAAGTCGGGCTTTAAACCTAGGGGGTTCACTAGGGCTTAGACCTTCCTTTAGCTTAAAGACCCATTTAGAGTCAATGAGTCGGGTTTTAGGAGGTCTTGGAACCAATGTCCACGTTCTGTTTGTGTATATTGATTCCATTTCTTCCTTCATTGCAGCTAGCCAATTTTTGGCATAGTTGCTCTTAATGGCAAATTCATACGAGCTAGGAGTAGTAGGATGCCTAACACAATCAGCAGTTAAGAATGCATATTCCACAATATATGATGTGTACTTCCTATTTGGTATGATAGTTCTAGGCTCCCTATCCCTGGTCAACTGATAATCATGCAAAGATGGTAATGCAGGAAAATTAGAAGCATGCAAATCAGAAGTGGAGGAGGAGAAAATGAGGACTCCTTTTGGGAGTCATTAGAACGGCCATTTACATCACCAGAAATAGGAGAGGGAGGAGGAGAAGTAAGAGGAGAAACATCCTTTGGAGAGGCAATAAGTGGCTCATCTTCTTCAGAATCTATAGGGGCAATCTCCTTTGTTTCTTCCTTAGCATCTTTGTCTTCTCCTTTATGTCCCCCGTGTAATGTGGAATGTGGAGCTTTCTTAGCTGATGTAACAATCCTTCCATTATCGTGCTCAGAATCTTCACCATATGAAGAATCATCTTCATCAGGGATCAACTCTTTTGTCTGCTCAATGGTACCTTTCAGCTCATGATAAGTTGTTAGTTCAGTTTTTAGAGGGAAAATATCTTCATTGAATCTCACACTTCTAGTTGTTATAACTTTGTATGGGCCATGCTGCAAGAGTAGCACCCTGTAGCCCTTAACTCCATTAGGGTAGCCCAGCAATATGCCTTTCAAATCCCTTGGTTGGAGCTTTCCCTCACTTACATGAGGGTAAGTTGCACAACCAAAAGACTTCAAATAAGCTAAGCTAGGTTGTTTCCCTGTCCATTTGTATTGGGAAGTGGCTTCAAATAAGCTAAGTTAGGTTGTTTCCATGTCCATTTGTATTGGGGAGTCTCAAAGTTGATAATACTAGAAGGAGATCTGTTGATAAGATATGCAGCAGTAAACACACAGCTTCACCCCATAAAGAATTTTTAAGACCAGAACTAATCAACATGCATCTAACTTTTTCCAGTCAAGTTCTATTCATCCTTTCAGATGTTCCATTTTTTTTTTGGAGTTCCGGGTACAGTCAACTATCTTTTTATCCCATGTAATTGACAGTATTCATTAAATTCAGTGTTACAAAACTCTAAGTCATTGTCAGTTTTGAAGCATTTAAGTTTGTGATTAGACCGACTCTCTACCATTACCTTCCACCTTTTAAAGGCATCAAATGCTTGATCCTTTGATTTCAGAAGACTTACCCAAACTTTCCTTGAGAACTGATCAATGAAGCTAATAAAATATCGCATGCCTCCTGCAGTGGGGACTTGTGATGGTCCCTATAAGTCAGAATGCACATATTCTAGTGGATTATCAGCAACATAAGTAGAAACAGGAAATTTAAGCTTGGCAGATTTGCCTAATACACTCACAAAATTTAATATCAACAGGTTTCTTAGCCAATAATTTAGATTTATGCAATTTGTTTAATCCCTTGTTGCTTATGTGACCAAGTCTGTTATGCCAAATTTTAGTTTCATGGAGAGTTATGGAATCAGAACAAGCAATAATATTGAGCTCAGGCATATTGGAAAGCACATGATATAATCTCTTCTTCCTAACAGCTTTGACAATCACCTTACCATGTTTAGAGATTGTTCTAATACCATCAGCAGAATTAACATCACAACCCATTTCCTCTAATGTAAATTCAGACATGAGACTTCTCCTTAAACTTGGGACCCACTTGACATTAGTGAAAATTCTAACAATGCCATCATGCATAAGTAATGGAACATCTCCTACTCCTTTGATTTTCAGAGAAGTATGATCACCCAGTATAACATCACCACACACAGATTCATTCAAATTTCTAAAAAAATGCTTATGAGGTGTGACATGCATTGTGCAACATGAATCTAGTATCCATGCATCAGATGTATCAAGAGATGATAATGCAGAACACATAAACAATTCAACAGAATAATCACCCATGTTTTCAAGCATAGAAGCAGACAATTCAGTGTTGTTCTTTTTAGCCAATTCCTCGGCTCTTTTCTTTTTCCTACACTCCTTAACCCAGTGACCAATATTACCACAATAATTGCACTTTGAATTTGGGTCAGATTTATCATTCTTAGGCTTATCTTTCTTATTCTTCTTATTCTTATTGTGTTTGTTGCCCTTCTTGTCATTACCTTTAGTTAACAGAACCTCAGGTTTGTCAGCCTTATCAGTTTTAAGATCTTTAATCTTGAAAACTTTCATAATCTCATTCTTTTCAATAATGGATTCAATCAGCTTATCCTTAGTAAGTTCATCTCGACTAAATTGAATAACATATTTGAAGTTATCAAATTGAGAGGGCAGAGAATTAAGAAGCAAGATAGCCTGGTGAGAATCTTTAATGTCATCATCACAGCGTTCTAACTCTTGAGTCATCTTAAGGAATTTATCAAGATTATCATCTAGAGTCAAAGCAGTGTTCATTTTGAATGTAAACATACGACATAGCATAGAAATCCTAGAGGGAAAGGATTTAGAAAGAAAGAGCTCCTCCAGGGCATGCTAGAGTGAGAAAGCGGAAGAGTGTTTTACCACTTGACGAGCAATACCATCGGTGAGGCGTAGCATTATCTCAGAGTGGACTTTCATGTCCATCTCAAGCTCTTCCGCTGTGGTTGCAGACTTCAGAAATGCATTCCAACAACCTTCTTTGATGAGAACAACTCTCATCTTGACTTGCCACATGGCCAAGTCAATGACAACATCGAATGGCTTGATCTTCAGAGCACTATCCATGGTGTTTGGTACCTGCAATTAGGCGTGGCCACGGGTCGGACCCGCCGGGTCGACGAGTTCGACCCGCCGGGTCAAGGGTCAGGGTTGGCCGACCCGAACCCTAACCTGTAAATCTCACGGGTTGACGGGTTCGGGTCGACCCGTTGACCCGGTGGGTTACATTATTTTTAAAAAAAAACTTTTTTTTTTAAAAAAAATGACTATTAAAATAAATAAATAAATAATATGTAAAGATTTTATCTTCACAACACATTTTATCACTTTGATATGAAGTGTTAAAAATGTAGGAAGATTATATCTCCATATTAATTCTTTCATCCACAATAATTTCATTGTGTGATGTAAGAGAAAAAAATATGAGAATATATTTCTCAAACTTCATTTCCAACTTAGTTTCCAATGTAGGAAATGTAGGAAACAAGTGAAGTGGAAGAAATGTGGTAGTATGATACATATATATAGCCCCATGCCTTCTCATTCTAAGTCCATATTTTCGATGTGGGACAAAGCCTTTGTCCCACATTGGAAATGAGGGGAATGAAGGAAGGCTTCCAAGTCTATAAAAGGAGAAGGATGGGGTTTATTTGTCTTACATTGCACATTGCATATGCATATTAGTTTATGTATTATTGTGAGTTATTTTAACAATAACTTACATAATTTACATAATATTATAAATTTATTTTATTAAAAATAAATTTTTCAAAAAAAAAAATATTTTTAAAAAGCGGGTTGACCCGGCGGGTCGACCCGCCGGGTCGTTGACCCGTACGACCCGGCGGGTCACGGGTTGACCCGTAACC
This sequence comes from Persicaria maculosa, assembly GCA_963922045.1. NCBI lineage: Eukaryota > Viridiplantae > Streptophyta > Magnoliopsida > Caryophyllales > Polygonaceae > Persicaria > Persicaria maculosa. The sequence goes on from OY998258.1 coordinate 43,141,330, forward strand.
CGTGGCCACGCCTACCTGCAATGTCCAACAAACAGGTAAGTATCACAGTTATGCAAGCGGAAGCACATATGAGTGCAACGGTATACAAGACACTCAAGAAACCCTAGAATCACAGGTCTTGGAATGGATCTAGACCAGTGGTACTTCAGACAGGAGAGGAATAGCACCAAGCCTGAGCTTTTTGAAGGTCTACCCAATGTCTTGCCTCCAATCCCGCTCCCTGAGATCCAATAATGGCAAAGGTAGGTAAGGAAAGGGACACTCAAGCTCTGATACCACTTTGTGATTCCCAATCGGTCTTGGCTTTACAGATTGAAAACCAATAACGGGGTATTCAATCGCAGATCGTAATAGAAACATAAACCAGACAGCCAACACGAGATTTTACGTGCTTCGGCCGGAGCCTACGTCCACGGAGCCTCAGCCGGATCGGCTTGAGATCTCAATCCACTAATCAGCATAAAGGTTTACAGAACATGTTGCCCTGGATCAGAACTAAGGCAAATACAGACGAAAACACACAAAACAAGACATGCATGCACATGAGAAGCAAGAACGAAACAAGTAAAGGAAGAAGACACCCTAGATCTGAAGAACGGAGTCAGATCGTCGCCAGAGTACACCAGAGAAGGAGATCTTCGCCTGGACAGAGGGCAAAGGGCCTTCTTCTTCTTCCAAAGACCGAGATCTAGAGTCTCTGAGGAGATACGCTCTAGATCGGACCACAGTGAGCTTCGCCCGAGCCGGGTTGTGAGAAAACCTTAGCTTCTTTCTTCGTCGCCTCTCTCTTACTCTTTCTTTCTTTTGGATTACCTGAAGAGCCGAAAGCAGAAGTGAGGCAACCCTAGCTCCTCTCTTCACTTATATAGGAGCTTATTAAATGAAACGTTGCGTTGCAGCTTAGTAGCGTCTTCTGAAGCACGAGGGATCCACAAAACAAATGAGCCAGGCTAAGATAAACGAGTTGATCAGGAGCTTATGGACTTAAGGCCCAATACAAAAGTGCATCCGAATATATAACATATACTTATACATAATAACACATGTGAGCATAAGTCTTTCAACCTACACTTCTAACATATGTTAGCATATATATATAAGTATATATTATATTTACAAGTGTGTTTGTTTTAATCTACCATTTAGTTTAACCTAGGGCCATCCAATGTTCCTAGACCTTAATGATTTAGATTAGTTAGACATTACACTCTTTTTTGCTTCCTTGTCTCGTTTTTTATCGCCTCTATTTGGGTTTATCCTTGTGGTAGACTGCTTCGATCTAGTTATCGTCCTTAAGGGTTGAGATGAGTGCATGGAGGGTTTGATTGTGCAATGGTGTGGTTTGGGTTCGAGTTAGCGGGTTCGTGTATTGTGCTGTTCTTGTTGTATTGCAGGTTTCTGGTGAGCGGTGGCTGATTTGTGATATTCGATGACGTCGTGGATGTGCGATCAACATCTGATAGCTCTTTTGAGTCCATAATCTAAGGTGTTTGCTTGTGCGTTGTCCCTTTGGTTGATCGTTTCGTTCGTCTTTTGGCTTGTGATTTTCAATGTAGAATTGTTTGTACATTTTTGTGTTTTTTTTAATTATGTCATTTGCTTCTGTAATTTTCTTTCTATCATTTACTTCAGTTATTTATTTCTGTAATTTTCTTCCAGTTGTACATGATAGTTCATCTACCAGTTTGTCCGATCTCTCTGTTTCTCTAGGACTTGTCTAGATAACCGAATTCTTATCTTGCTTCCAAAAAAAAACAATAATGTAAATACTAATTCAAAATCTCATAAATATTTTCCAAAAGTAATTCCACCGTAACCAAACATCCACACTGCAGGGCCTCTTCTCAAAATACCTCTGGCCTCCTTGCAAAATGGGGAAATTGTATGAAAGCAAAGCTAAATTACACCAGCAGGAAAGGCAGGCAAGAGCCCTAATTTTGAAGCCCATCCAAACAGGAAATTTAACTAATCAAAGGGTGTCAAGATCACCCTATATGATAACCCGATTCTTAGAAAAAACTATACATCCACCCGAAATCAGTATTATGCTTGATAATTCTGCCTCCACGCTAAGCAAAAAAGTTGGCTCATCGGTCAGGCCAACGCGCTTGGCAATAGCTTTCCCATTGCCACCCTCTCCCAGCAGTCTAGGCCAGTTTTAAACAAGGCTTCCTGCCTGAAACGAATGTGATCTGGAAAAGATACCGACCTGCCGTTTAGCCTAAGAGGTTCATGAGGAGTCTTCAATCAGGAACGGGCGCGAAGAGGTGGGAGAGGAGTTCTGCAAATGAGAAACGAGTTCATCTGCTGCTGGAAGTAACTGAACAATGTGTTGGGGATTGTAATCTCAAGGTACAGGTGAAGCATTTCTTGCATATCTTGATGAAGGGTAACGTTGGAAACCCCGGGAAAATTCAGACCTTGTGCGTTTACTCGACATGCCTTGCACCACCCTGCAAACGGAAAACATTGTCATCAAATAAGAAATACATAACACCTCCTTTCTGGATTTTCTATGCTTGAATACAACAGATGATGAGACTGCCTCAGTTTCACATAACTTTCATCAAGTTCTATCTTACTCTAGTTCCAACTTCATGAAAGAAAGAAGTTTGACAAGGCTTTGGATTACAGATTGAAAATTTTTCAAGGTACTTAACAAAAAGTAGGTTCCTAGGTGGCGGGTGGTAAATCGTGTATTGAGCTAAGTTGTATTTATCTTGTTGGTATTCTGCTCAATCAAATCAAAATACTAAGCCATGAACACAAACCTTGTCTTCCCCTATACTAATGTGAAATTTATGACCAGGAAACAGGGATCCATCTACACAGAAGTATGACACGAAAGAAAAGGTAGAGAAGAACAAGGGAGTAAATCAAGCTCTATAAAAAGAGAGCTCTTAGTTTGGTTAAAATTTAAAATCAAGCTCTCATTTGGAAGCTAGAATGGAAAGTTGAAACAAACTACTCGAAACATGTATAAGAAAACACACCTTGGTGAAGCAGGACGCTTTTGACTAGAATAACCAAGCATGGATTTTAGATTTGCAAGGGCTTTATCTGCAGCCTATAGAAGAAAAACGAACTCAAGTGAGAATCGTATTTTTGAACACTTGGTACTGCAATGGGACAGAAAAGGGTTAATACCTGTACTTTAGCTTCATCCCACGTTAATCCAGTTCCTCTAGAGAAGACTTGTCCATCTATTTCTACCTACAAATCGAACCAGATACTCTAAATAACAAGGGGATTACTGCAAAAGATGGGCCAGAGTGGCAATCAACCAAGTCAACATTATCTGCTAGCCTTTTCTTCTGGAGCCCTCTCAGTTAAGTGCTTAACAGAAACATTCCATGTCTAATCAATGGTCTAGCTGTATGCTAACTAGTTAAAATAACAACAAAAACTTTGTGATTATGTAACGAAAAAAATCTGGGTGAATAGAAATATGAATCATTACCATAGTAGACAAGAAACTAAAGATTAAAAGTCTATCAACACAAATCCTTGGTCCTTTCCAACAATGAGAGATGAAACGCGTAAAAAAATTAAAGAGGAAAACAACACAAGTAAAGGAATCGGAAATAATTCAGAATGCTTTGCTTCTTACAGAATACAGATTATCAGTAAAGGTATTATTCTACATTCACCAACTTTGCTAAGAACTGCTGGTGGAAGTTAGATTCATATCATGGGACTTTGGATTTGATTTGATGTACAGTAAAATACACTAACCTGGGCATATATTTCATCTTTCTGTAACGAGTCAGCTGAACGTGGACGACCAGCTTTAAAATCAAGACCAATTCCCTCCACCATACACTACAAAAGACACATGAATCAGTGTCACAACTAGGATACAGATGCTAGCAAATAGAAATGAAAATTTATGCCTATGAGAAAATTGTTCTTAATGCTATACCAGCTCTCTAAGTGCTGAAACCGAAGTCAAGTCCTGAGATCCACCATCTCCATCAAACCCCACAACCTCTCCTGGTTCCGAAAAGCGTCTATATTCTTCACTGAAGCCATCATTTGCACCTGACATTCTGCTTATGTCTCCTCTCCTAGGACTAGATTCTGATTTTACGTGGAACAGATACCTCTCTGCAACATACATACCTTTCATAATCAGTACTCAGAAGAAGAAATGCTAATTGGAGTACAATGAGAAGCAGGTCAATCATATAAACACATTTATTTGGCAACATATAACAAATTTGCAGCACTTGAGAAAACAGGTTGACAGGAGAAGGATGATATCTGCAGACATGTTTATATCATACTCTGTTAGACATTAATTTCCCACATTAACTTATTTACAGCGCTTGTGCATCTCTAACACTCATCCACCTTCCCCCTCTGTGAAAAAATAAAAAAAGTTTACAGTCACCAAAAAACTGTAAAGAGAAGCTAGTTTCTACCTTAATTCCTTCAAACAGTAGAATCTCTTAAACCTTATAACACAGGAGCAAATTTAAAGACCATACACACTAAGGCCTCAAGTATAAGGTTACCCAGAGAAAAATGTAACTTGTAAGTATAATGCAACTGTGAGCTTTTTGTATCGTATGCTGCCGTTTGTAAACATTTGGCAGAATCAGAGCTTTATAATCGTTATCATAGATGAAAACAAACTCTAAGATATTCCTGACTGTATACTGGTATTTTAAGGTGAAACAATTGTGCAGGTGAACCGATTTTACGGATAACTCGATCAGTCAATCAAGGCTGAAGGAAGTCATGAACCTCTACCATTTCTGAAAATTTCAACAGTTACACTACTGACTACTCTCCCTTTTTCTTTTTTCTTTTTTCTTTTTTTTTTAATTAAAAAAAAAAAAGTCTCCTCATCTATATATAAAAGTATGTGACCAAATAAATATTGCAGATTGTCTAGCACTTATTTATTCAGCAATCTTACCAGCCAGATTCATTAGAGAATCTTCAGTAGCATAATGTTGGGCTTCCCTTCTTGTGTTTCCTTTTCCTTCGCCAACTTTCTCACCAGCAAAAGACACCTGTAGAGTGCAATGAAGATCAAGATCATCAAGAGGCAGAAATAAAAATAAAAAAACATGGAAGTCAATTGGATCAATAATAAAATTTTCATAAGGATTTCATGAAGAAGTAGGAGACATTTGTAGCACTCTAAAATCATCAACCCTTAATTGAAACCTGCCAAAAACACCCCGAATAAACCAGGGCCAGAGAAAAATAAAACTATTCAGGCGCATAACTGACACTTTGAAGCCTGAGTGTCATAATATATGCAATCAACATTAGTTTCTTAGCACCAATGATCACTGAGCATGACTAAAAAACTTAACAAGGAAGCTCTTTTCCATATTTCTTGACATATTTAATGCATTTCAAGAACGGTGTTTTGGAAGGACAATATCGGGGGGGTTAACCTATTAGAAATTTAAAAAGCAAGTAAAACTAAGAGAACATGCAGATCTGAGGAAAACATGAAGAGCATTGACTCATCAAATTTGCCATTTAAAGCAAGAACTCGCAACAAAAATACTGGTAAATCTGAGACATGATTATACAGCACCAAAACTGCAACAAATAACTTTTTCCAATTAATATAGCAGGCGTTTATAAGCTTCCTAATATGTAAGATATGGTGTCATAAAATATCAGGCTTGTTGAGGAAGGAAAATGCTGCATACTTAAGCGCTAATGATGCCATAATATTCCATTTTCCACCTTTGCTATCATCTAACTATTAGAAGGGCTTCGTAATTTGAGATCTGTTTTGCAATGTTTTAAATGGACAAAACATCCCTTCCAAACTACTCCGTAATTGTAGTAGTATACTAAATACAATGGTATGGTAATGTTTATAGATACCCTAGACATGTGACCATAACCACTTCACGTCCTTCTCTCTCAAGTATATGTTGCAAATAAATCCATTAAAAAAAGAGAAGAACATAGTTTCCTTTGTATCTTATGTCAGCTCATGAAAGTGGGCCCGGATGTCGTGGAAGTCCAAAAATGTATTATTCCTAAAATACTTCATAGTATTTTGCTTTTTATTTCACTTGTGGATTCTTATTTTGCCAAACAGATTGATGTGATCTGGATCACATCACAAATCCAATCTTATTCCTTTTGGAAGAGCTTTTACTGAGTGTTCCTAAAATATGCAGTTTATTATAAAGAGCTGACACATTTTTGAGGCCCTGTGATAAAACTAAAATTAGGTCATATTACTGAAAGGTAAATAATCCAAATACAAAAACACTTTTTTAAAAATTCCAAAATAATGTATACTATTTACTTGAAAAATACTGAAATATCATTGTTCTTACATTATTCAAACAAAATCTTAAATCAACTCTTCAAAATCAATTTTCTTCAAAAGATTCTATTTGAATCCTTAAAAAGCCAAGCCATTAAGTCTCTGAGGACTATGTGAATGTGAGTGCTCAATAAACATATTTAAATTTTGGGGTGTTAGGCAAACAACTTTTGGAAGAGATTTTAGCAATGTCACCAATTTAAAACACTAAAACTTGTTTTGTACAAGCAAAATGAGTCCAAAACATTAATTCAAGTACAGATAATAGGAGTATGGTTTTAGATTAATTTATTTAAACAATGATGGAAACTACTAAAGGATCCAAACAAACAACTTACCGAAATATCTGTTCTACAAAACGCAAATATAATTGCCAAGTTGAATCAGCTAATACAATTCGCTATTACCTTTTAAATATAGTAGTAGAATTGCAATTAGCTCAAGTAATCATCTAACTGCCAAACAAAGCCTTAATAAAAGATTGATAATTGACTAAGTAAAAGATAGCGGCCCTCACAAATTCTGTTCTCGTAATGAAGAGGCAGTGAAGCCTTACATGTGAAACCCTTTAACCCCGCTCCCCTCTATGGACAAGTGTGTTGTAACTATGAAACTAATAATCATTCTCTTTAAGCACATGCACAAAAGTAGCTAGAGAAGAAGTTAAACTATTAATAAAATTTGTTACTAATCTAGGCATGAAAGAAAGCTCATTCAAAGCTAGAGGAACCTACCTCCATAATCATAACTATATTTTGTATATACAAAATTTGTATTTCAGCCTGTCAACTGTCAATGTCTTACACTGATTTTAAAAGGACTCAAAGCACCACGCAAAAATTGCTACTCCCTTCGTTAATTAAAACTTGACGTTTTACTATTCACGCACGTTTTTTGAGGTGTTAAAAACTATATAAAATATTAATTTTTTTTAATAATTTCATACTTATTACTATTAAGTATGAATTTATACAAACAAATGTAAAAAAACGTTATTATTTTATATAGTTTTTATCATTCTAAAAAAGCGTGCATGAATAGTAAATGACATGTTTTAATTAACAGAGGGGGTATAATATACTCTTCTTCTTTTTTTATTTGTAAATACTACTGCTAGTCTATTACTAAAGCTTCCCCTTCTTATTTGACATTGTAAATTAAGTCTTAGACAAAAAAATGGACAAGAAAAGCCTAAAACAGCAAATTTTGAGACTACTTTGAATGCCTAAAACGACATAAATTTTTATACTTAGTGGGTAAAATAATAATCTGATTGATGCAGAAGATGATATTTTACAAACTCCAGCAGATATCTCATCACCTATTTCGCCAATTCAAATATTTTGTTGCAAAATTTTAGCATATCAGGCAAGCAAGCATTCATTTGGATAAAGTAAAGGAAAACATGCAACGTCGTATATATATAAAGGTAGACAACCTCCATCAAAAACTTCAATTCTGAAGAAACTGCAAGAGATGATCTATACTCAACCTACAAAATGCAACAAACGAGTAAGAATCTGCAAAATAAAGCAACAAGTGAAAATGTGTGAGAACTTAGTTGCTAACTCTCATTTGATTAGTATTTAACCATACTACCTTAGCTCCACACTTTCTAGCAATATCATGCAAAGCTCCGACAGGTGTTTCTGACACAGAAATGTTTTGTCCAAGTTCATTTTCAGAATCTCTATAGCTGGAGGAACGTCCTGAATCCGAATCCCAATCCTTGTTGCTGGAGCATGACCGACCAGACTCGTTTTCAAACTCCTTGTTGAAAGAAGAGGTTCGGCCAAGAGAGACATCCTCGCCTGTAAAGAGTGAGTGTAAGGAGAAAACTAAAAGGATCCCCAAAAGTTAAATGAGACCAAGACAAACAAATACTAGAATCACTATGAATAATTTGTGAGGCAAGACAAGTATACAACCAAACCAGTAAAAAAAATCCGAGCATAAGGAAAGAAATATTATCTCATCTCAGAAAGATATAAAAGAGCTCAACAAACCAATTTTGTTTCCATAACCAAAAAAAAAAAGTGATGTACTTATGGATTCTAAATTAGCTAGGTACAAATAATAATCCTTCCAAAAGAAATTAGAAATATGATTAAAGACTGAGCCATGTTTCACATTTATTTTCCATTATTATCAGCTGAAATACTTCTACCAAGGGCAGAATTCCCTAAACATGGTTTTACAGCAATAACAAAGTTATTATGAATGATAATGATATAATTTAGCTCAACCAGAGGGGTATTACTCATGCATAGATGTCACTAAAAACAGCGTTAAGATCTATGCAGCAAATGGTTGGTGCTCGATACAACTCACTACAGGAACAAATCAACAATGGCTGGTGCTTCCATTATGGTGTGAAGGATTACCTTGAAAGGATTTAAATGACCGGAAACTGTCATCCCTGCGAGAACCCTGCAGAAGGGAGCTCTAAGACTATTAGTATCACTATGCATGCTTATTAGCAAAGCTATCGAGATCAACTGCTCACATACTGAGTGGAAAGATAAAATAGGGAAGGTGACCTAACCTCTCTTGGAAATCTTTGCTTTTGTGCATAAGGCCGTTCAGATTGAACAAAATTGTCCATCTTTTTTGAAAATGGAGGTGGAAGAGGGCGTTGCTTATCAGCATGCAATCCATCAGAAGAATATTCTTTTGCAACTGCCCGACAAGGTTGTCCTGAGTTCATCTGGTCTTCCAACCAGCCTCGACGTGACTGCACCCGTGGACCAGGAGGCGGAGGTGGAGGTGGAGAAGGAGATGTGACAGGAATCGGAACTTGCCCTGGGGCAGGAATTGATGCTTGGACAGGTCTTCCAGGAAATTGAGGCTCACTTGGTGCATTATCTCTCGTGTCTTGTCCATGCTGCAATATAAGAAGCCTCCTCCTTGTATCTGGATCTAGCTCTGACTCCGGTACTTCACCCTCTTCTCTGGCAGGAGAAGCATGTAAGGTTGAGTCTGCATTTCCAATATGACCCAATGGCCTTGCTAAAGGAGCTGCTTGTGGTAGCCGATTAGGTGGAAAAGGCACAACTGACACTTGTGGTAGCTGATTAGGTGGAACAGGCTGAGCAACTGGCATCGCAGTACTAGCAGCAGTAAAGTGCAGAGAAGCAGCAGCCCTTGGGTCAGGATTGGCAGATAACGAAGCAACTGTTAAGGGAACTTTGGAAGATGAAATTGCTTCCTGCAAGGAAAATGAAGAATGTGTCTCTAATATCATACCACAATATATAAATCCAAGCTAGAAATGAAACAATGACTGCAAAAACTTAACCACGTATATTATAAACTCATGATGGGGACATAATCACGTACAAAAGTATAATTTCATCTTTCTTCCATCTCCTCTCTCTTCTCTCGTAACCCTCTTCGCTCGTCGCTCTCCGCTCTACTGTCGTCTGCCTACTTCAGGCGACCTCCCGTCGCCGGCGCCGCCCAGCCCAACCATCAGCCACCCTCGCCGACCTCTGGTCGTCGGACCCGGACCTCCACCCCCAACTAGATCCCGATTTCTCCTGGTCTCTCCAGACGCCTTGCCCCTATGTCTCTCCCCTCGCCCTCCCCCCAGCACAGCCATCTCCTCCCCCACCACATCTGTCAACCCACGACCTCCCCCGACCACCCACCGACCCCCCCGGGCCCAGCCCACACCCTATCATCCCCGCCCGCCTCCAGCCTCTGTCATCCTCTGACCCGACCAGTACAATCCCCCACACCCCCCCCCCCCCAACCCCGAACCTCGCCCCAACCCCTCCCCTACCAGACCTCTCTCCTCTAGTCCTCCCTACCCCATCCCCCCCTGTTTTGTAATCCCAATTATAAAGCTCTTGCAGGAGCATTAGCCGGCCCTTTCCTCTTACCCCTATCCACCATATCAAGTCTCAGATTGCGGTCCTTCCGGCGTAGGGCACCTTGTCTCTTCTCCCGCAACATTCACCTCAACCCCCCCCCCCCCCGAACCCCGAACCCCTCCTGCGTTCTCGGGGTCAGGCGCTCCCATTCCCTGCCTTTGGCTCAGTGTTGTACATTCTACCCTCTTCCGGGCGTGCTCGGACGCGGTAAACCCATTTCGGTTGTATCGTTCGCCTTCTTCTATACTACCTATACGGGGTAAACTCGTATCTTCTCAGAATTTTAGGTGGAAGAGGTTTTGGCCTCGTGTTCTTGAATTTATTCAATTCTATTGGTTGATCCTCCTATTGGTTGAATCTATTTGGGCTAGTGCATTTATTCAATTCAATTGATTGGTCCTATTGGTTGATTCTATTTGAGCTAGTGCTTTCTTATCAGTTTGTTCCATTTCGTTTAGTGCTCTTGATCGTATAATATATTTTAGTGTCTTTGTGGTTGATTGCTATTAGTCTAGATTATCTCTTGTTTGGACACAAATCCCTGCACTAGTACCAAGAGCCCACCCAAAGCAGAGGCGGCGGCGGGAGCAACGCATTGACGAATTGCAGGACGCGAATGCCCCATTAAGGGGTCTAGTAAGCTTTGGGTTTTATTACTTAGATCTATTTGATTTGATTGATTGCTTGATTTCATCTTGATTTAATTGATTGCTTGATTTCATTTCGTTGCATTTAGTTTAGTGCTTCGATTTACTGTTTTGTCTAGTACCTGTGGAAGTTGATTTTCTTGATTTAGCGCTTTGTTTTCTTTGGTTCCTTGAGTTGCCTTAGGATTGTGTTTTAGCCTTGATAGGATTTTGTCAATTTTGATAGGTTTTTGTGAATTAATTGTTTTCTTAGATTTGCTTGTGGGCTTTTCTGTTCTCTCTGGTTTGTTGTTGTGTTTGTTTGCGCTTTGTCTGGACCTGGTGGTTAGTGTTGTGTGTTTTGGGTTTCTTCGTGTGCCGTGGTGATTTCCTTGCGGGGTCTTATAAGAAAGAATGATGGACGCGCTAGGTGCAAGCAGGGGACTTGGGAGTTGAAGGTGGGTTCTTGGAATATTGGCACTTTGAGAGGGAAATCTATTGTGTTGGTCAAGATCCTCAAGGAGCGCGGAATTGAAATTGCGTGCATTCAGGAGACGAGGTGGGTGGGTGAGAAGGCAAGAGTGATCGATGGTTGGAAATTGTGGTATTCCGGTAATTGCAAGAGAACGAATGGAGTTGGGATTCTCGTGAGCAAGAAATGGAGAGATAGTGTTGTTAAGGTGGATAGTAGGAGTGATAGGATGATGATTATAAAGCTCGTTTTTTAGGGTGGTATACTTAACATTGCGAGTGTGTATGCCCCTCGGGTGAACCGTAGTTAGTGATGAGGAGAAGAGGATCTTTTGGGAGGAGATGGATGACTTGGTTAGAAATATCCCAGAGAATGAGCGTTTAGTTTTGGGTGGTGACTTCAATGGCCACATAGGGCAAGGCAGTGATGGGTATAGTACGGTGCACGGAGGTTTTGGGTACGGAGTGCGGAACGACAGCGAGCTCACTCTTTTGGAGTTTGCAGTGGCTTTTGATTGCGTCATTGTGACTTTTGAGAGTGGTAATGGGTGCTCACAAATAGACTACTTCCTTGTCAGGAAGGGAGACAGGAGTAGATGCGGAGATTGCAAGTGCATTCCGTTTGGAGGTTTGACTACCCCGCACCGTCTACTAGTGTTAGAGCTCGAGAAATCAGATGGTGGCGACTCAATGAGGAGAATGAGGCGGTCTTGAGGGAGAAGATTTTAGTAGAGGCAGAGAGGGGAGGATCGTGGACAGCTAGGGACAATGCAGACTTAATATGGGAATCAATGGCAAGTTGCATATGCGAACAACTTCAGAAGTCTTGGGCATTTCTCGGGGGAGTAGCGGACACAAAGGCAACGAGACTTTGTGGAATGAAGAAGTGCGAGACGGAGTCAGGGTGAAACAGATGGCATTCAGAAGATTGGTGAGTTGTACTAGCGAAGACGAAAGGGAGTGTCAACTAACAGAATACAGACGGGCCAAGAAAGAAGCCAAAGTGGTTGTGGCAAAAGCTAAAGAAAAGACATTTGAGCATATGTATAAGGCTTTGGATGAGAAGGGGAGAGACAGATTGCTTTTCTCCCTGGCACGGGCTAGGGAACGTCAGAGTAAAGATTTGGACAGAACAAGATGTATTAAGGACGAGTCGGGTAGAGTGCTTGTGGATGACACGCTAATTCAGCAGAGATGGAAGAGATACTTCTCTGAGTTGCTTAATGAGGGTTTTATAGCAACGGATGGCACTTCGAGCAGTAGTGGTCGTGAGGATTTTTCATACTGCAGACGTCTATCTTATGAGGAAGTAAAGGGGGTTGTAAGTAAAATGAAGAGTAAGAGAGCTGTGGGGCCTGATGAGATTCGAGTTGAAGTGTGGAAGTGTTTAGGTGTTAAGGGAGTGGAGTGGCTTACCCAACTTTTCAACGTTATCCTCAGGAATGCGAGGATGCCAAAGGAATGGCAATGTACAACAATGCAACAACTATAGGGGTATTAAACTCCTCAGCCACACAATGAAGATTTGGGAGAGAGTTATTGAACGACGGCGGAGAGGGTTGGTTATCGTTTCCGAGAAACAGTTTGGTTTTATGCCAAAAAGGTCAACTACATAGGCTATTCATCTGATGAGGCGCTTGGTGGAGAAATACAGAGAACGAAAGAAAAATCTGCATATGGTTTTCATTGATTTGGAGAATGCATACGACAGAGTGCCAAGAGACCTTATTTAGGAATGTTTGACAGATAAAAGGGTTCCAAAATCCTACATGAGGGTTATTAAGGATATTTACGAGGGTTCACATACGAGTGTGTACTCTCATAGTGGGGACCCCGAGTACCTTGCTATACAAGTGGGCTTGCACCAAGGCTCGGCTTTGAGTCCGTTCCTCCTTACGGTAGTCATGGACGTGGTGTCAGAAAGTATCCAGGATGGGATCCCGTGGTGTATGCTATTTGCGGATGATGTTGTCCCAGTGGATGAGACTAGAGTAGGGGTTAGTAGCAAGCTTGATTTATGGAAGGATAAGCTTGAACAGAAGGGCTTCCTTTTGAGCAGTACAAAGACGTATATGGTTTTCAGGTTTGGTGAAGAGGAAGTGGGTGACGAGGGGGCCCTGTTGGGTGGGGACCTTGTTCCGAAGAAAGACAGTTTCAAGTATCTAGGATATGTGATGCAAACCGATGGAGGGGTAGACACGACGTCAAGAACCAGATTCAAGTAGGTTGGCAGAAATGGAGAGCTGCATCAGGAGTCCTATGTGACATAAAAGTCCCACTTAAGCTCAAGGGTAAGTTTTACAAAGTGGTGGTGAGACCAGTTTTATTATATGGGGAGTGTAGGGCGACAATTAAGGCACAGGAACATAAACTAATGATGGCGGAGATGAGGATGCTCAGATGGATGTGTGGGGTCACCTTGCACGATAGAATCAGAAACGAGGCTATCGGAGAACGGGTAGGAGTGGTCAGTATTTAGGCTAAGTTGCGGGAAGCGAGACTGCGATGGTATGGACATGTTCAGAGGAGAGAGTCGAGTGCGCAAGTGCGCAGATGTGAACTCTTGGCTATCGACAGTGTCCGGTGGGGCAGAGGTTGTCCAAAGAAGAGCTGGCGTGAAGTGATTCGAGGACCTAGCTGTTTTGGGACTCACTGAGGAGATGTCACGCGATAGAGTGCAGTGGAGGAGTGCAATTAGAATTGTTGAAACCTAGTAGGGTGCAGTGATTCCAGCATCGCGCTTTCCTGCCGTCTCATCTTGTTTATGCGCATCTTATTTTTCTTTACTCTTGTGTGTTGTCTGTTTTTTCCTTATTTTCCTGTGGTTGTTTCTAGTGTGGAGTTTTGTCCTGTCTTCGAGGACTTATCTTGGGTCACTAGGAAACACCCTCTCGACCTAGTCGGGGTAAGGGTGCGTACAACTCGACCCCTCAAACCCTGCTTTAAGCGGGATATACGGGACACGTTGTTGTTGTTGTTCTGCTTAAGGTAGATAATCATGCGCTAGAGTCTAGACTCCAGGCCCCACCCACACCCCCCAGAGACCCAAAACGATTCTAGGAAAAGAAAGACAAAGTTACCTTCATCCTCCGTTCAACCTCAGCATCTGCCATTCCATCAAAACCAGTTGGCTCTCGGTTATCATTTGCCGCAAATGTATCATCCTGCAAGCAAGAATAAAGAATACACAAGTGTGACCACAGGCATCAGCCTCAAATGGAAATTATTTTGACATTCACAAACCAGAGGAAAAAGGTTTTGAATGCAATCTACAAATCGGACCGGAAAAGCTAAAAAATAAGGCAAAGGATGAATAGTAGGGAACTAGAATACCTCTGGAACCAGGTAATTGCTCACATCAGGGTGGAATGGGATATCTTTAAGATCATCTTCATATAAAACTTTAGATATCAGCTGTAGGAGCTCATCATCAAATTCTCTGGAACAAATTGTATAAAGTCGTGTCATATTTGAAGAATGTCTGGTATCTTGAACAAATTGTATCAAGATACAAATCAAAAGTGATTGGCCAAAGAACAAGGTCGACATCAAGCACAAATATATATCTGTCACCAGAATATCAAAAGTCTAAACAGTAATGCTTACTTGAAGAAACCACCTCTAACATCGCAAGCAACATTTCTAGCTACACATAGGACTGGAATGGCATTGTTTGCCTACAACATAACATAGTGAGACAAAAGTTGAAGACACTGAAAGAAGAACAAGGGGATTATGTCTTAATAAATAAATCAAAGCATATGCTCTAGATACCTCAGCTTGAGGAGCATAATAAGGAGCAAATGCAGGGACAACATGCACTCGCGGTTGGTCCCTCTCATCCCACACTTTCAAGCGGTCATCAATAACTAGTGCCATTTTAGGATGACAACTTCTTTTATGAAAAACATTAAACAAGGACTTCTTCAATCCTGTTAAACACGTAGAATAATAAGGTACAATTAAATTCCAGATGAAATATCACACATACAAGGGATGATTACACAGAAGAGCATATTATTAACAGTTGTTCGTCGAAACCAGAAAGAGAATTGGCAAAAATATCTTTGATTATGATCACTGAGAATAAATACAGAAATGTCTTTTAAACTTACCATTCTTGACACAGACAATTCGATCCAAAAGTTCACTTGTGCTTATCAAATTGGAGTCTGGATCAAGAAGTCTCCACATTTCCAAAGCATAATCTCTTTCAGCCATCGTGCACACATAAACCTCAAAACGTTTGCGGCCTCTGGCAGTTAAATAGCTACGAAGTTCCTCCCATGCAGGTCTCAACCTCACAAGAACACTTGTATCACGAATCTAAACACATAAAAGCATTTCCAATTCAACAAGTAAACCAAATTATTTTAAGAAACACATTAGCTGATACAAGTGCTATTCAAGTACAGCAGTGACCAATTACTTGTAATTGGATGAGTCCCACAATAAGAGACCGTCTTATTTTTTTATGCAAGAACACGATTATAAGCAAAAAAAGAAACAACATGCACTTGTTTGCTATAATTTGAGAGCTGAAAATGATTCAGATATGTCCTTGTTGGCTCGAAAAGTCACAATCAACAAATGTCACATATTCACCTTCCTATAGCACCCTTATATGCAACTTAACAAATAGAACTTTAAACGCTGAAACACCATGCACTTGCCTAACAAACTGTCAGAACAAGGAGGTCCTTACCATTGGATTTATTCGAGTAAGGACTATGTTTTTGTCATGCAAACGTATCAATGGCCGAAGCATTGGCTGATGGCTATCAGAGAGAGCTGGGACAAACTCATTTTGAACTTTAATCACTTCTCCATTTTCGATAACCTGATCACTTTCTATATATTGCTTTAGAATAGCTTTGTCATCTTGATAACGCTTCATCTCAGCCACCATCCCAGCTATGCGTTGTTGATCTGTTTCATTGCTTACTTTCCTTTGTAGGCTATCAATCCTATCCTCAAAAGAGCGCATAGTATTAGCAACTACAAGTGTCTCATCAAGATCAAATACAATGCCAAGACATCTGAGGTTCAGCATCACAAGACAAGAACTATATAATCCTGATATAGCAATGAAACCCCAGAAACATATTCTCCCATCATTCCTTCTCGAATGCATAGCTACCAAATGCAGCTCCTCCTCTCCAAGCATCACAACTGCAGTCTGTTTAAACATGCCAGATATAGATGAGAAGTCAAATCAAACAACAATCATATGAAATAACAAGTTAACCATATCATAGAAAACATTATAAAAAACCACCAAACTACACCAAAACATCTACTCGACAAGTGTAAAACAGACACATAAATAGCAGCTCAAATATACTGTTATACATGAAATAGACACATAGCTGAGTCAAAATCCAGATGTACTCTTATACACGAAATAGACACGTAAATAGCAGCTCAACATCAATATGACTCAAAATATCAACAAACTGGAGATCTTATTGAAATCATTTTTATCAATCAGTTCAACACAAATGAGGTTTCTTGAATAAAGCTTCACTAGCCCATCGAAGCAATCGTTAAAACCTACCATTATCTCAAGCCATCAGAGAAGTTTCACCAGTTTCACAATTCACTTTCTTCTTTTTGACTTCACAGTCAACCCAAAGTTGACCAGTTCAGACAATGACATGAATTTAGGCTAGACAAGAAATTGTCAAACTCCTACCAACTTTCTTCCTGTACTGATTTACTTGTAATCAGTAATGTCACCATTAAACAAAATGAAAGAATCTTCTTAGCTTTAAACACACACAACCGCTAATGGCTTCACCAGTCAAAATCAAGTATTTCGAATCAATTTGGAACAAAAAGAAGGATTCAGCTTCTTCGAATCCAACCGAGAAGCAGACATTTCATCCCAGTTAGAGTAGACTTCAGGTCTCTAGTGTTCCAAATTCAATCACTAGTCCTGCGCAGTCCTGAAAAGTCTTAAGAATATTCAAATAGCCAATCAGTTTGTGTTTGATTTGTTCGTCAAACTGTGAACACATAAGATTTCCAGTCTTTTACTTTTTTTTAGCTTGATGGTGGTGGTGGTGGTGTTACCTTGTTCTCTCTCAGACAGGTTGAGTGCAGAACACCAAGCGGCGTGGTTTTGGCGAGGTCGTAGTCGTTGGACTCCATTTTCAAGCAAGGATCTGCGGTTGAAATGGTGTAGAGCACAGCAAGTGGCGGGCACCGTTCACTGGACTGCGAGAAATCCGTCACCCGGATCCGTTTTTCCCTCATCAGATGATCCAAAACAACAGCTGCTTGGCTACCATTCAGGTCCGGATTTGAGTCCAAGTTCTTGTTCTGTTGATGCTGAGGATAAATCTGCACATCTCCGAGCAGATTATCCCCCTGATAAACAACCGTCCTGATCATAATTGGTGGTCTTTTGTGTTCGTTTTGGTTCCTTTTTTTCTCAATTTCGGGAAAGAAAAAATTGAAAGGGGGAGAAAATCTTGTTAACTCGAGTTCCTGTTCTGGTCAAATCCTCCTCGGGTGGACAAATCTCATCTTTCCAGATCTGAATCCTCCGAAACCCTAACCCTAATCCCTCACTCTCTCAAATCATCGGAAGAAAATTATTGGTGAGCTTAAAATGTACGGTCGCCGGAGAAAGGAGGAGTTGAGGAAGCTATCGGATAATGAGATCCGGCGACGTTGCCGACGACGCTTTCTTCGGTCTCTGAAGAGGGGTGAAGAGCCCACAGAGACGTCCACGTTTTATTCCGAATCCGAACCCTACCCGGTTTTCGGTATCCGTGACGGGTCGGGTCGGATCTGCCAGATAAGAACAAGTGGATGGCATGTGCTGATGTGCACGCTGACATACGAGTACGACGGTTGCGTTTAGGGAACAAAAATGAACCGTTGAGTTCACCGTCATAAACACATAGAATGGGAGGATTTTTTTATTTTTTTTTTTTGACGCAAGATAAAGATTAGGTCGGGTCTGCCGCTGCAGAGGCCCTTCCTAGCGCATCCTTCCGGACGAGAACACGAAGTTCTGGATCATCCTCACAAGCTTCGTCGGCAGGGGATGCATGGGCACTACGAGCAAGGTAGTCAGCCACCGCATTGGATTCCCTGAAAACATGACAAATAGCAACATAAGAAAATGATGAAATATCAGACAGAATATCAGCTTGTAGCATCTCTATTGTCCAGGGGCATTTCCAATCCCCCAGTAGAGCATTAATGACTGCTAAATTATCTCCTTCGATCAGAAGTGCCGGCAGTTGTACTGTTTTGCTTTTAGTAAACCCATTCTAAGACCGAGATTCTCGGCATATACGACCGAGATATTGGTGCAAGTTGATCTACCAGCAGAGACCATCAAACCATCCGAGTCTCTTATGATAAAACCATAAGCTGATTTCCCCCCTGGGAGAACTGAACCATCAAAATTTAGTTTATAGGTATTAGGCGGTGGTTTCACCCAGATATCAGACCGAGTCTTCGTTCTGTTAGTAATCACACCACTGCTTTGTATGTGGTTTGTTCCTCTGTAATGAGTGCTATTGTTAGGTTGTAATTTGCCGGTCGGGTCGTCATCTAAAAGCTTTGATTGCTTCCAGCACTGTATGTTAGTATTGTGGAACAGTAGAATTTCATTAATGGTAACCTTGTTAGTTTGGTCAAAAACCAATTGGTTCCTGAAGTACCACAATGCCCACCAGGCAGAAGCTAAAGTAGCGAAGTTTGGGAGGATTATGTTCATGTACTTGAAAGTTAAAAAGAAAAAAGTAAAGTGCATGTACAAAGCACCAAAAAAAAAGTGCATGTAATTAGTAGGGGTGTTATGTGAACACGAGCTGCTCGGATTCGACTCGAAAAACTCGGCTCGAGCTCGTTCACATTTGAAAAACGAGCCGAGTTCGAGCGGGTTTCCGAGTTCGAATCGAGCTCGAGCTCGAGTAGCTCGTATAGCTCGAACAAATGTACCCTTGTGCTTTTTTTCCCTTTAGTTTTATGGTTTCTCTCAAATGAGTCCTGTTCACTTCAGGCATTCGAACGAGCTCACGAGCTCGAGCTCATAAACGAACTTCCAGCAAAAACAAGCTAAAACAATAACACGAGCTCAACCGAGCTCGAGCGTTCGAGCTCGGCTCGACAAAAAACGAGCAAAACGAGCTCGAGCTTGTTCAAATTATCGCGAGCCGAGTTCGAGCTCACTTCTAAGCTCGACAACAATTCGAGTCGAGCTCGAGCTCGAACAAAAACGATCCAAATATGAGCAGCCCCCTACTCGGCTCGTTCGACTCGAATAACACCCCTAGTACTTAGCCCCCGTTTTGTATCCATATACTAATATCGGATATCAGATATGGGTATTAGATATCGATATCGAAGATATGGGTATTAGCAGAGCCGGACTTGAGATTTAAATGCCCGAGACGAATTATAAATGTTGGCAATCTACTATAGTTAAAAAAAATTCGTTGATCAATCAAATATGTCATCTAATACTAACGTACTAATGTACTATATTGTATAAGAAACTAAATTATCACAGTTTTAAAATCCAAACACACAAGTTATCGGACACAGATTCAGGATTATAATTTTGGGTTACCTGGATTTGCATTTTTTATATTTTTTTTCTCTATAGGTCACTGTATATATTTAGTTAAAAAGCATGAATCAATTTTTTTTTATCTATATTTAAATTATCAATAATAGAATTAATTACCTATGAAAGATAATAATCTTTCCTTTAAGCTAGGGTGGCATGCCCGTATACGCACGGGATAATTTTTGTGTCAAATATGTCAGTTTAATCGGATTTAGTCTATAAATAACTGAAGAAATAACACGTGAGATTTAAAATGTTGAGATATTCATAGATTGCAGAAAAAACGACTTGAAGTAATCACCAAGGAAATATGAAAACGCGCAATGTCTTATAGTAGACCTTACTGAGTTGTCACCAGTAACATAGAGCACATGAGTTAATCTCTTTGATATCATTGTATTATTATTGTTATTATTATTATAGTGTAATTTTAATATATATACCACAATGTGTATTGAATTGGCTGGGGTACGAAAAGTGTAGATAATACACTATAATATATACTATCACACTGTGTATTTTAATTTATAAGTCCATGAATCAACTTCAAACTTATTTGTGTTCATGAGATGCCACACATATATACTACTTTATTTATAGCAAAAATCTATCATGTTCGCACATCTATTATAATCTAATTATTGAATCAAGGAGTCCATTTGCACCACTTTCTCATCATGCTCTCTCCTCCCGAGCTCTCTCCGCGCGGCCTCCATCATCTTCCTCTGTTGCAATGTTAACTAAATTAAAATAGATCTCAACATATGTTTTAGATTGTACAACAGCAATTATAAAAACAGAAAAGGAAGAAACATGTGATTGAGGGTACTATGACCAAATATATATTGTATATATGCGAACAAATTTGAGAAACTACTTAAATAATACGGAGTATTTAGATGAATAAACTTTAAAAAAATAGATAATCTCACCAATTCGGTATATGATCACAAATCATTGTATAAAATATTAGAGTGTGGGCCTTTGACCTTTCTTCGAGCATTCTTACCTTGGTATAGGTTGATATGGTTTTGGCAATCAAATAGAACAGGTCTATAATTTACGAATAAATAAATAAAATCACTGTTTCAAAACCATTAATCCATCATACATACAATTTAGTTACAAAATTGCTAAAAATATGATTAATTAAATCAAAATGGGTACCTGATGCTCGGTTTTTTCTGTTCAGCATTCTCCTAAGCTTTTGTGTCTTTTTAATTTGTCCGCTCCGCTAATATAAATCATTCGATCACCTCCCTTTCGTACATCAACATCCTTGTATATGCAAAGACATCTAATTTGCCATTCAATTAGCAATAAAATGGCATAGAAACTACAAAGACATCTAATTTGGCATTTAATAATAAAAAAAATTCAAAAGTTATAACGGTGAAAATTAATGATGTGATATCCATTCAAAATTAATTATATTAGATATCATATATCTAAGCAAAGAAACTGTAGAGGCTGACATCTAATTTGACATTTAATTAAAAAAAGAATTCCAAAGGTTATAACAGTAAAAATTAATAATGTGATAACCATACAATTAATATTATATGTACAAAATTATATTATATTGGATACTATCACATATTATAAATTTAATGACCAAATTTTAAAAAAATGAACATTATATATTACATATATAAATTTAATGACCAAAAAAATAATAAAAGATGTAGCCATGAAGAAGTGGAAAAAAAAATAACTATCAAGGTTTGAACCTTTGACAAAGAGGTAGTCCCCAACAACTATAGTCATTGAGCTAAAGAATGCAAGTTGATCCAAATTGAATAAGAATACAAAAATAGTGTAAATTTTCATGAACTTAACAGTATCAATAAATTGCCCTTGAACACAACTTTTTTATATATTATTATTATTATATAGATAGATAGATAGATTAAAAAAAAATAGTATACAAGCATTTTTTAACACTACATCATTATAATCCCAACGAAGGCTTACTTTGTTTTCGAATTGCAATTAACAATGTTATAAATTTGTTTCTTTGAAATTGTAATAATAGGGGATTACAAATCAAAAGAAATTGCTAAAAGCATTATAAAATTTATCCGCTTTCATGTTCAAGTGGTTAACACGTTTATACCCGGATGGACGCTCTTTATTTGCCAATTCAAGGTTAACACGTTTATAATTCGCGTTAAAAAAAATCATAGTTAATCATATAAAAGCATTGTAAAATAAAATGACAAAGATGACAAATGACAAAGTAGGAAAATAAAATAAAAGATGTAGTTGTTGAGGTTTGAACCTTGGATGATGGGATTCTCATCAACAACTACTACCATTAGGCCAAAGAAGTTATTTTGATGCAAATTGAGAATATAAGAAAAAATAGCAAAAAAATTTTGGAGTTAATAATGACAATAAATTGCCCATGAACACAACTTTTAAGGTTTATATAGATATAGATATAGATATAGATAGATATAGATTGATATAGATATAGATTTTTAGGGATTAACCAATTGTTTTTATTTTGTAAATAGAATAAATATGAAAAAAGAAAAGAAACGAATCAATAAACCAAAAAAATTGGCAATAAAAATAAATAAAAGAATGAGAAAGAAATTATAAGAATTAATTGTTGAGGGGCGAGTGGGAATCGAACTCGGGCCGCACAAGTCCCACACACTACTCCCTCATAAATACACTTTACCAATTGAGTCAAGCCCGCAATGTGTTTATTATTATACCTTTATTCCATATATTACATTTTAATAATGGCTTGGGCCCCCTATGTATATTGGGCCCAAGGCAAGCGCCTGTTGGGCCTCGCCTCAGGTCCAGCCCTGGGTATTAGATATCGATATCGAAGATATGGGTATCTATATCTATATACCTACTTAATTTCGTATACCTTCTGTTTATGTGGCGATCTACCCGCAATTCACTCATGCCCGGCCAATCACCTTTTTTTCTTTTTTTTTTCATTTAATTTTTTTTCTCCCTCTTCACCCTTTGGCCCCAATCCCGCTAGGGTTCATTTGCCTGTGTTTCCAACCCCATCTTCCTCCTCACGCAGCTCGCCCCTCCTCCGAAGACCGCTTATGGGAAGGCCCCTCCGCCGCTTCCTCCTCTCGCCCTCCCAATCCCCTCCTCCTCTATTCCGTCTCCGTTCCTTCTCTCTTCCTCCTCCGCCGGCAAGGTTAGACGCCCTCCTCCTCATCTTCGTCGTTCTGCGCTCCTCTTACGCCTTCGACTGTGGTCGATTCGAAGTTTGTCGTCGGCTGCTTCAGGTTGCTTCTTGCCTCTTCTTTTTAATCTGATTTTTAAGTTCCTTCTCTCTTCCGTCTCCGTTCCTTCTCTCTTTTTTGTTGTTTCGATCTTGAATTTTTTAGGGTTTTACATTCTTTTTGCTTTCAGTTTCGCTTTGATTGTCGGTGTTTGAGTTTTTTTTATTGTGTTGGCAGTTGCTGAAATCGTTGCTTCAATTCGATACCAAGAGCAATCAGCCTACGATGTCAACCCCAAGATACGTTTCTTCTCCAATCCCGATTTCTAGGCTTTTTTAAGTTTAGTGAATCTTGAGACATTTGGAGACATTTGGGGATTTCTAGCTTGAATTTATAATTCAATCGTGATAAATTTATGCCTATCATGATAATTCATTGACTATTTTATGCCCTTTCGCTTCTACTGAAGATTGATTTAGGTTTTTTTTTGTTGCTACCTTATCCTCGACGATTCACACCCTTCATCAACAAGATTCACACCCGATTTACTGAATTAGGGTTGAAGCCCAGTCGCTCATTTATGATGAAATCTGATTGACTTCCTATTTGTTTCTAAACTTATTTAGCATAAACTTATCCTATTTGTTTCTAAACTTATTTAGCATAAACTTTTTTTTTTGAAATCATATTTAGCATAAACTTATTTAGCCGATCCTATTTTGCAGACAAGTCTTTTGGAGCTGATTTATTCTGATTTATGCTGCACAAAATTGGGCTTGGTATTGCTGGCCATGAATTCAATCCTGGTCAAATTGGAAAATTTCACCCCGAATGAGTTTAGAATGAACCGACGAAGACAAGCGCAGCAGATTTCACACCAAATGGGTTTGGATTTAATAGTATTTCCCCTTTTAATTGATGTTTTTTAAGAGTCTAATAAGATTGGTGGAACTATGTGTCCATGGTTTATAATATCAAAATTCAGCATGTATGTAAATTCTCTTTTAGGTCATCCTGCTGCTATAAAACTTATTACTAAAAAAAACAAATGATCCTTCTACAGAGAAAAATGTAATTAAACGATCTAAACCTAAATGATGGATGAATAAACCATTGTAGATTTTAAAGAATAAAATACTGTCTGAATTTTGAGGTGGAAACTTTTGGTGCAACGGCGCGGCAAAAGCTGAAAAAATAGTTTTTATTCTTGAACAAGTATGAGATACGATTAGTTCATCTTCTTTCTCTATGCTTTGTGCTAATATGTTTAATCTTCTTATCCTCTCGATTTGCAGGGTTTAAATGCAAACTATACGATTTCTTTGGATACGCCTTTCGAGTACTTCGCGGGTTAATTACTTTTTTTGGTTCAAGTATTTAATGTTTATTGTTTTATTTTGGAGGTAGCATGATGTGTTTGGTACAGGCTGTATTTTACTTCAAGTTTTTGTGTTAGCTTTGACGAAACACCAGAAAATAAATAATATCATATGCATAATCGGGTTCCCGCTATATAAATAAACCCGTTTTTTGGTTGATTATAATATATCAACCAATTTATGGGAAATTCCACCTAAGCCCACTACACATGGGAAAAGGTCCATTTGGAGGACACTTGTCCCAAATATTGCTACACTTGTCGACAACCTCGGAACATGGGACGACACTTGTCGTCGACCTCATGACACGTGTCGATAATGGTTCATGGGTTTTTCTTATAAATATGGGGCGAGGCTTGGAGACACAGGGTCGGATTTTGATGGCTCGAATAGCCTTCCCGAGGGGGATTCATCTCGCCTAGCGGGAGCCGACGTTTGATGGAGCCCTGGGAGGACGGTGGTCCGCGGATGGCTTGAGCTCGGATCGGCACAGGTTTGGGTACGCCGACGGTAGTCTCGTCGCGTGTCTCATGTAAGCTCGATCGTCTGAGCTCGCCCGCGCTCCACTTGATCCCGGAACCCGCAGACGCGGGATTCTGAAAATCGGGTTTCGTCAAGCTTCAGGTTTGTTCAGTTTACTACTTATGGTCTCTTTGGGTAAAGTACTATAGTACTTGAACCCCTTCTCGTGTATACTGTATACTGTGGATTTTCTGTTTCTTCTAGCCACATTGTGAGTGGAAAGTCTGATAACGGAGTGGTATAGTATGTGTTTCTTTATATGAACCCATGTCCGTTTAATAAAATGGATTTAAAAAAGGAGTTTATCCATGTTGCAGACCATCATTACCAAGAAGAACAACTTCAAATGACCTGGAGAGAGACACGTATCTTTTAATCCAGCTAGGCAGGTGCATTATAGTACTTTTTTTTATTATATAGTTAGTTCTTTCCACAATTCACTAGCTGATACTTTTTGTATTTGCATGCATTCAGGCAAGAGAGATTCATATGCAGATGGATTGATGCTCTATCTGATCCTCGTGTGACCCCAGATCGAGATTCACTCCATCTGGATTTCTTACTGGTCACGGTGAGTGACTGAGTGATGGTTCCTCCTGCTCGTGTAGTGATTGAACTACTTCTATCAACATTGTGCAGTATCCCAAAGTCTGCTGATGTTCTAACAGTTGGTCAAGATTTCCTATTGCTTTCATCCATCCTTTTTACCTTCTTTTTTTTTTGTTATCCCCCTCCCTCTAAAGTATCTTTCTTCTTTTACTTTGATAATTGTTACTATTGAGTTTCATTTAGTTATCAGGATTCAGGAACAAATAGCAAATGCAAATGTTGGCCAAAATTGAAATGGTTTTTCTTTTGATTAATGCTAGGGATTTTAATAATTTTAATAATTTTCATTGATGTCACATAGTAGAGGTTCTTCTTATCTCTTATTTGAGAGAATATAACACAAATTCCATAATTAAACTTTGCATATTACATATGGTAATATACAAAGTTTAATTATGGAATATATACTCTTATGCTGAAATATATACTCTTATGAGTGGAAACTTCCTTATAATAAATATCTTATATTCTATTTATTCTTTCCATTATACTGAAATATATACTCTTATGCTGATCTTTACTAATCAGTTGTACTTCCTCTTATATCATTCCGTACATTGCATCCATCTAAATTTGTATACAGTATAATATTATTTCCTTCTTTGTTTATTTTCTTTCCGATTCCCATGTACACAATCTTTTATTTTGGTTCATCCCTTTTTTCCTGCATTATTATAAATTTCTTTCTCTTCGGGTCAATTCATCACACTTCAGTCTCATCTTTCATTTTCAGAATTGAATTACCATATGGCGGGTTCAATTGTTGAGTACACCAGCGTCAAGGATATTGCTGAAACCTCCGTCATCAAGGTGTGCGTGATTCGGATGTTCACAAAGCCTCCTTATCCTGGGAGCCGATTTGCACCTGCACTTCAGTTGGTTTGTGTTGACGAACTGGTACGTTTTGCTCCTTTACTTCATTTATTTTTATCATTACACAACCCCTTTGTTCCTCCTAACAACATATACTTTTGTTTTTTTCCTTCAAGGGATATCGAATCGAAGCATCAATCCCCTCTAGACTAATATGGAAGAGTGCCCAACATGTGAGGGTTGGTTTTCTTAATACCATTAAAGCTTCGGGTATACCGAATAATGTCTTACGGTTGAAGGTTGGTGTTCCGATTATGCTGATGAGGAACATAGACCAATCCGCCGGCTTATGCAATGGAACGAGATTGATAGTCACACGACTGTGTAACCACGTGATTGAGGCCAAGGTTATGGCAGGTAGAAATGTTGGGGACCAGGCATCTTTACCGTTCATGTTTTAGAGACGATAATTCCCAGTGTCAGTTTGTTTTGCCATGACCATTAATAAAAGTCAAGGGCAATCTCTTTCACGCGTAAGATTGTACCTTAGGAGGCCAGTCTTCTGCCATGGTCAGTTGTATGTTGCTGTCTCGAGGGTTACAAGCAAAGCCGACTTGAAAATTTTATCTTGTGATAAGGACGGTCATCCACTGAACACTACAACTAATGTGGTGTACAAAGAAGTCTTGGAAGCTTTATCGTAGCAGGTACATTTGCTAACATGTTTCATAATATGCTTATTTTTTTTAAATCTTATATTGATGTTGGTTTCATTCCTTTCATTACTCAGGTTGATGACATTCTCTTTTGGTTGGGGTAACATCTGGTTTCATCCTAAATTATAATTGATTTGTCTTCCTTATGTAAGTTACACATTTTGGTTAATTATTAAACTTTTTATATTTACATTTTAATTTGTATATCATTTATTATTAACCTATAAATGATCTCTATCATACAAATTCATCCATTTGTATTCATCATTATTTTTTTTCCAGAATTTGCATGGATGAAGCCTACATCACCAACTCAATATGTGCCTTTTCTAAACACATATGTCGTTCAATAATAATTTTGTTGTTTTTTACTTTCCAAATATTTGTTTATATTTTATTTGGTCATTCCTTATAATAAATATTATATATTCTTTTTTATTTCCATCGCAACCGCGCCATGGCGCGGGTATTACACTAGTTAGATATCAATATCGAAGATATGAGTATCAAATCTGATATCTCATATTTAATATCTCCGTTTGGTATGAGAAGATATGGGCATCAACCTAAACCTAATTCCCCTTTTTCCCTTTCCGTTCCTCAAGCCACAGCACCCAAAGCGACTCAATCACCGACAGATGATGCCCAAAATCCTCACTTCAAAAATCCAGTAGCCATCATCGTATATTTCAACTGGAGAACTTCAACAAGGAGAACCAATGTGCACCAATAAGAAGGAAGAGAAGCAACATTTCATCCCCATTGCAAACAAAAAGCTCCTCACCCTAGATTTGAAGTGCAGCAAAGTAAACCAAGAAGAAGAATCGAGAAAATTCAACCCAAAATCAGAGAAGTTAACCGGCCACCGAAATTCAACTGAAGAATCAGCCCCTACAAACCAGATATGGACAATCCACTTAACAAACCGTCGCCGAAAACCGAGCACCGAGCCAAGCCAAGAAAGGAGAAACGCACAGACCAACCAAGAGACCTCTTTGCCCTCGTTGATGGACTTGCGAGCGAAATGGACATCGAGGTTGAAGATCCCCTCCATGGATTGTGAAAAATACAGAACAAAGAAGAGGGAAGGGGAAGCGGAAGCGGAAGAATACAGAACAAAGAAGAAGGAAGGAGAAGCGGTTGATATATAGCCTGATAGAAAACCCATATCCCAATTTTTTTGGGTATATATATGGAAGTGGTAATATTTACAAAGGGATTGGTATATGGGTATATGGGGATATATCAATTTGATATCCCTATAACCCACGTACAGTGGCGGATCCAGGATTTATGCTCGAGGAGGGCTGAAAATTACAAAGGGTGATAATAAATTCCTATTGTGAGGAGAATGTTATAAAATACAAAGGGTATGTTTGGATTCCAATCTATTTATATTTGTAAATACTTCCTTTTAATTATAATTCAATTAATTTTTAAACTTTGTTTGGATAACCACGAATGGGAAAGTGTTTATATTAAAAACATTTATTTAGATTATTCCCCAATCCCCATCCCTTTTCACAGTTTGGCGTCGCACTATTGGAAATTCTGAAATGGATTAGAAATTTTGTTGGTTGAAGGAGATGAGCATCCAGCACTTTGAACACATGATCTAGATCAAATAACAAACGTGTTCATATTTTATACTCCTATAAAAAAAACAAATCAGCATACCACGATTTCAAATCACAAACCACAAATTCATTTCTCACAACCATAATTCCAAACCACAAACAAAAAATTCACAAATTTATTTCTCACCACAACCACAATTTCAAATCATAAACCACACATTTATTTCTCATGTATAAATCACAATCCCTAATCGAAATTTCCCCAAATTGATTTTCAAAACCATAAATTCTAATACAATGATTCTCATCTCAATTAATTTAACTTAACAATCAAATTAAAAGGAAATTCAACTAAAAAACAATCAAATTAAAAGGAAGAGGAAGAAAACTAACCGGTCAGATCAAAGGAGTGAAGAAGAACAATGAATAGTTGAACACTGTCGAGTGTTGAGGGACTGCGGGAGACGCTGTGCGGGACTGTGGGAGAGAGCAGAGTTCCGAGAGGCTGTAACGGCCCAGAATTATGATTTCCGGGTTACGTTTCAAGGGATAAAACCCCTTGTTCGGATCTTGCAATCCAGGTACGGGTCGAGGTTTCAAACTCATTTAAAATTAGTAAAAAGAGGGATTTCAAACCCTAAAACCTCGAAGGGCCATTGGGTACCCTTAACCTGTCCTAAGACTACGTCGTGAAATCCATTTCAAACGGAAGTAAAGCGGAAGCAAGGTAAAGATACAAGCGCCACGGCAGAGCCGGGTCAAAACCAAATCATAAGTGGGTGATTACCATTTATAACGAGTTATAGAATTAGCCAGGTTCTTCGATTCGCCAAAAGGAAACCCCGTCATATAGACATCGAGCACTCAAATCTGCAGAACTACCTTTAAAAGAAGAACGGGGAAAGGAGTCAGATCGAGCCACTCATGTGGGACCGGCAGTCCTCGTTGAGGCCACATAGTATGTGCTATACCTAATAAAGATGCTCTAATGCAGTACGAAAGTCAAACACACTAGCATGCCCCTAGGTATAATAATGTGCAGAAATACTGTAAAGGGCCCAAGACAATGCCAAGTGGCATATCCTTCTCCTACCTCCACCCCCTTCCGATAGGGCGGAGACTGGCCAGCTCGTGAATGCATTCCATCATAATCGGGGGGCACGCATGCCTAACCCGCTCCACAATAAAGCCCGCAGGCATCTCATAATATAAGGAAGTTCATGACTCGATTGACTCAGGGTACCCGATGAGGCTGGGCTACCCTATGACCCTAGCAAAGACTCTAAGACTATCACAGATAACGGCCGTTCTGTTTCAAACGCATAAAGTAAGCAGATGCTCATTCAATTAGTGCAACCTAAACAGGATACTACATGGCATGCTTTTATGCATATGCAACACCTAACATAAAATGCAACAACAGGCATGAATGTCCAACCTGAGTAAACCCCCTAGGGAACTTACCTGAAAATGCAGAACAGCAAGATAACATAAGCAAGGGCCCAAATGCAAGTGCAAAGCAATCCAAAGGTAGTACACACCTATCATCAAGCCATTTCCATAAGCCATCGGACCAACATTCATACGCACGAAATCCAAGTTCCCAATATACTCAAAACCAATCGATAGTGAAACCGTTTTCCAAAACCTTTCCGATACGATCAACATCAACCAAAAATCATTATTCCAATCAAACTCATTGATAAAATCGTACCAACCATATTTCCAAACTTTTAAATCCCAAATTAAGTCAACTCATATTCGAAATAATTCCTCAAATCATACTTGGCCAAATTCCGACATTTAACATTTAAACCTTGAAACCACTCTCTCAAAATCATACTATAGAAATAATTCCGGCATTTTATTTCAAAACCTTTATATAAATAAATTATGATATTAAATCACCAAAACAATTCTATTTTAACAACTATATTTATGTATCAATAAATCATCTCATAATTTCCAAAATCACATATTTACACATCACTAAATACATTTTAAAAGGTCACACAATACATCATGTATAAATAATCCAATTAATACTATTTTAAAATAATTAAACAGTATATATAACAATTTATTTCCAAAATTCATAATTATAGCCAAATCCCAAAATAACATTTAGTAATAATAATATTCAAATCATTTAACACTTATTAACCATATAATATCAAAACATATAACCATATAAACATATCTTATTTAAAGACAAGGCCCAACTGAATTAAGCCCAACCCGAAAAGAAAGGCCCAACCCGCCCCAATACAATCTCCCAACCTGGAAAACCATAAGAAGGAAGGGATCCGGATAATAAACAGGCCCAACAAGCCCAAAACCCAATCCCATTTCTTTTAAAAGTGAACCGGTTTTCTTTTATTTTAAAACCCTGAACCGGACCAAAAGCAAAACAGTCAAAAACCGGACCAGTTACTGTTCATCTCCTTCCTAGTCTACTGAAATCGAAGCGGAGGAAGAAAAGGAGGGAGAGGAGGCTGGCCGGAAACGCCCCTTCTCCGACCACCCAGCTCGAAAATAATGGCACGGATTTAAACAAGAAAGGAGGAGAAATAGGGGTTCTCACCAAGAGTTCTTCAAGCCCGGAAATCGATCGATTCCGCCTCGTCGGGATGGAGTACCGCCGGAGATGACCGGCGACCTGGGCGCGTTGGCGTCGAGGAAGACGATGGGAATGTTGCTACTACTGCTCGACTCGGAGGGAGGAGCTGTCGAGGTGCTCGGCCAGTCTCAGCCCCACCTTTTGACAGCGAAAACAGGGGAGGAGGAATGGGATAGGCGGTGGCTCCAAGGCTGGCGGCTGCGGCTTCCTCTGGCGGCGTCGAGTGCTTGAATGAAACGGAGGGGTTTGCGGCGTGTTGTCGATGTGGGTTGCAGCCGGCGGCGAGAGCATGGGCAGGGGCGGTGGCGCTGTCTTAGTCTCGTCGAAATGGTTGTGTGTTTTGGATTGTTTGTGGATGGGTTTGGGGGTTTGTTAGATCTTACAATATGAGGAGAGATGGGTGTGTTTGTTGATGCCGATCAGGTCAAAGGGAGAGGCATGTGTTTGTCATTTTGCTAGTAAGGGAGTGTACAATTTTGAAAGAAAGGGATAAGATTTACCACAATTGTATAGGAGGAAGGAGGAAAGAAAGTGATTGTATTGCAAACGGGTCACATGGGAGGGATGGAGACAAAGATTGAGGGGAAGAAGCAAATAATAATGGTCCCAAAAAAAATTTGAAGTATCTGGATCTCTCGATCTTATCTTGACTCGTTCAAACTAATTTTTATTAAATTTTTCAATCCGAATTAAATAATAAAATTCGAACATCATTTTCCAATTCTCGGCATATGGAAGCGAGAAGAAAAATCTATTATTGTATAAATTTTAAATTTTGGCCGAAATCCACTTTAAGAGTTTCAAGTTCGATCTATTATATTGAGGGTGAGTTTTCCTTGAAATATCCGATTTAAATTCATTATTCTCAAAGTCACGATTTGAAAATTCGGGCCTTTACAGAGGCTGGGTGCGGTGTTGACCGTGCGCCGGAAGTGGACGGGGAGGCGACGGCTGGCTCAGGGACTTGGGCGGTTGGGGTTAGCTTTCGCTCTGTGTGTCTGAAAGTGAAACAGTAAAACGTTATGTCTGTGTTAAAAAAAAGGACTTTTGAGGTTTTCTAAAATAAAAAAGGTGGAAGGTAATTGGGATCGAACCTGGGCTTAGACATGGCCACGGGTCACGGGTCGGACGAGTCGACCCGTGACCCGCTGGGTCAAGGTCAAAGGGTCGAAGGGTTGGCTCGAGTTGAGGGTCAAGGTTAGGGTCGGGGAGAATATAACACGTGACCCGGCGGGTCCGACCCGATGGGTCGACCCGACGAATCAACCTAATGGGTCATAAATTTTTTTAAAAAAAAATATTTTCTAAAAAAAATAGAATTTATATTACAATTATTATGAATTATGAATTTAATTTATTCATAATTCATAATATATAAATTCACATGCATTACATGTTGTGAAAATGCTAATCAACCTTTGCTTTCTGTTATAAGCTTAGCACCCTTCCCCCTTTACTCTAGTTTTCAATGTGGGATGGGATGTGGGAAAAGAAAAAGTAGAAACTACACCATGTCTTCAATCTCTACCATTCGGTTTTTTCATGTCAATCCATACTTATAAATTTTTATCATATACAAACACTAGTACTACACTTTATATAAATATTATTTAAAAAAAATATTTTATCTATCAATTATGAAAGATTAAAATAATGAACGGGTAACAAGAAAGTGTGAAGTTCAACAAAATACCTTAAACATTTGTGTTATTTGGTTGATCTACTATTAAATCATTATATATCATTCTATATGATACTAAGTTAGGAGTCTTTATGATATAATTTCAAATAATACAAATATTGTTGTTGATAAAGACGTTACACTTGTATGGTATCCTTAATGTTGAGTTTTCGTTTATTTGAAAATGATATAGAACTTCGGATTTTCAAACACAAGAATGAAATATAATATTGGGTACGTAATACTTTTTCAATGTGTCTTTTCATGTCATAATAAGCAACTCAAGTATGTAATTCCAATAACAGCATCATTATGTGTATACACAACAATGTGGCTAATTCAACTTTAAACGAGAAAGTTTAACATATCTATATGAAGATGAACCTAGATTTGAAATCATTGATCAAGAAATTAACATAATAATGTAAGTAAAATAAAACACTTATGATTGATTAATAGATCAACACAACTATCAATTAAATTAAATAGAAAGATTAATCCAACATAACTTGATATATTGTATCATGATGTTTCATCACCATGTGTTATGATCATTTCATTAAATCCTAAGAGGTAAACACTTTAATTATATTACTGTATATGTTACATCATACTCCATCCGTCTCAAAATTTAAGTCGTTTTATGATTTTGCACAAGTGTTAATAAAACACTCATTCATCAATCAACATCATCATTCCACTAACTTTCCCATAAATTTTATTATTTTTTAACACTCACTACATTTTTTATCCAATCAAAATCATTAAAAAAAGTCAACACCACACAAATCGATACAAATCATTACCATCCCCTACCTAGAAAACCTAAAACGACCTAAATTTTTATACAAGATTTAAAGGCTAAAACGACATAAATTTTGAGACGGACGGAGTATAATCCAAAGACTTAAATTACATTATATTCCACCATATAATTCAAAGACTTTAATTACATTACATTTTACATCATATAATTTGATTCGTCGAAACATCAATTTCTCACAATTTCTTTCATATCCCATATATATTTCTGTCCCACATCGAAAGTGTGATATCTACCTCTATTTTCTCTATATATAGATCATCATACCCCTACTTGTCATTCTCACAATCCAACCTTTTCTTTCCCACATCTAAGGTGTGATGAAATGATGGAGTGGAATGGATATATATATTCCCACATACCATGTTTTGTCAACCTTAAATCCTTCCATTTCGAAAGTGTGGTGAAAGACTTGAGTTGAGTTTTATTTTGGGTTTAAAACCATTTTTTTTTAAAAAAATGGTTGACCCGGCGGGTCGACACGCAAAACCCGTTGGGTACCCGGTTGGTTGCCACGTGGCCAACCCGGCGATCCGACCCGTCGACCTGTCGGGTAACCCGAACCCGTCGACCCGCCGAAATCTTTGGTTAGGGTTCGGGTCATGCCCCCCGGGTTCTCGACCTGGCGGGTCAGACCTGTGGCCATGTCTACTATGGCTTATACTCCATCAGATTTACCTTCCCTTCCCGTGTCTTTACCACTGGGCCAAGTAGTCATTGTGTATCTCATCTACTTTACTTATATATATTACAAATATAACAGTTATATAGAAATATATATACACCCCTTTTCAGGATAGGGGGCTTTAGCCCCTCGAGCTCCCCCGTGGATCTGCCACTGCCCACATACCAAACAAGGATATGGATATGGATGATATCCATACCCATATCTTGATATGGGTACCAAACAAGGGCTTAATTCGTTTTTCTCCATGTTACATTGACATAAAAATATCATTTTTAATCATTTATTTTTTTGTCTTATTATTCAAAATTATAAAAAAAATATATGAATTCGGCACCCCGAACGGTCATGACATGTCGAGAGGCCGAAAATATTGGCAAAGGTAAACCATCATAGATATAGTGAGACATAAGAAAATCAACAAAGAGGAAAATATCAAAAAACAATGGCGATAAGATGACATTGATGTAGGCGAGTGATGGACGGTCAATAACAATGCGAGACTTATCTTCTTACAACCGGTAGAGGCAACGTACAGGATCTCTTGGCCCTCTTAGGAACAAAAGTGGAGATCTCATATTTGAATATGAACTCGATCTCATCAAGCCGACATATCTCGTATGTCGGCAAAAGACAAGTACCTAAAGAAGGAAGACAAACTACACTAAAATCAACCATCAAAACCCAATAAACCAATGGTAATGTCTACTTTGTAAATTCAATTCTTGTACGTCCTTGAATCACAAGGATGCAATTGGTGAATAAATTCATTTGTTATTAACATGATTGAATTTAGCTTACAAATAATCTTTATTAGTTAGTCAAATTAAGTTTATCAATTTTTTTACTCAAACATCTGCAAAGTGGGTGTTTATGAGTATATAAAATTCGGTTTTTCTATCTCGTGCCCTTGAGGTATAGGATAAGAGCCCTAATTTGGAAATATTTTTCAAAATTTAATTAGTACTCAGCTTTTGTTTTAATTAGATTTATAGGTTTTTTTTGAGTTTAAGTCACTTTTTTCCCACCACATGAGTCTAAAAATAGTTTTTTTTTTTTATCAATTAACTTATGTCCTTACATCTTACTATCCGACCTTTCAACAATTTTTTTAAAATCATTTTGTTTTCTTACTAACCGGCTTTATAAATTACTTGTTTATTGAATGTTTATTAATAATTAACCATTGTCATTCACTATAATAAAACTTAACTTACATTTAATCTATATTAGTTACGCAAACAAACTTTAATCCATTTTTTAACTCAAATATATGCAAAATGAGTGTTTATAAGAAGTATATTCAAACATATTAATTTTTATATATGTATAAATAATTACGTTTAACAATAAAAACTCAAATTTGAAAGTAAATAATAATGCTTGGGACTTGGGAGGTGTGGCTTCGTCCCATTAGTTTGGCTAGCTCTTCCCTTTCAAGTATGCAAGCTAGAGGCAATGCCCTGTGTTTTCTCCCCTCTCTGCCATGTACGACATCATTTGTCAGATAGGATGAAATATGTGGCACTTAAATGATTATCTTTCACTTTGTATTGGGGCTCTT
Organism: Persicaria maculosa; assembly: GCA_963922045.1. Classification (NCBI taxonomy): domain Eukaryota; kingdom Viridiplantae; phylum Streptophyta; class Magnoliopsida; order Caryophyllales; family Polygonaceae; genus Persicaria; species Persicaria maculosa. The sequence goes on from OY998258.1 coordinate 43,177,403, forward strand.
CACCATGACTCTTCTCTATTTCATTTTTTAAAATTTTCGTTTTGTGTAGTTGGTCACTAAGAGGTGTGAAGTATCGCTTCGTTATGTGTGGTCTTATTATTGGGGTAAATTATAGAAACTATTCCTTATAATATGACATTTTTCACATACCACCCATAAAATTTAAAATTATAGAAAATCATATATACATTTTGTTTTATTTCAAAGAATAACTTACAAGATCCAACGACATAAGACTTTTATCTGTATAAAAATCTCAAGAAAATGTTAAAATTTTTAATGTTAAATTATCACTTTATTTATCAAAAATAACTTTTATTATAAAATGCAATACGTATTATCTGAATATTATTTTAAGGGATGCATTGTTATCTAGAGATCCTTCAATTAAGGGTATGTTTGTAAATAGATTATTTGTTAGGAGATGAAGATTATTTTAGAGAATTGTGAGAACATTCTTGGTAGATTATGAATTATTTATGGGTGATAAAAGGAGAAAAGACAAATTTGCCCCCAATTATTAATTCTCAATATCTTTGTATGAGGACTGAGGATAAAAAAATCTCGATTATTTTGCGGGAAGTGATTTAATTCACCTTCTCAAGTTCAGATGGATTATAAATCTGTCCTCATACGCACTCATGAGGACAACAAGAGAGCCGCATTGCTAGTTGGTTGCACGAGCAATTTAGGAGTTCAATTTTCTACGTCCATCCTCCATCCCCTCCACCTTTTCATAGGGATAGAAACAAAATTGAGCAAATTTTGTAATGGCTCGGGATTATGATTTCCGGTTTACGTTTCGAGGGATGAAACCCCTTGTTAGGATCTTGCGCCCCGAGTACAGGTTGAAGGTTTGAAATCAACAATTTCGCTTTGAAAGTGGGATTTCACACCCAAAAGTCGAGAGGGATCGTTAGAATCCCCGGGATAATTCGCCTGTACCTGTCCTATGACCTAAGTCGTGAAATTCATTGATCATACAACCAAGAAAGTTTCCAAATTCATACATAAGAGTGTCATGACGGAGCCAGGTAAAACACAAGATCAAAACATCCAAAACTAAACCGTTAATAAGTTGGTGAAGTCAGAGCCTTGACTCTCTCTTGCCGCCATGTTAGACCCCGCGGTCATGGAGTCAAATCAGCAACAATAGTGATAAGCATAATGGATACCAAAAAATGTTAATGGTGAGCGGGATAAGATGACACCCACCTGCTCTTTCCGCTGCCCCAGGCACACACATACGCTATACCTAATAATCATGCTTCTAGATGTAAGGCGGAATATTAACACACTAGCATGTCCCTAAGATCAAGTGCATAATAATAATGAAGGCCTTAGCACAGAATATCAAATGGTATATCCCTCTTCTACCTCAACCCCCTTCTCGATAGGGCGGAGACTGGTCAGCTCATGAATGCATTCCATTCCATTATAATCTAATCGGGTCCGCAAGCCCGACCCGTAATCATATATAAAGCTCGCATGCAACTCTCGTAATCATGCTCATAATACTCATGCTCGTAATATATTATATATGTAAAGGTGATGTCATATGACTCGAATGACTCAGGACGAGACCCGATGAGACTAGACCGCCCTATCACCCTAGCAAAGACTTTAGTTACTTCACATATAACGGTCGTTCTATTTACATAGGCATAAAGAAATAGAATGCTCAATGGTCAATACGACCCAACATGATACTACATGGCATGCTGATTATGAATGCAAGCACCTAGTATATCATGCACATAAGACAGGGAAGTCTCTCCGTCGATCTGAGTAAGCTCCGAAGAGACTTACCTGGATATGCAGAACATCATAATAGAAGGTCTGACACACATAAATCATAATCACAAAGCATCACCTAGAGGGATAACTAGAATATCAGATTCTATATCTAAATCACTTAAGATTCCATAGTATACAAATCATTCAATGAGAATAACAAACATATCGCAATTTTCATTCCATCATGCTCAATTATTCATCATATCACCACATTCCATAAGACCACACCATTCTCCACATTCTATTCACCCACATTCGCATGCTCATAATAACATAGCTGCATATACCAATATCTCAACAGTTCATCATAATCATAGGGTATACTCATACGTTAACACAAATCTAACATCTCATCATGCCGTTAGTCATTCATACATGCCATTAGTTCATACGATCATGCTATTAGTCAATCAACCGTGTCATTGGTCAATCAGTCATATCAACATGCTAGTTACTCATCGATCACATAATTTCCCAAGTTAGTCTCGAAACCGTTTCGAGAACCGAGTCAAACAGTTAGAACTTCGACCATTGAAAATGTTCGTCAAATTCATTTTTTCAAGTTAAATCCAATAATACCTTTTTAAATCTCCAAGTCCCATAATATTATATTTGTTTTAAATCACCATAATATTATATCTTTAATCTCAAAATATTATATAATATTTCAAATACCATTTTCTTTTAAACATTTTCATAAAATATTTCTAAATTCCTTAAAAATCCAAACCATTTTATTTTATAAAAATCAACCCCTTTTATGGAGTCAATAACTACCCTTATTTTATGAAAATCATCACCTCCCAAAGCCAAAAAAACGCTCTCTACTGGCACCTCCTTCCTCCCGAAAGGTTCTTCCCGTGGGGTCGTCCCTGGCGTCACCCCATACATGCTCTCCCCCCCTCCATTTTCAGTTGCCCATATCTATCCCAAAAAACTATAGCCCTCAAATTGTCAACCCGAGAGGTTCTTCCCGTGGGGTCGTCCCCGAAGCCGCCCCCAATCCGCCTTCAGTTCAGCGACCTCCCCTCTTTATGCCGTTGGTGCGGGCGGGTGTGGCCGCCCGGTTTCGCTCCTTTAGCGTTCTCTCCTAATTTTCCCTCCAGCCTCCGGTCCTGCATGCAACCTTAAGTTTGAACAGATTTGTTGCTCTCTCTCCCTACTTTCCGGCAAGCTTCCGATCCTTGGCCTTTGCTTCACCTTTCCTCTCTAATCCTTGGCCAATCCGCCTTTGGTGCGGTGGCACTGCCACAAACTTTCACCACCTTCTTGGCTTAAATCGAAACCCTCCTTAATCCCAAAATTAAAATCACTTTTTACCAACAACTATTAAAAATCCTCAAACACACTTTAAACGCAGTTTTCTGTTTATCACATTTTCTATAAAATTAATTGTTGTTTCTCAAAAGTTTCTTTGGCAACCTCCACTTTGTGTTTAGCAAACCGGGGTTGGTTTGGAGATTTCCTCTCAACATCACCACAAGAATCTATTTCCGAGCTTGCCAGTCACTACACCTGGAACGAGAACCGCCGTCGCCGTTGTTTTATAACCCAACGATGAAAAAGTTAACTATTTGCAATCCGTCTAAGTCATTGGACCAGATTTGAAGAATTCTAGAATCAAGGGCTTTAATTTTTATAATTTTTAGATATAAAGTTATTGTAATTGTAATTTTAGATTTAAGCTTGTGTTTTTTTTCTTTTGACTGACGACCCTCTGCGTAGGGTCCATCAAGCCATCTTTTGATGGCTTCAATATCGCTAGTTGATCTAATTCTTGCCTACTGTAAAAAAAACTACCTTTATTTTATAAAAATTATCAACCGACCCCTTTATTTCGAAAAAATCCAAAACCAAGACTTCCTATTTTTCAAAAAAAAATAAAGCCCCAAATCCCATTTTATTTTCGGAAAGTCCAAGACCCAAATCCCATCAGATTTTTGAAGTTAAATATAATAGGCCCACAAATACTTCCTTCTTTTAAAATGCAATAATCCGGCCCAAAAAAGAAGGGCCCAGCTACTGAGGTGGATGCCCAAGATCCCCAAGCCTTCTTCTTCCTCTGCTGTTAGAAGGAAAGAACGAAGAACGTGGCTTCTCGTTCATTTAAAAAAAAATGAGAAAGGAAGGAGGAGGATTGGGGGGGGGGGGCTAGCGACCCACCTTTCGACTTCGACGGCACAAACATAGACAAACACACACATGCGAGGAAGGAAAGGAGCGGAAGGAGGAAGAAGAGCTCATCGAGGGTCTTCTAGTTCGTCAGCGGCTCAAGATGCATCCTTTGGCCCTGGGATGAGGATGGGGGTCATAAAGGTGCAACTTGAAGAGTTCCTGATCGAAAGAGGAAGAGGAAGGCTTACCGAAAATTTTTGAATCAAATGGCGACGTTGGAGTTCGGGCGTGGCAGGCGACTATGGGAGCTCTCCTTAAGCTGCTTGGTTTCACCGGAATTGCTAGGAGAAAGAGGGCTCAGTCTGCTGGACTTCAAGTTCGTAGGAGGTGGAGTAGTGGTCATCCCCGAAAACAGGGGAGGGAAACTCAGGCGGCTCGACTTGCCTTCGTCTCGGTGCTGCTCGGCTAGAGCGAAGTCGGTGGTGTCAGGCGGCGGCTTCAAGGCTTGTTGAACCGAGGAGGAGTTGCTGGCGGTTACAGGAAGGAGAACAGAGGGAGAAGGGTGGTGTTGGTGGTGGTGGAAACAGGGAGAAAGGAGGGGGCTTGACTGATTAGGGGAATTAGCCAAAGATGATCGTGTTTCTTTGCAACCAAGAGTGTGAAGAGGGAGTGGATTTCAGGGGTTCTTTTGAAGACAACACAATGAGAAGGAGAGTTGTAGGCTTTGAGGATAAAAGGAAAGGGAGTGAAGTATGTGTAAAGGTCTGTGGGTTTTGGATTCAAATTAAAAAAGAAGTGAGGATGGGGAAGGGAAAAACATTGGTCTCCCTGTTGTTGTTTGTTGCTGCAATGGGACAGTAGCTGCAGAAGGTGGTTTGGCATTACAAGAAAGGTAGGAGGAAGGAGATGTGGGAGGGTTGCTTTAACAAAATGGGGAATGGATTGCTTGAGGGAGCTGTTGTTGGCAGACCAGGAAGGGAGGGTGATCCATTTATTGAAATTGGGTGAAAGGAGGGGAAAAATACAAGCCTTAGAGCACCCACATTGGGGTGTTTTAAAGAGAAATATAAGGAACTTGATATTAAAATAATAAAGGAAAGATAAATTTTGTTAAGGAATGATGGAATGGGTTCATTACTAAGATACCCTTAAAAACCCAAGAAAGAAAGAAGGTGGGGACATTAGTGAGAGGGGAGGAAGGAGAAAGAGATGAGTTTAGAGTAAGTGGTGAGACCAATTTTATATTATTTGTTTATAATAAAATGGGTTGTATGGATGTGGGTTAAAAATTAAATTGGGTTTCTTAGGGAGAGAGAAAAATAAAAAGGTGAATTAAGGAACCGAACTGGGTTCCATGGATGCGGATGCTCTTAAGTGGTCCCAAAAACCCCAATTTAAAATTACCCGGAAACAATCTTCGAAACCCGCACTCTTGATCAATTAGATTTTCAAAATTCCGAGGATGATGTTGCCATGTCAAGTTAGTTTTCAAAATTTTATTTTAGGTCGGAAATCCGTTCCATGAGTTCTAAAATCCGAGTTAGCGAGTTTTCCGTTAAATTTCGCTTTTAAATTCATTTTAATTTTCTTTTTCCGAGAAATTATAATTTAAAATTCCGAGCATTTACAAATTTTATCCTCTCTCATCCCCTTCCACTTCCTCTTTTTTTACCATCCCTTCTCCACCTCCTCCACCCACTCTAAAACAAGACGATTTTGCATGTATATACCAACTCCCTTTGCGTTTTGCAAATGTGGTTATGACATGGAAAATTAAAAGGGGGAGAAGTGACATAATTGTATTTTTTTACCTTATGGGGCAATTATATGGGTAATGAGTGGACGGGGAAGGAGAGGGGAGGAAGTACATGTTAGCAGGGATTTGATAGAGAAGAGATTGAGTGCATTAATTAGGGAAAAAGATTTGGCAGATATTTGGTAGAAGAAAGAGGGAGTGCATTGATTAGAAATGAGTTCCTGCTCAAAAAAGAGAGGAAACCCTGAGGAATTAATAGTAAATAGTAAATACTCTACTTTCATAATTAAGTTGCAAAATATACTTTTGAAAACAATTGCACTTAGGTATGAAACTTTGCAAAAATGCTCTATTCAATGAGCAAAACCACCCCAAAAACTAAAAAATAAAATAAAAAGGTAAAATCTATTTGGTATTAATCTTTTTTTTTTATTTTATATTGAAATTATATTAAATAATAAAAAGGGATATTTGCATAAGAAGACCACTTTTTAAAATGGTTTGCATAAGTAGACCATGTTTTGCACAAATTAAAAAGTGATCTATGGTGTTATTTGTGCAAATAGAAAATGTGACCCAAAGGGCCGGTAGCAGGTGAACCGAAAGGGAGGAAACACGTGAGAGGGAAGAGAGAGGAAGAGTTTGGCGCCAAATTGGAAGAGAGAGGGTGATGTGATATTGATATGATTTTGTGGAACCCTTTTCCATTTTGTATGGTATAAAGGGTAGGCTTTTCATTTTCTTCTTCTCCCACAATTTCTGAAGTAGAAACTCATGGAGAGTGAGATGGGAGAGAAGGAGAATGTTCCACCATGAAAGACAAGCTCCCGACTTGCTATTCCAGTTTCAGAGCACGCGTCGGCTTCAATCTGTGCCCCTGTCGGTGACCAAAATCTCCGTGTCAATGTGATGCCCCAAAAACCTTTGTTGGCAAATGAAAGGGGTAAGTGTTTTATGCGAAGTACTCTTCATCTATGACATTAGATACCCATCAATCTCTCTTCTGAACTTTTGGTTTTGTTTTTCAGGTGGAAATACCTTGGTATGCGTCACTCTCATCCTCCATGGTTCTTGGGTGGTCGAGAAAGGTACATGGGTGTATGTGGGTGCGAAGGCGCTGAAGAATATCATGATAAAACAGGACATCGACTTCAACTCTTTGAAAAACGTAATCAAGTTGAAGGGTGGCGATGGTGCCTCACATGCAGAGTGGGCGTTGTCGTAAGTGCCGAAGTCGAAAGAAGGGGGTCAGCCGATCATTGTTGCTGATGATGACGACCTCGAGGCGTTTAAATTTCTGAACTTGAAGTGCGGAGAAGACCCATGACCCCTGGCGATATATGTCGGGCCATTGGAGATGGAGAGCTTTGAAGTGAAGCAACCTGCCGGGGAAGAACGCCTCAGCGGGCCACCCTCCTCGCAAAAAGTGGACAATTTGGCTGAGATTGTTAACGATGACGCATCCGGTAAGGCACATCAAACCCCTTTGTGTGTAGATGGTGTGTTTCATGTTGGGGGAGAGGTGACCGAGGTCATACGGAAGAGTAAGGAGCTGGCAGCGATGGACAATCCTGACAAGGGTAATACGTCAGGTGACAAGGGAATGTGTTCAGGTGACAGGGTAGAGGGTCTGCCTGCGATGGACAATCCTGACAAGGGTAATACGTCAGGTGACAAGGGAATATGTTCGGGTGACAGGGTACAGGGTCTGCCTGCGATGGATAATCTTGACAAGGGTAAAACGTCAGGTGACAATGGGATGTGTTTAGGTGACAGGGTACAGGGTCTGGAGGTGATAGAGTTGGGTGACACGGATACCTCTTCAGGTGACACGGGACCTGATTTGGATGTGATATGCCTTAGCAGCGAGGAAGAGGATGATGATGGGCTAACCCCCACGAAAGAGTTTTGGAGCTCGTTCGAGGCCGAAGATTATGAAGTGAAGCTCGAAGAAGATTGAGATGACTTGGAATCCAACGGTGTGGAGGAGGACACGAGTATGAGGGAGTTGGTGGAGGAGGAAGTTGAGGAAGAGGTGATGAGGGAACTTGAAAATTTTAAGCCCAGGACTAGCGTCTCCCCACCTACGATTCAGAACATTGACGCTATGATGGATAGAGCAACGACTCGTACCCAGGACCCACAACGCAACATTACTCAACTTTCGGAGGGACTATTATTCGCATCGAAGGCTAAGGTGCTGACTTGCCTTCGCTGGAATGTGGTGGAGAATTGCTTCGAGTTTACGGCGAAGAGGTCTACAACAAAGGTGATAGTCGTGCTATGTGTGGATCCAAAGTGCACGTGGACGTGTAGGGCCTCGCCTTACCGCCGCACCACTATGTGGAGCATCCGCAATTATGTCCAGGAGCACACATGGGGGATCAACGTGAACCACAACCATAACCGACATGCTACGTCTGATATGATTGGCTGGAACCTCGTGTCCAAGTAAGTTGGACGATAGTTGTGAATACTGTATTCCTTGTCACATGTTAATATTTCACTTGTCACCTGTCGTTTTTGTGCGGGGGAATGTAACTCGGCCTATAACTTGTAGGTTCACCGGCACTCGGAAGAACCTCATTCTCGACCAAGTGCAGGCACTGACAAAGTCTGACTACGGCGTCACGTGCAGCTACTAGAAGGCCCGAAGGGCACAATTGGTGGCGAGAGAGGTCAAGCATGGGACCGATGAAGGCAGTTACCGAGATATTATTCCATACTTGCACGTTCTGGAGAAGACTAACCCCGGGACATATACTAGGGTAGAGATGGACTCTTCCCAAAGATTCAAGTACGCCTTTGTTAGCTTTGGGGTATGGCGCAAGGCGATCCCCCACCTTCGAAAGGTAAGCCTCGTGTCACCTGTTTATTTGTACATGTCAACCAGAAGGATAGACCAGGTCACAAATCCAACATTTATCGATGTGCACGTGCAGGTGATTTCAGTGGATGGGAGTTTCCTCAAAGGTAAGTTCAGGGGTACACTTCTGTTTGCCACAACCCAAGATGTAGACCACAAAATGTACCCAATCGCATTTGCGATTGTCGATGGAGAGAATCACGGGTCATGGGGCTTCTTCTTTAGGAACATGCTACATGTTGTGGAGGACACACCGGACCTCATGTTTGTATCTAATCACCATCTGAGCATCGTCCAAGATATTAGGGATCACTATGTGTTTGCGAAGCAAGGGTTCTGCGTTTGGCATCTATTTCAAAATGCTAGGTGCAAGTACAAGGGTGTGACGGGGCTGCTGGATTTGTTCTCCTCGATAGAGAAGGCATACACGAGGGCGGAATTCGACAAGTTGTTCTCTGATTTCTGCGCACAGTCCGCCCCGGCGGGACAATACGTGAAAGAGGCTAGTTTCCAGAATTGGGCCCGAGCGTTCTTCGTGGGGACTCGCTACAACATATTGACAAGGAAAAACTCCGAGTGTCTTAACTCTGTCTTCAAGGAGCCACGCGACCTACCAATCACTGCGCTGATTGATGCCATCATCGAAACCATCTCCATGTGGTTTTACAAGCGACGGGAAGAAAGCAGCGTAAAGGGTTTGAAGGTCAGCAAATTTGTTGATGATGCTCTGAAGAAGAACTACGCGATGTCAATTTGATTCGTTGTCATAGCGCTCAGCCCACACGAGTACACTGTCCGCAAAGGTTTCTCCTCATGGGTTGTCAACTTGAGTGCCCGTACCTGCACATGCAAGTGCTTCGACATCGACCAGTTTCCATGCACACATGCCATGGCCGCTGCCAAGTTCCGAGGGATTAATTTCTACACTCTCGTCAATGACTTCTACAAAGTCGCAACATGGAAGGCGTGTTACGCGGAAGTGCTATACCCAATCCCTCCAAGATCAGAATGGAGGATTCCCCCTGGCATGTCCAGCATGGCGTGCCTTCCCCCGCCTCTGAAGCGGCGGCCTGGTCGGCCCAAGACATCCAGGTACTCATCCCGGGGAGAGTTTTCCCGCGGGAAGCATCGTCGTTCGTAGCTGTGTTACTCTGTTGGTGGTTCAACGACTTACCTCATAAGCTAGGTTTTATTTTGCATCATCAGTTTTTGGGATCAGGGGTTGGACCATTTTGATAGGTATGTGGTTAAGAACTTCGTAATACTTTTGTGGTTAGTAGGTAAGTTGGTGTAATTAGGTTGATGTAATTTTGGGTAACTAGGTTGGGGAACGGGGTAAGTAGGTTGGAGTCCCCTTTGGGTCCATGGACATTTCACAAACTTCAGGTATTGGGCGTTGTAGTTCGCTCAGGAAATTTTTTGTGGATGCAAAGTTACTTATTCTGTAAATCGTATATGGCATCAGTATGAATTTCACATGTCTCCTGTTATATTTCACGTGCCACCTGTTATAATTCACGTGTCATGTTTTGAATACCCGTAACTCCTGTCACGTGCACATTTCACATACTTTACGTGGTGGGCATCTATATGAATTTCACAAACTTCACGTATTGGCATTGCAGGTTGGTGTAATTTTGGGTAAGTAGGTTGGTTTAATACTTCAGGTATTTTGTGGATGCACAGTTACTTATTCTGTAAATCCTACATGGCATCAATATCAATTTTACATGTCGCCTGTTATTATTCTCGTGCCACCTATCATAATTAACGTGTCAACTTTTACCCGTGTCACGTGTTTATATGCCCGTGTCACCTATAATATATTATGTGTCACAATTATTTTCACACATACAATATCAAAGCAAGTACGTGGATAGAGAAAACCCCTACTACAGAGGATGTTCATAAAAGTATTACATCTACTGAGCAATCAATGTCATAAATGAGTAAAACAACTAACCAACTGATATGATAACGTCCTAAAAGTTGTAAGCAACGACATAACAACAAAGATCAAGTAACGACCTAGTGCAACGAAAACCACGGAGTCATATAAATTGGAAACTGGTTTATAACAGTCTGTCATGGAAGATGGCCACAACGAGCATGTGCCTGTACGCCCCGATGAATGCGTCGTTCAGTCCCTCGAATGTGGGGGCATCTTTGGTGAGGAGTTGCATGAACCTGATGGTGTACGGTCCACAGTCTCCGCTGCAATAGGGATGTGAATGGTCATATTCAAATGGCCCGGCTAACACCATACCGCATGACGATATTGAATTTAGGGATGGGCATGGAATTACCTCTGCTTGTTCTGCGGCACCCGTTTGTCGCGGTGTAGGGTGAACTCCTTTGGCACCTTGTCCGCGTAGGTGGCCTTCAACTCTGGATGGGCATTCATCAGTACGGGGATAAAGTGCGTGACGCATCTTAACTGTGCTGGAAGATGGCGATCTATCACGATGTGAACATCCGGATCATAAACCCTCACCTGCCAGTCGTTCAGATCAATCGCTACGGCGAACCAATGGCAATTCATGAGGTTCAATGGCAGAAGGATTAGTTCCACCCTTGCCCATGACATGCCCACAGTCGTCGGGGACCGGCCGTCGAAGAAGCTAAGCAGCTTCTTATCCGCTTCGTAGTTGTCCGCATTGCTGCTATATTTTCCCACTCAGTCTACAGAAGCCACCCGAAATAGGAGTCCACAACCGCAACTCGATTGCCAGCTTCACCTGCCCTCTCCGTTAGGCCTTTGCGTAGAAGATAGCATGCTTGCTCCATGTGCTACGTCAATGACAAACATCAGGACAAGCTATTTCGCATTCAATAAACAAAGGACAACGCTGAGCCGGCATTTGTACCTCACTGTTTACCCAAAATGTGGGCGTTTGTAAGGATGTGAAGAATGATTTTTGTCAGCTCCATGCCGTATCCACTCTTCCACTTCTCCTCATCCCCGTTATATGGCCACAACGACAATATTATGTGACAGACATCATTCATAACATATTTTTGATACAACGACATATTTGGGGTACCTTTCCATCCACCAGCCGAACGCATCGTTGTCGGACACGGATATAAGTCCCAGCTCAACCGCGTCCGCGATTTGGACTACTTCCTTCCCTTTTCGGCCTCGTGGTTTCTTCGTGGGGGGGACTTTGCTTCTCTAAGAGCTCGTGGATCCCTCTTAGTCTTCTTGCCTTCGACTCCCCCCCACTTTTGCAACCTGATCGATGAGATAATTGCCAAAATGGTAAGGATGTTCGAAAACTCAATCCCGTGTCACCAAACTAACAATAGCATCTCACTTAACAACAATAAACTTGTCATATGTTAGAGAAAATACAATGTCCACTTCCATAAAAATGTACCTCCTCCATCGATCCTTCAAGTGGCAGGTCATCCCCTTTAGGTATACCATCCATGTTCTCGACCGTGTGGCGGTCATCCCCTTTAGGTGTACCATCCGGGGTTCCGACCTTGTGGTGGTCATCCTCGTCCTCTCCATGACCCCCCCATCCTTTTGACGGACATCCCTCATGTGTTGATGCGTTCTCCCTTCCCATGACCATCTCTCAGCTCCAGCACAACACATTCCAAGACCTTCATCTGAACCACATATAACATAAAGGAGAGGTGGTTCGCCAAATTGATAACAAACATCGACATTAACGTGCTATGTACTAATTTTAACGTGTCACTAGTGTATTTATCCTTGTCATTAAGCAATGTTATGCAGACATTGGCAAAACCAGAAATAGGCGAATAACGTACCTTGTCATCCATGCTCCGCATCCACGTTGCCATAGATCCCAACCTCTTCAACATTAGTTCAAGTGTCTTCCCCACCTTGCCATCCACGGGTTCATTGTTCCCATCAGGTTTTCCCAAACTTGCTCTGGCCTTGCTGGAGCCGCCACCATAATAACGGGGCGCCAACGCAGCCTCAACGTCGTCGTACAAGAGGTCAGACTCCTCATGCGTGTAGAAGCACCCGTACATCAACTCAAACTCACCGTTGGTTGGGACTAGTATGGGGTTGTCTTCAACCTTTATACTCTCAATCTCCTCCGGGTCCTTGCGGGTTTGGATCGTCTCATAGCTTACATTGTCATCGTCGGCAGCCCACCTCAACATGCGAGGCAACGCCGTCTTCGACACATTGTTTGCAAAATGCACCCCAATGTCCGGTACCGCTTCGTAAAGCCAAATCTACAACACCCACACATGACATTTCACGTCATAAATTCCTCTAAACAAATAAAATATAACTACGGTCGAGAAGGTTACCTAGAATGCCAGTGGATAACCGGTGAGTCCATAGGCATGCCGGTCGACATTCGGCTTCATATCAGCGATCCGCCGTTCTATGACACCCAACAAGGACGCATGCGTGGCCTTATACACCACCCTGCCCCAGGGGAATGCCAAAAACCGATCCACGTTCTCCAGCAGCCTGAAAATCCATCCCCATACCGCATTCTTGCTTTCCCGCCTAAACAAAACTCCCTCGACGATGAGGAGGAGAACTATCTTGAACCTCTTTCTCGCAATGGCCTCCATGAAGAGAAATGTTCTGAATGCGTACTCTAATTGACCTACCGTCATCTTGTCCATTGAGAAGTAGTCATTCACAGCCTTCGTGTCTTCCTCCATGGATACTCCCCGCACTCGACCATAGTGCAGCCTAGTCACAACCGCAAACTCCTTGATCGAGAAGCGTCGAAGCATCCCTTGCAGCATGTACCACGTCTCCGACTTCTTCTACGTCCCGAGCTTCCGCTGCAAGACGTAATGCACGAGCTGTGGTGAGAATTGTACTCGGTTTGCCAATTCAACAACCCCCCAAAGTTCGCTTCTCTGTAAATTCTCTCAGTCGACCGGGTCGATCCAGTCGTCCAAGTGCACGAGCAGCAACACTCTCGAACTTAGGTTCACATGTCTCCGGAAAGCTTCTCCTTTGGGACTGCGAACTGTGGCTCCGCCTTTTTCGGTGGCCGGACTCCCTTCCTCCTTAAATTTTGTGACCGAACCATATCTTTTTTTCCTGCAAGTATGTCAACCTGAACAGAATCAGATACACCCACAACGTCATTAGCCCCATGTCACCCTTCTAAAGTGTCCATGTCAACATACTAGAAAAGTCATGTCAATTGTTATACCCCGTGTCACCCAACTACAAAACCCATGTCACTGCACTCGATCTTCTTCAATCGCATCCCAGCCCCTGACTCCCCCGTTCATCTTCAATCTCAAACCAGTACATCCCCGTCTCCTAATTTCCCCTCCCACATTGACATGCAAAAACTCCCTCAACCCAATTTCATCGTTGCATGTTGGATACCCTAAACCCACCCTCCGAATTCGTCAACTGCACCCATCCATCCTCCAAACAAATTTTTGGATAAGGAGACATTTTTCGGATTTGCAAACAACGAAGAGTGAAGAGTGGGATCCAAGTTTCAGAGTTGCAAAGAAGGGACAATGATTTGAGGAAAACGGTGTACGGCTTACCTCCAATCCGGCGATGAACTTGCTCCGGCGTGGCCTTCATTGCAATCGGCGGCCTCCCACTTATCAACCTCCCTTCTATCTTCCCCTTTCCCTTCACGTGGTTGTAGGTAAAAAAAACCACTAACTATTCCCTTATATTTTGGGAGATTCCCTTGTTTTACCCCAAATGCAATAAATGGAAGTTGGTGGAAATGTAACTTCCTTTTCGGAGATTCCCTTTTTTTTTCTATGCAGATAGTCAAACTAAGGTTACTTCCTATGAAATACAGCCACGTGTCATGTCATACCACGGACGTGTAAGGTCCTTGCATCCACGTGCTTGCCATTTTGCCCAACTGAATTATCTAACCCCTGTCATCTGTTTAAATCCTTGTGTCACCTTGATTGAAACTCCTTGCTGATTTTCACCTGAATTATCTAACTTGTTGCTTTGTGTATATGCATCGAGTCAATTACACACCCAAAAAGGTCATACATAAACGGTCATAATCAAGCAAGTACAATAAGTACGAAGTCCTACTTCCAGCATTCATGTCCAACCACAAAATAATTGTTAGCTCCTAATTCAACTCTTCAAGGTAATTGTATCGAAAAAACCAAAGGACAAGTTTAAGAGCAACGTTGTTCACAAAAAACGACAACAATTCACTTCCATAAGTACACCCCAACGACAATCGGATTATGCGTCCACCGAGTCGACCATGGAAGACGGCAGTCGCTAGCATCTGTCTGTACGCCCCAAAAAATGTGTCGTCCAGGCCATCGAAGGTGGGATCGATCTCCATGAGGAGCTCCATGAATCTGATCATGTAAGGCTCACAGTCGTCACTGCATAGACGGAGATTTTGTCAAAAGTAAGAGAGGAGGAGTTATCATCCAGTGAAATGAAATACAAGCGTCGCACCCAACATACCTAAGCTTGTCTAGCGGAAGACGCTTGTCGCGGTGTATGCCAAACGACGTTGGCACCTTCGACGCGTACATCGCCTTTAACTCAGGGTGTGCATCCATGATGATGAGGACGAGGTGGGTAACATACATCAATAGGGGTGGGAGTTGGCGGTCTGTCACGCAGTGCACATCGCAGTCATACAGCTTCACCTGCCACTCCTTCAGATCAAGCCCGAGGGCAACCCAATGTTTGCCCCTCAAGTTGAGAGGTAGGAGGACGAGGTCCACGCCTGCCCACGGAGGGGCCATGGGCGCCGGGGACCGGCCATCGAAGTATGAGAGTACTCTGCCACTCGCCTCATACCCGCCGACGTCTGAGTTGTACTCCTTCCACTCCCTCTCCAAATAGGTGGAGAAGTAGGAGTCCAAGACGACGACTCGACGACCAATGTCGTCACCCCTCTCCGCGATTGCTTTACGCAGCAGTAAGCATGACTGGTCGAAGTGTTGCGGCAAGTTAACCCCCATTACAACCCACAACATAGTCCAAGTGCAACCCAAATGCGTATGCAAGGCGAATCATAATCAAATGCAAAAACTACAATATACCAGCTTCGTACCTTTGAGTCGATCCAAAATCGGGGCGTCTGGAGGGAGGTAAGGAACTCCTTCGACAGGTCCCTGCCGCAGCCCGTTGACCGCTTCTCAGCGTCCGCACTAGATCGTACAATGGAGTGGAATTAATCAATGAGTAACTTTGCCGTATAATGATGACTGAAATGAGACGATGAGTTACCTGCGAGCCACCCCTGTAGGCCCTCGTAATCGGCCGCAGAAACTAGTCCCATGGCTACGGCGTCAGCGGGAACGACGACGTCCTTCCCTTTAGAGGCCCGCAGTTTCTTCGCCGGTGGGCCCACATCCACTGTATCATCCTTCTTCGTCTTCTTGGACGCCTTTATCTCAAATACCTGGCCGACGGTTGAAGAAATCAACCTATGAATTCCCAAAAAAAATTCCCATGTCACTGAACATAATAACCCCTGTCACCTAGATAACATCCCCATGCCACAATTGAAAAGATAAAGGATGAATGCCACGAGCCACATGGAGCGTACCTTGCTATATTATCCTTGATGGGGCTTCTCCACAACTTCAGTACGAGTCCTCGTAACGACATCTCCACCTTCCACCTGGAAAACAAATGACTTAAACAAATTTCCATAAAGGGGTCCAAGAAGTGTTTTCAATTAAGTTCAGTCAAGTGATTAAAAGTTCAGAAGTCAATTTCTATGTCAGAGTTGCTTACCTTATCCCCGTCTGCTTGTTCAGGCTCCCCACCAGCTGCTTTTGAACTATCTGTAACCCCTTGGACATGTTCGGCCTAACAAAAAAATTCAACCCTTTCAGTTAATGCGCATATATCTTGTCGCACAACATAAAACACCATGTCACTCTACATAATTATCCATGTCATCATCAATTCATAACGGCATTGTCAACTTCCACATGAACATAACACAAAACCTTACCTTATCACCTTCTTGCTGGCTCGGCTCTTTCAGGAGCTCAGTACCAGTCCTCTTTCCTACATCAATACCAACATCAACAACCTGCAAAACCGATCTACAAGTTAAATGGATTCCAATATGACTAGCTTGTTGACGCATACCACTGGACCTGACCTTAGAAACTTGTTCTTGTTCAACCTTCCCACCATCTTCTGTTTCAGTCTGGGTAACGTCATGCACCTGAACGTGGAAAACAAAAACATTCTTGCAAGTGACCCCCCTGAATCACGTGTCACACAACAGAGCACAACATGTCATCCAAAAATAAACTTACCTCCTCCTTCTCCTTTCGTGCCCCCGATACGTTGTCATCAACATCGCTTTTCCAACTTTCTCACCAACGATGTCCTCCGCGTACGTCTCACCCAAATGTCCGTGTCCAGATCCATATTTCTCTTTCTCAACATCTCCAACCTCGTTTTCACTATCCCTTACTCTTTCTTCCTTGCCTCTTCCAATCCATTTACCATCTCGCAGTTCATGGACCGTCTCCTCTAACACTTTTATCTGCACACAATAAGTTTTTACAATCAATCCTACATACTAAGTTCAACAAACCAGATCACAAAACCACCATCAGTTATTCAGAATGTATATATTTCCCGTGTCACCTACTGTATATCCCATGTCATTAGTCTATTTACCCCAGTCACTTAACTTATTCAGATTATGCAGAAAATAATACGAAAGAATGAAGTACCTTCTCATCCATCTTCTCCATCCATGTTGACATGCCTGACAAGGTATCCATCATCTTCTTGAGTGTCTTCACCACGTTATCCCCCGCACCGTCCGTCTCCTCAGCTCGTGCAGTGGTTCTTGCGGGGGGGGGGGGGGGGGGTGTCAACATGAGCATCGTAATGGTGCGCCAACGGTCGCACAATGTCGTCAAAAAGGGGGTCAGACTCCTCATCCCGATGGTTGCACCCATCCAACATTGACAGCTCGCCCTTCACCGGCAGTAGCACTGGGTTCTTAGTAACCGTCATGACTTGCTTCTCCTCCGGGTCCATGCGTTTGACAATGCTGTCATATGAAAGGTTGTCTTCGTTGGTGAACCACCTCGTGCACCGAGGGATCGACTTCTGGGACAGCTTGTTCGCAAACACGGCGCCGAAGTCCGGAATGGATTCATATAGCCAAATCTGTAAGTCATCCGCAATGCATTTAGAAACCTATACCGCATAATGGAGTAAAGTAGCATGAAGGCGGTAGATAAGGTTACCTGGAAGGCCATCAGATAGCCCATCAGCTCGTATCCAAAGCGGTCGTTTCTCTTAGGATCGGGCTTGGGCTTCAAGTCAGCCAACCAGCGCTCAACGCCACCAGAGAGCGAGTTGTGTGTGGTCTCGTAAACAAGCCTCGCCTATGGGTATGCCAGAAAGCGTTCGACATTCTCCACGAGCCTGACAATCCACCCCCGCAAAGGCTTCCTCTTCCTCCCCCCCCCCCCCCCAACAGCACTGCCTCCACGATGAAGAGGAGAACGAGCTTGAATCTCTTCCTTGCACTCGGCTCCTTCAGCAGACAACTCTTCAAGGAGAACTCAAGCTCGTCCACCTTCATGATGTTCGTTTAGAAAAAGTCCTTCACATATTTATTGTCCTCCTCCATCACCATACGCTTCACTCGACCACACTGGAGCCCCGTGACAATGGCAAACTTCTTCATCGAGAAACGCCGCAGCTTCCCCTGAATCATATACCATGTCTCCCACATTTTCTTGGTCACCACTTGACGTTGTAGTGCATAATGCTCTAGTTGGGACGAGAATTGGCACCGGTTCGCTAGCCGGATGATCCCGCAAAACTGGCTGTCCAACAGCTTATCCCAATCGTAGGGGTCGACGTAGTTATCGATGTTGGCAAGCATCGACAACCTCGACCCTTGGCTTACCCGTGCCCGAAAGTGTTTTTCTTCCTGGACACAGCAACGAGGCTCCTGCTGTTTGTCACTCTTTGCATTTTTTGTTCGAACCATTTGTCTCCTGCGGTTTAAGAGCAACAATCAGTTTTCCAGATATTTGATATTCCATGTCACACAGTTTCTAAACCCATGTCACAATTGTCAGACAGTTTCTAAACCCATGACGCCATACATTCCACATCAACTCCCGAAATCTCAATTTCAAACTAATGGAAATGCGTTTACCATACCTAATACCAATCGAACTCCACACCCAATGTCACCCAATTCCAGTTTCAGATTCTAAGCCCTTGTCACCCAAATTCCACACCCATGTCACCCCCTTTCTCTTTCCCACACCAGATTTCAAAATTAAACACATCTAAAACCTCAATCCTTCTTCTTCAAATCAGCTCCCTAATCTTCCCCATTCCCAATTTCGACTCCCCCCATTGCCATCCTCTTCGGCCTTCCTAAACTCTAACCGCCGGTTTGCCCTATCCATACCCCAAAACCGCCCTCCTCTTCCTTCAATCGCAACCACCATTGTCACCCCTCCACAACCCATCAATCAACCCACCTTTGACATTCAATCCCTTACCACCATTGTAGGTTCCTTCAACCACCCACCCCACACCCCATATTCGAAGAAAACGGACAACCCAAGTGAAATGGAAAGGGGGCGTACCTTTAGAGTTTTCAAAAAGCGTTCTTCTCTTCTCCGACAGTTCCCAGCCAGCGATCGTCACAGTGGTGAGGTGTGGTGGCCGGCGTCTCTTCTTCCTCCCCCTTTCGAACGATTTTTTAAAAAAAATGGAGAGATGGAGTGCCGGTTGGAGAGAGAGAGAGAGAGGGTGTGGTGATGATAGCACAAGGGCGGCATTAAATGCCCTGTCAAGTCACATTTTTTTTTTCTTTTTTTCTTTTCCCGCCCAAAACCGGCTACAAGGGGTAAGGAGACGGGCACTTTTGTGCAAAAAAATGGAAAAGGGCCTATTTTTGCAAATTTTCCCACCCTTGTGCTATTTTTGCAAGTTTGGCGAAAAAATTGGTCTATCTATGACCATTTTGCCTAATAAAAATAAACAAATAGACTATATAAAAAAACCAAAGCAGTACAATCCCTAACACCCAATCCCCTAACACCTAAACCTATATCTTAGGTCCCAATCCAAGCTTATCCCGCAAACACTCTCATGTAGAACTTGGCTCAAGCTTCCATTTAGCATATAATCGTACATGAGCAACTTGTTCTTGTGGTTCCAACAACATTCAAGAAGCCTAACGATGTTTTTGTGGTGGATGGAGCCCAGGGTTCTCAACTCTGTTGAGAAGAAATCACTTACACCACTGTCGGAATGACTTCTGTCCTTTTAGAAAACGTATTTTGTTGCGATTGTCAATGGCCAAAGCTTCTTCACGTCGACGATCTCCTCATTGTCCAGCTCTGCACGGTAGATTGTGCCTGAACATCCCTTGCCAATGGCAATGGCGCCCTCCACTAAGCACTTACAAATGGTGCATCCATGTCTACGATTCTAATGTCGATCTTGTCACCACTATAAAAACAGAGTCATATACATTGTAACCAAAGAAAAACCCTAAGACAAGGGACGCACAAACCCTATAGGAACTAATGACAAGCCAAAATACATGCGGTGGACAGTTCTCCTCTAATATATGAATGAGTAAGAGGGTCACAGATGTTGTAACCAAAATAAAAAAGGGTCATAGACGCTGTAACCAAAATAAAAACACGGTCATTGACGTTGTAGCCAAAATAAAAACAGGGTCATCAATGGTGTACCACACTAAAAATAGGGGCATAGACGATGTAACCAAAATTAAAACAGTGTCATAAATGTTGTCACCAAAGGTCATAGACACTGCAACCAATTAAAATTAAAACAGGGTCGTCAATGGTGTCACCACTATAGTTTTTTCTTTTTCTTTCATTTGTTTATAATTTTTTTTTCATTTGGTGACATCAGTGTAACCAAGGTAAAAATAGTATAATCATTGCGGACACCAAAGAAAAACCCTAGGATAAGGGAAACACAAACCCTAAAGGGGTTAATGAGAAGCCAAAATACATGTGGTGGACAGTTCTCCTCCAATATATGAATGGGTAATAGGGTCATAAACGTTGTAACCAAAATAAAAGCAGAGTCATAGACATTGTAACCAAAATGAAAACAGTGACATAAATGTTGCCACCAAAGGAAAACCGTATGAATAGGGAAGCGCAAGCCCTAAAGGGGCTAATGAGAAACCAAAATACACGTGGTGACAGTTCTCCTCCAATATATGAATGGGTATGAGGGTCATAGATACTGTCAACACTATTAAAACAGGGCTATAGACGTTGTCACCACTATTAAAATAGGGTCATAGACACTGGAACCAAAGGAAAACCCTATAACTAGGGAAGAACACACCCTAAAGGGGCTAAACCTAACCAAAAGAACATGTGATGTACAATATGGTTTAAGGTTTATGGTTAAGTATTTAGTGTTTAGGGTAATGCCCTAAACCCTAAATCCTAAACCCTAAAACCTAAAATGTTAAGTACAGTATTGTGTCGTTAAGAGATGAATGTTGTCACCAAAGAAAAACCCTAGGATAAAGGAAGCACAAACCATAAAGGGCCCAATGAGAAGCCAAAATACACGTGATGGACAGTTCTCCTCAAATATATGAATGGGTAAGAGGTCATAAATGTTGTAACCACTATTGAAACAGGATCATAGATGCTGTCACCACGATTAAAACAGGGTCATAGACGCTATCACCACTATTAAAACATGATCATAGACATTGTCACCATGGTTAAAACAGGGTCCTATCACCACTATTAAACAAGCGAAAGGATTCACCGAGAAGAAGAACTTGAATAGGTTATGAGTTATCTTAGGCATTTCATCGAACATATGCAAATCATATTAAATAAAATATTCCACATATAATTCTAATCATATTATTTTAATAATCGTTATTACTACATTATTTAAAAAAAAGAAATTATTATTAAAATATATCAAATTAAAATAATAAAACTTTATATAATATTATAATCAAAGATATTATTTTATTAAAGATTTGCAAATCATGGCAATTTGTTTTGTTTATCCAAAGCTAATACTGAACTAATGACTAATATTTTATTCAACTAATTATATTCCAATAAAATATAAAAATATATTTCACTAAACTAATTATACATATTCAATAAAATTAAAATATTAAAATGTAGCTAATGAATTTTAAATACCTCTTGTCGTATTTCTTTTGAAGAAAAACGCTCTCTTTGAGAGCTTTACCAAAAACCCTCGCCGCCCTCCTTGTTCGGTGATCCCTCGTCTCCCTCTGCGCTCCCTCGTCCATCCATGGCGGTGGTTTAGGTGAGGCCCGAGCAACGAACACCATGTCCGGCCAAACCTCTCTCTTCGGAGACCCCTAAATCTCTCTTCGGAGAGCCCCAAATCTCTCTTCGGAGAGCCCTTCTCTCCACCGTTGGTGGTGGTGGATTTCCCCTTTCCGTCTGGTTACAGTTTCGATCTGAATGAAATTTGTTAGGGTTTTGGGAGTTTGTGGGTTCTTCTTTCCCCCTCCTCTCTCCCTTTCTTCAATTTCTTCAATTTCAAGCGTTTGGCCTGCTATGGCTGAATTCCATCCTCCTCCGGTCTGTTCTTGCCTCGATCCTACGATCGCTGGTGGTTTCAGGCTTCTCTCCCCTCCACGGGCTCGTACTCAACTTCTGCCCGTTAGGCGCCTGTGTCTATCCGCCGGCGGATCGGTTGCTCCTGGTTGTCGGCTGCGCCGAGTTCTCTCCTCCTCCGCCGGGGGTCTCTCCTCCGTTGTTGGCGCGCCGGCCTGGTTCGGGCTCCACCTCTAACACCGCCCGCTTTCCTCCCCTTCTCCTGGTATGGTCGGCGGCGATCTTGTGAATTGATCGGCCTTGCGTTTTGTTGAGGGCAACGCTTTGCAGCATTTCCTTGGGCCCGATCGGGCCTGGTGGATGGGCTTCTTTGTTGCTTTGGGCCCAAGGTCAATCCTTGGGCCCTAAGCTGGCCCGAAACAAGAGAAATCTAAGGAAAAAATATTTATTAATTAATAAAATAAAACAAAAATAATATAATATAATTTTTATTTATATATAAATGACAACAATTGTCGGTTTTTATTTATATATAAATAAAACTATAAAAAAATCGTCCGAAAGGACTTATTTAATATCCCGAAAGGGCTCGAAACACCGCTCGAAAGAGCTTGGATTAAATCTCGTTTGGGCTTAACCGGTCCGTTGTGACCGGTCTTTCGCGGTTTGCTTTGCTTGAGTGGTGTGCGTCTCTCATTTGGTGCGGCTAGGGGTTCTTCTTCTATGTTGGGGTTCTGGCAGTCGGAGTCGGGTCTGGCTGGGATCGAGGTAGTGTGTACGGGGCGACTCCGTGTACGGGAAGGAGCTTCTTGGAGGTTCGTCTTCACTACCCACAGGGATTCCTGATGTATCGTCGGCCAGCGGTGCTGTTTGAGTTCGGCGCTTGGCTTTCGTCCGTAGTCTACGTCCCCTTCGTCTTAGATTTAGTTTTCCTTGGTTCGTTTTCTTGTAGGGTACGTGCCCACTTGTTGTTTTGTTCCGCTTTTCGTTTTCGTTTTCATTTGTATGTATTGACGGGTATCCGTCTGCCGATTTGTCGGCCTTCGAGGTTCAGGTATATCTGATCTCGAATTATTTCCTAATAATAAAAAAATATACCTCTTGTCGTGCTCGTTCTTCTCGGTCGGAATGCAAATTGCGGAATGGATTTGTACCTTTTACAACTTTTTAAAGCTTTTTAAATCTATCCATATTTAGCATCTAACAATTTTTTTAAGCTTCTTAAATCTAAAAATAAAAAAATGGAGAAGGGAGGAGATGGAGAAGGAATGAGATGGAGAATGAAATGGGTGAAGGCTCAGCAAATTAAATGGGAAAGTGAAATGAATGAAGTGTCCATTTTAAACATATGTATGAGGTCCTCAAATTGCCGATTAAGAAATAGTAAAAAATAGTTGAAGTAAGCTACGCATACAGTCAGTCAAACGCACGAGGAATGCAAAAGTCTGCATTTTATGAGCAGCAACCCCCCCTACTTTTTTTTTAAAAAAAAAGGTCCGACAGTGTAATGTTTTTTTTTTTAAAAAAAAAATTCACGCTTTCGGGTACCCGACAGTGTAATGTTAAAAAAAAAATCTTGCGTTTTTGCTGTAAAGACTAAGTCACCGTAACGTATTGCGGTGGACTGTAATTCATACGTTCCACCCACCGCACCATACAACGGTGGATTCGGATATCCGTCATTAGCTCACCGCAACCGAATACGATGATTAGTGATGAACATAGTAAAAATTAGAGGTAAAAATAAAAACTCTTATTAAAATCAAAAGCTCCGAAATAGCTACTTGCATGCTTAAACAGAACCCCAGTAATGATAAAGTGTTGCGCTCACTAAAAATTGCATTACCATCAAACCAAAAAAAAAATAAAAAAATAAAAAAATTGCCTTACCATGCAATAAAAAATATATGGGCATCCAAACAAGCCCTTATCTTCGTCCCACACTACCCTAACCAGCTGAGTACCCCCGCAGGTCCGCAACTGGTTCGTCGATTTCGCCGCGCGCGAGGATACTGCTTCGTCTTCCTCCTCCCCTGCAACTCGATTTCTCGATTTTGTCGCTCGCCGTCGTCCTCCCCTACTGTAGTTGGTTCGTCGATTTCGTTGCTCGGCTTCACCAACTGGTTGTGCGGTCCCAAACTCCCAAAGAATCGATATTAACCCCTTTTATCTTCGTGCTGGTGTGCTGAATCGCTTCTGCGCTCTGTCGAACCCTAAACCCTAGCTATCCGACGAGTCGACATCTTTCCACTGTTCCGTTCTCCCTATTTGTTTGCCTCTGCTTGGTTCTCGAGTGTAAATTAGGCATGGAGCTGGTAGCGCCATGCTCGAAGCTCTGTTAGAATGCATTCGAGGATTGGATTTCTCTTGTTCTGTGGCAAATCGGTTTATTCACTCTCGAAACGGAGGAACTTGTTTCCTCACAGAGCTCTTTGCACTCTCCTAGTGTCTCCTGTTTCTAATCGAGCAGTTTTGATCAGTCGATTGGGAGTTTTGTCGGACTATTTCTTCAAACAGCGTCGTGGATTATGTGGATACGCGGTCGAGCGATTCTCCGATGATGAGTATGAGTGCGATTTCGAAAATCACCCGGTACACTCATTAATCCAATCAGTGTCTTATTTCGATTAATACATGTGTAAGCTCAAGTTTTATTAAACCTGATGGCTCGGAAAGCCATGAAAAATCTGTGAAATCAAGTTTAATTCAGTCACATTTTGCTGATAGGCATCATCTTCAGTGGCCAATATCGACGAGTGGAAATGGAAACTCAACATGTTACTACGGAATGAAAATGAGCAAGAGATTGTGTCCAGGGACAAGAGGGATAGGAGAGACTTTGAACAGATCTCTAATCTTGCAAAAAGATTGGGGCTTTACTGGTATTGTTCAGCTTTTCATTTAACATGTGTCTTTCTGGATGATTCCTACATTTTGGCATGGTTTAGATTTTAAACACTTTGCAATGCCATGTCCAGTGAAATCTATGGGAAAGTTATGGTTGCAAGTAAGGTTCCTCTTCCCAATTATCGGCCAGATCTTGATGATAAACGACCACAAAGAGAGGTACTTTTTTTAAGCCTCTTTTCATTCAGTTTCTCCTGCAATTTTTCATTGCTAGATAAATACTGCTTCTTCTGCAGGTAGTAATCCCATTAGGCCTGCAAAGAAGAGTGGAAAGTCTACTTCAGGAACATCTTGATAGAATGCAGTTAGTCAAGCAAGATGACAATGTAACTGAGAATAAGTCAGATGATCTTGATGAAAATGTACATCCAGATGATTTTTTAGACGGATCATTTATGGAGAAGTTTCTCCAAAGGAGGAGCTTGCGTCTACGTAATATGCAAAGAGCATGGCAGGTTAGTCTAGTTTTTGTTTGGAACATTGCCTTTGAGGGTTCGTTTTGATCATTTACAAGATGGCAGTTATCCTAGATTTGTTGTCTTATGTACTTACTTAGTGTCACTGCCTCAGTGAGCAATGGGTCTTGCACTTAAAGGATCCGTCCGTGCAACTTTAGTTTGTTTTTTTTTTTACTACAATTCGCCTTTTCATCTCATTGTGAGAATTGCTCGGTTGAAGGTTATCTAGTAACTCTACTTTAGTATACTTGAACATGCAAATTTGCAGTTCTTGATGATTGTGATTTCTGTATCCAATTTCAAAGAATAAATTTTCTTTCTGCCCATCGTTTTAAACAAAATGATATCTCTTACTTTGAAATCCTCAGTTTGCTCAGATGCCATCACCTATTTATCTGCTATATACAGGAATCACCAGAAGGGACGAGGATGCAGGAGTTCAGGAAATCCCTTCCTGCATTCAAGGAGAAGGATAGGTTGCTCCAAGCAATTGCAAAGAATCAGGTTAACATATGTCAATCAATGAGAAATACAAGTTTCCTATATTCATAGGAATCAATGGGATAATGAAAAATTGCTCAGCTGATCTTCCTTCAGCCATATATAACTTAGATAATGTCATAATATAGATGGTGTATTGAATATTGATGCTCATTCTTTTGGCTTTACTTTGACCTTTTTCAGTTTTTTATAATTTTATTGCCTGTTCTAGCTACACTTGATTTTAGTTCAATGGAATATTAAGGCATTATTATTATTGGTAGATCAGTAATGTGTAAGATTCCAAACTCTTTCACTAGTTAGAAGATCCTTTTGGAGCTACAACTATTAAAAATAAAACATGACAAAATTTCATCATGTCGAGGTGCTTAGTCTAATGTATTACTTTGTATAGATCTTCTTGATACCTATCATATGAAGAACCAAAAGAGACAAATTTATGAAATAAGAAGTGGCATTGATGTCTGCACTGTGATTAAGCAGATATGTGTGCTTTATTTGCTTGCATCCAGTGTTTCTAATACCAGTAAATGACAGGTCATTGTAGTTTCCGGTGAGACTGGTTGTGGTAAGACCACCCAGCTTCCTCAATACGTATTAGAGTCAGAGATTGAATCTGGACGTGGTGCATTTTGCAATATAATATGTACCCAGCCCAGACGAATATCAGCTATGGCCGTTTCAGAGAGAGTCTCTGCTGAGAGAGGAGAGCCTCTTGGTGAATCAGTAAGCTTACTGAAAGCCTGATTTAAATTTTGTAATGTGCCATATGAGTCATGTTACTCCCACTATTCTCCCATGGCCCACCTAAGAGTAAACGGTCAAAAAAGAAGAAGAATGAAGCACCTCACCAATACAGTATAATTTTCTTGTTGGAATAGCTTCCAGTAAAAAATTATTTTTTCAATCTGCCGTACAATATCAGAGATTTTTTGTTAGGTTGGCTATAAAGTTCGATTAGAGGGAATGAGCGGAAAAAATACCCATCTGCTTTTCTGTACCAGTGGTATTTTGCTGCGGCGGCTGTTGAGTGATCGCAACTTGAATGGTGTAACACATGTCTTTGTTGATGAAATTCACGAGCGAGGCATGAATGAAGGTAACTATCACAATGAACTTCCTCTTTCTCTTGCTTATAATATCTTCTTTCATTAGATGCAATTTTTGCGGGTTCTTAAATTAGTAGTATTGTGCAGACTTCTTACTGATCGTTTTAAAGGATCTTCTTCCAAGACGTCGGGATCTGAGATTGATTTTAATGAGTGCAACTTTAAATGCGGAGTTATTTTCCAATTTCTTTTGGGGAGCACCAATGATCCACATTCCGGTAAGTTGAAACCTATTTGAAATCAATTGCTATGTTTCAAGAAAAATGGTTGATTTGTTTTCCCTTTTTTTGAGCATCAAATGTCCACACCGGTAAGCTAAAAGTCACTATTTGAAACCAACTGCTCTTTGTATCAAGTAAAAATGAGTTCACATTGCAAGAAACAAGAGCACTGATGAACAGGGATGGAACCAATAATGAAATCTCGGGTAGCCTAGATTATTTTTATTAACGAGCTCTTACATTCCTACACACACATATATATAGAGAGAGAGAGAGAGAGAGACACACACACACACACACACACACACACACACACACATATATATATATATATATATATATATATATATATTGATTTCCGTGAATCGACGCACCACTCTCGCACCCGAAGAATTGCCGGCGTGAGTATATAGTAGTTGGAGTCCAATTAATTAGCAATTGGCTAATTGACGTGGTCAACAAAAGCGGCCACTATTCAATTGGCAATTGAATTTGCCGATTGAAATATGACGAGAGCAATTTGCAACTAATTGGAATGGAATGGAATACGTCACACGTACACAATTTGCAACTAATTGATTTTGGATCGGCTAAAATCAAAGCAGAGGAAACTGTTGTGGATCGGTACGGTTGAATACGAAATTAGGATTGGAGGAGAACGTGAAATTTAGAACGTAGAAGATGAAGGGCGATTAGGGTTGACGAAGAGAAAGCACTTAGCCAAGTGCTTCTCTTTTAATTTCAACCTCCTTAAAATGAAGACAAATTACAACTTAAATAAGGAAATATGCTAGGTGAGATTGGCTTCTCTGCAAAGAAACCCTAGCTATCTCACAATTAAAACTAAATAAATAAAAATCCTAAATAAATACTAATAATTCTATTACTCTAAAAAATGACTAAATATATATAAAAATATTTTTTTCTTCATAACTAAGGAAATAGATAATTCCCTCACTTTTATTTATCTAACTAATAAATAAAAATAGATAAATATATATATAATAAATTCTTCGAGAGGAACCGGCCAGTCCTACCGAACCTTGGCGCCGACCCCAGGATTCTCGATGTCGACTCTTCAACATGCTTGGATCCATGGTGGCGCCTTCTTCTTTCTCGGGATGATCGGGTCCTCGAACCGCCCATCTTGATGGCATCAGGAGGGGGAGGGAGGGAGGGAGAGAAACGGAAAATACGGTGAAACGAATGAATATTGTGTTACACTAGTATGAATATTATGTATGTAGATATGAATATATGAATATTGTTGTGTATGAATATGATGTTATTTATTTTATATTATGTAAGTATATAAATAATACCCATATTCATATACTCATATTTACATCATATTCATATTCAAATAACCTAATATTCATATATTCATTTTAAAATAACATAATATTCATATGAATATAACACAATATTTAGGGATAGTTAAATTCCGAATCGAAGAGATTCACCCGGGAGGCAAAGCCAGAGTCAAGGCAATTCATTCGTTTCACCTTTGTACCGTATTTTCTATTTCATTAGAAACTTATGTGCAAACCACCCAAGATGTCTTTCTTGATTGAAATGCATTTTCATGTTTTGTGTGTGTGTCTTTTTTTTTTTTTTTGGGGGGGGGGGGGGGGGGGGGGTATTTTTGTGCTTTTAAAATTTATACAAGCTCTCTCTCTCCCTTGTAATGTTTTACTTGTGTGGACTTTCTGAAATAGGCTATGGATTTCTAATAGCGTTTGCAGTACCACCTCAAACTTCTGGTGTAACAGATAGAAGAGCGGACGTGGATTTATTTTATGAATAATTGGCATGAACTATTTCCAAATAAAAGCTTGAAGTGGCTATGTAGTGTGGAATTATATGACGAATTTTTTGAAGCACTTAAGCTTGGTAATGCCCATTCGGCCATTCCTCACGAAATCAATTGCTTTGGCTAGCTTCAATAACCGGGGGTATATCTTGATTACCTCTGGTACATGCATTTGAGCATTGGGCATTTGTTTAAACATGTTTATCATCTTTTGATTAGTTTATTTAGTTGTTTGTTGTTTGACATGAGCATTATAGTGGTAGCTGTTTAAGATGACATCTGTGTCCTTGCTCTTTGAATTCAGGGTTTTACTTATCCTGTCAGGGCTCATTTTCTAGAAGATGTCCTTGAAATGACTGGATATAAGTTGACTTCATTCAACCAAATTGATGATTATGGCCAAGAGAAGGTTTGGAAAACCCAGAGGCAGTTGGCCCCAAGAAAAAAGATGAATCAGATTACTGCACTTGTTGAGGTATTAATTTTTTTTTAATGAATTTACTTTTGCAACATTGGGTTTGGACTTTTCCTTGTGATTTGTCTTGCGAACTGGAGGTTATGAGTGGTTATTTATGTATTCTAAACTATAATATTCTCATAAGTTAGTACCTGTTTAATTTTCCCTTACCTGTTTCGTTTGTTGTCAACTCTTTATGAGTAATGAGTACTGGCTCTTGCTACCTGTAGTCCTGTACTCTTTTGTTCTCAAGTCTCTTTGTTTATCTACTTGATTTCACTTTTGCATCACCTGATATGCCATTATAGTTGTATTATAGGGTGCTGGTTCTTTTATAATACACTTGCAACTGCAGCTTAAACTAGTCATGTGAAGGTCTTTAGTGCATCTATTCTAAGAGATACTTGTTACCTGTTTTTATCAATATCGAACTGTTTTGGGTGATTCCAGTCTTTTGTTTGGTGCTTTCAGGATGCTTTGAAAACTTCAAACTTTGATAATTACACCCCACGTGCACGTGATTCTCTGTCATGCTGGTCTTCTGATGCTATTGGGTTCAATTTAATAGAAGCAGTTCTGTGCCATATATGTCGGAAGGAAAGACCGGGGGCTGTGTTGGTTTTCATGACAGGCTGGGAGGATATTAGCTCTTTAAGGGATCAGATTAAGGCTCACCCTCTTTTGGGAGATCCAAACAGGGTTCTCCTGCTTACCTGCCACGGTTCAATGGCAACAACAGAGCAGGTTAAACTGTTTGCATATCTTCTTTTATTCGAATATTATCTCATCTTAAAGCACCCTTCTTTGCTCTTAGGTTTTCAATTCCAAGTGTCTGGAGACTCTGGACCATGGTGATTTGAATTTTAAATAAAGTTTTTTTCTCCTTTTTTCACTCCCTCCTGGACTGTGAAATCATGACTTGCTGATAGCACAAGTTGATGTCAGTTAGGTTGCTTGGTTTGTCGGTTGATTTTGCTCATGTTTTTTTATTAACCTATGATATGGTTCACACTAATTAACCACATCATCATCATCATCAACATCAAACTACATTGTTAATTTTAGTTACTCACATATTTTCACTCGCTGTTGTCATTGTTTACAGAAACTCATTTTTGAGAGGCCTCCTCCCAATGTGCGTAAAATAGTTCTGGCAACAAATATGGCTGAGGCTAGTATCACAATCAATGATGTAGTCTTTGTAGTTGACTGTGGCAAGGCAAAGGAGACTACTTATGATGCTCTAAACAACACACCCTGCTTGCTTCCTTCTTGGATTTCAAAAGCCTCTGCTCGACAAGTGAGTACTGATAGTTCATTGCTTGATTATAACAGATAACAGTGCTTATAATATCTGTTTTTGTTTCAGAGAAGGGGCAGGGCTGGTCGTGTCCAGCCAGGGGAGTGCTATCATTTGTACCCAAGATGTGTATTCGAAGCCTTTTCTGATTATCAACTTCCAGAACTATTGAGGACTCCTCTAAATTCTCTCTGCTTGCAAATCAAGACTTTACAAATCGCAAGCATTGGCGAGTTTCTATCAGCTGCTCTCCAGCCACCAGAACCACTGGCTGTAAAGCATCTTTTATTAGACTCCAGCATTTGGGGTATTTTATCACCTACTGAATTCCTATTGGTGTTTCTGCTCCTGACTTTTCTCGTGCGATACAGGTTCAAAATGCTATTGATTTCCTCAAGTTGATTGGAGCATTGGATGAAAATGAAAACCAGACAAATCTTGGTCAATATTTCGCCTTTTATGTCAACTCAAATTGATCAGTTACTTAATGGAGGGGCAATCTTATGTTATGTTGTCTTTTTGCCTTGTCAGGAAAGTATCTGGCAATGCTTCCTGTGGATCCAAAGCTTGGAAAAATGTTAATAATGGGTGCTATCTTCCGTTGCTTTGATCCTGTTCTGACAATTGCAGCTGGTCTCAGTGTCAGGGATCCTTTTCTTTTGCCACAAGACAAAAAGGATGTAAGTATCTTACTCAATAGAAAATGGAACAGGTTTTTCTGAAATGCAGGCCTAGTATATCTTGCTTATATTGGCAACATAGAAATATTGAGATCTTGACTTTGGTTTTTTGTGCTGTCGTGGAACAGCTAGCTGGCATAGCAAAGTCCAGATTCTCTGCTAAGGACTACAGCGACCACATGGCTCTTGTTCGTGCCTACGAAGGATGGAAGGATGCAGAGAGAGAAGGATCAGCATACGAGTACTGCTGGAGGAATTTTCTGTCTGCCCAAACTCTTCAGGCTATCCATTCTCTTAGGAAACAGTTCAGCTCTATTCTAAAAGATGCAGGCTTGATAGATAGCGTTCCAAGCACTGACAATAAATTGAGTCATAATCAGTCCTTGGTCCGGGCAGTAATCTGTTCTGGCCTCTTTCCAGGCATAGTTTCTGTAGTGGTAATTTATCTGAATCTTCAAACATGCTGAATGTGTCTTTATTTTTCATATATGTGAAGCAACAGTGAGGGAGATAAAAAGAAAGATAACTGAGTTACATTCACCTCTGATTGATGCAGCACAGGGAGACATCCATGTCCTTCAAAACAATGGATGACGGGCAGGTTTTACTGTATGCGGTATGTAGATAATGATCCCTCTCCTTTGAACAACTGCAAATCAGACTTTGTTTCATAACTTGTGCAATTGTTAACGTCACCAATTGCAAGCCCATATGCCACAATTGGCTTCTTTTCTCTTCCTATAAGCAATTGAAGTGGTATCTCGCTTAATCACACAATGAAAATCCACAGACATTGCAGCTATGTCAAGAGAAGTACCTGCATACTTCTTTATCTTTATGCAGAATAAAATACCGGATTGGGGTGGTTATTCACCAAGTTTTGGGAACTGAGCTTCACTTGTATCTGTTTCTAAATATATATATTTTCTTTACAAGTCATATTGTGTTTGTTTTATTCCAATCCAGTTCTTTAAGGTTTTCTTGTTTGCTTGATGTAGTATGCTTTCTATTTGATACTCCGTAATATAATGTGCTGACAACAGAAGCATTCTTTCTTCAGAACTCTGTAAATTCACGCTACCAGACGATTCCTTTTCCATGGCTTGTCTTTGGGGAGAAAGTCAAGGTCAACAGTGTCTTCATACGCGATTCCACTGGCATATCGGATTCGGTTCTGATCCTTTTTGGTGGTCCTCTTAGCCAAGGAACACAGGTAAACCATTTGTTACACACTGGTGTCCTTAGCTTATAGGGGCGTCATTTTGACACAATTTCCAAGATTGAAAGCTGAAGCTTTTTGATTCCCTTAGGGTGGCCACTTAAAGATGTTGAGCGACTACGTTGATTTCTTCATGGATCCTAATTTGGCTGATTGCTACTTGAAGCTCAAAGAAGAACTTGATGCGCTTCTTCAGAAGAAGGTGAATCAAAGTTCTTGATGTTTGTTTTCATTGTGAATTTCCTTTTACAATAGATTTGATTAATCTCAAACTGAATTTATTTGAAACTTTCTATCTTTGAACCTCTTTTTTTAATGCTATTATTGACAAAATCACAGGCGTAACTATCTCTTGAGTTAAGTTTTCGATTTCGTAGAAGTTACAGACACGTGAAATGTATATATATCTAAACGAAACTGTGCTGGTGCAGCTTCAAGATCCGTCAGTTGATATCCTGAAGGAGGGCAAGTATCTAATGCTCGCGGTTCAAGAACTCGTGTCAGGAGACAATTGTGAAGGGAGATTCGTATTTGGGCGTGAAAGCAGGAAGGCGAAGAACAAATGTGACACTGAAAGATTCACAAAGGACGGAACAAACCCAAAGAGCCTGCTACAAACCCTTCTAATGAGAGCAGGGCATTCCCCTCCAAAGTACAAGACCAAGCACCTTAAGACCAACGAGTTCAGGTCGCTGGTTGAGTTCAAGGGCATGCAGTTCGTCGGGAAGCCAAAGAGGAACAAGCAGCTTTCGGAGAGGGACGCTGCCATCGAAGCCCTGGCATGGCTGACTCACACCTCGGATGACAACCAGGATGGGGACAACATGACAACACCCGACGTCACTGACAACATGCTGAAGCTTCTCGGGGTCTCAGGTAAGCGTAAGAAGTCAAAGCGTCGTCAGGGATAGGTTTTGCTTCTCTACCGGGTTCATTTGCTCAGCACATTGCTCTGCCTGGATCAGTGTGGAAGGGCTGCAACACATTAGGCTTGTATGACATGATTTATGCCAAAGTTTTATATTAAAGTTTACTAAATTATATTCATAATAGTGTAACATCTTAGGATTTAGAAACAAGCCCAATTGGGGTTTACATGTTCCATCATTTCTCATGAAAATGCATTATTTTATATCCGAGCTACATGTTACATTATTAGGGCATGATACAATGTACATTGTTTAGTCATGTTTTTACATCATCATTATCACTTTATCAGATGTAAGCAAACACCTTGCTAGACTCCTTACTAGTTTTGTAAGGGATGCCACACCTTATTAGTTAAAACTACCTAATCAAAAAGTTTTACCATACACATCCTTAGTGGCAAGATCATAGATGGATATCAGCCTTATCAGGTCAATTTCTTTAGAGGTTCCCTGTGTGGTGAGATGTCGGCAGCGAAGGTCAAGTAACCCATCTTCGACATCTACTCGATCACGATTTGCCCTTGCATCATTCTAAGCTCCAGCTCTCGTCCAAAAGGATGCTCTTGGATGGTGGATTAGCACACCGACTAAATTCTTTCCTTGCGTCAAAAAAAAAAAAAAAAAATCATAGATGAACCTCAATATCAACATTTTTACCTTTTCAATTTTTGATTCAGTGCAAATATTTCAGTTGATCAGGGTAATCTTGTTACAAATTGCACATCAATGACTTTTAGAGTCACCAAGCACCTTGTAGAAATCGCGGATAATAGTTGAACCAATGGCTAATACTTGACGAAGAGCAACTCGATCAACAACCACACACCACGAAACCTACAAGCGAACAACACAACACATGAAACGAATGAACGTAAATCGACATTACAAATGAAACATTCCAGATTCCATGATGTCCTATACATAATACATCCCTTCAATACCCCAAAAGGTAAACATCAATGCCTTTCAATCCCCATTCTTATTCATGCTCCAAATTAATTACATAATAGATAAGTCTTTTTGATGATATGAATTGGGACTCTCTTTATTGTGCAAGGAGTTCTACATACATATGCTATAACTACATTGGAACCATAAATGTTCCTCAACTACTATTCTTGATTTTTCGTCATGAGTATCTGGGTTCACCTTGCGGTCTGACAACAAATCTAACGAGGCTAGGGTTTGCAGCGTCTTGTTACACAAATGTATTGTTTCGTTTACATGATGGACCTATACATGTAACTAGTGATATCTTGTACATGTTTTTGACAGTTTTATCCAAAAACTCAATCGAGTCAATTGGATACTACTATTTTGTACAAGGTGTTGTGTTGAGTTTAGTACAACTTGATGTCTTGTGTTAAGAAACAAGTTGTGTCCACACAAAATCTATCTCAATTCAGTTCACATGACCTCTTACACTATTTCATGTTCATGCCAGCCTACATTTCAGAATTACACATTGAAACATTACATTGAAGCGAGTGTAAAAGTGTCATCTTCTCCATTTAAGGAGAGCTCACAGAGTACAAAATGAAGACAAAAGTCACAAAACAAAGGATGGAATCATGAGTCATTAATTTTATGCTGTATAGTCCTTGATGAAACATATATATTGTTCACCCGTGAGTGGTTGATTGAAATTGTTTTGTCATTTTTTGGTAATTTCTGTGTTGATATCAACTCATACCTTGGATTCATACATGCTTCCAAACAAATAAAATAAAGGATTTCTTTTTCTTTTCTTTTTTTATAAAATATATTTTGTGAGTTTTAGTTTAGGCAGGACCATTAGGTATTTAGGTTGATATATCTTCTTCTTAGCTATAGTGCTTTAGATGTAGTCCACCGGGCACTAAACTTGTAGCCTCGGCGAGCACTCAACTACAACTGCGCGTATATATAGTCAACCGAGTACTTAACATAGTTCAGTGGTTGAAAGAATATGAGATTGTTAATTGATATTGGTTGGGATTCAATCTTGTTAAAGGTATAAATTGACCCACTTGTAACTTGTAAGCATTAGGAGATAATTCATGCACATTGTTACAATGAGATATCTTAAAGATTTTTTTGATAAGGGTGTAAGTGTAACCCCATCGCTTCTTATCCTGATGGATCATATTCATAGCTAGAGTGGTGCTTCTCTATTTTTGTTTCATATTCTTTAATAATTACAAATCTAGTGGTCGCAATGAAATTACTTTTCTTTTAACAAAATATCTATTTGTGCAACTTCATAGTGACTACCTAGAGGTGTTTACAAATGATAACCTTATTTTTAAATGCAAAGCCTTCTTGTGCAACTTCATAGTGGCTACCTTGTAAACTTAATAGAAAAACAAGACACAATCTATTTTTGTTTACTATAATTCTTTTTATATAATATTAGAAATATTTAGAATAAGGACTCTAAACATAAAAATATATGATAATTCTTGTCTTGAACGGAAATTAAATTTTATGTAGAACCTTTAGATGTAATTATTATGTAAGGTCCACTCTAGTTATCACTTTGATAGATATAAAGTCTAAAGACCTTAAAATCTTAAATAGTTGCGTTCACTATTAGTATATACGTCAAAGTCAACTGAGGGGAAACTTCACTTTACTTTGAAACTCATCACAAATTCAGTAATGAACTACAAATACATACACAATAACTTGTTTTTAATGGAAATTTTACTCCAGTTACTGACTTTTTCTTTTTAATCTTTTTCTTTCCATATTATCTGAACCATAAAAATATCACCAATTAGTCAATTACACGAGGTGGTCAAGAAACCCCGAAACCATAATTTAGGGCGGGTTTTTTTTAAACAAACAAAGAAGTTGGATCGTTTACTGAAAATATGTCATTTTGAGGGGAAAATCATAAATTTTGGCTAGTTTGAAAAATACTACTATATTGATATATTCGTCTCAAAATATATATCGTTTTACATTTTTTGACCCGTTTTTTAAGAAGATAAAAACTCTATAAAATATTAAATTTTTTGATTATTTTTTCAATAAATTATGATATTATACTTAATATTAATAAGTATAATATTGTTTTAAAAAATTAATAAAATTTTGATATTTTATAGAACTTTTAACTCCTTAAAAAACGTATCAAAAAGTAAAATGACTTATATTTTGAGACAAAGAATACTATATAAACTACCGATTTTCTAACCTATACTCCAAGGGTATAAATTAAATATATAAAAATAGTAATAAAGCAAATCTCCTTAGATTAGTTAGATATCATCTCGAAGTGATTAGCCGATTCCTTTCTCTTTTTTAAAAAAAAATAATTAATAATTGTTTAAAAAATGACGCTTAACCTATATCTTAAGACTTAAGAGTATGAACTATTAAAATGTTTACCGGTATTTTAAGTACCAATTATAGACATAAAAATGGAATGGTTAAGCATTAAAAAAATACCCTCATATAAATTGTAAACATGGTTTCGTAGCAATTAAAAAAAAGAAAGAAAGGATGCAACTCTCAAGTCTCAACTCTTCCTTTTTTGTGGTTGAGTTGAGATGTGATTCAGGTGAAAGCAAAGTGGCATCCCCATGTTAAGATGTTACACCCGTGAGCAGTGAGCTTACTACCTAATAAAGCCATTGGAACTCTCATTAATAATTAACCAATAACCTCACAAATAGGGTAAATGGGTAAATTACCAATACTTCTTCTAAATTTAAAACTTTTCACAAAAGTGCCCAAAATTTAACAATCTACACAAAATTGTCTTTCAATTAGGTATTCTTTTTCTCAAGGAACTACCAAGTATTTTTATGACACTAATGGGACAACTTTTACAATTTAAATAGTAAATATTTGTAAAATAGTAAATATTTGTTATAGACTTAATCTTTGGAGAAGTATAATTGATACGGGGTTAGCCGTAGGATGGCCCGATCTTCGACAATCAAGACTCAAAGACAAGAACGGAAGCAAAGACTCCAAAACACCAAGCGAAAGGGCTCGATATCGATAAGGAATAAACAACGCAGCAACTCTAGACTCGAACAAATAGGACTCGAAATCGACTAAAAGGATAGAAACTTGACTCGATCAAACAAAGAACAATAAAGACACGAAATTGAAAGAACAAGACCGATAGAAGGGTGATTCGAACTAAGGTAGAACGAGATAAAGACCACAAGCCTTCTAAGAGGGTAGGAACCAAGTATCAACGACTACAAAGCCCGCCTCTACAACCTTACACAACCAAGCGGACAACTTGGAGGCACAAGGAGGGGACTTGTGATTACCAAGACAACCAAGCTCTCGCGAGGTTGATGAACTCAAAGCAAACCAAGCAAGATCAAGAACCAATTTGCAATCGATGAGCAACGCTTCGAATCGATTGACTTTCTCATAGATGTGTTTCACACAAAACTGTATTTTTCTCAAGATGAATAACATGCGTTCTACAATGGAAGAATCGGCCTCTTATAACCCTAAGGAAGCTGATTTCTAATAAAAATAATAAATAAAAGGAATTAATTAAAATACCCCTAAATTACCTAAAATAACTTAGGTAAAGAAGGTCTCTAAAAATAGTAATAAAAAGAGTTCCAACACTTAAGAATTTCTCGTCTAAAATAGTGACATCCCAAAGAATGTGATTTTCGGCCAATCTCTAGGTCGAATCTGGAAAAACCTTCAACAGCAAGGTTGTAGATCTTTTCGTCCTCGTTCCGACAAGGTATGGCACGCCTCAATCCGATTAATATTGACTCCGTACGACTTATTTTACTGAGACGTCAAAAAGCTGTCAAACTGCTGAACGAATCTAAAAACGAACGACCCATCAAGCTTCCACCTTTGCACCTTCTCCCATGGTGGAGCCTTCTTCTTCCTCTTGAGGATGACATCATTCTCGTCAGCTCGAATCATAGGTCCATCCCCAAGTATAGGTGTGTCCGAAGGTGTCTTGGATGGTCCCGCATCAATAATTTTTTTTTCAATCTATTTTATTCTCAAAATTTATTACTACTCATCTCCTAACTCTGTCTTTCTCCTTTTTCATTTGGCGATACTTCTCTCGCATCTTTCTCTATCTCTTTTCTCTCCATTTTAGCGATACTTCTCTCTTATCTTTCTTCGCCTATCTATCCGCTTTAGAGCTCTCACCCCCTCTCCCCGGTTCTTCTCTCCCATAGTGAAAAATTCTCAAGAAGCTACAATTATGTTGATTTCCACTACTTTTTAAAACCCGTCAAAATTCAAAATCATTACTGTTGTAAAACAAACAAAAATTAATATATCTTCAACTAAAATGACGATTTTTTCTATTCTTGTTCAGGCAGGTTTGCCAAAATAAAGCACTCCACAATAGGGGTGGAAATGGGTCGGGTGATGGATGGGTGGAGCCATTTTTTCACCCGATCCGTCACAAAAAAATTTCACCCGATCCACCACCCGTCCGTCTAATATTTCACCCATCACCCGATCCGTCGGGTGAATCGGGTGGGTCGGGTGAGTAATCGGGTGACGTAAATTAAAAGAAAAAAATTCATAGGTTATACTTAGAAATCGGTCATATTTGATATTTTCACAAACCACGTCAACTTGGAAATCTTATTAATTGTATAAAAGGTTTATTCATACATTATATCATTATCCTCATCTTACAAAGTTAGCATTAACAGTTTAATATCAAATCAAATGAGATGAATTTTAGCCATTTGCTAAACTCGTAGTTAAAAAAGGAAAAATAATTTGGCTAAATCATGTCTTAACACACTAAATGCTAAGTCGTTGAAATGAGTAAAATTGTTAACATTCTACTAGTGTATGCAAAACAAATAAAATAACTTTTTTTAAAAGATGTGATATGAGGTTAAATAAAAATAAGTTTATATTCTTTTAGATTTTTTTGCACAAAAACAATTAGAGAATAGAGAAGATATATAGAATTAGAAGAAAAAAAAGAAAAATATGTAGTTATGTTAGGCTATATTTTTTTATAAACTAAGATTTTTTTTAAATAATCGAGTGGGTTAGCGGGTGGTTAAGCGGGTCGGGTAATGGGTCGGGTGATGGGTCGGGTAATGGGTGAAAAACATATCACCCATCACCCGGCCCATCACCCATTTCACCCACCCATCACCCATCCATCACCCGTTTTTTTTCGGGTTTTCACCCGTATAATCGGGTCGGGTGGGTCGGGTGAATCGGTCACCCACGGGTGATTTCCAGCCCTACTCCACAAGTAGATAAATTTATCTACTTTTCTAATTTAAGCTTGATTTTGTGAAATCTTCTAATATGCGGGTGATTTATGTAATTTGCCAAAAATATCTACTGTTGTAGTTGTGCACTCTGTACGGTCTGAAAATCTTTTGGCAAAAAGCGCTCAGATTGCAGACACGTAAGATTGATCGGCAATTTGTCTCCACTTTCTATTTATTCCATTTTGTATTATTTTATTTTATTACTTTTGGGGTGTTGTGGTTTGTGGGTTTCCTCATACCCTCCATTGTTTTGTTTTTGCCTCATGCTAGCTAATGGTGAAAAAACCCACCTCTCCAATGGCTTCCATTTGATGGGTTTTCCATAGTGCACATCAACTGTTTGATGTAATGCCCAAATGAGAAAACCAAAATCAATGGCTTCTTCACACTTGATCTTCTTCTTGTTTCTGGGTCTGCTTCTTTCAGCCCATTTCACACACCAGTTGCCTTACTCTCAGTCCCAAGCCATCTTCACCATCCAGAAGCTTCTGAGCCCCTACCCACTGACCACCTTGGAGGAAAGCACAGATTTTTGCAATGCTGAAAGCACCACTTTCATGACTATTTTGTGCTATGAAGACAACATAACACAGGTCCACTTTCATGGTGCAGAAAGGGATTCATCTCCTTTACCAAGTGGCTTCTCCATGGAAGCTCTGGTTGGAGCTCTTGCTGACCTTCCAAGCTTAAAGGTTGTGACTTTAGTCTCCTTAGGCCTCTGGGGCCCACTCCCTTCAAAAATTGGTAACTGCTCTTCACTTGAGATTCTTAATCTCAGCTCAAATTTCTTGATTGGTAGTATTCCTGTTGAGCTTTTGGGGCTTGGGAATCTGCAGACATTGATACTTGATCATAACAAATTGACTGGTCAAATCCCTGGTTGGTTGAGCTCAAACTCAAACCCTAGCCTAACTGTGCTGAGCTTGAAGAACAACTCCCTTAGTGGCCCTTTGCCAGGTTCATTCTCAGGCTTGGAGAATCTCAGGATTGTTCAGCTTTCAATGAACAATTTGTCTGGATTGATACCTGATCTTAGCAAATTAACCAACCTTCAATCCCTTGATTTGGAGGGCAACTCCTTTGGGCCTCAGTTTCCTAGTTTGCCTAACAAGATTGTAACTTTAGTCCTCAAGAGGAACAAGTTCCGATTCGGTATGATACGGAATGTAACCTCCTTTTACCAGCTGCAGAGGCTTGATGTTTCTTCAAATGAGCTTGTAGGGCCATTTCCACCTTCAATTCTGTCATTGCCTTCAATTAGTTACCTTGATATATCCGGAAATCGGTTATCTGGTTTGTTTCAAGAGAACATGAGTTGCGGTGCCCAGCTCGAGTTTGTGGACCTGTCCTCAAACATCTTGACTGGGAACTTGCCTGATTGTCTGATAAGAAGGTCTAAGACAATGTTTGTTCAGTATAGAAGGAACTGCTTGTCGAATCAAGGCATTCGTTGGCAGCATCGCGATGCCTTTTGCAGGAACCAGGCGTTGGCTGTTAAGGTGTTGCCGTCTACAGAAGGGAAAAGAGGGCGGACTTCGAAGACTGTAGTCGCTATGAGTACTGTTGGAGCAGTCTCACTTGTGGGTCTTGTTTTGCTTGTGGTAACTCGCATTGTGTTTACGAAACACAATTTCAAGAAGCCTCAAACAAGACTGATTGTGGAGGAAGTGTCGCCAAATTATGCATCAAGGCAACTATTAGATGCAAGTAAGAGATTTTCGTTGATTGCCCTTTCTTTCGCAATGTTGATGCTGTGTTCGCGTTAAAGATACATCTTGTCCTTGTTTGCAGGGGAAATCTGTCAAGTAATGAAGTTGGGGCCTCTCGGTCTCCCTGCATATCGGAACTTTTCATTGGAAGAGCTCAAGGAGGCCACAGAAAACTTCAATAGGTCAACAGTGATTGGTTCAGGGTCTCTTGGTCGAGTGTACAAAGGGAAGCTTGCCAGCGAGACACTCGTTGCTATCCGAAGCTTGAAAATGAGGAAAAAACACGGCATACAGACATACACACACCACATTGAGCTTCTGTCGAAACTCAGGCATGGTCATTTGGTCAGTTCTCTAGGACATTGCTTTGAATGCCACCCAGATGACCCGAGTGTCAGCAGGATCCATCTAGTCTTCGAGTATGTTCCTAATGGGACATTGAGGGACGCCGTCTTAGGTAAGGTTATTGATAAGACGAGTCTGTTCTTGTATAAGAATCGAAGTTAGACTCATTACTCTATCCTTTTGGCTGATTTAGGGACGAAAATACCTTGGCCGCAAAGGATCACAGCTGCAATCGGAGTTGCAAAGGGTATGCAGTTTCTGCATACGGGGATCATACCCGGTTTATACGCCAACAAAATCAAGATTTCGGATATTCTACTGGATCATAATCTTCATGTGAAAATAAGCCGATACAACCTGCCTTTGCTGGTTGAAAACAGGGAACCGGTAAGCTTATAGCAGTGATTTGTGGTGAGATTTTTGTGCATCCTTACACTAACATTTCACGCCTTTCAGGTTGACGCTGGTATTCAATCCTCGGGATATAAGGAGAGAGCGAAAGCAATGTAAGTGGTCTTTGTCTTGTGCTCGGTGAAGCTCATTGTTATGGTCTGGAAATGCATATTCGTAACGATAGATCTGAAATGCATTTGCGCATTTCCACAACATAGAAGTTGTGTCTGAAATGTCTCCTCTCGTATTCGTTTCCAATTCCATTCACATTTCCTTGTCTACAGGCCAAAGCAAGACGAAAAGAGTGATGTCTACGACTTCGGGGTGATCCTTTTGGAAGTCATCACAGGAAGAGCAATAGC
Organism: Persicaria maculosa; assembly: GCA_963922045.1. Taxonomy (NCBI): domain Eukaryota; kingdom Viridiplantae; phylum Streptophyta; class Magnoliopsida; order Caryophyllales; family Polygonaceae; genus Persicaria; species Persicaria maculosa. The sequence continues at coordinate 43,220,130 of OY998258.1, forward strand.
AACCGAAAACGAAGTTCAAGTTGTAAGAGACCTGGTAAGCACTAAACTCTATTTCCTTCCCATGAATTTGGTATCTCTTTTAGCCTGTCCGCCCCATTATTTTGACTGATACGGTAACTTGCACTGCCCGTGCAGTTTCAAGTAGGAGTGGATGCAGACGACAGAGCAAGAAGGAACGTCGCTGATCCAGCAGTGAGTAAGGGATGCTCGGATACCTCATTAAAGACGCTAATGGAGCTTTCGGTAAGGTGCCTCTTGAGTGACCCGGGCGAGAGGCCTTCAATCGAAGACGTGCTCTGGAACCTGCAGTTTGCAGCTCAGGTTCAAGATTCATGGCAGCTCGGAGACTCGCCGTCTCCAAGCAATAAGGGGACCCCTATTTATGTATCACAATAAATATTTTTTGTTGCATTTCCCATGGATCCCCTAAACTAATGACTTCAATGTGTAAATGCAATGCTCCTATACAATCAGGTAGAATTTATCTTGGCTAATTGGCTTCAAGGTTGGTTCATGCTCGGTTCGCCATGAGCTCATTGCTCTTGACAGGCCCTGCCCAGTAGATTGACAACTCAATAATGAAAATAAAACCCTGCACAAACTGAAACAGTGCAAAAGCCGAAAACTAACGATTTCACTTCCATAACACTTAAAAGGTTCAATACTGAAACAAAATTGAAGTCGGATTCAGAAGCAGAACACTACAACTGTACATGTCTAAGTTCTGTCTAAAAGAGGCAAAGCTAAGCCAAACACTTCAGTTTCCTTGCAAGCAGGACTTATCAGGCAGGGAGATAGCGAGAGCGAAAGCCGAAAAAGAGAAGAATTCTACTTACATATATGGCTGGCTGCTATACCTCAGATGTCAAAAAACGTCTTTCTTGTGCTTTGCCATCCCATGGATTTCTATCAACTGTTTCATTTGTTTGACGATACGAAGGCAAACTGAGCCGGAAATGGAGTCTCTAACAATGACCAACATGGTCCATGGGCAGATAAAGGTAAAAAAAAAGCTAGGGTTTGTGATAAGTTCAAAGTTGCTGGGAATCCTCCTGTCATCTCCTAAAACCATATTCCGGATCAGATTTTGAAGATCCGCTTCTGAAGTGATGGAAATCCAATTTCCTGAATCTGACCTCATTTTCCCTATAAACGATTCCACCACGACATAGTAGAGAGACGATGGAAGCTCAATCATGGAAACGTTGTATGCAGGAAAAATGAATTTAAACTACTATCCCTCTAGGTGCTCTCCTGGAATGCCTTGAACCGTGAAAGCGCAGCGGGGTTAGCCTGCAACAGCTGGTCACCTTCTGACGCTGGAGCATCTTCAGATTTTCTCAGAAATTCTTTTAGGTGCTTACCTTTGGAAAAGGGTTCTCTGTCATCAGGCTTGATCCCCAAAGTAGTCCATATAGAACTCTTTGCAGCTTCATCAGGGTCATCAATTCTTAGTGTCTTCGGGACCCAAAGACACTTCTCCGTTGCCTCTTCAGCCTGAGAATTCAAATCCCTCGAGTGTTTTCCGAGAGGAGAAGTATTTCCTGAACAGCTACTGTTGCCAGCAGAGGATGAAGGTGATAGGTTGCTATTGGGTGGCACATTCCAGGCACTAGTATCCCAATTCCAATACGGGGATGGAACAAGAGGGATCACATTTGGGGTTGGACGGCAAAAACTGGGAGCTGTTGGCATGGGTGAGAAACCCCAAGGAACTAGAACCGCATGCCCCCCATCAGTGCTATATGCGACCCCATTCCAACCCATGTTCCAAGGATAAGCTGCTTGAGGACCAGGATAGCCCTGCAGCGTAGGTAAAGGAGCAACATGAGATCCAGAAGAACCCAGTTGACCTATTTGCACCACCTCTTTCGGAAAGACATTCTGTGTAGAGACAGCAGCAGATGGTGCGGAAGAGCCAGACGAACAAGGCAGTGCAATCCCTTCTCTACAAGCATTGCCAGAACTGTCTGTTGCTTTATTCTGGTCTTGAAGACTAAGTAGAGTTGTCACAGACTTACAAAGAGGTGAGTCGTGGCCATTCTGATACACTTCCTTGGTTTCCATTGCAAATCCAGTAGGGCTACAAAGTCCAGCAGAAGACACACCACATGGATCAGCAGAACTGAGGAGGTTAATGTGGGTCACTTGTCCTCCATTGGTAGATATGACCAAGGGTTGGAACTGGGAAGGTAGTTGCTTATTCTTACGACGGCCAGCACCTATAGGTACATTTCTTATTGTTCCTCCAGCTGTCCAGTACCTTTGGCAGCTCTTGCAGAAATGCCTAGGCTGGTTGACGTTGTAATTATTGAAGTAGCAAAATTTGGTTTCCATGCTATTGCAACGAGGACAAGGAATGACCTTGTCAGGTTTCTTAAGAACCTTCTCGTCACTGCCTGAATTACACTTACCAACCCTCTGCTCATGAATCTTTACACCCATGTCTTTCATATCTTCATGCGCCTGAAACTTCTCTAGTGAATTCTCATCTTCTTTGTGAGATTCTCTATCAATCCCATTATCTGCATCTTTTATTCTAGTCTCTGCATAACCCTCCTGATTTCAAAAGTTAAATGTTAGGAAAAAACAAGCTTTCCAATAATGCTTACATCTTATGTTGGTCCAAGCATTTTACATAGTGCTTCAAAAAAACAAATACAAGCCACAGAGAAAGATAAAAATAAACACTCAATTTCTTGATACTTGATAAGCTAGCATTTCTTGAGTAACAATTTTGCAAATCTATTTGTGTGAAATGTTTAGGCAGTCGCAAATGGAAAGACAATGACTGTTGAACTGCATATATGTCACAACATAAGGAAACATCACAAACATATAATTTCCATTATTCTACGCTGTCGGATGATAATATGATAAATATCGCTCACATAGTCATAATAATGTCTATAAAGAGAAAGTGAATTAACTGCTATATACCGCCAGATAGTTTGATATAGTAACAAAACCATAGTCCCTGGAACGTGTAGAGTATCGGTATCCAATTATCCATGTATATTTCATAGCTTACCAACTCAACAACACATATAAAGTCTCCTTGTCAATCAAATACCTTAGACAATTCAAGTTCTTTCTACGAAAAGCTAAGCTTCCATACATAAGATCTGCTTCTGAGGTCCATCTCTTAATCACACTATATCATGATCTCCTAAACTAAGTAATTTGATTCTCATTCCATCCATTCTTACCTCGAATCAAGCAAACCCTAAAACTCACCTCCATATAGAAAGCCAGTAAATTCCAAAGCAAGGCGATAAAGCCCCCGATTCGACAATTCACAGAAGATAATCCTTCAAACAACGCCAATTATCCTCTAAGCATCTCACTGACTCCATGATCTATGAATTTCAATCACAAGCTCCACCACAACCTAAGAATATCGAAATTTTCCAAAAAGCCTCCAATCAATTAACGCATTTGAATTCAACTTCCAAATTAGAAAACCTAACCAAAATAATGCACCATCACCTCCTCCAGCACGAAATAAAACAAGGTCATCCAAAGCAAAAAGCCTCAAACAAAATCGCGAAAGCAAGCCCCGCTAGACCTAGACAACCGCAAAACTCTGAACATAGAATGCAAAAACATGGCAAACAGCAAGAATCCGAAAACCAGAAGCAAATCAAATTTGCTTCAAACTCGCAGCTTAAGCCACTCCGCATCAGAAAACAATAGAACAAAGCCAAAGAGACAGAGATAGATAGATAAACGGTAGCCATTTGGATTATACCGGTGCTTCAGCAGAAGATGAAGCATCAGGCTCCGCGGAATCAGCGGCGGCGGCGGCGGAAGGTGGAGAGTTGGAATCCGGCAACTGAATACTGCGGCCGAAGAGCTTGATAGGCGGCGAATCGGAGAACACCGGCATAGGATTCCGGCGAGACATGACGCAAACTTCGCTGGGAGAAAGAGAGATTCCCTTTCCTTCTCTCTCTATGTGTGTGTCTCTCTCTCTCTATCTAGCAGTTTGTGGAGAAAGCAAACAATGGAGGAAAAAAGAAAAAGAGAAAAAAAATAAATAAAAAAGGGCGAAAAATTGGAGGCCAAAAGAACACGGAGAAGGAAAAAGATTTGCCCTTTTTTTTCGCCTACGAAAAAGAAAGGCACCAATTTTTTACTCTTTAAAGAAAAGAAAAAAAAGGGAAAAAGGTCTTTGTGTTTCTTTTTTATTTTTCCCTTTTCCCTTAAATAATTTTTTTCTTTGGTCATGATAAATTTATTTATTTAAACTAAGTAAAATGGAACACAACTTTCAATCAGAAAAATTGTGAAATAACAAGTGTTGTTATGTCTCTTCAAAATAGGTACTCTCTTTATTTTATCTATTTTTTAGAGTATCGAATTTGACTCGTATTTAAATCTCGTGTTTATTTTATTATATTCCTATTTTTTATTTCTTACAGTATTTGGGTTTATTTTTTTAATAATTTACGTAATTTATATCTTAGATTGTTTTTAAAAAATAGCATTTTAAAAATATAATTCATGTAATAAACATTATCGTCCAAATTGCAAATATGGTTGTTATATTTTTCAGACATATATATAAGTTTGTAACAAACAATAGCAATAATGTTCAACAACTTAGATGATTGATTAAACATGAAACAATCTCACATTAGGTTTAAATGATCAAAATTCTCAATGCAATATAATTTCAATAATCCTAAGGTTGGTACCTCCAACTATTAAGTGATTATTCATATTCTTTTCACACATAAAATATAGTTTAAACATATACCAAATATTATCTACTCTTCTTCTCAACATATTAGCTTTTCTAATTTGTTTTTTTTATATCACTATTTTTTGTCTCTTGGTACATCTGACATGTCTAATATACTGAATTATTTTTCTTACTACGTTGTATTACCAAAAAAAAAAAAAGAAAAGAAAAAAGGTGAACCGGGAGAAACGGTAGCCGGTAAAAGGAAAGGCCAGGTGGTACTTTTGGGAGTGTCTAGTCAGCACAAAAGGATTGAAGCCTAGCCGCATGTTCTCTGTGGCCAACGTCGCTTTCTTTTTTTATTTCCAACATCACAAATATGGGTTGAGTAAATTACATAGACATCCCTTAAATTGTGACTATTTTCGTAAATTCACCCATCAATTTTAAACTTTATACAAAAACAGTCCATCTTTAATGATTTATTTCCAAATTTGTTTTTTTTTTTTTTGTCGAAGAATTCACATTGAATAGAGTCAATAAAGTGGTTAAAGTACTCCTTCATAAAAAGACATTCCGTTTATATTAGAGCTCATTTGATTTAATACAGGAAGAACAATTCCTATCAAGTTACTTTCCGGAAATTTAATTGTCACGAATTGCATTTCTCAGGAATTGAAAAAATATGTTTGGCTAGATTTTAGATGGTAGGAATTAAAATAAGAGAATTGAAAATTTCCAATTATAAAATGTGAAATTGCGACTTACCTAGGGGAAGTAGCTGATATTAATTTAAATTCAGTTTTTATGTGATAAAAAATCCAACCAAACATATATATTTTATCTACTTCTTGGATTTTTCAGTTGCCAACCAAACGAGCCATAAGATTCAAAACTCAAATATCTGATTAAGAGTATAGAGCCACTTACCAACCTAAGAAATGTAAAATTGCTACTTTTGTTTTCAAAATAAATTATTTGAAATATTAAATATATTAGGCAATTAATTAAAATATTTTCTCAGAAGATGTTTTTCAATATATTTTCAAACAAAAATTTACTCTATACTCCATTATGCTCCTTTCATCTCAAAATTTAAGTCGTTTTAAGATTTTACACAAGTTATAATAAAACACTCACCCCCTCAATTAACATCATCATTTCACTAACTTTTTCATAAATTTTATTGTTTTTTAATACTCATTGCATTTTAAACCAATCAAAATCTTTAAAAAAAATCAATAACACACAAATCAATACAAATCATTATTATCCCCTACCTATAATCGATACAAATCATTACTAATCCATACCTAGAAAACCTAAAATGACATCTCATTTTGAAACAAGAATAAAGACCTAAAACGACATAAACTTCGAGACGGAGGAAGTATATTTTTTATTTTTTTTATTAGGTAAAAATTCGAGCTCATACAAGCCTGAAACTCGAGAGGCCGGCGAATCGGCAGACGGATAAACCGTCAACATACAACAACATACAAACACACAAATAAACACCGATGAAAGAAACAACCCTAAGAACCTATAAAAGCCATCAGCCAGCGGAGGAGTCGAGGGAGATCCAAGACGAGCCACGAATGCCGAGAATACGGGAGAGTGCGACGACTAAAATGACGTCTCGACGTAAAGAAGGCGGAGAACAGTAACTCACTACCGGAAAGGGCGAAACCTGGGGAAGTGCGGACCACTGACGTTGCCCCCACCTAGATGAGGGATCTTCGAAGACCACAAACACAACCACGATCCTCTCGATCAAACATGACGATTTTGTATGATTTTTTTATTTATAAGAAAAGTACGAAAAAAATAAAATTCCTATTGGAGGTGATTTGATGCAATTAACCCAAATAGTAAAAAAAAAAAAAAAAAAGTAGAGGCTTTTAGAGTGTGAAAAGTGGAAAAAAGGGGCTCCTTTTTTAAGGAGAAAAAGGGATTTTCACTTTTATATGCTTTCTGGGGCAGCTTTTAATTGCTTTATTTGGGGGATTGTTTCATCAGTATTTTGAGTCCATGCATTTCCAGAATGCAACATGGCCTACATTCCACACTTTTTCCTCTCTCTTTAATCTTTATAGTGTCCTTTGTGATGTGATGTTGATAAACTTATCCCTTTTTATCACTTTATCTCATTCCTTGTCCTAACATGGACTCTTTGTCATCTCATACCACCGATAAAGATACCTTCCGTTAATTAAAACTTGATATTATTTTATTAAGAAAAACTTATCATTTTAGATATTTTGTTATTTATTTTACAAAATTGTTCTTATAATGATTAGATAAATATATTTTTTGTTTGTTTTCTAGTTTTCTAAAATGACAAATTTTCATTAACGGAGGGAATATGTTTTTATTCTTTTATTTTCAGTTCAAGTTTTTATGGAGTATTAAGGAGTATTGATTTATTGACCTCTCCGTTTGGCATCATTAACAAGTTTTTTTTTAAAAAAAAATTAATTTTAATTATATAGTTTTAAATGAAATTAATTAGTTTAATTAATTAAAGCTTTTCATAAATTACTCGCTCAAGTTTATCAAAGCTTTTGATTTTCTATTAACAAGTTTCTATCATTTATGTTAATAGCTAGTCTTATCAAATATTATACTATCTTATTAATATATAGTAAATATATTGAATAGCTATAAAATCACATCTTTTATTATAATAACCTTATCGCCACAAATTCCCATAAATGAAATATATAATACGACGAGGGTTAGGAATTAGGATAGGGTTATGTTATGTGGAGCCCTAATTAGGAGTGTCATGTCATGAATTTGTTGCTAATTCCAGGAAGAGTTGGTGATTTTAGATAATGTAATAAGAAAATAAATTTTGGCATGTGGTGGAAGAGAACTTTGTGTGGAGTGAAACATTATCAAACCTAACATTCAACTATATCTTCTTCTTATATTTATTTTGTAAATCTCCAAACTTCATCAATTGACTAATTCACATTTAATTTTGTCAGGTTTTTATTTATACAAAGTTTTGAGAGCAGCAACTTTAACAAGAAACCCATTGACTATATGACTACAAAATAATTTTCATTTTTTTTTAAAAAAAGATTGAATGCGATAAGATTACAGCATCGGCCATTTGTTGCAACTATGGTACTCCGTAGAAAAAGGGTGTGTTTGGATTCTATTACATTTTCATTATAATGCAATTATTTTACCTCGTTTTATGTGTCCGTTTGGTTCTAAAAATAAAAATCTCGTAAAAATCGAGGTAAAATCGTAATTTAATTAAATAATCACATAAATTGTGATAAAATGATTGCATTTTAATTAATATATGATGGTATCAAAAAATATCATAATTTAAACGCCTTAAAAATTTTGTTAACCAAACACCGTCTTATCATTTTGCATTATAAATATAATGCATTTGGAATCCAAACACACCAAGGATTTAGAATTTGGGCTGGTTTTAAAACATACTCTTTCCATTTCAAAACATACGAACTTTTAACCATTTATACAAATTTTAATAAAATACTTCACCTTAAAATTACATATCATTTTACTAACTTTTTCATAAATTTTATTATTTTTAAATACCAATATACATTTTAACCAATTAAAAACTTTTAAAAAAACAACACATAAATCAATACAAATTATGACAATCTGCTGCCTAGAAAATATAAAAGACCATCTATTTTGAAACAAACACTATTATCCATCTATTTTGAACCCGGAGATAGTATATGCTTTGAGATTGACATTCATGACTCGATTTAGCATCATGCTTATTAGTTGAGGTAAGGTATATTTGTAAATCATGACAAGTTCGATAATCCATTCTCGTTATAATGACCTTTTGCCTGCTACAAACGAAGAAAAGAAAACGAATGAAGGTAAGAAAACAAGACCTTTTATCAAAGACTACTATTGGTCAGACGAAAATGACTGAGAGCTCTGAAAAGAAACCTTCGGACGAAATGCAAACAGATCCCACACCGGAACCACCCCCTTCAGGGGTCTGGAACCGGGAGAGTCAGCAACGATCATCCAGACACCTATTGTACAAGGGGAGGGGGGGGGGGCGCTCTCTTGGCGTGTCGCGTGATAGGGGGCTTAACTATGCAGAAAATTATCCCGCGCAAAAGGATTCTCGAAAACAAGATCGAAGTGACTTTCCCATCTGGAAAGGGAGGGAATCCAGTGGTTACCATTGCCCCGTCGATTATGGAAGCGCTGGCAGGGGCTTGGGAGAACTCCCTGGTCTTAAGAATGTTGGGTCCTAAAATCCCACTACATATCATGGAGAGCAAACTGAGGGATATCTGGAAAGATTGTGGGAGGTTCCAAGTCATCGATCTTTCTTTTTGGAACTTTCTGGTTCGACCTGAGAGAAAGGAAGATGGGGTGAAGATCCTTACCGGCGGCCCGTGGACGGTCTTCGGCAAGTGCTTGATTTTAAAAGTTTGGTCTTCGGAATTCAGACCTTCTGAGGTTATAAAGACCGCCCTCACCTGGGTTAGGATCGTTGACCTTCCGATGATCCTCTATCAAGAGGAAGTCCTTAGAAGATTGCGGAAGGCTTTGGCAAAACCATCAAGGTTGATCATCGTACAATTTATACAAATAGAGGGAATTTTGCTCAGGTTTGTGTCGAGGTGAACTTGAAAGAGCCGTTGAAGGGTTCGATCACGATCAATGGAGAGAACTATCGGCTCGAGTATGAAGGCACCCCGAAGATCTGTTTCACCTACGGAAGGGTGGGGCACTGGAAGGCTCACTGCCCGGAGAATATAGTGGATGATTCTAGTAAGGAGAGGAAGGCGGGGGATGCTGCGGCGGATCCTTTGTTTCCCCCCCGACCGAAGGAAAGAAGGATGATGAAGAGAAGAACCATGGCCCTTGGATGCAGGTTGTCAGGCGTGGGAGATCGAATAAGCCTAAAAACTGGCCGGTTATCCAAGAAAAAGGAAGTGCAGGCATATCGGAAAACAAGTCGGAATCGGCTTCGGCATCGGCGAAAAAGACGAAGGGTTTTCAGACCGTCATTGGGGGGTCGCGTCCTAACGATCGTGGGGGTGACAGCAGTAATGGCGGAGCCTCGGGATCGTCAAGGGATAACACGAGGGGGTTTAATGTTGAAAAGAAGATATGCTCTAATGGCGGGACTTCGAGTTCCGAGAAGGGGAAGGAACAAGCGGCTACATCGAAAGATAAAGGGAAACAGAAGGACGTGAATCTGGATAATGGGCCAAATGCTTATGGGGCTAGGGTTGGAACTGGGCCGGTGGTGGGAGTTAAGATGGATAGGCCCACTTCGGCTCACCACTTGAGACAACCAGGCTCTGAAAGCCAAACCCGTGAACCCAAACTCAAAACTTTCCGGGCCTTAAAATTTAAAAGGAAGAGTCAAAGGAGGAATGACAAAAAGAAAGGGTTGAATTTGGGAGGAGTGGTGACGACCAACATCAAAGAGATCGGTATTTCGAGGGCTCTTACGGAGGGCATAGTCAACGAGCAAGGTTCCGAATCGCCTAACATGATTCAGGGGGAGCCCGTTAATTGGGTGAATTCCCAATCTAACTCGTCCTCGCCCCCATTGGAAGGGAATTTCTGGGCCCCTGTGGCTCCGGTGAATGCCGGGGAAGAGTCGGGATCGGTGCATGCCGAGAATGTGGAAAAGGGGATATAATTCCTTACCTCTCGCCTTATTAATCTTAGTCTGTTTGCTGCTTTTGTGGTGTGGTATGGAAAATAATAGGGGTGGACACAAATCCCGCAAATCCCGTCCCGTCACGCATCCTGGTGGGATTTAGGAAAAAAAATTCAATCCCGTCCCGTCCCACATATATATAAAAAATTATATATATTTATATATTTAATTAAAATTAATAAAAATATATTTATATTATACGTAAACATTTATTTAAAAGCAAATCTAAAATTTAAAATAATAATAAACCATTAAAAACATGAGAATTTTAATGCAAAATAAGGTGTTTGAGGCCTTTGGGCTGTTTAACACTTGTTGTTGGGAGTGTTATTGTTGGGCAAATATGAGTTTGATCCACTTACTGTTGGAGTAACGGCTAATACAGTAAGTGGCCTCCGTTAATAAAAAATTCAGCTTAAAATATGAGATTAGTATGTAAGGGGCCTCCATTGATTGCCTATTCTAATGAGATTATTGGGTAAGATTTTAATTTGCACCCTTGTATTTGCTATTTTTAGATTGTGTTTTAATTAATTTTTTTTTTACGAGGGAAAAATCCCGTCCCATCTCGTGAGGGATAAGGCCCGGCGGGATTTGAAAAAAAAAATCAATCCCGTCCCGCAAAAAGTACGCGGGACGGGACGCGGGATTACCCCAAGGTTGGAAAGCCCGAGAAAATCCAACAGTTCCGGCCGATTAGCCTGTGCAATGTCATTTACAAAGCCATCACTAAAATTTTACCTACCCGACTGAAACCGTACATGGAGAAACTGGTTGAACCGAGGAGTTTCATTCCTGAGAGGCTCATCTCGGACAATATAGTGACTGCTCAAGAGGTTGTTCATTCTATAAGCCGCAAACAGGGTGTTAAGGGCTGAATGTGCTTAAAATTAGACCTTGAGAAGGCCTATGATAGAATGAGTTGGGATTTTATCGAGGACACCTTAACTCGTGCTAACCTCCCGCCGGCATGGATTACTTGGATCATGGAATGCATCCGGATGCCGAGGATGCAGGTCTTGTGGAATGGGGAGGTTATTGAGCAATTTTTCTCGGCGCGTGGCATCCGGCAAGGCGATCCGCTCTCTTCGTACATATTTATTTTATGTATGGGGAGGCTCAGTCATACGATTTCCGAAGTTGTGGAGGGCGGGAAGTGGAAGCCGGTTCGTATTGCTGGGGGAGGTCCAAAGCTGTCCCATTTATTCTTCGCTGACGACATCCTCTTATTTGCGGAGGCATACACTGCTCAAGTCAAGGCCATCTGGGGATGTTTGGAGGCTTTCTGCAGTAGCTCCGGACAGAAGATTAGCCTCCAAAAATCCAAAGTGTTCGTCTCTAAGAACGTCAAGCAGGATCTTCAGCAAAGGATTCAAGTTGAGAGCAGAATTGAGGCCACGAAGGACCTGGGCAGCTACCTCGGGATTCCGATTCTCCACAAGCGCGTTAATCAAGGTACGTTCTCGTTCATCTTTGACAAATTTGCTTCAAAACTTGCAGGTTGGAAAGCTTCCTTGCTCAGCCTTGTCGGTAGAGTTACGCTATCCAGGGCAGTTCTGTCGACAATAACTATATATTCCATGTCTTCTGTACTCCTTTCGGAAGGTACTTGCAAGAGTATCGAGAAGGTCTGCAGAAGGTTCATCTGGAATTCTACACCGGAAAGACGTCGTCTCCATAAAGTGGATTGGGATGAGCTTATCTGGCCGAAGGAATTGGGTGGGCTGGGTATGAAGTGTATGAGGGATATAAATCTGTCTTTGGTGGCTAAACTCGGTTGGAGGCTACTACAAGACGAGAAAGGCTTGTGGACAGAGGTTCTATTTAGTAAATATGTGAACAAGGCAATGGGGAACTCGGCTGCTGCCTCATATGTGTGGAAAAGCATTCTGAAAGGGATGGAGGAGGTTCTCAAGCCCAATGTCCGCCGGTGCTTGGGTAATGGCCAGAACGTCCGATTCTGGAAGGATCTTTGGCTCGGGAAGGTGCCACTCCTCTCCCTGGTGAAGGGGGAGCAACCACCTAACTCCGGGAGTGCTACCGTTGCCGACATGTGGGAGAAAAGGAGAGTGCAGAGAGATCCGATGGACTCCGCCGGAAAGAGGATGGGTCAAGCTCAATTCGGGCGGGGCTGTCAATGAGAACGGAATCTCCTCGGCGGGTGGTGTCATCTGGAACGATCAAGGGGACTGGCTCGTGGGTTACATGCACAATGTCGGAGCCTGTTCGGTGGTGAATGCCGAGTTGTGGGCTATCATCAAAGGCCTAGAAGTTGGTTGGGAGCGTGGATATATAAGAAAGTAGTGTGCGAATCGGATTCGGAAGTGGCCTTGAAGTTATTGAAGAAGATGGTGGAGCCGTCTCACCCGAGCGCTAGCCTGGTGCTGTGTTGCCAAGGCTTCCTAAGTAAGGACTAGAGCGTCCAGTTCCGTCATACCTTCCGCGAAGGCAACTGCCTTGCTGATTTTCTTTCTCGTTTTGCCCTTTCTTTTCCTTTGGGTAGGGATGACAATTTCACCCGCACCCGACCCGAATCCGAATCACCCGACCCGAAAAAGTGGGTGAAAACCCGAAAAAAATCGGGTGGAAAGTGGATGTGGGTGAAGTGGATATGGGTGGTGGGTCGGGTGGGGTGAAGTTTTTCTCCACCCGCACCCGATCCACCATCCGACCCATCACCCACCACCCGACCCGATCCATATAAAATACATATATTTTATATCAAATGTATATATTTTATATATAAAAATATACAAAAATATATATATATATATATATATATATATATATATTATGTATAAATATAATTATACACAATATTATATACTATACATATAAACACTATTACATATATAATACAGTGTGTGTACACCGACCAAAAAAAAGAAAGTATACTGCACTGCATTAGTATACATAGTAATATACAGTATGTATATATCTATACAAAGTATAATATATGTATAGATAAATATATAATACTTACAGAAAGTGTAAATTATATAATATAATATAATATATATTATATATATGCGGGAGGGGACGAGATTTGCAGGATAAGAAATCTTCGTCCCGCGTCCCGTCCCGCATAATTTTTACATGACGGGACAGGGACGGGATTCATTATTTTTTTCAAATCCCACCGGGATCGGGACGGGACCGGAATTTGCGAGATTTGTGCCCACCCCTAAGCTTACCTATAGTGGTCTAGTGGTTGATGTTCATCCAAGGCGATTCGCATTCAAGTCGGACTACTTATTTTCCTTATGTTTTAGACTTATGATATGTGTTTAAGACTTGTGACATGTGTTGTTTAAGACTTATTGTATGTTTTTAAGACTTAAATGTGTAAGATTATCATATTTTATACACTTTTTTTGTACCAAATTGATTGGAATTCAATTACATACATTTAGGGAAAATCACCCACATTTCACCCATATTTCACCCATTTCACCCGATCACACGATGGATATGGATGAAGTGAATATGGGTGAAGTGGATATGGGTGGGGTGATGGGTGGGGAAATGGGTCACCCATGGTGGGTCGGGTGAAATGGGGGTCCATCCACCCACCACCCGACCCATTGCCATCCCTACCTTTGGGTGTTGCTATTTTAGACTCTATTCCCGCAGGGGCTCTTGCTTTTGTTTCGAACGATGCACAGGGGTGGCTAGTACCCGTCTATGCGCTGTGTAGTGGCTTGCCCTTCACGGGGCTCTAATAAGAAGGGACTCTGTCCCCGACTTTTTTCACCAAAAAAAAAAAGAAAACAAGACCCTTTTGCCCCTTTCTTATTTAGGGAAGATCTGTTATACCTTAAAGGGGGTCGGGAACGGTCCCGCAGCGTTGTCATCCCTAGTTGTCACAAAAACGCCAATAAATTTCCATTTCTGGTATTTCAATTCACAATTCCCCCAAAGATTGGAACATATACAAACACGAATCCAACAACCAGGGAAATGAGGGGAAAAAAAGATTCAAACTTCTATGATTTTACAAACTTTACAAATAGGGTCACTAGGAAATTACCCTTTCGATGTAGTCGAGGAAAATGTGCATACATCTCCACTCCTAAACCTTGCTCAGAGCGGGATAAACTCATACGGATACTGTTGTTGTTGTGGACACCAACGGACCAAAGAATCACCTCATAACTCACTTGGCAAGCACTAGATAACTTCTCTTCTAAAGCCACAGCTAAAGCCCTGAAGATGAGTAAAACAATGCCAGTATGAACCCTAATTCCCTTTTTTCTTCACCCCGTTATGAAGCCGAGACAACCAGAGGAGCGGGAAGAATCACCTTGCTATCGTTGAGGAGTAGACGTAAATCGGCTCATCTCAATTCCTGCATTTTCCCAATCCCTCGAATTCCTGAACTTTTCCGCTTCCCTTGCAACCTCAATGTCGCTGGGGCTAAAGTATTGGCTGAATACTTTCACGATGAAACGTGGGAGCAGACTCACGATGGGGACTGCGAGTAAGCACAACCAAAACATCCCAATTCCCTTGTAATTGGTAAAGGCGACGTTGAAAATAGCCCTGTCAATGGACCATCCGAAATAAACCATCAGTCTTTGTATGGAAACTCATACGACAATTGGAGGGACGATCCATGATATTAAGTAGGATCTTAACAAGATAACCAGAAACTTATTTCTCACTGGTAACATATTTATCATATTTCTATTTTCGATACAAAATATATTACATTGTCTTATATACTACGGTATGAATTATTTTTGTAGAATCTTACTATTCTACGAACCTGATGACATGGCTCAAGACGAAAAAATAAACTCCTTAAAGTAACTGAATCTTCCTTCAAAGTTTTAGTTCCATCATCTCTAGTAAGTAGTACCCCATCTGTAAATTAATAGATACTCCCTTCGATCGGAAATAAACGATGTTTGACTTTTCTGCACATAGTTTTAGGAGCTAAAAACTATATAAAATCTTATTTATTTTAATTAATTTTTTTCATAGTTTAATAGTTATTTGTAATAAGTATTAAATTGTGAAAAATATTAATTAAAATAAATAAGATTTGATATAGTTTTTAGCTCATAAAACTACGTGCACTAAAGTCAAACACCGTTTATTTCCGATCGGAAGGAGTATCATTTTAGCTTTCCACACGCTTATTAAGGAAAAGTAAAACATTCTTAAACTCAAGGAAAAAAAAAGAGCTGTACTCAAAAGACTCAATATACACAATTTTTAATGAGAAACAACATAATTCAACGATAATTATCGCCTAGAAAACCTATTATGACATTTTTTTTAACAAAAAGAAGAGGATAAATCACCTCTTTTAATCAGCGGATGGTGTATCTCTAAAAATAAATAGCTGAAATGAATGCAAGTGTAAAATGTGAGACGTACCAGTAACCAGGCAAGACAGGTATTGCATCGAAGATCATGACACAAATGATAGTTGCAAGTAAGGATCCCCAAATGGCGAGGTGGATGATCCAATTCCACCGCATGACGTCCATGGCTAGATGCAGATTGACGGTGATGACAATTGTGAGGGTCCAGATGTCCCCTAAGCTTGAGATATCAATGTCACTTTGCCAATATGCAAGTAAAGGGAGGAAGAAGACAGCCACACTCTGCCATAAAGTATCAATCATTGATAACCAAAATAATGTCGAATTGTAGCATTCATCCCTCTGCCCAGGTCCATAGAGTCGAGGGAGATTCAAAAGCGTTCTTCTACTCAAGTCCTTGTCGAGTATGCTGACGACAATAGTAGGGAGAGCAGTATAGATGACCGTGTATAACATACTACTCACATCTGTGATTGCAGTCGTCAAAGTGTAAGCAGTGAACAACGTATACCTAAAATGATAAACGGGCAGGTTAGGGAGCTTCACAAGTTTCGCAATTAAACATTCATGACATCTATTACATCTAGATCTTGACAAGATACTAATGATACTCTTATTTAAAGATAACAGTTGGCCTCACATGGAGGCTAAGGACAGGTGCCAAAACAGGTTTATTCGGTTTGTGAATATAAATGTCCATTTTCAACTTTTGATTTCCGTTACTGGTTGCAGATAGATGCACTAACCTTTTCCCTATCTGCGCCCATGAGTTCTGAGCGAAAAGAAGAGTTTCCTTTGCACAAGGATTACAGACTTAACATTCACTCAAACCTTCACACACCACTCACCAGAATGTGACGAGAGCATACACTGCATTCTTGTAGAAGTTGTACAATATCATGCTACCCATTCTCTGGTAATTCCAGTGTCCGTGAACTAGAAGAAGGGGAACAAGAAATCTAAATTGCTCCATAGCAAAATCTGATGCCATGACAGCTTGTCGACCTTCTTGGCCGCTGATCCCTACCCCAACATCAGCCACTTGGATCATGGACACATCATTCGCACCTGCGCATTGTATCATGGGGGGAAGGAAAATAAGTAGAACATACATAATTCAAATATGGCGAAGCAAAAGTCTTTTCTCATTTAACATATTTTAACCTTAACTACGAAAACAAACAGGGGGGAGGGGGGTTTTAAAATACAGGTACTCACCATCCCCAATTGCAAGTGTCAATTCATCTGTCTTGTGTTTTATAAGGGAAACAACACTAGCCTTTTGTAGCGGAGCCGTCCGGCAACATAACACAACAGCACAATGACTGGCAAGCTCAAAGAGCTGGAGTGGAGGATACAAAAATACATACCGAAATTTATGACTTTGATCGATTAAAGAATAATAAAAGGCAATAGCAATAAAGCATTACCAGATCCTTAAGTTCAGAGTCCAGAATGTGAAGCAGGCTGTGACCATCAATAACTAATGCATTTTGAATAGGTTGTTGGCTGTCCTCACCATGAGACGATATCATTCTTTGTTTCAGTGAAGTCATTGCTTCTTGCAAGGAGGTTTTACACAAATCTCTTGAGTTTCCATTGATTATAATTTGGATCATTTCACCGGTCAAAAGCTTTGAAGAATACCCAATTGATATGGCAGTTTCCTGCTTGTCCCCTGTCAATACCCACACCTTAATGCCCGCTTTTCTCAAAGATTCTATTGCTTCTGGGACACCCTGTTGCAGTTTGTCCTCAATTGCGGTGGCACCTAACAAGTCCAGCTTGTTTTCAACTTCACCAGCTACCTGCTGAAGTTTAGCAGCCCTATCAATCAAAGCAGTGCTAGCAGATTCATAGGAAGAACGCCATTGCTGAAATTCCAATTCATTCAGTTCTCTCATTCCAACCACAAGTGTCCTCAAACCGGACAAAGAGTATTTACGAAGGTGAGCTTCAGTTCTTGATATCACCTCTGAGTGGAAGGATTTATTAGTTACACTGAGCATAGCTGTATCAGCACCTTTAACGAAAAGCTTCACAGTTTTGTCTGGGAAGCCCAATATAACTGACATCCTCTTTCTATCACTATCAAACTCATGCATTCCCAAGACATCAAATCTGCACTATCACAAGAACCAACAACATTTTCAAATTCAAGCGTTCTTCATTTTGATTTAAGCGTAATATTAACTTGGAAATTTTAAAAAGAGTAGAAAAGTTGTATCACAATCAAATATTGGACCACTGACCACAAGATGTCTTCACATACAAACAACCTAAGGGCAAGACATAAAATGCTGAGCTAGAGTGCCAAAAAAGCATGAAACTGTTGCTGTTAGTTTGATCCCTTCTTAACTCTCAAAATTCCAGAAAAACTTCTTTAATCTCTCTACAGGAAATATTGTTGAATTAGGTCTGGAGACAGACCTAATTCAACAATATGTTTTTATCTATTTATTTATCTACACAACAATGTTTAGTTTTAGATTCAGGCAGAAATATACGTCTTTGGCATTTGACACCTTCATCTCAATAGAAAGGAGCATTAAGAATCACAGGAAGGAAGGTTAGGAAGCATATCTTGTGCAGTGGAGAAATATCAGAACCCAAAATTATGCTTGAGTGTGAAGGGTCATAGTCAAGCACAAGAGGTAACCACAAAGAATACACCAATGTCAATTTTACTGAAAACATTCATATAAAACAAAAGAAACAGCGTTTATTCTTCTTGCCCAGCACATAAAAAAAGACTGGTAATAGACTAGCTTTCTCTTTCAATACATGACATATCCTCCAGGCTCCAACGTCTAGTAAGAGATGTTAAAAAAAATACAGACTATGAAAAAACTACAGAATTAGTGAAAAAATACCAGTTACAAGCATGTAAAATAAAAAGTTGAAAGTCGTTGACAATGCTAAAGTCAGCATTAGAACTCAACATATGGAGTCATTCTTGGATAGACGAACTTCAACAGTCAGGTACTACCATGTCATCAACTTTTCCACTTATAAAGCATCAATAAATCACCAAGCAATGAAAAATCTCGAATTGGACAAAGATAAAAAGATAAGTGTTTAAAAAAAAACTACTAACTCACCTCTGTCTTTCTCCTCTAACATCGATGATTATGTAACCTGAGGTACGTTCCATAAGGATGAACCCATAAGAAGCTGCAGCATACACCAGAGCCTGTTCATCTGGAGATTCCCCCTGATAATCTATCATCCTCACATTTGGATCAGTCGAATTTGTAACAATCGGTACAATTGTGTTGCAAGTGGCCAATGCAAGGAAGAAATCATGAATATGTCTCCCTTCATCCATATCCTTTCCCATCTTTGCAAATCTAAGAAGCTCTGGATCAAGATTCACCCTCATCATTGGCCTCCAAACTTGTCCGTTCACTAATAACAGGAAACATGCAGATAAAAAGTAAGGTTACGCTTAAACAAAAATATACAGTTCCACATGAAGCATGATCTCATCATATTTAAAATTTCATTACCTTGAACAGTATAACTTTCTCGCCCAACCACCTCAATAACGTTTTCATGGCTGTAGTCTACTCCCCAAATACTTGCACACTGAAACACCATCTTATTTTCAGTCAATGTACCAGTTTTATCTGAAAATACATACCGAACTTGCCCCAAATCCTCATTAATATTCAAGGCCCTGCACTGGAAACTTGGCTTTGATCCATCAACAGACAAACTAGTATCCTTAATCATGAAGTATGCCTGACCTACTCGAACAAGTTCCATGGATATGTATAACGCAATGGGAATCATGCCCTGAAACATGATAACACACATAAGGAAAGTGAAAAGTATCTGCATTCCCAAGCTGTAGTAGTGGTAGTCTTCACCCTCTGTTGATGTAACATAACTCTTCTTCCTGTAAAACTGCAAATCATTCAATATGTCCTCGTGACGCACCAACCAAATACCAGCAAGTGTGGAGACTATACTGCACAATGCAGCAAGGAAGAAAGCAAGCAAAATGATCTCTTGGTTCATTTTGGTCTCAAGCCGGCTCCTCTTAGAAGGCGCTCCAGAGCTATTAAGCATAGCTTTGGTCTCGCTGCCAGCATAAACCGCAACCCCAATCACCCAGTTGGTGTTCTTGAGCTCGCAGCCCCTGAGAATGATGTTGGAAGGTCCTAAAGACATCCTGCTCCCATCAATCTCCATGTTCCCCAAAAATCCATAAATGTTCCTATTGGGCTTCTCGCAATTAACGACACCAGTGATCATTTCCTTCTCCGGGTCCTTCAGAAGGGTCAACTGCTTTGCATATCTAATTTTCAGATTTGACTCCCCATCTAAGTTTACTGTCTGCACATAAGCAACTCCAGTTGGGTCACTAGTGGACAACAGCACGATATCACAGGGGAAAGTCTCATTGGAATGGATCTTTACGATTTCACCAACTTGAATGTGCCTCCATTCCTTGGATTGGAACTTGCCATTCACAAGCACACAAGCAAGCCTACTGTTCTCAACTTTGTCTGACCGGTGCCTCCTATAGTCCTCATAGCCATCTTTGATAGCTGAAACTAGCAATACAAAGGTCAATGGCAAGAGAGATATCCCCTGGCCAAAGACAGCCAGCTGGGGAAGCTGGTTCAAGATGGCTATAAGTAAGAAGTATAGATAAGCTACTCTATGAAACTGCTCAAATAAGTTCTTGGGTATGAATGTGATAACAGAATACTTTGCTGTCCGGACCGAATTCCCAGAAAATTCCCGCCTCTCGTTGGTCTTCTCAGGGTCGTTTATATAGATCAACCTGGCATCCTCATCACCAATATCCCTATCTGGAAATCCCAACCCATCTGAATTAGTCCTCCTAGATCTAAACTTTCCAGGTTTGCTTTCCAAATCCTTATCAGAGGCCCTCGAATGGTTGGAAGATATGCTATGATGAGATGAGGAGCGCACTACATAGTCTATGCTCACCGGATCCCCATCAGAAATGTTCAAATCCTTGAGAGAACCTGAAGCTTGGCTCTCAGAAACCGGCCTCATCACATCAAATTAATACAGAAATTATGGGTGCTCAAAGCTGTTAGTGAAGGGATCAACAATGGCTGACTTGAAGCCATTATCCCAAGACCATAGAACCCTTGAGCATCAAGCAATTAAACTACCCAAAACCTCATACACCAAACCCAATCCCAAAGTCAAAACAATGAGCAAAATCACCCAGAGAAACACAATAAACACCCTACCTGATATAATAAATTCAAGGGTAAGAAGGTCAGTCGAGAATAGAGCTACAGAAGGTTGAAATCCAAACCTTTAATGGAGGCAAGTATTTACACTCCGCAATTGACAAATTCACTCGGACATTTTAAAAAACACCTTATATGCAGAACACCGTATACACATTGATGAACTGAAACTGAGTATTCCGGGTACATGCACTGAGAAATAAGGGTTTGTTGAGACCAATTGAAGGAAGAAGCAACAGAGAGGGAAGACTGGAAGAGTGAATGATCGGGAGACAGGACGAAGTGGGGGTCTATTGTTGTAGTTGTTGTAGTAACTGCTGAATTGGACTCTTCTTCATCATCTGCAACAACAATGGCGTCAAAAATTGTTAAAGGTCAAGTAGGTGGAGACAAAAACCTCGTCTTCAAAAGAAAACCAGACAGAAAAATAAAAAAGGGAAAAGGGAAAAAAGATAGATACCAAAACCATTTGAAGGAAGATTCCTTGATCTTCTTCGAAGGTTTGACAGAGACGGAAAATATAAAATTGAGGATTTACCAAATCAGAATATTTAAATATGAAAAGATTGATTTTGTTGTAAGGTTTGAACTTTTGAGTTTTGACCATTTGTTTCATGATGAAGGTTTGGAATTTGGACTTACAACTTTTGATTATTTTTAAAGTAATCGAAAATGAAATATTATCTTATAAGTTTTAAAAAGTTAAATACATGGCTGTAAATCAAACTTGATAACTCCACTCCATTTGATGAAAATCGAAATTAGTTTCAAAGGCTTTGACAGACAGTTTGTGTCAAAGGTCTTGAAGCGACAGTTGTGTTGATGAAACACAAAACCTGTACTTTATTATATTATGTCCGAATATTATATTATGTTATTATATGCTTCCATATTGTTATTATATATTCTCTAACCTTTCAGGAAGCTATTTGAATTATATCTCCTTCCTTAAGCGTTCAAAGCTGAGAAAGATCAAATCGAGATCATGGCTTCCGAAGTTTCCAAAGATAGAAGATTGCGCTCAAGCCATTATCCTCTCTTAGCCGTTGGAGAAGATTCCTTCCTCAAGTGGTGCCGATGATCTTCACTATATAAAGGAGATGAAGAAGAGAGAGAGGGATGCACTTCAAGAATATCATTGCACAATCAGCCCTCAAGTTTACGTTCTCTCTTCAGCGTGTTCTCTCTGCTTGTTCTTAAGAGTCTTATATTTTGTTTCAAAGCATTTGAGAGATACACAGTGAGCTTATAGGATATATTCTGAGAAAGTGTTATACTCGAGAGTTTATAACTCAGGAAGTGAGCACTAGGCTATTGATTCACGAGAGTAAGAGGATTGTACTAGATAGCTGAGAGAGGTGGGGCTCTTCTAGATTGGTCTAGGACTCCAAGGGAATGTGAGTTGACTAGATTGCAATTGTATAGGAGAGAGGCTTCTCGGTGAGCTATTAGGATCCTAAGCTAAGCGAATCAATAAAGCCTTTGAATCCTAGGGTTGTGGAAGAACCCTAGGCGGGGACGTAGGCCAAGTTCGTGCCGAACCTCGTTAACAATTCGTTGCGTCCTTTATTTACTGCTTTACCTTATTTCCGCACTTGGTTCGAATTGTTTAACTTTGTGATTCAGGTTTTCTCAAAGGTTTTGGTACAAGCTCCAAAAGTCTTGAGACTTTCTGCGAAAAACGGGCATACTCTATTCAACCCCCCTTCTAGAGTATTTCTTACTACATTGTTTTTACATTATCGAACCTTCAATTGGTATCAGAGCTTTACTCACTGCTTTTGATCTAACAATCTTGTGAGTTTTTCGATCATGTCTGGTGAAGCAAGCGGAGGATTTGCACAGGGAAGGTCTATCCTTAGACCACCACTCTTTGTAGGAAACAACTTCATCCATTAGAGGTCCTTGATGAAGATGTTCATTATAGATCAAGATCTGGAACTTTGGAACATTATAGAGAATGGTCCGAAAATTCCAGAGAAAGACGGACCAAATGGAACCAAAGTCGCAAAGAAGGAGTCTGAATACATCCAAGCGGATCTTGAACTCGTCTCCAAAAACTACAGGGCTATTAACTTACTTTATTGTGGTCTTAGCACTGATGAGTTTAATCGTATTTCATCTTGTAGGTCAGCTAAAGAGATTTGGGACAAGCTGGTTGTCACCTATGAAGGAACTAGCCAAGTGAAGGACACCAAGATCAGTATCTTCCTTCGAAAGTATGAACTCTTCAAAATGAAGCCAGATGAGTCTATTAAGGCTATGTTCACACGGTTCACGGAAATCACAAACAACCTTGACTCTCTCGGCAAGACCTTTGAGAATGTTGAGAAAGTGAAGAAGATATTGAGGTGCCTCCCAAAAGACAAATGGGGTCCGAAAGTAACAGCCATAGAGGAAGCCCAAGATCTCACTACTCTGCCCCTTGATGACTTGCTTGGGAAGCTGAGCACACATGAGATGATTCTCAATGAAGACGATGGAGAACTTCCAGCAAGCACTAAGAACTTGGCGCTCAAGTCTAAGAAGGATGAGCCCAAAGATGTGTCTGATTCTGAAGATGAGGACGATGATGAGGATGATCCCTTTGATCTCATTACAAGGGGTCTTTCTCGAATCCTCAAGATGAAGAAGCAATTCAACAACAAAGATGGATCAGAGTCTTCTAAATTTCGAGGTAAGTCTCAATACAACAAATATGACAAGAAGACTAAACCTTTGTCTTGTTTTGAATGTGGTGAAACAGACCATCTAGTGAAAGATTGCCCTCAAAAGACGAAGAGTCAGTCCAAGAAAGGTGATAGATGGAATGAGAAAGCCATGGTGGCAACTTGGAGTGATTCCGACTCAGGTGACTCAGATGATGAAAAGGCCAACCTTTGTCTCATGGCCTCAGGAGATGAATCCCATGATAAGCAACTTGAGGTAACCGTAAGAGAGCTTATGGCAAGTCCAAAAGAGGTACTATCGGAATTCCTTTCTAATATGATTGTCAATGAAGAGAAACTTATTGCCCATACTAACACTCTTATCAAGAAAACCGTGGACCAGGAAAGAACTATTGAGGAACTGTCTAGGCGGGTCGAAAGTCTTGAAACTTCTTATTCAGGTCTTGACATTAAAGTCAAGACGCTTGACTCGGAGAAATCTGAACTCAAGCAAGATCTCTCCTCTCTAAGAAATGAGCATCATGACTTAGAGAACGAGAAGATCTCCCTGAATAATAAGATTCAAGACCAACAGACAGCCCTCATAAGTTTTACCAAGTCCAAGGGCACTCTTGATAGGATGTTGGGTGAGCAACAAAGTTCTCTAAACAGAAGTGGTATTGGTTACAACCCGAGGTTTTTAAAGAAGCAACACATTACCACTTTTGTGAAGGCAAAAGGAAGCAGAACCTCTCCTATATGTCACCACTGTGCGAGAAAGGGACATGTAAGAGAGACCTGCCCCTATAGAAGAAAGGATCCTTATATTATTCGCAATACATTTCCTATTCACTTGAGAAAAGAACGGATAACGCAAGTTTGGGTCCCCAAAGGCACTATTTTACCAAATATGGTTTATCCCAATAAAGGATCTAAATTTGCTCACTGGTCTAGCCACAAAGGTTGATGTTTGTTTTGCAGGAGATCACCAAGGTGAAGGAGCAAAAATGGATTATATATAGTGGATGCTCGAGGCATATGAGTGGGAAGAGTTCTCTCTTTCATGATCTAAAGGAGCAATCCACAGGAACAATCACTCTTGGTGACAAAGGAAATGCGCAGAGAAGATACAGGAGACTCGGTCATGTAAGCCCACATACACTACAAAAGCTTGTGACCAAAGGGCTTGTAAGAGGACTACCTGAGATGGACTTCAAAGGTATTGAGATGTGCAAAGCATGCACACGAGGTAAACAAACACGTAGCTCTTTCAAACCCAAAAAGGTTGTAAGTACTTCTAGACCCCTTGAACTTTTACATATGGATTTATGTGGTCTTATGCGAGTCAAATCTCCCATGGTAAAAAGTACATGCTTATTGTTGTTGATGATTTATCAAGTTATATTTGATGAATGCAATGACGGTGCTTTGAGTGAAAGTGTTGCAGATATAGATCTTAACATCCATGAAGAGAACGAGGAAGGTGATGTTGCTACTACCAAGAACACAGAGAAGAGGAACATGCAGGAACCGATTCTTAACACTGAAGAATTGGCCCAAGGTGTTGAGGATTCCTCCAAAGCTCTTGGTGTCCAATCCAACAGTGTTGGGACTTCAGAAACTGCTGTAACTGAACCTAACAGGACCACGGAGTCAGATGTACTACAAGTCAATCCTACAAGTGTGATGAATCAAGGAGCTGAGACTAGCAAAAGGAAATTCAAATACTCCTCATCACACTCTTTAAAGGATATCATCTCTGACCCTACTTCTAGTGTTCAAACTCGTTCTAAACTTAAAGATCTTTGTGCTTTTCACGCGTTTGTTTCTCTTATTGAGCCAAAGAAGGTAGATGAGGCACTTCAGGAGCCAGACTGGATCATTGCTATGCAAAGTGAGCTTAATGAATTTGAAAGGAACAAAGTCTGGACCTTGAAGCCTAGGCCAAAGCATTAATCAGTCATTGGCATCAACCTCAAAGGCATTCCCATTAAGTGTGACAATACAAGTGCCATCTCAATCACGAAGAATCCTGTTCAACATTAAAGAACCAAACATATTGATGTAAGGCATCACTTCATTAGATACCATGTCGAAAAAGGTGATGTGTCCATATCTTTGATTTCAACTGATTATCAATGGGCTAACATTTTTACTAAGCCTTTGGCAGAGGACAGGTTCGCCTTCATTAGACGTGAGATCGGAATGCTTAACAGGGATGCACTTTCGTAGGGGGAGCTTTCCCTTTACGAAAGATAAATTCTACTCGGTGTCAAGATCCTTGAACCTCATTTCAAAGGTTGTGAACTGAACAGTAGAGTACATATGACGGATCAGATATTTGGTTGGTATCTCTTTAGATATTTGATCAAATATTGCTTTAATGGATTTTAACCTTCTCTATATTTTACCTATTTTATTTTTCGGGAAAATCTTTATTATTGTATGTTATCCGATTATATTTTTATTTGTGGAAATCTTTTAAATCGGATAAACATCTCTTGCCTTATCGTTTAGATTCGAACGACTCTTGGTTTAATTTTTGAAATTGTTTTGGTGACTATTTTCACGCTCCTCCCTTTGTTGAAAGACAAAAAGGGGGAGATGGTTTGATGGCTTAGACTTTAAAACTGTTGTGAACCAAGGGTCTTGGAAGACCTTGTTTCGTTTTGTTGGATGTTTCTTTTTGGCTTTGAAAACTTATGATCCAACATTCGTCTAACCCATGCAGGTACTTAGTCCGATTGTGCTTATGATATATCTGTTTGACTAAGTTGCAGGGATGCACAGGTTTTGTCTTTCATCAAGGGGGAGATTGATAACTCCACTCCCTTTGATGAAAATCAGAATTAGTTTCAAAGGCTTTGACAGACAGTTTGTGTCAAAGGTCTTGAAGCGA
This sequence comes from Persicaria maculosa, assembly GCA_963922045.1. NCBI lineage: Eukaryota > Viridiplantae > Streptophyta > Magnoliopsida > Caryophyllales > Polygonaceae > Persicaria > Persicaria maculosa. The sequence goes on from OY998258.1 coordinate 43,246,638, forward strand.
CAGGTGTGTTGATGAAACACAAAACCTGTACTTTATTATATTATGTCCGAATATTATATTATGTTATTATATGCTTCCATATTGTTATTATATATTCTCTAACCTTTCAGGAAGCTATTTGAATTATATCTCCTTCCTTAAGCGTTCAAAGCTGAGAAAGATCAAATCGAGATCATGGCTTCCGAAGTTTCCAAAGATAGAAGATTGCGCTCAAGCCATGATCCTCTCTTAGCCGTTGGAGAAGATTCCTTCCTCAAGTGGTGCCGATGATCTTCACTATATAAAGGAGATGAAGAAGAGAGAGAGGGATGCACTTCAAGAATATCATTGCACAATCAGCCCTCAAGTTTACGTTCTCTCTTCAGCGTGTTCTCTCTGCTTGTTCTTAAGAGTCTTATATTTTGTTTCAAAGCATTTGAGAGATACACAGTGAGCTTATAGGATATATTCTGAGAAAGTGTTATACTCGAGAGTTTATAACTCAGGAAGTGAGCACTAGGCTATTGATTCACGAGAGTAAGAGGATTGTACTAGATAGCTGAGAGAGGTGGGGCTCTTTTAGATTGGTCTAGGACTCCAAGGGAACGTGAGTTGACTAGATTGCAATTGTATAGGAGAGAGGCTTCTCGGTGAGCTAACCCTAACCTTTGCCACCAGTTTGGTCGCCACCTTTGCCACTAACCCTAACCTTTTAATCGCACAACCCCTCCTCCTATTCAGCCCGCTTATCGGCTCAATGGGAAGAACTATTGGATTTGGGCTGAAGTTGTCAAGGCATCCCTTACTGGTAGTGAAAAGGATGACCATCTCACTTCTGATCCTCCCAACACAACAGATCCCATCTTCAACCTATGGACACGTGATGACTCAATCATAAAGTCATGGATGTGGGCTTCCATGGATGCCAACATTGGATCCAACTGTATTTTCCTTCCAAATATGAAGGATATTTGGAACTTCTTAAAGCGTTCCTATAGCAAAGCCCAAGACGAGGTTGCGCTATTTGAACTCTCTGTGAAAGTCTACTCCACCAAGCAAGGTTAGATGACGGTTTCAGAGTTGGCCACCATTATGCAAAACCTTTGGCAGGAGATTGATCAATCTCAATCTCTTATTATGAAGGATCTCGATGAGCAAGAACTGCTGCGTATTGCTGTAGACAGAAGTCGCTCCTACATCTTTCTTGCTGGCTTGAATCCCGAGTTTGATTTAGTCCGGATCCAACAGTTAGACACCAAGCCTCTTCGCTCATTGGTAGAGAATATTGCCACATTTCGGGCAGAAGAGACACGAAGGGGCATCATGCTCCATCCTTCCTCTGCTCCAAATGAAGAAATGGCCCTTTTTTCAAAGTCTGGAAAAAGGGACATTAATGATCTTTGGTGCACCCACTTCAAGAAATCCAGGCACACCAAAGAAACCTTAAAGGGAAGAGGTTGGAAGGGTTCAGACAAAAAAAAAAGGTTGGAAGGGGTTAGACCATGTGCAACCATGAGTTTTATAGTTCTTAAAAGGTAAATTCATGGTTGCAAGTTAAACCTTAAGGGAAGAGGTTGGAAAGGGTTACCTCTTTCTAAAGGTGGAAATAGGGCGGGTTATGGGTGGATGAAGTCACTCTATCACCTGCCCCGCGGGTGAAAAATTTCACCCGCTCCATCCATCACCCGCATCCGATCCGCGCGAGCGATGCGGTTGGAGCGGGTACCCAATGGGTGAAACAAAAGAAAAAACCAAATCAACACAAGTAGTCCAATTCTAACTCAAAATTACAAAGGGTGTTGGTTTATGTATTTATATTTTTGATAGGCAAAGCACTGAAATCACGAGCTAATTGAAATTTGAAAGTGGAAGGGTATATATCTCTATACTCCATATTAATCATATACTAATCCATTATATCCCTTGCTATAACGTGGAAGAGCAAGCCGAGACCATATCCATTCTAATTGAAATTTGGTGGGTAAAGCACTAATCAAGGATTAGGGTTTGTAGAAGTTAAACTTGAAAAGGTAAAAATAGTAAAATCACACACATTATATATATAAATTTTAGGGCTTTATGCGGGTTTGCGAGGCGGGTGTGCGGGGCGGGTTATGGGTGAAAAATCTTCACCCATAATCCATCCATCACCCGCTTCACCCGCACCCGCTCCACCTGTCACCCACTTTTTTGCGGGTTTTCACCCGCAAAATTAAAGCGGGTGGAGCGGGTACCCGTAGGTTATTTTCAGCCCTACCTCTTTTTACCCAAGTAAACTCTTCATTTTTTATTTTTACTTTCTTTTTTTTAAACACACAAGTGGGTCATTACATCTTATTCATATTTATTTAGTATGTTAATAGCTCAAATGTATTAATAATATATATACATTATTTTAATATATAAATTATACCATTAATTTTATTTTATTTTTCTTCATAATTTGAGTATAATTTTTTCCCCTATATATGCCCTATCTTGACCTATTGTATTTTGCACTTCTTTTTCCATCTTTTATTTTAATAAACTATGGATCACAATCATCCAAATACCCCACCCTTCCCAAACATCCATTTTGATCCAAATCTTGTCAATAGTCCTCAATTTCAAATTATGTTACAAATGTTTAACAATCATCCAAGACCCGAATACCCAAACTATAATCCAAATATATATCAATTTGCTAGGAAAAACCCGACCCGATGTAATGAAAAAAACCTACTGACAGCCAATGGCTTGTTTCCCTGCAGGCAATGAGACTGTGACGGGTATAAGGCAGTAGTAATAGGTAGTAAACAGGAGTCCAGGGTAGTCCCGACGCTACCTCCGACAGTTAAAATGATACTATAAATATGCATAAGCCTTTTTTCTCTCAAATCAACAACATATGGAACATTCTTCGGGTGTTCAAGAGAGTGGTAATAAAAGTCTTACCGAAGATGCAAGACGAGCCCATAAATAGAAGATATTGAAGATGTTGTAGTGGAACTATTTCCTACCGAAGCTAATGTGAAGTCGTCCGGGAAGTTGAAGTGGAATATACCTAAAGATAAAGCTCTTGTGGGAGCTTATTTGAATGCAAGAGGAAACGAAGAAAAAGGCACAAACCAATCAAGGGGTGATTTGTGGAAGACCATCATGGCATTGTAGGAGGAAGCACGAGAAGAGAAGTCAGGTATGATTCGAAAAAGAACAATGAAATCTCTTACTAGTCGATGGAAAACAATAAATACGTGTGTTTCTCGATGGGTCGGTGTATACGCGAAAGCTGTTCGAAACAGGAAAAAAAGTGGTCAAAGTGATGAAGATGTGGAGTCTACTGCCCATGAAATGTATAGGAAGTTGTACAATGGTGTTCCATTTACTTTGATGAATGCATGGAAGGAGATGAAGAAAAAAACTCAAGAGGCAATCCGGGGGAATGCAACTGCCTTCTGAGAGTGGAGGAAGCTCAAAGAGATCACAACCGGATACACCAACTGAGGATGCTGGAAATTCTTGTCCTGAAGCTGAAGAAGAAGAAAAAAGAAGGTGTCTCCTCCTATGCAAGTCTTGACACATTCACAAATTCAGAATTGAACATGGGCAATAAGAGAAGGGATGATATAACATCCCAGTTGCTAGAGTATCAAAGGGAGAAAGATGCCAACAAACTAAAGGAAGAGCTCTTGTGACATGGGTAGGGCTTGCATCACTTATAAATCACTCTTGACATCCTTATGATATCCGATGTGGGACGGGGCTGTTACAATCTCCCCCACATTAAGCACTGACAACTCCGTCATGCCCAAGGGTCTGCCCTCCGAGTGGAGTATACCTGAGCACACTATCAGAGTACCTTCGGACCTGAAGTCAGCTCTGATACCATCTGTAAGACTCGGGGTCTAAAGAGGCGTCGGCTCATGCCACCTAGCCCTCTCAGGTCCGTTGTCCTTGCTTGGAGCCTGAAAAGGAAGAGCTCTTGTGACATGGGTAGGGCTTGAATCACTTCTAAATCACTCCCAATATCCTTATGATATCCGATGTGGGATGGGGTGTTACATCTTCTCAGGCACCGACGACGAAGACGAGGGATGAGAAGAAACGGGGATGGATGAGGGGCGGGAGGGATGACATGGAAAGGGAGATGAATTTCGGACTGCAACCATAGGATCACGGACGAGCAGAAGCTCGCCGAAATCGGCGCGAAACAGGCGAACCCAGATCCGGGGGAGATGAGTTTCAAAGCGACACATTAAGCGGGTGCCGAGGTCGACTGGTGGTAGCAAACCCGACAGCCAACGCCATCCCACCCCACTAGGACAAACCGAAGAAGGGGAGACAACACACGAGCACGCGAGGCTGCAGAATGAAAAATGGAATTCCTAGTTCAGAATTGGAGCGGGGGAAGATGAAAAAGGGGAAAAGAACTCATAATCATCAAAAGCCCCAAGTTGATTTAGGTTTTTGTTCGAATCTGAAGAACGAATTTAGATTAGGTTTTCGAGAATTTTTTAGATTTGCCGACACATAACGTGAGGTGATTCCGCTACGAAGCGGAGTTGTGGAGGTGGACGAAACTAGGTGAGGTGGCCGAAGCCGGGGTGAGGCGACCAAGGACAATAGGGCGGCCGAAGCCGAGATTTGAGGCAAGAGGAGAGAGCTTTTTTCTGAGTTCATTAAGATTTTATTATTCCTTTTCTTTCAATTATATGGCCACACAATTTAAGAATTTATTTATTTGTGGATTTTTAATTGTTAATTTATTAAATAATTGGGGCATGACTACGAGGTATAAAACAATTTAAAAAATGGAAGAGTACTTATCCTTTAACAATTTCTCTCTATATAGAGTGTCTGCTTCATTTAGTATACCAAATGAGATTTATTTTCTTTTAGGGTTGTGTTTTATTTAGATCATGTTTGAATCTTTTGATATTAAATTGTGTTTATGGAAGGGTGGGCCTTTTAAAAACGACATGTCAGCTTATGTTGGAGGTTCCAAAGTTTTAGCTCGTATCGATTTGATGAATTTACTTGAATTAAATCATCATATGTGTAAAAAAAAATTCTAGGAATATTTATTTTTTAGGACCTCGTCGTTTTTTTGCCACGTAAATATATGTTATTACCAACAAATGATGACATGTCTTCACTTGTGTGAAGTATTTCGTGTAATAAACTTGAGATCTATGATATTGTTCCTAAGCCAAGTGCCTCTTTTTATATATAGAGAAAAAATTCCTTTGTTCGTTACCATTTTTATAGGGTGATGCTATGACCTTTTTGAATTTGCACCAACTATAGAGTAGGCAATTGGATTTTAATAAAATTAAAAGTTAGTTTGGGCATTTCGTTTCATATTGATCAAATGAAAAATATATATGACTATTTTATTTATTAGAAATGAATATTTAAAATGCAAAATACGAATATTTAACCTATTAAAATTGAAATCTGCTTCTTTAAAAAGGAATAACAAAAAAAAATCGTTATATATATATATTGAATGGAAAACATATGAATATTTTATTTATTGTAGTGAATATTTAGAATACAAAATGTGAATATTTAACCCATTAAACTTGAACATTTATTTCTTTAAAGAAAAATAACAATAAAATAATTTTATTACATAATTATGAATATATTTAGTGGGATAGATGGGAAGAATTATTATTTAAATTTGAATAGTTAAGCTTTGTTCCATAAGAATGAAATATTACATCCGATTGAAGTTTTTAAACAAAATTTTTTGTGGGTAAGTTATTGAATTTGTATAGGCATACCGCATACATCCACTGGTTGTTAAAAAATTGGGTGGGGGACTTCCTGTTGTAAAATCATCAAATCCTTCTTTCATTCTGAACAACTACTATCTGAGTTAAATCATACCTTTATTGCTCTTATCCAAAAAACGGATAATCCTACAAATATAATCATTATAGGCCAATCAGTCCTTGCAATACGATCTACAAAGTCATCTCGAAAATTCTAGCAAATAGACTTAAAGCCATCCTCCCCAAACTAATCAACCCATATCAAGGAGCTTTTGTAGAAGGTAGATCCATTCAAGACAATACTCTCATTGCACATGAAATATTCCACAGCTTCAACCGCAAAAAAGGAAAAACAGGTTGGATGACCCTAAAACTGGACATGGAAAAAGCATTTGATAAAATAAAATGGAGCTATATTGAAGCGGTTCTCACCAAATTTGGATTCCATAGCTTATGGATAAGATGGATTATGAAATGCCTGACAATAACCTCCTTATCGGTGCTTGTAAACAACATTCCTGGAAAACAATTCAAACCTAACAGAGGGATTAGACAAGGTGACCCTTTAGCCCCTTACATATTTATACTAGTTATGGGAGGCCTCTCAAGAGAATTACACAAAGAAGCCCCATACCCTACTAGAAGATGCTCTAGTAGGGATTAAATTAACAAAAAATGGTACCCCTATACCCTTCCTAACCTTTGCAGATGATACCCTAATATTTGCAAAAGCAGTTCATACCAGCCTTAATACTATCCAAAACATGCTAAACAACTTTTCAAAGACTAACCATAAACTGTTGGTGATTTGTGAAAAGTCACCAATCCATTTGTCTGAAATCATAAATGTTAAGTGTGAGAATTACTAAGAGCATCACTTATATGCTCGGCATTCGATCTAACATGGTTATGATCGAGTTTTGATCACTTATAGTGAGTTAAGTCACCATCCCATGATTTTTAATGGAAGATAGTAAGCTCTAAAGCTTTGGTGCAAAATTTAAGAGCTAGCCGAGCTTCGGAACTCCAAAAATGACCCGACTCTAATTTTGAAGGGCTTTAGCTTCGTTGAAGCTTTGGCTTAGTCATTTTAGCTACATGGTAGCTACACTTAGCTTTGTATAAATGTCATGCATATTTTATATTTTATGAGTGATCTAGCTCTACCATCCTCGCTTTGTCATGCTAGCTTGTCCTTAATTGGGTTTGTTCTTATTGGGCCTTTATTGGGCCAGCGGTTGGGGGTAGTTATTGGGGGGTAACCGCCCAACCACCATAACTACCATAACCACCAATAACTACCCATAACCACCCAAAAAGTACCACCCCATTTTGCCTATAAAAGGCCTTTGCCATCCACTTGGAAAGGAGGAGTTTTTTCGATATCTCTCTCAATCAAAAGAACAAACAATTAAAACACAAACAAGATATGTATATATGCAATAATGAAATGGGATGCCACCCTTTTATTGTATAGAAAACGTTTTATCCCACAACGTTATTGTAGTGCAACCCTTTGGCATAAATAGGGGCAATAAACATTGGAGGAAAACTCGATTTATTTGAGTGACTCATTTGACATTATCCAAGCAATTTTATATATCTTTTCTAAAGGGCTTAAACACTTAGTTTTGACGCCTAAAAGAATTCGGTGGAGATTGCCTTTTTGGCCTATTCCCTCGGGATTACCTTTCGAGGTCTATCCATGAGATTACCCTTTTTTGGGTCTACGTACTCAAATTGTCTTGATTATCCGTAAGGATCTACAAGAACCGAATTTACCTTTAACCCATTAAAACAACATTACCTATAAACCTAACATAAACTATTCAAAAAGCTCAATTCACTGCTCAGCCAATGTATCCCAGACTATAGCAAGAGATCTTGCACAACATATGGGGGTTCCCATCACGAGAACACTTGAGAAGTACTTAGGTATATCCCTCTTATAAATGGGAGAATAAAAAACCGTGTCTTTGAAGATGCTGTCCAAAATCTAAAAAAACAACTCTCCAAATGGAAGGCTTCTACCCTCTGACAAGCAGGAAGAGCGGTGCTTATCCAATCAAATCTTAGATCCAAAACAAATTACCTAATGCAAAATTTTCTTCTACCGAAAGGAATCCTAGAACAAATTGACCAGATCAACAAAAACTTCTTCTGGAATAAGCTTCAATCAGAAAGGTACACATCGCTTATAAGTTGGGACAACATCTGTAAAAGTAAATCCCTAGGAGGCCTGGGCATTAGGAAAGCAGAAGATCTCAATAAGCTTACAAATGAAGCTCCTTTGGAAGCTCTACACAAACGAGAACAATATATGGGTTCAGGTCATAAAAACGAGAACAATATATGGGTTCAGGTCATAAATGAAAAGTATCTTCAAAAGGAAAATATTAGAAACCGCTCCAATCATTTTACTTCATGGCAATTCGGTCGTCTTCTCTCCTTAAGAAATAAATTTGAACAAGGTCTCCTTTGGTTAATTGGGAAGGGAAATAACATAAATGTTTGGTCTCACCCTTGAGTCCCAAATCAAGATCTTGAACAATTTAGAGGGAACCATGATCCGAAAATGAAAGTATCCCAGCTTTTTAACTCACAAAAATGTTGGAATACTCCACTAGTAAATAGCCTCTTTCCCCCGGAAGTCTCTTGTAAAATTCTAGATATACATATCCTAAATTGGGATACACCAGACAAACTTATCTAGAAGCTTGACCCAAGTGGAAACTTGACTACGAAATCGGTTAAACGGATGACAAACAACATAACTCAAATTTCAAAAGATCTTAATTGGATTTGGAAGCTAAATCTACCCCCTAGAATAAGAACTTTTATGTGGAAAATAATGGTAAATGGTCTTCCTACCACTCAAAAGCTTAATAAATATGTTAACCGAGTTCCCAGCCAGTGTAGTCTTTGTAATCAAGCGGAAGAATATGCGGAACATTTAATGAGAAGTTGTCTATTCACTAGGAATATAATTGCCCATTTTGAGATTGAAACAGGAAAATACTTCTAACATATGAATATAAATGAATCTTACCCTTTTAATACAGATGAAATCCGACTAGGAAACAAGAATTTTGAGGAACTAATCTTCATTTGGCAAACTATTTGGGAAATCAGAAATGAATTTATCTTCAGGAATAAATCTCCGGTCCCAATAGAAAATATCATTCGAAGAATCATTGCAAACATCTATGATTGGACCCAAATTGAAAAAGATAATTATAGGAATAAAGCAACAAATAGGAGAATTAAAGCTAAATGGAGCAGACTATCAGAGACAGTCAACAAAACCAATGTGGATGACTCTGTTAATCCCACATGCGCTTACCATGTGTGAGGGGTTACTCGGGACTCCCGAGGCCATGTCATTTACATGTTTTACAAGGAAACTGTCAAAGCCTCAATCATTCAAACTGAAGCTATCGCTATTCAGACATGTATGGAGCAAGCAATTAGGAAAGGACTTTGAAGGGTAATAATAGAAGGGGACAATCTTCAGCTCATCAAAGCCATCACAAGCAACAATAATGTCAGATGGGAGATTATACATCACATTGAAATGATCAAGCAACTGGAATCTGCTTTTGACCTTGTTGAATACAAACACTGCTACCGAGAAGCGAATCAAGTAGCCGACTTTATAGCTCGGAAGGGTATCATTAGTAATAGCTTTACTATCCCTTTTAATAGGGAACTTTGTACCATCATCCTTAAGAATGATCAAGGAGCCAGATTACAGCTTGTGTATTCTCTCCTAATTCTTGCCTACTGTAAAAAAAAAATGGGTGGGGGAGGAAAAGGAAGGCAGTTGGTTATTTTTTTAAGACACTTTTTTATTAGTATTTTTTTAGGCTTTTTCTCAACCATCCGTTGTTTTTCATATTTAATGGTTCACAATTCTACCCCCGTTACACCGTAAGAATCATTTCACGGGAAAGTCCCCCTATATATATATATATATGATCGTAATTGTGAATTGTGCAAATGATTTACCAGATGTCTATATTTATGAATCAAACATGGATCATTAGCCAAATTCTAGATGTTTAGATGGAAGAGAAGTTATCAATGATGATTAAATTTATATATAATTTTGAGGCGTTTTATTTACAAGTTGTATGTCTTTATATCAAATTCCAGCTTCATGTTGTTTAGATAATAATAGGGGTATTAGTTATGAAATATAATATATGTTCTTTTAATTATTGTGCTATTTTAGAACTATTGTTAATTTTTTACCTTCACTGTTCTGCAAGTGTATTTTTTATTTATATACAAATATTTGTTTTGGTATTATGTTTGAATTGTCTACAAATTTCAGATAATGCAAGTAGTGAAATAATGAAAGTTAGGATTGGCTTATGAGTTTTATTTCACTTTCTACCTAACATATTTCATACAATTTATTGAGTTGAGAAATTGATAAAGTATTTAGTTGAGAATTTGATAAAGCATTTATTGTGAAATGATGATAAGACACATTTTACTTAATGTGAAGCTCATCTTCATTTGTGGAAAAACATATAGAATGATGATAACAAATATATCACTTGACGTAAATCTTCTCTTGTGGAAAAATATATCAATTGGCGATAACACATACCACCTCTGGTAGTCAATACATGTTACTCCCTTTGGTCAGAAATATTTGATGTTTTAGGAGGTAAAATTTGATCAACAATATTTGATGTTTTTACTTTTGCACTAATATCAATATAAGCTGTGCTTTTTATTTATTAACCAATTACATGTGTGCTTAATAAATGTGATGGAGGAGTAAATATTATTTGGTAGAGTATTTAAAGGTGGAAAATGACATTTCTTAATCTCCGTGCATATCTCCAAAACATCAGATATTTCCGATCGGAGGGAGTATTAGATAATAGAAAAATAACACTTGAATAGTTTATAACATTATATATTAAAACAAAGTTTGCATACATATAGGAAGGGTAAAACCCAACGGTAGCTGTCTTGAAAGCAATGATTAAAAAACAAAAAAGTAAACATAAATAATCACTCAAGTTGTATTTAATGTAGAACAAGATTTATGGGTGAGAGTCATCCCACAAAATGACTATTTGGTTGTATCCCAATCTACGACCTGATTATATGCAACACAAACACACACAGTGAGTGGCAAAATGCAAGCTGCAATCCAAAGTGTTTAGTTTCCTTTGATATACTTAGAGCTCTCGCTTCATATCTCCATTGGCTAAATATGTTGGATTTGGTGTCAGGATTAGAGCGAGCTTCTTCAATCACAAGGTTTCTAGAGCATGAAAGCTATATGAAATTATGAATCTCTTTCATATGAATACAATAGTACTGTTGATGGTTTTTTTTTGACAAACAAACAATAGAGTTATGAGAAATACATTGTTTTAGGTGGAAGAACCTTGTTGACATGTTGTGAATTGAAAGTCTAGTGCTTTGATTTCAAACATCTTTTCTATAGTCTTTGTTATGGCTGATAATTTAGTTTTATTGCCATCCTCTTTAACCATGAAATCCAGAAACATTTTGATAGGCAATAGGTGATTATATCTTCATATTATAACAGAGGATTGTTTTTTTATATAGAGGTTGGTACTTACTTGCAGTGTATAGTGTAGGATCAGTGCAAGTTGGGTAAATTTGGTTTCAGTTTGCTTTTCCAAAGAAAGGAATGAAGCACCTAGGATATGAAATGCGAGTGCGGGGGCTATTGGTTCCAAAAGCTGAAACTGAGGCAAACACCCTAATTTTGCTGCAAAGTTGTGTTTCCAATGGATGCATGTAATTATAGACAAGGTGTTAGAAATTGAAGTGTTTATAAGGGATGAGTAGATAAAGAATGCTAACACAAATGGAGAAAGTATACACGAATTTTATATCCATATTTAATGTTTGGGTAAGTGTACAAGTCTTAACCTTCAATTTGCGAGGTTGGATATCTGTAATACTGGTTTTTCGATCAAGAAGCATATCTTTTTTTGATACAGCTCTGTATTTTTCATATTTAATTAGTCAGAAATTATGGAACACTTTGTAGAAATTGAATTATGAACACAACATTTACCATATTTTCAAAGTTGTGGGTCTTTCTCCATTTGCAATGACACGAGTTTCCATTCCAGTTATGAAGGTGGTTGACAAGGTTAGTTTACTCATAATAATGAGACAAATTCTAAATTGTGACGAATAAAAATGCAATAAAAAGTAAGGGAAAATTACCTTCATATAACACAACCCGAACATCATTAAACACTATGATATCTTTTCATTCGGGAACTGACTGACATTGATGCGCATATGTCTCCCATCCTGTCATTTGGATGGTATCGTCAATGTTGTATGAAATAAAAACAACTTCTATAATTGAAGTATATATTATTGGTGAATAATGGTGAAGGAGTTTAGGAATAATGAACATATTATATATGACAAATATATAGGCCAAATCAATGGGATTCCTACTGTTTTTGGATGTCAATTGATGGGCTTGATCAACACGGACAACTGAAACAACAATATTTGTAGGGCATAACAAGTGCATAGGTGTTAGATATAACATCATGAAAATAGACTGATATGGAGTTATTTGGTGAAGGAATAGTTGTACCAAAGCTTTACTAGCAAAGTTGAGTGCGTATTTCACCAAATGTGACATATCTTGGTGTGAACACTGGGTAGTCCACATATGGTTTGATAAGCTCCATTCAAGTATTTCTTGAGAGAATAAGCTTTTTCTCTTGTGGATACATTGCATACTCAACTACAACATCTCTGTAAAGGGATCTTGTGACGACCAAAAACTCTAGTAAGTAATTTCTTTAAGAAAGAGATTTGTCGACCAAACACTCCCGCACACCTCTGAGTACCCTGATTATCAAACATAATAGGGTCAATACTATATTCAAAATACATGGTATTATTAAAATTCATAATGGCCATGTCATTTGGTCTGCACATGTGTCCAACCAAAGGTAATTCTAAAATAGGAGAGGTCATGGGAACGAGTCATAAAAGACACGAATGGTAATTCAGATTACATATGTGAAAACAATATAATAATTTAGCGGCTAGTGGCAATAGGAACTACTATATCAGTAAAAAATAGTAGGCGTCTACAACCTACGTAAAAAATAGTGGGCCCCTACATACTACAATGCATGCAGACTCACTGGTTGTTGCACAGATGGCTAAGCTAAAGTAATAGGTGAGATGAGTCATAAAGGATAACTCTTGGAAGACGAATTTAGAGAGACACTTGTTAACAATATACTCCATCCGTTAATTAAAACTTATCGTTTTAGGAAATAAATTTTGTTAAGAAAAACTTCTCATTTTAGGTATTTTTTCATCTACTTTACAAAATTGCATAATGATTAGATAGTTGTTAGTTGTAATTTTTTTTGAGAAAGTAAAAAAGTAGAGTAATAATTAAGGGTATAAGTGTACTTTTTGTTTGTTTTCTTAATAAGTGCGTAGATTTCTACAATGACAAGTTTTAATAAACAGATGGAGTTGAGTGAGTAGTAACTTAGCAGTCGGTGGCAAATAGCTGTAATTTGGGCTAGGCATGAAGTTTAGGGCCCACTTGTTTTTATATATAAAAACAAATTCTCTCATTTTAAACTTGTATTATACTCCCTCTGTTCAGAAATAAGTTTCATTTGACTTTGATCAACACGTTTTTCAAGGAACTAAAAAACTTTATAAAATATTACATTTTTAATTACCTTTTTAAAATAATTTTAAACTTATAACTAATAAGTATAAAATTATATTGAAATTTTAATTAACAAGTTAATATTTTATATAGTTTTTAACATCTTAAAAATGTACCAAAAAGTCAAACGATACTTATTTTTAAACGGAGATAGTAGGTATATATATATGCTCTTTCGGTGAAACAACTCTTACCATGTAACGGAGGGACAAATTTGAGTAATTAGATCTATAAGAATCAAGGGTCAACATTTTTTTTGAAAGAAGTGTGTAACTACCTAGTATTCACATTTAGTGTTAATTATGAATACTAGTTGGTTAAACGCTTAAAATTTGTAACCACCAAATATTATTCACTAAATATGTTAACATTCATATTTATTGACATAATTATTCAAATCTAAGTTATTAAATATTCATATTTTACAAACTGATACAAATTTAATATTGCATATTGTAACGGCCCGGAATTATGATTTCCGGGTTACGTTTCAAGGGATGAAACCCCTTGTTCGGATCTTGCAATCCAGGTACGGGTCGAGGTTTCAAACTCATTTTTATGGTCAGTAATAAAGAGGGATTTCGAACCCTGAAAATATCGTAGGGCCGTTGGGTACCCTTAACCTGTCCTAGGGACTAACTCGCGAAATTCATTTCGAACGGAAGTAAGACGGAAGCAAAATTCAGATACAAAGCGCCACGGCAGGGCCGGGTCAAACCAAAACATAAGTGTGTAGTTACCATTTTACTAAATTAGGATATTAGCTAGATTCTTCGATTCGCCAAAAAGAAACCCCGTCATATAGACATCGAGCACTCAAATCTGCAGAGAATACCTTTAAAAAAAGAACGGGGAAAGGAATCAGATCGAGCCACTCATGCGGGACCGGTAGTCCTCGCTGAGGCCACATAGTATGTGCTATACCTAATAAAGATGCTCTAATGCAGTACGAAATTCAAACACACTAGCATGCTCCTAGTTCATAATAATGTGCAGAAATACTGTAAAGGGCCCAAGACAATGCCAAGTGGCATATCCCTCTCCTACCTCCACCCCTTCCGATAGGTGAAGACCGGCCAGCTCGTGAATGCATTCCATCATAATCGGGGGGGCACGCATGCGTAACCCGCTCCACAATAAAGCCCGCAGGCATATCATAATATAAGGAAGTTCATGACTCGATTGACTCAGGGTACCCGATGAGGCTGGGCTACCCTATGACCCTAGCAAAGACTCTAGGACTATCACAGATAACGGCCGTTCTGTTTCAAACGCATAAAGTAAACAGATGCTCAATCAATTAGTGCAACCTAAACATGATACTACATGGCATGCTTTTATGCATATGCAACACCTAACATAAAATGCAACAACAGGCATGAATGTCCAACCTGAGTAAGCCCCCTAGGGAACTTACCTGAAGATGCAGAACAGCAGGATAATACAAGTAAGGGCCCAAAGCAAGTCCAAAGCAATCCAAAAGCAATACACACCTATCATCAAGTCATTTCCATAAGCTACCGGTCCATCATTCATACACACGAACCTCAAGTTCTCAACATGCTCAAAACCAACCGATAGTAAAACCGTTTTCCAAAACCTTTCTGGTGTGATCAACATCAACCAAAATCATTCTTCTAATTTCCAATCAAACCCATCGATAATTCTTACCAACAGTATTTTCCAAACTCATAAATCCCAAATTAAGTCAACTCATATTTAAAATAACTTCTCAAATCATACTTGACCAAATTCCGACATTAATCATTTAAATCCTTAACCAATCTCTCAAAATTATATTATAGAAATAATTCCGCCATTTTATTTCAAAATTTCTAAAATCATATATTTAAATATCACTTGATACATACTCAGTTAATATCACTTTCCAAAATAATTTCACAAAATATATAATATCTCATAAAACAGAATAATACGATGATAATCATAATAATACGACTAACATCATTTAAATACTCATCCGATTCTATATTGTAAAGCACATTTTATAACCATAACAAAATATACATTTAAGTGCAACAAATCCAATAACAATAACCCAATACTGAACAGCCCATAACCCGGCAAGATTAGGCCCAACCCGAAAGGAGAGAAAGGCCGGATCCCATTACCTTGCCCAACCCGGAAAGCCCAACTGGAAAGGAAAGAGAAGAGGATCCGGATTCAAACGATATAACCCTGAACTCATCCGGATCCGGCCCAGCCCACAAGGGAAGAAAAGACAGGGTTATCCCCTCCCTTTGAATCGAACAGAGTACAGACGCCAGAACGGAAAGAAACGGAGGAGGAAGAAGAAAGGAGGACCCAGATTCCGGTGGCCCTTTCGACCCCGACCACTTCCCATCTGACCGACAAGGTATTCCGACCACCCCTAACGCAAAGAGAGCAAGCGCAAGTGAACGAGAGAGGGAGAATAAGAGAGGTTACCGAGATCGCGCGATTCCGACTCCGAGGAAAGCTCCGGCTGCAATGGCGGACTTCCGGCTGCGATTGAAGAGGAAGGAGCTCCGGTCGAGTCCTAGGAGAAGTGAGGGATGAGCAAAGATGGATTTTGACAAGATTTGAACTGGAATCGAAAGGAAATTGGTTCCGACCTTACGAATCGGGAACGGTGACGGATGCGACTCACGTCTCGGCTCCGGTGGACAACTGGGCCCTTCCTCGACGACTTCCGGCTGCTCCTGCTAATGGAATCGAGGAGGAGGAATGAAGATGAAGGATGCTACTGATTGTCGAGGAGAAATGAGGAAGAACCGGGCGCTCTCGACTTGTTTTGGAAACAGGGCTGCAGAGCTTTGAAGCTCGGCTTCAATGGCGGGGAAGAAGGAGGAGCTGACGCGGCTCTCGGCTTCCATAGGAGGAGGAAGGTGGTGCCTGGTGGCGGTCGGAAACGGGGCAGAGGCGGTGCTGAGAGATAGGGGCGGTTTGGGTGGCGGAAAGGGGGTCTTGTGGTGGTGTGCAGTGCTGCGAGAAAACCAGAAAGGGGAGGTTTTGAGTTTTAATTTTCAGAAGGGATAAGGTAGGGAGGAAGAGAGATGATGCTATTGTGTTTGGACTTTGGAGCATCGATTCAAGATAAAAGGGAAAGGGAAATGGGGAATCCTATCCTCCTGCAATCGGCGTGGAGATGGCCTGAATTTGGCGTGGAGGGTTGGTTGGCACTTTGCCAAAGAAAGGAGGGCAGGAGTGATGGAAGAGGGAGGGGAGGTGAGGATGTCTAGTTGATTTTGGGGGGGGGGGGGGGGGTTTCTGCAATTCAGACCGGGAGAGAGAGAGAAAGAAAGGAAAAGAAAGAATTTGCGTGGTCCTAATTCATAAAACGCAAGGAGAATATACCCGACAATTAAATTCGAACCCGCTAATCCCGACTCTATCGAAATTTAAATCGAACTTGTAAATCATTACCGAAATTTAATTAATCTATCAAGACTCGCAACTCGAAAGTGGAAATCAAATTCCGTCAAAATCAAAATTTTAAAACGATGCCGGAAGGATTTTAAAAATACGATTTTTAAGGCGAATATGAGGATTTTCAAATATCCGAAATTTTGACATAAATCCCTTTTATTTTATTAATTATTAAAATTTATTATTTAAAAATCTGAGCCTTTACATCATCCAACTCTAAAAATAAGTCTCGTCCCCGAGACTAAAACCAAAATAAAGTAGGGGATGAAGTTGAAATTGAAGAGTCCAAGGACCATGCCCAAGAACCTTGTAATCATCTCGGTTGCGTCTTCCGGGATTCTCACAACATTCTAGTCACAGTCGTGACATTTCCAATTGGCCTTGACAAGTATGCGATAAGCGCCCCTATCACATACTCGCTTCGACTTTTCGGAAGTACCACAACTCTAAAAGTTCTACAATGTCATCACTAGGTCTTAGCAAGCACCCTACAAGCGCCCTCATAAAATGCTTGTATCCACTTCGTGAAGTATCATAGAGTTGCCCGGGTTTGACAATTGAAAAAGATTGGCCTCAAAATTGTTAAAACTCTCGGTAATTTTATTCCTTACAAATCAAATCTAACCCTTTTCGAAATCGTTCAACTCTCCAAATCCAACGTTTAATCACGTAACTTTACACCGAAACCAGTCAAATCATTTCAAATCAAGATTCCGTCAAAATCTTCCAACAACCCAATCAGTTTCCCGCATAACAATCAATCAAATTCAGAAGCTCGGAGGTGGAATCATCCACCTCTAAGGGCTAATCCCATATTTTCTCCCTAGTTTCCAGAATCAAGTCAACCTATCAGTCTCAATTCAAGCAAGATTCACAAGTCATAAGCAATGCATAACCACATAACCAATCGATCCTCAACGAGTACATCATAATATGACAATTCTCAAACATATGCCAGCACACTGCCACAAGATCACATCAACGTCTCCACATCATACTAACGGTCATAATATTTATCTATGACAGAATCATAACATACATCTTGATATCACACCAAGGTCATAACAGGTACATCCTCATCATAAGGTCAACGAATCAAACTCATTGTCAACACGTCAACACAACCAGTTATGTTATTAAGATTCCGCGAAAGGGGAGGTGAAACAGTATATCAGTCATCGAATGTCAGCATTTTCACCAAACATCATCTTAACTCATCACAATGACATATAACGATCATTTAGAAATCTGGTATTATTATCTCATATATACAAATCATATTCATCCTCAAAGTCATATTCATTAGTTAACATATCAATAATCATGCTGTCAACCGTATAATACAACATCATGAGTACCACCACATAATATAACATCATGCTTTCAGATAATAACACATTATAATCTCATGTATACATCATAACACATCCTATCATGCTCCTAAAATAATATAACAGGATAGCAAAGCATCAATATATCATGATAGTACTTGTCACTGTCAATTAGATTTCAACATTGTGCATCAACATATAATGTCATTCCATGTCAGGTTTTATCATGGTCGTTACCTAACATCATGCCAGAAGATATAAATAAATCACAAAAATCAAGAAATCATCACATCATACCAGTCAAAATAAAAAAAACAGAATCCCCACTCGCCCATCTCCACTCTCAAGCCCAAACTAATCCTCTTCTAGACTCGCCAACGTCAACTCAAACAAAAATTCTCCAAAGAAATCCCAATTCATCTCGACGCTCAAATCTCGCCCCACATTCCGCCAAACACTACCACACCATCCACCTCTAAGAATTCAACTCCTATCTCTAACTCCACACCCGAGTACCCTCTCATACTATATCCTCACTTCTCTTAAGGCCATTTCTTACACTTCCCACACTTCCCAAGATATCACCAGCATCATGCCTTGCAAAATTCCTAAAGCTCACTCAGTCTTACCTAGACCAACAACTCTCTCTTGCGACTTATCTCATAACATCCCCGATCATCCTAACCACTCAAGATCTTTCGCCACTCTTCTACCACGCTACCAACGACCTCACCCACAGGTTTAAGGAAGAAGCAATAATTAAGATTATCAAACACAAGGTCTACGTCATGTCAAGTAACATTTATAAACATAACATCATGGGTTCAACAAGTCCCAATTTACCATCATGCTCAATCATTATTACAAATCATCATATATGCACATAATCAATTCAAGATAGCAAGTTGCATCATAACCTCAGAAGATAACAATTCAGGTTTCTTAGCATATGTAGTTCACATTTTACAGGCAAGGGAATTCAAATCATGCTTAGCAACTCAGCGTAGCAACAAGTCAAGACATCATGGTATATGAGATCTATAAGCCATCAAATCATATCATCATAGACAACAGGCAATCAAGTAACAGTCATCACCAGGTCAGCACATCAACACGTAAATCCCATTGTCAGGTCAGTGCAATATCATCGTCAACAATTCAAAAGGGTTAGCAATTCGAACGGAGAACACTCCCACCTGTAAGTCCTATCATACTCGATAACCGCAATCTTCGAAGGGTGCTCATCCTGCCGATATCGTTGATCCTGAGGCCCGTTGGGTTATGGGCCCACGCTTCCGTCACGTTGCTCTATAACTATCCAACTTCCTTTCTCTTTACCGTGCGGTCACTCGTTCAATGCATCGCGGGGAAGTCCAAGTTAGCAGAGATAGGGGAGTGACAAGGACAGACAACCCAATGTTCACTTCGGAACCAAACATAGACCAAGGCTAAAGGACGACAAGACTAGAGACAAGACTGTGACCCGAGAATGACAACGATTGCCCCTACGAAAATCTATGAGGTTACAATTTGTGACAGGCAGCAAGGGTTCGTCTCAAGCAATCAACCATATCAACCCACACTAACATGTGCCTATCTCGAAGATCAACGACATACATGTACATTCAAAAGGCACATTCGAGTTCTACCTTGAGGGGCATGCGAGACAAGCTAACAATCTATCAATTCATGAAAGTCATAATGCCTAGTAGTCTTAAGCGAGATATGCGGGATTTACCAAACATAGCAAATATCACATATATGAGCAATGCACTAGCGGGGTATATATATCAACAATCAAGGTCAATGCATCATGATGAGGTTATCGTAACAATCCGACCTAATGTTATACGAGAACACATAAGAGCAGCATAGTATCTATCACATATGGCAACCATGATCATATAATAAGTCAAGAATGGCATGCAATTAGACGAAGGGTCACATTCAGAAAGCATAGATCCTACAGGATGCTAGCGATACACGATGATGCATGACATAGTTAAGAGTGGCCTAAGAGAACTTAGCATGAGGTTCACGAAGCATGTTTACGCAATGCAGTAAGTACGAAAAGTTACCATCTAGGGAGTCATACCGGAATTCATAAGCCCTACAGGACACTACTGACACATATCGGACATGAATACAGTCAAGATATTGCGATTAGATTCTTCCTAACATTCAGGTGTCATGCGTGTGCAAATTCATAATATAACGTGGTGTGTGATCATGCGAGGTGTCAAGCCATACGTTCATGCAAGTACGAGAAGATGTCATATAGTAATAGAGGAATACCACCGAGTGAGAACATGTAAGCATGCTAGGACTTACCATTGCAAAAAGCAAAGTCGGTCATCGAATTTAACATCATCTAGCCAGGATGAGTAAGACATGTTATGAAAGAGGAAAGAACCACACTATCAGGAACCTAGTTCGAGAGAGAATCAGCAATAATGCAGGCAAGATATAATTCACACGAGTCACAATCAAGGATCCTACATGATACTACAAGCTCTACATAACATACGATACATGCGTGCAATGAATCATGGCGACACGTAAGAAATCAATTCAATCACATTCCAACAATATAGAAACATAAGGAAGGTTTTACGATGTATACTACGAGTTTAAGCAACAGGGCAATATAGCTGGAACACGGGAACATGAGTTCAAACCAACACATACTGGGATAAAACATGCATTTATCAAGACTCATTTACACCAACATAATCCAAATTCAGTGCAAGTATCACACAACAGTATAAATTGCAGAGTAAGCAACAATAATTAACCTGATGTATACATAACAAACAAGCATGCTATTGATTCTTGTCACAAAAGGGATAATAGGCATTGACACGTCATCATCCAACATGCTAAGATGATCATCTATCAACATTCATACAAAGAGGAATTGATCACACTATCATGGACCCAATCCAGGGAAATCAACATTCATATAGACCCATATCATGCCCCTCATGTTTCTAACCAATCAGTAGTACGATCATTACAACAGGTCAATTAGACACGCGAAACCAATTATAATCATGACAGAAAGCGAGATACAACACGAGACCTAAACAGTGTGACTAGCATGGATACGGAATGTTATACAATCACGAATTTACATGAAGGATCATCACAATAACATGTACTGGAAATTACGTATCATATAAGGCATGGTGACATCAAGTTGTAGCACGTATCAAATAAGGAACTTGCTTCATCAGGGTATCAAAATCTAACGATTACACTACCATGAACCTAGTAGAGTAAAATCATGCAGATTCATTTCATGCAACTCACACATCCATTCAATCATACGATCAATAGGCCAAGTAAACATGCTATAACAACATATAATCATGGTAGAAGCCAAGACATAACACAAGACCTAAGCAAGGTACCCAATCATAGATGCAACAACATGAGTAGCTTTTTACCAATGGGCATTCACAGGGTACATGCCAAAGATTACAAAATTATGTCATGCAATTCAGAGAGAGTCACAATTACAACCGGACAGAGATCTCTGAGGGCAACCATTGACTTTTCCCAACCGACTCATCACCCTCTTTCCCGTGGGACTTTGGTATGACTCTTTAAGGCAAGATGACACTGGTTAATCATCATAAGAATAAGGAAACACATCCACAAAAACACCTTACTTCTGACTCAAAGTGACATCAAAACTTCCAACACTCACTCATACAACTTAATATCCAACCATGATCCCCGACACAATGTGTTTATCAACCCAATTTCCCATGAAAGATAATGACATACGGGAATAGATTCGATAGAACCGAAAAAGTGGTTAACATAGCGGAAGGGGTTGTTCCACACAAGCCGGGTTTGACCACACAGAAACAAGGGTACTCCCACTATCTCATTCGCATGGATCAATCAATACACATTTCATTGTTAGGCATACCAATCAGACTTTAGCATATCAAACACTTAGCATAGAATCAGTAAATGACACTCATAACGATCTCCTTGAAAAGTTCCAGACCAATCTGTAAAGAGCAAGCTAGTATTTGCCTATCGTTCCCAACTATACCCAATAGGGGTGGTCTAGCGCTTTTACTACCCACTCGTGTCCCCGTTTGGTCGGTTTTCCTCTTTTATTACAAGTCGAGTTCATTACTTAGTCCAATTTCAGTTAGGCATCTTAAGTTCATTTTGCCCTTTTTAAAACACTTTCAAATCATTTGAAATTCATGGGCGATTTTCCAAAACATACACTCGACCCTTTTGTACCCGAATTGCACAACCTCAGCTCTGATACCATCTTTGTAACGGCCCGGAATTATGATTTCCGGGTTACGTTTCAAGGGATGAAACCCCTTGTTCGGATCTTGCAATTCAGGTACGGGTCGAGGTTTCAAACTCATTTTTATGGTCAGTAATAAAGAGGGATTTCGAACCCTGAAAATATCGTAGGGCCGTTGGGTACCCTTAACCTGTCCTAGGGACTAACTCGCGAAATTCATTTCGAACGGAAGTAAGACGGAAGCAAAATTCAGATACAAAGCGCCACGGCAGGGCCGGGTCAAACCAAAACATAAGTGTGTAGTTACCATTTTACTAAATTAGGATATTAGCTAGATTCTTCGATTCGCCAAAAAGAAACCCCGTCATATAGACATCGAGCACTCAAATCTGCAGAGAATACCTTTAAAAAAAGAACCGGGAAAGGAATCAGATCGAGCCACTCATGCGGGACCGGTAGTCCTCGCTGAGGCCACATAGTATGTGCTATACCTAATAAAGATGCTCTAATGCAGTACGAAATTCAAACACACTAGCATGCTCCTAGTTCATAATAATGTGCAGAAATACTGTAAAGGGCCCAAGACAATGCCAAGTGGCATATCCCTCTCCTACCTCCACCCCTTCCGATAGGTGAAGACCGGCCAGCTCGTGAATGCATTCCATCATAATCGGGGGGGCACGCATGCCTAACCCGCTCCACAATAAAGCCCGCAGGCATATCATAATATAAGGAAGTTCATGACTCGATTGACTCAGGGTACCCGATGAGGCTGGGCTACCCTATGACCCTAGCAAAGACTCTAGGACTATCACAGATAACGGCCGTTCTGTTTCAAACGCATAAAGTAAACAGATGCTCAATCAATTAGTGCAACCTAAACATGATACTACATGGCATGCTTTTATGCATATGCAACACCTAACATAAAATGCAACAACAGGCATGAATGTCCAACCTGAGTAAGCCCCCTAGGGAACTTACCTGAAGATGCAGAACAGCAGGATAATACAAGTAAGGGCCCAAAGCAAGTCCAAAGCAATCCAAAAGCAATACACACCTATCATCAAGTCATTTCCATAAGCTACCGGTCCATCATTCATACACACGAACCTCAAGTTCTCAACATGCTCAAAACCAACCGATAGTAAAACCGTTTTCCAAAACCTTTCTGGTGTGATCAACATCAACCAAAATCATTCTTCTAATTTCCAATCAAACCCATCGATAATTCTTACCAACAGTATTTTCCAAACTCATAAATCCCAAATTAAGTCAACTCATATTTAAAATAACTTCTCAAATCATACTTGACCAAATTCCGACATTAATCATTTAAATCCTTAACCAATCTCTCAAAATTATATTATAGAAATAATTCCGCCATTTTATTTCAAAATTTCTAAAATCATATATTTAAATATCACTTGATACATACTCAGTTAATATCACTTTCCAAAATAATTTCACAAAATATATAATATCTCATAAAACAGAATAATACGATGATAATCATAATAATACGACTAACATCATTTAAATACTCATCCGATTCTATATTGTAAAGCACATTTTATAACCATAACAAAATATACATTTAAGTGCAACAAATCCAATAACAATAACCCAATACTGAACATCCCATAACCCGGCAAGATTAGGCCCAACCCGAAAGGAGAGAAAGACCGGATCCCATTACCTTGCCCAACCCAGAAAGCCCAACTGGAAAGGAAAGAGAAGAGGATCCGGATTCAAACGATATAACCCTGAACTCATCCGGATCCGGCCCAGCCCACAAGGGAAGAAAAGACAGGGTTATCCCCTCCCTTTGAATCGAACAGAGTACAGACGCCAGAACGGAAAGAAACGGAGGAGGAAGAAGAAAGGATGACCCAGATTCCGGCGGCCCTTCCGACCCCGACCACTTCCCATCTGACCGACAAGGTATTCTGACCACCCCCAACACAAAGAGAGCAAGCGCAAGTGAACGAGAGAGGGAGAATAAGAGAGGTTACCGAGATCGCGCGATTCCGACTCCGAGGAAAGCTCCGGCTGCAATGGCGGACTTCCGGCTGCGATTGAAGAGGAAGGAGCTCCGGTTGAGTCCTAGGAGAAGTGAGGGATGAGCAAAGATGGATTTTGACAAGATTTGAACTGGAATCGAAAGGAAATTGGTTCCGACCTTACGAATCGGGAACGGTGACGGATGCGACTCACGTCTCGGCTCTGGTGGACAACTGGGCCCTTCCTCGACGACTTCCGGCTACTCCTGCTAATGGAATCGAGGAGGAGGAATGAAGATGAAGGCTGCTACTGATTGTCGAGGAGAAATGAGGAAGAACCGGGCGCTCTCGACTTGTTTTGGAAACAGGGCTGCAGAGCTTTGAAGCTCGGCTTCAATGGCGGGGAAGAAGGAGGAGCTGACGCGGCTCTCGGCTTCCATAGGAGGAGGAAGGTGGTGCCTGGTGGCGGTCGGAAACGGGGCAGAGGCGGTGCTGGGAGATAGGGGCGGTTTGGGTGGCGGAAAGGGGGTCTTGTGGTGGTGTGCAGTGCTGCGAGAAAACCAGAAAGGGGAGGTTTTGAGTTTTAATTTTCAGAAGGGATAAGGTAGGGAGGAAGAGAGATGATGCTATTGTGTTTGGACTTTGGAGCATCGATTCAAGATAAAAGGGAAAGGGAATGGGGAATCCTATCCTCCTGCAATCGGCGTGGAGATGGCCTGAATTTGGCGTGGAGGGTTGGTTGGCACTTTGCCAAAGAAAAGAGGGCAGGAGTGATGGAAGAGGGAGGGGAGGTGAGGATGTCTAGTTGATTTTGGGGGGGTTTCTGCAATTCAGACCGGGAGAGAGAGAGAAAGAAAGGAAAAGAAAGAATTTGCGTGGTCCTAATTCATAAAACGCAAGGAGAATATACCCGACAATTAAATTCGAACCCGCTAATCCCGACTCTATCGAAATTTAAATCGAACTTGTAAATCATTACCGGAATTTAATTAATCTATCAAGACTCGCAACTCGAAAGTGGAAATCAAATTCCGTCAAAATCAAAATTTTAAAACGATGCCGGAAGGATTTTAAAAATACGATTTTTAAGGCGAATATGAGGATTTTCAAATATCCGAAATTTTGACATAAATCCCTTTTATTTTATTAATTATTAAAATTTATTATTTAAAAATCTGAGCCTTTACACATATTACTATTCATATTTAAAGATACGGTTACACCAACTAGTATTCATATTTAGTGTTAAATATGAATACTAGTTGGTTATACGGTTAATTGTGTGTGTGTGTCTTTTTTTCAATCAATCTCCTCTATTCTTTTCCTTTTATCCAAGAGTCCACAATTGTCCCTCTGTTTCATAGTAAAGGGTGTCCTCATAGGAAAGTTGTTCTATATATAATAATTTCCCTCATTTGTGTATTTTAAACTTGTATATATATATATCAAATAATTTAATGTTTTGAGATTTTAATTTGTTGATAAACTTGTATTCATTAAAATGGAAAATCAATATCCAATTTTAAATTGAGATCCATTAAATTGATAAAAAAAAATGAAGCAATTGAACCTCCGAATTGGTGTGATAGAGCAGAGAAGATGAAACAAGAGGAAAAACTTACCTCATATGGAGTATTTAATTGAACAATATTGGTGTACTAGAACATTACATTATTTATTTGTAGAAAAATTCTCCGTAATAAAGCAACCCAAATGAATGTAGAAGCAACCCAATTAACAACCAACAAAATAGAGGCCACATTAACAACAAAGTGCCAAAATTAATACCTACATCAAAAGTAAAAGTCGAGGTCTGACTAGTTTCAAATCTATTTGGGTTCATATCAACATTGACGATCCTCGTAGCACCAACGACACAATCACCTTCTGCATCCTGATAAGATAACAAGGACCAATTTCAATGACATTTGTAAAAATAGGCAGGAAACCATAATAACATATAAGGTGTGTAGTAATCCTTATGAAAAAAGAAAGAAGGGTTTAATATGCACGACAAAAGGCTAGCATGCGATTAATTGTGGCTCCTATTAAGTTGCCTAAAAACCAGTGAAATGTCAAGCAAAGCGAACAAGGGAATGCTAAAAACACGAAATCATATGTGTAAGACCCAGGGTCTTTAGAGGCGCCAGCCCATGCCACCTAGCCCTCTCAGGTCCGTTGTCCTCACTTGGAGCCTGAAAAGGAAAAGCTCTTGTGACATAGGTAGGGCTTGAATCACTTATAAATCACTCCCAACATCCTTATGATATCCGATGTGGGACGGGGGTGTTACAATATGCACTAACATTATGCGTTGACCTTGACATGGACAAAATCTAGGCTCATCAAGTTTTATTAGCCTTAAGTTTTCACCAAAGAAGTGATTTCTTACGGATAGCTAATCATGTTGCTTTATGTTCAACTTAATCATCTTTCGGTCATTGATTTTATGGAGGATGCCTCAAGTGTAGCCATTTTCCTAGGGATAGGTTTCTTCTTTGATAAAGACAAGAAAAATAGTTCATATTTTGATTTTCTTTGACATACTTAGCTCCTAATTTCTTGTTCGAGTATGGTTACTAATATGATGCTATAGAGTACATACTCGTGTTTGGGATTAAGTTTCTCTTTGTTTTCCCCCACATTTTTTTTATTTATGAAAGAAAATCTTCATTTAGGTTTGCATTTCCTTAGCAGTTGCTGCAATCAGGGTTGAGAAGAGACCAGAAAATGATGGGAAGCTCATTGTAGTTAGTGTTGCCTCACGTTCTTCCTACCACATTACTTAACTAGGAAATTGGAAGACCAAAAAACAAATTTAACAGGAATTTCATTAGAGCGTTATAAAAATTGACGTATGTGAGGCCATATCGTGGGGAGCGCAATTGTTATAATGTCAAGGATATCATAGATAAATTTGTTTTGTGATCTTGATATTTAGAATTCTTACGCTGAGATATATTTTCACCTAATGAAAAAATAAAATACAAAGCATAGCTATAATATTGAACTCTACCCCCCTTTTTTTCCTGATGGTGAACTACTTGCTTTGCCCAATGCAAGAGCTTAAACAACTTTCAGATTAACTATGTTCAGATCTAATCTTCAATGCTTCTAAAACCGGAGGTCACCTTGCTTTGAGTTTATATGTTATTGATCTTATAGTGGCTTTTTCATTATGTCTTCAACACTCCACAAGACAAGATATTGTGGCATGTTGGTCACCAAGTCATTTTATGAACTTTTACTGATTTTCTTAATAACTATGAAGGATTGAGTTCGATGATATGGTTTCTGGAGTTTTGTTGTTAATGAGTTCATGTGTTTGTTTTGTAGTCTTACCTTAAAAAATCCTAACTGGATGAAGAAACAAGATGAGTATGATGAGGCAAATGAATCGGTTATCCGGGTTCACTGAGCGCTATGAGAGTGAATATGACTTATTTGGCGCAAGCTATAACTCTAACAGTATCTCGACATGCTTTGGTACTACTCTAATCCACTCCAAATTCAAGGCTACATGTAAACCTTGCTATGCATCTGAATTTGAATCATGCTTTAACCTCCATCAAACTTCTACCATAAAACTTTGCTTAGTCATTTGTTACCAGATATGTTCATTTGTTTTGATCTAGCAACTACTATATCTAGCTAAAGGTCCATTATTAACAAATGGTCATATTAAGCATTTCTTTTGTTTGGAAGGAAAAGTGAAAATAGGTCTCTTCCGAGTTGATTTCATGGGTGATATGGTTGAATAGGCATGGTTGTTGAAAGGGATCTGAAGAGTGTTGTGAGTCTAATTTGCCATGTTTTACACTTAATTTTATAATGATTTCTGTATGCATTTCATACATTTGGGTTAGAATTGTACATAATTTATGTAGTTTATGCTTATTTGCCAAATTATGGAGTCTACAATAGTTTCTGTTTAGTTTCGCAGAAATCGAGGCAATTTACAGCAATTCGGAGAAAGAATGAAAAGCTCGAAGACAACTACAAAAAGTCCGAGGTCAAGGAGCAGCTGAACCAGGACAAATCGAGCAAGAAACGAGAAAGAGCACTCGACACAATTCTAGTCGACGTCGACTAACCCTAGTCGATGTCGAGTACATCAGGCCAGAACTTCACCAAGTCGAGCAGAGATCCACTCGAGGACCCCAGAGCCACTCGACGTCGAGTAACCCTACTCGATGTCGAGTGTCCAGAAGGTGTCTTAGCTCGAGTGCAACCCAGGAGAAGAAGACGCTAGTCGAAATCGAGTAACTCTACTCGATGTTGAGTACCCCAGTCAGCAATCCGAGTCCGAGATCGAGTATGTGCCGAGAAAATAGATTACTTGCAAGTGAAGATATGTGGAATTCTATCCATCCACATGAAGATCTATCAAGTTCAAGAGGGATTTATCCACATTAGTATAATTTCCTTATAGATTTATTTCCTTTATTCATTAAGTTTTATCTTATGTTTTTTTATAGAAAGTTTTAGATATAGATAGATTGTTCCTCCCTAGATTAGCTAAGGTGGAACACTATAAATAAGGCTTTAGGGGCTGGTTTTTAGAATCATCCAATCCAAGCCACAAGCAATTGTGTTTCATAGAGTTTTTGAGAGCTTTTAGAGAGAGAGAGAAAGGCCGAGTGGAGCAAGAGAGCGGAAGTGATCTGGATTTGTTCGGTTTGTACTTTCTTCAGTTTTATTTAATGCAAGTAGTTATTTCCCTTTTATTATTGATGAGTTTCTTGATGATGAAGAGCGAGTAGTCACCCAACTTCTAGGGTCGGGGTGAGCCCTACGGTAGCCATGTAAGGTAATGCGATAAAGGTACAATCTTTTGATGCAATTTCGTCTTCTATCCCTATGAGCATGATTCTTTTGCGAAAGTTGAAGGTGATCCTTGTTTCTGTTATTGAAGTGAAAGTGATCTTAATACAACTTGGATTAATTATGTGAAAAGGGTTAGTAACAATTAGGGTTTATGCGAAAGCCTTTATCTTCCTACTTGTTAATAACGAAAGTTATTTGATGAAAAGGCATGATCTTTTATACCTTATGCATTATTTTATATGGTTATCGTTATGGCATTGAAACCCCGATCTTGGATTTCTTTTAGTTTATTGAGTTTATTCCCACTTATTTCGTGTTTACTTTCGTCCTGTTTTGATTTAAAGTTACGAATTTTGATTCTGCATTACTCGATTTCGACGACACTGGTCGATGTCGAGTGCTACAGTGGTCGAAGTCGAGTACCTTCACTCGAGATCGACTAGTCTTGCTTTGTTTTTGCATTTCTTTGCTTTTGTTTTGCAGTTCTACTCGACTGAGTGATCGACATCGAGGACACTGGTTGACGTCGAGTACTTCCTGAGTCAATTTCGAGAGTTCTCTGGACTGAAAAGGCGGGTGCTCACACGCTTCCTCGTGGATCGATCCTGACTACCTTCTACTACAACGGGAGGAAGTCTTGTATTTATTTGCTTGGACAGGAGTTGGTTTGCTTTTATTAGTTTTATTTACTTTAATACTAGACATATAATCCTCCTGCAATAACAAAGAGCGAAAAAAACAATGTGGTTACCGTGATTGAAGATCGTGCCATAACAACAAGATAAGTATACGAGGCCATGAACATTGCAAGGTTATTAGATTCAGATATGATTGTTACTCTAAATGACAACCATTAGCTAGAGAATGATAAACATGGAGCATACGACTTTTTGTTCTTTCTGGCATCTCCTCCCTTTCAACATATGTTGTATTGCTTCTCCTCAACTCGTTGTCATGTTTCCTTTTGCTCATGTGATTTCTTTTTCCTATTTCTTTTTATCCATTTAAACTTATGTTGAACATGATTTCATTTTATCTTATTCTTTAGGAACTGTTGGATTTCGAGAGGCCGGTCGCTTGATTGACCACTCCATGGTGAATTTCGATATCCTCATTTTTTTCTTCATTACTTGTGGAAATTTCTGTGTTTAATGGCAATATTAAAACATAATATCTATGTTTGGTTTTTCTATTGGATTTTCAACTTTGCTTCGAATTTTCCATCCTCTTTGGATTTTCAGCTTTGAAATTTCTATTTTTTCTACATGTATATCAATTTATTGTAGAATCAAGATTTCTTGTCACTTTTTTTAATATTCAAAAGCAAGACCCTTTTTTGATGGGTGGCATTGGTTGTCTACTTCTACTCTTAAAGTTAGACATTAATGTCATCAGATTAAACAAGCATAGCTTCTTCCTTCTTATTTGTATGAAGAATTATATCTTTAGCACTTTGGATAGAGACTCTTTTTTAAAGGTGAATATCAAATATGTATTGATGAAAAGAAAAAAATTAAAAGGGCATACCTAGGAATTTAGCATGAATGGCTTAGAAGGAAACAATTGGGCCATATCCTAACAGATCAAGCGTACAAAACACTATATTGTCAACACTATATCATTGATTCTTTTCATTCGCAAACTTCAGTTATCAACAATCTATTTTCTTCTTCTTCTTCTTTTAAAATGTTTGCCTTTGAAGCTCTATTACAACTATTGTGAGAGCTTTGACACATTAGCATTATATAGAGCAATTTGCATAGGAGAAAAATCAATATGGAACCGGCTTAAAATAGTCCTTAATTCTAAGGCAAATAATTATAATTCTTTCTATGGGCTTAGAACACACAAAATGGTACACTTTTTGAAGATGGTCTAGTTGTCACAAACTGTAACGGCTCGAGATTATGATTCCCTAGTTACATTTCGAGGGATGAAACCCCTCGTTGGGATCTTGCGCTCCGAGTACAGGTTGAAGGTTTGAAATCAAACATTAGTGCTTTAAAATGGGATTTCGAACAAAAAGCGTAAGGATCGTTGGAATCCCCGGGGTAAATTCCCTATACCTATCCTAAGTTTAAGTTGAGGGAAGTCCATTTATCATGCAAACCAACATAATTCTAAAACCATACATAGGGTTCCACGGCAAAGCCGGGTCAAAACATAGTTCAAATATTCAAATCCAAACCCTCAATTAATAATTTGTTGAAGTCAGAGTCTCAACTCTCTCTTTCCGCCATGCCAAAAACCCCGCAGTCATAGGGCCAAATTAGCATCATTATACATATATGATATACCTAAAATATTAAGGGGGCATAGGATCAGATCGAGGCCCCCCTTTGCTCTACCCCATAATTAAACACACATATACTCTATTCCTAATATCACGCTTCTAATGCAGGACATGAATTTAAATCACACAAGCATGCTAACAGTTTATATATATAGAAAGCGATTAATGGGTCCACACAGAATGCCAAGTGGCATGTCCCGTTAGGCTCCTAAGGAATCCTGTAGCAACTCACCATCAAATGATCTACCTCGCCTCACGGTGCAAGCCTACCCCACGTAATGAGCCTACTAACTATGAAGGGGAGACAAGCAATTACAACTATATAATGCCTAAGGCTCTAAGAGTCCTATGACACTTACTACCAAAAAGCCTACCGCATCATCGAGATCAGGCAACTTCCTATACCAGAAAGCCTACTGAATCATCGAATGCAAGCAACTTTCTATAATAAGCACTAACTAAGATGACAAGAATAAAGATAAAGGTCACATCAGGTAATGCCTATAACGGCCATTCTGTCTACATACACAGAGAATAAGAATGCTCATTTGTTAATACAACCGTAGCATGATACTACATAACATGCTGATTTTGATATGCAACACCTAGTATATCATGGATATATAAGCAAGGAAATCTGATCAATCTGAGTAAGCTCCGAAGAGACTTACCTGGCTATGCAGAACAACATAATAGAAGATCTGGCACATATCAATCATAATCACAAAGTATCACCTAGATACACAGTGGAACATATATAAGTCTATATCTAACTATTCAAGCACTCAAGCATACATCATTCACTGAGAATAAGTAAGCATATTGCAATTGTCATTCTTTCATGCTCAACCATTCATCATATCACCACATTCCATAAGACCACATCATTCTCCACGTTTTACTTAGCCATACCCGAATGCTCATAATAACATGTCCGCATATATATATATATATATATATATATATGAGGGAATTAAAGGAAATAACCCTTGCCCCGGTTTGGTTTGCATGCATAACCCACTATCCGAAACAATTGCAAAGGTTAACCCTCCCCCTTTAAAAAATTGCAACCCAGGCGGTAAAAGTTACCTGGAGTAACCGGTGGGTTGTCCTGACATGGGAAGAGAGAAAGAGAGAGGCACCGCGCGAGAGAGAAAGGAAAGGTCTCCGGCTCGGAGGCGGGCGCGACAGGTCTTCGGCTCGGAGGCGGGCACAATCGGTGCTCCTGACATCGGAGGCGGGTGCGACAGGTCTCCGACTCGGAGGAAGGGCTCGAGCGCGGTGCAGCCCCTCTGATGACAATCTTCTCCCACACCACCTCCTTACCCTTCGATTTACTGGCTTTGATTTTCAACAAGAAACATCACAAGTAATACCTTTGACAAGGATTAAAACCTCTTACCTAATTGTCCAACACTCCCTCTCTCAATTTCACTTCCCCCTTTCGATTTACTGGCTTTGATTTTCAACAAAGTATTATTAGGGTTTGAAAATTGGAATGTGATGAATTTACAAGTTCTAATTAACTGTTCGGTTGTTGTGCAGCTGCAGAGTTGTGATTGACAATGATGCTTGTGAGGATGCGACTGTTATCCAGGTATCATCACCTTCTTCCTCTAATTCGTTTGTTTGTTCTTTGTGTTTTGGTGTTTTAGGTTTAAATTAACCCTTGATTGATGTCCAAAGAACCAGCAAGTTCATGGCTCATGATGAGAATAACGATTGATCTTACATAGTTGATCAATGCCAGATTGCTGAATTTAACTATTGTTTGCGCCAAATCTGGTGCACTCGAGTATAATATAGAATAACTTGCTAAGCTGGTACTATTGATCTTGCACTTTTGTGTGTGGGGGAAGGGAAGGGTCTATATCAAACTGCAGTGATGGGTGGCAAAGTATGTTTTCATTTTATAAATTTGAGTTTTTCCTTGCCTGTTGGATTCATCATGTGCAGGATCATCTTCTTGTTGCTTAATTTAGTTTTGACACCATCATGATTATGATTTATGATAGCCTGTCTTAATGCTTTGTGCTGCAATCAGTATATATCATGAGTTCATTACTTAGGATGTGGCTTCTGTTGGCAATCGCCTTTTTACATTTGGCGCAATGTGTTTATGGCTCATTTGGTAATTTGTGTTGAGAAATATTCATTTGCGCAGACTTATAATGAATAATCATCATGAGTTTTCAAAATGAACCCAAGCTTATCTTTTTTTTCTCCTTTGATTTAGTATGTTTTCATACATGGACTAGGGCATTTGCTACCTACATTAGATGGTTAGAATGCTGATTCAATGTACTGGTGTTGTTTGAAGCATCCTTTTGTCATAGTCTCGTTATTCTCAAGTCTTGACGCATATTTTCAGCATATTCCTGTCTGATTGAAAAGCCCGTGTCTGAAGTTTTTGAGTTAAGATCCTCAGTCTTATGAAGTTTTTTAGTTTAGATCCTCGGTCTTCTGATGTTTTTGATATAGCAATCGCTTAGAAAAGTTGAGTATTGGTTTAGTCCATCATTTCTTTGCCATTCCTGCTTTGTTCCTGCTTTCTCAATCAGATGGTTTAGTTTAGTTTATTGTCATTCGTTGGCTTCTTTTGCCTCTCTTCCAGTACCATTTGATTGAAATTGGATTTGATCTGTTGCCTCTGGGTTGAACATCAAAATTTCCAGTAGATTCATTTAACTACTATCAGAACCTCTGTGATAGTTGAGTAATAGCTAAAGAATGCTCTTCCCTTTCCAGTAGATTCATTTAACTACTATCAGAACTAGTGGATGCTTACATGTCAGATTGACATGTCATTGCTTGACCCTTTTCTGCCTTTAAACCCTCACTTGAAATATGAAATGTTCCAGGTTTGGATTATGTATGAAATTGTTTCTGCCTTTAAACCCTCACTTGAAGTACTTGGATGATGATACTGACTATTCGGTTTTGGATAAAATGAAAAATGAGATAAAGGGTTGCAGGGAATCAGAGGCTCATGCTCAAGGACTTGTCCAAGAAACACTTATTCAGTTGGAAGAAGCAAAATAACCCGTAAATGCTCTTAGAAATGATGGGACGAAAGCCATGGAAGAATACAACTCTGTTGCTTCGGAACTAGAGGACTCAAGGGCACGCATCACCCTCCTATAGGGCCTAGTCCACAAACTCAAAGCTCGTGTTTCCAAAAGCCATGGAAGAATACAACTCTGTTGCAGTATATAAACCTATCATCGTTTGCTATTAGTATAAACCTGGTGTTGTGATTTTGTAATCTATTTTGGTTGAATATTTTGCATTTTTCGTATTGAACAGATTGTGTTGTGATTTCGCAATCTATTGCGGTTGGATAATTTTTTTTGTTATCTACACAAATGGCCTATTTGCTTGTATTACGAATCGATTTTTCAAGACTAAGCCGGGGTTACGAATCGATTTTTCAACAATAGAAGTAACCAAGTAAGGATGATAGAAAGACTCATACTTTTTTAAATAACAACGAAATCAATTTTAGCAACTCAAATTCGTAATGTGATAAGAGGCTAAGATGAGAAGGGATGTGAGTACCTTTCTTGGATAGATAAGACGAAGGCCTATAAGATTGTTCCTAGATAGGCCTTTAATTGATTGCATTACTGTCATGTCAAGTGACGTAGGTGACGTGTCAAACCTATTATTTGTCATGTTAAAAATACATCTTATGATGAATTCAACACACATGGAAGACGAATTCCAGGTTAAAACCTTCTTCAAATAAGACTTGCTTATAGAAGGAATGTCTCTCTTTTACCGAATAAGCTTATAGATTGCAGATCAGCAAATAACCTGTCATGTTAAAGGGTATTACCTGTCATGTTAATAGCATTATCTGTCATGTTGTTTTCTTTCATTAAGGAGAAGAGGATCGATTCACATTACCTGTCATGTTAAAGGTTTTAACCTGTCATGCTAAAGGGTATAACCTGTCATGTTAATAGCATTACCTGTCATGTTATTTTCTTTCATTAAGGAGAAGATGATCGATTCGCATTACCTGTCATGTTAAAGGTTATAACCTGTCATGTTAAAGGGTATAACCATCATGTTAATAGCATTACCTGTCATGTTATTTTCTTTCATTAAGGAGAAGAGGATCGATTCGCATTACCTGTCATGTTATTCGCATTACATGTCATGTTAAAGGATATAACTGGCATGTTAATAGCATTATCTGTCATGTTATTTTCTTTCATTAAGGCAAGCTTTTCACAATCAATATCTTTTTTAAATGAAGATTATATATAAGGCAAATAAATAAAGCTATAGGATAAAGAAGGAATAACTAGAATAGATAAAGAAGGCAAATAGCTAAAGCACTGATCAATCAGATCGAGAAACGGAAGCACTGAAATTAGTGCAATCATGGAAGAAGCAGAGAAAGAGAGAGCAAGACGAAGGAAAGAGAAGAGTGATTTCTGATTGATCATCAATTGGGTTTGTTACAATGAGCAATTGCACTTTTATACTGGCTGGCAAAAGTTGTTACTAAAGATGGGATCAAGTGTGACGCAACACACATGTAGAATATGAAAACCAGACAAAAAACGATCAATCATGGCTCAACAGCTACACAAACTCTTTAGCTTGAAAACACCATGTTTCTCAACAATAGGTTGGGCTGCAAACTCTTTAATCGACATCCACTGCAGAGAAAGACACCATATATATGTCGATAAATTTATGAGATACATGTATTTCTTTTGTGTATTCTCTAAATCACAGTCAAAACAATTCTATGGACAATAGCTCAATTGATTTGGCATCGCAAGCTAAGAGATATTCAACCTCTTATTTTTAAACTATCATAATTTTTATGATCTCGTGTCATGTACATGTATGATCGTGTCAAGTAAAACAATTCTCGTGTCATGTATGACAATTTACTTGTCAAGTAAAAACAATCACGTGTCATGTAAAGCGATTCCCGTGTCATGTAAAGCATTTCTGCCTCAGCGTTTGTACATATATGCAACTTAATCTCCCATATAATCTTTGTTCAGTTTTGTGTAAACAACTCAACTCCGTAGTCCGCTCACTCTGACTGCCATGTCAAGTGACGTAGGTGACGTGTCAAACCTATTACCTGTCATGTTAACAACACATGTTATGATGAATTCAACACACAGGGAAGATGAATTCCAGGTTAAAAACCCTCTTCAAATGAGACTTTCCATCCTAGTAATTGCCGACTTTCCATCTTACCGAATAAGCTTATAGATTGCAGATCAGCAAATAACATGTCATGTTAAAGGGTATAACCTGACAGGTAATAGATTTGACATGTCATCTATGTCACTTCACATGACAGTCAGAGTAAGCGGATTTACCCCAGAAAATTTGGCCAAAAAATTCTGTAAATTGTGTAAATTCGTCCATAGAGCACCAAATCGGGTTCTGTAAATTCCTATAGCTTTCTAAAGAGGTGATCACTCTTTTTTCTTCATAAAAATTTGGCCAAAAATGAGGTATGGATTATTTTTGGTGCTGCTGTCATAGAAAACAATTGATGTGTCATGTAAAACAATTCAGGTGTCATATAAATAATACCCTATGTGGGAATTGAACCCACATCTTTGTGTATGACCACAATGCTCTTCCATTGAGCTAATAGGCTATATGTGAAGAATATTTATGTCAAAACATGCCTAACATGGCCATTACTTGAACTTATCAATCATTATTCACTTGATATATCAAGATTTTTATTCACTATTCTAAAAATGACATTTTTGAAGGGATGCTAGCAAATACGAACCGACTGTCAATGCAGGCAAGTGTTCTTTCATCGAGTACACAGTTGTGCACTTTGGAGAAAATTTGCCTTCTAATTTGTGGTTCATTCCTTAATTTTAAGAACTCTAAGACTAAGATGCTCTACTCATGTCAGTCATTTCTCACCACTATGCATGGTTCATTGAGCAATAGCTTTTGCCTAGGTCTCGAGTCAAGTTTACAGATTAGCACCGTGAGATGGGCTGGCTGCCGGATTTTCTGATTATTGTAATTCACTTTTGTACCAAGCATAAGACCATGCTGATGCACTAAAGGACTCCGATGTAGCCTATAATGCAAACTTAATAGCAATTATCACATATGGCGAAATGTCAAGACCCAGTAAGCTACCTGTCTGAGACATATGCTAGTTCCAGAGAGAGCATCAAGAGCCCAGGTATAACACCACCCATTGCAGTGAAACATGGGCAGAGTCCACAAGTAGATAGCTCCTTCAGGCATTCCCCACACGAGAGCAGCACTTAAAGTCATGATGTATGCTCCACGATGGCTGAGAACTACTCTAGCTAAAATGTTCAGCGCTTCCTCTGCTACAGGGAAGAATTCTTGGTCCACCATAATGACTCCAGACTGAGAGTGCCCCAGGAGGAAAGCGATAGTTTCTGCATTTAAACGGATATTAACAGTGTTTAATACCGCCCCACTCATTGGAACTCCGAAATGAGCTTCATACATGGCTGGGGTGTTTGGAGCAATGATTGATACTTGCCATCACATAAGCTACATACCATTAATTTCCACCATTCAAAAGTCAAAACAGTCAATAAGAACAAACACACTTAAAAGATAATCAGTAAACTTCATCTCATATTCTTCCATAAACAAGAACATACTTTCAGCAATAATCTCATCTAGCAAGTATTTCCCTATATGTAACCTCGCTCAAAATGTAGAGGTTACTGTAAATCGTGCAATAATAAAGCTAAATATAGGCATAGAAAAGAGGCTTTAACAGTAAATAAAGACATACAGAAGCCATGTGCAAGCACGGACAAAATTCGACTACTTTTCCTCTCTCACTGAGCTTTGGGGACAAAAACTTTTAATAAGGGAACTAATGACTTGTTTCCCTCTCCTGGGCTTCCAATTATGAGCACCGCGCGATATAACTGATGTAATATCTTCTCAATGGATTTGCTGAAGCATTTCTACTACTACATGGAATATGTGGAAGGGGGGGGGGGGGGGGGGGGAGGGGGGGAGCAATCGAATGACAGCAAATTTTTTCACTACCATGCTAAAAAAATCAGAACAATGACAAAGATTACCCAGGTCTCCTTATCAAGCTTCTAACCACCAAAACATATCTTATATCATCACATTTAGAGCTATTAGAAGACATCACACTCCAACTGTAGATATTTAGTAAAGATGTCATCACAACATAATAATAATCAGTTAAAATTGACACCACTAAGAGCTGGAGAAATTCATATTCAAAAGACCATCTTTAACCAGAAAAGGAAAAACATCACTCTTTGAAAATCAACTATAATAACATATGCAACTCCATCAAAGAAAAGGGCCAGGAAAATATGATGCACCTTTGGAGGTTTAAATGGGTAATCAGGAGGAAAGTGAATATTGACTAGAAACACCTTTGGTGTTTATTTGCTTCAGCTACAATCCCGTTTCCTGAACCAATCTTAGCTTGTCCTCCTCCTGCCAAAGTCCATACATGACACGACATTCATCTCGAGTACAAAACTGAGATTTGTGTTCAAAATTTTAGCTAGTTATACAGTGAAGATCTTACTGTTGGGTAAGGCCACTAGCTTGGAGTGTGAGTACCACCAAGCTTTCAAGACAGAAGACGTGTCGCCTGGGAGCTTCCCTGCTCGTCTCTTGCGTAGAATCTCCTCCCTTATGTCCACAATCTTATCCTTATAACCCCTTTGGTAATCTACAGTTTTGAACCACATACTCAGCATCAATACATCAAGCTAAGCCAATTTAAAACATATCACGATGAAAATTAACACTTCTTTAAAATTAATCAACACATCACCCACATGCCAAATTCAACACTTCTTTAAACCAAATTGTGTCCAGTAGACAACCACATGGTGTCCAGTAGATAGCCACAGAGTGTCCAGTAGACAACCATAGCCCGGAAAGGATAAAAAACCTAAAACGTGTCCAGTAGACAACCGAATGATGTCCAGTAAGAAACCATAGGGTGGACAGATAAGAACAGATCTAGTATAGAGTAAAACAAGGTTTATTAAAAGAAAAACAAACAAATCAATAGCTACAATGATCTAAGATGAGATCTTATTCCCTCCTAAAAGAATAGGATAAAGAAAGAAAAAATGGACATATACAATCACTCATAGAACCAACAACAATATGGAGGATGAGTATCTAGTGAAGATATTACAGAAAACTAAGATATATAGGTTGCACAAGCCACCGATTTGTGACAAACAGATTCATGAAGCATGTGATAACCTTTTATTATTAGATACTTACCACACTAACAACTTCAACTGCAAGTTCATAGTAAAGCCTGGTAATCTCCAAGGAAGCACTTCGTACAACTTCATTTTTCAGGACTTCTGTTAAATATCTTGCTACTCTGTCTGCCTGAAAGAAAGCCTGAAAAACAGTCACCACATGATAGCTGACAAGAATACAAGGGAACTGCAGTAATATCACATTCCCAAACCATTTCAATTCCAAAATTCGAAATTTCAGTCTCTAGCCTTAAACTTAAAATTCCAATTTAATGTCAGGAGTAGAAGGTGAATTCGACACAAACTCAAGAAGCAGATTATGACAGGTAAAATGGACCTCAGAAGATAGCAACATCCTATCAATTCATCTATATAAATTCCGTGTTCTTTTTTCTCCCTTTTAGGCATTCATCTTATATTAATAACAGATCAAAATTGGCAAAGATCAAACATTCTGTAAATTCGGTGGTAGTACAGATGTTGTGCAGAACAATCAGTGCTCATTCTCCTAGTAAATATCAAAATTGGCAAAGATTTCAACACAATCAAAGAAAGAAAGAAACGAATTCAAAATTTTAAAACCCTAGGAATACCGAGGAGTAGGACATCGTCAAAAAGGATACGAACTGGAAACTGAAAACCCTAAATTGAATGAAAACCAAGGGAGTGCGAGAGAGGAGAAGTGTGGATCCAGGGAGTGATGAGGAGCAGTGGAGGGGAGAAAGGGAGAGCACCGGTGAAGAGTGGTGTAGAATTACCTCAAGTGGCGGCGAGAGGGCCAGAGACAGATGGTGAAGTGCCGACGGTGCTCGGTGGTCTGGGCTAGTGAAAAGTTCAACCAGTTGGAGGCATGGCGTGGTGTTGTGGTGGTGATGATGCCTCGCCTCGAAGTGGGAGGTGCTGGGCGCGATCGAAGGCCAGAAGAGGGAGGTGCTGGGCGCGAGTGAAGGGCCCGGTTCGGAGAAGAAGACCACCACTGCCCAACGTCGCCGCTGCCCCATCGTCCATCGTCGTCGTCGATTGGTGGGATCCATGAAAGCTCTGCTTCCGCCATTGGAGACGAATGAGATTCGGGCATCTTCTTCCCCCGATTCCCCTTTCCCCTTTTTCCTTTTTTTTTTCCCTCTTTCCTGACTCACCGGTTACCGGTTGCAACTTGAAGCGGATATCCAGTTTTGTGCAAATTTTTTTCGGATTGGGTTAGGCATGCAAACCTTCCGG
The DNA here is from genome assembly GCA_963922045.1 of Persicaria maculosa. Taxonomy (NCBI): domain Eukaryota; kingdom Viridiplantae; phylum Streptophyta; class Magnoliopsida; order Caryophyllales; family Polygonaceae; genus Persicaria; species Persicaria maculosa. The sequence continues at coordinate 43,287,770 of OY998258.1, forward strand.
ATATGAGGGTCATTTTAGCAAATTACCCTATATATATTTATATAGGGTTCAAGTGAGAAGAATTCATCCCGGTGAGAAGGAAAGAAGCAATCTCATTGGTTTAAACATATCTGAATTTTAAAACAAAAAAGCCTACTCACGCGCTTCCCTTCTTCTACACTCGGAAAAACATGGGAGCGTAGGGAAATCCTCACCACGTCCACAGTAAGCCTTTGGTCCACGACGTCGATGTCTGCCGGATCGTCATCATCTCGCCGGATTTCGAGCTCGAGCGCGACGACATCTACTTCCTCATCTCTGGAGGCGTAGCCAGAGCGGAGGAGCCTTGGCGCCCTTTGCAGCGCCATTGACGGCGATTAGCGACCTCCCATTCGACAGCCTCCTCCCGGAGCTCTAGCCGCTCGACGAATCCTTCTCCTCCAAGCATCGGTTCGGAGCTGCGTTCCCCAACTGTTCATCGCCACTACACCCGGCTTGCCGGTGCAGCCCTTCCGATCGGATAAGAGGGAGAGCAGGAGGAAAATGTGGGAGTTTCTTGCAATCGGTTTTTATCAATTTGTGCTTTTATTTCCTTTTTAATTGTAATCGAAAGCTTATAGCAGGGAGGAAGACATGTTCAAACTTATAATTACACTATATTTGATTTAATTTGGTTTGGCAGATCGCTTTAATTCAACACTATTAGAGTTGAAGTTAAGGGGTCATTTCAATGTTTTAATCATAAAAGAAAAAATAAACAAGTGGTTCAGGGGTTTTAAACCAGGTGGTTCAGGGTTTTATCTATTTTTTTTTCTTTTTTTTTTTGGTAAATAAGTGGTTCGGGGTTTTGAACCAGGTGGTTCAGGGTTTTTATACCAAGTGGTTCATGGGTTTTATTACAAGTGGTTCAGGGTTTGAATACCATGTGGTTTAGGGGTTTTATACCAAGTGGTTCACGGGTTTTATAACAAGTGGTTCAGGATTTTAATACCAAGTGGTTCAGGGGTTTTATACCAATTGATTTAGGGTTTTAATACCAAGTGATTCAGGGGTTTATACCAAGTGGATTAGGGCTTTTATACCAAGTGGTTCAGGATTTTAAACCAAGTGGTTCAGAGTTTAAAACCAAGTGATTCAAGGTTTTAATACCAAGTGGTTCAGCACATATAAATAGAAGTGGTTCACGAAGTAAATAGTATTGGTTCATGAACAATTTTATTTTAAAAAAATAAACAATTAAAAATTAAGCATTAAGAGAAAATAAAAGAAGAATGAAAACTTCATGAACCACTTCTTTATAACTTAATGAACCACTTCTTGATAGCTCCATTAACAAATTCTTGATAACTTAATGAACCACTTCTTGATAGCTTTATCAACCACTTCTTAAAGCTTCATGAACCACTTCTTTATAGTTTCATGAATCACTTCTTTATAGCTTCATGTATAACTTCTTTATAGGTTCATGAAACATTTCTTTATATGTTCATTAACTACTTCTTTATAGGTTCATGAACCACTTCTTTATAACTTGTGAACCTTGTGAATCACTACAAATAAAATGGTTGAACCATTGTGAAAAAAAAAATTGCTGAACCACTTCTCGTCAATATTTTTTCAACAAAACATATACAAAGTGGGTGTCTATGTGTAGATAAAATTAAATTAAACCCAAATATATGTTTTTTATATTTTTTAACAAGTGAAAATGCCAAAAAAATATTTTTTAAAAGTTCATTTCTACATGTGTAAGTACTTTTTACACCTGCGTGTGAAATTAATTAGTTGTGTGTGTTAATTAATGCGTGTCCTACTGAGAGTGAGGGTGTTACTAATTAATTTAGATGAATGTTACTAATTAATTTGGATACGCGCATGTCAGCTGATTTGGCATTTACTTTTGGACACGTGGACTAATCAAGTAACTTCTTTCCTTCTCACTATTGGAATGTTTCGTACCTGAACCTGACCCTATATATATACACACATCTAGTTCATCATAATCATAAGGTATAATCATGCGATAACACAACTCTAATATCTCATCATGTCGTTAGTCACTCATACGTGCCATTAGTTCACACAATCATGTTGTTAGTCAAACAATCGTATCAACATTCTAGTTAGTCATCGATCACATAATTCCCCAATTTGATCTCAAAAAACCGTTTCGAAAACCAAGTTAATCACTTTAGAATATCCGACCTTGAAAACCCGTGAAATTCATTTTCCCAAAATTCCAAGTTAAGCCATCAAGTCAGTCTTTGAAAACCTCAAAATCGTTGAAAATGAATTGCGAACACGGTTGCCGAACTTCGAGAAAATCGGAGTGAAAACCATTGGCCAGGGAGCAACTCGTCGCGGCAAAAGTGACTCTCGCCGCCGCGAGATGCCCCCGCTAGCACCTCGTGAGATGGGGGGTGTCATGGCCGCAAGAGTTTCTCTCGCGCCCGCGAAAGCCAGGTCGCGGTCGTGAGTCTAGGTCCCTCCTTAGGGAATCCCAGAAGGTGCCTTCTCCATCACGAGACTCATCCTAGCGACCATGAGTTAGAAACCTTAGGGCATGTTCTAGCTCGCAGCCGCGAGTTCATGCTCGTGGTGGCGACTCCAGGGCTGAATCTTGGGTTCTAGCCCCTTTTCCGACCTTGTTTGATGTTGTTAGCTCTTCCCCTTTTTCCCAAATTTTCCCTAGGCTTCAAAGAACATGTTAATACAAGGATTGGACATAAAAACCGAGGATTGAAAGGATTTCTCACCCAAGTTTCTTCTTTTCCTTCAATTTTCCCGTGAAGCTTCATCCGGGCTCCGATTGGACTTGTTCTTGCACGAGAGTGCCTAGGATTGTTAGAGGGTGTTAAAGGTGTGACATTTGAGTTAGTAGGAGGTGAAAGGAGGGAAAAACGAGCTATTACCTCTCCTAGAACCAAAAATAGTGAGTTTGGGTCTTCTAGGGCTTCTCGGGACTTCTCCGACTTCTCTGGGATGTTGGGGCTCCTTCTTTCGCTTGGAGGACGTCAAGGGGAGGCTGAGGGGGATGCTACTGCTGCTGGTTGTTCATGTGGAAGAGAAAGGCTTGGGATTGGCTTGCTTTGAGCACAATAAGGGGGAGTGAGCTAGAGAGCTCTCGGATCTCATGGGGGAGGAAGAGGAAAGTTATAGCTTGGGGTTGTTGTGGGGGTGTTTTAGTAGCTGAGAGGAGATGTTTGAGCTATTGGTATCTCTCAACAAATGAGGAGAAAGGAAGGGAGAAAGGAGGGGAGAACATAAGGTTTTTTGGGGCTTGTGTCTAGGGTTTTCTTTTGTATCTTTTGGTGATGTGAATGGGGCTTAGAAAATCAGATTTAAGGTGAGTGAGGAGGGATGTTGGGAGCCTGATTTTGGATGTGTAGAGAAGGGTAAGCTTGTTTGACTCATTGCCATAAAAGGGGAGGCAAGCATGGGTGTTAGGAAGTTTCATGGCTTGGATTTTCAATTCACATAAGGCTCCAAGAGAGGCTAAAATCGGTGGTCACATGGGAGAAGGCATGGAGCTTGTCTCCCTTGGTTATTTTGGGCAAGGTCAAAGATGGAAGGGGAAAAAACAATGTGTGGGTGTCTAGTTATTTTGGGTAATGGGAGTCTTTGACTCAAATTCAAATGTCTCATGGCTCCAATATTTGGCTCCAACTTGGCTAGGGTTTGGGAAAGGTTGCATCGGCTAGGGCTAGGAGAGTGAGAGTGAGGGCCTTAGTTCCAACATTACGAGTTCGAATCCCGAGGTTAGTCCCGAAGTTAGTTTCCGACGTTAGCTTCCCAAATCCCGCTCTCTCTTTCGCGCACTTAGATTTTGAAATCCGGGAATCAAGCTTGCCATTTTAAGTTAGCTTTCAAAATTTTATTTTAGGTTGAAAATCCGTTCCATGAGTTTTAAAATCCGATTTAACGAGTTTTTCCTAAAATTCCAATTTTAAATTCATTTTAATTTTCCTTTTCCCGAAAAAATAGAATTTAAAAATCTGAGCCTTTACACAAACCAAGTCCTCTCTTGCTTTCTTGTTCCTTCAATTCTATGTATAAATGAACCCATTTTTTAGAACTTGGTTCATTTATTTCTCTCATGTGATCTATAGGTATAAGTAGCTATAGAAAGGAATGAAAAGGCTACATATCTATCTTTCTTTATGGAATTTTTTTTCACATTAACCAAAAAACGAAAAAAAAATTATGGAAATAGCCAAAATCCCAAACTATTTGAGATTTAGTCAAAACGGGGCTAAGTCGTTGTTTGAAACAGCGAATTTAGCCAAACTTAAAAAAAAAAAAAACCAAATTCACCGTTTGAATGAATGAAGGCTGAAATGAAAAAAGGTTGAAAGGGAAAAAAATATACATGGGAGAGTCGATATTTGAAACAATGATTCTCCCTTTTTTATATATTTTTTAAATCATGAAAGAGAGAGGTGAGTAGTAAGTGAGGCTCAGAGGGAAGAGATAAAGAGACATGAGATAGGAGAGAGGAGAGAGAGGGGATTGCTCATGTGGGTGAGAGGGAGTTTAAGGAAAGAGATGGTGAGGCAAAAGTAAAGAGAAAGTAAGGAGAGAGAGTGGGGGCAGGTGCCAGAAGAGGGGGAGAGAGAGGGAATAAGAAGGAGAGAGAGTGAGAGTGGGGTGGTTATTATTGACAAGGAGAGAGAGTGAGAGAGGTTATGGAGTGTTTTTTTAATTTAAGGGAGAGTAGCTGTTTCAAACAATGCCTTTATCTTATTCTTAAGGAACTGTTGGATTTCGAGAGGCTTATCGCTTGATTGAACACTGTAAGGTGTATTTCTCCTCCTTTTTTTCTTCATTACTTGTGGAAATTTCTGTGTTTAATGGAAATATTAAAACATAATATCTCTGTTTGGTTTTGCTATTGGATTTTCAGCTTTGCTTCGAATTTTCCATCCTCTTTAGATTTTCAGCTTTGAAATTTATATTTGTTCTACATGTATATCAATTTATTGTAGAATCAAAATTTCTTGTCACTTTTTTTAATATTCAGAAGCAGGACCTTTTTTTTATGAGTAGAAGAGGGCTACTTCTACTCTTGTCCAGACGAGGGTGTGAAAGAAAGGAGGGCGGCGTTGGTTGTTTACTTCTACTCTTAAAGTTAGACATTAATGTCACCAGATTAAACAAATGTAGCTTCTTCTTCCTCCTTATTTGTATGCAGAATTATCTCTTTAGCACTTTGGATAGAGGTTTTTTTTTAAGGTAAATATCAAATATGCATTGACGAAAAGAAAAAAAGTAAAAAGACATACCTAGGAATTTAACATGAATAGCTTAGAAGGAAACAATTGAGTCATATCCTAACAGATCAAGCATACAAAACACTATACTGTGATCACTATATCATTGATTCCTTTCATTCGTAAACTTCAGTTATTAACAATCTTTTTTCTTTTTTCTTCTTCTTTTAAAATGTTTGCCTTTAAAGCTCTATTAGAGCTATTGTGAGAGTTTTGACACATTGGCAATATAGAGCAATTTGTATAGGAGAAAACTCAATATGGACCCGACTTAAAATAGTCCTTAATTTTAAGGCAGATAATTATAATTATTTCTATGGGCTTAGAAGACACAAAATGGCACACTTTTTGAAGGTGGTCTACGTGTCACAAACCAAGTCCTCTCTTGCTTTCTTGTTCCTTCAATTCTATGTATAAATGGACCCATTTTTTAGAACTTGGTTCATTTATTTCTCTTATGTGAACTATAGGTATAAGTAGCTAGAAAGGAATGAAAAGGCTACATATCTATCTTTCTTTATGAGGCTAATGCACATTAGAAAATTTCCGATGATACTTGCTAGCAAATAGATGAACTTGCTTTATTGGACTCGGTTGAATTTGGCCATTAGAGTCCTTGCGAAATTATGATTTATAACAAACCGATGATAATTAATGATCGTGTTGCTATTGCATTGATATAGGAGCTTAAGGAGCTTAGTTGGGTTGAGAGACTAAAAGGTATAAATAATTAGGGTTGTTATATAAGCTGAACAGCTCGAGCTCGGCTCGAAAAAAGTTCAACTCGAGCTTGTTCACTTACCTAAACAAGCCGAGCCTGAACATGATTTTAAGCTCGGTTGAAAGCTCGACTCGTTTGATTTAGGCTCGAATTTATGGAATTTGTAAAATTTCCTTGATTTTAACATATTATGACCAAGTAAAACCACCTAAAGCTCGAGAAAATATCGGCTCGAGCTCGTTCATTTACAAAACAAGCAAAGCTTAAACAGAAAAAAAGTTCATTTAGAAATTGGGTTCGGCTCGGGTCGAGCTCGTTTAAAAAATGAATCAAGCTTAAGCATGTCAAGCTCGGCTCGAATAACACCCCTATAAATAATGCTACAAAAAAAAAATTCTTTGTATTGCTTTTTCCCTCCCTTTGTTGGAGAAAAATTGTTCTAGCATAATCTCTATATTAGAGATATGATATATTATTGTTTATACTATCCTTGTATGTTACGATATGCAAAGATTTGTTCATATCTCTTTTGTAACCATATTTGTCTATATAATGTCATATCCTCTGAATGATAATTCATCAGAGCTTCCACAATCTTTTATGGTATCAACAACCGGTTTTTTCTAAACCCTAGCCTCTCCCCTTGTTCGGCCGCCCTACCCCCGTCACCATGTCCACCACCGACAGCACTCCTGACGGCAACACCGGCGACCAAACACCACCCACTAACCCACCTCCTCCACACACCGACGACAGTTCATCGTCCCGCTCCTCCGGCGCGTCCCTCTTGGCCGCCGCTCTGAACCCATCCGGCAATTCCAATCTCCAATTGCCCAACTTTTACGTCAAACTTGACCGCTCCAATTACACAATCTGGCGAGCCAATCTTGTTGACACACTTGATGCTTATGAACTCCAAGATCACATCCTTATTGGAACTTCTCCACGCAAAACCATCACCGCCACTTCTGCCGACACCCCATCCTCCCAAACTAACCCAAACCCCGAGTATCTTACTTGGAAACGCAGGGACAAGTTTGTCCTCGTGTGGATCCGAACCACCATTTCGTCAAATCTCCTCGGCTATGTCACTCGAGCCACCACTGCTCGTGAGGCGTGGCTTACGTTAGAGCACATGTTTCAAGCCCAATCCCGTGCTCGGTCTATGCATCTCAAGTCCTAACTGCACTCTCTTCCCAAAGGTTGTAACGGCCCAGGATTATGATTCCCGGGTTACGTTTCGAGGGATAAAACCCCTCGTTAGGATCTTGCAATCCAGGTACGGGTCGAGGTTTCAGACTCATTTAAGATTAGTAGAAAGAGGGATTTCAAACCCTAAAAACCTCGAAGGGCCATTGGGTACCCTTTACCTGTCCTAAGACTATGTCGCAAAATCCAATTCAACCGAAAGTAAAGTGGAAGCAAAACTAGGATACAAATGCCACGACAAGCCAGGTCAAACCAAATCATAAGCAAGTGATTAACATTTTACCAAGTTATAATATTAGCTAGGTTCTTCGATTCGCCAAAGGGTTTTCCGTCACAGAAGCAAGGAGCAAACAAGATCTGCAGAAAATACCTTAAAAAAAAAGAACGGGGAAAGGAGTCAGATCGAGCCACTCATGCGGGACCGGCAGTCCTCGCTGAGGCCACATAGTATGTGCTATACCTAATAAAGATGCTCTAATGCAGTACGAAAGTCAAACACACTAGCATGCTCCTAGTTATAATAATGTGCAGAAATACTGTAAAGGGCCCAAGACAATGCCAAATGGCATATCCCTCTCCTACCTCCACCCCCTTCCGATAGGGTGGAGACTGGCCAGCTCGTGAATGCATTCCATCATAATCGGGGGGCACGCATGCCTAACCCGCTCCACAATAAAGCCCGCAGGCATAATATAAGGAAGTTCATGACTCGATTGACTCAGGGTACCCGATGAGGCTGGGCTACCCTATGACCCTAGCAAAGACTCTAGGACTATCACAGATAACGGCCGTTCTGTTTCAAACGCATAAAGTAAGCAGATGCTCATTCAATTAGTGCAACCTAAACAGGATACTACATGGCATGCTTTTATGCATATGCAACACCTAACATAAAATGCAACAACAGGCATGAATGTCCAACCTGAGTAAGCCCCCTAGGGAACTTACCTGAAGATGCAGAACAGCAAAATAACGCAAGCAAGGGCCCAAATGTAAGTCCAAAGCAATCCAAGAGCAGTACACACCTATCATTAAGCCATTTTCATAAGCTACCGATCCATCATTCATACACACGGACTCCATGTTCTCAACATGCTTAAAACCAACCGATAGTAAAACCATTTTCCAAAACCTTTCCGATTTGATCAACATCAACCAAAATCATTCTTCAAATTAAACCCATTGATAAAATCGTACCAACCATATTTCCAAACTTGCTTCTCAAAACAAACATCAACAAACCAAGACAAATAATCCTGACAATACATATTTAAATCCTTAACCAATTTCTCCAAAATCATATAAATAAAATGATCCCGGCATTTTATTTCAAAACCTAAAACCCTATATATATTTTTACCAAATTGTATTAGACTAAAATAAACACCAAAACATATTTATAAATTAATAACAATAGGTCCTCTTGTAACTTCCAAGATCACATTTTTACCCATCATAAAATACAATTCCGAAATTTGAAAATTCCTTTTAAAATAATTTATCATCAATATGTTTAATTAACATCAACTACTTTATTAATAATTCATTTCCAAAATCCAAAAATCATATCTCTAAATCATTACACAATACTTATCCCAAATTATCATTTCCAAATACATTTATAATCCATAAAATTTCCAGAAATATACTTTTATAAGTCTAAAATAATATAACAACAATAATAACATACCTCACGTTAGAATAATATAAAGTCATAACATCTAATATATAAAACAACAACAACTTAACACTTCATAAAACAAACCCAAAAAGCCCAATATCCCACCCGGAATCGGATCCACCTGCACAGCCCAAAACCCGGAAAATTCGGATCCCATCTCTCCCAACACAAGATGCCCAACAACAAATGATATAACCCATTTGCAGAAAACCGGGTCAGGCCCAACCCAACAGAGAGAAGAGTGGATCCGGGTCTCAGGAGAACTAAAGGGAGGAGGATCCGATGTGGATCCGGATCCGGATAAAAAAATAGGCCCAAGCCCAATCCCTTATCTCCTTCCCCAAATCAACAGAACAGGGCTCTTGCAAATCTGAACGGAACACGACGAGGAGGAAGAAGGTGAACCTAGAGCTCTCCGGCAGCCACTTTTCCCGACCCAGAGCTTCCCAACCCGACCGACTTGGAATTCCGACCACACCCAACAGAGAGAGCAAAGCGTAAGTGAAGGAGAGGGAGGAAAGAGAGGTTACCGAGAATCCGAAGTAATCGCCGGAATCATTCGTCGGGGCTTGAATCGATCTTCATCGGGGGCGGTTTGGCGTCGGGATGGACTAGACAAAAAGGGGAGTTCATTGAGGCACACGTTTATAGCGGATTCAATGTCGGAAACGGTGGATTCGAGGCTTACCCAACCAGAAACGGAAACACAGGGGAATTCGGGGGTCTCGTGGCTCCAGAAGCTGCCTCTCCGGCGGGTACCGGTTTCTGCAGGCGCTAATGGGTCTGAATCGGCGTCGGAGGACCGGCTGAGCTCCTGGCGGCTGCGACGGGGTCCTTCCTGGCTCAGCTTCGGGACTCAGGGGTTGCGCCTGCTCCTCCGGACGGGAATGAAGGAGGAACGATTTCGAGGACAGCTGCTCAACGAAGGAGACAAGGTATGCTACTGGTGGCTGGAACCGGCAATGGTCCTTCCTGGTTGGCCCTTCTAGGCGTTCTGGTGGATTCTCTTGCAGAATCCGAAGAGAGGGAGAGAGACTCCTGTTGTGAGTATTTGGTGAACTGTGGATGCGAGAGAGTGAGGGCAAAACTCAGGAGAGTGGTCCTAACATTGACACAAAACAACAAATTGATAGCTGTAGCCTGTAGGATGCAAGGGAGCAATTTGTGCATAAGGACAACCTGCATCCGTTGGTTGCAAGGCAGGGGAGAAATCCCCCAATGGCAAGCACAAGAGAGAGAGAAAAGAGAAAAGGAAAAGAAAATAGGGAATGATATGGTCCCACTCAAAGAATTCAAATTAGCGGAATGGACTCGAACTCGCCCGCTCGACAAATCCCGACTAAACTCAAAATGATTTTTAATTTCCAATTCTGAATTTAATAAAGAACTCCAAACATTATTTTTAAATTTTTGGTATATAAAAGCAGAGTATAACATATTTTAAATTTCAATTTAAATAATGCCGGAACTCGTTTTGAAATATTTAGAATAAAACCAATAGCTCAAGGACGGAAATTCTAAACCTCCAAAATCTTAGAAATTGGAATGATTATAATTCACCATTTTAATAATTTAATATTCTAAAATTTCCCGATCTTTACATCATCCACCTCTAAAAACAAGTCTCGTCCTCGAGACTAAAATCACTCTAAAACAAGGGGATGAAGTTTTAAATTGGTGAGTCCAAGGATCATGCCATTGATTCTGTTAGCATCTCATTAGGGCCCGTATGAGATCCTCACAGCACCCTTGACGTGATCATAACATTCCCAATTGGTCGTAGCAAGTATGTGATATGGGCCCGTATCACACCCTTACCCCGACCTTTCGGTCACATTATAACTCAAAAAGCAATCATAGCGTCTCTACTAGGTCTTAGCAAGCATTCTATATGCGCCCCTATAAAATGCTTGTATCCACTTCGAGAGGCGTTATAATATAAGCCCGGGTGTGAAAATTCTCAAAAGGGGATTCCGCACTCGGAAAAGATTGGCATTAAAATCGTTGAAATTCTCAGTAAAGTTTATTCTGTAAAATTTCAAGTAAGTCCTTTTCAAACCGCTCAAAATCTTCAAATAAGACGTCTAATCAAGCAACCTTACACCAAAACAAGTCAAATCCCTTCAAATCAAGATTTCGTCAAAATCTTCCAACCACTAGATCAGTTTCTCGCATAACCATCAATCAATTTCAGAAGCACGGAGGTGGAACCATCCACCTCTAAGGGCTAATCCCATATTCTCTTCCTAGTTTCCAAAATCATTCAATCATCATTCTCAACTCAATATACACATAAGTAAATCAACTCATCAACTCATAACATCATCAGCCACCCCTCATATGGCGATCTCAACATCAACCATAGTCACAAACCATCACACAACCGTTTAACATAGACACAAACATGCCAACAAATCTCAAGTAACAAAGGAACAACAACTTCAACATACTACAAATCATAAGGTATATCTACATCATACTAATTGCGTCACAAGTGCATAATCGAATGCTCATCCCTCATCACATAAGCACACATGCAGAAATCAACGGGTTAAATGTTATGGGGTTAGTACGTCAGTACACATCAAATCTCACTATCTCATATCGATATTGCAACACAAGCAGAACAGATTCATCACGTTAACATATCAACACAACAAAGTCATGCTATTAAGATTCAGAAAAAGGGAGATCAAGCAGTATATAAATCACCAAAATGTCAGCATGCTCTGAAAGACATCACCTTAACTCATCACAATATCGAATGACAATCATTTAGAAATCATGCACCATTATCTCATATATACTAATAATGATTATACTTCAAGTCATATTCATCATTTACATAGCCAATAATCATGCTTGTCAACCATATAGTAAACATCATGCTTACTACCACATAATAAAACATCATACTTCCACATAATAGCACATCATTATCTCATAGTTCATACTCATCATTACTTCATATATCATATCACAACACGTCCTAACATGCTTCTAAACCAATATAACAGGATATCAAAGTATTAATACATCATGGTAACAGTTGTCACTACCAACTAGATTTTAATATTGCACATCAACATGTAATTCCATATCAGGTTCATCATGGTCGTTATCTAACATCATGCCAGCAGATATAAATACATCACATAATTAAGAAAATCCTCACATCATACCAATCAAAATAAAACACAGTCTCCGCTCGCCCATCTCCACTCTCAAACCAAGACTAATCTCTTCTAGACCCGCCAACGTCATCTCAGACAAAATTTCCCAAAGAAATCCCAATTCATCCCGATGCTCAAATCTCGCCCCTCCTTCCGCTAAACACTACCACACCATCCACCTCTAAGAATCCAACTCTTATCTCTAACTTCACACCCAAGTACCCTCTAATACCATATCCTCAATATTTACGAGCCCTTCCTTACACTTCTCGTACTACCCGAAGCATTACCAGCATCACCTAGAAGCTCATCAGAACCACCAACATTGTCTACCATAAATCCCAACGCTCACTTAGTCTTACCTAAGCCAACATCCATCTCTCGCGACTCACCTCTTAATACCATCGATCATCCTAACCGCCCAAAATTCTTTCACTACTCTCCAACCACTCCACAAGAGGATCCCTCACCCACAAGATAAAAGAAGAAGCAATCATGCTCAATAGTCATTGCAAAACATCATATACGCACATAATCAAGTCAAGCTAGCAAGTTACATCATAACCTTATCTAACAAACAATTCAGAATTCTCAGCATTTGCAGTTCACAATTTACGGGCAAAGGAAATTAGGTCATGCTTAGCACTCAAAGTATCATTGCATCAAGACATCATGTCACATTAGAATTGTAAGGCATCAGATCATATCATCATAGGCAACAGGCAATCAGGCAACAATCATCATCAAGTTAGCACAACAACACGTAAATCTCATCGCTAGAGCAGCGCAATATCATCGTCAAAAAAAAAAATTCAAAAGGGTTAGCAATTCGAACAGAGAACACTCTTGCTTGCAAGTCATATCGTAATCAGTAACCGCCATTCTCGAAATGTGCTTGTCTTTCTGAAATCGTTGATCCTGAGGCCCGTGGGTTATGGGTCCACGCTTTTGTTGCACTGCTCTATTGCTATCTAACTTTTTGTTCCCTCATCCATGCGGTCGCTCGTCGAATGTATCGCATAGGGTCCAAGTTAGCGGAGATAGGGGAGTGACAAGAGAAGACAACCCAAAGTCCCTCTCGGAACCAACCACAGACCAATACTAAGACGACAACTAGAGACAAAACTCCAGCCCGAGAATAGCAACGACGCCCTTATGAAAGTCTATTAGGTTGCAATTGTGACAATCAGACACAAATTCATCATGGGGCATATCAATCATATTAGTCCACACTAACATGTACCTATCTCAAAGAGAACGACATGCATATTCATTCCAAAAGACACAATCAAGTCCTACACTGATGCATGTGAGACAAGCTAGCAGTCTATTATTTCATGGAACCAGATATGCCTAGCAACTCCAAGCAGGATATGTGAAACCAGTAATTATCATACAAGATTCGAAGTCGTGCGGGATTTAATGAAGATAACAGGCATCATGGGTATGAACAAACGTACAAGAATGGTACATGCAGCACAAGATGAGGTCAAATATAGCATGGCGATGTACATCATAACGATCAAACTAAGCACCATACGAAAATACATAAGGCGGCATAGTAATCATCACAACTAATAACAAGAATCATATTGTAGGTTCAGAATGGCATGTAATCATACAATGAGATTCACTTAGGAAGCATAGGTCCTATACGATGCTAGCGATACATGACAAGGCATGAGCATAGACAAGAGTGATTAAATGAGTTCAATATGATACCGTGAAAGCAAAAGGATCACCACAGAGTAAACAAGATAACATCACGGCGATAGGTTATAATCGTGCCAAGAACGAACCATCATAGAGCATGTATATGGTACAATAGTCATCACATCATAAAACAAGTACAACACGTGATCATCTAGCGAGTCATATTGGGAATCATAATCCCTACAGGACTCTACCAGAACATATCGGACATGAATGCAATCAAGATAATGCGATTAGATTCATCCTAACATTCAGGTGTCATGTGTGAGCAAAATCATAATCTAACATGGTGTGTGATCATGCGAGGTGTCAAGTCATACGTTCATGCAAATACGAGAAGATGTCATATAGTAATAGAGGAATACCACCGAGTGAGATCATGTAAGAATGCTAGGGCCTACCATTGCAGAAAGCAAGTCGGTCATCGAATTTAACATCATCTAGCCAGGATAAGTAAGACATGTTATGGTAATAGGAAGAGGGAAGAACCACACTATCAGGAACCTAGCTCGAGAGAGAATCAGCATTATTGCAATCAAGATATAATTCACACGAGTCACAACCAAGGATCCTACATGATACTAAAGGCTATACTTGGCATACGTCACATGCATTCAACTAATCATGGCGACACGTAAGAATCAATTCAATCACATTCCAACAACATAGAAACGTGAGGAAGGTTTTACAATGTATAACACGAGTTTAAGTAATGGCAATATTACTAGAATACGGGGACATGAGCTCAAATCAACACATACTAGAATAAAACATGCATTTCTCAAGACTCAATTCTAACACATATCCTCCATCTAACGCAAGTAATCACAACAATACTAATTGCAAAACAACCAACATTAACTAATCTGACGAATACAAAACAGATGGGCATGCTATAGATTTTTGTCGCCAAAAGGATAATAAGCATTGACACGTCATCATTCAACATGCTAAGACGATCATCTACAAGCACTCATACAAAGGAGAGTTGATCACACTATCATGGACCTAATCCAGGAGAAAACAACAATCACCTAGGTTCACATCATTTGGTTCATGCTTCAAATCAATCATACATGCAATACAATAGGCCAAGTAGACATGCTATGATAACATATAATCATGATGGAAAGCAAGGCATAACATGAGTAGCTTTTTACTAATGATCATTGGCAAGGTACATGCGGGAGATTATAAAATCATGTCATGCAATTCAGAGAGAGTCACCATTACAACCGGACAGAGATCCCTAAGGGCAACCATTGACTTCTTCCCGACTGACTTATCACCCCTCTTTCCCGTGAGATTCCGGTACGACTCTTCATGGCAAGAAGACACTGGTTGGTCATCATTAAAAAAAAAAAAAAAAAAAACAAGGAAAGACAACCCCAGAAACACCTTACTTCTGACTCAAAGTGACATCCAGAACTTCCAATACTCACTCAGACAACCTTAATATCTATACATGATTTCCGACACAATGCATTTACCAACCCAATTCCCCGTGGAAGACACTGACATCTAGGAGAAAGACTCGATAGAACCATCAAACGGTTAACAGACATAGTGTAAGGGGCTGTTTCACACAAGCTGGGCTTGACCATATAGAAATAAAGGTACTCCCGCTATCCCGTTTGCACAGACAAGTCAGTACACATTTCATTGTTAGGGCATCAAAATCAGATCTCTAGCATAGCAAGCACTCAGCATAGAATCAGTTAATGACACTCATAATCATCTCCTTAGAAACTCCCAACCCATCTGTAAAGAACAAGCTAATATTTGCATACCCATTCCCAACTACATCCATAGGGATGGTCTAACGCCTTTCTACCCACTCGGTCCCTCTTTAGTCGGTTTTCCCCTTTTATAACAAGTCGAGTTCATTACTTAGTCCAATTTAGGTTAGGCATCTTAAGTTCATTTTGCCCTTTCAAAACATTTTCAAATCCTTTGAAATTCATGGGAGGTTTTCCAAAACATACACTCAACCCTTGTGTACCCGATTGCACAACCTCAGCTCTGATACCCCTTTGTAACGGCCCAGGATTATGATTCCCGGGTTACGTTTCGAGGGATAAAACCCCTCGTTAGGATCTTGCAATCCAGGTACGGGTCGAGGTTTCAGACTCATTTAAGATTAGTAGAAAGAGGGATTTCAAACCCTAAAAACCTCGAAGGGCCATTGGGTACCCTTTACCTGTCCTAAGACTATGTCGCAAAATCCAATTCAACCGAAAGTAAAGTGGAAGCAAAACTAGGATACAAATGCCACGACAAGCCAGGTCAAACCAAATCATAAGCAAGTGATTAACATTTTACCAAGTTATAATATTAGCTAGGTTCTTCGATTCGCCAAAGGGTTTTCCGTCACAGAAGCAAGGAGCAAACAAGATCTGCAGAAAATACCTTAAAAAAAAAGAACGGGGAAAGGAGTCAGATCGAGCCACTCATGCGGGACCGGCAGTCCTCGCTGAGGCCACATAGTATGTGCTATACCTAATAAAGATGCTCTAATGCAGTACGAAAGTCAAACACACTAGCATGCTCCTAGTTATAATAATGTGCAGAAATACTGTAAAGGGCCCAAGACAATGCCAAATGGCATATCCCTCTCCTACCTCCACCCCCTTCCGATAGGGCGGAGACTGGCCAGCTCGTGAATGCATTCCATCATAATCGGGGGGCACGCATGCCTAACCCGCTCCACAATAAAGCCCGCAGGCATAATATAAGGAAGTTCATGACTCGATTGACTCAGGGTACCCGATGAGGCTGGGCTACCCTATGACCCTAGCAAAGACTCTAGGACTATCACAGATAACGGCCGTTCTGTTTCAAACGCATAAAGTAAGCAGATGCTCATTCAATTAGTGCAACCTAAACAGGATACTACATGGCATGCTTTTATGCATATGCAACACCTAACATAAAATGCAACAACAGGCATGAATGTCCAACCTGAGTAAGCCCCCTAGGGAACTTACCTGAAGATGCAGAACAGCAAAATAACGCAAGCAAGGGCCCAAATGTAAGTCCAAAGCAATCCAAGAGCAGTACACACCTATCATTAAGCCATTTTCATAAGCTACCGATCCATCATTCATACACACGGACTCCATGTTCTCAACATGCTTAAAACCAACCGATAGTAAAACCATTTTCCAAAACCTTTCCGATTTGATCAACATCAACCAAAATCATTCTTCAAATTAAACCCATTGATAAAATCGTACCAACCATATTTCCAAACTTGCTTCTCAAAACAAACATCAACAAACCAAGACAAATAATCCTGACAATACATATTTAAATCCTTAACCAATTTCTCCAAAATCATATAAATAAAATGATCCCGGCATTTTATTTCAAAACCTAAAACCCTATATATATTTTTACCAAATTGTATTAGACTAAAATAAACACCAAAACATATTTATAAATTAATAACAATAGGTCCTCTTGTAACTTCCAAGATCACATTTTTACCCATCATAAAATACAATTCCGAAATTTGAAAATTCCTTTTAAAATAATTTATCATCAATATGTTTAATTAACATCAACTACTTTATTAATAATTCATTTCCAAAATCCAAAAATCATATCTCTAAATCATTACACAATACTTATCCCAAATTATCATTTCCAAATACATTTATAATCCATAAAATTTCCAGAAATATACTTTTATAAGTCTAAAATAATATAACAACAATAATAACATACCTCACGTTAGAATAATATAAAGTCATAACATCTAATATATAAAACAACAACAACTTAACACTTCATAAAACAAACCCAAAAAGCCCAATATCCCACCCGGAATCGGATCCACCTGCACAGCCCAAAACCCGGAAAATTCGGATCCCATCTCTCCCAACACAAGATGCCCAACAACAAATGATATAACCCATTTGCAGAAAACCGGGTCAGGCCCAACCCAACAGAGAGAAGAGTGGATCCGGGTCTCAGGAGAACTAAAGGGAGGAGGATCCGATGTGGATCCGGATCCGGATAAAAAAATAGGCCCAAGCCCAATCCCTTATCTCCTTCCCCAAATCAACAGAACAGGGCTCTTGCAAATCTGAACGGAACACGACGAGGAGGAAGAAGGTGAACCTAGAGCTCTCCGGCAGCCACTTTTCCCGACCCAGAGCTTCCCAACCCGACCGACTTGGAATTCCGACCACACCCAACAGAGAGAGCAAAGCGTAAGTGAAGGAGAGGGAGGAAAGAGAGGTTACCGAGAATCCGAAGTAATCGCCGGAATCGTTCGTCGGGGCTTGAATCGATCTTCATCGGGGGCGGTTTGGCGTCGGGATGGACTAGACAAAAAGGGGAGTTCATTGAGGCACACGTTTATAGCGGATTCAATGTCGGAAACGGTGGATTCGAGGCTTACCCAACCGGAAACGGAAACACAGGGGAATTCGGGGGTCTCTCGGCTCCAGAAGCGGCCTCTCCGGCGGGTACCGGTTTCTGCAGGCGCTAATGGGTCTGAATCGGCGTCGGAGGACCGGCTGAGCTCCTGGCGGCTGCGACGGGGTCCTTCCTGGCTCAGCTTCGGGACTCAGGGGTTGTGCCTGCTCCTCCGGACGGGAATGAAGGAGGGACGATTTCGAGGACAGCTGCTCAACGAAGGAGACAAGGTATGCTGCTGGTGGCTGGAACCGGCAATGGTCCTTCCTGGTTGGCCCTTCTGGGCGTTCTGGTGGATTCTCTTTCGGGGGAGAAGGGAAGCAAAGAGATAAGGTTTTGGGTTGCAGAATTCGAAGAGAGGGAGAGAGACTCCTGTTGTGAGTATTTGGTGAACTGTGGATGCGAGAGAGTGAGGGCAAAACTCAGGAGAGTGGTCCTAACATTGACACAAAACAACAAATTGATAGCTGTAGCCTGTAGGATGCAAGGGAGCAATTTGTGCATAAGGACAACCTGCATCCGTTGGTTGCAAGGCAGGGGAGAAATCCCCCAATGGCAAGCACAAGAGAGAGAGAAAAGAGAAAAGGAAAAGAAAATAGGGAATGATATGGTCCCACTCAAAGAATTCAAATTAGCGGAATGGACTCGAACTCGCCCGCTCGACAAATCCCGACTAAACTCAAAATGATTTTTAATTTCCAATTCTGAATTTAATAAAGAACTCCAAACATTATTTTTAAATTTTCGGTATATAAAAGCAGAGTATAACATATTTTAAATTTCAATTTAAATAATGCCGGAACTCGTTTTGAAATATTTAGAATAAAACCAATAGCTCAAGGACGGAAATTCTAAACCTCCAAAATCTTAGAAATTGGAATGATTATAATTCACCATTTTAATAATTTAATATTCTAAAATTTCCCCGGTCTTTACAAAGGTAATCTCTCCCTCTCATTGAGTACTATGAGAAGAAGCGGGACATCGCGGATGCTCTTGCGGATTGTCTCCATCCGGTCTCCGAGGACGAATTCATTGCCTCGGTTCTCCACGACCTGGATCCGTCTTACGACCCTTTCTGTGCCGCCATCAATGTACGTCTGGATAATCTGACTTCCGACAACCTCCTTGGTTTCCTGCTCCGGGAGGAAGAACGCTTGCAAGAGGTTGGGCGTTATCTTCAAACGCATCAACCGGCAGCCAACTATGGCCAGTCTTGCTCTCAACGCCCTGATCGCCCATCACCTCGCACAACCAGTCCTCGTCGTAGCAGCAGCGGGGTCCGCCTTTTGAGCGCTCGTCCTCTCACTCGACTGGTGGCGTCTCGCTCGGCACTGAGGATCCGGCTGCCCGCTCTCGCAACCGCCCACAGTGCCAATTGTGCGATCGCACTGGCCACCTTGCGAAGGACTGTTTCAGTCGCCTGAACCTCCAGGCAATTCCATCTCGTCACCCGGCCGAGCGCCTCAATCAACAGCAGTCCGGCACTCCCTCTGCGTACGCAACGTCTACATCCTCTATTCACGATCCGTCTTGGTACTTTGATACGGGCGCGACTGACCATGTTACTGGTGACTTCAACAAAGTCTCTATCAACTCCGACTACAATGGCGGTGATCATCTGGCCCTAGATAATGGCTCTACCCTTCCTATTTCCCACATTGGTAACACCTCATTTGCTACATCCTCTCGCCCTATTTCCCTCTCACATGTCCTTATTGTGCCTTCAATGCATAAAAACCTTGTTAGCATCTCCAAACTAACCCGTGATAACAATGTTTTTCTTGAATTTCATCCTACTTTTTGCCTTATTAAGGACATGCAGGGGCGAGCTCTTCTCAAAGGCCTGGTCAGTGATGACTTATACAAGCTTTCTTCGTCTCTCTCTGCGATCTCCAAGCAGGTTCTGGTGGGCAAGCGCACAACCCCGGCACACTGGCACAATCGTTTCGGTCATCCAAGTCTTGCCATTTTACAGTATTTGTTGCGTCAGTTTCATTTACCTACTGTGTCCAATAAGGCCCCTGGCCCTTGTCATCCTGTTCTTTAGGAAAAAGTAAGCGTCTTCCTATTTTGTCAACTCATGTTCCCAAAACAGCTCCCTTTGAATTGGTTTATTCAGATGTTTGGGGTCCTGCCCCCACTTTATCATTAAATGGTTGTCGTTACTGTGTGTTGTTTTTTGATGATTGCACCCGTTTTACATGGATCTACTTCTTGACCCACAAATCCCAGGTCTTGGATTATTTCCGTCTTTTTCAAACAATGATCAAAACACAATTCAATGCCACCATCAAAGAGTTACAAACTGATTTTTTTTTGGGGGGGGGGGGGTGAATTTCTTTCCCTCGCATCTCTGTTACAGCAGCAAGGCATCATTCATCGCATCTCCTACCCATACACACTGATAAGAAACATTTAGGTGGTGTTAATATAGGCATTTAGATGTGTTTAGGTAGGGTAAAATGCATGAGTTTAGAGTAGTTTTCATGTTTTTATTATGTTTCAATTAGAGTCGGAATCTACAAGTTTTGTGCATGATTTCAAGTGATTGTGGAAAGGTGGAGCTAAGCTCGAGCCAATGCTCAAAGATTTGACGAAAATAGAAGAGCACGAGAGCCGAGGAGATGAGCTAATCATGAAGAATTGATTGGAGCTGTCCAAGCTGGCGACGCTGCACTAAAACGAGTCGTTCGAAGGCTGTAGTTATCGGATCGGGGCGTACTTATACTTGTTGGAAAGAGGATTCGAAGACCTACAACTTTCGTGTTTACAACTTTTCCAAATTCAGCCTCGAAAACAGCAAAAACGGGACTTCAACATGGCTGCAGAAAAAGAACTCGCCCCAGGACAAAAAGAACTCACCCGAGTTTTGTGTGCCGAGACCAAGTTGTTGTTGGTTTGGACGTGGGCCTATTTTCCATGTGTCATTTTGGGTCTTTTGTGGTTATTTGAATTTGTTATTTCTTTGACCTATTATTATTAGGAGAAGATTATTAGGGTTTGTGAGGTTGGCATCTACGTTGATGAGACGTTGAATTGAGTTTTGAGGTTTTCTCTTCAAGCATGAACAACTAAACTCCTTTGCTTAGGGAGATTAATCGAAGCTTCAGGTTTGCAATTTCATTGTGAGGTTTCTATTTCTTTATACTCCTCTCTGAATATTATTGATTCTCTGCGCCGAATGTTTAGGGTTTTCGTGAATTTTCATTAGTCTGATCAACTGATGCTTGTTCATGATAATCTATAGCTAGATATAGGTAATTACTGGTTGAGTTATCTATATCCTTGAGTGGCAAAGTATAAATCTCTGAAACTGGTTGATTTAGGGATTTGTATAGAGAATTGATTTGCAATTGATGCAATAACTAGTTGTGCGTGTCGATTGCCTTTGTTGATTTCCTTTAGACTTCATCGATTGTTGAATTGAATCTTGATAGTTTCAGGATTGTTTGATAATTAGGGTTTTCAGGGTCTGGTTGTCCTGTTAACTAAATTTGATAAGGAATTGGATTCAAAAGATCTAGTTTTTCCACAACAAAGTATTCAAGAGGAAGCTATCTATTTGATTTCGATGATCAATGAACAAAACCTGATTGCTGAGATTGATTGACCTGAGCTATTCTCTCATATTCATTCATTCAATCTGTTTTATTTGATTGTTTTGCTTATTTTTGCATTCTTAGTTAGTTTAAACCATCACAACCCCCTATTTGTCTTTAGTTCTTATTTAGCACACTTGACTTGTATACAAATCGTTGACTCTCCGTGGGATCGACCCGTACTTGCCAAACTACATTAGTTAGGTTAGTCGGATTTATTTGATAGAATTTAAGGCGACTGAAAATCCTCTATCACACACCATCCCAGAATGGTATGGTTGAACGTCGCAACCATACAATTCAAGAAAAAGGCCTTACTTTGCTTGCTCAATCTCGCCTTCCTCCCCAGTTTTGGGAGCATGCGTTTCACACTGCCATTTACCTACATAATCGGACACCCACCCCAGTCCTCCAGTGCGACTCCCTATATTGTCATCTCCACCGCAACCGCTGCTCCCCAGTTTTGGGAGCAGCGGTTGCGGAACTCAGTTGGATCCAGTTCCTGCTTCTTGATTTGCGCCAATCCTTGGTTCGCCCGCCTTCGTTGTTGTGTGACAGTCTCAGTGCGACGTTCATGACTCGCAATCCTGTTCTCAACAACCGGTCCAAACACATTCATATTGACTTTCATTTTGTTCGTGAGAAGGTGGATGCTCGTGAGCTCTTTGTTCGTCACATCAGTACACATGATCAAATTGCTGATATCTTCACCAAAGCCCTTAGCTCCCGATGGTTTGATCTCCTCCGTTCCAAGCTCCACGTCGGCCCTCCGCCTTGAGTTTGCCGGGGGTATTAGAGATATGATATATTATTGTTTATACTATCCTTGTATGTTACGATATGTAAAGATTTGTTCCTATCTCTTCTGTAACCATATTTGTCTATATAATGTCATATCCTCTGAATGATAATTCATCAAAGCTTCCACAATCTTTTACTCTATGATAATTTCAGAGCTTGTCAGTTCCATAGATATTATTGTATGGTGGTGATTGCAACTGTTGTTGCTGCTATCGACGATAGGCCTTGTTTCCGCTACCCTAGATGAAAAAGGAATAGGTGTCGAATTGCCTCCAAGAAACAAAGGGATTTGTCTTGAGGTAATTTGGTGTCAGATTCTTGTTTTGGTTGCAATCATTTCATATTGTTTAATATATAATAACTGGTTCAGTGTATATTCCTTTTTTCACTAGTTTGTTCGGGCAATATAGCTCCAGGTAATTAAACATCATGATTTACGAGGGAGACATCAAACATATAGGCGATCAACATGGAAAAGTATTATAGGTAGATGAATGGATGAGATTGAGTATACATTTCCCATTTTATTAAGAGTCAGTGCCAACCAGTGGCGGATGTGCTTTAAACCTATAAGCTACAAGCTTTTCAAGGAAAAACTAAAACATATTCATACAGTATGGAGTCTTAATTATTTCTACCTCTAAAACACTAGGGGTGTGTATGGATACAATTTTAGTAGTTAATAAACTAGTAAAATTGGGGGTTGAAAATTTGAACATGGTATGGGAAGGGGTTATTTAGTAGATTTTAGTTTATTTGGGGGTTTATTTAATAAGCTATTTTTGATAGCTTTTTGGGAGTTTATGTGGTTTATTTGATTTGAAAATACCATAATACCCCTAATAATAACAAAATAAACTACACTTTTTACAAATAAACTGTTTTCCACCCCATACGGAGTTTATATTTTTTCATAAATTTTTAACTACTTTTTACCAACCGTTTATAAATTTTACCCTGTTTATAATTTTAGTCAGTTTATTAACTCTGTATCATACAAACCCTAGATGTTATAACTTATAAGTTAATACAACCAAATAACCAATAGGTCAATACTGGTGTTGATACAATTTTTTTATTTATCCATATGCGTTTGTTGTACGAGCAATAAACCATATCAATGTGCTCGCCGTCGTCCGCAACTGTTGGGAGTAGTTCTCCTTAGATCGTTCTTGTTGTAGAGTTAGTTCTGCTTGTTTTTTAGCGCCATTTTATATTCTCGTTGTATGTTTTGACGGTTTTCGCTTGCCAATTCGTCGGCCTCTCGAGAATTAGGCTTGCCTGATCTCGAATTCTTACTTAATTAAAAAAAAAAAACCATATCAATGTGCATCTGAGTTTACAACCATCTAAGTCGAAAATTTTCACAAGGAATTCAGGAAAGATCTTCTGCTTGAGCAGATTATCCAGCTCTTTTTTGCAATCATCCAAACGTCTAAGATATGAAGTATCAACCACCCAAAATAAACCATCAGTTTGCTCAATCAAATTAAAGTAGTTCCGCCAATAGGATCTTATTGTCGTCTGCCTCCCAACATCCCATATATTAAGTGTATACTTGCCAAATTCATATCAAATTTAGGATATAAATTCCACCTGCAAGGATCTAAACTCAACATTTTAAGAAGCATGTTTGATCCCAATTGAGAAGGATCAAAGTACACTCAGCCCTAGAAGCAAAGAAATGCAGGGTTTAAACAGTTACTTTTGATAACAAATCATCTTTCTCCTCCTCCTTGATTTGCCTAATGATGCTGAGAAGACCCATTTTTCAAACTCAAAAACTCTTTATTTGATCAAGGAATGTAAAAGTGAGCAATGGAAGTATCTCAATGCAGGTGTTCCGGAGAAAAACTCTTTATGGAGAGTTTGTTGCTGTTTCAGTGCACCTCAAGATGATGGCAAACGAAGAACACATTCACACAGGGCCTTTGTTCAGTGTGTTGCCAATCTTTCACTTGTTTTCGTGACAGTTTGTTCGTGGCCAATCTTTTCGGCTTCTCTCAATCCATTGGATTTGTTCAGTGTGTCGAATTCTTATCAATACATTTGTCCTTAGATACCCCTCAACGCTTTGTCAGCACCGATTCTAAGCTCGTGCTTTCAGTTCTGCCGATTCCCTGTAGGATGGCAAAATACTCGTGGGGACGGTTCAACAGTCTCAGCTTGAAGCTGATGAGAGACGGGTCATTGCGATTGGGAAACCAGGTCAGATGAGATCCCATCATGAATGAGCCCAGTTCATCAGATGATTGACAACAGACCTTTAACTGAAACCAAGGCAGAGGGGCCGCACCTTTGCTTACCTTACATAATCTGGTTTGATTTTGTTGTTTTGCCTGTTAAGAATTACAGTAATCTTCTATTTTGATTCTTAATTTCTAGGTAATTTATGCTTTAATTCTTAAAATTTCAAGCTGAATATCTCCCCTTCTAAATGGAATCATTTCAGTAATGATGAGGAACCAATAATAAATAAGAGTTGTCTGAAGAATACAAAAAAAAAAAAAAAATCACCTCACAAATAAAAACTTGCCAAAGAATGATTTCAGTAACGATTAGGAACTCTAGTATTACAGTACAATTTACATTTCTCAAAAGAAACTACAAATTGAACCCCTGATTCATTTTATGGGTTTTTTTTCCTTTTAATCACCTATGCTGACAACTCTACAACAAAGAAGGAAAATAAGAAAAAATGACTACCAACAGGCAGAAAAGAACTCTCACACTGCTATTATTCTGCCATCGCTCATATATGTCAGCTTCATATCACATCTTTGTTTTATTTGGTATTTTCTTCAATCTTTTTTTTGGCTTCTCAATCCATTGGATTTGTTCAGTGTGTCGAATTCCTTTCCTTCTTAAAAAAAGAAAAGAAAAAATGTATACCCCTAAAAAATACACAAAAATTCACCTCTCATCATATCTGTGGAGAATTTGAGGCCAATTGGCCCATTTCAGTCTCTCCACCATCCCAATGCCTTAATTTCCCAAACTTTTCTGCTTCCCTTGCAAGCTGAACATCAGTAGGACACAAGTACTGTCTGAACACTATGACTACAAATCGCGGCATCAAGCTAACGATTGGAACCGCGAGTAAACACAGCCAGAACAATCCCACCACCTTCTGATCGATGAACGCCATGTTATAGATCGACCTGCACATCATTCGTGACAAAAGATCAGTAACTCAAAACAACAATGACCATTTTCTTGTGTTATGACACATTACTGGTGTGTTTTGGCCAAGAAAACCGGGTTCATTTTTCAACTTCAACTAGTTTAAATCAGACTGTGGTCGATTGTGAGATGTAAGACGAAAGAGAGTGTACCAGTAACCGGGCAGTGAAGGCACAGCGTCGATGATGAAGACACAAACTACAGTCGCGGTAATAGCCTTCCAGATGTTTAGATGGATGATCCAGTTCCAGCACATGACATCCATGGCTATGTGCAGATTGACTGTGATGACAACTGCAAGGGTCCAAAGGTCTCCTAAGCCAGACACGTCAATGTCGGTCTTCCAAAATGCTAATAGGGGAATGAAGAAAATCGCGACACTCTCCCACAAAGTGTCAATCATAGTAAGCCAAAACAGCCTTGTGTTGTAGCATTCCTGCCTCTGGCCAGGCCCATAGAGCCGAGTGTGCGTCAATAGAGTTGTTCGTTGCAAGTCCTTGTCGAGAATGCCAACGGTAATGGTGGGTAAAGAAGTGTAGATTATAGAATACAGTACACTGCTCCAGTCTGATATAGCAGAGGTTAGAGTGTATGCAGTGAAGAGTGGGTACCTACAAGAATACGAGCACGAAAATTAGCTGCGAAAGAATAAAGGACGCTAAGAAACATCTAGAACAATCACTCACCAGAACAAAACGAAAACGAGAACTGCATTCTTGTAGAAGTTGTATAGAAGCATGTAAGCTATTCTTTGATAATTCCAGTGTCCATGAACCAGCAGAAGCGGAACTAGAAATCTAAACTGCCCGATGGCAAAATCCGATGCCATGACAGCTTGCCGGCCTTCTTGGCCACGGATTCCTACTCCAACATCAGCCTCTTGGATCATAGAAACATCATTGGCACCTGCAGTAGATTTCATATATTTTAGAAGAACAAGTTAAGTCACAAATCCTGCAAACTAGCAGAGCAAATGCCTGTTCCTTGGTTACAATTATTTGAACCTGGATATAAAAGGCGTCTGAGTTGCGCAGACAGAATGTTTGCGCACTCCACTCATTTCACCAGAATTTTTACACTTGCAAATCCAGGATGAGTGAGGTTGGAGTGCGCGAACAGCCTATGCTTTGTGTATATATCATGACCCATACAAATCAGGTAAAAATGCGATTGATGAAGAATGACACTCACCATCACCAATTGCAAGTGTCATGTCATCAGTTCTGCTCTTTATGAGGGAAACGACTCCGGCCTTCTGTAGTGGAGCAGTCCGACAACACAATACAGCAGAACAATAACTCGCCACCTCAAACAGCTGTAGCACGCAACAGTCCAAAAACACAAAAAGAAAACACTCATTAAGAAAAAAAATGAGTAAATGACATCTTTATGTGTTTGAACCTATCAAAAACCAGTTGATGCCTACCTCTTCTTCAAGGTCTGAATCAAGAATGTAAACAAGGCTGGTGCCGTCAATGATCAGTGCATTTGAGGCAGTCAGTGAAGCCTCCTGGCCTGCAGACGCGCTTCTGCGTTCCTTTAAAGATGCCAGTGCTTCTTTTAAGTATCTTCTACATGAATCACTTGTTTTTCCATTGATTATAACCTGAGTCATCTCTCCTGTCAAGAGCTTCGAAGAATACCCTATTGATATTGCTGTTTCCTGCTTGTCTCCTGTCAATACCCAAACCTTAATGCCTGCATTTCTCAGAGATTCTATTGCTTCTGGTACACCCTTTTGCAGTTTATCCTCAATTGCTGTGGCACCTAATACAGAAACCTTGGTTTCGACTTTGGTAGCAACCTCACGAAGCCTAGCTGCCCTTCCGATCAAAGCAGCGTTAGCTGACTCATAGGAGGATTGCCATTGCTGGAATTCCAAGGCACTGAGTTCCCTCATGCCAACAACTAATGTCCTTAAGCCGCATGAGGCGTATTTGTGAAGGTGGGATTTAGTTCTGCTTATCACATTTGATTTTAAGGATTTGTCAATTACACTGAGCATATTTGTGTCAGCACCCTTTACAAAGAGTTTAACCGATTTGTCTGGGCAACCCACAATAACAGACATCCTCTTTCTATCACTATCGAACTCGTGAAGTCCTAAAACATCAAACCTGCAGTATCATGAGAAGAAATCCAGACAAAACAAAAATAATAAGATCTTCATACTGAAAAGATGATCACATAAAACATACTGAAACCAAGAAGTCAAATCAAGAAGCATTAAAAATACGTTTTAAAAGATGATCACATAAAACATACTGAAACCCTTCAAAGTGGAGATTGGGGTCTGAAAAATTGTGCAAATCCACCCAACAAGAAAATGGTTGTAAAATGTGGAGAGGTCTTATGATGAGGAGCGAAAGTCCATGAACATGTAGACAGAAGTGCATAGTTATATACCAAAAAAGTGCACAATTTTTTAATAGAAAGTAAATATGCACTTTTCAAAATCCAAAAGTGCATATTTAATATTTATGCACTTAGGTGCATAACCGTGCAGATTTGCATATAATCTAAATAAAGAAGATATGAGGCCACAAGGAAAAAAAACGCTCTATGTTACCTCTGTCTCTCTCCGTGAATATCAATAATTATGTGGCCTGAGCTTCGTTCTATGAGCACAAAGCCATAAGCAGCAGCAGCGAAAGCCAGGGCCTGTTCATCAGGAGACTCTCCCTGATAATCTATTATTCTCGTATTTGGATCGGTTGAATCTGTAATGATAGGCACAATTGTATTGCAGGCAGCTAATGCAAGGAAGAAATCATGAATATGCTTCCCTTCATCCGTCCCAATTGTTGCTAGTCTTTGAAGCTGAGCATCAACCTTCACTTTCATCTTTGGCCTCAAAACCTGTCCATCCACTAGAAATCCCAAAAGTATGAAAAAAATAAGGAAGGGCCAAGAGCATTAAGCACAACAGAATACCTTCAGCTCCAAATAAAATCAACATTAATGAAAATATCCATTACCTTCAACTGAATAAGCATCCAGCTCTTCCGGCTCACTGGCATTGTCATAGCTGTAATCTACTCCCCAGATGCTTGCAGACCGAAATTCCATCTTGTTTTCGGTCAATGTACCAGTTTTATCAGAGAAGACATACCGTATTTGCCCCAAATCCTCATTGATATTCAAGGCCCTACACTGAAGACCAGACTTTGTTGCCTCATCATACATATTTTCATCCTGCATCATGAAGTACACCTGACCAACCCGAACAAGCTCCACAGATATGTACAGAGAAATCGGAATCATGATTTGGAATACAATAACACACATTAAGAAGGTATAGAATATTTCCAGACCCCACCCATGATACTGATAATCCTCAACCTCATCAGCATAAGTCTTTCTGTGGTAGAACTCTATATCACTAAGCCTGTCCTTGTGACGAACAAGCCAAATGCCAGCAAGGGTGGACACTATAGTGCACAATGCAACAAGAAAAGCCGAAAGCAAAATGATCTCTCGGTTCATTTGGATCTCTAGCCGACTCCTCTTAGACGGCGCACCAGAGCTATTAAGCATTGCCTTGGTCTCGGGGCCAGCATATACCACTACTCCAATGGCCCAGTCTGTGTTCTTGAGCTCACATCCGCGAAGGATGATATTGGTGGGCCCTAATGACATGCTTTTCCCATCAATCTCCATGTTTGCCAGAAACCCATAAATGTTCCTATTAGGCTTCTCACACTTGATTACACCACCTACATTTTCCTCTTCCGGTTTCTTCGAAAGGGTCTCTTGCTTTGCATATCTAGTTTTCAAATTCGACTCGCCATCCAGATTAATGGTTTGTACATAAGCAACCCCTGTGGGATCACTGGTGGACAGCAATACTATATCACAAGGAAGAGTCTCACTTGAACTAACCTTTATGATTTCGCCGACTTGAATGTGCTTCCACTTCTTTTGCTGAAAACTGCCATTAACAAGAACAGAAGCAAGCCTATTGTTCTCAACTCTATCTGCTTGATGCCTTCTAAAGTCCTCATAGCCATCCTTAATGGCGGAAACCAGCAACACGAAAGCCAAAGGCATGATGGAAGTCGCCTGGCCGAAGACTGCAAGCATAGGCAGCTGGTTCAGGATGGCTATCACCAGGAAGTATATGTATGCTACCCTGTGGAACTGCTCAAATAGGTTCCTGGGCAAGAATGTGATGATTGTATACTTTGATGTTCGAATCGTATTCGCAGCGAAT
The DNA here is from genome assembly GCA_963922045.1 of Persicaria maculosa. Classification (NCBI taxonomy): domain Eukaryota; kingdom Viridiplantae; phylum Streptophyta; class Magnoliopsida; order Caryophyllales; family Polygonaceae; genus Persicaria; species Persicaria maculosa. The sequence continues at coordinate 43,317,740 of OY998258.1, forward strand.
CCATAATTCTCATTGGTCTTTGCAGGATCATTTATGTAGATGAACCTAGCATCTTCATCACTGATCTCCTTCCGGGACAACCCCATCCCATCTGAATCACTCCTCCTTGATCCAAACTTCATCATGGGCTTCACTTGGGTATCCCCAAAATTGCCCTCCCTCACGGAACCTGATCCAGAGGACCTTGAATGGTAGGAGGCGCTCTTGCGAGAAGACGAACGCCGGATCAAATCACTGAGTGTAGTCATAACACTGCCATTGGAAGTGTCCATGGAAAAGACAAAAGCTTGATTTTCAGGCACCAAATAGCCAAAAATTCAAAACCCAGCTACCAGATTTCACAGAGTTTGCAGCCAAAACCAGATGAAATTCAGGGAAAAAAATGGTTACTTTAACTCTAAGCTTGTTTCGTTCAGCTTAGAATTTAGAATTTTGAAAACAGATTTATAAAAACAGTTTTTTCTGTTTCCAGTGAGTCGTACAAATGAAAATAAAATTGCTTCGAAACAAAAAACAAAACAATCAAAGCTGAGACCAACCAAGTGTTAAGAGGTTGACTGATGATCTCAGATGAGAACAGATTTGTTTAAGCCTCTTTAGCTAATTCAAAGGAGAACACATCAACACAGCTGGTGAAGTCTCTCTCTCTCTCAGGCATTTCAACAAACAGGTGATGTGCAGAAGTGCAGACAGCAGCTTCTATGGCAAGGGGAAAAAATGGGATTGTTGAGGTTGAAATTGAGGTTGAGGAGCAACTGTTCAAGGAGGAAGGAAGTCATAAAAGGGAAACGCCGTGGAAAAAAACTGAAAATCAATCAAACCGATTAACCCCATTTGACAAGTCTCCATGTTCGCCTCTTTCATCTGTACAAATTAGTTGGAAATCGTTCTAGAAGGAGGGGGCTACCTACAGTCATTTTTATTTATTAAAATTTTAAAATGAATTATAAAATAATGTAATTCGGTGGCTGAATTTGACCATACTCGTTTTTTTTTTTTTTTAACCGGAAATAATTTGGCAATAAGGAAGACTTATATGCCAAGAGCATCCATACGGATGAAATCGCGAAGCACTGAGTCGCCAGGTGTCGAAGTGCCAGAGAAAACAAGGTCAAGGTGCGTAAGACGGTCCGCAACTCGTTTTTTTTTGTTTTTTATAAATAAGGACAAACTCCTTGCATCTCATTAGTATTTGGATTTGACTTTTCAATGTGTTACTCGCGCTTTGGCATATTTGGTTAATTAATTATATTTTATTACTATCATATAAGAATAAATACTCTTATTTATATACTTCTTATTTTTTTCACTTAATTTTATTTTTATTTATTTTTTGATTAGGTAAAAATTCGAGAGTGAGAGCACTATCTGATAACATTATTTCGGACGAGGTCTTTGAGACCTAAATCAATGGATAAGTTGGGGCCCCAGACCGAATAACTAAGATATGCAATCTTATCCGCTACTCGATAGTCAAGACAGGGATGTGGGAGAAAGACTTCTCCCGTAAACCCAATAGAAGAGTTTTAAAATCAGCTATAATGAGTTCAATTCTTCGGGTAGGGGCGCCGCCTCACCTGAATCATTACCTAAGCAAAAAAAAAAAGAGTTAAAATTTCCATAGGCATTTAAGTGTTATATTTTAGGCGGTTTGTAATAATCTCAGAGCCGCCTTCCACAATCAGGTTCGTAATTCTAAGATTTAGAGCCTTAAGAATTCCACTTCTCATGCAGTTTACAGTATGGTTGGATTTTGAGGGATAAAAGTGGAAAAAATATATAATTTTTTACTGAATTTTTAAGAAATCAGTTCAACTTGACGAGTCTTTTAATATGTGTGACAAAAAATATGTTTTTTTTAATTTTTTAAAGATCTATTAAAGAATCTTATTTTATAAATTATAAGCAAACTGGTTCAACTTGACTAAATCGGGTTTATATAATGCACAAACTGAACTTTCGGCTAAAAGAATACTTAATGTCCATTGGAGGTTTTTTAAATACTCATATGATATCGGAGTTTTTTTAAACACTCATATGCTCATAGCTGTCCATTTTAAAGACCAATTTGATATTTTAACCGTTTTACATTCTGATAGAGAACTCCACATTATCATTCAAAACTAGGGGTGTTATTCGAGTCGAACGAGTCGAGCTTGGTATGTTCAAGCTTGGTTCGTTTGCTAAACGAGCTCGATCCGAGGATTCGAAGCCGAGCCCAATTTTTAAACAAGTTTTATTTTTTAATCAAGCTTGGTTTGTTTAAGAAATGAACGAGCTCGAGTCGAGCTTTATGTTACTTGGTCATAACATATTTACTTAAAGGAAATTTTAAAAATTCCATAAAATTCGAGTTATTCAAGATTAAATCGAACGAGCCGAGCTTCCAATCGAGCTTAAAATCATGTTCAAGCTCGACTTATTTAGGTAAATAAATAAGCTCGAATCGAGTTTTTATCGAGCCGATTCTGAGACGAACTCGACCTGTACATCTCATATAACAACCCTATTCAAACCGATCCAAATTTTTATCCCTATACATCTCCAATTAATACGGAAATAGACAACACAATTACACAAACCATTTTTCAACATATGCATGCTATAGGCTAGTATATATATTTCCGTATTAATTGAAGATAGGCTAGCATGCCTTTATAGGAGTTGGTCGATTTTTGTAATCTTATTTTACTCTATTCAATCAATTCAATGGCATGTTACTCATAGAGTTTTCCTTTCCTCTCTCAAAAAATAAAATAAAAGAAAAAATTAAAAAAAATTAAGAATGGTAGTGGAGAGACACTGATTTTAAAATCAATGGTTGAGATCTTCCCCCTCTATGGGTAGAGTTTTTACTAGAACTCCATCCTACTTGAATTGTAACGATGAAGGAGATAATCAACTTTACCCTCTCTCTTAGCTTCCTCCTCTGTTCTAAACTCTCTCCTATCTTTCTATATTCTGACTTTCCCTTCTTCCTTTGTAATTTCTCTAGACTTTCCCGGTTTCCCCCATTCGACCTTTGGTCATCACATTCAACAACCCAACTCGTATTTTTAATTAATAATAGAAGTTTTTTTTTTAATTTGAAGACAATTGATTAATATTAGGTTTAAAAAAATATTATTGAAAGTTGCTTTTTTTGATTATATTTCTCCAAAATATTAATTAGGGATAACTAGGTAACTGTACCATTTTCAGTTTTTATTTTAGTAAATATATTATTCAAGTTTTTGTTTTGTTAATTATATTTTTTTTTCTCTAATGACAATTTTGCCCATGTTTTTTTAACAGTTTTCTTCAATCACGTATATTAATATTGTAACACAAATTTTTTTCCTTTCACAATCTCTAATTCCATTGACACTCATTTCTTCCATTCATTCAATCAATTATCGCTGCTATTCCATACATGTACCTTCCTTCTACCATATATGCGAAGGTATTTGAGGTTAATTTTGTGTTTTTTTTCATGTGATTTCTACCATGAGCTGCTCTATCGATTCTACGTACCGAATGAGCGTATAGTTTTCAATTCCCGGTTATTTATTTTTTGGTTATGTGTGATTGACTATTGAACCATCCTCTAAGATCGGCTATTTATATACCATCAACAATGGCACGTACTCATTCCCACTATACTGAATGCGTGCTCTCCACCAATTTTTTTTTATCATGGTGTAACCCTAATTTGATTAACTGAATTTTGTAGTTACAATAATTTTAGAAATTTGTAATCGTTACACGTTACAATAATTATTTCATATGGACGAGTTCTTGTAACTTAAAGTTCAATAGTCAATTGTGGTTACTAGAATATATTCGCTCGTTAGGTACAAGTAATTAATTAGTTAAAGAATCAAATCATTTACAACAAATTAGTTACAATTTAGATACAAGAATCAAATCACCTGCAACAAATTAGTTACAAGAATCAAATCACCTATTACAATGATGTAATATAGTGTTGATTACAATTATAGTTACAATAATTAAGGATGATTACAAGAAATTAGCTTTTTTTTATCGGATACAAGAAATTAACTACAATTCAAATTAAGGTTACACTAATCTAGGGTTATATTTAAAAATTATAATTAAGGTTTTCACATATGGTAACTAAGGTTTCAATAGATCGAATACATTAAATTACAATAGTTTTCAACATGTCGTTTCAATTACTTTAATCTAGGTTACATGAATGTAGGATTACAATAGGTTTAAATAAAATTAAGGTTTTAATATATTACATTAATTAATCCAGGTTACACTAATCTATATCTATATCTATATAAACTCTTAATTTAGAAGAGTTTATAATGATGTGTCAATCTTAGAGGAATTTTAGGAGCTTTAATCAATCATTTTTTTTGTCATTTTCTTTGATTTTCTTTCATTCTCATTTTTTCTTCTTTTTCTTTTAATCCTCTTTTTTCTTTAATTTTACAAACTATTGAGCTTAATTCAAAACATTGAATTCAATCTAATATAACTATTGAGCTTAATTCAAATTTATTTACCAACTATTGGGCTTAATTCAAAACATTGAATATAACAATTGATTATGACACATCACATTTAAACATTATTATAATGATATTTATATTATTATTACTGAGTAATTTAAAATATCTATATTTATGTATTATATTTTACATAAGATTTTAAAATAATAATTTTCTGAGATAATTATAAGATACATTTATTGTAAAGTTTTTTTTCATGATTTTTTTTTCTTAACATTTATTATTATTTTATAATATTTTTATATATAATATTTTTGTTTTAAAAAAACATGCCATGGCGCGGGAATCGTACTAGTTTAGGTTACAATTAGCAAAGTAGGAAAAATATCAGTTTAAATCAATAGAAAATGGGGTGATTAAACTATATCAGCCTAAATTTAGGGAAAATATCTTAGATAGTAGCTAACAGAAACAATTTCAAGGCCAAATCAATTAGAAAATGGCGTGTGCATAATTTCCCTTTTAAACAAATCTTATCTATCTGAAACCCAAGTTGCTTCATTCAAAAATACTAAAGACGCTCTCTCTTTCTGAGTTCTCCCTTCGTCAATGGCAAGTTGCTCCCAGCCGTCGGGACCCCCTGGGGATCCGTCGGATAAGTCACAATCATGGAAGGATAAGCTGATGGGCAATGCGAGCTTGGGGAAGGAATGACAGATGTGTGCTACGCGAAGGAAAAGGTCACGGTGTCTTTTCCAGGTGGTGTTGATGGCGACCCAGTCGTCGATATCCCAGATGAGGTCATGGCCGTCCTGGAGTCAGTTTGGCAATCCTCTCTGATCATCAAAGTGCTTGGGGGATTCATCCCTTACGCCACCATGGACAAGAAGTTGCGTGAGATCTGGAGACCTGTTGGGAAACTCTTTCTTCCGGATCTGCAGAAAGGATATTACGTGGCTAGATTCGACAATGAGCATGACTATCTCAAGGCGCTAACGGGTGGTCCGTGGTCTTTGTTTGGGCACTATCTGATCATCAAGGCTTGGACCCCATGTTTCGATCCGCTTACAAATACTATAGAGACATCTCCTGCGTGGGTTAGAATTACCAACCTACCTATCGTTCTGTATGAAGAAGGGATTCTGATGAAGATTGCCTCAGAGATCGGACGACCACTCAAGGTGGATATGCGGACTCTCGGCACCAACCGTGGCTGGTACGCTCGTGTCTTTGTCGAAGTTGACCTATCCAAACCTCTTAAAGGTACGGTGACAATCAATGGTAACGTCTACTTCCTAGAGTATGAAGGCCTGCACAGGATTTGCTTTAAGTGTGGGAGATTCGGATACTTGGCTATGCAGTGCTCCTTGGGGGGAATAGTTACGAAGGAGCCGGTCAGGACTCATGAAGGATCTGCTTAGGGGACGGGTGCAGGAGGCCAGGAACCGGGTAAAAGTAAGGCTCTTAATTCGGAGGAAAGGATGCAAACTAACCATCAGTTGGAACCAGCGGGTGGTCGGTACGGACCTTGGATGGAAGTTTTCCACCGGCGATGGAACCAGAAGAAAGTGGGTGACAAAGCCGGCGTGGTTAGAGCCAACGGTCAAGTTGATCCCTCGGGATCGGTGACTGAAACCGCCAGTAATGAGGAGAGAAGAAAGGAAGGATTTAATGAGGGGTCTATTAATGAAAAGGAGGCGTACGAGGTAGCGTCTAGTGGAATTTCCGAGGGCAAGAAGGATAACGGCAGAAGCGTGTTGAAGGAAGTTAGTAGGGAGGAGGGTAGGGTTGTGAACGTTCAGCCTTCTGATGGTGGAGAGAGGAATTTCGAGATTGGGCCTGGCATGAAGAATGGGCTGAACAAGAAAAAGGTGAATATTAACAAAAGCAGGGGGCCCAACTCTGCTAACCCGATCAATCAAAGACAAATTGGGCCTTTCAAGAGGCTCGGATCTGAAGACTGCTCGATTTATGGAAATCGGAAAAATGGTATCTTTAACCCTGCTAGGGTATGTCAATCCTTTCGATGGTTTGTTGAGCATATCAAAGGCTAATACCCAAGATGGGTTAGTGGGGGGTGTTTTGAAGGGCTTGGCCAATGAAGCCGGCGGTAGCACTGAAGAGAATGATAAGGGCGGGATGTCGATTGAAAGAGACGCTTGCAATGGTTCAGTCGCTAAGGGAACCAAGGAGGATGTTATGAACACAGATTGTGCCCGGAAGGAGGGTCAAAATTGACGTCTCGTGTGGGTCTTCTTCTTTCTGATTGTTTATGATGAATTGCCTCATGTGGAATTGCTACGGAGCCGGTAGAGACGGGTTCCATAGATCTATTAGGTACTTGCTCATGCATTACAAAATTAATGTTCTGGCTATTTTCGAACCAAAAGTCTCCGGGGAGAAAGCTAAGAAAGTGTGTGATCGTATGGATTTTACGAACAGATACATCATTGAGGCTAATGGCTTTAGAGGTGGTGTGTGGCTCTTGTGGAACCATGAGGATGTGGATGTTGTGATTGTTAGTTCGAAAGAGAGATTCATTTTGGCTACAGTGACTTGTGATGCTAAGACGTTTCACCTGTTGGTTGTCTATGCACACCCTTGTGTTCAGGATTGCCGAAGTTTCTGGAGAGATTTATCCGATACGACCAGTGGCGTGACGTGGCCGCTCTTTGTTGGGGGAGACTTTAACTGTATTATTAACGATTGGGAGCACTAGGATGAGGCTGGAGAGCTATCTGCGGATGCAGACAGTTTTAGAGACTGGATTGATGAGGCTAATATGGTGGATCTCGGGTTCGTTGGCCCTACTTTCACCTGGTCTAGAGGCACTTCTATTGATACGTACAAAAGCTCGGAGGTTGGATCGAGTTCTTGGCAATACGAAAGCGCGCCTGGGTTGGCCTGAAGCCCTCGTTAGACATCTTGCGAATTTCAGCTCGGACCACCTCCATTTGCTCCTCTCAACAGTGGCGGCGGTGAAGGTCAACAAAAGTTGCAGGCCATTCAGATTCATGACGGCATGGTTCTCGCACCCGGAGTTTAGAGATTTGATCAAGAATTCATGGCGAAGGGACTCTGATGCTTCGGCTGCTCTTGATTCTCTGAATGAGTGTCTCCTCAAGTGGAATCATGAAACTTTTGGGAACATTTTTGAAAGGAAGACCAAGCTTATGGGTGATCTTGCGAAAGCTCAATATGCTCTCGTGTTTAATCCTTTCGAGGGGCGGTTGGGGGAGGTTAGAAGAATTCAGAGATGCCTTGACCGTACGCTTGAGCAGAAAGAGATATTATGGTTCCAAAAATCGCAGGAGAATTGGTTGAGGGCGGGCGATCGGAACACTTCGTATTTCCACTTGTCGACCGTGATTCGCCGCAAGAGAAATAGAATCCAAGTGCTTAGAGAGGAGGACGGCACTGAGATTGTGGACATTAAGGTCATTGAAGATAGAGTGGTGCAATTTTTTAAAAATCTGTATACACTACCGAAGGAGGAATGTTCGCCCTTTGCTTGGGAGGGTGGGTCGTTCCCACAGCTGCCAGCTTGTACTTGGGAGCAACTTTAGAGACTGTTTACAAAGGATTAGATTCTCAGCACCATCAAAGAGATGGGGGCCTTGAAGGCGCCGTGGATTGATGGTTTCCAAGCGGCCTTTTTTCAGAATTGTTGGGTTACGGTCGGCAAAACAGTGGTCGACTTCATCAGAGATTTCTTTCTCACGTCTAAACTGCAAAGGTCGACAAATGAAACTTTAATTGTGTTGTTGGTCAAGGTTGCTAGACCCGAGAAGGTTTTCGAGTTTAGACCGATTAGCCTCTGCAATGTGATTTACAAAACTATTACCAAGGTTCTGGCCAACCGGATTCGACCTACTCTTTGTGAGCTTATCGGGCCGATGCAAGGGAGTTTCGTTCCGGGAAGACAGATCACGGATAACATCATGGTGATGCAGGAATTGGTTTACTCGATGAGAAGGAAAAGAGGCAAGAGGGGATGGATGATTCTCAAGATCGATCTCGAGAAAACTTATGATAGGTTACGATGGGATTTCATATGCGACACCCTTGTGGATGCTGGGTTCCCGGACAGATGGGTTGGCTGGCTAAACGAGTGCATCAGTACTTTCAACACTCGTGTGCTGGTTAATGGCGAGATTACGCAGAATTTTGAACCAACGCGAGGGATTAGACAAGGGGATCCGATCTCTCCGTATGTGTTCGTTTTGTGCATGGAGAGGCTGAGTCATTTGGTGGAAAGAGCTGTGGAGAATGGAGAGTGGAAGCCGGCCAACCTTACTAGGAGGAGGCCTTCAATCTCCCATGTGATGTTTGCCGATGACATCGTGTTGATTGTCGAGGCTTCGGTGCAACAATTGCGGGTGATTAATGGTATCTTGAAAGTGTTCTGTAAAGCTTCCGGACAGCGGGTTAATTGTAGCAAGTCTTAGCTGTTTGTTTCCCCTAATGTGGCTAGCGGGGTGATTGAGGAGCTTAAGCAGGAATGTGGGGTTGTGGTCACAGATAACCTTGGTAGCTATCTCGGGATGCCTGTCCTTCACACTCGAATTGGAGGCGAGACCTTTGCGCCTGTTATTGACAAAATCAATAACCGCTTGGCTGGGTGGAGGAGGAACAAATTAAGCCTTGCAGGGCGGGTGACGTTAACTAAGGTTGTGCTGAGTTCGATTCCGGTTTACTCTATGGCCACCATGGCCTTACCGAAGGCTACTTGTGAACTGATTGACGGGAAATGCAGGAGCTTTATTTGGGGAGAAGGGGACAATGAACACAAAATCCATCTTGTGGCTTGGAAGGAGATTTGTAAACCCAAAAGCAAAGGAGGACTGGGCATCAGATCAATGAACGAGCTCAACGTCGCCATTACCGGAAAGCTTGTTTGGAGGTTCTTAAATAATAATGATTCTGATATTTGGTGTAAAATCTTGCAGGCCAAGTATGTTAGGGACTCGGAGACCTGCATGCTCGGGACGTCGGCGATATGGGCAGGGATGAGGAGAAGTTTAAAGATGGTGGTCAACGAGGGCACTAGATGGATGATTGGCAATGGCGAAACGGTGAACTTTTGGAAGGATAAGTGGCTGTCGGAGGAGGCGCTGCAACTGCTCGCCACTAGTGAGGTGCCAGAAGAGGACTTAGCAAGGCCGGTGAGCTTGTACTGGACTGGAGAGGAGGGCTGGAATTGGAGTGAGTTGTCAAGACTGATGCCGGCGGGGATTCTCTTGAAGCTGGCGGCAACTGCAATCATGGAGGATGGCACTGAGCAAGATAGAATATTTTGGAATGATACTCCTGATGGCAATTATTCGATTAAATCTGCCTATAACCAGCTGACCTTGGCTGATTCCTTTGTCTGTGTAGGCAGTGTGATATACAAGAAGGTGTGGAAGATGCAGGTTACCGAGCGGGTTCGGACATTCATATGGCTGGTCACCCGGGGAGTGATCTTGACCAACGAAGAGCGCTGCAGGAGACATCTCGCTAGCGACCCTTCGTGCTCGGCGTGTGTGGGGACCCCCGAGACCATGCTTCATATATTCAGGGACTGCTCCCTTATTTCGGACATGTGGAAACACTGGTGTGATCCAAGAAAAGACTCTGATTTTTTTGAAATGGATTTTGCAAGTTGGTGGAGGATTAATATTATGTCCCAGAGGACTACGTCTGATGGGTTGAGTTGGGCGTGCGTGTTTACGAATGCAATTTGGTGGGCGTGGCGATGGAGAAACAACAGAATCTTCACTGGTCTTAACAGCAGGCCGGAGAAGGCCAAATTTGTGGAGGATTACACTCGGCAATACAACAACGCCTGGAACACTCGCGAAGGCTTGAGGAAGACCAAGGAGAGGGTGATTAAGGAGATTAGCTGGGAAAAGCCGGACGATGGCTTATTGAAGGTCAATGTCGATGGTTCGGTCGACATCAATGGGGAAGGAGTTGCTGCAGGGGCTACTAGGGACGCCAATGGTGTTTGGAAGGGTGGTTTCGTGCAGAAGGTCGGAGTTTGCCCGGTGATCATTGCCGAGCTTTAGGGTATTATTGGCGGACTCAAGTTGGCTTGGGAGTTGGGTCTCCGCAGAGTCATTATCGAAACTGATTCCTTGACAGCCCATAGCTTGATCCGAAATGGGGTTAAGGAGAACCACCCGCTTTCGAGCCTGGTAGCTCATTGCCAAGGCTTTCTTGAGAAGAGTTGGGAAATCCGACTCGAACATGTCTTTAGGGAAGCGAATAACATCGCCGACTCCCTCGCTAGGTTAGCCCAAGCTGCGCCGTTGGGTTACCACAAGCTCGAGGAGCTGCCAGACAACATTTTGAGCATTCTTGATGATGATTGTAGAGGGAGGACTACCCCTCAGCTTGTGACTGTGTAGTCTGCTTGATCTTTGGAGTTGTCTCCAGGGGTTGATTTACCAAAAAAAAAAAAAAAATCTTATCTATATTGTAAATAATTTTATCTATTTGTTTTTTTTTTTAATTTTTAAAAAGATAAAAATTCTAAAGGGTATATAGGTAAACTCCACCCTAAAAAGGTACAATTACTAAAAAGAAAAAGTAAAGAGTATAATTACAAAAAAAAACCGAAAAAGGTATATCCCCACAAATTTTCACTATTTATTATTAATTAATTGGTTTAAATAAGATATTTAATAAGCAATAAAATTTAAAAAAACTTTGACATATTTTAGATAATGAATGTTTTTAAATATTTTTTATAAAAGCTAAAACGACTTAAATTGTTAATCAAAGATAGTATTTTTTAAGGACGATTTATGTTCACCGTTAATAGTATGTATGTGGATGTGATTGGGGCAAAAGAAAAAAGAGAGAAAGTCCTAAGATTATGGTTTAATTACTTTAAATTAACTTTAATTAATTACGTCAACCAATCTATATAAACCTTAAAAGTTGTGTTCATGGACAATTTATTGCCATCATTTACTCTATTAAAATTTGCACTACTTTATTCCATCTATTCCTTTTGCATCATCAAAACATAATTAGCTCAATGGTTGTCATTGTTGGTGATAACCCTTTAGTCTTGAGATCGAATCTCATTATTTACATGTGTTCTTTTATTTTTTCTAAAGAGGCTTTTTACCCCATTTTTTGACAAAGAACTTAGTTAACTACGAAGTATATAGCTCTGATTAATGCATTCATCTATATGTAAATAAATCTACGTACAAGAACATATACATGTTATTTGTGTTTGTAGTTGAATGATTTTCATCTTAATTTTGATTGATAATATAATTTTGCCTCATTATATATCTTCGGCAATATAAACTTCATTGATTTATGACTTTTAATTAACGGTGATCGGTAGTGTAAGCTTAATGAAAAAGTGATTTGTTTTATTTTGTATGTTTTAACGATCATATAATTTTATTTTATTTATATTGAACATGTATTCTGAGTAGTTAAAGGGACTAAAATCATTCTAGCTTATTTATTTTCATTCCTTAAAATATATAAAATATAGATTATGCATCTTATATATATATATATAAATTTAAATAAGAAAAATTCTCTAAGTCAGTTAATCATTTAAATGGGCTAATAAATCAGTAAAAATAATTTGTCAATCTAAATAAAAAAGAAACACCAAATCAAACTATTTTTAATGCAAAAATAATTATGTTGTTCACATTCAAGCTATTACAAATTAAAAACCGTTTGCATCAAAAAAAAAAAACTAATTAAAAATCGTTACCTACATTCAAGTGCTAGAAAATGAACATTCAAACGGTTGCCTACATTCAAGTACTAGAAGATGAAGATTTTAGGGATTTGTAACTCCATATCTTCTTTTTATTTTATTTTAAAAGCTAATAAGTGCACTAATAAAAATATTAATTTTTAACAGCCCTTTCAACTTTTTTTCAATACGCTAATTAGTGTACTAATAAAAATGTTAATTTTTAATAGCCCTTTCAACTTTTTTCAATACCTTATATTTATACACCTTTGTTATTTCGTATAATTATGGTGGTTGGAATTTTTTTCACAAAATGGGCCTCATAAATACGGACCTAATTATTGACAAAATGGTTACCCAATTACACTTTTAGTGGTTATCCAAACACACCTTGATCACACTTTTTACATGGCCGCTTACAAAAAAAAAAACTGGGAGTTTAATTTTACATTGGCGTTACTAATTACAACTGATTAATTAGCCTAAAAAATAGAAAAACCGACAAGGAGATGAACTGCCACAATGAATTGGTTTTACTTCGGTTACAAATCGATTAAAATTCATTTTTACAATGTTTATCAGAGCAATATATAAATCCATCCAATTCATGACATCCATCATCGAGCTTTCTCATCTCATTATCGGTTTGGTTTTGCTACACAAAAGTAGCCACCAAAAAGTAGCCAAATGCAAAGAAGAATTCCAAAGGAGTTGCTCAACCTCAAATCCTCACCGTCACTCACCTATCGTCTTCCTCGCGTTGCATGTGAAACGCCACCTCTGGGGAGATCGTCGAGGTCCTAGGCGGAGGCTGCATCATGTGGTCTTCCGTCGGTAGGATATCGGACCGCCACAACATATATGGTCAGCATCGACTAGGGCCCTCGCGACCCTAGCTTGCGTCTGCCTCACTGCCCACACTGTCATTCAATTCAACGAAGTCCAAGACCACCTCGATTGGCTACGACCTCCCTTGAAAAGTCATCGATAGGCTAATGAACAAGGCCAAGGATGACATTGAAGCCCTAAATCAACCCCTGGTTCGAACCTCTCCGCCACTAGAAGCCCCGATGACGAGGTGTTTGACATATATCAGCCTGTTGCTGCCTTCCATGGAGTTGGATTCGATTGTCATTCAACCCCCGTCTTTGTTGTTCTATAGTCACATTCTACTATTACAATTGTATATATCTAAATTGGTTATTACGTACAATATCTTTTAGTAAATATACTAACCTTTTCTCTTTTTTTTTATCGTTCTCTATGATATTATTTTTATAATACGTAAAAAATATCAATTATACAATATAAATTGTCCCTTTATCTTTTTTTTTGTTCATCAGCAGTTTGGATGGGTTCGACTCCAGCCGTATACTAGGGTCAATGCATGTTTCCAGGGCCAGCAACATCTTATAGAGGTACTCACATATTATCTACTAACATCCCTCTTCGTAAACAAACATGCAAGATAATTTCATTGATGGAATGAGCAAAACAAACTATTTGCGTCTAATGTTCACATATACAAAGATTTATTGTTACCAAAGCAATAAAAAATATCCAATCTTCTATTTTGCAATACGATATTATTCCTTTTTACTTACTCATGTCCATTATTTTATATAAGAAAATGTGCATTTGTGTTTGTAGTTGAATGATTTTCATCTTAACTTTGATTGATAATATAATTTTGCCTCATTATATCTATCTTCGGCAATATACACTTCATTGACTTATGACTTTTAATTAGCGGTGGTCGGTAGTGTAAGCTTAATGCAAAAGTAATTTGTTTCATTTTGTATGTTTTATCGATCATATAATTTTATTTTATTTATATTGAACATGTATTCTGAGTGGTTAAAGGGTCTAAAATCATTCTAGCTTATTTATTTTCATTCCTTAAAATATATAAAATATAATTAGCTTAAATAGACTTAAACATGGTTAGTCACAATTTACACCTGTGATGTGTGGATAACTAAAATATCGCATTTCGTAACACCCAAATTTTAAGTTAATAATTATCACAAAAGATGAAGGGTAATTAACGTTGAAATCTACCTTTGTTATAATAGTCCCTACCATTTATAATTGATAGCCCCTTCAACTTCGGTAATATTTTGCAACAATTAATCTAGAAATATTAACTACCTACCTCTCTCTCTTTCCCTCTATATATATTTCTAGATAGAGAGATCGAGAGTATTAACTACCTACGTCTCTATATATATTTCAAGAGAGAGAAAGAAGTTAATATTTCTAGATTAATGAGTATTTGTTGCAAAGTGTTATCAAAGTTATATATACACGTGCGTACTAATTAATCATTAAGAAAGGAAATAAAATAAGGGCTTATAAGAAATGGTTGAGTTTCTTAGGATATATATGATGGAATATGTAAATGTATTTCTGATGCGGATAATATTGAATGAAATTGTTTTCTTCAATATTTAATGTATTTTTAGTTTAAAGGTAATTATTAGTAATTGTTATACGACCGAGAATATCAAATTAATGACCATTTTAGCCAACAAAAGGTAGGATGTTGACATTATTCCATGAAATATTTTTACTTTCTTATTATTGATAACCATTATTCATAAATTATTAATAGGTAATTGTTTAATTATCCATGTATATATTGGCAATTATTTATAAATTTATAGTTAAATTTGTTTGAGTGTAAAAATTCATCATTTATTAAAATGTTATCGTACATGCTCGTGGGATTATTTTCATGAAAAACTTCATGTGATAGTTCGTATATTATACGCGAGAGCAAGTTTGGTGACAATGATTACAAGCAAATAGAAAGTATGCAAAATGTGTTACATATCAGACACACCGTTTTGACGTACTACAAGCTCATAAGCTGAAGTATATAAATTTAATACGACGGCCGAGCATACAAAAAGGGTATAATAATTAAGCAGCCGAGGGCGTGAATCCCGTCAATCGGATGGCGACTTGCTCGAAGTTCAACAGAAGCTCAGCTATCCGATCGAATCTGCAAATTCAAACTAAGGTTGAGTTAATTAGTGGGTTCTAAAAGAAATCCAAATGGACCTATTTGAATTCAATGGCAGCCCAAAATAAATTGGCCCAAAATAAGCTGCAAGAATAGCCAAGAAAGAGCTAATGGAATAACGTGGCTGCCAGATTCAATGAAATTAACTACATAGATAAAAAAAAAAAAATAAAAAAAAAAAATAAAAAAAAATAAATAGCTGAATAAAGGGACTATATGTCGATGGCTAAAGGAAGAAAATCAACAGCTAAAAGAGAAATAAAAAAGATACTAAGGATCAGCCCAAATATGGATGCCAGATTTCACGTATTTTCTGTTAAAAAGATAGAACAATATTAAAAGAAGGAAATAAAAGGTTAGCCAAAAGAAGATACATGTGTTATCTTAACAGAAAAAAAGATATGATGAAAGAAGGCAATTAGAGATCTACCCATAGCTTCCCTATCCTATAAAAGAGGCCAAGACTAGGGTTGAGGGGATTCTTGGGGGGGACGGCAAAAAAAAAAAGAGAAAGGCTGTAGAAAAAAACACGCAGCAAACACAAATACACAGAGAAAACACAGCAAACAAATCAGCAAGAAGAAGAAAAGGAGGAGGCAATCAAGGTAGCCTGCTCTCTCCGTGTTGGGTTTCTATTGACTCCCGAGACCCCGCCCTTGCAAAGCACCCTTGTTTTCGCTTGTGGCCTGGGTCTCGGAGTCGTCAAACTGCCACAAAAGGAGTCGGAATGCTGTCAAAATTCACTCTCGAAACCCCGCCCTTGCAAAGCACTCTTGTTTTCGCTTGCGGCCTGGGTTTCGGAGTCGTTAAAATACCCTAAACAGGGTCGAAGTGCTGCTGAAATGGATTCCCGAAACCCCGCCCTTGCAAAGCACTCTTGTTTTCGCTTGTGGCTTGGGTTTCGGAATCAGTTAAACGCCCTAAAAGAGGGCGAAACTCTGCCTAAATTCACCCAGGGAAAATTGTTGGAATCAAGACAGGGCAACCTAAGGATGCTACAAGCAAATCGTGATTTCACCAAATTCTTATTTAGAAAACAAGGGCGAAACGCTGCTCAAATCCTTCTAAATATGCCAGCAGATTCACACACAAAAAAGAGAGTCTCAGCAGCCCTAACCCTAGCAGCCAGAAAAAAAAAAACTAGTCTTCACGGTTGTAAAGATTCAAACAAACAGCCAGACCTCCAAATAATAAAAATTCAAGGACACAAAGAAGACCAAGTTCCTGGGACATCTCTCTCGGCTATCTCAAACAAAAGCCTCTCCAAATTCTACCAATTGCAGACAAGTCTCAAGCAAACTAAAGGAGACAAATTCAATGCAACTGGGCAGATTCTCTAAATCAAATCAGTTCAATTGCCAACAAAACTAAAGGGGAACAAATTCAGTCCAAACAAGGCAAAAGAAACAGCATTCACTACAGCAGACTCACAAAATTTGCATAAAGCATAGCAAATCAAATACAAAACGAAGAGAGCGGAGGAATCAACTTTCTCATCTCAAACTCAAAATATATACAGGTTCAAACAAACTGATGAACCTACTCAAAGGCTCAAATCAACAAAAAAAAAACCAAAAATAAATTAGTGTATGTTACACTAAGCAAACAAGCCCCAAATTTGAGCAACTACAGTGCTCAGGAAGGACATTGGCCTACTGAAAAAATAAATTAATACTCAGGAGGGGTGTCTATCAACTCAAACACCATCAGAAGCTTCAAGATTGGGATAAACCAAATAAAATAAGAGCTGCCTATCTAAACGAGCCCTAAATGCTTTTATGCCTAAATTGCAAACACTTGACTGTTGAAGTTGGTTTTCGATAGTCCAAATCATGAAAATTAAATCAAAGGCAAATCGGAAGGAAAAAGAGGAGCGGGACATACATGATCGAGAGTTGCCCGAGGAGTAAGACATGCCTTCTCCGATTGCTCAAAGTCCAAACACCCAGAGTCTCTTTCAGATTCCACATAGCCCTTAGCTTCCAGTTCCGCCTGTCCTAAGTCCAAAAGCTCCAAACAAAAGAAATAAATCTTAAATTACAAATCGATCGAAGCCTAAATTGGATCAAATTAAAGGCAGATTGGAGAGAAAAAAAAGGATCGAACCTGATGGTTCTTCGATCAGCAGAAGCTCCTGCCCGTCTCAGCCCTTTGAGCCCTGAACTGGCCTTCCCCTCCAATTGTTCGGAATCCAAACCAAAAAGCCCCAAATTGCAATCTAGAAATTGCAACGAAATCGATTAAACTCGAAATTCAAGCATACAATTAGAGGGTAGGGCGAAAGGAGTGTATAATTGGTGCTTTAATTTCTTATACCACCCAAATCGAAGCTTTGGGGGCTGAAATTCGCAAAAGCAAAAAAAAAAAAAAAAAACCTTAGCACATACCCGAGATCGAGATGTCTTCGGTTCGCTCCGCCCTAGCCTCGCCTTCGCTCCGCCCTAGCCTCGCCCTCGCTCCGCCCTTGCCTCGCCCATGCTCTTCCCTCTTCTGCGCCATCGCCGGAGGTCGGAGATCACCGTAGTCGAGAGAACAAAGAGGCGAAAGGAGAGGGACGATGAACATGGATAAAAGAAAATGAAACTCCCGTTGAATTCGATCGATCGAAACAAACAGAGAAAGAAAGAGAGTCAGTTTGGGGCTTAAAGACAAAAAGAGGAAAACGTGGGCTGGACTAAAAAATTGAATTGGGCTTAGTTATAATTTGGAGTTTAAAAAAAAAAGAAAGAAAGAAGACGTAAGCTTACCAAAAAAAAAACGAGAGCCGAGCCTTTGAATTTCAAATGAGATTCGTTTAATTACGAAATTTACCCACTCAAATATAAGAATTATAATTGGCACAAATTAGAAATTGAGTTTAACAAAATCATAAGGTTAAACTCGTAAAATTTCATCGTCAATTTATTCTAGTGGGTCGATCGTAAAATCGACTTCTAAACGAGGAAAAGCAGAACGGAGTCAAAAATCTAAATCAAATTTCCTCAAATTCAAACGGTTCTAAAAAGAACTACGTAAAGACTTGACGCCTCATATCGGCTACGTAGGTAACCCGATATTAAATCCTAAAAATATATCGGGTACAGTCGTCAACCTCTAAATTCACTTTTCAATGACTACGAGGTCAAAGTCCAACCAAATTAAATAATTGGTTCCTAAAAGAACTACGTGAAGACTTGATGCTTCTTTCTGAGTTACGTAGGAAGTCTGATATTAAAATTCAATATATATTGGATTCAGTCGCTCATCTCAAATCAAATTAAACTTGTCCTTAAAAGAACTACGGGTGATTTGATCCCGTTCCAAACGGGTACGTAGGACACCCGATACAAAGCTCAAGCTCGTCGGGCTCAATCACCAAAACCCAAATATCAAATCAATATAAACACTCTGAACTACGTAAGGCTTGATTCTCTTCCAAGAGATACGTAGGCAACCCGTTAAAATTCGGGTGCAGCCCAAATCACCAAAACCACTTAAGTCTTGGTGTCGATACGACTTCGAATCAAGAGGATAACCAAAAGGGGTTGAACTCAAATTATAAAAAATTAAATAAAATATGTTTTACAATTATTCGCGCATTTTTGTTCAACATGTTTTTGGCACGCCCAGTGGGACACTTTTTGCCTTTTCATCTCTTAGTTGTTTTGAAACTAATATTTGCCTATTTCTTATTTGTAGGAGAAAAAATGGCACCAAGAGCTATTGTCAACTTCAACGAATTACCTGCTACCTTTCTCGTGGAAGGTGGTCGCTGGCTGAAGAGGAGATCGTTCAAGGTCCAGTTCGACGTGACCAGGGATTCGATCATCGCTGAGATCCCAACTAACAATAGCTTCGAAGCTATCAGGGAGGAAGGAACCGGCGGAGAAGAGCTCAATCTCAGGCCTGCTCGTGGGCCAATCATTCGAGTTATCAAGAGAAGTGGTAACCCGGCCAAGGTCTCAAAGCCAGCTGTGAATGAGGCGAAGAAGGAAAACAAGCCTCGCAGGAAGAGGGGACGCAAATGTGGTTCCCAACGCGGAAAAACCGGAGCTCTTCGCAAATTGGCCCGTTCCCCTGCTTTGGAACTAGCCAATGCAACGTTGTGGAGTGCTGCTAAGGATCTGCTTGCCAGCTCAAGACAAGTCTTGGTTGGGTCAATTCCTGTGGACTTGGACAATGTAGCTCAAGTTCTGGTCACCTCTTATTCCGATGGGGAGTCGGAGGCAATATCCTCAACTGTGAAGGCTCAAACGGCCAAGGTTCCAGAGGTTGAGGTACCAAATCTGGCCAAGCCTCAAAAGGAGACATCTAAGGCTTCTCAAGCCCAGAAAAAAGGAAAGGGTCTAGCTATAGCCGAGAAATCAACATCGCTTTCTACCCAGTTAGAAAAATGTGAGCGGCGGGTGACAAGGTCTATGTCTAAGGCCGAGTCATATGCTAAAGTGACCACCCAATCTTCGAATCCAGAAACGGTTCAAGAAGAAAAACAAAATTCCCCATTATATGGGGACTCTACTTCTCTGTTTCAAGAGGGGGATTTTCCGCTTGTTGTAAGCGAGGGTGGGTCATCCAATGACTCTGAAGAAGAAGTGGAAAGCATGCCAGTTTTAGTGACTGGGGCAACAAGCACTGAAGAGCAGCTCCAGGAACTACAAAAGAAGCTAGAGGAAAGGGATGCTCAAATTAAATTACTCATGGACCAACTCCAACAGCGAAATTTGGAGAACAGGGAAGAGCAAAATTCGGAGAATAGGCAAGAGACTCCCAACACAGGAGAAAGTAGTGCTTCTATCTCTCCTCAAGAAATAAAAGAATGGATCGCACAAGGGATCCGGGAATTCAAGATTTCTCAGAGTCCGCCTGTGATTGGCTACAGAAAGCCTTATCCTGCAGAGTTTGACGCCATCCCACTCCCTCCGAATTATCAAAGGCCAAACTTTGACAAATTCGATGGGATTAACGGATCACCTCGTGAACACTTGGCCCACTTTTATTCGGCGTGCGGAGAAACCGCCTTAAGTGATCCTCTATTGATCAGGCAGTTTGTCCAGTCATTACGAGGGTCAGCCTTCACTTGGTACACACAGCTTCAGCCAGAGTCCATCCATACATGGGATGACTTACAAAAAGAATTCTTGTCTCAATTTGTGAGCTCGAAAGTCAGAGTCTCCATTATGGACTTGGCAAACACCCAACAGAGGTCAAATGAGTCAGCTAATGACTTCATCGCAAGATGGAGAAGTTTGAGACTGCAATGCTCAGAGAAATTGAGCGAAGAAGCGTGTGTGCAGATGTGCGTCAACAATCTACTGCCCGAGCTTGCAATTCATGTTGGTAGTGCGGAGCCTCGTTCTTTCGATAACTTGGTTTCAAAGGCTTGCAATGTTGAGCGGCAACTGGCTCGACGCAAGCTTACAACGAATCGACCTCAAATTAATGAAGGAAGGAGGGATGATAATAAAAAGCCAACAAAGAAAGGAGAGTCCATGGCTACTTTCATTAAGCCTCAAGGAAAATCCTCAGGGAACAACTCCAAGTCTCAAGAAAAGACCCAAACTAGAGAGCCTCCTAAAAGACTATCTCTCGAAGAGAGGAAGCAGAAAAAATATCCCTTTGACGATGAGGATGTAAGAGGGATATTCAACGAATTGATGGCTGCAAAAATGTTGTCACTCCCAGAACCGAAGAGGCCGAATGAGGCTAATAAAACGGGTGATCCGAAATATTGCCCTTACCACCGCATTGTTAGTCACCCAATTGAAGACTGCTACGTATTCAAGGATATCGTCGAGAGGATGATTAACAAGGGAGAGATTGAAATGGAGGGATCAAGCTCGAAAGGCCAAGCAGCCTCGTCAAACCCCATCTCCATAGTAGAAGAGGTTGAGGTTGTTCTTTCACCAGATGACATCCCTACAGTGTCATTACCCCCAAAGGCAGTCCCAGTACAATTTCAGGTGCGTGACAAAGTACGTACTGTTTGGGCATATCCTGACATGCCAAGGGAAGAACCAGACTGCCCGACTCTGTATGAGGTCCTAATGCAGTCAAACATTGAAGAATCATTTTCACAAGACGAAGACGCTGGGGATGGTTCTAAGTGGCAGGTTTGTCTAAGCCGAAAGAAGTCTCATCCAAAGAGTACCCGGCATACCAGACCTACAGGCTTTAGAATGATCGGTAGAAAGCCCGAGAAGAAAAATAAGAAAAAGAAAAACAAGAGCAAAAACAAGAAGGACAAGAAATCAGAAGATGATTCTGATGAAGAGTATATTCAGCCTATACGCCAGATAATTACTTTGAAAGACTTTATTCCGAAAGAGCTCATAGAAAATGATCCTTCCGAGGAGGAGTTATTTTGGGAAGAAGAAATTGTTCAATGTTGCATGGCCACGTGGGCCGAAACGGTTGAGGAAGAGGAGTTAGAGGCTGATGAAGTTACTCTTCGTTCGGGGAAAAAGTTGCCACCTCTTAAGCCCAAGGAAAAAGGGAAAGGGAGGGGGCCATTCGTCAATGAGACTCCAAATGCCACAAATTGTGAGGAGGCGGTCGAAAAGGAGACTCCTACATTGGGTCAGAAAGACCAGGAAGCTGGGACATCCGCCCAAAAAGATGTCGTGCCACGGAGGCCTGTGTTGCTTCGTAAAGCTTCTTTTAAGGAGCAAGTGAAGTACGACGTGATCGGCCATTTAAAGCGCATTCCTGCACGCTTAAGTGTATATGATGCGTTGCAAATGTCCCCCGAGTTAAGGAAGGCCTTGATTCAGGCCCTCATGGATCCGGAAGATTACAAAGACCAAGTGGATCGAGTTGAGGTTGATGAGGTGGCTTTACCCACTCCATCTCAATGTGCTTCATGCATGGCATCCGTAACGTTCTCCGACGGAGACCTCCAATTAGGAAGCGCCGATCACAATAGACCCTTATATGTCACGGGTACGATTGGAGATGCAAAGATCAACAGAATCCTGCTGGATTGTGGGTCTGCGGTGAATCTATTACCTTTACGGGTCTTGGAAGCAATGGGATTAACCGTCGATCATCTGTCGCCCACATTGCTCACCATTCAAGGTTTCAATCAGGTTGGTCAAAAGGCTTTAGGTGCCATTGCTTTGAAAGTGGTTCTGGATGATCTCTACAAGGATGCTCTTTTCCATGTCATTGACGCTGGAACCTCCTATAACGCTTTACTAGGGAGGCCATGGCTCCATGCTAGCAAGTCGATTGCTTCTACACTTCATCAGTGCTTGAAGTACACCGATGAAAACGGAAATGAAAGGACTATCCTTGGCCATAGCGATCCTTTTCAAGGTGAAAGCGTTAATTACGCAGATGCCAAATTCTACAAGACTGTGCACTCTAACTCCAATCCACGTGTGGAAGCGAAAGAGAAGGGTAAAAGTGACAGGTCTCGAAAGGGAGCAATGGCCCAAGAAGAGTCCCCGTCACCCAAGGTCTCTCTTGTCCGAATAAGAGAAGAGCCAGAGACACGTCCGAAGGTGTTATTCAAGTACACACCCAAGGATAAGAGACAACCCGGCCAGAAGCCATTGAGTGTAGCAGAGAAGGCTATGCACTCCCTAATGACAAGCTACACTTGTCCTCTCCGCAAAATCGACCAATCCATTCCAAAGAAAAAGTTGGTCATTCAAACACATTTCGGAGATAAAAAAAATGAAAATGTAAGAGTGGTGTTCAAGGGTGAATCTTCTAAGACACCGGTCGAACAAGCCTCTTCACAGCATCATAAGGCCATCAAAGTTAAGGCAACGAGACCTCTGTTGAAAAGCAAAGCTTCGCGGAAATTCCTCAATGAGATCTCGATGGATGATCTACAAATCTCTCAAGAGGGGGAGTTATTGTCTACCAAAGTCTTGGAGCCTATGACTCTAACAAGCCAAGAGCAAAACATGTTCTCAGAAGACGCAACAAGTGCACCTCGAGTCACGGTTTTCAAAAGACTTGGGGCAGGTGCTCCAAGAGTCTCTGTGTTCGAGAGGCTTGGAAGAGTTAACGTGCCTAAAAACAAGAGGGCCAACACCAAGAAGACCAGAAAGTGGAAGCTGAACAATAAAAAGTCAGAAACCTCCACTTACGAAGATGAGGATCCCATGGATGCTCAAACAGAAGAAGTAAATATGGTGTTGACCTATACAAGGAGTGAGCCAAGTGAAGATCCTCAGGATTTTCTTAATGTGGTCCAACCCGCTCCGCCAGAAATGGAAGATGGGGGTCAAGCTACGGTTGACAAACTACAAGAGATCAACTTGGGGACTACAGAAGATCCTAAGCCCGTGTTCGTTAGTGCTTTGCTAACAGAAGAAGAAAGAGGATCATACGAGCATCTTCTCAACGAATATAGAGATGTATTCGCTTGGGGATATCAAGACATGCCTGGTTTGGATCCTAAGGTGGCTATGCACAAGCTATCTGTCTCCGAAGAGGAAAAGCCAGTAAAGCAAGCTCAACGTCGTTTTCGGCCCGAGCTGACAGTGCAGATTAAAGCTGAGGTCAACAAGCTCATTGAGGCTGGATTCATTCGTGAGGTCCAATACCCAATCTGGTTAGCAAACATTGTTCCCGTCAAGAAGAAGAACGGCCAACTACGTATCTGTGTGGATTTTCGGGACTTAAATGAAGCATGTCCCAAAGATGAATTCCCTCTTCCGATAACCGAGTTATTGGTTGATTCCACCACGGGTTTTCAGGCTTTATCCTTCATGGATGGTTTCTCAGGGTATAATCAAATTAAAATGCATCCCGAGGATGAAGAGCTAACAGCTTTCCGAACACCTCTAGACACGTATTGCTATACAGTAATGCCTTTTGGTCTGAAAAATGCGGGAGCGACCTATCAAAGAGCCATGACGGTGATCTTTCATGATCTGCTTCACAACACCATTGAGTGCTATGTGGATGACCTAGTGGTGAAAACAAAGAAAAGAGAGGATCATTTGCATGATCTCAGAAGGATCTTCGAAAGGTTGCGGAAACATCAATTGAAAATGAATCCCCTTAAGTGTGCCTTTGGTGTAACTTCAGGCAAGTTTCTTGGCTTCATTGTTCGAGGACGGGGCATAGAAATCGATCCCGATAAAATCAAGGCAATCGTGCAAATGCCAGCCCCGAGGAATCTCCGTGAGTTGCGAGGTCTACAGGGCAAACTTGCCTACATCCGGCGTTTTATTTCAAATCTGACGGGGAGGTGTCAACCCTTTCTGAGGTTGATGAAGAAAGATGTTCCGTTCATATGGGAGCAAGCTTGTCAAAATGCTCTCGACAACATCAAGAAATACTTGACTGACCCGCCCGTCCTCATGGCACCAGTTCAGGGAAAACCCTTAGTCTTGTACACCGCAAGTCTTGAGCGGTCATTAGGGGCAATGTTAGCCCAAAATAATGACGAAGGAAAGGAAAATGCCTTGTACTACATCAGCCGAACGATGGTTGGGGCAGAACTAAATTATCCTGCTATGGACAAGATATGTCTGGCGTTGATCTTTGCTATCCAAAAGCTACGACATTATCTCTTGTCTCATCAAATCACGTTAATCTCCAGATTTGATCCTTTGCGATACATTTTGTCCAAGACGGTGTTGTCAGGAAGACTAGCTAAATGGGCTATGCTTCTGGCTCCCTTTGACATCAAGTTTGTGCCTCAAAAGGCAGTCAAGGGTCAAGTCATAGCTGATTTCTTAGCCGCCCATCCTACTCCCGATAACGAGGAGTTAGTGGATGATTTGCCAGATGAAGAAGTCTTCATGACGGAAGAAAAATCTTGGCAGTTATACTTCGATGGCGCTGCAAAGAGAAGAGGGGCCGGAGTAGGCATAGTATTCATCACCCCAATCGAGGGAATAGTGCCTTATTCATTTTCTCTTTTAGAAAACTGCACAAACAACGTGGCAGAGTATGAGGCACTCATCATTGGCCTAGAGGTAGCTCTTGAGATGAACGCTGACCCATTAAAGGTGTTTGGTGACTCTCAGTTAGTGATCAGGCAGCTGAATGGCCAGTATGAAGTCAAAAACACAAATTTGCTTCTTTTGCATCAAAAAGCCAGGCATCTCATGCACCAATTCCGTCAGATAGAAGTTGTGCATATATCAAGGTCCGAAAATGACCAAGCAGATGCATTGGCTAAATTGGCCGCGTCACTGACATTGCCAAGTGAAAGAGAAATCAAGATTACAATCGGGGAGCGACATTTGCTTATGTCAGCCTTGAAGCGAGCCGAGCCCAACGAAGAGGTGGATGTCGTTTCCGTATATGAAGTTGAGGAAGAAACAGACTGGCGACAGCCGCTCATTGAGTATCTTCGTCATGGAGTCCTTCCTGATGATGCTAAAAAGAGAGTGGATGTTAAAAGGCGAGTGTCAAGGTTCCTACTTAAGAATGACACTTTGTATCGAAGGACATTCGATGGAATGTTACTAAGATGCTTGTCAAATGAAGAAGCAAAGTATATCCTCGCAGAAACCCACGCTGGGGTATGCGGAGCGCATCAAGCCGGTCCAAAATTAGCTAATCAAATCAAACGACTGGGCTATTATTGGACAACAATGGTGAAGGATGCCATGGATTTTTCTAAAGCTTGCCACGCTTGTCAAATTCACAGCGACTTCATACACCAGCCTCCTCAAATGTTGCACCCGACGACTTTGTCCTGGCCATTTAATGCATGGGGTCTCGATGTTGTAGGGTGTATAAATCCATCGTCCTCTCGAGGACACCAGTATATTCTGGCTGCTACAGATTACTTCTCAAAATGGGCAGAAGCCATACCATTGAAGGAAGTGGGAGCTAAAGAAGTCGCTAACTTCATAAGGACTCACTTGATCTATCGATATGGAGTTCCTTCAAAAATCATCTCAGACAACGCTCTCTACTTCAAAAATCAGATGTTGGTGAAGTTGAGCGAGAAGTTTGGTTTTAAGCATAGCTTCTCATCGAGCTATAACCCGTCATCAAATGGTCAAGCTGAGGCATTTAATAAAGTGCTATGCAAGATCTTAAAGAAGATGGTGTCAAAATCCAAAAGAGACTGGCATGAACGGCTACCAGAGGCACTATGGGCTTATCGGACAACAACACGCACATCGACCGGTTGTACGCCTTACAACCTGGTCTTTGGGTCTGAAGCTGTTTTACCCTTAGAAATTCAGTTGCCATCTCTCAGAGTTGCAGTTCAGCTCACCGACCCGGAAGAGAATGTCAAGAATCGTCTGTCCGAGCTCGAAGCATTGGATGAGCACCGGCTAGCAACACAACAAAAACTTGAAATCTACCAAGCCCAAGTGGCTGGGGCATTCAATAAACGGGTCAAATTTCGCTCATTTATTGTTGGTGACTTGGTCCTTACCATCAGGCGACCAATTGTGGTCAACCGAAAATCCCAAGGAAAGTTTCAAGCAAAATGGGAAGGTCCTTATGTGGTGACCAAAGTTTTCCCTAAAGGGGCATATGAATTCTCAAATGCCGAAGGTGAAATGGTATACTCCTGCGTGAATGGAAAATTCGTGAAAAAATATTTCACGTGAAGCCTCAAGAGTGAAAGTGCCCAGAACTACGTCATGACTTGATCTCCAACAAGGGGTACGTAGGACGTTTGACAACCAAAATATGTCAAATTCAGTCGCGAAAAAAAAAAGGGTTCGCAAATGATAGACGAAGCGTTTGGGAAACCCTTCCTAGAAGGTGGGCCCAGATGATTTGAGTGATGCGGTAAAAAAAAAAAAAAGATCCCAGCTCAATGAAAGAAGAATGATGGACTTGAAATCAGTCCGAAACCGAAGCACCCTGTCGAATATGTGAAGAAAAGGGTGCCCAAATGAACTACGAACGGCTTGATCCCTCATGAAGAGGGTACGTAGGCAGTCTAGCTAGTCAAGAATGCTAGATGCAGCCCCAAAAACAAAAACAACACCAATCTTCCCCTTTCGATGGGAATTCAAGTGTACTGTCTTGAGGTTGGATAATGATGATCAAAATTGCGTTGGTCGTCGAGTGAAAATCACACCAAGTCAAGATAAAGCACCCCATACGTGAGATCTGTATTTTGTTCTTAATTAAAGACCAAATCAAATGAGGTCAAAAGATCAAGGGCGAACTTTGAATCTGTTCGTCGAGCTTCTCACAAATTCAAAGTTCGGGGGCATCTGTTTGAGTGTAAAAATTCATCATTTATTAAAATGTTATCGTACACGCTCGTGGGATTATTTTCATGAAAAACTTCATGTGATAGTTCGTATATTATACGCGAGAGCAAGTTTGGTGACAATGATTACAAGCAAATAGAAAGTATGCAAAATGTGTTACATATCAGACACACCGTTTTGACGTACTACAAGCTCATAAGCTGAAGTATATAAATTTAATACGACGGCCGAGCATACAAAAAGGGTATAATAATTAAGCAGCCGAGGGCGTGAATCCCGTCAATCGGATGGCGACTTGCTCGAAGTTCAACAGAAGCTCAGCTATCCGATCGAATCTGCAAATTCAAACTAAGGTTGAGTTAATTAGTGGGTTCTAAAAGAAATCCAAATGGACCTATTTGAATTCAATGGCAGCCCAAAATAAATTGGCCCAAAATAAGCTGCAAGAATAGCCAAGAAAGAGCTAATGGAATAACGTGGCTGCCAGATTCAATGAAATTAACTACATAGATAAAAAAAAAAAAATAAAAAAAAATAAATAGCTGAATAAAGGGACTATATGTCGATGGCTAAAGGAAGAAAATCAACAGCTAAAAGAGAAATAAAAAAGATACTAAGGATCAGCCCAAATATGGATGCCAGATTTCACGTATTTTCTGTTAAAAAGATAGAACAATATTAAAAGAAGGAAATAAAAGGTTAGCCAAAAGAAGATACATGTGTTATCTTAACAGAAAAAAAGATATGATGAAAGAAGGCAATTAGAGATCTACCCATAGCTTCCCTATCCTATAAAAGAGGCCAAGACTAGGGTTGAGGGGATTCTTGGGGGGGACGGCAAAAAAAAAAAGAGAAAGGCTGTAGAAAAAAACACGCAGCAAACACAAATACACAGAGAAAACACAGCAAACAAATCAGCAAGAAGAAGAAAAGGAGGAGGCAATCAAGGTAGCCTGCTCTCTCCGTGTTGGGTTTCTATTGACTCCCGAGACCCCGCCCTTGCAAAGCACCCTTGTTTTCGCTTGTGGCCTGGGTCTCGGAGTCGTCAAACTGCCACAAAAGGAGTCGGAATGCTGTCAAAATTCACTCTCGAAACCCCGCCCTTGCAAAGCACTCTTGTTTTCGCTTGCGGCCTGGGTTTCGGAGTCGTTAAAATACCCTAAACAGGGTCGAAGTGCTGCTGAAATGGATTCCCGAAACCCCGCCCTTGCAAAGCACTCTTGTTTTCGCTTGTGGCTTGGGTTTCGGAATCAGTTAAACGCCCTAAAAGAGGGCGAAACTCTGCCTAAATTCACCCAGGGAAAATTGTTGGAATCAAGACAGGGCAACCTAAGGATGCTACAAGCAAATCGTGATTTCACCAAATTCTTATTTAGAAAACAAGGGCGAAACGCTGCTCAAATCCTTCTAAATATGCCAGCAGATTCACACACAAAAAAGAGAGTCTCAGCAGCCCTAACCCTAGCAGCCAGAAAAAAAAAAACTAGTCTTCACGGTTGTAAAGATTCAAACAAACAGCCAGACCTCCAAATAATAAAAATTCAAGGACACAAAGAAGACCAAGTTCCTGGGACATCTCTCTCGGCTATCTCAAACAAAAGCCTCTCCAAATTCTACCAATTGCAGACAAGTCTCAAGCAAACTAAAGGAGACAAATTCAATGCAACTGGGCAGATTCTCTAAATCAAATCAGTTCAATTGCCAACAAAACTAAAGGGGAACAAATTCAGTCCAAACAAGGCAAAAGAAACAGCATTCACTACAGCAGACTCACAAAATTTGCATAAAGCATAGCAAATCAAATACAAAACGAAGAGAGCGGAGGAATCAACTTTCTCATCTCAAACTCAAAATATATACAGGTTCAAACAAACTGATGAACCTACTCAAAGGCTCAAATCAACAAAAAAAAAACCAAAAATAAATTAGTGTATGTTACACTAAGCAAACAAGCCCCAAATTTGAGCAACTACAGTGCTCAGGAAGGACATTGGCCTACTGAAAAAATAAATTAATACTCAGGAGGGGTGTCTATCAACTCAAACACCATCAGAAGCTTCAAGATTGGGATAAACCAAATAAAATAAGAGCTGCCTATCTAAACGAGCCCTAAATGCTTTTATGCCTAAATTGCAAACACTTGACTGTTGAAGTTGGTTTTCGATAGTCCAAATCATGAAAATTAAATCAAAGGCAAATCGGAAGGAAAAAGAGGAGCGGGACATACATGATCGAGAGTTGCCCGAGGAGTAAGACATGCCTTCTCCGATTGCTCAAAGTCCAAACACCCAGAGTCTCTTTCAGATTCCACATAGCCCTTAGCTTCCAGTTCCGCCTGTCCTAAGTCCAAAAGCTCCAAACAAAAGAAATAAATCTTAAATTACAAATCGATCGAAGCCTAAATTGGATCAAATTAAAGGCAGATTGGAGAGAAAAAAAAGGATCGAACCTGATGGTTCTTCGATCAGCAGAAGCTCCTGCCCGTCTCAGCCCTTTGAGCCCTGAACTGGCCTTCCCCTCCAATTGTTCGGAATCCAAACCAAAAAGCCCCAAATTGCAATCTAGAAATTGCAACGAAATCGATTAAACTCGAAATTCAAGCATACAATTAGAGGGTAGGGCGAAAGGAGTGTATAATTGGTGCTTTAATTTCTTATACCACCCAAATCGAAGCTTTGGGGGCTGAAATTCGCAAAAGCAAAAAAAAAAAAAAAAAACCTTAGCACATACCCGAGATCGAGATGTCTTCGGTTCGCTCCGCCCTAGCCTCGCCTTCGCTCCGCCCTAGCCTCGCCCTCGCTCCGCCCTTGCCTCGCCCATGCTCTTCCCTCTTCTGCGCCATCGCCGGAGGTCGGAGATCACCGTAGTCGAGAGAACAAAGAGGCGAAAGGAGAGGGACGATGAACATGGATAAAAGAAAATGAAACTCCCGTTGAATTCGATCGATCGAAACAAACAGAGAAAGAAAGAGAGTCAGTTTGGGGCTTAAAGACAAAAAGAGGAAAACGTGGGCTGGACTAAAAAATTGAATTGGGCTTAGTTATAATTTGGAGTTTAAAAAAAAAAGAAAGAAAGAAGACGTAAGCTTACCAAAAAAAAAACGAGAGCCGAGCCTTTGAATTTCAAATGAGATTCGTTTAATTACGAAATTTACCCACTCAAATATAAGAATTATAATTGGCACAAATTAGAAATTGAGTTTAACAAAATCATAAGGTTAAACTCGTAAAATTTCATCGTCAATTTATTCTAGTGGGTCGATCGTAAAATCGACTTCTAAACGAGGAAAAGCAGAACGGAGTCAAAAATCTAAATCAAATTTCCTCAAATTCAAACGGTTCTAAAAAGAACTACGTAAAGACTTGACGCCTCATATCGGCTACGTAGGTAACCCGATATTAAATCCTAAAAATATATCGGGTACAGTCGTCAACCTCTAAATTCACTTTTCAATGACTACGAGGTCAAAGTCCAACCAAATTAAATAATTGGTTCCTAAAAGAACTACGTGAAGACTTGATGCTTCTTTCTGAGTTACGTAGGAAGTCTGATATTAAAATTCAATATATATTGGATTCAGTCGCTCATCTCAAATCAAATTAAACTTGTCCTTAAAAGAACTACGGGTGATTTGATCCCGTTCCAAACGGGTACGTAGGACACCCGATACAAAGCTCAAGCTCGTCGGGCTCAATCACCAAAACCCAAATATCAAATCAATATAAACACTCTGAACTACGTAAGGCTTGATTCTCTTCCAAGAGATACGTAGGCAACCCGTTAAAATTCGGGTGCAGCCCAAATCACCAAAACCACTTAAGTCTTGGTGTCGATACGACTTCGAATCAAGAGGATAACCAAAAGGGGTTGAACTCAAATTATAAAAAATTAAATAAAATATGTTTTACAATTATTCGCGCATTTTTGTTCAACATGTTTTTGGCACGCCCAGTGGGACACTTTTTGCCTTTTCATCTCTTAGTTGTTTTGAAACTAATATTTGCCTATTTCTTATTTGTAGGAGAAAAAATGGCACCAAGAGCTATTGTCAACTTCAACGAATTACCTGCTACCTTTCTCGTGGAAGGTGGTCGCTGGCTGAAGAGGAGATCGTTCAAGGTCCAGTTCGACGTGACCAGGGATTCGATCATCGCTGAGATCCCAACTAACAATAGCTTCGAAGCTATCAGGGAGGAAGGAACCGGCGGAGAAGAGCTCAATCTCAGGCCTGCTCGTGGGCCAATCATTCGAGTTATCAAGAGAAGTGGTAACCCGGCCAAGGTCTCAAAGCCAGCTGTGAATGAGGCGAAGAAGGAAAACAAGCCTCGCAGGAAGAGGGGACGCAAATGTGGTTCCCAACGCGGAAAAACCGGAGCTCTTCGCAAATTGGCCCGTTCCCCTGCTTTGGAACTAGCCAATGCAACGTTGTGGAGTGCTGCTAAGGATCTGCTTGCCAGCTCAAGACAAGTCTTGGTTGGGTCAATTCCTGTGGACTTGGACAATGTAGCTCAAGTTCTGGTCACCTCTTATTCCGATGGGGAGTCGGAGGCAATATCCTCAACTGTGAAGGCTCAAACGGCCAAGGTTCCAGAGGTTGAGGTACCAAATCTGGCCAAGCCTCAAAAGGAGACATCTAAGGCTTCTCAAGCCCAGAAAAAAGGAAAGGGTCTAGCTATAGCCGAGAAATCAACATCGCTTTCTACCCAGTTAGAAAAATGTGAGCGGCGGGTGACAAGGTCTATGTCTAAGGCCGAGTCATATGCTAAAGTGACCACCCAATCTTCGAATCCAGAAACGGTTCAAGAAGAAAAACAAAATTCCCCATTATATGGGGACTCTACTTCTCTGTTTCAAGAGGGGGATTTTCCGCTTGTTGTAAGCGAGGGTGGGTCATCCAATGACTCTGAAGAAGAAGTGGAAAGCATGCCAGTTTTAGTGACTGGGGCAACAAGCACTGAAGAGCAGCTCCAGGAACTACAAAAGAAGCTAGAGGAAAGGGATGCTCAAATTAAATTACTCATGGACCAACTCCAACAGCGAAATTTGGAGAACAGGGAAGAGCAAAATTCGGAGAATAGGCAAGAGACTCCCAACACAGGAGAAAGTAGTGCTTCTATCTCTCCTCAAGAAATAAAAGAATGGATCGCACAAGGGATCCGGGAATTCAAGATTTCTCAGAGTCCGCCTGTGATTGGCTACAGAAAGCCTTATCCTGCAGAGTTTGACGCCATCCCACTCCCTCCGAATTATCAAAGGCCAAACTTTGACAAATTCGATGGGATTAACGGATCACCTCGTGAACACTTGGCCCACTTTTATTCGGCGTGCGGAGAAACCGCCTTAAGTGATCCTCTATTGATCAGGCAGTTTGTCCAGTCATTACGAGGGTCAGCCTTCACTTGGTACACACAGCTTCAGCCAGAGTCCATCCATACATGGGATGACTTACAAAAAGAATTCTTGTCTCAATTTGTGAGCTCGAAAGTCAGAGTCTCCATTATGGACTTGGCAAACACCCAACAGAGGTCAAATGAGTCAGCTAATGACTTCATCGCAAGATGGAGAAGTTTGAGACTGCAATGCTCAGAGAAATTGAGCGAAGAAGCGTGTGTGCAGATGTGCGTCAACAATCTACTGCCCGAGCTTGCAATTCATGTTGGTAGTGCGGAGCCTCGTTCTTTCGATAACTTGGTTTCAAAGGCTTGCAATGTTGAGCGGCAACTGGCTCGACGCAAGCTTACAACGAATCGACCTCAAATTAATGAAGGAAGGAGGGATGATAATAAAAAGCCAACAAAGAAAGGAGAGTCCATGGCTACTTTCATTAAGCCTCAAGGAAAATCCTCAGGGAACAACTCCAAGTCTCAAGAAAAGACCCAAACTAGAGAGCCTCCTAAAAGACTATCTCTCGAAGAGAGGAAGCAGAAAAAATATCCCTTTGACGATGAGGATGTAAGAGGGATATTCAACGAATTGATGGCTGCAAAAATGTTGTCACTCCCAGAACCGAAGAGGCCGAATGAGGCTAATAAAACGGGTGATCCGAAATATTGCCCTTACCACCGCATTGTTAGTCACCCAATTGAAGACTGCTACGTATTCAAGGATATCGTCGAGAGGATGATTAACAAGGGAGAGATTGAAATGGAGGGATCAAGCTCGAAAGGCCAAGCAGCCTCGTCAAACCCCATCTCCATAGTAGAAGAGGTTGAGGTTGTTCTTTCACCAGATGACATCCCTACAGTGTCATTACCCCCAAAGGCAGTCCCAGTACAATTTCAGGTGCGTGACAAAGTACGTACTGTTTGGGCATATCCTGACATGCCAAGGGAAGAACCAGACTGCCCGACTCTGTATGAGGTCCTAATGCAGTCAAACATTGAAGAATCATTTTCACAAGACGAAGACGCTGGGGATGGTTCTAAGTGGCAGGTTTGTCTAAGCCGAAAGAAGTCTCATCCAAAGAGTACCCGGCATACCAGACCTACAGGCTTTAGAATGATCGGTAGAAAGCCCGAGAAGAAAAATAAGAAAAAGAAAAACAAGAGCAAAAACAAGAAGGACAAGAAATCAGAAGATGATTCTGATGAAGAGTATATTCAGCCTATACGCCAGATAATTACTTTGAAAGACTTTATTCCGAAAGAGCTCATAGAAAATGATCCTTCCGAGGAGGAGTTATTTTGGGAAGAAGAAATTGTTCAATGTTGCATGGCCACGTGGGCCGAAACGGTTGAGGAAGAGGAGTTAGAGGCTGATGAAGTTACTCTTCGTTCGGGGAAAAAGTTGCCACCTCTTAAGCCCAAGGAAAAAGGGAAAGGGAGGGGGCCATTCGTCAATGAGACTCCAAATGCCACAAATTGTGAGGAGGCGGTCGAAAAGGAGACTCCTACATTGGGTCAGAAAGACCAGGAAGCTGGGACATCCGCCCAAAAAGATGTCGTGCCACGGAGGCCTGTGTTGCTTCGTAAAGCTTCTTTTAAGGAGCAAGTGAAGTACGACGTGATCGGCCATTTAAAGCGCATTCCTGCACGCTTAAGTGTATATGATGCGTTGCAAATGTCCCCCGAGTTAAGGAAGGCCTTGATTCAGGCCCTCATGGATCCGGAAGATTACAAAGACCAAGTGGATCGAGTTGAGGTTGATGAGGTGGCTTTACCCACTCCATCTCAATGTGCTTCATGCATGGCATCCGTAACGTTCTCCGACGGAGACCTCCAATTAGGAAGCGCCGATCACAATAGACCCTTATATGTCACGGGTACGATTGGAGATGCAAAGATCAACAGAATCCTGCTGGATTGTGGGTCTGCGGTGAATCTATTACCTTTACGGGTCTTGGAAGCAATGGGATTAACCGTCGATCATCTGTCGCCCACATTGCTCACCATTCAAGGTTTCAATCAGGTTGGTCAAAAGGCTTTAGGTGCCATTGCTTTGAAAGTGGTTCTGGATGATCTCTACAAGGATGCTCTTTTCCATGTCATTGACGCTGGAACCTCCTATAACGCTTTACTAGGGAGGCCATGGCTCCATGCTAGCAAGTCGATTGCTTCTACACTTCATCAGTGCTTGAAGTACACCGATGAAAACGGAAATGAAAGGACTATCCTTGGCCATAGCGATCCTTTTCAAGGTGAAAGCGTTAATTACGCAGATGCCAAATTCTACAAGACTGTGCACTCTAACTCCAATCCACGTGTGGAAGCGAAAGAGAAGGGTAAAAGTGACAGGTCTCGAAAGGGAGCAATGGCCCAAGAAGAGTCCCCGTCACCCAAGGTCTCTCTTGTCCGAATAAGAGAAGAGCCAGAGACACGTCCGAAGGTGTTATTCAAGTACACACCCAAGGATAAGAGACAACCCGGCCAGAAGCCATTGAGTGTAGCAGAGAAGGCTATGCACTCCCTAATGACAAGCTACACTTGTCCTCTCCGCAAAATCGACCAATCCATTCCAAAGAAAAAGTTGGTCATTCAAACACATTTCGGAGATAAAAAAAATGAAAATGTAAGAGTGGTGTTCAAGGGTGAATCTTCTAAGACACCGGTCGAACAAGCCTCTTCACAGCATCATAAGGCCATCAAAGTTAAGGCAACGAGACCTCTGTTGAAAAGCAAAGCTTCGCGGAAATTCCTCAATGAGATCTCGATGGATGATCTACAAATCTCTCAAGAGGGGGAGTTATTGTCTACCAAAGTCTTGGAGCCTATGACTCTAACAAGCCAAGAGCAAAACATGTTCTCAGAAGACGCAACAAGTGCACCTCGAGTCACGGTTTTCAAAAGACTTGGGGCAGGTGCTCCAAGAGTCTCTGTGTTCGAGAGGCTTGGAAGAGTTAACGTGCCTAAAAACAAGAGGGCCAACACCAAGAAGACCAGAAAGTGGAAGCTGAACAATAAAAAGTCAGAAACCTCCACTTACGAAGATGAGGATCCCATGGATGCTCAAACAGAAGAAGTAAATATGGTGTTGACCTATACAAGGAGTGAGCCAAGTGAAGATCCTCAGGATTTTCTTAATGTGGTCCAACCCGCTCCGCCAGAAATGGAAGATGGGGGTCAAGCTACGGTTGACAAACTACAAGAGATCAACTTGGGGACTACAGAAGATCCTAAGCCCGTGTTCGTTAGTGCTTTGCTAACAGAAGAAGAAAGAGGATCATACGAGCATCTTCTCAACGAATATAGAGATGTATTCGCTTGGGGATATCAAGACATGCCTGGTTTGGATCCTAAGGTGGCTATGCACAAGCTATCTGTCTCCGAAGAGGAAAAGCCAGTAAAGCAAGCTCAACGTCGTTTTCGGCCCGAGCTGACAGTGCAGATTAAAGCTGAGGTCAACAAGCTCATTGAGGCTGGATTCATTCGTGAGGTCCAATACCCAATCTGGTTAGCAAACATTGTTCCCGTCAAGAAGAAGAACGGCCAACTACGTATCTGTGTGGATTTTCGGGACTTAAATGAAGCATGTCCCAAAGATGAATTCCCTCTTCCGATAACCGAGTTATTGGTTGATTCCACCACGGGTTTTCAGGCTTTATCCTTCATGGATGGTTTCTCAGGGTATAATCAAATTAAAATGCATCCCGAGGATGAAGAGCTAACAGCTTTCCGAACACCTCTAGACACGTATTGCTATACAGTAATGCCTTTTGGTCTGAAAAATGCGGGAGCGACCTATCAAAGAGCCATGACGGTGATCTTTCATGATCTGCTTCACAACACCATTGAGTGCTATGTGGATGACCTAGTGGTGAAAACAAAGAAAAGAGAGGATCATTTGCATGATCTCAGAAGGATCTTCGAAAGGTTGCGGAAACATCAATTGAAAATGAATCCCCTTAAGTGTGCCTTTGGTGTAACTTCAGGCAAGTTTCTTGGCTTCATTGTTCGAGGACGGGGCATAGAAATCGATCCCGATAAAATCAAGGCAATCGTGCAAATGCCAGCCCCGAGGAATCTCCGTGAGTTGCGAGGTCTACAGGGCAAACTTGCCTACATCCGGCGTTTTATTTCAAATCTGACGGGGAGGTGTCAACCCTTTCTGAGGTTGATGAAGAAAGATGTTCCGTTCATATGGGAGCAAGCTTGTCAAAATGCTCTCGACAACATCAAGAAATACTTGACTGACCCGCCCGTCCTCATGGCACCAGTTCAGGGAAAACCCTTAGTCTTGTACACCGCAAGTCTTGAGCGGTCATTAGGGGCAATGTTAGCCCAAAATAATGAC
Organism: Persicaria maculosa; assembly: GCA_963922045.1. Taxonomy (NCBI): domain Eukaryota; kingdom Viridiplantae; phylum Streptophyta; class Magnoliopsida; order Caryophyllales; family Polygonaceae; genus Persicaria; species Persicaria maculosa. The sequence goes on from OY998258.1 coordinate 43,354,823, forward strand.
GAAGGAAAGGAAAATGCCTTGTACTACATCAGCCGAACGATGGTTGGGGCAGAACTAAATTATCCTGCTATGGACAAGATATGTCTGGCGTTGATCTTTGCTATCCAAAAGCTACGACATTATCTCTTGTCTCATCAAATCACGTTAATCTCCAGATTTGATCCTTTGCGATACATTTTGTCCAAGACGGTGTTGTCAGGAAGACTAGCTAAATGGGCTATGCTTCTGGCTCCCTTTGACATCAAGTTTGTGCCTCAAAAGGCAGTCAAGGGTCAAGTCATAGCTGATTTCTTAGCCGCCCATCCTACTCCCGATAACGAGGAGTTAGTGGATGATTTGCCAGATGAAGAAGTCTTCATGACGGAAGAAAAATCTTGGCAGTTATACTTCGATGGCGCTGCAAAGAGAAGAGGGGCCGGAGTAGGCATAGTATTCATCACCCCAATCGAGGGAATAGTGCCTTATTCATTTTCTCTTTTAGAAAACTGCACAAACAACGTGGCAGAGTATGAGGCACTCATCATTGGCCTAGAGGTAGCTCTTGAGATGAACGCTGACCCATTAAAGGTGTTTGGTGACTCTCAGTTAGTGATCAGGCAGCTGAATGGCCAGTATGAAGTCAAAAACACAAATTTGCTTCTTTTGCATCAAAAAGCCAGGCATCTCATGCACCAATTCCGTCAGATAGAAGTTGTGCATATATCAAGGTCCGAAAATGACCAAGCAGATGCATTGGCTAAATTGGCCGCGTCACTGACATTGCCAAGTGAAAGAGAAATCAAGATTACAATCGGGGAGCGACATTTGCTTATGTCAGCCTTGAAGCGAGCCGAGCCCAACGAAGAGGTGGATGTCGTTTCCGTATATGAAGTTGAGGAAGAAACAGACTGGCGACAGCCGCTCATTGAGTATCTTCGTCATGGAGTCCTTCCTGATGATGCTAAAAAGAGAGTGGATGTTAAAAGGCGAGTGTCAAGGTTCCTACTTAAGAATGACACTTTGTATCGAAGGACATTCGATGGAATGTTACTAAGATGCTTGTCAAATGAAGAAGCAAAGTATATCCTCGCAGAAACCCACGCTGGGGTATGCGGAGCGCATCAAGCCGGTCCAAAATTAGCTAATCAAATCAAACGACTGGGCTATTATTGGACAACAATGGTGAAGGATGCCATGGATTTTTCTAAAGCTTGCCACGCTTGTCAAATTCACAGCGACTTCATACACCAGCCTCCTCAAATGTTGCACCCGACGACTTTGTCCTGGCCATTTAATGCATGGGGTCTCGATGTTGTAGGGTGTATAAATCCATCGTCCTCTCGAGGACACCAGTATATTCTGGCTGCTACAGATTACTTCTCAAAATGGGCAGAAGCCATACCATTGAAGGAAGTGGGAGCTAAAGAAGTCGCTAACTTCATAAGGACTCACTTGATCTATCGATATGGAGTTCCTTCAAAAATCATCTCAGACAACGCTCTCTACTTCAAAAATCAGATGTTGGTGAAGTTGAGCGAGAAGTTTGGTTTTAAGCATAGCTTCTCATCGAGCTATAACCCGTCATCAAATGGTCAAGCTGAGGCATTTAATAAAGTGCTATGCAAGATCTTAAAGAAGATGGTGTCAAAATCCAAAAGAGACTGGCATGAACGGCTACCAGAGGCACTATGGGCTTATCGGACAACAACACGCACATCGACCGGTTGTACGCCTTACAACCTGGTCTTTGGGTCTGAAGCTGTTTTACCCTTAGAAATTCAGTTGCCATCTCTCAGAGTTGCAGTTCAGCTCACCGACCCGGAAGAGAATGTCAAGAATCGTCTGTCCGAGCTCGAAGCATTGGATGAGCACCGGCTAGCAACACAACAAAAACTTGAAATCTACCAAGCCCAAGTGGCTGGGGCATTCAATAAACGGGTCAAATTTCGCTCATTTATTGTTGGTGACTTGGTCCTTACCATCAGGCGACCAATTGTGGTCAACCGAAAATCCCAAGGAAAGTTTCAAGCAAAATGGGAAGGTCCTTATGTGGTGACCAAAGTTTTCCCTAAAGGGGCATATGAATTCTCAAATGCCGAAGGTGAAATGGTATACTCCTGCGTGAATGGAAAATTCGTGAAAAAATATTTCACGTGAAGCCTCAAGAGTGAAAGTGCCCAGAACTACGTCATGACTTGATCTCCAACAAGGGGTACGTAGGACGTTTGACAACCAAAATATGTCAAATTCAGTCGCGAAAAAAAAAAGGGTTCGCAAATGATAGACGAAGCGTTTGGGAAACCCTTCCTAGAAGGTGGGCCCAGATGATTTGAGTGATGCGGTAAAAAAAAAAAAAAGATCCCAGCTCAATGAAAGAAGAATGATGGACTTGAAATCAGTCCGAAACCGAAGCACCCTGTCGAATATGTGAAGAAAAGGGTGCCCAAATGAACTACGAACGGCTTGATCCCTCATGAAGAGGGTACGTAGGCAGTCTAGCTAGTCAAGAATGCTAGATGCAGCCCCAAAAACAAAAACAACACCAATCTTCCCCTTTCGATGGGAATTCAAGTGTACTGTCTTGAGGTTGGATAATGATGATCAAAATTGCGTTGGTCGTCGAGTGAAAATCACACCAAGTCAAGATAAAGCACCCCATACGTGAGATCTGTATTTTGTTCTTAATTAAAGACCAAATCAAATGAGGTCAAAAGATCAAGGGCGAACTTTGAATCTGTTCGTCGAGCTTCTCACAAATTCAAAGTTCGGGGGCATCTGTTTGAGTGTAAAAATTCATCATTTATTAAAATGTTATCGTACACGCTCGTGGGATTATTTTCATGAAAAACTTCATGTGATAGTTCGTATATTATACGCGAGAGCAAGTTTGGTGACAATGATTACAAGCAAATAGAAAGTATGCAAAATGTGTTACATATCAGACACACCGTTTTGACGTACTACAAGCTCATAAGCTGAAGTATATAAATTTAATACGACGGCCGAGCATACAAAAAGGGTATAATAATTAAGCAGCCGAGGGCGTGAATCCCGTCAATCGGATGGCGACTTGCTCGAAGTTCAACAGAAGCTCAGCTATCCGATCGAATCTGCAAATTCAAACTAAGGTTGAGTTAATTAGTGGGTTCTAAAAGAAATCCAAATGGACCTATTTGAATTCAATGGCAGCCCAAAATAAATTGGCCCAAAATAAGCTGCAAGAATAGCCAAGAAAGAGCTAATGGAATAACGTGGCTGCCAGATTCAATGAAATTAACTACATAGATAAAAAAAAAAAAATAAAAAAAAATAAATAGCTGAATAAAGGGACTATATGTCGATGGCTAAAGGAAGAAAATCAACAGCTAAAAGAGAAATAAAAAAGATACTAAGGATCAGCCCAAATATGGATGCCAGATTTCACGTATTTTCTGTTAAAAAGATAGAACAATATTAAAAGAAGGAAATAAAAGGTTAGCCAAAAGAAGATACATGTGTTATCTTAACAGAAAAAAAGATATGATGAAAGAAGGCAATTAGAGATCTACCCATAGCTTCCCTATCCTATAAAAGAGGCCAAGACTAGGGTTGAGGGGATTCTTGGGGGGGACGGCAAAAAAAAAAAGAGAAAGGCTGTAGAAAAAAACACGCAGCAAACACAAATACACAGAGAAAACACAGCAAACAAATCAGCAAGAAGAAGAAAAGGAGGAGGCAATCAAGGTAGCCTGCTCTCTCCGTGTTGGGTTTCTATTGACTCCCGAGACCCCGCCCTTGCAAAGCACCCTTGTTTTCGCTTGTGGCCTGGGTCTCGGAGTCGTCAAACTGCCACAAAAGGAGTCGGAATGCTGTCAAAATTCACTCTCGAAACCCCGCCCTTGCAAAGCACTCTTGTTTTCGCTTGCGGCCTGGGTTTCGGAGTCGTTAAAATACCCTAAACAGGGTCGAAGTGCTGCTGAAATGGATTCCCGAAACCCCGCCCTTGCAAAGCACTCTTGTTTTCGCTTGTGGCTTGGGTTTCGGAATCAGTTAAACGCCCTAAAAGAGGGCGAAACTCTGCCTAAATTCACCCAGGGAAAATTGTTGGAATCAAGACAGGGCAACCTAAGGATGCTACAAGCAAATCGTGATTTCACCAAATTCTTATTTAGAAAACAAGGGCGAAACGCTGCTCAAATCCTTCTAAATATGCCAGCAGATTCACACACAAAAAAGAGAGTCTCAGCAGCCCTAACCCTAGCAGCCAGAAAAAAAAAAACTAGTCTTCACGGTTGTAAAGATTCAAACAAACAGCCAGACCTCCAAATAATAAAAATTCAAGGACACAAAGAAGACCAAGTTCCTGGGACATCTCTCTCGGCTATCTCAAACAAAAGCCTCTCCAAATTCTACCAATTGCAGACAAGTCTCAAGCAAACTAAAGGAGACAAATTCAATGCAACTGGGCAGATTCTCTAAATCAAATCAGTTCAATTGCCAACAAAACTAAAGGGGAACAAATTCAGTCCAAACAAGGCAAAAGAAACAGCATTCACTACAGCAGACTCACAAAATTTGCATAAAGCATAGCAAATCAAATACAAAACGAAGAGAGCGGAGGAATCAACTTTCTCATCTCAAACTCAAAATATATACAGGTTCAAACAAACTGATGAACCTACTCAAAGGCTCAAATCAACAAAAAAAAAACCAAAAATAAATTAGTGTATGTTACACTAAGCAAACAAGCCCCAAATTTGAGCAACTACAGTGCTCAGGAAGGACATTGGCCTACTGAAAAAATAAATTAATACTCAGGAGGGGTGTCTATCAACTCAAACACCATCAGAAGCTTCAAGATTGGGATAAACCAAATAAAATAAGAGCTGCCTATCTAAACGAGCCCTAAATGCTTTTATGCCTAAATTGCAAACACTTGACTGTTGAAGTTGGTTTTCGATAGTCCAAATCATGAAAATTAAATCAAAGGCAAATCGGAAGGAAAAAGAGGAGCGGGACATACATGATCGAGAGTTGCCCGAGGAGTAAGACATGCCTTCTCCGATTGCTCAAAGTCCAAACACCCAGAGTCTCTTTCAGATTCCACATAGCCCTTAGCTTCCAGTTCCGCCTGTCCTAAGTCCAAAAGCTCCAAACAAAAGAAATAAATCTTAAATTACAAATCGATCGAAGCCTAAATTGGATCAAATTAAAGGCAGATTGGAGAGAAAAAAAAGGATCGAACCTGATGGTTCTTCGATCAGCAGAAGCTCCTGCCCGTCTCAGCCCTTTGAGCCCTGAACTGGCCTTCCCCTCCAATTGTTCGGAATCCAAACCAAAAAGCCCCAAATTGCAATCTAGAAATTGCAACGAAATCGATTAAACTCGAAATTCAAGCATACAATTAGAGGGTAGGGCGAAAGGAGTGTATAATTGGTGCTTTAATTTCTTATACCACCCAAATCGAAGCTTTGGGGGCTGAAATTCGCAAAAGCAAAAAAAAAAAAAAAAAACCTTAGCACATACCCGAGATCGAGATGTCTTCGGTTCGCTCCGCCCTAGCCTCGCCTTCGCTCCGCCCTAGCCTCGCCCTCGCTCCGCCCTTGCCTCGCCCATGCTCTTCCCTCTTCTGCGCCATCGCCGGAGGTCGGAGATCACCGTAGTCGAGAGAACAAAGAGGCGAAAGGAGAGGGACGATGAACATGGATAAAAGAAAATGAAACTCCCGTTGAATTCGATCGATCGAAACAAACAGAGAAAGAAAGAGAGTCAGTTTGGGGCTTAAAGACAAAAAGAGGAAAACGTGGGCTGGACTAAAAAATTGAATTGGGCTTAGTTATAATTTGGAGTTTAAAAAAAAAAGAAAGAAAGAAGACGTAAGCTTACCAAAAAAAAAACGAGAGCCGAGCCTTTGAATTTCAAATGAGATTCGTTTAATTACGAAATTTACCCACTCAAATATAAGAATTATAATTGGCACAAATTAGAAATTGAGTTTAACAAAATCATAAGGTTAAACTCGTAAAATTTCATCGTCAATTTATTCTAGTGGGTCGATCGTAAAATCGACTTCTAAACGAGGAAAAGCAGAACGGAGTCAAAAATCTAAATCAAATTTCCTCAAATTCAAACGGTTCTAAAAAGAACTACGTAAAGACTTGACGCCTCATATCGGCTACGTAGGTAACCCGATATTAAATCCTAAAAATATATCGGGTACAGTCGTCAACCTCTAAATTCACTTTTCAATGACTACGAGGTCAAAGTCCAACCAAATTAAATAATTGGTTCCTAAAAGAACTACGTGAAGACTTGATGCTTCTTTCTGAGTTACGTAGGAAGTCTGATATTAAAATTCAATATATATTGGATTCAGTCGCTCATCTCAAATCAAATTAAACTTGTCCTTAAAAGAACTACGGGTGATTTGATCCCGTTCCAAACGGGTACGTAGGACACCCGATACAAAGCTCAAGCTCGTCGGGCTCAATCACCAAAACCCAAATATCAAATCAATATAAACACTCTGAACTACGTAAGGCTTGATTCTCTTCCAAGAGATACGTAGGCAACCCGTTAAAATTCGGGTGCAGCCCAAATCACCAAAACCACTTAAGTCTTGGTGTCGATACGACTTCGAATCAAGAGGATAACCAAAAGGGGTCGAACTCAAATTATAAAAAATTAAATAAAATATGTTTTACAATTATTCGCGCATTTTTGTTCAACAAAATTAATATGTAATTGTCTATCATATATATATATATATATATATATATATATATATATATATATATATATATATATATATATATATATATATTTGTGATTAATGATTGTTTATTTACATTACATGAAAATAGTTTTGAAAATACAAATACTTTGAAGAATCCATATTACACAGGTCCCGTGCGTAGCACGGGTCTGTCACCCTAGTTAGAAAAAATACTCGTAACTCGTAAGGGGCTAGCTAGCCAATTCATACCCCTATTTTGTTCATGTAATTATCTCCATGTGAATACAAATACTTTTTTTTAGAGGTATTTGAATACATAAAAACTTTTTACTATGATATTTTTCTAGACTTCGAATTTATTAGAAGAGGAAATTGCACTAAATAACCCTAAATCTAAAACCCCGTTGCACACATATAAAACAATTGTAAAAGCTAACGATTCTCCTATATTAGTTAAGCCACAACCGGTTAAATTAGAAAAGAAAACCAGGTGCATTAAATGATGAGAGAGAAAGTGATGTGAGGCGCCTTCTTTCTCTCTCCCTTTGCAGAGAGAAAGACAGTGATTTTCCTGTCTTTACCTCTCTTCAAAACCCCCATTTCTCTCTCCCTCTATCCACCTAATTCTCTCCATTAAAGAGCTTCTTTCTTATTTGATTTCTCTGTCTTCCATCTCTCTTCGATTCTTCTTTCTTCTTTGATTTATCTGTATGGGCTCGGTTCTTCGTTCACTAGTGTAGGCAGGATTTCTCCAAAGACAGCTCCGACATCGGCGCCAAGTTGGAGGAGGCGAGGGCATGCAAAAGAGGCATAGCGACCAGGAAATCGAAGCTCGAGTTGCCTCTTTCCCCATCCTCGACGTCGTTCGCAACCTATCGGTCATCCTCTCCACCGTCTTCCTATCAATTATAAATTGGGGGCTGATGTTGCACATATGATTGTTGGAGAGTGAAATGATGCTACACAGATGATCTTTGCTCATTCTCTTCCAACTTTAGCCTATTTTGATTTTTTTTTTGGTGAAATTGGTTTTAATTATTTTGAACTTCTTATCGTTTGAACATTTGAATAATGTTGATTGATATAGGTTGCTATGGTATTGCAATTAATCAGTATGAAGTGTGAGCGAATAAACCAGTTTTATAACAAGGGAAAACATTGAATAACACGCAAGATAGGAAACAATCAAAATATGTCTAGTAGACAATCATAGGGTGTCCAGTAAGGAATCATTGACTGGGTAGTTGATTTTTATTGTTGTCATGTATAGTGTACATAATGAAAGGTATTAGTGCGACTTCATTGCTAATTGGACTTGTTCCGGAACAAGGGGCCTCTTACAAGACTATAACAAAGGCAAACACTGACTACTGCAATCTGACGGTAGACTGGAAAAAACTAAATTGTGTCCAGTAGACAACCATGGGCGGTAGGAAACCATAGTGGCCGGACAGTCCAGTAGGAAATCATGTCCACATGCGTTGAATGCCAAGTACAAGTGTGTAAGAAAACTTAGTCACGACGATTCAGATAACCAAAATGCAAGAATCACATACTTAAGTTAAGAAGGTCATGCATGAGAGTAATATGGTACGACGTGATTCCCGAAAAACAACCGTTGACAGTCGACCAAAAGACAAATGGCATACTGTCATGTCAAAACTACCAGCTGTCATGTCAAAAGTAACACCTGCCATGTAGATATCTACATACTGTCATGTAAGGGTGTACCATTTCCCATTGGGAGGGGTAACATGATGTCTTCGACCTCCCCGACCGGATCTTGATAAATGGGGGAGTCAACTGATATCGACGATATCTTAGGGTACACGTCAAGTTTAACTACTTCAGCTTTGTTTGCATTCTCATCCAACTCAAACTCCATCTCCTCAGTTATCCCTAAATGGTAAGTAGTTATGTGTAACTGGTCACCATCACGTTGTAACTGGACATGTGTTCTATTTTCCTCGCCAAATTTGGGTCTATGCACTTCGTCGTCAATGAGCACGACCTTCTGGCTCCTTGTCCCTATGAAAACCCAAGCACCCCCTACACAAGCCCACTAACCTCCAAACAAGACAGTGATACAAACAGACGATTTGTCCACTTTTCCATTACATAGAGGGGAAGACAATCAATGTTACAAATTTGCGGGAGAAACCTCTCGCATAACCTTAATCGAAAGCAAACTTACCCATTTTCTATTTGAAGTCGATGGTGAATCTGTTTCTCCGATAACCCTGGCCCAATCGATTCAAATAGGTGACAGGTCATTGTGCTTTGGGTATCTAGTTAAAACTAATTGCTTAGACGACAACTTGCAAATAAACCCCCGCCCAACTTGTTTCTTCTTTGATGGTTTTTCTCTGAAACTTGAGATTTATTTCAAGTTATATTAATGCTCCATCACAGTCACTCTTCCCTCTCTCTCTCTGTCTTATCCCCTCTATCATTTCTCGCTGATTTCTTTCTCTGCTGTGACTTTACTATTGCTTTTCACTCTCTCTCTCTCCCCTTCTCTCTTTTCCATCTCAGTGCTCTCTCTCTTTCCATCTGTCGATCTCTGGAAGGACAATCCTCCCCCTCTGCGACCTGCTACCGACTCCATCTTGCCTCTCCCTATCCAGTTTTTAGCAAATTTAATTCGGATTGGGTTAGCCGTGCAAACAATCCGGATAAATGGGTCAGTTTAGCAAATTGCCCTTATTACAATTACAAGATAGAACCATAGAATTAGGATGTGTTGGACAGTTGGTGGTATTTTTGGAGGTGGAGATTATTTTTTGGAGATTTTGAAGGTGGAGATTTTTTTGGAGATGTGGAAAGTGGAGTTTTATTAATAGAAAAACCTAATTAGGTGTTTGGTGGTTGTAATATTCATATATAAATCGGTATTAGGGTGAAAATATCTAAAATATCCCTTCTCCACCCCCCCCCCCCTCAGATCTGAAACAAGATCCATCCTCCTTGCTCTCTCTCCTTTGCATCTTCTGCCGGCCATTGGTGAGGGTCGAATCGGAGCAACTCAAAATGTACCCACACAAGGGGTGGGCATATTCGGGTATCCGACACAAACCGGATAATCGTGTTGGATACCCGAAACCGTTTAGTCCCAAAACCCCGAACTGTATACGAGTCGGGTATCGGACACGGTAAAAGGTAATCGGTTCCATGTCAGATACCGGGTTATCTGACACGAACCACTTGCTTTTTTTTAATGGTGTTCTTGTACACAACTGTTGTGTTGAGTTTTGACCTACGGATGTAATTTGTTGCCATTTTAAGTGTTGAAACATGCTGCATCCACACCAACAACATTTCATGAACGGATGCAACCACAAACAACACCAAATTTGCACAAATTTGGGAGATTTAAGAGCTTAGGGTTTATTTACTTTGAATAAATTCGCACAAATTCTTACTTACCATTGATTGATGTTTTGAGAGCTGAGAGAGGGGTATGGTCGGATGGGCGATTCATGATTTGATGCTAAAGAAGAGAAGAAGAGATTGAGAATGACTCGGAATGATTGGGCATCGGAGAAGAGAAGAGGTGAGTCTCAACTGAAATGAATGGGAGATTTCGAGTTCTCAAGGAGATGGGTGATTCACGATTGGACGCCGAAGAAAAGAAGAATAGATTGAGAATCGCTCGGAACGATTAGGCGTTGTAGAAGAGAAGAAGTTGAGTGTCGGCTAGAATGAATTGGAGACTTTAAGAATGAATGGGAGATTTCGAGTTCTCAAGGAGATGGCCAGATCGGGGATTTTGAGATCTCAGGGAGATGGGCGATTCACGATTGGACGCCGGAGAAAAGAAGAAGAGATTGAGAATCGCTCGGAACGATTAGGCGTTGTAGAAGATAAGAAGTTGAGTGTCGGTTGGAATGAATGGGAGACTTTGATTTACTGTCTAGGGTTTGTTTAATTTGAACATAAAAAAAAGGGGTGGAAGGGAAGGAAAAAAAAAAGGCCCAAACAGTGTTATAGACAGGATTCGAACACATGACTAATAGGTTGAGAGCGCTGGGCTTATACTAACTAAGCTAGTGGATTATATTGATGTTGATACGGGGTAAGCCGTAGGATGGCCCAATCTTCGACAATCAAGACACAATTGCAAGAACTAAGCAAGATCAATGCAAGACTCAACAAAAGGGACTCGAAATTGGACTCAATGGACTCGATGTGCGGTTGTAATGAAACAAAGGACTCGAAATATGCAAGAACAAGACACGATAGATTGGTGAAACGATCTATATAGAACAAGATGAAGACCCTAGACTCCCGTATGAGGTAAGAACCAACACCAATGACTATATAACCCGCCTCTACAACCCTAAACAACCAAGCGGACAACTTGGAGGCACAAGGAGGGGGCTCGTGGATACCAGGGATTACCAAACCTTGCGAGATTGACAAACTCAAGGCAAACCAAGCTGAAACGATACCAATTTGCAATCGATGAGCCTAGCTACAAATCGATCGACTTAATCACTCGATGTGTTTCACACAAAGGAGGAACTTGTATTCAAGAATGTATGTGCGTTTTCAACAAGGAGGAACGCCTCTTCTTATAACCTAGGAGGCTGATTTTCTAAAGAAATAATAAATAAAAAGAATTTAAAATAAATCCCTAAATTACCTAAAATAACTTAAGTAAAGAAGGTCTCTAAAAATAGTAACAAAAGGAAGTTTCAACACTTAGAAGAATTTCGTCTAAACAGTGACAGCTGCAAAGATGGTGATTTTCGATCAAGCTCTAGGTCGAATCTGGAAAAACCTTCAACAACAAAGTTGTATATCTTTTTGTCTTCATTCCAACAAGGTATGGCACGATCCAATCCGATAAATATGGACTCCGAACGACCCATTTTACTGAGACATCGAAAAGCTGTCAAATGATCATGAACGAACCCAAAAACGTCAGAATCAAGCTTGCACCTTTGGCCCCTCTCCCTTGGTGGAATCTTCTTCTTCCTTTTGAGGGTGACATCATTCTCACGAGCTCGAATCATAGGTCCATCCCCAAGTATGATAGTTGTGTCCGGAGGTATCTTGGATGGTCTCGCATCATTCTCCCTTTCTTGGAAAGGATTCGACCATGAATCCAGGGTCTCATCCACAGAAAGATAGGGAATAAGATTCCGCAAATGCACCCACACGAGATCTCCAGGATTGAATAACACATGTCCATGGAAACTCCTCACATGACCGATGGCTTTCATCTTGGCTTCGTCAACTTGTATACCATTAGAGCTCTCTACAAAACCAAGAAAAGAAACTTGCAATCTATAAGGTCTAGGATGTTGTACGATTTGAAGTTGTAGGTTTTCAATCATTTCAAGGCTAGCAATATTATAACAACTTCCTTCATCAATGATCATATTACAAACATCGCCTTTTTTTAAGCATTTAGTATGAAACAAGTTTTCTCTTTGATTATCATCACAAGGCATAGGTAGAACACTTAAAACTTTACTAACAATCAAAGAATCATCATGCTCATATTCAATGCAATCATCATCATTATAGGCAAGTAAATTAAGATCTTGATCATTATTAACATGCTCTTCAGTTTCATCAAAAAGTGGATTATCTACACTTGAAGGAGCATTATGTTGGTTAGCATTATTAGGAGGAATAGGATGAGTTTCTTCCCTTTCCTTTGGTGATACTTCATCTTTAAGTAGTACTCCTTGTTCGGGCACCGTGTTGGAGCCAAAACGCTTAAGCTCTAGTGCCGCCATTCTTTCATTTAGTCTTACCATGTTCTCATTCATGGTATTCAAAATATTGAACATCTCATGATAAGAAATCATGTTGTTGCCCTGGTTAGACATCACAAATAAATAAACAAAGAACTATGTGAAGGGTTAGTAAAAACTATAAACAAACCTCGCAAGTGTTTCCCTCAACACTCCCTCTCTTATTGGTATGCGATACCTTTTGTTTCAATCCGCCTTGGGCAAATCAATACTCAAGCTAAGACTTAGCAAACACAAGGCATATAATATCAAAAGATCAAGAATTATATGAATGAAGCAAGAAACAAAGGCTGGGAGTACTTGACAAGGGCAAGGAGTACTCGACACAACTGCTGGGATGACTCGACAAAGCCAAGAAGGGCTCAGCAATGTCAAATATGACTCGATATAGCACTTGCACAATGAGCAAAAGCTCGACAATGACAATATAACACAAATATGGACTGAAATTTGTAGAAAAGAAAAAGAAAGAAACAACATTTGATCAATTTACCTCTTTTGATTGTAACCCAAGGATGTTGTCGTTGCAAGGGTAGGGTTTCAAGGTTATGTTTAGGAGGCAATATGGATTGGTCTAGGGCTGTTTTCAACACCAATGTATTCCCTTGATGATTTCTTGCAATAGATGAACAATGAGCTCCAAAGAACACCAAACAAACAACTATTCTCTCTTTTTTTTTTAATTTTTGGATCTGTTTTTTTTTTAATAATATGTATAAAGAAGCTCCTAAATGCAAGAAATCAAAATAAAATATGAGGGAAATTCAAAACTAAGGTGTGCAAAATAAAATTCAGCCCTAGAGATAGAGATAGGTAAGGTTTGGCTAAATTAGGTAAGTAGATTTCTATCTTTTTATCTTATGATCTTGGATAGATATAATATATTTATCTCCTATTTATCATGCAAATTCAGCAATAATAATGTACTAGTACAGTGCCCGCGCCATTACGCGGTTTTTTTTAAAAAAATTATAATAATATGGCAAATTAATATTATAAATCTTTACTAAAAGTTAGTATAAGATTAAAAATATATAATTTGATTGATTGAAAAAACTATAATTAATGTGATGATAATATCTCATTAAAAATGGTTCTCATTTAAAGAAGTATATAAATATAGATATTTTAAAATTATCTTACTGGAAAGAAAAAATATTACTATCATTGTAATATTATTTAAAATATTTAACCAAAGATAATTTTATTAAAATCACATAGATGAAAGAGAAAATATATATGATGTGATATTATCATGCTTTTAATTTAATATAGTATATAAACAACTACATACATGTATATATTATATATTAATTCAATATTTTCAATTAAGCCCATTGGTTATAAAATATAGAATATATTAAGGAAAAAATTATAATAATGTGATGATATCACCCATCAAAAATATTTTTCATTGAAATTATATATTAGCATTAATATTAATTCAAGATTTTGAATTGAACCACTGATTAGAAAATGGAGTACACAATAAATTGAAAAAATGACCAAAAATATCTTTACATAAGGAGACGACACATGACTGTAAAATTATGGGTTATATATAATTCAATTTGCGTAGATGAATGAATCTTATTAATTCAAAAAGAAAAGAAAAAGGAAAGACGCAACTTATATTATTTTATTTAACATGTTAATTCTTATTTTATTTTCTTAAAAACTAATTAGATTAGAAGTTAGGTAGATATAGAAAGGAAGGTAATAAAAAAAATCATGTATTTAAAAAAAATGAGATGTTAAATGAAAATTTTAATCTATAATTATTAAACAAATATCTTACTTTGAATAATTTAATAAGATCTTTATATTTTGATGGATATAACCATATTTTGAATTTTTTCATGTGTATATATAATAATAAATTTTAACGGGTAGATATATATGGATAGATAATAAAATATATAAAACAAATGGCAAGTAATTGATAGACTAATTGATTTACCTTAATTATATAGATTATTATGAAAATAGACTAACCTAAAATAGCTTGTCATAGAATGATGACATATGGCACATAGTTGCTTCTCATTTAATATATAGTATAGATATAGGAAGATAAAAGGCCAAATAGGTAGATAGATCAAAGATAGAATAGATAGTTCAAAAGATAGACAATTTAGGGTTAGGCTTCCCTTTTGCCGACTAGGGTTTGTGCAACAAGGAGGCTGCACTAGGGTGATCGGCACTTGCTTGAAGGGAGGTCACGGCTGGCTGTGTGTTTAGGCTTAGATGCAACCACAACAATCACAAGCAAAAGGTTAGTAATAATCAAAATCAAGAAATAGAAGTAAAAGACCAAAAATTGAAACAAGACTCTATTTTTGTGGGGGTTTTGTGTTTTTATGATGAACAAAAGTAAAGACACAACTTTTGATGTCGATAACCTAAGCTCTGATGCCAATTTCATACGGGGTAAGCCGTAGGATGGCCCGATCTTCGACAATCAAGACTCAATTCAAGAAAAAGAATCAAGAACAATGCAAGACTCGATCAAGAACTTCAAGAAATAGATATATGGCGCCTGTAAATTGAAAGAAAGACTTGAAATTGAACAATAAAGACTCTATATAATGGTGAAACTATCTATATAGAACAAGATGAAGACCCTAGGCTTCTGTAGAAGGTAAGAACCAAGACCAATGACTATATAACCCGCCTCTACAATCGAAACGATCTATATAGAACAAGATGAAGACCCTTGGATCTTGCCTTCCGAGCCAAGGGTCTGATACCAATTTGATACAGGGTAAGCCGTAGGATGGCCCGATCTTCGACAATCAAGACACAATTTCAAGAACTAAGCAAGATCAATGCAAGACTCAATAAAAGGGACTCAAAATTGGACTCAATGGACTCGATGTGTGGCTGCAATGAAACAAAGGACTCGAAATATGCAAGAACAAGACACGATAGATTAGTGAAACGATCTATATAGAACAAGATGAAGACCCTAGGCTCCCGTAGGAGGTATGAACCAACACCAATGACTATATAACCCGCCTCTACAATGCTACACAACCAAGCGGACAACATGGAGGCACAAGGAGGGAGCTCGTGGATACCAGGGATTACCAAACCTTGTGAGATTGACAAACTCAAGGCAAACGAAGCTAAAACGATACCAATTTGCAATCGATGAGCCTAGCTACGAATCGATCGACTTAATCACTCGATGTGTTTCACACAAAGGAGGAACTTGTATTCAAGAATGTACGTGCATTTACAATAAGGAGGAACGCCTCTTCTTATAACCTAGGAGGCTGATTTTCTAAAGAAATAATAAATAAAAAGAATTTAAAATAAATCCCTAAATTACCTAAAATAACTTAAGTAAATAAGGTCTCTAAAAATAGTAACAAAAGGAAGTTTCAACACTTAGAAGAATTTCGTCTAAACAGTGACAGCTGCAAAGATGGTGATTTTCGGCCAAGCTCTAGGTCGAATCTGGAAAAACCTTAAAAACAAAAGTTGTAGATCTTTTCGTCCTCATTCCAACAAGGCATGGCACGACCCAATCCGATAAATATGGACTCTGAATGACCCATTTTACTGAGACTTCGAAAAGCTGTCAAATGATCATGAACGAACCCAAAAAATCAGAATCAAGCTTGCACCTTTGGACCTTCTCCCATGGTGGAGTCCTCTTCTTCCTCTTGAGGATGACATCATTTTCACGAGCTCGAATCATAGGTCCATCCGCAAGTATTATAGGTGTGTCCGGAGGTGTCTTGGATTGTCCCGCATCAGATACCTTTTGGACTTTATTTATACTAATACTCATTTTACCGTACCTAGAAAAAAAAAAAAAAAATAAACTGTTCGTGACGGGTATCCGACAAGCGGATATGCCCGATCCGAACACGAACCGTTTAATGTCGTATTTTAACGGTTCGTGTTATTTTCGTGTCGTGTCATTTCGGTTTCGTGTTTTTTCATGTCGTGTTTTCGTGTCATATCAATCGTGTCGGGTTTTTCTACACACCCCTAACCCACACGATAGTCCATAGGCGGCGAAACGAGGTTGTCGTCATCTCCTCCCCCTTCTTCGCTCTTGTTTTCAACAGTTGCGGAGAGTTCATGTTGGGGCGGAAGGAAGCATCGACGCCCTCAGGTGCGCAGATTGCAACTGCCACTAGAACTTCCATCGACAAGAGGCGAACCCCACCTTGAACAATTAGCATCAGCCAACAAGTGACCCCCATTATTAGCACCACCAGCAATAGGCCTAGGGTGTTCAATCTTCCACAATTTTAGTTCGTAGGAGAACCAGAGGGCAACATAAAGAAGGGAAAAGGGGGAATAATTTGAGGCACCTCTAGATTAATCTCCCAATGCTTGGGGAAGAAAAGTGTGAAATTGTGGAAAAAAAGACTCCAAAAAACCTCCAGATACCCACTCTACATCCATGCTGCACCTTCAACCAAACAACCACCTCACAAGCTACTTTTTTTTTTCCACCCTCTGCACCCCACAAACCTCCTACCAAGGCCCTTGCCAAACACAACCTTAGTAGAGTTGAATCTATCCCAAAGTCTCAATGGCATAATTACTGAAATCCATTATGACTCGTGACCGGGGATCGTATATACGGGCACTTGTGTGCTAGTAACCTAGCTCCTAGCACATATGTTGAGTGAGGTTCCATAGTCTTAAAACCAATTGGCAATATGAGGAGTAACTCCCTGACTTATATATTAAGGCATGTGGTATGTGAAATTTCGAGTAACTCTGGTCGGGTCATGTGAAAATGGCATGAGAGTCATGTCGGGTTTATTTTGTTTTGGTTATAAGGTCGAGATTCACCCTTCTAACACAAAAGCTTAAGTCATTGTGCAGGGGATTCATCTCAATCTCTTCTGGCATAACCCGAAGCCAGGAAAACTGCCCCAAGTTGGATACCATACCGAAGTCCTTTAGGACTCGTGATCGGGAGATTGTGTGTACAAGCGCCTGCACACTAGTAGCCTAGTGAGGTTCCATTATAAAACCAATTGACAGTAGGAGTAATTTGCTAGCTTATATACTAAGATTTGTTCATTTATATTTTCAACGTGAGACTCACAATAATTTCAAATGAGATTAATGAAGTTTATATTATAAGATATTGTCAGAGTGAATAATCTCGAATAATCTCCGTTGGGGTTGCCTTCGCTATCATTAGAATATATATAGGAGTACAAGATAGTTAACCCTAATTACAAATGGGTAATTGGGCATATACATATATTCTATCTAACATACCCCCTCAGTCGAAATAGGAGGGCAGCGAATAGTGAGACTGGATCTAAAATCAATAAATAAATGGCGAGGCAATCCCTTGGTGAATATGTCTGCATACTGGTACGGGGAGGGGACATGTAGGACACGCACATATCTCATAGTTACCTTCTCACGAACAAAGTGGATGTCAATCTCCACATGCTTGGTTCTCTGATGGTGAACCGGGTTGTGAGCAAGGTAAGTAGCGCTGACATTGTCTGTATACACAACAGACGCTTGACTGAGCAGACATTGGAGCTCAAGCAATAGGTTGCGAAGCCAGACACACTCAGCGACAACATTGGCAACACCGCAATACTCCGCTTCAGCACTAGAGCGAGAAACCACATGTTGGCGCTTAGAAGACCAAGAGACTAGAGAGTCGTTGAGGAACACACAATATTCTAATGTAGACCGTCTGGTGTCCGGACAACCAGCCCAATCAGCATCCGTGTAAGCAACCATGGAGAGAGGTGAAGCTGATGGGGTAATAGTGATGCCAAGAGAAGTAGTACCCTGAACATACCTGATAATGCGCTTAAGAGCAGCAAAGTGAGACTCTCTAGGATCATGCATAAATAGACAGATTTGGTGAACAACATAGCTAATATCATGACGAGTAAATGTCAAGTACTGCAAAGCACCAGCAAGGCTACGATACAAAGTCGGATCAGACACAGGCGGACCCGCAGCGTGGGCCAGTTTGGTAGTGATCTCAACAGGCGTTGCAGCAGGCTTATAGTTAGCCATGGCAATAATCTCCTTGACATATTTCTCATGTGAGAGAAACAAACCAGATGCATATCGAGATGCAGAGACTCACAAAAAGAAGCTGAGAGGCCCGAGATCAGACTTAGCAAACTCCTTGCTGAGTTGAGAATAATGGTAGCCCAAAGAGTCTCTGAAGATGCAGTAAGGATGATATCATCGACATATAACAACAAATAAGCAATCTGATTACCTCAGCGAAAGATAAACAAGGAGGAGTCGCTCTTGCTACTGACGAAGCCAAGCATGTGCAGGTAAGTAGTAAAGCGAAGATACCACGCCCGAGGTGCCTGTTTAAGGCCATACAGACACTTCTGCAAGAGACAAACATGGTCTGGTTTGGTCCTGCTAGCAAAACCAGGTGGCTGGAACATGTACACTGTCTCATTCAGATGACCATGAAGAAATGCATTCTTGACATCAAGTTGATGAATAGGCTAATCCTTGGAGACAGCGAGATGCAAGACAGTACAGATGGTAGCTGATTTAACAACTGGACTAAAAGTGTCATCACAATCGACCCCCACCTACTGAGAGTTCCCATTGGCGACCAGTCGCGCCTTATAGCACTCAAGAGATCTGTCAGAGCGAAACTTGTGCTGAAAGAGCCACATGCACCGCACAATGTTTGTCCTGGGAGGCCGAGGAACCAAGACCCAAGTGTTGTTGCTAATAAGATCCTTGTACTCATCGAGCATGGCAGCATTCCAATTTGGGTCTAAGGCAGCTGTTTTGTGGGAGGTAGGGATGGGCGATAGGTGAGAAACGGAGAGGTCAAAATCTATTTGGGGCGAAAGATGCCACTCGTGCTCCGAGTTTGGATCTGGTTGACCGGCTGTGTAGGGTTAGGTGGCAGGGTAGGGGCAGCAGCTGACGGGACAGAGGCTTGAGGTGATGGGATGGGGTCATAGGGGGCTGGACGGGGGCAGGAGGTGGCAGGATAGGTTGCGGTAGGGGAAGGTTAGGTTCTCGAACCGGATATGCAATAGCAGTCGGAGAGAAAGAGGGATATAGTTGATAAAGGAGGTGGGGTGTAGGGTAGTCATCAGAAGGGGGCGGGGTGTGTGGGGATGTAGGGGGACTAGAAAATGAGGATGTGGTCTATCTCATCAAATGTGACATGGCGAGAGAAGATGACATGTTTGGTAATGGGATCAAAACACCTATACCCTCTATGATTGGAGGGGTAGCCGAGAAAAACACAAGGTGTGGATCGAGGAGCAAGTTTATGAGGGGCAACAGATGCTTGGTTGGGGTAACACCGGCAACCAAACACACGGAGGTGGTCGTATTTAGGAGTGACTCGGAATAATATCTCAACAGGGCACCAATTCTGGATGGTTGTAGAAGGAGTGATGTTGATAAGATAGCATGTCGATTCAATAGCATATGGCCAATACTGCAGGGTGACATGCCCATGGATAAGGAGAGTCCTCATGTAAGTGGTAAGGGTGCGAATGCTCCGTTCAGCTTCCCCATTCTGGGAGGAGGTGTGGGGACAAGAGAAGCGGAATGGAATGCCATGAGTAGCGAAGAAGGATGTAAGGGCATTGTTGTTAAACTCTCCGCCCATGTCACATTGAAAGGATTTAATGGAGAGGTTGAATTGGGTGCGGACAAAGCTATGGAAGGTCATAAGGTGTGTAACAACTTCAGATTTGTACTTTAGGGGAAACACCCAAAAATAATGAGAGAATGCATCAACCAAAACAAGTGCATAGCGGAAACCATCATGACTAATAATAGGAGATGTCGATAGATCACCATGAATGATGTCAAATGGAGTGTGCACCTGAGTATAAGATGTGGCAAAGGGCAATCTAGTGTGTTTGCCAAGCTGGCACGTCAGGAAACTAGTGGCGGGAGGGGCTTTATTGCATGGAATAAGCCTGAACTTGAGAGACTCGAAAGCCGGAAAGCCTGGATGAGCAAGACGGGCGTGCCAGAGAGATGTCGAAAGGGCAACTGCTGATAGATTGGTTGCTGCAGGGGAGGTGACAGGATGAATGTTCTTGGTGACATGATATAGGTCTCCAGCGTTATTACATCTCATGAGCGGGGCCCTAGTTTTGAAATCTTTGACAACAAACCCAAAGCGGTCAAACTCAATGGAGATATTATCGTCTGTGGTGAGGCGACGGATGGACACAAGGTTCTTTATTAAGCCGGGGGAGACGGGGATGTTGTTAAGGCTTAGTTGGGTAGTAGGGGTCGGTAATGTAGTTTGCCCAAGACCCAAGGTAGGAATGCGTTCACCATTGCCGACAATAATGGAGGTAGAAGGGCTCTTAAAAGCAGGAACGGAAATTATACATGGGTTGTGCGACATGTGCGCGGTGGCTCCGCTATCCATGTACCAATTCGGATCGGCGGATGATGGCGATGATCCCGCTGCAAAGGCATGATCTGGAAGGTACGGAGAGGGCCCAAGGAGTCCCTGTTGGCTCGGGTATGGACGGTGCAAAGAAGGCATGACCCGTGCTCGCTAATATAACTCGATCTCAAATTCGACTAGAAATTCACGTTTAAATTGCAATAGGCTAATTTCTACAAAATAATTCAAAGGGCTCGGTTGACCTTGAATCCCAATTCAAAATTTGAAACGGTGGACTTCGATCAAAATTGGATGACCGCGCCGAATTGCCTAATTAATTAGCAATAGCCAATTAATCCGACGTCCAAGTTACAGATCTCGGCACCGGGGTGCGAGCGGTGGGGCTGTAACGATGTGGTGGCCAGACTGGAGGTCGGAGGAGAGGAGAGGTGTGGTTGTGGTGGTTGCACATGAGGGTCGAGGGGAGCAAAGGGTGAGACGCTGCTGCTGAGCGATGGTGTTGCTTTGGGGCGGCCGGATCTGGGTCTGTCGTGGTCGGAGAGGGTCTGCATGTGATGGTGTGGGGGATGGAGAGGCGAAAGATCAAGAGGAAGGCCTGAGGAAGAGGATGACCGGACAGTGTGTGGGGTAGGCTGGGAGTTGAGAAGGAGAAGTAGGAGAGGGATCGGAAAAAAAAATTAGGGTTAATTTGGATGAAATCCTAGAGGCTCTAATACCATATCAGAGTGAATAATCTCCGTTGGGGTTGCCTTCGCTATCATTAGAATATATATAGGAGTACAAGATAGTTAACCCTGATTACAAATGGATAATTGGACCTATACATATATATTCTATCTAACCAATATATGTCAATGAGTGATGTATTATATACTTTGGGATCTTATCGGTGATTATATTGCCCTCGCTAAACGAATGAACAAGTCAACCCTTAACGAAGGAACATAAACAATAAAAATGTCACGAAAACTTCACATTTATATTATGTGAATTTATCTCGTGGTGTATTTCAATTCATTTGCGTGGATGATTTATAACCTAGAGAATAATATTCATTCAATTCTAATTTTTATAACTTCTTTTTTTTTTGTCAAATGAGTCTAACAAGTTGAGTTTTCATATCAAACACGTCTACACAAATCGACCAATTTGAACCAAATCATTCTTAGAGCATCCACCAAGCTCATATTGTGGGTGTCTTAACTCATAAAATATAAAAAGCTAAATTAAAGTAATGATGATAAAAATACAGAATTTACAGGAGGGAGTATCCTCATGTCAGGCAAATGTTTCTCGAAAAAGAAACTCTCTCTCCTGAATAAGACACCCACACTCTTTTCTAGATGGAATTTATCATCATTACTTTGATTTAGCGTTTTACATTTTCTGAGTTAAGATACCCACCATATGAGCTTTGTGGATGCTCTTAGGTTTTAAGTTTTGGTTGTCAGATCCATAAATTTATTAGGGAGTTTTATAAAGAGGTTTGAATTCTTACCGAAAAATAAAGAGGTTTGAATCTATGGGTTTAAGGTTTAAATACTCAATCCTTGTAAATTAAACTATTGACACATGTGTCAATAATTATGTTAAGAAAACTATAAACTCGAGTTGTTCGGAAACAAAATGCGTGCGGTGGGGTGATTACCTCGATGTCCTAATTTTTGGACTTTATTAGGAAAATGTCTCTCAAGTCCTCAAAATTAGCAAAATGTCCACCGCTCCCTGTGCCCCTGTGCCCCCCATGCGTGCCCGCCGCCCCCTGTGCCCCCTCTCCGGTTCCAGGTTTTTTTTTTCAGTTTTTTTTCCGCGTTGCTGAAACGGAATTGCTGAAATAGAAGTTTCAGTACATACGGTTTCAGCCACCCCTATTTCAGTTTTGTTTTTTTTGTTTTTTTGTTTTCTAGTTTTTTTTTCGCGTTGCTAAAACGGAATTGCTGAAACACTTGTTTCAACACATACGGTTTCAGCAACCCCTATTTCAGTTTTTTTGTGTTTTCCAGTTTTTTTTCCGCGTTGCTAAAACCCCTGTTTCAGCACATTCGGTTTCAGCAACCCTTGTTTTAACTTTTTTTTTCACGTTGCTGAAACGGAGTTGCTTATTTTTTTTCTTTTTTCTTTTTTTCATGTCATCAGTTCAATGCCGGATTTTGCTGAAATCGGAGTCACTGAAACCGTGTTGCTGAAACCAGAGTTGTTTTTTTTTTATCGTCACCACTTTGACACTGGAGTTGCTAAAACCGTATTGCTAAAACCAAAGTTGTTTTTATTTTTTGAAAGGCTACTAAAATGCTGAAATATTGAAAGGCTTCATACAATTTTATAAGAATTAATTTGAGCAAAAATCAAGAAGCTAATAAGCTCTCCAAAAGTTTCGACAAGACAATTTGCTGGAATTACACAATAGAGATTTGTATCCATAGCAAATACACCAGTACACTAATCAAATATATGTTTGTAAGATATAGTAGCTCATACAATTTTATAAGAATTAATTTCAGCATTTCAACATAACGAATTTTACTAATAAGAATTAATTTCAGCATTTCAGCGTATATATCCAAAGTTATTTATACATATTCATTTCATCAATACTACACACAC
Source organism: Persicaria maculosa (assembly GCA_963922045.1). Classification (NCBI taxonomy): domain Eukaryota; kingdom Viridiplantae; phylum Streptophyta; class Magnoliopsida; order Caryophyllales; family Polygonaceae; genus Persicaria; species Persicaria maculosa. The sequence continues at coordinate 43,378,269 of OY998258.1, forward strand.
ATATCCAATTTGTGTGATTAGCTCCAAAATAACACAGCATTTACTCAAATTAATTAAGGTGATATTCAACCATCTAGCAGACCCAAAATCACACAACATTTAACTCAAATTCAATCCATATATAAACAATAAAATAACAAATACAAATACAAAAAAAATAGAAATCGAAATTGAAACTGTAATTGGTTACTGTTATGTGATTGAGGTAGATGGTAATTGCACAGTCCATTCAAGATCGAAGTAGAGGATGCGCCAGTACAGCACAATTGAAGTAGCATCGGACACAATTGAAGTCGAATGCAATTGAACATGCACTTTCAATTTCAGCAAGTATGAGCATCATATAAATTGATATTTTTTAATATCTTGGAGCACAGACCAAAGAAGCACAGACCGGAGGGATTAGAAGAAAACAAATCTACATAGCAAATCTTCAATCATCAATCAATTTCAGCATGATTGAATCCAACAGAGGACCAAGAGAGTGAAGGAGAAGAAGAACCTGGAGACCGTAGATCAATGACGATGCGGAAGAACGACAAGTAGAAGGCGGAGGAAATGTGGAAACCGGCGAGGAGGCCGGAGGTGGAAGAACGAAGAGAGGTCGGATTTCAGCAAGGAGGATTTCAGCAAGTCCATCGAGTTTCCTCTTCGATTCCTCTTTGACCAGGGGGATTTCAGCAAGTCCATCGCCGACGACCGGGAGGATTTAGATTTCAGTCACAAGTCCACCGACGATTTCAGCAAGTCCACCGGCGAGCTTCCTCTTCGATTCATCCTCCTCTCCTTCGATTCATCCTCTTCGATTCCAGGCGGATCTCCCTGAGGTGAGAGGCGGCAACCAGGAGGAAGATGGAGGCGACATACTCTTCGCCTCGGATCGGCGTCGTCTTCATCGCCTCGGAGGCGGCAACCAGGAGGAATATGGAGGTGGCAACCAGATCTGGATTGCTCTGCCGCTTGATAGGAGACGTCCTCTCTCCTTCGACTTCATCTTCTTCAATGGGGCTTCGTCTCCGGCGCTTCGTCTTCAACGACACTTGGAGCCGAAGCTTCGTCTCCGGCGCTTCTTCAACGACGGATCGAGGAAGCTTTGTCTTCTTCAATGGAGGATTCAATCACTCGATCAGATCCAGATCTCCGACGCTGTCATCATCTCCGTCTCCGTCTGCAACAGGAGATCTTAGATCTGCAACTAATTCTTCACCTCCGTCTGCACACAGGAGAGCGAAGCGAAGAGAACGACATGGATTTCTCCCCCCTTTGAATGGAATCACCACTACCTCCCCTTTGAATTGAATCGACATGGATCTCTCTTCTTCCATCTCACTCTACAAAGCTCCAGCAAAACTCCTAATTTTCGACACCGGAGTTACAGTGACAGTGGCGTATCCCGACACGGCCGCCGGAGGAGGTGGAAAGAATGGAGAACAAGAGAGAGCGAAGCGAAGAGAGCGACAATGATTTCTCCCCTTTGAATTGAATCTGGCAAGCGGCTGGACGTCGTGGTCGACAGTGCACATGTCCCTGTCGGAATTGTCGTGTAAGTGGTTGGGGGCACTGTTTTGGGATGGTGGGCAAAACCCTAATTTGATAAGGGTAGGGGACACTCTCCAAATAGAGGCCCAAAAATGAGTCCGTTGGGCAAATTTTCTCTAAATGGTCGGGCATAGCTAATCGCCGGGCGCATGAGGAGTATTGTCTATAAAGACTATACGGAGTAATAAATTATGCATTTGACTTTTAGTGATATTAATCATATTACTACTCCGGAGTACTACGTACTCCCTCCAATCCAAAAAGATTGTCGTTTGACTTTTTAACACGTATTTTAAGGAGCTGAAAACTATATAAAATATCAACTTTTTTTTAATTATTTTTTTACAAATTAATATTTATTGGTAATAAGTATTAGATTATCAAAAAATAATAATAAAAAAGTTAATATATTATATAGTTTTTAGCTCCTTAAAATACGTGTTAAAAAGTAAAACGACATCCTATTTGGATCGGAGGTAGTATTAATTACTGTGTATTTACATATCTTTAAAAAAAATTAAAAAATTATTTTTGTTTAAAATAATTATTTTTGTTTAAAATATATCTTTAAAAAAAATTAAAAAATTATATTCACATTTAAACAACTATATCTATATGTTTATAAACTTTTATTTTGAAAAATTATGTTTTGAAAATTTTTAAAAATATAATTTGCAAAAAATTGTCTTTTTAATTTTTAAAAAATTGTAAAACATAATTTTTTCAAATAAAAATTTATAAACATATAAATATAGTTGTTTAAAATGTGAATATAATTTTTTAATTTTTTTTAAAGATATATTTTAAACAAAAATAATTAAGTGTTGTAGGGAGTGGTGTAGGGTTTGAAGTAGAGGATCCTTGTTGTCCTAACATATGTACGTTGAAAAGTTATATTAATTGCGTTTATCAAAAGCCTTAATCTCTAGGGGCCGGGAGGTCTCCCTCCCAGTTTCCCCACCAAAAAAAAAATTTCTAGGGGCCGGTACAAGGGTGGCTATCACATAGTGATATTTCATACATATAGACATTGTGGTATATTTCAATTATCATCAATCAATTATATATAATAAAGGAGATGTCTAGTATATTTTTAACCAACTACATTTCCCTCGTTAATTAATACAATATAACAATCTATATTTTACTCAAGATAAGATTTTACTCTTTTTTTTATCCAATTATATACTTAAGAATAAGATATAATTTTACCCACTTTAGTTAGATATCGATATAATTTTAGAAGATTAATATATCAATATATGTATAAAATCTTTTATATATATATATATATATATATATATATAAGATTTTATACACATGTTTGTTAAATATAGATATATTATATTATATCTCTTTTATTAGTAGTCAATTAGACGTATTGAGAAATTAATTAGATAAACGGGTGTTAATAGAAAATTTATTTAAATTTTTAAAAAATAAAATAATATATGTTGTATAATGGTTATTAGAGATAATTAATGTTTAATTACAAGTTATTTTTATTCTTTTTTACAAATCAAATTAATTAATATTATAAAAACCGCACAGAAGTGCGAGTACTTATGACTAAAAAGTATGAGATTATTAAAAAAAATGTAATTAAAAAAATATTTTATATAGTTTTTATTATCATAAGAAAAATGCGTGAATAATAAACGGCTTATAAAAGTACGAAGGGAGTATTAAGAATAAATACTTCATCCATTAAAAAATATAGGGGCTCGTTTGGTTTAAATATTTGAAAGGCAAAGAAAATGAATGTAGTTCATTTGATCATTAATAGTCCAATATACATTGTTAAAAATTTTAATCATTACCCTTTTCCCTCATTTTTCATACAAAATTATTTCTGTTTCGCCCATTTCAATCACAAATTCAAATAAAGGATAATCATATCCCCTATATACTCCTCTAACCATTACCCCTCCTATATTATTTTTCATAAAAGAAATAATATTTTTCTCTTATCTAGACTTACTGATCACAAAACTTATGAACAATATATTTTCCCATACAAAATTTATTTCCATTCCATTTACCATACGTTACACATGATCTTATACCAAACGAGACCTAAATATTTTTAGGATTTGTGATTTTTTTAAAAGCAAAAAACATAATAAAATATTTTTAAAAACAATTTCATATTTATTATTTATAAATATAAATTTATTAAAAATTAATAATGATAAAAATTAATATTTATTATATATTTTTAAACTTTTTTAAGAACATATAAATTACAAAATAATTTATATTTTTGAATCGAGGTAGTAATATGTGTTTAAGCTTGTGAAAAAAAAATCAATCATCAATATCTAATATAATACTAAACCAAATGCTAAAGATGACACTTGGCGAGTTTTGCTTACAAATAGGTTGATTTGGCAACTTCTCATGAATCATGGTCCCACACTCCCACCTTTATAATTAATTATTTTTTACTAATTAAAATAATTAATTATTTATCCAAATATTTATTTGAAAGTGAATGGCTGTTGAGATCCCCAAAGTTAGTTTATTTACAAATATTATATTTTGACATTAAATAATATTTTCTCATTTATTTTGAAATAAAACTTAATTGTCCTTCTTGAACCTCCTTCGTAACCATAAGTTTTTTTTCTCACTTTTCAACTCTTTTTTATTCCATATTTATTTAAAATTAGTTTAGAGGCCGGTTTACGCAAAAATTGAGGTTTCCTATCAAAGTTTCTTTGTCAAATGGCTCAATTAAGATTGTTACAGAGGTTGGGGATATACATCTTGCATCGGGTTTGGTTTTGTATGATGTTTTCTCTATATCTGCTTTCAAGATCAATCTGTTATCTATTGGGAAAGTGATGTTTTCATTAATATATAATAATAAAGCTTCTATTTAGACATTGTGATACGTTTGGGATACCCGATCCTTCGCCTGTGGGCTTCAGATCAAGAACCACGCCGTATATTTGCTCCGATCTTGCAATGCTCTTTGATATCTCCTGATTTGGAACAATTTAAACAAAATTAAACCAACTAAGTAATACTAACTAAACAATTTCTTAACTTAAGAATCCTAACTATTAAAGTGACGGTAACTTAAAACTAATTAACTAAACTAATTAACAAGTAACAATTTAACGAAGGCCAAGGAAACGAAGGCTGCGATGAAGAAGGCGCGCGCGAGAAACGCAGGCTGGTGCGCAGACGCCGAGCCGGGCACACAGGAGCAGGTCTCCTCAGGGTGTGCGGACGCCAAGCCTCGGCGACGATCGCTGGTGGCGAGCGCGAAGGCGAGCGCGCGAGATGGATCGAGGCGAGAGCGAGACAGCGCGATGGCGCGACAACGGGAGAGCGAAGACGCGAGATCGCCGAGACGCCGGATGCAGGAGCGAAGGCGATGAGGCCGAGCACTCGCGAGGGCCAGCGCCGCGCGCCTGGGCGCGAGTCGGCGAGGGGGCCTCCAATGGGTTCCTTCCTTCTTGCGACCGGTTCCAAGGTTGAAGGTGATAATTGGTGTTGGTCTTAATTAAGAACAAAGTGACGATATATGGTGAAGATGATGGGTGATGATTGTGTTTGGTTGAATACCGTAGATCATACGAACCGGATAGCTTTTGGGATTGATAATCAAAGAACCCTAATTCCGTTAAGGGTTTCTTCAATTCTATTTCAATCTGATTAATTCAAAGTGTATAAACATGAATGTATAGAAAAGCTATGGGAGATCTAACCAATCCTTCCTTGCAAAGGAAAGGGGTTTGGATAGATCTATTATATCTAGAGATAAATAAAATAACTCTAAGATAAATATTTCCTAATAAAGATAAATGTTTAATAACTTGGTGGCCAAGGATTATATCTAGAAGAGATATAATTAATTCCACCTTATTTATCTAAATTGCATAAAATAAATATATCTAATTAATTAAAATTCGAAATTAACTAAATAAATATGTGGAAATTCGTCCAAACAGTGACAGCTGTAAAGATGATGAATTTCGGCCATTCTCGAGGTTGATTCTGGAGAAACCTTCAACGGCAAAGTTGTAGATCTTTTCGTCCTCGTTCCAACAAGGTATGATACGACCTCATCCAATAAATATGGACTCCGAACGATCCGTTTTACTGAGACGTCGAAATGCTGTCAACCCATTAAGAACGAACCCAAACTTGAACATTAGCTTACCTTGCTCCTTTGGACCTTGCTCCATGGTGGAGCCTTCTTCTTCCTTTTGAGAATGACATCATTCTCCTCCATTTGAAATCGACTCGTCCTCGAGTCGTCGCCTGGATCAAGATCGTTGTTTGACCCACAGAAGATCATCTTGACCCGCATCATTCTCCCCCTCTTATCTTCGATTCGTCCTCGAATCGAGTCGGCGATGATCAGCGAGGAAGGAGCAGCAACCTTTAAAGAAGATGATGGAGGAATGAGTGGAATAGGTGCCAGGAGAATTCGAGGTATAGGAACCCCAAAAACAACACCTTCATGCGCGATCGTTGAACGGACTTGATCTTCAATAAGAATAGGATCAATGAACACACAAATCTCAGCAACTGGAACTTCATGAACATGCCCAAGAGGTACAATCGCTAACTCTTGAGATACGTCATCAAGTACCTCATCCTCGTCAACGGAATCAATATGCTCGTTCTGCAAAACACTGCAGTCGACTGTAAGTACAGATTCGGAGGTCTTCCCGAGAGAGTCTTGCAGCGTGTGACCCACCGTTGGAAAGCTCGTCGAGTCAGCTTCGCAACAAGACTGAGTTGACTCAATTCCGAGTTCGGAGTCAACGGGAATCTGCGAGACAAGTTCAGCGCGCTGTGCTGTTTTCTGGGCAAAGAATTTGTCCACCATATCCGCAATTCTCAACTCTCGGCGTCGTTTCTCCTCTCGGCGACGTTCCTCCTCCTCTTGTCGCCATGCTTCCTCAGCCTCTCTTTGTTGGAGAAGCCGAATCTGATAGCGTTGTCGACACTTCTTATCTTCGATCTCCAATTGACGCTGCTCTTCCTCTTGACGTTGAAGCCAAAGTTGGCGTCTTTTGGCTTCGCGTTGACGCTCTAGGTTTTGTTGTTGTAACCAAGCTCTCCGACGTAACTCTTGTTGGTGTCGTTGTTGGACACCCCATGGATCGGGATCATCATCCCAGTCGCCTCCCAGATTTCCCAAGCCATCAAATCAAAAGATCAGTAACATCAAAGAAACAAAGAGCGTAGCATAACCCGTCTCTAAATACCAATTGATGTATTGCAATCGGCTAGGCCGGCCAATTGCTAAACTAATAGCGTCGATCTTGCTTGTGCTCCTTGACTTCCGTGAATTGATGCCGAATTTGTAACGAGTAGACTCCAAATTGCCGCTGTTGACTTGCAAATTGCCGTTGATATATATCAATTGCCGAATTGCTAATTAGGACTAATTAGGCCTTCAAATTGCGGCACCGTAGCATCTTGCACTCGGTTGACTTTTTGATTCCAATAACGAAATATGGAGGGAGTATGTATTGAATTCAATGAATAACGAATGCCAATTGCAACGGGATTAATTTCTTGGATCGGGTGAATATGAAACGGAATGCGGGTAAACTTGCGAGTAGGGTTTTTGGATTGATAATCGAGAACCCTTTAATCCATAAAGGGGTTTCTCAATTCTAATTCAATCTGATTAATTCAAAGTGCATAAACATGAATATATAGAAAAGCTATGGGAGATCTAACCAATCCTTCCTTGCAAATGAAAGGGGTTTGGATAGATCTATTATATCTAGAGATAAATAAAATAACTCTAAGATAAATATTTCCTAATAAAGATAAATGTTTAATAATTTGGTGGCCAAGGATTATATCTAGAAGAGATATAATTAATTCCACCTTATTTATCTAAATTGCATAAAATAAATATATCTAATTAATTAAAATTCGAAATTAACTAAATAAATATGTGGAAATTCGTCCAAACAGTGACAGCTGTAAAGATGATGAATTTCGGCCATTCTCGAGGTCGATTCTGGAGAAACCTTCAACGGCAAAGTTGTAGATCTTTTCGTCCTCGTTCCAACAAGGTATGGTACGACCTCATCCGATAAATATGGACTCCGAACGATCCGTTTTACTGAGACGTCGAAATGCTGTCAATCCATTAAGAACGAACCCAAACTTGAACATTAGCTTACCTTGCTCCTTTGGACCTTGCTCCATGATGGAGCCTTCTTCTTCCTTTTGAGAATGACATCATTCTCCTCCATTTGAAATCGACTCGTCCTCGAGTCGTCGCCTGGATCAAGATCGTTGTTTGACCCACAGAAGATCATCTTGACCCGCATCACATTGCAAATCATATAACATGCTCAAATAAAACTAATAAAGAGATAATATTTGATAGAGTTTTTAGCTTCTTAAAAAACATGTCAAAAAAATTGCCTATATTTTGAGACGAAAGCATTTTTTTTCCTTTTAAGTTTATTAATATAATATATCTCTTTTGTGCTCTCTATCAAAAAGTTCAGAAAATTCCATTCACCGGCGTTTGTGGAATGTGTAGTCCAACTACCAAATTATTTAGTTCTACCTTCCAACCCATTACCACAAAGTTCTTAAAACTCCATCCTCCTAGAGTTTGTGTAATATGTAGTCGAAAACCAAATTATTTGGTCTTACCTTCCAATCCATTAACACAACAAAAAGTAATAGTAGAGTGCCACATTTTTATATCAATGCATCGAACATCTCAAATCTCAAACCCAACCCTGCTGGAAAGGTGAGACATTGACGGAAGTATTATATTTTTTTTTATCAAAATTTATACTCTATCTGTTAATTAAAACATGTCATTTTAGACATTTTCACATTTTTTAAGAAAGCAAATAAAAGCAAACAAAAATACACTTATACACCTAATTATTACTTTACTTTTTCACTTTATTGAAAACTACAACTAACAAATCTCTAATCATTACAAAGATAATTTTGGAAAGTGAATACCAAAATACGTAAAACGACGTGTTTTTCTTAACAATATTTTACTCCTAAAACGACATGTTTTTCTTAACGGAGGAAGTATTATTTTACTATATTGTTTTCATAATATTATAATAGTATAATATATCTAATAAATAATGTAAATAAATTATGGTAATATCTTCTATAAAATATAATATATTTTACAAACCCCGTGCGTAACGCACGGGTACTACGCTAGTATAATACTAAAACAGAGACGTAGAAATCCTATGTGGCGGGCTCTAGTGCAATTCGCTTACGTGTCGTTATCTGGTGCAATATGAGCCGAGTTTTTCGCCACGTCAATTAATGATGATCCAATAAATTTAAGCCACGTTAGACGATAATCTCGTATATTTATACATGTGTCATCCTATGTTTCCATTTTAATTGATTATTAAATTAATTTTTATTATAAATAATCAACCTCATATCTTACAAATCTTATCATTTTACCTCAAGTTATTTTATAAATATTTTGTCCAGAAAAAAAAATCAAGATTAGATTAATTTTTATGAAAAAATGTTAGATTTGTTTTATCACTAATCAAAATTGATTAAATTATATATAGAGAACCCGTTTATATATATGGATCATCAATTATAAAATATTGACAACTCGATTCGTCTTTATAAATGATAGTGATTCAAAACCGATAAAAAAAATTTAATATTAAATATTGCATGCAAATAAATGAATTTGTTTAAGTTATAAATATAGTTATAAAAAATACAGTGATAATTTAAATAATATTATTTGTTGGCCGAATTTGAAAATTGAAAATTGTGCTTTTGAAAATTAACGGTTTCAATTTCAATTTTTGATAGTTTTTATCTCTAGCCAATCAATATATCAATATAACACCTCCATGACAATTTTATCCACGTGTCATTGAGTAATATTATTTTATTCATCAAAATATATCAAATATGATATTATATAATACTTAATTAACTAAATTATATCACCTCCATAACAATTTTATCCACATCTCATTGAGTAATATTATTTTATTCATTAAAATCTATCAAGTGCTATTATATAATATTTAATTAACTAAATTATATCTCACCTTCATAACAATTAACATCGGTTAAAAAAATATAAGTGAAATTGGTAATTATTCACATTCGATCAAGTCCCCATCTCTTTCATGTCTCTCCAAACAATATATGGCTTAGAAACATGATTTTTTATTCACGGGTACTTATTTATTTGTGAATATTATTTAACTTTACATCAAAAGTAATATATGATTACTTGAAATTTTTTATTCAAAAATTTCAAATAAATTATTTTAATCTTCACAAAATTTAATGACAAATAATTTTAATATAATAAATTATAATTTATTAACAAAACGCGCAAACGCGCGGGACAAATACTAGTTGCATATTGAAAATTTAGATCCAGATAAACGAAACAGACGCATAATTAATTACAAGCTTTCCACTTAATCCTCCATTTAATTTTTTTATCCTTTATTCGACGAAAATAAAATAAAATTTAGGGTTTATAAATAAGCACATGGTGTTAGCTGGTATATTACACAATTACGTGTAGCATGACGTCCAATTCAATGAATTTATAGCATATCCTAGATTCCCAGATCTGGTTAAATCATTCAAATTTATCAACATAAATAGCGTGATTTTATGACCATTCACAATTTAATAGTGACTAGTCAATTAGTCAATAGTCATCGTATTTGTATGCGTGTATATAAAGTTCTTAGTTTACTGTTACGGAGTATAAATTAGGTTACTTAAATGTAACTTATCTTCCTTTATTCTCATTCATTCATTTATTTATTTATTTATTTTTGGTAAACGGTACGTTCTACACCTTGACTAGTTTGACAATCTTAAAATATGGAATGATAAACATAGGAAAATTAAGCAATCAATTCAAACAATCAAAGTGGTACAAATGGGATTTTTATTTATTTATTCTCATTCATTCATTTATTTATTTTTGATAAATAGTAAAAACTAATGAAAAAATTTGAAAACATGCAATTTTTTTGGATAAATTGGTGAAATGTCCACCTTTTTGGACAAATTAGCAAAATGTCCGCTACATATACTAATTCAATAGGTCCCTAACCCTAGATCTCTCGCTCTCTCGATCTGTTCTCTCCTCTCCTCCTGTCGTCCTCATTAGCACCACTTCCGATCGCCGTCGTGCTTCCGCCGGTGGAGTTCTTTGGGAGGTTGTGCTCAGATCTCGGTGGAGGTGTGCGGATCCGGTGGAGTTCACGGAATCGGCGTTCAGATGCGGTCTCGGAATCGGCCGCCATCTCATGGTGAATTGCAATCGCCGGAGTTCGCGCGGGCCCTTCCTCCTCTGAGATCCGAGATCTCCTCGGTGGATCCAGAGAGATCTCTCTCGCAAATCGCTCCGCATGAGATTGCTCGCTCACTCACCTCGCTCGCTCAGAGAGATCTCTCACTCATCGAACGGGAACGACATCAGCGGGGGCCTGTCGGAAGCCTGATCTTCGGATGTGGCTTCTCTCTTGTCGAGCGCACCAACGCCGATGCTAAATTGGGCTAGATCTACACATCCTAGGGTCACTGTTGGACCCCTGTTTGGCCGGAGTTTAAGAAACTGCACTGATTCATGGATTGTGAGATACCTGGAAGCCTGTCAACACCATCGTTGGTATGATTCCTTTCTTTTTCTTTCTTTGATTATGTTCTGTGTTTTGATTTTACTTGGAAAACAAATTTAGCCACACTCCAGTCATCTTCATTTTAGGTTTAAAATTCGATAGAATGGTGCAGTTGCAGATTATGTATTCCGGACATCGATTACATAGAAATTGGATATCTTTTCTCCCTTTATCTTGAGATATCAATGCATATATATGTATACATGAGAGAAGCACATAGGTTACAAAGGTTCCTTGTGTTATGAGAATCATCTGTCAATAGATTCATAGGATGATTCTCAATTTCTTCTGAAATTGCTGTCATTATGTTATATGCCATTGCTCAGGTATGCTTGGCTCAGTGGCTCCTTGTGTTCTTTATGGAAGCAATGTCGAGAGACTTACCTCAGCGCCTAGGGCTTTTGGAACCCACTGTTTTTCATATGCGGCTCTTTATCTGATTGGAAATTCATTTTTTGGAACTGCTTAGCTCCTTGGTTTTCTTATAATATCTGTAATGCTCTATGTCGAAGGTTCAACCTTCAAGTAAGTTACTTCCCTGATCTTTTTCTGTATGTAGTTGATCCACATAAGTTGCTTCACATCTGATTGAAAGGAATTAGTTTGTACCTGGCTTATCAATGTGTTAAGGGAAATGAAGATAATGTGTTGAGGGAAATGAAGATTGCACTTGATTTGTATCACCTATTAGGGTCGTGGTTCCTTTAACATTGTTTTTAGTATAAATTCTTGAACTTGCTAACCCAGAATTCCTCTTTGGAGTTGATTGTTGTGCAACTCTAAAATAGAGCTGTGCAACTTTGGTGTTGACACAACTTTGGTGATACGGTAAGCTACTAAATGGGATCAACTAAAATTGATCTGATCAGCTAAAATTGATTCACTAATATATGTTATTTTTGCATCTATCGTACTTTTAAAAGTCTATTAGCTCAACGGGGAGAGCGATGTGTATACACACATAGATGTGGGTTCGACTCCCGCATAGGCTCATATATATATTTTGGCAAAATTTGCACATAAATCACCATAGTTCAATATAATAGACCTTATTGATGTTGCCTGAAATGTGAAATAAATATTCGTGGATTTATAAGTTATTCCTTTCTTTCTTTCTTTCTCTTGTGCAGGAAAGTCTCTCAAGGCTCAAGAAATCAAGTTCTAAGGCTGAGTGTTTCCGTAGACATATATATATGTGGTCTGTCAGTTTGTAATCTTATGAAATATTGAATCTAGAAATAACTTTGAAACAGTAAATCCATCAGAGTGCCATATGGTTGTTCCCTGAATTTTCATCTGCTGGAAAATGGTGTTAAGGCATTTAACAACCTTATCTTGGGATTGCAGAACATTAGATCCGCTTGTGTCTGCAAAGCTTCATTGCAAGCTGGTGTAGTGATCATTTTGACTGATTGGAGTACTAATTGGGTGGGGTTTGAGTTCTTTATCTTTTGGATGACATGTTTTGGGTAGTGTGAGAGGTAAATTGTGGAAACTACAACCTGAAAGCGACTCAAGTTGTGCTTAATCTGATTTGTGGTATGACCCAAAACTGAGCTATTTGAATACGGGCTAGATGGCTAAAAGAAAGCCGTGAAAAATATAGTGAACAAATGGACAAATGGTTGTCATAGAGCGCAAAACTTCTTTAACAAACTAACAAAGTTGTTGTCACTCCTGATAACGGTGTCAGTACTAACGGTATCACCCCTGATAGCGGTGTCAGCACTAACGGTGTCAACACTAATATATCTTATTTTTCACTTTTTTTTTAATGTTATAGGATATGTTACAAGTATTCGATTTCTATCTCTCGTCTAGTACTTATTGAGCTTTTAAAAGCCTCTTAGCTCAATGGTATATGTGCACAACATTAAGTTATATTTGCACACTATAGTGTTATATGTGCACAACATCAAATTACATTTGCACAACAAAAAGTGCTGACACGAAAAGTGGAATTTTAGTTTGAATGTGCAATTTTAGAACTTAAATATGCAATTTTAGTTTAAAAAAGTGCAAATATAAAATTAAAATTGTGTTCAACATGATCTTATTTTGTCTCAATATAATTTTATAGTTGCTCAATAGATTATTGCACAACATGGTCTTATTTTTGCTCATCAATAGATTATGACTGCACAACATGGGGGATTGATGGAAATTTGCTCAACATGATCTTGTTTTTGCTCAACAATAGATTATATTTGCACAACAATTGAGACTTGTGAAATTGTGCTTAACATGATCTTATTTTTTCTCAATATCATTTTATAGTTGCTCCATAGATTATTGCACAACATGGTCTTATTTTTGCTCATCAATAGACTATAATTGCACAACATGGGGGATTGGTGGAAATTTGCTTAGCATGATCTTATTTTTGCTCAACAATATATTATATTTGCACAATAATTGAGACTTTGTGAAATTGTGCTCAACATGATCTTATTTTTTCTCAATATTATTTTATACTTGCTCAATAGATTGTTGTACAACATGGTCTTATTTTTGCTCATCAATAGACTATGATTGCACAACATGGGGGATTGCTGGAATTATGCTCAACATGTTCTTATTTTTACTAAACAATAGATTATATTTGCACAACAATTGATACTTGTGAAATTGTGCTCAATATAATCTTATTTTTTTCTCAATATTATTTTATACTTGCTCAATAGATTGTTGCACAACATGGTCTTATTTTTGCTCATCAATAGACTATGATTGCACAACATGGGGGATTGGTGGAATTATGCTCAACATGTTCTTATTTTTACTCAACAATAGATTATATTTGCACAACAATTGATACTTGTGAAATTGTGCTCAACATGATCTTATTTTTTGTTGAGCTTTTTTTCTCAATATTATTTTATACTTGCTCAATAGATTATTGCACAACATGGTCTTATTTTTGCTCATCAATAGACTATAATTGTACGACATGAGATATTAGTGGAAATTTGCTCAATATGATCTTATTTTTTTATCAATGATAGATTATATTTGCACAACAATTGAGACTTGTGAAATTGTGCTCAACATGATCTTATTGTTTCTCAATATTATTTTATAGTTGCTCTATAGATTATTGGACAATATGATCTTATTTTTGCTCATCAATAGACTATAATTGCACAACATGTAGGATTGGTGGAATTATGCTCAACATGTTCTTATTTTTGCTCAACAAAACAAATTTTAAAAGGTACATGCCTCCACGATAACTTCAAATTTCCAATACAAGCTCCAAAGTTACTAGAATACGTATAGAAACGATGTCAGCACTAAAAAATACGCATAAATACGATGTCAGCACATATAAATTTCACATAAAAACGATGTCAGCACTAAAAAATTGCACTAATATATCTTATTATTGAACATTTATCACAAAATGTTGATCCACATAACAACCGATCAGTTTTCGATACGAGACCATAAGAGCCCCACATAAATGTGGGGTGAGATCCCATTGCTTTTGTACACAGGCGAAATGAGTTTGTATAAATCTTTGAATAATGCTGTATGATAAATGGACAGAGGCCAAAAGGTTTTCGGAAAATGTAGGTTGTGTGGTTGTGATGGAACAATAAATTGTGGAGATTCCCATAGCTCAAGAGTTCCTTTTAACCATAATCAAGGGTTTATTGGTGTAAATGTGTTTAAAAGGTTTTTGATGATGCTCATTTGAGTTGATAGTTATTTCATCTTCTAATGGCTGAGCCAATGCAGTAATGAGGTTTGTGTTCATCAAGTGATGCGAGGGGTTGTAGGGTTGAGAATTTGACTTACAATTTCCAATCACAACCCACAAGAAACAATCATTTCTATCAACAAAGATGAATCATTGCCAATTGTTTGTGTTTACTTTTTTTTTCGGTTGGAAGTTTATGATTAGGTTTGTTTAAGTCACAAATTTCGAACAACCCAGTTTGCAATATCTATCAGTAGATAACTTAATGAACACTAACATAGTAACAACACTATTCAAAGTACAAACTAAGCTCTGCTAATTACCTACTGGCAGTAGAGCTAGAGGATAAGGATAAAAAAAATTAACTCTTCGATTCTCACCGACCCCTAGATTTCTTCTTTGCAGTAGTACCTCTTCCTGAAGCACTCACCTCCTTGTCACCGTCTCTTTGCCTCTTCCCCCTTCCAGAATCCGGTGTTATTGTTGTCACTCGCACTGGCATTGTTACTGTTATTGCTCTCCCCTTGAACCGTTCCTTTGCTCTTCTTATTTCCGCTGCCACCAGTGTTATTGCTTGTCGTGGTTTTGGCAAGGCTTCTCCCATTCAGCTTATTTGGCTCATCTTTATGATGATCAGCATTTTCAACCCCCTCTTTCTTGTCCTTTGGCACGTTCAGCTCGGACGATTGTGATGAAGGTTTGACAGCATTTGGATTCGTCCTCCTCCGACATACCACAATGTTGGTGGAGGATCTGGGCCTATTGACAACCGGGTCAATGATCTGGGACTCCAAGTCTGTTGTTGGCTTCACGAGTGGGACTCCAAGTCTGTTGCTGGCTTCATTTATCACTTTGGAATACAGTACAGACTATATTTATATAGAAGGAAACTATAATAACACCCAGTAAATCAGTAATGTCTTGAGAAGATTTAAGACTAAATGACCCTCTGCTACCTTCAGCTATGCTCAATGATCTTCATATGCATTATAACAATGGCATCCGTATACAAAATAAGCAATGTTGATAACATGCATCAATTTTTTTTTTAAAAAATAAAATAAAATTAGCTGATCAACCTTACCACGGAACTCCTCCAAATCCAATCCTTCATTCAACCACCAACTGAATTTCAGAGAAAATGCATCGTATAGAACGCGTCCTAACAACTTTCCCATCTCCCTTATAATGTGGCATTTCTCTATATGTATGCCCTTAAATTACACGGTCCGTCTAGTAATAGCTTGATCCAATCTGTAAATGGTCAGTTTTCCGGGTTATCACAGCCTCTGCAGCCCTTACCACAAGCACTGCTCGCTTTGGCATGTTTCAGAAGTTCTTAGATTATGCAGGAAAATGCCATAAACCAAGAAGAACAAGTACATAAAAAGTATTATATGAGAAAATGGACCAAAAAATGTGTACAGAATAAGTGGATTGTTTTCTTTTTGGTTCCTTTCATTTGAACAGTATACTTTTAAATTTTCATTTTCAAATTTGCTTATGAAGAATACAATGAAATCTACATATAAGCCGTGTGCGCTATTGGCTATTAAACATCAAGGAGATTCAGAGCCAGGGGCCTTACCAATAACCAGAAGCAAGCAACTTTCCACCGATGACTTTGGGTTTTTGACCCCATATAGGAGCTTTAGGATCTTTCTTGAATAAGTTGCTTCTGCTTGTTAGCCCCTCGGAAGACCTTGTATCTATAAAAGAAAAACACCAGGGATGAGATAAATGATCACATCTAAAATCGACCATTATTAAGATGAGCATGATGCACGAATAAATGTTGTATTCGAGGTAAAGAAACAATACAGGTGAAAAGAAAGAGAGGACACAAACCGGTGAGAACTTTACTGAATAAAGAATTACCCGAAGAAAAACACAAGGCAATTTGCTACGATTCCAGCTATTGTTAACTCCACATTGTTTTACAATAGCCACCAGCCCTACAACACATGTTACACGGTACCTAAAACATAAATATCAAGTAAAACAGCAGAAAGAAATAAAAGAAACATCAAGGATGAATGACAAAGAGACAGTAAAGTCAAGCTCTAAGCTCGTAATGCATACCTGGATGCTAAATGTAAAAGGAATCCATACTAAATCCCCAAACACTAGCATAAACCCCAACCTCTCAGCAATGATGTCCCACCTACAAAAGTTCAAAGAAGAATGTAAAAAAGTCAAAATTAAATGAAGCAAAATTAGGAGCCACAACCTGAAACAGGAGTATGGCAGCTACAATGAGGAACCATCTCTCACCTGCTGACATGAATGCAGCCACAAGAGCTGCAAGCCAGTAACCATGGATGCGCAACAGTAATATATAAGAAGATGAGTATTTGAAGGGTTGCAAAACAGCATCAAAACCACATGATCCAAAATGGAACAGTTCAGTTCAGGTGGGCGAAGAGCCAGCAGCAAACCAAGTTATTCAATTGCATTATCAAACAATACAAGTAGAAGACAACTTACATCACCTTATCAGCTGATTCAGGGGATCGATAAGCTACTGATTTTGAGTCGCTTGTTGAATCCCCCTATAAGCAGTTTCAACTATAATGCCTCTAAGAGCTTTTTTGACCTGGACAATGCAATGAACATTTCTAAGAACCAAGTTAACTAGTTTAAAATATAGTCAATATTATATCATGCAAATCCTGCACTTGAATTTAAACAGAAATAAAAAAAATGAAGCAAATTTCAGCAATTACTTAATATGTAAATAGCTATGAGCAACCAAATTAACAAAGAAATGAATGGTGTTTAGACTTTGTACCAAGTGATGCTGAACCCCCTGCCCACAATCTCACCCGCACAGTACCAGCAAAAGCACTCAATCCCAATCGGAAGATATGTGTCAGTGAAGACATTATACATGATTGAGCCCAAACTGCATTTGAAGCACAGAGTTGTGCTACCATTGATGATCCTCCCTCCGGTCTTCAATTGCTCTAGTCGGTGCTACTGGTGCTGCTGCTGAGCTCAAGGTTCAAATCCAGGCACCGATCAAAGATCGATTTCCTTATCAATCGATCGAAGATCGATTGATAAGGAAATGCTCAATAATCAAACAATAGATTTACAATCGCCATCGTCTCCTACTGACCACAGATGTAAAAATTCTCGATAATAAGACAACGAAACAAAAAATTGAGAAAGGGGAAGGAGTTGAGGAATGCGAACCGGGATCGCGAACGACTCAATCTCCTCCGCCTGCACCTTGATCTGGCTCCCTCCATGGAAATCTGGAAACGAAGATCAAGGGAGCAGCCATGCGCGAGGTCGAAATTTGTGCGATCAACTCTAAACGAAGAGCCGTCAATTGCTGCATCCTCCGACTACACTCGGCGCCTCGTGCCTCCGGCGGCGGAATTGTGATCATCGATGAACGGGAGGAGAGATCTGATACATGGAGGATGGCGAATCGCTGAGCGGACTCGCAATCGCACACAGATCAGGTCTCAAAGAAACTCTCGTTCGGAAAACAATCGGAAGCAAAAATCGAGTTACTTATCAATCGATCTTTGATCGATTGATAAGGCGCGGGATGAGAAGCGGGATGAGGAACTGCAGCAAATTCGGAGAGAGAAGGGAGATGTACCTCAAGCCGGAGCCATCTCCATCAATCGTCATCGTCGCCTCGCATAGATGGACGGGAGAGAGAGCGCGTACTTCCTCGCTCGCAGAGATGGACGGGAGAGAGAGCGTGCGGAGAGGGAGAGCGCGGAGGAGAGAGAAACGCGCGTGAGAGGAGGGAGGAGGTTTATATTTAGGATATTTTATAAATTTGTCCCAAAACGTAGATATTTCACTAATTTGTCCCTATTTCGTGGCTATTTCGCAAATTGCCCCAAAACTAATTTAAAGTCCAAGATTCAAGCTCGCAAATATTAAAAAAGGTGGTCGTAAAAAATACTCGATTTAGGTTGAATAATACTCCATATTATAAAGCTTGTAGCCTTTGTAGGTGTATTATACTCCATATTATAATTATTCAGGCTGAATTGAGCATTTTATACTACCACGTCTCATTTAATGCATATCCCTTTTAAAAAACAATTATTATTAATTTATTTATTTTAGAGGGGTTTACTGCCGGAATAAATTTGTGATGCATATGATTAAACTTTGCAATTATAAACCACGTTTGGGCACAACATAATATTTTTTTTTTTTGGGTGCAATTGGGCACAAAATAATGATAATGGATTTACTTATAACGTGCAAATTAATATAATACTAGTATGATCTCCGCGCCATGGCGCGATTTTTTTATAAATAAAATATTACTAATATATTAAATTAATATTATAACATAATTGTAAAAGTTCAGATAATTAAATATTTTGAATTAAACTCATGGGGAGAGAAAATGATTGAAGTAGTATATATAGATATATATAGATATAGATTACTAATATTAGTTTTATGTTTTCTTATTATTAATTTTATGTTTTGAATTAATCCCATTGTTTTTTTAGAGAAAAAACTACTAAAATTATAATTTAAGCTAAGATCAATGTTTTGAATTAAGCTCAATAGTTAGTAAAATTAATGAAAAAAATAATTAAAGGAAAAAGAAGAAAAAATAAATAGAATTAAAGAAAATCAAAGAAAAATGGAAAAAAAAAGATTGGTCGAGACTCCTAACATTTCTCTAAGCTTGACACATCATCCTAAACTCTTCTAAATTAAGAGTTTATATAGATAGTTAGTAAAATTAAAGAAAAAGAGAATTAAAGAAAAAAGAAGAAAAAAAATAGAATTAAAGAAAATCAAAGAAAAATGGCAAAAAAAAATTGGTCGAGACTCCTAAAATTCCTCTAGGCTTGACACATCATCCTAAACTCTTCTAAATTAAGAGTTTATATAGATATAGATTAAATAGATAGTTAGTAAAATTAAAGAAAAAAGAGAATTAAAGGAAAAAAGAAAAAAAAATAATTAAAGAAAATCAAAGAAAAATGGAAAAAAAAAAAATTGGTCGAGACTCCTAAAATTCCTCTAAGCTTGACACATCATCTTAAACTCTTCTAAATTAAGAGTTTATATAGATTGTTTTTTTAGAGAAAAAACTACTAAAATTATAATTTAAGCTAAGATCAATGTTTTGAATTAAGTTTAATAGTTAGTAAAACTAAAGAAAAAAGAGAATTAAAGGAAAAAGAAAAAAAAATAGAATTAAAGAAAAACGGCAAAAAAAAATGATTGGTCGAGACTCCTAAAATCCCTCTAAGCTTGACACATCATCCTAAACTCATCTAAATTAAGAGTTTATACTAGTGTAATACCCGCGCCATGGCGCGGTTGCGATGGAAAAAAATGACAATATAAAATAATTATTATAAGGAATGACCAAATAAAACATAAACAAATGTTTGGAAATTTTAAAACAACAATATTGTTATCGAATGATAACAGATTATGGTTACGAACACCAGCTGCGAAGTGCGAACAGATTCCAGATTTTGAACAGATGAAACAGATTTGAAAGCATAAGACAGGTTCGAGATATTTAATACTAAATAAAATAATGAAGGTAGACTTGAAATCTTTAAGAAAATGGTAAAAATGTTAACCATAAAGTTAGGCTCCATGAAAAGGTTTTTAAATTAAGATATTATGTTGATATAGATTATTAGTATTGTAATGTATAAAGATTTAAATATAGATTAATAGTAGACTTTAGATTTAATCCAATATTTTGATTTAAACCCAATGTTTAGTAAATGGGTAAAAAATTAAACCCAATGAAGGAGTTGTTGACATATCATCAAAAATATTATAAATTAAGATATTATATCGATAGATATTTTAAATTAAACCCAATGGTTAGTAAATGAGTAAAAAATGAAAATTAAAAGAAAAAACGTGATTGGTTAGAAGGGAGTGGAATAAGGAGAGCGCGCCACGTCAGCGGAAAGTATACGAAATTAAGTAATTATATAGATATAGATATATCATTTTTACGTACAAATTCAAACTCTAAAATCTGACCATTTTAAATTAATTAATTAATCTCCATGTTCCTAGTGGTTGAATCGAATTTTAGTTGTAAATAGTACAATCCCAAAGTATTAATATTATAAAATTAAATCAATATTAATAAAAGTTAGTATAAGATTAATAAGGAATAATTTAATTAGTTAAAAAACTTGTAGTGACAACTTCATCAAAAATGATTCACATTTAAAAAAGGGTATAGATATAGATATTTTAAAATAACATCATTGTAACATTATTTAAAAATTTTAGTTAAATATAATTTTATGAAAACCACTTTGATGAGGGCGAGAATATATAACATTTGCTATTCTCATACTTTTAATTCAATATAGTACATTATATAAAAATTTACATATAGTTGTAGATTATATATTAATTCAATATTTTGAATTAAATCCGTTGGTATAATTTTCTGGACAAGTTTACCCGTCAGATCTAAATCTAACTCTCTCCTCTCCTTTCTCCCTCAGGAGGCGGTGCGTCTCTGCCATCTTCTTCTTTAATCGGCAGTGCAATCGGTGTGGAGATGCCTTCGTCTGATCTGATTTCCTTTTCGATCGGAGATGCCCTTGAAGGCTCAGAACGTTGTCGGTGTGGAGCGCGCGAAGATGAAGACCAGACCCGGTGTGGAAATTGAAGAGGAAATTGCCGTCGGCGCCGCCCTTCTCCTTCTCAACAGCGGCTCCGGTGCATCGGCTCTCCGGGAAACTCGCCCATCGTCGGCATTGGCCTAGGAGACAGGGGTGGATCCTTTAAAGGACCGGGGGTGGCAGTCGCCCCCCCCCCCCCCAAATCAAAAATGAAATTTAATATGCATATTCCTCTCGTCGATAGCTTCGATTTGATATATTATAAGCTCAAATCCGATAACTGAGTAAAAAGTTATAAACGTTTCAAGATTGAGGATATATAAATTATTTTTCACATAATTTACCAAATTAATACACTTCTATCATACTCATCATTTGTTAAACTTCATAACTTAATACTATAATTAAACCCGAAAACTTCAAATATTGATGATTTTGTCGGAAAAAAATTAGAGATCAATTATTCGCCCCCTCAACCAAACACTTCAGGATCCGCCACTGCTAGGAGAGAGGAGCTGGATCCAATGTTCTAAAAAACGCTTGGTGGGTGCTTGGCGTTGAAATCTCTTAATTTGTTGAAATAGTTATTGTAATTGTTGAAATTGGTGTTGAAATGAGGCAACTCCGGTTTTAGCAACTACGGTTTCAGCAACTCTGGTTTCAGCAACGTCGGTTTCAGCAACTCCGGTTTCAGCAACTTCAGTTTCAGTGGTTTCAGCAAACACAGTGGACATTTAGCTAATATGGATAGGTTGATGGACAAAATGCTAATAAAGGCTGAAAATATGGGCATTCTAGTAAACACCCCAATTACTTTTTATTTAAATTATATATCAAAAGGGCTGATGTCAAGACGTTGAAACAAATATTGACAAGATAATTTTAATCAAATTACACAAATGTGTTTTTTCATTTTACAAAATATTTGCAAAATGTGCCCGAGACCAATCAAACACCCATTCGCTGCAATCTCCTTCATCAACAAATTAAAGATCAAATCAAATAAATGTTTATAGGTGGGGTGATAATCTGTATATTTGGGTTGATTTTGAATTCAACCGATTGATAATTTATTTGGATGATGATATTTCAGTTTTGTTTTTGATTTATTTTCAAGGGTTAGGGTTCTTGAACCGATTTTTTTCTTGGTTTATTTGTTATGGTCGTAGTTTGAGAATCCACCACCACGATGGTTTCCAGGGAAGCGGCAACAGCCATTTCATGATCCTCGGCCTCAACCTCGACATCCCAAGAGAATTCCGTCCTAGGGCTTTGGTGATGGCGTTGGTTAATTGACTGGGTATCATGTGTGATGCTTAATTTCTTTATTGATGGTGTTGAATGGTTTTGCACATTTCAATCACATTGAATTCTTTCTCTGATTAACTACTGCAATTAGTTTTGCACAAATTGATTTTTGATCATTAAATGGGGATTTCGGGAGGGGGCAGATAAATGATGAGCGAGAGGAAAATGAAGAGAAAAATCAAAACACGGGAAAGGGTATGTTGTGCAATTTAGCAAATTTTATCTTTTCAATAGTCATTTTGTCGTCTTGTCTCTAGCCTCACTCATTATATATTAATTAAAATGCAGAAAAACACCCCTCAAATAGGTAATTTTGCATAAAACAACCCATTAAATCCAAAATTGTAGAAAAACACCCTCTAAAACACTTCCGTTAGCAAAGTCACACCCTCTGACCAATAAATGCAAGAAAATACATTTTTACCCCTCATTTTTATACTATTTCATTACTAAAGGCATTAATTAAAAAATTAATTGAAGGTCTTACGTGGCGTGTTGTGATTGATTCTAAGAAAGAAATTCCACCAAAAAATTATTAAAATAACATGTTGTCATAATTTATAGAAAGTTATCATAAGGTCAACTTCGACAGTGGTCAAGTTTAGACCCGGAACACAAAGGTTCTAACTCGGAACAAGGCAGGTTCCGACTAGGAATAGTAACCTTTCGACCCGAAACTCGGTACGTACTGTTGGTGAACGACAACATGGTTCCGACCCGAAACACGTGTGGCTATCTGATTCTGACCCGGAAGTGTGTGATTTCGACCCAGAATCTGACTTCTGAACGTATTGCGAATGATGGCCTTGTTAGGGTTTGTTTGTGTTTGTTGGGATGATTGTTGGATGGAATTGAGTTGTATGAGATTGAGAGCTAGTGTTTTGAGTTGGGACTGAAGAACACTCAGTCAAGTGATCTTCAATTAAATTCAACCTAGTATTCAATGAATTACATAAAGGTATAAATAGACATATGAAAACCCTAGAACTTTAAGTATGGACATCCATTATCTGGTGGAGCTTATGGACAATTAGAAATAAGATCGTTTTTGATGATCAGGGGTTTGCAAATAGACAAAAGCAGGAACAATACTTGAAACATCAATTAATACAATGGGAAGAATCCAAAAGACAATTTTGGAAAGATACGGACCAAAAGAAAAATGTCACACAACCTACCCAAAGAAGAAGGAAACATTTGAGATGGAAAAAACCCGTGGCAGGAAGCTTCAAACTAAACTTTGATGCTTCTGTGCTTTCTTCTGGCGAGGCTTCGACAGGAGTAGTTATTCGAGATCACCATGGATCTGTCGTTTTCTGCAGAGGTTCTTTGTGTGGTCAAATGACGGCGGTGAAGGCCGAAGCGCTTGCCCTCCATTCTGGACTTGCGGTTGCGCACCAACTGGGTATTTCAAGGATCGAGGTCGAAGGCAACTGTCTTGCGGTTATCAACGCTATCAATGACGTTTGGAGCTGTCCTTAGGAGATCGAAATGATTATTGCCGACTCCAGGCGACTTCTCTAAAATTTCCAATACTCCTCATGTGTGCATATCTTCCGAGAGCTCAATCAGGTCGCGGACAAGGTTGCTCATCTTCGGCATCAACTCGATCATGACTCGCCCTTGCATCATTCTGAGCTTCAGGCTCTCGTCCAAAAGGACGCGATTGGGTGGTGGATCAGCAGGGACACCGCCCAAATTCTTTCCTTGTATAAAAAAAAGATAGGGTTTGACTTATTTAATAAAGAAACAAGATGCTATCTAATCTAACTAGGTATGATATGATCTTAGTGGTTAAGGAAACCCCTAATAAGATAGAATTTTTTTTCCAACTTATTTATCCTAAATAATAAATAACATCAAAATAAATCTAACTAAGAAATACTAAAATAAGCAATTCCATAAATAGACTCCAAATAACATAGGAAGTACTAAAAATGAAAACTAATAAAAATAACTGAATAAAAATATATTTTATTTCTCTTCTTTATGGACTCTCAAGGTGGAGCCTTCTTGTTAGTCTTGAGGAGGACACCCACCTTCTAAAAAACTCCTTGAACCTCATTTGACTTGTCGCATAAGTCAAGATAATTGTTTGACCCATAGAAGGTCAATCTTAATTGTATCAGTAATTCAGATTTATTGTTTTTGTCATTTTTAATAAGTTTATATATAATGTTTGTAATTTAGAATATTGTGTTGATAAATTCTCGTGCACGAGACAGATTACACACTATAATTTATTTCTTGTTTTTTTAACAAATTATTTTTGTTACAAATTCAGAAAGGAATAAGAAGAACCATAAAAAGAGTTCCCCGCAAAATACAAAAAGGGAACCATACAAGGGTTCCACTTTAAAAAGCAAAACCTCCACTAACCTAGAAGTCGTTGCATTCAACTCCTATCCAAACTCCCCTTCGACCATCCCTTCACTCTCACCATCTCTTTACACTCATTAATTACAACTTGAACACACTAACTGTCCAAAATTTACCATCCACTAGCGTCAGGTTCCTCGATCTCCATATATAGTAAACACTCACCATGATTATCAGAAGCTTGGTTTGAACCTCAAAGGTCTTTCGACCACTTCTTCCAGCAAATCACTCCAACCAACCCTACAGGGTGTCTTCTCTATGGCCCATTCCAATCCATGCGAGCACCCTGGAAAGTACACACCGTGTGTATGGGCATATGCACCATAAATGCTCCCTTGTTTTCTCTGGGTCGCCACGCAACGCACATTTCTTTGCTACCGTAACCCTCATCTATATGAACTATCACGGGTGTACAACCTATTCTGAATGACTAGCCAACTTATAAAATTCCATCTCCTGGATTGGAGGTTGGTCCAGATCATCGTCCCCCACAAGACTTCCTCTTTTCGACTACGTATGATTTCATAAACATTCAACTAATAAAATAATAATAAAACAAGGGGTATAAATTATTTTCATGCATTTTTAACCTTCAACTAATGGAAATTGGCCAAAGTATGTGACTTTGCTAACAGAAGTGTTTTAGAGGGTGATTTTATGCAATTTCGGTTTTATGGAGCGGTTTTATACAAAATAACCTATTTTAGGAAGAAGTGGTTTCCTGTAATTTCGCCTTAATCTTATTATAGATTCAATATTTTGAATTGAATCTATATGTTCAACATCACTCATTCACCTCATTGGACCACTGCCTCATCACAATGCAAATAGTGGACACCACTCCTTACCAATTTGGGTTGGCGGTCAAGGGATGTTGGAGTTGCCCGTGGGAGATCAAGATCATCATCTCATACGTTTTGTTCTCGTTACAGATGTTCGACTCGGTTTCCATCTCACACTTTTTCCGCGATGTTGAGCTCATACGTTCTGTTCAGGTCAAGGGATGTTGGCGTTTTCTGACTTGCTTTCTCAACCCCCTCTCCTAGAAGATCGCGAGTTGTATATCATCATCCGAAAGGATACTCTTGGGTGGTGGTCTGAAAGGGTCTGAGAACCCCACCCAAATCTTTACCTAATCAAAAAAAAAAATTAATATCTTACCAATAGACTTTTTCATTTTATTTAGGACATAGTTTAAATAAATTATATTTTAGAATTGAAAAAATAAGGAGCGTACAACACTTAAAATTATAAGTTTTTGCTTTAGTATACAGATTATACACAATAAGTATAAGTATTGATGATGAATGATTGAATTTTATATGATTATCATATTATATCTTTTTTTTATTGAGTAAGAATTCGGATGGGAAGACTCGCTATCCGATGGCATCCTTTCGGATGAGATCAGCAAGACTTGGGTCACAATCTAAAGTGGTATTGTTGGCATCGTGGGTAAGGTGTGCAACCTGATCAGCCACGCTATTACCATTACAAAGTGTGTGTGAAAACGAGACTTCGTTAATCCCTGTGATAAGAGTACAGATATTTGACATAATGAGTTCTATTTCCATGGACATTTGATACCAGATTTTAGATAGTTGGTAATTATGAGGGAGTTTCTTTCGATGATGAGTTTATTAATTTTCATTTCCCTGGCCTTCAAGATTCCAAACCGGAGAGCAAGGGCTTCCGATAGTAATATGGTTAATTTACCGATTAGCTTATAATCCATAGCAACTTGTGCTCATTTATCATCACGAATAATATACCCAATAGAGCTTTGACGCTGAGGGTTTGCTGAACCATCAAAATTTAGTTTCATCTTACCAACTGGTGGTTTTTTTCCACTTTTCCGTTTTCTTGTTTTTCTATTTTTACTCTGGTTGATGGCTTTGTTAGTTATATCCGAGTCTTCTTGGCGATTATACTTATTAGCTTTACTCCAATTATTTATTTGCGATTCCACTTTACGGGTGAACCCTTCCATGTTCGGGAGTTTTTCATGCTGGAAAACAAACTGATTTCTTGTTAACCAAAGCGTCCACCGGTGAAATGCCATTTTTCGTTTTTTCTTGAGGAGTCAAATGCTTGTCAATGGTGGCCGTTATTGATTTCATACACCTAGATGTATTGATTAAATTTTCAATTATTGATTTTAGCCTCCTATGAAGATTATTATAGAAGGAATTGTACTTGCATTCCAAAAATAAGTGGATGTCATCTTCCTCATGGTGATTACAAATAGCACAATAAGGCGGAATCACAATCCCTTTTTTAGAAAGTTGGGCAGCAGTGGGTAGTCCATTATGACAAAATTTCCATATCCAAGCATTGTCATCGGTTATTGATATAACAGATTTAGTGTTCTGTTTGTATGCACTAGTTGTTGTAAACCACCCATTTGCGTCTGGCCACCAATACATCCTATCTTCAAAGTTATTCGTTGGAAGCGGGATGTTATTTATTTGTTGGGCTATCTCTTTTGGAAGCACCATATTAAGTTTTTCTAGGTGCCAAGACCCATTAGTAATTAAGGGCTATCTCTTTTGGGGATAAAGGGTCTCCTTGTCTAAGTCCTTTAGATGATGGAAAAATTTCAGTTGGGCCATTATTGACTAGTACAGAGAAAGAGACTGTAGTTACACATTCCATTACCAGATCGATGTATTTTTGATGGAATCCAAACCTTTGAAGGATTAGTTCTGTAAAGGCCCAGTCCACCCGATCGTATGCTTTTTCCATGTGCAGCTTAATGGCTAGCCACCCATCCAATCCCTTTCGGGATTTAAAAGAGTGGAATATCTCATGTGCAATCAGAACATTATCTTAAATTGCTTTATCTGAAACAAATGCCCCTTGAAGAGGGTGGATAAGTTTTTCGATAACTGATTTCAGACGTTCGATTAGAAGTTTGGATATAATTTTATAAATGGTAGAACAGAAACTAATTGGTCTATAATCCGCGGTTTTTGTTGGGTTACTACATTTTCGAAGTAGAATAATAAACGTGTGGTTGATCTATTATAGCAATTTTCCGGAATGAAATAAAGCTTTTACTGCACAGATGACATCTGGTCCCACGATATCCCTGTAGGTTTTATAAAATTTGGATGTCATACCATCTGGACCAGGGGATTTGTTCTGGCCAAGAGTAAACATGTCGTTTTTTATTTCCCCATTGGTTGGTTGCTTAATGAGCCGCCTGTTGTCATCATCTGTTACTGAAGGAGGGATTAACTCCAGGTATTTGCTGAGAAGATTCATATTGACTGGTTCCTTTGAAAAGCGCATCATGAAATCATTTTTAATTTTAGCACGAATATTCTTCTCTCCTATTATCTGGGTACCTGCAGACGTGGTAATATTTCTTATTATCTTTCTATTTGTTCTTCTTGATACTACTTTATGAAAATAAGCCGTGTTTGAGTATGTAAGTTTAAGGTGTTTAGCCTTAGCTCTTTGACCCCAGTATTCTTTTTGGAAAAGGAGTAGTTTTTTTTAAGAATCAATAATCTTTCTTTGTTCCTTAAATCATTAGATCCAGGGAATGTGTTTGAGGATTGCATTTTAATCAATTCTTTCTCAACCGAGTGTATTTGTCGAAAAATGTTTCCTAAGGTATGCTTATTCCATTCTTTATCTTTCTATTTTAGGGTCTTGGTTTTGGTTATTAGTCTGAACATTGCAAATCCAGTATAGCTCGTTCGCCACGCTTGTTTAACGATGTCGCGAAAATCATTCCTCTTTAGCTACATATTTTCAAATTTGAAAGTCAGGGGTTTAAATGTTGTTGGTACAGTGAGGTTTATTGATATGGGGCAGTGGTCTGAAGTTGTGAAAACTCCATTATAGATCATGATATCTAGAAATGATGCCAGAAATTGGTGTTGTACTAGGGCTCAATCGAGTTTTTCCGCAATGTTGTCAGTACCATCCGCTTTTTTCCTCCATGTGAACTGGTTGCCAGAGAAAGGAATGTCTACTAGAGCGCATCGATCTTGAATTGATTCAATATTTGGAATCTTGTATGACTATGGACTACACCTCCTAATTTTTCATTATTATTACAAATTTCATTCAGATCCCCAATCACCATCCATGGTAGTGTTTTGTTAACTATAATGTTCGTGATTTCTTCCTAAAACGTATTTTTATCCGCCATCTGAGCGGGTCCATAGACGAAAAAAATCATGCCGACAAGATTGATTCATTCAAAAAATAGTTCTCATTCCATAATATTCCCAAACCTCCTGATTTGCCATTTCCTGCCGACCATACAACTTTATTGAATCCACTGGTTAACCAAACTTTTTCCAGGGGTACTTTCTCCATTCTAGCTTCTACTATTGCCATTAATGAAATATGTTCATTGATCTGCATTGCTCTGATGTCTGTCCACAAATTAGGCTTACATATACCTCTGACATTCCTAAAACTTATTTTCATAATTTGACTCATTAATTGTATGGAAGGATTAGTACTCAACTCCATACAGGCATCATTTGTACATCTTTCTATTTTAAAGATTGTTGTTACATTGTATAAAGCCAAGTAAGATGGAGGTGGGCATCGACAATGATGTTTTGAGTCAAATTTATTGAATATCTTTACAACAATGAGGTAATCTATCACCCCCAAATTCTTTTTAGCCCATTGTGTTACCGAATGAATTGAACTCATAAGATACTTAGCAATATCATATGTCCCATTCACTTTACCCTATAAATATTTGATCAACTTGATACAGTCAAAGGATAAAATCCAGTTTTTATGATTACAGACCATACAAACTAGACATAATCGACACAAACTTACTTTAATGCTTCGATAATTCAGTCCAAGTCTAAACAACATACACATTACAAACGCTGAAACTAAATGATTACTAGAAACTGATGTCAAGATAACTTCACTAGGTTAGGATGATGGCCTTATTTTGATCATGGCAGGGAGCAACTCAAAGCCAACACCGAGAACTCCCCATAGACAACACGATGGTCATGGTGGAGCAAGCGGAATCACCTTCCTTGATCTTCATTTTACGCTTCCCGGACAAATATTTGGATGCCCCACTGAACGCCTGTTGGTTGTTGCTCAGGTACATATTGGGATGCATTAGGGGTGGCAAAATGCTCATGGAGGGACTCAGCAAGGTGGTTAAGGTGACTCAGGCTAGGCAGTGTAAACTCCATAGATGGAGGAACATCCCTAAAAATAGCCTTATAGGCCACCTGAGTTAAACCAGGATCGACCAGGCCATCAGTGATCAAGACTTTCTCCATAAACTCATCTTAATCAAAATCCAAGCACTCATCATCATCGACAACATAGAAATAAAGATCGGGTTGCAATTACGCTTTGGGGACAAGAATATCATCACTTGGGGGCTCATTATCAAAAGGAAACACAGTAGTAGCCAACTGAGATGGAGGAGTAGGGGGTCAACACCACCATCAGCAATAATAGAAGCAGCAGAGGAAGAATTCCCTGTTGAATTGCCAGGGGACTTTGAGGTTGAAGAGTCAGAAGAAAGACAAACATTCTTTCCAAAGCACTTCATAAGATCCTCATTAGGGTGACCAAACATGGGAGAGGGACACACCGGTGGCTTCCTAGAAGCAACCTTCACCCATTCACCTTCATCAGCTCCATGAAAGTTCTCCTCCGCCACAGGAGCATCCATCACAGGAGCCTACATCATGGGATTAACAGAAACATTGCACGGATTCCTCTTGGGACATTCCTCAAAGGAATGATCAGTGGAACCACAACTCCCACATCCCAAAGGAAAATCTTCAAACCCGATCGAAAAAGATTCAACTTCTCTCACTTCATTGATTACAAAAACACTTCTATCAGCAATTTTAGTTACAATGACTCTCACACACACACACACACTCTCTCTCTCTCTCTCTCTCTCTCTCTCTCTCTCTCTAGGGTAACGGAATTGAGCACCCTTGGAATTAAAGGCAACAACCTTAATGACCTCTCCCAACCCATTAGCTTTCACAATATCCCTCAGAATTTCATCATGTACATACTTAGCAGGAAGGCCAGGAAAACGAATCCAAAGATCCATCAAAGTGATTGACTAGACCAGGGGTCGAACTCCAGCCTCCAAGGACGGAAGAAGATGAGTTTCCTAGAGACTTGGAAGGGACGGTTGTCCCAAACCCAAGCCCGGTCATCCGAGAGATCAAAACACAGCTCAAACCAGTTATTAGCAACCTGAATAAGCTGGAAACCTCCAGAAAGTGATGTTCACACATACCTGATCTTTTTTCGGACATCTTTTGCTTCCATAGGATCCCCAATGATCGTTGCAAAGAAAGAGGGCTAGTTCAACACCGAGATGTTCTCCTAGACTTTGCCTTGCAAAGCCAAGAGCCTATCTCTGTTCATTGCTTTCTTCTTGAATTTCTTCTCAAACTTTTCCTTTTGAGACACTTCAAAGCCATCATCGGAGTGAGCACCCCCCCTCAGCAAGTTTAGAGCCCTTCGGCTTGGTGGTTTCCTAGGAAGGTTTAGCCATTTTAGGAGCAGGACCTTCTACTTCCATGGGTTTTTCCCCCTTGTCAACAACAGGAGGAGCCATCACAAACGGTTAACAAGAAAATTTGTTAAAAAAATTGGCTTTTGAGAAACTGATTGAAAGAAGAGAAGATAGGGAGGAGTGCAGAATCCAGACTACCAACCCCCAAGTTTTATATAGAGAAATCAGAGAGGGGAGAGGCTGGAAGAACACAAACCCAATCGAAGAAGCGAAGGGAGCTTCTTGATCCTTCCTTGTTGCAGTGGCCAAATTTGATTTCAATGGCCCAACACAGCAGAGAGCCAACCAAAATCAACCAAGTCATCCTAAAACTAGCGTCCATACAGATCGGATTTGGCCATGACGGAAGTCGATTAGACCATAATAGAACAATCATCGCTCCTCGACCCGCCAAGCAAGATTCATAGGAGCTTAGGGCAAGGAGAAAAGGATTACGCTTAATCCCACACGAAATCCTTAGCTTAAGAGTAGTATATTGATCCAATAGGAAATCGCCATCACATGGCCAAGACTGGCCCCCGGTTGCGAAGAATTGAGGATCAATAGGGTCATACTTGATAACCCTTGGTAGGAAGATCAGAGATTTTAGGAAGAGGATGAGTAAACCAGTGTTAGGGTTACTAAAGCCCCAATTTTACTTTGGGATGGTTTCTCAAAAGGAATGCACAAGAGGAGATTTGGGCAAGCGTGTGGAGCGCGTTCTCCACGAAGCTGATTAGTCTTTTTTTATCAGATTATATCTTCTACGTACTCCTTATTTAGCGAATATATTATTCTATTTATTTCATGCAATTTTTTTTATATTAAAGATATCTCTATCAAGTTAATTTTATAATGTCTATCAAATTATTTTTTATTTAATATTTACAATTTTGAGAATTTTTTTTAATAAAAGAATTTTTACTTATTACTCTGTTATGGAGGACTAGTCTCGTCCAACGTTGAGATGTCATGGGCATAAGCTCTACTCATCCTTCCTTACTTTTTTTTATAAGGTAATAATTCGAATGTCAGACAGACCTGACTCATCGAGAGGCCGACAAAGTCGGCAGATGGCAAACCGTCAAACATACAACCTAAAAAGACAGAAATACAAACAACAAGCGAAATGAAACAAGCAGAAATAAACTCTACAACAAAACGACCCTAGACGACCAACTCCCAAGAAATTTGAGGACGTCGGCGAAGAACGAAGTCAAGCACCACCGAACAGTGGCACCACGGGCCAGCGGTACAATAGGATCCTAACTCCTGTGGGCAGTGCAAACAAACTCCAGGAAGCTCGACTCATCCTTCCTTACTTCTTCTTTCTTGTAGTGCTATGTTTAGGTTTTTTTTAATGTTTTTTAATTAGTCATGATAATAGGGTGTGTTTGGAAAGGGTATATCTTACTATATAAAAGCTCAACTCCACATTTACTGTTCATCAATGCTGATTACAGTTTTGCCCTTATTTTATTTTCTCAATGTTCACAAGGTTTAGGGTTAGATTTGTAACTTTCATTTGCCCTTCCTTCTTTACGTCCACTGCTTGCCTCTCCAATCTCCCTTTCTACTGGGTCGGACCTCTCCGGAGATCTCCTCTCGCTGGTCCTCCTCCCCGCTCCAACCACCAAAACGCCGCCGCCAACCACCAGTCCTCCTCCCCCTCTCTCGCTAACGGCGCTGGTAACACCTCCTCGCGCCTCGTGCTTTTCAGACGAGCCCCGATTTCCAAGAGCGGTAAAGATAATCCCAACAATGGGGAGAATGAAAACCCTAATTCTAAGGACGGCGATCCCGAATCTGCTGCCATTTATCCCTCCGAAGAGCCTCGGTTTCTCTGAATCTCCGTACTCTTCAACCTCTGAGAAGCTCTTCCCATTGTCGCTGCTGTCGGCAGCCAGGTAAGCACTTTTGTGATTTCTCTTTTGTTTCATCTTTGAAAGTTTCCTGCTACCTTTGTCTCAGCTATCGGAAATGATTAGAGTTTTCCGATTCTTGTTGATCTATTGATTTGTTTGGCGAAACTATAGAGTTCTGGGAAGTCACTGGTGTTGGAAAGCATCATCGGTTCACCACTTTTGGTGAGCAATCTGTCTGTAATTTCTACTTTAACTAATATGCAATTAAAGGAAGATCAAATATTTTGTTATACAAATTCAAAGCATAACTATGTTGCAGGTGACGTCACTAATAGATATAGTCTTAGATATTGTTTATTTGCTTAGTTTGACCATATATTGAAACAACTTGTTACATTTCTGAGTTGCAAATGACTTCTCAATGGAATAAGTTGACATGGGTAGCATTTTGACATTTTCTAGCAGCTCCCCATTATGGTTATGTATCAACAAAATTAGTCACCTGTTGATTGAGGAAACCTTAGTTTCTTGAAAATTTTATCTCCTTTTAGAGTTAGCTTGAGCATATATTAAATTTTAGTTTCCATGGTATCGATTTCTTAATTGAATCACTTGAATGTTTCAGGTGGTCTTTATTGGAGAAGTATAGCTGCAAAGCCTCAAAGCTTCATCTAAAACCTCGCAGATTTAAAATATTTATAGAGGCCTTGGCTAGTTTCAATCGTTGTTAGTTCTCTCCTACTTTACATTGATACGGGTTTCCTTTGTCAGCAAGATGGACTGGCCATTTTATTTCTGTTTGCAGGAGTGAGACCATTCGGTCCTTCGTTTCCTTTATTCGCTTCTTGTTTTCATTTTTATGTGGTTTTGCTTCTGATTCTGCATTTTGCTGCTTTTTAATGATCTGGGATTGCCCTCATTTCCATGGATTTTTTTTGCCCAATTTTGAGTTTTGAGTTTTTCTTTTTACAGGAATCCGAAGAAGGTTAAGGACGGGAAATTGCCCAAGTGAGTGGTTTTAACTTTTAATTCATAATTTTGCTTTCATGGTTGTGTGTTTCAGACGAATTGTGGAATGGGGAATGGGATTTGGGCCAATTTTTTATGGTTGGGGAGTGAATGTGATGTGGGCAGATGGTCAGCAAGGGGAATAAAGGCATTTGCAATGGGTGAATTGGAAGCTAGGAAGCTCAAGTACACCAATACTGGGACTGAATCCCTTCTTATGGTTATCCTTATTGAAGGTTTGTTTTTCTTTCTCTATGTTCCATTGTCAAGTATGTAACTTTTCCCTTAATTTGTTCCATCTATGAGTTTCAAATTGTTCATTTAATATCTGCCTTGTAGAAATTGAATCCAGCATTAGTTATCTAAGGTGAAACCTAGAAAATTAAATGGTAGTAGCTCTTGTGGGTTACGTGATCCATTTGACAACCCAATCAGTTGGCTGATTGATTGTGAACCTGGAGATTCTATAATAGGTTTGAGATGATTGGCCCTTGATTTGAAAATAAGTGTTAAAGGTTTTTTGAGATGATAAATAATTCTTTAAGGCTTGATAAACATTTTGGAATCCTTGATCATAGTTAATGTGATGTAGTTCTTTGCTTTGAGAACGAGTGCAGTCCTAAAAGGTTTACACTGAAATTAGTGCATCCTTATATCAGTAAGAATTGGGCAAATGCCTTGCAACATGAATGAAGATGGAATCTGATTGGTAAAAATATTTGCATTTTTATTGTTTAGATGTTGGCTTATGTTATATTTGAGCTTTCCGTTGTCTTCTTCCCTTGGTGTGAACTATAACACTTTGTAGACTACAAAAAAAAATCCTTCAGTGTCGGCATCCTTGTTGCAACTTGTTTTCTGTTGGTTTGTATCCTTTATTCCACAAGTGTTGAGCATATGTTGGCTGCACATTTTTATTTGTGCACTGAATGAAATCTCTTTATATCTTTTTCAAACCCCTTTCGATAGACAGACCTTCAATTTGAACTCATGTATTCAAGTGCTTGAATAATCAGGTTTGTCATTAAAGAAAATAAAAAATCAATCGTCCATTCCATATCTGGCTTTGTTAGATGTGTATCGAACTGTTGGCTCTTTTGCTGTGTCTAGGTTGGTTGATTTCTGAATAAAGATGCATTTGCTCTACATAATTCTATTCTTTCAGGGGGAAAATCATTTTAGGCTACTGAGTTTATTCCAATTATGTGTTTGTGATTTATGTCATTAGTGGTTGATGTTTAAAGAAGCTATTTCTCTCGTAAAAATCTCACTGCATTCTTCTTTTTGTAGGGCGATGGAAGTGGATGTGTTTTCATATATGGAACTAAGTTTGAAGATTAAAATTTCATTGTCAAACATACTGGCCCTGGCCTTCTGTCCATGGTATCATCTCAGTGCATCTAATAACTAGAACTAGGATGGGAATTCAAAACATTCTTAACATCCTTTATCTCATTGATTGTTTTTGTTTTCATTACAGGCAAACAGTGGACCGGGTACTAATGGATGCCAGGTGATGAATGGCTCTATAATAGTCTTTTCTAGCCTTTAATTTTTCATATAGTTTGCTAGGTTATTTCCTGCTTGGTGAAGTTGATGAACTTTTTGCTGACTTGCTGAACCACTTGATAAGTAGCTTGCTTGTTGCAATGTACAAAAAGAAAGGTGTTGTGGAACTTAAGTCTTAACCCACAGAAAGATATTGTTGTGAAACTTCAAACATATATGGCAAGCAAGTGACTATGGACTTGGTTTATCCAAAAGGATAAAAAATTGTCTGATTAATAATTGTATTGATCTCACTATCTCAGTACCTTTCTCACTTTGGTTGCAGTTTTTCATTACGTGTGCAAAATGTGAGTGGCTTGACAACAAGCATGTTGTGTTTGGGGTATGGTTTCTCTTCCTTCCTATTCCATCATATAAGAGTCGAGTTCATTTTTATGTTGTTTTTTGGAAAACGCTAACCTTCTACAGAAGTTTGACAGTTTTAAGATATTTCAATCTTGGTGTATTTTGTGGTTTGAGCTAATTCAATTTGTGGACTAGAAACTTCTTGATGAAAAAACCATTTTATTTTTAGTAAGATGTCATCACTGCAGAGCATAGATCCAAAAATTGGAGGTCTAAGCAGTGGCTACCAAATTCTGAAAGAAGTATTTCAGCAGTTTGCTTGCAGGACTCTAATGGAAGAACATTCTGTGAAGCTTATGGTAAAAAATCGTGGGTAGCAATTAATGTTAAACTGCTCGTTGTGATCGAGAGCAAAATTGCTGATATCACCAACAGGAAAAGCTCGAATCAAGCAGCTTGAAGTAAGATTGAGACGTATATTAAGAAACATGTATATACGAGGTGGTTTCAACTCTGATTTGGTGATGAGAATGACCAGATTACATGATTCAAACAAAGCAAAAGGCATTAATCAATGGGGGGCCCTGCCTTCTCGAGTTGTTATCAAACTTTCGACATTTATCTAATGTTCCCGGGCTCGCGGATGATAGGTGAGATTTATGAACATCAGTTCCCTCCATGATCTTGATGTCATCGATATAAACAGCAAAAGGGCTGAGATATTTTGCGAATGCCAGTCGAACATCCAAGGAAATCTCTAGGTCGGGGGCCCACATGCGCGATCATTGCCCCTTCAGCCGGACGAAGGACCGACGGACGTGGATCAAACAAAAGGCATCATTGTGATCAGAGCAAAAAAATGGTTCGACAGCTACAACATCCCGATCCTAACCACAAACATAGCTCCTGCTTGTTGGTTGCAAAGCGGATGAGCGAGCAAGGGGGGAGTCTCATGTCTGTCCAAGCCATGGCGCTCGCCCATGGGGATGGTGTTATTGAGGTGGCTTGTAACTTGCTCGAACCGAGTGTGATTGGAAGGGATCAAGTGCAGAGTGAAAAGGAGAGTGTTGCCGGAAAGGAACAGGTGAGTGTTGGAAAAGGTTACTTCACTGATTTTTCACAGGATAAGGTAATCCAAACTTACTTGGAATCGCTCTGTCACCTGACAATTAAGTTTTGTTAGTCTTATAGTTAATCACCCTTGCTCCATTTTTTTTTCTTTTCAAAACACATCTTGCCATTTCCATACCATCCCAATCTTTCAGAATGTCATTATAACCCACCCGCCACCTAACCCATTGTTATCTCTATCTTTCCGAATGTCATTGCATGCAATTACGTTATTTTGTAATGAAATTTCTGCTGATCCTTCCTCATTTATTTGTTTGGTTGATCTATGTTTTGTACTGTATTGAAATCAATGGAACAAAACGAGGTTTAGTTGAATGATATGGATGGATGAAGGTGAGACTAAAGAGCTTGGCGTTGTTTCATAATGAATCTTTTGTTTACTAGCTACAAGATTTCAAGATAGCATGTGAAGTTGCAAATATTCTAGACAGCTGTATTTTTTTTATTAATTACTTTAAGCGAGATAATATTGTACATATTTTCTTGTTAAATTTACAAAGTTGTTTTAGATTAGTTAAAATTTCATTCGGATTATAAAAGATGACAACACCGCGCGCATTTGCGCGCGGTTAAGCACCTAGTATATATAAGTAAAACATATGGGTATCAAGATATAGGTATTAGATTATGAGATTGATATCTTATATATGTTTGTTCAAATTATCTTATATATGCTGTCTGAAATGGTATGCAGTCCGATGTTTGGGGTAGTATAAGTGATCAAGCGGTAGTAACTCATATCACGGGAAGAAACTTTGCGCAGAGGTTATTCTATTCCACCTCTTAGAAAGAAAAGAACTTCAATAAAAATACTTAATAGCATGGCGATACAGTTATACAAAACTTCTACCCCGAACACAGGCAATAGGGCCGTAGACAGTCAAGTGAAATCCAATCCACGAAATAATTTGATCTATGGATAGCGTCGTTGTGGTAAAGGCCGTAATGCCAGAGGAATCATTACCGCAAGGCATAGAGGGGGAGGTCATAAGCGTCTATACCGTAAAATCGATTTTCGACGGAATGAAAAAGACATATATGGTAGAATCGTAACCATAGAATACGACCCTAATCGAAATGCATACATTTGTCTCATACAATATGGGGATGGTGAGAAGAGATATATTTTACATCCCAGAGGGGCTATAATTGGATTTTTTTGTCCCCTTCGGTATTTCCTTGGGATTGATGAAGAGTGAGGAGTTTCGCCAAGGCTGTACTTCTATCGCTTTCTTGCTCGTAAATGATTGGTTATCTTAGGAGTCGCTCAGATCTTGGTTACCCACAATCTTTCTCTAGCCGTGAGTGACCGTTATGAAAGAGGAGCTATTCTCAAGCAAAGACGCTTCCAAGCGAGCTTCTAGAATCGGATCACTTTAAGGTATCATACCTTTTACTTTCTTTTTTTGTGTAATGGTCAAAATGGCTCATTTCATTCATGGAACTACTGAGTGATTTGATTAAGGCATAATCGAGTAGAATCACGGCCTAAAGCAAATACGTGCTCTAAGATCTCTATGACGAGACATGTTTACCATACACCAGATGGAATTACCACATGCCGATTAGAGCGAAGGAAGAAGGAGTTATAAGAGGGCAAGGAGAAGTGAAATGCTAAAAGGATGGTACTACCGCCGACTAGGGACTTTTGCCTTTGATTAGATGGTACTTCTCTAATGAAGAGGTGGCGCTGCCGCTAAGACGTGTCTCCACATCTTTTGGATCAGTAAAGCAGTTGAAGCGGACAACTGAATTGACCCTAACATCAGTGGAAGCCAAACGAAGTGAACCAAATGAAAGAGACCCAGAAAGAAATCTTCTCCATGATTGTGGCCACAGTGAGGTATACTCCTTCAGATTGAAAGTAGCAGTAGGAGGGCATGTGTAAGCCGTTCTAAGAGTAAGGGGCCTAGCGAGCCAAAAAGATTCTGCCCAAGCCTGGCTGAGGAAGAGTGAGTTACGGGACGTAAAACAAAAAAGTATGCTGCCGGCCAGCGGTCGGGGCATGCTATACTTTAAAATGACCTCATTCGCGATAACACGAAAAAAAGGTAAGGCCCATTCCATTTCGACAAAAGACCCACACCCAAGTTCCATAGCTTTGGGTCCGCTATCCCGATCATGCTTCCTATTCGTCGGTCATTTGTGGCACGCGGGAATGAAATTAAGAAGATCAGATGAGATTAAAAGTAACTTCTGATTATTCGATGGTATTGGGAGATTATTCAGTGGAATGAAATTATTCGGTGGTATTGAGCGATTATTCGTTAGAATAAATTTACATTTTTTACACTCTTTTTACAGATGAATAATTATGTGAAAACAGACGAATAATCATGAACAAATAGACGAATAATTTCTGAATACATGATACACGTTAAGGGTTGAGTACACCGGAACCAACCTCGATATGTATGTATGTATGTATGTATGTATGTATGTATGTATGTATGTATGTATGTATGTATGTATGTATGTATGTATGTATGTATGTATGTATGTATGATTAAAAAAAATGTAATAAAATCTCTCCTTCTACAATCCCTCTACAACTCACTGCCTTTCACTCTATAGCCTCTCACCTCCCTTACCTTCATTGTTAATGTCATAGCATGTGTTAGGATCTCACTGTTAGCCTCGGGAGGTTGTTCGGGTGCAAGGACCACCACCAGCTATGATTCTCAACCTTCATACACCGATTTAGGCTCAAGCTTTGCGGTGCAAAAATACAAGCATTTCTTAATCATTCAATAATGAGTCTTTGACTCCCTGCCTTAGGAGATTGAAAATGAAGATAATTATCAAGGCATCAAACTAAATGACGACAACATCTCCATCACCCAGCCACCTCAGCACAAATGGGTCCCACACTCCCACCACAACCCCACCCGTTGTGATGGAAGTAGTCGTGGGCCTCATGGCCATTTGACATCCAAAGCCGAAGGTCCTAAGGGGGGAAATTAGGACTCTCAATTCAACTAATTTGAATGGCAGTGAGATAAATGAGTTGCAGATGGTCACCAAGATATCTGAATTAAGAGGAGAACCGGAGATGAATGCATGGTGGACCTAAGATTGCTTCATCAAGTGAGATACAAGAGGAGCAAATTGCAGATTAAAGGGTGGGTGTCGGCGGTTGGCAAGTGTCACTGGAGGGGTTTGTGGGAAGAGGAGGAGGAGGAGGAGAGGTTGGTGTTTCGGGGTGTAGAGAGGAGAAAAAGATCGATGGGAAGAGGAAGGAGAAGGCTTTAGAGGAAAGTTCATATACCCCAATTCTAGCCGATACCAAAAGAGTCAAGATATCAAAAATTCATATGCCCCCACAATCATGCCCGTGCTAGCCACCCGTTTGGGTGGTTATTCCGAACAGGGCCCCCAAAATTTTAGGGCCCCTTATATTTGTCATGTATGTATAATAGTATGGAATAAAAGTTCATAAGCCCGCACTTAACTCCCCTTTAATTAGTGAAATACGGTCCAAAAATCAAGCCTAAAGTTTAAAACTCTACCCACTCTTTTTTTAAAAAGAAAATACTGACGTAAAAAAAAAAGCAAATTAAACCTAAATACCAAATACGTTTTTCAGATTTTCAACATCAGTAAAAGGGCAAGGGGCGATTCATCTTCTTCGTATTCTTCATACTTCATCAATCGAACTATCAAGCATGCAATTCTTTTTAATTTCCCAAACTTCATTAATTGTAAGTGTGAAAAATTCCGACAAGAAGATGAGATTGATTCCGATTATAAGTTCCGACTTCCTTTACAATTCTTTCACACTCCCTATGCTCGCCTGCTCCCTGTCTTTTCTGTTTGGTGCTTTCACCCTTTTCAGTTTGCTAGAATCCATTCAACATCCCTCAATTCAAATCTGTAATGCGGCTTCTATTCACATCTATCTCCAAATTCAGATTAGTTGGTAAAATTGCTTTTTATTTTTAGCATTTGTTTTTAGAACAGGGCCCCCAAAACATTACAATTAGTATATCAAGATATCAAATTGATATCAATCTACTAATTTACCAAACAAGAGATACAAATACGAGAGTTCTTTTACCCCTATCTTATATCTAATATACTCATATCAAACAAGGCTTTAGTTCATTTGTTTTTATTTGTTTGTATATTTGGAGAAATATTGCGTACAATTTGGCAGTGTTATTGTACTTTATCGGATTTGGCTCCCCTCAAGTATTGCACGGTGAAGTTAAAGAAATCCTAACCACGTAAGATTCAGGCCAAACGGAGCCTTATGTAGTTAGGTTGACTCACTCGGCTAAAGTCTCAAACCCGTCACTGGCAGTATGAATGTGTGTTCCCTTCTGATTCATTCCTCCCCAATTTCTCATCGTCAAACCCTAATTTCAATTCTGCGATGCATTGAAATCGGCATCGGCAACATACACCAGTAAGAATCGCCAGCGGCGACATTCCGATGGCCGAAAATTGGCTGCCGCCGGCGGACCTCACTGAAAATCGGCGGCCGGTGTTATCCCCCGGCGAAATCGAGTGTTTTCTTCTCTCCGCCGTCGAAATCGAACCGGAGAAGGAAATTTTCAACCTCCATAGCTACAGATCGGGTCTTCTAAGCCTCACAACTCACCGTTTGATATGGATCTCCGACGACGCAAGCTCTGCCTTTTACATCCCTCTCTCCATCATCTCTCACATCTTCACACAGAAAAAGTCCCTCAAGTCAATGTTTGCGAGCCCCAGGGTTCGTTTCCAGCTCTCCGTTTCGCAATCGGGCCGGGTTGAGGTGAACGGCTCTGGTTCGAAATCGATGTTAGCGACTCTGGTGATGAGGGGGAAGGCGGATAACCATGAGTTGTTCCTGACGAAGTTCTGGGAAGCTTGGCGGGGTCGAGCATGGGAAAATTCGGTTTCCAGTGGCACTGCTGGGTCGGATTTGACAGTAGCAGAGTCGAGTGGCGGTGGTGCAAGTTATGCCATCAGGATGCCGGTGGTTGGG
The DNA here is from genome assembly GCA_963922045.1 of Persicaria maculosa. NCBI lineage: Eukaryota > Viridiplantae > Streptophyta > Magnoliopsida > Caryophyllales > Polygonaceae > Persicaria > Persicaria maculosa. The sequence goes on from OY998258.1 coordinate 43,420,842, forward strand.
GTGGCTGGGATACTGAGGAAAGAGCAGGAGATGTGGGAGAGTACTGATAAGAGCTTGCAAGACGCTTTCCAGGACCTAAATGCGCTAATGGTAATGCCTGTTCTGTTAATTGCGGTGAATTCTTTGTTAAATTGTGCTGCTATATCTCAATAATGAAACCTCTATGGGCGTGTTTGGTATGGCATTAGTTATCGGGTTGGAATGGGCACAGGAATCAACCAACCAACCCAATACCATTGTTTGGAATCGATGGTAACAGTCTGAAATCCATGTAGAATGTGCATTTGTGCTTCACTTTAATGTTGCCAAACATGCCCTAAATGACATTTGATCATGTAGAATGTGCATCACTTTGATGTTATGAAACTATGGTATGGACTTGTGGCCTTGTTGGAGTGATTTTTGAAGCTCTACATTAATGTACTAAATTTTGGTAAAGTTGCTTATTGAAATGTCTACCAGCATACGGATAACTCTTAGTAGTGAATAATTTGTCTTTGGGCATCTGGCTTCAATCCTAATTTGTTTATAATTACGTCTGTGATTGCTATATGTGTCTTCTAAGATTCATTTAGACAATGGTTAATGTACTACTGGTTATTGATGTAAGGTATAGCAAGGTTTGTAATGTTGGTATATGTGTATGCAAGTCTAGCATTTGCGCCATGCCCCAGTTATGTGTCTAATGAGTTTTATTGCCACTAAGTTTGATAGGGTGGGTGGTTGATGGAGTATTTTCTTATTGTGACTTTTAGTACTTGGTTCCTGCAGAGCAAGGCTAAAGAGATGGTGATGCTGGCAGAGAAAATGAGACAGAAACTCTTGTCAGGTTCAAATAATCATACAAATGCCACGAATGATGAGGAAATGGGTTCTAAGGAGGAGATGCAAGAATTGTTGCTGAGTATTGGTGTTATATCCCCTGTCACCAAGGAATCCGCTGGTGCTATGTATCACCAACAGCTGTCCCGTCAGGTAGTTTTAATGTTTTGATTCAGATCGCTTGATGATGCTGTGATGGGAAACTTCTGGAGGCTGGAGAAGGGCATGCATAGATCATAGGATGAAACTATCATAATATGTTTAGCGTGTTTGTCAACAATTTCAAAGTATCTCTTTAGTTCTTACCCATTTTTCCGGACAAACTGTTTCTTCATATAAAAAATAGGTCGAAAGTTTTCAATAGGGAAACAACTGACACACATACACGGTATCCTAACATAGCGGGTGAAGCCAATGTGGTTCAAATAAATGTGCTGAAGAATCATATGCATGTTCAGGAGCAAATACGAATGGCAATGATGGTTAAAATTTTAAGAACAACTAGTAGAATACCCGCGCCATGGCGCGATTGTTTAGTAAATGGGTTAAATATTAGGGAAAAATGTGATAGTTTAAAGAGATAAAGAGAAAAAGATAATTAAATAATAAAAGGAAAAATTATGATTGGTTCAAAAACCTACAATTAATGTGGGGTTGACACATCATCAAAAAAAGCTTATGAATTAATATAGTGTATAGATATAGATTCAAAGAATGAAAAGTTTGAAACAATTTGTTGCTAAGTAGGCCCCATACGAATGATGATGGTTGATTTTGTGTATGGAGCTACGAAGATGTAAAAATTATGACTTCTTTCTCATAAATAAGGATTTGATGGAGAATTTTTTGTCACATTTATGCTGTTTTTGGTATTAATGTTCTTGATATTTTTAATAAAATTCTTGTTCAAGTTGAAAGTTTTTACCTATACTTGAAAGCTATCCTGAACATTACTGGGCTGAATTATCATGTTTGACATCTTTAGTTGCGAAAGTGTTTTTTCTGTAACATATGCTATCACTTCCCTCAAGCAAGATAATCATTATGCTCCTAGTCGTCTTGTTGAAACGTCTCTTTTCTTTCTTTTCAAAAAACATGGATCCCAGAATGTAATATTTGTTGCCAAAATGTCATTGTTAAAATAAAAATAGGCCTAAAATTTTCCCCCATAAACATGTCATTCACAAGAAATGAGAGAAAATGAAGAAAACTTAAGACAACAAACTATCTTCAAAAGGTGACATTTTTTATGCATATATTCTACATCCAAAAGTAGATTTTGAACAATATAAAATTCATGATTATACTTGTGGCTTTTTTTATTTACTATAGAAGAATTGAAGTCCCTAGAGAATTAAATTTTAAAAGAAAATTGCCTTAGGCTGGCATTTTTCTTAAAATATTCAGTTAGAAGTGATAAAACAAAAACTTTTGGGCTAGACATATTTGAAGAAATGAAAGCTTTAAAGAAGCAACACCAGTAGGAAATAGCACTTCAAGTCATATATTTAATGATATAAACGATTTGATTTTTCCACTGCGCCTATTGCTTATAGAAATATTAAGTAATGTTAAAGTTCCTGATAGCCATTCCTTCAGTGTTTTTTAATCAGCTTCTCAACAAAGATTGAATGGGTTGGTATATAGAGGGGATATTGTTTTTTAAACAAAATCCTAATTCTGTATATCAAGCCACAGTAAGGTTTGTCTTGTGACTAACTGACTATTTATTTTTTGAAGTGCTTGCATGAGACATGAATGCAACTAAACTAATTCATATTCCTTGTAGTTAGCAGATTTTGTTAAGATTCCACTGGATAGAGCTGGAGGAATGATTAATCTTATTGATGTTTACTGCCTCTTCAATCGTGCACGTGGGACAGGTTTGTCGCTTGTATTATATTCACATTCATTTGTCTGATTGTCAACTAGTTCCATGCTAGGCATGTAGAACTGTCTATTAATAGTTTTGTAGGCTTTATAGCAAATTGATGAATCTGTTTCATGTTGCCTTGCAGAACTAATTTCACCTGATGATTTATTGCGAGCTTGCGCTCTATGGGAGAAGTTTGACGTGTAAGTATGACCTTAGTCTCGTCTTTGTTTGGTTTTACCCCACATAAGCATATGGTAGATTTTCTAGGATAGTATCTTCAGGGGTGTTTGAAAAAGAAATTGTGCCAAATATGTTGTATATATACTCTTTTCATGCATACCGATGCGCTTATTTTGTTATTTGCTAATACATGGCTTCAACAGTCCCGTGATGCTGAGAAAGTTTGATAGTGGAGTTTTGGTCATTCAAAATAAGGCCAATAGTGATGAGGAGGTATGTTCTATTGCTTTCCTGAGAATTCCCATGTTTATCTGGTGCTGCTATTCTTTTCTCAGCTTGTACAAATGGAGTATCTTATATTCAAGAGGTGTAATGTGTAACTGTGACATAGATCTGTATCATCAATGGAGAAGTCTTTATAATGTTCAGTGGAGGGACCAGAAGAATTCACATAAATAACCACTCAAAGTATCACTTTCATATAAATCTTGTGTTACTTGATGACCTTGCAATGTTCAACTGTTTATTGTGTCCATTCTTTGATCCATGAAGTATCTGGTGACTTGTTAAGATGATTTTTTATTTAATCCTACTACAAACCATCCAGACTGCCTCAGTCCCTCCCACCCTATCCCAAAAGAAAAGGAAAATATTAATTAGTTTAATGCATTATGGGGGGGGGGGGGGGGGGGGGGGGGGGGGGGGGGGGGGGATTTGGCAGAATATAACAGTAAACAGAAATATTTATCAAAATAATAATTTGACTGAAGGTAATTTCGTTTTATTTAGTAAATTTTGGGCATGGGGTTAGTGCTTTTTTTTTCCTCAATTATAAAACTTAGTCATCGGATGATGATGCTAGATCTTCCTGTAATTCAGCATTTCTTGTACTATCCTCCGAGGCCATATTTTCTGGTCATATTCTTGTCCCTAAGGCCTAATCTATCTTGGAACTAATGTAAAAGATCCCTGTTGTGTTAGTGTTGATATGCGTGCCTCTCTAGTGAAGCAGTGGCTCCAATGGCACTGTTGTTCAAAAAACTTTTTTTATTTTTGTGTGTTCATCCAACATGAGCTTCTGGTAGTTCATAGATTGTTTAGTATGTAATGAATGGTTTTATTCGTTTTGCTGGGTCTCTGCTATAGATGAGTGGTAGAAATTTTACTTTCCAGAACCCATTGGATCTTGGACAACTAATTGCACAAACTTAACTATATACTTCTACTTGTAAGAATGATTAGCTGTTTTTGTTGGGTGTAGGTTTATGCTAGAATCAAAACGCTCGTCTTAAAGCCAGATGCCCTTCGAACTGGTATAAGTGCAAGTGATGCTGCCATGACACTGGGAATAGCACCTGCTATGGCCAAGGAACAACTCCTAACTGCTGAGAGCAAAGGTATGTGGCAGTTCGGTATTTTTTCAAGGCTCTTCCTTATCTCTTGTACCTTCCCAAACCTTATGTTTGCACGTGCGGCTTGCAGGTCTTTTGTGTAGAGATATAAGCCCTGACGGATTCCGCTTTTTCATTAACCTTTTTGGAGATATCAATCCAGATGACTTGTATGGGTAGGTACACTACGTACATATAACAACATACTCATCAGAAAAGGGCTTTATTATCTTTCTTTACTCTCCAAACAAGTTGAATCATCATTAGTAGGGAGATGAAACTAAAAGACTAAACTTTGATTTAATTTCAGGGTAAAAAATGGTGGGTTATATGCTACATGGAGTAAGCAAATCCAGACGATCCTGAAATGAATAAGAGGAGCCACATTGTTCAAGCAAACCTGATTTCTGTTGTACACTACTTCAGCCGTTGTGGATATTCCTCGCTCTCTTGGGGCTGGTTTTGCACTGAATTTGAGTGGAAAATCAGGAGAGTTATGGAAGTTGTTGGATGGAGGAATTTTTTTAACCTTAACCATCTATCATGCCCTTTCTTTTACTTGCAGCCTTCAGGGGGGGAAAACAAACTCAAAAAGCACTTGGATGCCACAACTTTGTAAAGTTTGGAATTTATACATATTATGTGTGAGCATTGTGAGATCAAGGGATGGACATACAAAATTTTAATCATTCAATTTTGTTGGGTTTTAATTTTGGATTTTAAAGAAGTCACTTTTAACTATCTAACACATCTTAACCATTAATACAGAAGCCTACATTACGAAAAGGATTTGGATTGATGAAATACCATTCATTTTGCAAATATCTTATATATCATGTGTGCTTTCAAAGTAGCTACTGAATTATGAAGCATTGGATTCAGCTGCCCTCCTTAGTTTGAATTTTGTAGGGGGTTGTCTTGACCCGCCAATCGGATCTAATCCATAAGTGTAGATCATGTAGTGTCCAGGCTCAGTCCAGTTGCGGGTCATCAGTTTCAACCGGTATGTATGCACTCTGACCTTCATGTTGAACATTAATCGCCGACGGTGAAACTAGTGCTGGCTGTCCATGATATGTTTTAAGCTTTCAAATAAACGGCTTGCCTTCGTTACTAGAGACTTGCAGCTGTTCGTAGTATTCAGAATTTCAGATCCATACATAGCCATCAGGCAAATTCTTTGATCTGCAGGATGATGAAGCTCCATCTTTCAGGTAGAACTATGAAATGATGCGAAAGGCTGAACGGATTACATTGTCCGAGTTTGCAAGTATAACAAATGTGTATGAATTTCCTTGGTGTAACTGGGGATCCTTGAATAGAGAGAGTCACTAAATCATAGTCTGGTGGTCTTAAACCCTAGTATGTCTTGGAATCACGAGGCGGTTGAAACATTTGAAAAAGCCAGTTGACAATAAGAGAGTCCATTAAGATCTGCACAACAAATCATGGTGATTTTCGGGTTTTTAGTCAAATTGACATAGAGATGGCACAGTATCTAACAAGAATTTGGGGCTGACCTGGTTCAGATGTGCTGCAACACAAGGAAGGGTGAGCAAACCAGATGCACCAAGAGACCCGTCTAGCTGATCCACAACTGCTATCAACACAGGCAGGGTTTTCTGCCATTTAAAAAAAAACAAGTTACAGTAGCACGATGCGAGATGAAGTCAAGAAACTAGTTTGCTCAACCAAGTATCCATCATTCCATCATTGCTGCAAGTCTGCAACAACAAAAATTCCTCTGACTAAACCTATGCCTGAGTTAAATCCTATATAAACATATCCTATCTGATTGTAGGTCATGTTTTATGCGTTTAGTTGGATGAAACCAACATCTCACTACATTTTCCTATCATGAAAATATTATATATTGCTATATTGCATCTATTAATACTAAACCAGAATTTCAAAAGGAAAATGGTACTTTACCTGGCTTGCTACGAGCAGTATAGCTATAGCATTTTGTTGCTTAGCAAACTCTGACCTGCTTCCACCGGTGATTGCAGAAAGGATCTTGATTGCAAGGGCATTAAAAGTCAGCAGAACCACATGCAAGACACTGCAGTTACAGCATGATGAAAAGTTACTTGGCTCATCTTGAATGTTGATGCTAGAAACTAATTAATTTACTTATGCATATCAAATGATCACCAATTTTTTAGGCTAGAACCTAAGGGAGTGTTTGGATTCCAATGCATTATAATGATAATATTATCTCAACCGTTGATCTTTTTAGTTCAATGACCCAGATTGTCCCTCCCTCCCTCCCTGTGTGTGTATATATAAATATTTGAATAATGTTTGGGCAACACATTTTACAACGTGCTTACAATAACGTAAATTTTAAATAAAATACATTGTAAATTTTGTCATTCAAATTACATTAACTTTATAAAGTAATTATAAACTTTACGCAATAGTGGGTGTCTCATCAACAGAATTTACAAGGTATTTAAAAATTATGTTATTTTAAACACATTGTAAAATGTATTAACCAAACACTATGTAAGTATTTACATTTATAAGTGCATTATAATTATAATACGTTAGAATCTGAACACACCTATGTAGACTACTCATGTATATCAAATGATTCAAATCAACAGATTCTTGACGACAAAGTCCCCACTGCTAAAATCAAGATTTCTGGAATTCAAGGTGTTGACAGTTGGTTTTGTCGTAGTTGGTTTTTGTGGATAGTTATGACTTATGACTGCAGCTGCTAGGAAGGCCCCAAGATTTGTTAGATGAAACAAACACAACTCAACTGCTGAAAAAGGGATGGTTGCCATGACTCGAATTTGACATCAACATAGAAACACCTATAAGCTCTGTTAAAGGGTATTTTGCATCAACAAAGTAAGAACTAGTAGATTATCTACTGCTTGCCACCATGAATCATGTTATGTCAAATAACGGTCAAGTCATTTTAGAAGTGATCATCGTTCATTGGAAAGAACTAGAGAAGACATGATTGCCAATAAGATCCCTCTCCAGCCACAGGAGAAGACATGAATGCCAAAAAAGTTTTTTAAAAAAAATACAGTAATAGAATTGGGGAAGTGAATAGGAGATTATAAATAGAGTGCGTACATGCTCAATACTGCAACAAGAAGGAAGGATGTAGGCTTCACCATGAAGAGCAGTGGCCTTGATATGCTAATTTGTATCAAAGGATTCTGAAAAACCATGATGAGAAATTTCAAAGATCGAAACTCACAATAGAATTTAATGTAATAGGCGCCAGCAATATGGCCCATATTCAGGATCTTAGCAAAATTCCAATGTTCATTTTCTCTTTTGTAGGATAAAAGGAATGGTCAAAATAAAAACAAGATTACAACTTACAACACTGAGAAGGACAACACTCAAGACAGACAGAAATTTGCGGTTGGTATCAGCAAAGTTTGCCAAACCTGAAAAAAATGTCAAGCAGCATTAGAGACCACTGACCACATATCAGCTCAGGTAGGCTCCCTTTCTCAGATAACCTTACCCAATGAGTCAATGGCAGTTTTTTTTCTTCTTTCTTTTTATCATTAAATCATACTCCCTCCGTCTCACAATAGTTATTGTTTTAGAGTAGTAAACGTGTATCAAAAAACTTGTTGTTTTAGCTATAGTTATTATCTTTATAGGTAATGATTGCTCTTTTTATAGGTAATAATTACTGCTTTTAGGTATTTTATCCTATAAAAGTAAAAAAAAAACATAGGTTTTATTATTAAGTATGCATAAAGCTAAAACAACAAGTTTTTGCGAGACGGAGGGAGTAGTGTTTAGTTTGCAAAGCAAGGGAGTAGTGTTTAGTTTGCAAAGCAGGGAACATATGTTAGTAGTACAATATTTTTGTCCCAATAGAATTTGATATGGCATTATATGCTAGTTCCACTGCAATACAAGTGAAATCACCCTTCCCATTATTTTTGAAATGAGGAATATATGTTGGTACTACGATAACTTCTTCAAAATGAAACTTCATACACAGACTAAATGTGCTGAGATCATAATACTGTGTAAGCAAAAAAAAAGAAAAAAAAAATGACCACTGCAGGAGGTTATATTTCAAAGCAAGGGGAGAGAAGACACTCACCTCTGAAGGATTCACGAAGTACCTGTTCACAAAAGACCACTGAGAAATTGTAAGAAATCTATATGGAATTATGTTGCTATGCAACATGTTTCTTCACCGAGAACGTTCATTTGTTCAGCAGCCTTTATAGATTTAATAGAAGGGTATACAAGCTGCAAATGTTGGTAGTCAGTTTTTTCCAATTAAAATTTCAGGACATTATCAAGACATGGGAAGCTAGACTGTCACATTTTAGGGATAAATTGCACATTTGCACCGAGTCAAAGTAGCAGTTAGAAATTGCCAAATAAACATATTGTATAACCTAGCCACTGCAAATCAAATAGTCCAAGAAATTGCCAATTTTGTTAAACAAAATTAAAAGGAACCATATTCAGAATTCAAAAATTCAAGTTAACAGTAACCACACATTGAAGACCCTTGACAAGATCGTAAGTACTGATCCTCCAATTGTATGCACGACTCTGAAATTATGAAGTCAATGATTTTTTGCTCAAATTTTCACTGACGGCTTCGATATCCATAGTTTGAATCTTAGAAATACAATGCGCATCAAGATGCTCTAATACAAGCATGGATAATTAGCATTTAAGCTACTTGCAATTTCTTCTATAAGAAAGCAGTGATGGATACTATCAAATAAGGAATGGAAGAGTTACCTTGCCAATGATCACAGGCACCAAGAGAATGAGAACAAGACTTGTAAATAGTTTTTGCGTTGGAATGGATACACCAATTCCACCAGCTACCAACAATGAGATAGAAAATGGAATCTGCAAGGTAAATGAGCATTAAATTGGACGTTACCAAATCAAATGTAAATAGAAAGCTGCTATAAGGATGTGCTAGTGGGCTACAAGTACCAGATGCACACACAGACACAACCAAAAAAAAAAAAAAAACAGTTCTCCTAAGCTCACTTTGCAAAATTCTAAATACCTTTGAAACAAGTTGAGTTCAGGCTTTTACATTCTTTAAGATTGTGAACTGACCAGTCAAGTTCTAAACCTAATGAGCCTATAGAACTTAAATGCACTGTCCCTGGTGGCTACATGTTTTCTACAAGCTAATGAAAAAAGCTGATCTGATAATGGTAATCGATTAGTAAAAAAAACATTAGTAGCTAAGAACAAATCTGCCGAAAATTACTAATGTACTAAGTAAGATCAACAGTGCAATGAAAAATAATAATAATATCTTGACAAGAAAATGATTGCTTAATTATCAACCCAGAAAATGATTCAAGTATCTAAATCAACTGGCAATGGTTTCTATAAATAAAATTTAGGAAGGAATAATTCAAACAAAGGGCTGTGCAGTTAGTAACCCGAACTTTGCCTTAAAAAACACTCATACTTGGGCATTGGTTGAATATCCTGATTCTCACCACCAGTAACAATTCCTGGTGACCTACTTAGATGTGGTATGAGTTATGAGGGGCTTTGAGCCTTTAACATGGCACTTTATAGGTTGATACGGCTAAGGCAAAACAAAAATAAAGCTCTTACCAGCATCTATTATGCCCATACTTCACTAATGTGTATTGTGCTCAGATCATCACTGTGCTAATGCTTCTCATTGCCACATCAGACCAAGTCGCTAGAAATTCTTGCTGACTGCAAGCACCAGGATATCGGATAGGTGGACAAACACATTAGTGAAGTGCATATTGTTTTTTTTTTGTTATACTTCATTTTGGCAAAGCTCGGGTTACAAATTGAACACCCTTCTAAAGTACCGGCTTTATAAATTAATTTTCCCTGAAATTTATCTGCATAAGTATATATAATGAAAAAATATAAAACATGTTCATCAATGTTTAAAAAATAGAAATTTTCAACTTACAACTAGGACTCCAAACAGGTTAGATATCAATGTCATTGCAAGAGCAAGTGTTGAATTCCCCCCAACAATCTGCATTGGTCACAAAACCATCACAAACCTGAAATCTGAGAATGTGAAACACATGATGACAACGACAATCTTCAAACCTGGGTCAATGTCACCGCACTAGATAATGTTGTTGGCATACAAGTGAATAATGCTAATCCTGCAGAAATTGATCAATGAGAAAACAAATAGGAAACAAGCCAAAAGAATTGCAATAGCCTGAAATGGACCATGCTTCGACATTTCATACCCACATGAATCAGTTTCCACTGTCCACAAGTGAACCCCATGAAAAACATATTAAGAACTAAAAGTACACTGCACAAAAATAGGAAGGCAAATGCATACCAGTGACAAATTCCCGAGGTTGAAGACTAAGCTTCAAGATAAGCCTTGAAAGAAGGGGAGTTAGTAATAGTATAGAAACCTACATAACCAAAAGAGGAAGTTAATGAACAAATCTCTTTTGACAAGAACTGTTTTTTGTAGACACTATCGACATTTCCACTTTCCACTGATGAAACTGTTCCCACAGAACAAGTCAAATATCCTTTTAGAACTGCTTTAGTGCATATTATCCTGAATGGAATATTTAACATGTGATGCAAAAATAACACATTTATATTTACCATTGAAAATATTTCCTCTTAGCACTATGCATGCATAATTGAAAATTTTCAATTGCCAGGAAACATTTTCCTCTGCATTAATGTTTACCTTTTGCTATCTGATTTGCAACATGGTGCACAGTTACATTCCATGCAGAAGAATACAAAACAACATTTAACAGTTTGACTTAGTTTCTCTAGAAATATTTTTGTTATTAATTAAATTTTGCATGATAACTATCAGCAACACTCAACTGAAACAAAGACCAAACACACAAGAAGGAACTTGCCAATAAATAAATCACAAAATGATATGAATTCAAAGGTCATACTAGCCCAAAAAGGCCTACAGGCCACGCTTGAGCAGCTTCACCAAGTTCTTCACTGCGCAATGACAAACCTATATCAATAAAAATATGTGAATCGCATTTTCAACCATATTAATGACTGCATTTTCAATCATGAAGAAACCTCACCTGATATTACAAAAATACCAAATGTGCTCACTTTTGATAGATGAAATTGATTAGCAAAAATGCCAAGCATAGGATTGACAAGGCCAAGAGTCACTCCGCCAATAAGAGCTGTATGAAACATTACAGAGGACAAATCTGTAAAGGTTAATTCAACTGCAAGAAACAAAACAGAAATAGAAGTGGAGGAAGTAAACTTGGCCACAAAAAAAAAATCATCAATGAGAAAATAAGAAGATAGAGAGATCACTAGCAGAAAGACAATTGGGGAAGACAAGAACTAGTGCAGTATGAATCATCAAACAATCTAAAATGGCTAATTATAAAACAGATTTTCTTTTCATGAAAATGAAAAACAAGCCAAATTATAAAAGGCAGTCTACAATGACAACCAACATTCAATCAGAACTCAAGTTAGTAGAGCTTGAATACTCATTTCACATGGCAAAACAAGCAATAAAGCCTCAAATATGCAACTTATAACAGATTGAACATATCAATTGGTCTTTGATGCAATTGCTTCTTTCTTATTGTCACATTCCATTCATATTCTAATTTGCTCGCTCAAATATGCAATTTCAGGCAAACAGATAATAAAGCGCATCCGGAGAAATGCATTACCTAGAGGCATAAAATTGTCGGAAGCAAATTTAACCAATGGCTGTAAAACAGATTGCATAGTTCCAGAACTTGAGCCCTCAAATCGACCGTCCTTACCATCGCCGACCTGAAATCCGTAGCAGATTGTCAGAAAAACGAAGCAAAACCAGAAACACTACAAGTGAACTAATCCCAAAGAGATAGGGACGAAACCGGATTCGAAGGCGAGGCAGATGCAATGGGAGTTGCAATCAGACGGCGGCGTAGCGGTATAATAGGCGGACGGCTGAATGAAGTAGCGAGCTGAGTAGTCCGCCATCGAAGCAGCAGATCAGGTCGGAAATGGGAATTGAGATGAAGACGGGGAGGAGGAGATGAATCGGAGGAGTGGATGGCTGTGTAAAGAGTAGCATGGGTGATAGTCGCCATTTTTTCCGGTAGCGGAGTTCGGCGGTGGATCCGCCGGCTGGTGGCGGGGGGAAGGGGTTTCAGGTGACGACGCACTTGCTGACTCTGCTTGCTTGTGGTCTGTCTGTGTGGCTGTTGGTGGGGCGCGGCATTTTTTCTTTGGCAAAATTGCAGAAAACCACCTTTTTTTTGCGGGAAACCACCGCTTAAAACTACAATTGCAAAAAACTTCCCGTTAAAATCGTTTTCTGTACAAAGTCATATCCATCACCAAACTTCCCGTTAAAATCGTTCAGTTGATTGTGCTTGATTGTTCTCTAGTTTCAAGCTCAATCTTTCATCATGGTATCAGAGCACCTCTCGCGCTCGATATGTGTTGAGATTTGAGGATCATTTCATTGCGAGATTCTTCAATTTCATCACGCGCTTGCTCGATCTGTTTTCTCTTTCCGCAAAATTTGAAGAAAATCTTGATTTCCATCAATGGCGACTCCGACTGGTGAAAGATCTGGAGAGCGACGAAGAAGTGAAGGAATCACGACAGCTGACTTACAGAGTCCGATGTTCATTCATCCATCGGATAATTGAGGTCTTGTTCTCTCCACGATTCAGCTCACATGAGACAATTATCGTCGATGGAAGCGATCAATGTTGAAAGCTCTCTCTGTTAGGAACAAGGTATGGATTCTCGAAGGCTCAATTGCTCGTACTGATGCGAATATTTTACAATGGAGTCGATGCAATGATATTGTCTATTCTTGGATATTAAACACGGTTGAGATGTGGAAAGATTTGGAAGAAAGCTATGGCCAGAAAAGTGGTCCACTTATATACCAAATCAAGAAACAGATTTCTGATTGTAATCAAGGGAATTCCTCTCTTACGGAATACTTTACTCAGCTAAAAGGATTTTGGCAACAGTTGGCTTCAATCTCCAGTCCTATTGTTTGCAAATATGGAGGTTGTGTCTGTGATTTGCATAAGCAATAAGAGGAAGCAGATCAGAAGGCAAAATTGATGACCTTTCTTATGGGACTAAATGAGAAGTACGACAATGGTCGACGCCAAATCTTGCTCACTGTGCCTCTTCTAAATGTCAGTACTGCTCACTCTCTCCTGCTGCAAGATGATCTCAGTAATAGGAAATTCAAGACGATCATGACAGACAGTACAACCCTTATGGCAAACTCTGGAAGTTTAAGGCACGGAAGGAAAGATGTGGTCATTGCAATGGCAACCACAAGATGGAAAAGTGATGGGAAATACCATTGGATATCAAGAATGACACTAAAAGAGCAAAGAGAAGCCACAACTGAGTAAGGATCAGGATCTGAAGAAGAAGAAGGACTTCAAGAAATCTGGAGATTCAAAGGGATCTCACAAGGCTAATGCTACTGGATATGTTGCATCCTCCTCTCAAGGGTTGCTCACCTCATTTCAGGATAGCAAACTATCTGCAGATCATCAACAATTGGTGAACAACTTCATTTCCTTTCTTGGCAATTCTCTTATAGCTAGTCATGAATCACACTTGGCGGGTAAGCTTTGTTTACATGCTTCTCAAACCTCAAAACTTTGGATCATGGACAGTGGTGCCACTGATCACATGGCCTATGATATTTCTCTTTTCACAAACTTAATTCCTTTGTCAAACACTTATATCCACCTTCTTGATGGTAGTACCTCACCCATCTCTCACAAAGGTACATTGACAGTGTCAAATCTTACTCTTCACAATGTTCTGTGTATTCCCAACTTCAAATACAACCTCTTATCTCTGAGAAAAATCTGTATTGGCCTAAACTGCAATGTAATCTTCCAGGACCGAGCAAGGATGAAGATAATTGTATTTGGTAAACAGAATGGAGGGCTATACTACATGGATCCGGACATGTCTGCCACACCACAAACCAAATAATGTGCAGTTGTTAAACCTCATGTAGATTTTAACCGTCTGCCTATTTTCTTACCAAAACATAATGATTGTATCCCAAATACAACTGCCTTATAGCACCATAGACTTGGGCATGCCCCTTTTGTCAAATTGAAGCACAATACTCCCATTCAAAATGACATTACAGTTGCATCTGATCATATATGTTCTGTATGTCCTATGGACAAACAAACGAGAAATTCTTTTCTTACAGAGCATCTCATGCTGATTGCATTTTTCAAGTTTTACATTGTGATGTGTGGGGACCTTATGAGTATCAAACTCAGAATGGCTTTAGATATTTTCTAACCATTGTTGATGATCACAATCGTGGGGTTTGGGCTTTTCTCATGAAACATAAACATGAAGTCTCACACCATCT